>JBBGZY010000847.1:1612500-2967500 GCA_037952925.1 Lithobates clamitans
CACAGGACGCATCCCTGCGCCTCATGCAACAGGCCACCCATTTTTTAACGAGCCCCCCCGAAGCGGAAGAATCCTATGGCTGCTACTTAGCCAGCAGGCTTCTTCAGATGGATTGGGAGCAGCGCCTCATTTGTGAGCGCCTATTTGGGGAAACAATCCATAAGGGGCTGCAGGGCACGCTAACACAAAACACCCAACTACATGAGGCAGCCCCTCCTCCTCCTCCTCCTCCTCCTCCTCCTCCTCCTCCTCCTGCCACAACTGAAACACCAGAGCCACAGCCTCAAAAGAAGGCTACAGGGAAGGCTGCAGGGAAGGCTGCAGGGAAGGCTGCAGGGCAGCGTGGAGGAAAGGCTGCAGGGAAGAGAAGAAAGTGATGACCTGGGTTCAGTCTGGTCTGACAGAAGACGCAGGCTGTTGTAGGACCACAGTCTGGGGACATCTAGATCATCTGCTGGTGCTGTTGATCTCTGGGATTCTTGGACCAGATTGTGCTCCCTCTTATATGGACTCCTCAAGATCCCAATTTTCTTGTACACCGACTTTTTCCAGCGTTGACTTCCTCTTTATTTTATTTTGACCATGAATAAATGGATCTTTTTTGAGTTTAGCAAAAGACTTTATGTGTTTTCTTTTAAATCATTGATTTTACACACAATGTTAAATTAACAAGGGACAACAATCTCATTGAGTTTTAAAAAAACACACCAAAAATACATTACTAATGTTAATAATGTTCAAGTGGTAAGTCTTGAAAATAAAAAAATCTACATAAACAAAAACGGTGCTTTGGGTTAACTTTATCTAAAAACTAAAAAATAATCACTAGAAAAAAAAAAAAAGAATAATGGGTTCTTTGTGGTAACTTTACAAACCTAAAAAAAAAAATAAAATAAGGGAAAAAGTATTATTAGTATGGAAACATTGTTTATAAAAAGCATACTATATCATTCATGAGATCAAAGAGAAAAAGAATTCAGAAATCAGTTTGGGAGAACTCTGATTATGAACAGCAAAACACCTTCGTTCTTTAGAGCATTCGTAAAGAAGAAATAAAATGCGCTGCATTCAACGATCACAGATTTTGCAGCGTGATGAATGTGCTACCTACAATACGAACACTAGTTTTACTAGACCGAGTGCTTCCGTTTAGTTTTTGCTTATGAGCATGCGTCGTTTTTTTGTCCGTAGGACTAGCATACAGACGACCGGACTTCGGGGTCCGTCGTAGTTACGACGTAAAGATTTGAAGCATGTTTCAAATCTAAAGTACGTCGGATTTGAGGCTAAAAAAGTACGTTGAAAGTCCGGAGAAGCCCACACACGATCGGATTACCAGCCAGCTTTAGTCCGTCAGCGTCCGTTGGACTTTTGTAGCTGAAAAGTCCGACCGTGTGTACGCGGCATAACACCTCTACTGCACACTATCAGGTGCTGGCCCTTTCCATTACAGGCTTCACAGTAGAGGAAAAGGGTCTGGTTGGCCACACATCTGATAAAATCACCTTAATTTAGACATATTCTGAAATAGACACTTCACAATATACAATTGAGGGAAAATAGCACTAGCTGGTGTCCTATTTTTCCTCGAATGGACATTGTGGAGTGTCTATTCGGAATATATCTAAATTAAGGTGATTTTATTGGATGTGTGGCCGACCAGACCCTTTTCCTCTATTGTGAAGCACACAACGCATAGGGCCAGCACCTGGTAGTATGCAGTGGAGGTGGAACAGGTAGAGACCAACCTTGAACAATGATTACTCGTAACCTATAGGCTTACTATGGGGCATCCTTAGTTGGTTGTCCCTCCAATACACTGAAGCCGGCTCTGGGAGCGGTTCATGTGACCAACCAGACCATTTTCCTCTAACGTGAAGCCACCACCCAGGCACTGCAGCCATTGTCTGCGATCTCTCCTCTCCATGGAAGTCGGTTCCTAAAGAGGTCACAGGTGACTGGACCAGAGCACCTTCAGAATAGGTACGTATAGACATCTTTCTTTACAGGGTAGTTAATATAGGGCTTAGAATGGAGGTGGGAGCAGGTTGAAGTTTAGAGAGTATTTGATTGAACTTCTGCTTCAATAGCTCAATCTGTAACTTATATTTAGAACTTGGATAAGTCTCTCCTTGGATTTGAGCAGTTCCAGCTCTCTCTAGTTTTTCTGATAGACATCAGCTTGGGTGTCACCAATGCAGACAAAGGATTTCAAATGTGTTGAAGTCAATAGGGGTAAATTTTTTTGGTGGTCTCTTTTGGCCCTTTGATAAGGGAGGTGTATTAAATAATCCTAGCAGGCTTGTTTTTCATAAGCAGCTGGTATTGGCCCATTAACATGTAGAAGAGAAAAGTACAGAGATCTTGTACTTACTGTAATTGCTCATTAACCACTTGCTTACTGGGAGCTTAAATCCCCTTCCTGCCCAGGCCAATTTTCAGCTTTCAGCGCTGTTGCACTTTGAATGACAATTGCGTGGTCATGCAACACTGTACCCATATGACATTTTTATCATTTTTTTCACACAAATAGAGGTTTCTTTTGGTGGTATTTATTCACTACATGGGTTTCATAGTTTGCTATAAAATTTTGCAAACAGGTAATTTTTCTCCTTTTTAGATGTGCGCTGATGAGGCTGCACTTATGGGCACTGATAGGCCGCACTGATGGGCACTGATAGGTTGCACTGGTGGGCACTGATCAGGAGGCACTGATAGGCGGCACTGATAGGTGGCACTGAAAGGTGACACTGATAGGTGGCACTAATAGGTGGCACTGAAAGGTGGCACTGATAGACACTGGTAGGTGACACTGATAGGCAACACCGATAGGTGGCACTGGTGATGCGAAACTGGTGTGGGCACTGATTGGCAGAACTAGTGGACACTGATTGGCAGCACTGGTGGACACTGATAGGTGGCACTAGCGGGCAATGGTGGGCACTGCTTTGCAGTACTTATAGTACTAGTGGGCACTGGTGGACACTGATGAGGCGGCAGTGCCTCTCTGTGTGAGTGACTGATGTCCCGTTTACAGAAGCAGGTAATCAGCTTTTATTTTGTCTCCTCATGCTGTCAGCGCAAGGAAGAAAAGCCTATTACTTGCTTCTGTTTACATTACATAATCAGCCGTCATTGGCTGACAGCTGATCACGTGGTAAGGAGCTGGGATCGGCCCCCTACTCCGATCTGAGATCAGCTGAGTCTCAATGACTGGATGAATAAGATGAATATTTATGCATATAAAAAGAGAAAGGTAATAGTAATTTTCTATAATGAGATAAAACAAGGAGAGGGGCGCCTCTGAATATATATCAATAAATCATTTATTATAAAAAAACAATATCCACCCACATGAAGGACTGCATGTATGCGTTTAAGCATGTCTCAGGATGAGAAGAGCGGAGGAGGACTACAGGTCTCAGCAAGTCGATGGATGGCTGGCAAGACATCAAATCCAATGGGGATGGTGTGAGATGGTGAGGCACAGCGATTTCTCCTTTGGCTCATCCGAATTGCACACTGGGCAACGATAAAGTCACTGGTTTATTCATCTGTCCAGGTGTGGGTTCCGGAGATGGGGGAAGGGACGCCCGGTCCTGTCACAGGCTATGCCACAGTGTCTGTGTAGCTTGTCTGGCGTCTCAGTAGACGGAAAGACACGGTCGTGTATGGGGAGCCAGAACGAGGCCTGGAGAGCACAGCAGAGTGTGGAATGGAAATAACCCGTAGCTTATGGGAAAATGGGGTAAATAGATGATAAAAATACATATATTATTTATTTGAAGTTAAAATAGGAAATTCAAATAAAGAAGGGGAAATGAATCAGTGTGTACTGTACTGGACTATAAGAGTGGTCTATACTGTATGAAAAAGAGGGGGGGAAGGTGGGGGGAGGGGAAGGGGATGCGAGGGAGGGGGAAAGGGGGAAAAAAAGGGGGGGAGGGGAAGGGAAGGAGAAGAGAGGGAGGAAAAGGAGGAGAGGGGAGGAAGAAAAGAGGGGGGGGAGTCAAAGAAAAGGGGGGTTTTGGGAAGGGGGAGGAGGGGAGGGGAAGAAGAAAAAGAGGGGAAAGGTAATACTAACTGGAGAAAAAATGAACTGGAGAAAGAGCGAACCTGCCACCCCCATACATATGATCAAAGAGAGAGACACAGTATATAGAAAAAGAGATACCTGTAGTAAAAAATAACAAGAAATGTGTAAATATAAACTCCATAATCACATCAAAGATAATAACTAGAATACAGTGAATGATTATAGGACCGTGGAAATCTCAATACCTTTGTTTAAACCACCGGGCAAGAGGACATCGAGAGTGTAAATCCAGAATGTCTCCCTCGCGCACAGTTTTTTAAAACATTCTGCTGCGGTGAGTGATTTGGAAATTTGCTCAATAACCCAGACTTTTAGGCCAATAGTGGACTTTTTGTGGTGCTCAGCGAAATGCTGTGGGATGTTGTGCATGTCCTTGCCTCCCTCGATCAGCTGGCGATGCTGGCCAAAGCATTGCCTAAGGGGCAAATAGTGCGACCAACATAAATTAAAACACAGAGGCCATATAACAAAATCGGAGGAGCAATTATAGAATTGGTCTAACATGTAAGTTTTACCTTTGGATAGAAATGATTTTTAGCCATATTCAATAAAGGAGCAGGTCTTACACCGGGCTTTTCTACACTGGTACATACCAACTAGAGGTATGAGAACAGCAGAATTAGTACAGGTATGGGTGGTTCTGAGTTTGCTAGGGGCAATTTTATTTTTGAGATTGGGAGCTTTTCGGTATGTAACCCTGGGTACTGGGGGGAGGGTAGTTTTGAGGAGGGGATCTTTTAACAGGATGCCCCAATGTTTACTCAAAATGTTCTCCATATTTTTATATTGGAAGTGGAACGTGGTGATAAATCTAGTGCAGTGGTCTATATTGTCTTTTTCCTTTTTGGTAGGTTTTCCTGTTGCATACAAGGCACATGCTTCATCAACCAGTTCCTTAGGGTACCTTTTATCGGCAAACTTTTGTTTAAGATGGATGCTACATGTAGCATAGTCACTATCCAATGTGCAATTGTTTCTCAAACGACAAAATTGTCCTTTGGGTATATTTTTTGTCCATTTTGGATAGTGACAGCTGGTATAGTGTAGGAAAGAATGGGTTTGGTATAGTTTTTAGCTACTATATTTCCATCTGCATGGCTAAGTTCCAAATCAAGGAAGGCCAGGCTAGTAGAATCGGAAACATGAGTAAATGCTAGACCATAGGGGTTTTGATTGCAATGGTCTACAAAAGAGGCAATGAGGTTGGGGGGCCCATCCCAGATCACTATTAGATCATCGATATAATGCCCAAAAAAGACGAGATTCGATGAGTGTGGATTATTATGCCAAATTACCCTAAGTTTTTTTCCCAGTAACCCATGGCCAAATTAGCATAGGACGGAGCAAAGTTGGCTCCCATTGCAGTCCCTAGGACCTGTAGGAAAAAAAATCACCGTCAAAATCAAAGTAATTATGGGTTAAACAGAAGTTTGTAGCCTCCAAGATAAAGGCAACTTGTCTGGAGTTGATGAGGGGGTTCCTGGGCAAGGAAGAATTCTAAAGCCATTAGGCCAAAATGGTGGGGGATAGAAGTGTAAAGTGAAGTGTTGTCAAGGGAGAGCCACATATATGTGGGTTCCCATCTGTAAGGTGCTAGGAGTTCTAAAAGGTGTGTACCATCCCTAATGTATGATGGCAACTGTTGGACTATGGGTTGTAAGAATAAATCAATATACTGACTAAACCCAGTGGTAACGCTGTTCATAGCAGCTACAATGGGTCTGCCAAGAGGGGATGTGGAATTTTTGTGTACTTTCGGCAAATGGTAAAAATAAAGAACCTGGTAAAAGCTTTTCCGAAAGAAAGAGGCTTCTATTTTGTTGATCACTCCATTGTCGAAAGCTGATTGAATGAGATGGTATAGCAAATTCATTAGTGGGATCTTTTTTGAGCTTACGGTAAGTGGTTTTATCCGAAAGGAGTCTGTGGGCCTCTGTGATATAATCAGCTTTGTTTTGGATGACTATACCACCCCCTTTATCAGCGGTTTTGATGATGACGTCTGTAGTTTGAATAAGGGACTCTAAGGCTCGAGTTTCGGTAGCTGAAAGGTTGTGTACATGGGGTGGTATAGAGGAAGATGACTGACAGAGCTTAACCAGTTGCCTACCGCCTCACGACGATATACGTCGTATAATGGCACGGGCAGGCAGAATCACGTACCTGTACGTGATCTGCCTCCCGTGGGCGGGGGGTCCGATCGGACCCCCTACCGGTGCCCGAGGTGGTCGGCTTCTGTCCGGGAGCAATCAGACGTGAGGGGGAGGCCATCCATTCGTGCCCCCCCTCGCGATCGCTCCCAGCCAATGAGAATCTTCCTCTGCCTCTGTATAGTAAACATAGGCAGAGGAAGTGATGTCATCGCTCCTCGGCTCGGTATCTTCCGTTCCGGCGCCGAGGAGAGAAGACATCGATGTGAGTGTAAAACACATACACACACAGTAGAACACGCCAGGCATACATTACACCCCCATCACCCCCGATCACTCCCTGATCACCGCCCAATCACCCCCCCCCGTCACACTGACACCAAGCAGTTTTTTTTTCTGATTACTGCATTGGTGTCAGTTTGTGACAGTTAGTGTGGTAGGGCAGTTAGTATTAGCCCCTTTTAGGTCTAGGGTACCCCCTAACCCCCCCTAATAAAGTTTTAACCCCTTGATCACCCCCCGTCGCCAGTGCAGTGTCACTAAGCGATCATTTTTCTGATCGCTGTATTAGTGTCACTGGTGACGCTAGATAGGGAGGTAAATATATAGGTTCGCCGTCAGTGTTTTATAGCGTCAGGGACCCCCATATACTACCTAATAAAGGTTTTAACCCCTTGATTGCCCCCTAGTTAACCCTTTCACCAGTAATCACCGTATAACTGTTGCGGGTGACGCTGGTTAGTTCGTTTATTTTTTATAGTGTCAGGGCACCCGCCGTTAATTACCGAATAAAGGTTTAGCCCCCTGATTGACCAGCGGTGATATAACTTAGGTTTTAGGGTCAGATAGGGTCTGCGTCACCCCAGGCAGCGTCAGGTTAGCGCCAGTACCGCTAACACCCATGCACGCAGCATACACCTCCCTTAGTGGTATAGTATCTGAACGGATCCATATCTGATCCGATCAGATTTATAATAGCGTCCCCAGCAGTTTAGGGTTCCCTAAAATGCAGTGTTAGCGGGATCAGCCCAGATACCTGCTAGCACCTGCGTTTTGCCCCTCCGCCCGGCCCAGCCCAGCCCACCCAAGTGCAGTATCGACTGATCACTGTCACTTACAAAACACTAAACACATAACTGCAGCATTCGCAGAGTCAGGCCTGATCCCTGCGATCGCTAACAGTTTTTTTGGTGAACTTGCAAGCACCATCCCCAGGCAGCATCAGGTTAGTGTCAGTAGCGCTAACACCCACGCACGCACCGTACACCTCCCTTAGTGGTATAGTATCTGAACGGATCAATATCTGATCCGATCAGATCTATACTAGCGTCCCCAGCAGTTTAGGGGTTCCCAAAAATGCAGTGTTAGCGGGATCAGCCCAGATACCTGCTAGCACCTGCATTTTGCCCCTCCGCCCAGCCCACCCAAGTGCAGTATCGATCGATCACTGTCACTTACAAAACACTAAATGCATAACTGCAGCGTTCGCAGAGTCAGGCCTGATCCCTGCGATCGCTAACAGTTTTTTTGGTGAACTGGCAAGCACCAGCCCCAGACAGCGTCAGGTTAGTGCCAGTACACCTCCCTTAATGGTATAGTATCTGAACGGATCAATATCTGATCCGATCGCATATATACTAGCGTCCCCAGCAGTTTAGGGTTCCCAAAAATGCAGTGTTAGCGGGATCAGCCCAGATACCTGCTAGCACCTGCGTTTTGCCCCTCCGCCCGGCCCAGCCCAGCCCACCCAAGCGCAGTATGGATCGATCACTGTCACTTACAAAACACTAAACGCATAACTGCAGTGTTCACAGAGTCAGGCCTGATCCCTGTGATTGCTAACAGTTTTTTTGGTAGCGTTTGGTGAACTGGCAAGCACCAGCGGCCTAGTACATCCCGGTAGTATTCAAAACAGCACTGCAGTAACACTTGGTGACGTGGTGAGTCCCATAAGTGCAGTTCAAGCTGGTAAGGTGGCAAGCACAAGTAGTGTCCCACTGCCACCAAGAAGAAGACAAACACAGGCCTGTCATGCCCATAATGCCCTTCCTGCTGCATTCGCCAATCCTAATTGGGAACCCACAACTTCTGCAGCATCCGTACTTCCCCCATTCACATCCCCAACCAAATGCAGTCGGCTGCATGAAAGGCATTTTCTTTATGTCCTCCCGAGTACCCCTACACAACGAACCCCCCCAAAAAATATGTTGTGTTTGCAGCAAGCGCGGATATAGGCGTGACACCCGCTATTATTGTACCTCCTGTCCTGATAATCCTGGTCTTTGCATTGGTGAATGTTTTGAACGCTACCATACACTAGTTGAGTATTAGCGTAGGGTACAGCATTGCACAGACTAGGCACACTTTCGCAGGGTCTCCCAAGATGTCATTGCATTTTGAGAGACCCGAACCTGGAATTGGTTACAGTTATAAAAGTTACAGGTGATATATGCCGAAGCATGGGGGCAGCAGGGGCGGAGGAGCGATTTGCTCCTACCTTTTGCGGGAGGATGCCCCCCTGCTTTAGCATATATAAATGGTGCATGTATGCCCATCATTAGAAGTGGGTGGATGAAGGAAGGTATTCTAATGGTGGGCATACCCACCGATCAATCTTTTTTTCGTTCAGCCCACAGGCTGCATGAAAAAAAAATTACAATATATGCCCAATAGGGATGAGCCGAACACCCCCCGGTTCGGTTCGCACCAGAACCTGCGAACGGAATGAAAATTCGCACGAACGTTAGAACACCATTGACGTCTGTGGGACTCGAACATTCAAAATCAAAAGTGCTAATTTTAAAGGCTAATTTGCATGGTATTGTCCTAAAAAGGGTTTGGGGACCCGGGTCCTGCCCCAGGGGACATGTATCAATGCAAAAAAAACTTTTAAAAACGTCCGTTTTTTCGGGAGCAGGGATTTTAATGATGCTTAAAGTAAAAAAAAAAATGTGAAATATTCCTTTAAATATTGTACCTGGGGGGTGTCTATAGTATGCCTGTAAAGTGGCACGTGTTTCCCGTGCTTAGAACAGTCCCTGCACAAAATGACATATTTAAAGGAAAAAAAGTCATGTAAAACTGCTTGCGGCTTTGGGTCCTGTATGGATATTAAGGGGAACCCCACACCCAAATTAAAAAAAGGAAAGGCATGAGGCCACCAAGCCCTATATACTCTGAACAGCAGTATAAAGGCGGTGCAAACAAGACAGGGACTGTAGGTATGTTGTTAAGTAGAATCTGTTTGTAATTTTGAACTGGTACATTTTTAAAGTGTAGCTCCAGCCAAAAAATCTGTTTTTAAGCTTTTTGGAAAACATAGGGAAGGGTTATCACCCCTGTGACATTTGTTTTGCTGTCTGTGCTCCTCTTCAGAAGATTTCACCTCACTTTTTGTCCCAATGACAAATGTTTTTTGAAAATTTGGGGGTTTTAGTGAAACAAGGATTGGTGATAAAGCATCAGTGGAAAGGAGAAAAGTTTTTCCCATATTAACTCTTACAGGAGAGAATTTCCCTTCCTATGGGGTAGATTTCATCTCACTTCCCGTTGTCTCCTTCCATTTGCAAGTAGGAGTCGTTTGTAAGTTGGATGTTTGAAAGTAGGGGCCTGCCCTATATACTCAGCAGAAATTTGGACCTTAGGTGTGGCCTCAACACTGTAAGCCCTCACAGGGCCCTGCTGTGAAATATTAGATCAAGAATTGTAATTACATGCCCCTGTTAAACAGGGCCAGAAAAATTGGGCCTTTGGTGATGGTGGTGGTGGTGCTGGTGCCACAACACTGTAAGTCCTCACAGTTACTCTTGGTGGGCGCTGGAACGGGCCCTGCTGTGAAATATTAGATCAAGAATTGTAATTACATGCCCCTGTTGAACAGGGGCTGAAAAATTGGGCCTTTGGTGGTGGTGTTGGTGCCACAACACTGTAAGTCCTCACAGTTAATCTTGGTGGGCGCAGAAACGGGCCCTGCTGTGAAATATTAGATCAAAAATTCTAATTACATGTCCCTGTAGAACAGGGGCTGAAAAATTGGGCCTTAGGCACTGGTGCTGGTACCACAACACTGCAATCCCTCACAAATACTCTAGTTGGAACGCAGGAACGAGCCCTGCTGCAAAAGAATTGCATCAAAAATTGTAATTACACGCCCCTGTTAAACAGGGGCTGAAAAATTGGGCCTTAGGCACTGGTGCTGGTGCCACAACACTGCAACCCCTCACAAATACTCTAGTTGGAATGCAGGAACGAGCCCTGCTGCAAAAGAATTGCAGCAAAAATTGTAATTACATGCCCCTGTTAAACAGGGGCTGAAAAATTGAGCCTTAGGCACTGGTGCTGGCGCAACAACACTGCAACCCCTCACAGATACTCTAGTTGGAGCACAGGAATTAGCCCTGCTGCAAAGAATTGCATCAAAAATTGTAATTAAATGCCCTTGTTAAACAGGGGCTTAAAAATTGGGCCTTAGGCACTGGTGGCAGCGCCCAGAACCAAAAATGTTCTTACAAGCTATCAGCATGATCATTGAGGAGGAAGAGGATAATTACTCAGCATAACAGGATAGTCACTCAGCATCAGCATAGGCAGTCTTTGAAGGGATCTGACATTTCAAAAAAAATTATTTGGTTACATCAGCATCAGGTGCTTGGTAGGTGGTGGTAAACCAAGACTGATTCATTTTTATGAAGGTCAATCGATCGACCGAGTTGGTGGACAGACGCACCCTGTGATCGGTTACAAAGCCTCCAGCAGCACTGAATGTGCGTTCCAAAAGAACGCTAGATGCAGGCCAGGCCAATAGCTCAATTGCATACTGTGCAAGCTCTGGCCAGTGACCCATCCTCAAGATCCAGTAACCCAGAGGATTTTCGGTGGGAAAGGTGTCCAAGTCAGATCTTGCCCCTAGGTATTCCTGCAACATGTAAAACAGACGCTGGCAATAGTTGCTGGAACCAATCATACCTTGGGGCTGCGGACTAAAAAATTGTCTGAACGCATCGGTCAGACGGCCACCTTCTCCACCGCTCCTTCTTTGACTGACCGAAGCCTCAGCAACACGTTGTCCAGAAACATGAGTTTGTATCCTCCCAGTCTCTGGGATCGTGTTACACAGACCTTTCTGCAAGGCCTCCCGAAGATGTTTCATCCTCTGCTCCCTCTGCGACGGCAAGATAAGGTCCGCAACCTTACCCTTGTAACGTGGATCAAGGAGGGTTGCCAGCCAGTATTGGTCCTTCTCCTTGATACCACGAATATGAGGATCCTTACGCAGGATCAGGGAGGCCATGCAGCGTAGGTTTTCTGAGGCATTCGGTCCGGAGTCCTCTGGGTCACTAAGAACGACATGGTCCACAGCCACCTTCTCCCAGCCACGTACAAGTCCATGTGTTTCTTGGGACTGATCCCTTAAAGACTGCTGCTGATGCTGAGTGCCAGGCTCCACCTCCATACTGACACAATCCTCCTTCTCTTCCTCTTCCTCCTCCGCTTCTTTTTGTGATCGGCGGGCACACAGGAACACTGTCTGGATAAAGGGGGCCTTGAGAGCTAAGGAAGTCCTCCTCTTCCTGCCTCTGTTCAGCCTCAAGTGCCCTGTCCATTATTCCAAGCAGTGTGTGCTCCAACAGGTGGACAAGGGGGACAGTGTCACTGATGCATGCACTGTCACTGCTCACCATCCTCATGGCCTCCTCAAATGGTGACAGGACAGTGCATTCATCCCTGATCATGGCCCACTGGCGTGGGGAAAAAAAAAACAAGCTCCCCTGACCCTGTCCTGGTACCATAGTCGCACAGGTACTCATTGATGGCCCTCTGCTGCATGTGCAGCCGCTGCAGCATGGCCAACGTTGAGTTCCACCTGGTGGGCATGTCACAGATTAGGTGGCTCTTGGGCAGGTTAAACTCCTTTTGGAGGTCCGCCAGCCGAGCACTGGCATTATATGACCGGCGGAAATGCACACAGACTTTCCTGGCCTGCCTCAGGATATCCTGTAAGCCCGGGTACCTGCCCAAGAACCGCTGCACCACCAAGTTAAGGACGTGAGCCAAACAGGGCACATGGGTCAGTTGTCCCTATCAGAGGGCAGAGAGGAAGTTGGTGCCATTGTCGCAAACCACTATTCCTGCCTTAAGTTGGCATGGCGTCAACCACCTCTGAACTTGCCCCTGCAGAGCTGACAGAACCTCTGCCCCAGTGTGGCTCCTGTCCCCCAAGCACACCAGCTCAAGCACCGCATGGCATCTTTTGGCCTGCGTACTTACGTAGCCCCTTGAATGCCTGCGGAGCACCGCTGGTTCCGAGGACAAAGCACAGGAAGAGGCCATGGAGGAAGAAGAAGAGGAGGGGGTCGAGGAGAGAGGTGTGTCACAATCATTAGTAGTGGCATTTTGGAGGCGTGGTGGCGGAACAACCTCCAACACTACTGCACCTTGTCCTGCATCCTTCCCAGCTGCCAGCAGAGTGACCCAATGCGCCGTGAAACTTAGGTAATGTCCCTGTCCATGCCTGCTGGATCATGAGTCAGCGGTAATATGCACCTGACCGCCCTGTGCAGCGAGGCCAAGACATTGCCTTCCACATGCCGGTAAAGAGCCGGAATCGCCTTCCGTGAGAAAAAGTGGCATTTAGGTACCGCACATTCCACAAACTCACAGAAGGGGGCAGAGTCTACCAACTGAAAAGGTAGCAGTTGAAGTGCTAGCAATTTTGCCAAGCTAGCATTCAACCGATGGGCATGTGGTTGGCTGGGAGCGAACTTCTTTCAGCAGTGCAGCAGCTGGGGAAGGGAAATTTGCCTGGTACAATCTGACGTTGGTGTACCGAAAGCAGATTGCCCACAAGTACTTGGCTGTGACACACCTAATTCTACACCTTCATTCCTCTCAGTGCAGGTCTTAGAGATGACTGAAGGTATAGTGGGGTTGGAGATCTCAGCTGATGAGGAGCAAGGTGAGGTCCTCTTTGTTCTTTGGTGTGGGTCTTTTAGATATGCTTGCCAACGAACTGCATGGCAGGTCAACATATGTCTGGTCAAGCATGTGGTGCCCAAGCGGGAGATGTTTTGGCCACGTGAGATACGCTTGAGACATATGTTGCAAATAGCAGTGGTGCAATCTGATGCACTCATCTCAAAAAAGGCCCACACCAAAGAACTTTTGGAATAACGCGCAGAGACAGCAGTGCCCTGCACATGCGGAGCTTTGCGGTGTGATGAAGTCAGTGTGCTGCCCTTTGGCTGGCCCCTGGAAGGCATCCTGCCTCGTTGGTGATGTGCCTCCTCCTCCTCCTCCCTCCTTGCAGGCACCCACGTTAAGTCAGTGACCTCATCATCCCCTCCCTCCTCATCACTGGAGCAAACCTGGCAGTGTGCTGCAGCAGGGGGAGCATGACTGCCAGATTGCTGTCCTTCTTGGACACCCCCTCTGTCCGTGCTCACGTTACTGCCTTCATCTAGCTCAGTATCATCATCAGAGCCTTCTAAACGCTGGGCATCCTCCTAGAGCATGTACCCAACACTGTGGTCAAATAGTTCGAGGGACTCCTCAGGAGGACATGGTGGGGCTAGGGAAGGAGTCACTGATGCCGCTGAGCCGAGGGAAGAAGCCGCGTTGGCAGCTTCTTTGCCAGACAAAGTACCTAGAACATGGGTGAGGGAGGATGAGGAGGATGAGGACGGCTTGGTCATCCACTCGACCAAGTCTTCCGCATGTTGCGGCTCAACACGGCCAGCTGCCGAAAAAAAGGCCAAGCGTGTCCCACGGCCACGTGCTGATGAGGATGCACCATCTCCACGACCAGCACTGTTGCCTCTAGACACAGAGCCTGCTTTCCCTCTTTTATTGGCTTGTGACTGTCTGCCTCTCCTTGTTGGTCTTCCAGACATACTAATATATATATATATATATATATATATATATATATATATATATATATATATACTGATACTGCAGCTAGCAAAATCAACTGCCTGCCTACAGTATGAGAATACCACCAACCTTCTACAGGTAGCTTTAGCTGAACACTGTGCAGAAGTCGCACTACACTAACGTGTAAATAATTTAGCTGCCTGCAGTAGTGATAGCATCAGGAAAACACCACCAACCTTCTACAGGTAGCTTTAGCTGAACAGTGCAGAGGTCGCACTACACTAACGTGTAAATAATTTAGCTGCCTGCTGTAGTGATAGAATCAGGAAAACACCACAAACCTTCTATAGGTAGCTTTAGCTGAACAGTGCAGAGGTCGCACTACACTAACGTGTAAATACTTTAGCTGCCTGCGGTAGTGATAGGATCAGGAAAACACCACCAACCTTCTACAGGTAGCTTTGGCTGAACACTGTGCAGAGGTCGCACTACACTAACGTGTAAATACTTTAGTTGCCTGCGGTAGTGATAGGATCAGGAAAACACCACCAACCTTCTACAGGTAGCTTTAGCTGAACACTGTGCAGAGGTCGCACTACACTAACGTGTAAATACTTTAGTTGCCTGCGGTAGTGATAGGATCAGGAAAACACCACCAACCTTCTACAGGTAGCTTTAGCTGAACAGTGCAGAGGTCGCACTACACTAACTTGTATCTTTAGCTGAACACTGTTCAGAGGACGCACAACACTAACTTGTAGCTTTAGCTGAACACTGAGGAGGAAGCACTACACTAACTTGTAGCTTTAGCTGAACACTGTTCAGAGCACGCACTACACTAACTTGTAGCTTTAGCTGAACACTGTGCAGAGGTCGCACTACACTAACTTGTAGCTTTAGCTGAACACTGTTCAGAGGACGTACTACACTAACTTGTAGCTTTAGCTGAACACTGTGCAGAGGTCGCACTACATTAACTTGTAGCTTTAGCTGAACACTGTGAGGAGGACGCACTACACTAACTTGTAGCTTTAGACGAACACTGTTCAGAGCACGCACTACACTAACTTGTAGCTTTAGCTGAACACTGTGCAGAGCTCGCAAAAAACTGACTTGTAGCTTTAGCTGAACACTGTTCAGAGGACGCACTACACTAACTTGTAGCTTTAGATGAACACTGTTCAGAGGATGCACTACACTAACTTGTAGCTTTAGCTGAACACTGTGCAGAAGTCACACAAAACTAACCTGTAGCTTTAGCTGAACACTGTGAGGAGGACGCACTGCACTAATTTGTAGCTTTAGATGAACACTGTTCAGAGGACGCACTACACTAACTTGTAGCTTTAGCTGAACAGTGCAGAGGTCACCATACACTAACGTGTAAATAATTTAGCTGTCTGCGGTAGTGATAGGATCAGGAAAACACCACCAACCTTCTACAGGTAGCTTTAGCTGAACACTGTGCAGAGGTCGCACTACACTAACGTATAAATACTTTAGCTGCCTGCGGTAGTGATAGGATCAGGAAAACACCACCAACCTTCTACAGGTAGCTTTAGCTGAATAGTGCAGAGGTCGCACTACACTAACATGTAAATAATTTAGCTGCCTGCGGTTGTGATAGGATCAGGAAAACACCACCAACCTTCTACAGGTAGCTTTAGCTGAACAGTGCAGAGGTCGCACTACACTAACTTGTAGCTTTAGCTGAACACTGTTCAGAGGACGCACTACACTAACTTGTAGCTTTAGCTGAACACTGTGCAGAGGTCACACTACACTAACTTGTAGCTTTAGCTGAACACTGTGAGGAGGACGTACTACACTAACTTGTAGCTTTAGCTGAACACTGTGCAGAGGTCGCACTACACTAACTTGTAGCTTTAGCTGAACACTGTTGGGAGGACGCACTACACTAACTTGTAGCTTTAGATGAACACTGTGCAGAGGTCGCACTACACTAACTTGTAGCTTTAGCTGAACACTGTGCAGAGGTCGAACTACACTAATGTGTAAATACTTTAGCTGCCTGCGGTAGTGATAGGATCAGGAAAACACCACCAACCTTCTACAGATAGCTTTAGCTGTACACTGTGCAGAGGTCGCACTACACTAATGTGTAAATAATTTAGCTGCCTGCGGTAGTGAGAGGATCAGGAAAAGACCACCAACCTTCTACAGGTAGCTTTAGCTGAACAGTGCAGGGGTCACACTACACTAACGTGTAAATAATTTAGCTGCCTGCAGCAGTGATAGGATCAGGAAAACACAACCAACCTTCTACAGGTAGCTTTAGCTGAACACTGTGCAGAGGTCGCACTACACTAACGTGTAAATACTTTAGCTGCCTGCGGTAGTGATAGGATCAGGAAAACACCACCAACCTTCTACAGGTAGCTTTAGCTAAACACTATGCAGAGGTCGCACTACACTAACATGTAAATAATTTAGCTGCCTGCGGTAGTGATAGGATCAGGAAAACACCACCAACCTTCTACAGGTAGCTTTAGCTGAACAGTGCAGAGTTCGCACTACACTAACTTGTAGCTTTAGCTGAACACTGTTCAGAGGACGCACTACACTAACTTGTAGCTTTGGCTGAACACTGTGCAGAGGTCGCACTACACTAACTTGTAGCTTTAGCTGAACACTGTGAGGAGGACGCACTACACTAACTTGTAGCTTTAGATGAACACTGTTCAGAGGACGCACTACATTAACTTGTAGCTTTAGCTGAACACTGTGCAGAGGTCGCACTACACTAACTTGTAGCTTTAGCTGAACACTGTGAGGAGGACGCACTACACTAACTTATAGCTTTAGCTGAACACTGTGCAGAGGTTGCACTACACTAACTTGTAGCTTTAGCTGAACACTGTGAGGAGGACGCACTACACTAACTTGTAGCTTTAGATGAACACTGTTCAGAGGATGCACTACACTAACGTGTAAATACTTTAGCTGCCTGCGGTAGTGATAGGATCAGGAAAACACTGCCAACTTTCTACAGGTAGCTTTAGCTGAACACTGTTCAGAGGTCGCAGTACACTAATGTGTAAATACTTTAGCTGCCGGCGGTAGTGATAGGATCAGGAAAACATCACCAACCTTCTACAGGTAGCTTTAGCTGAACACTGTGCAGAGGTCGCACTACACTAATGTGTAAATACTTTAGCTGCCTGCAGTAGTGATAGGATCAGGAAAACACCACCAACCTTCTACAGGTAGCTTTGGCTGAACACTGTGCAGAGGTTGCACTACACTAACGTGTAAATACTTTAGCTGCCTGCGGTAGTGATAGGATCAGGAAAACACCACCAACCTTCTACAGGTAGCTTTAGCTGAACACTGTGCAGAGGTCGCACTACACTAACGTGTAAATACTTTAGTTGCCTGCGGTAGTGATAGGATCAGGAAAACACCACCAACCTTCTACAGGTAGCTTTAGCTGAACACTGTGCAGAGGTCGCACTACACTAACTTGTATCTTTAGCTGAACACTGTTCAGAGGACGCACAACACTAACTTGTATTTTTTGCTGAACACTGACGAGGAAGCACTACACTAACTTATAGCTTTAGATGAACACTGTTCAGAGGACGCACTACACTAACTTGTAGCTTTAGCTGAACACTGTGCAGAGGTCGCACTACACTAACGTTTAAATACTTTAGCTGCCTGCGGTAGTGATAGGATCAGGAAAACACCACCAACCTTCTACAGGTAGCTTTAGCTGAACACTGTGAAGAGGTCGCACTACACTAATGTGTAAATACTTTAGCTGCCTGCAGTAGTGATAGGATCAGGAAAACACTACCAACCTTCTACAGGTAGCTTTAGCTGAACACTGTGCAGAGGTTGCACTACACTAACGTGTAAATACTTTAGCTGCCTGCGGTAGTGATAGGATCAGGGAAACACCACCAACCTTCTACAGGTAGCTTTAGCTGAACACTGTGCAGAGGTCGCACTAACATGTAAATACTTTAGCTGCCTGCAGTAGTGATAGGATTAGGAAAACACCACCAACCTTCTACAGGTAGCTTTAGCTGAACACTGTGCAGAGGTCGCACTACACTAACGTGTAAATACTTTAGCTGCCTGCGGTAGTGGTAGGATCAGGAAAACACCACCAACCTTCTACAGGTAGCTTTAGCTGAACAATGCAGAGGTCACACTACACTAACTTGAGCTTTAGCTGAACACTGTTCAGAGGATGCACTACACTAACTTGTAGCTTTAGCTGAACACTGTGAGGAGGACGCACTACACTAACTTGTAGCTTTAGCTGAACACTGTGAGGAGGAAGCACTACATTAACTTGTAGCTTTAGCTGAACACTGTTCAGAGCACGCACTACACTAACTTGTAGCTTTAGCTTAACACTGTGCAGAGGTCGCACTACACTAACTTGTAGCTTTAGCTGAACACTGTTCAGAGGACACACTACACTAACTTGTAGCTTTAGCTGAACACTGTGCAGAGGTCGCACTACACTAACTTGTAGCTTTAGCTGAACACTGTGAGGAGGACACACTACACTAACTTGTAGCTTTAGATGAACACTGTTCAGAGCACGCACTACACTAACTTGTAGCTTTAGCTGAACACTGTGCAGAGCTCGCAAAAAACGAACTTGTAGCTTTAGCTGAACACTGTTCAGAGGACGCACTACACTAACTTGTAGCTTTAGCTGAACACTGTGCAGAGGTCGCACTACACTAAATTGTAGCTTTAGCTGAACACTGGGAGGAGGACGCACTACACTAACTTGTAGCTTTAGATGAACACAGTCAGAGGACGCACTACATTAACTTGTAGCTTTAGCTGAACACTGTGCAGAGGTCACACTAAACTAACCTGTAGCTTTAGCTGAACACTGTGAGGAGGACGCACTAAACTAACTGTAAATAGTCTAGCTGCCTGACTGTGGTACTAATAGGATCAAAAGAACACCAGCAATTTTCTTCAGGTAGCTGTAAATACTGTAACAAGACAAGCCTGCCTGTCAGTAGAAAGATAACAGGAACGATCTAGTTAAACTGAATACAGCGTATATATATATATATATATATATATATATATATATATATATATATACAACACCTGGGATGCATATATATACACAATACACTGTAAGTGCAGCTAACTGATTGACTGTCCTGCCAAATCTATCTAACTCAAATGAAATGACACTGTCTCTCTCTCTCTCTATCTCTCAGCACGCCGGAACACACTACACAGGGCCGCCGTGCAGATGGCCTTATATAGTGTGGGGCGTGTTCTAAACCCCCTGAGCCATAATTGGCCAAAGCCACCCTGGCTTTGGCCAATTACAGCTCTCCCTACTGACGCCGCTGTGATTGGCCAAGCATGCGGGTCATAGTGCATGCTTGGCCAATCATCAGCCAGCAATGCACTGCGATGCTGCAGTAAATTATGGGCTGTGTTGCACCACACAAATTTGGCGCGAATGGCCAATATCGTTCACAATTCGACAAACAGTCGAACAGCCGATGTTTGAGTCGAACATAGGTTCGACTCGAACACGAAGCTCATCCCTAATGCCCAACAAGGACCAGCAACGTACTGGTATGTTGCTGGACTTTGAGTGGTTATACCAGAATGATGCCTGCAGGTTTAGGTATCATCTTGGTATCATTCTTTTCAGCCAGCGGTCGGCCTTCATATAAAAGCAATCCTAGCGGCTTATTAGCCTCTAGACTGCTTTTACAAGCAGTGGGAGGGAATGACCCCCCACCGTCTTCCATGTTTTTCTCTGGCTCTCCTGTCTCAACAGGGAACCTGAGAATGCAGCCGGTGATTCAGCCAGCTGACCATAGAGCTGATCAGAAACCAGAGTGGCTCCAAACATCACTATGACCTAAGAAACCGGAAGCTACGAGCATTACATGACTTAGATTTCGCTGGATGTAAACAGCGCCATTGGGAAATTTGGAAGGCATTTTATCACACCGATTTTCAAAAAAGAGTACCTGTCACTACCTATTGCTATCACAGGGGATATTTACATTCCCTGAGACAACAATAAAAATGATAAAAAAAAAAAATTAAAGGAACAGTTTAAAAATAAGATAAAAAAGCAAAAAAATAATAAAGTAAAAAAAAAAAAGCACCCCTGTCCCCCCCTGCTCTCATGTAAAGGCGAACGCAAGCGTCGGTCTGGCGTCAAATGTAAACAGCAATTGCACCATGCATGTGAGGTATCACCGCGAAGGTCAGATTGAGGGCAATAATTTTAGCAGTAGACCTCCTCTGTAAATCTAAAGTGGTAAACTGTAAAGGCTTTTAAAGGCTTTTAAAAATGTATCTAGTTTGTCGCCACTGCATGTTTGTGCGCAATTTTAAAGCATGTCATATTTGGTATCCATGTACTCGGCCTAAGATCATGTGTGAAAAAAAAAATGAAACACCGACCATTTTAATCTGTAGGGCATTTGCTTTAAAAAAATATATAATGTTTGGGGGTTCAAAGTAATTTTCTTGCAAAAAAAATAATTTTTTCATGTAAACAAAAAGTGTCAGAAAGGGTTTGTCTTCAAGTGGTTAGAAGAGTGGGTGATGTGTGACATAAGCTTCTAAATGTTGTGCATAAAATGCCAGGACAGTTCAAAACCCCCCAAATGACCCCATTTTGAAAAGTAGACACCCCAAGCTATTTGCTGAGAGGCATGTCGAGTCCATGGAATATTTTACATTGTGACACAAGTTGCGGAAAAAAGACAATTTTTTTTTTTTTTTGCACAAAGTTGTCACTAAATGATATATTACTCAAACATACCATGGGAATATGTGAAATTACACCCCAAAATACATTCTGTTGCTTCTCCTGAGTATGGGGATACCACATGTGTGAGACTTTTTGGGAGCCTAGCCGCGTACGGGACCCCGAAAACCAAGCACCGCCTTCAGGCTTTCTAAGGGCGTAAATTTTTGATTTCACTCTTCACTGCCTTTCACGGTTTTGGAGGACATGGAATGCCCAGGTGGCACAAGCCCCCCCCCCCCCCAAATGACCCTATTTTGGAAAGTAGACACTTTGTCACAAAGTTTAGAAAATTGAAAAAAGAAAAAAAAAATTTTTCTTGCCTTTCTTCATTTTCAAAAACAAATACGAGCTGCAAAATACTCACCATGCCTCTCAGCAAATAGCTTGGGGTGTCTACTTTCCAAAATGGGGTCATGGGGGGGGTTTGTGCCACCTGGGCATTCCATGGCCTCCGAAACTGTGATAGGCAGTGAAGAGTGAAGTAAAAAATTTACGCCCTTAGAAATCCTGAAGGCGGTGATTGGTTTTCTGAGCTCCGTACGCGGCTAGGCTCCCAAAAAGTCCCACACATGTGGTATCCCCAAACTCAGGAGAAGCAGCTAAATGTATTTTGGGGTGCAATTCCACATATGCCCATGGCCTGTGTGAGCAATATATCATTTAGTGACAACTTTGTGCAAGAAAAAAAAAAATTGCCACATTCCCACAACTTGTGTCAAAATATAAAATATTCCATGGACTCAACATGCCCCTCAGCAAATAGCTTGGGGTGTCTACTTTCCAAAATGGGGTAATTTGGGGGGTTTTGTACTGCCCTGCCATTTTAGCACCTCAAGAAATGACATAGGCAGTCATAAATTAAAGGCTGTGTAAATTCCAGAAAATGTACCCTAGTTTGTAGGCGCTATAACTTTTGCGCAAACCAATAAATATACACTTATTGACATCTTTTTTACCAAAGACATGTGGCCGAATACATTTTGGCCTAAATGTATGACTAAAATTGAGTTTATTGGATTTTTTTTATAACAAAAAGTAGAAAATATAATTTTTTTTCAAAATTTTTGGTCTTTTTCCGTTTATAGCGCAAAAAATAAAAATGGCAGAGGTGATCAAATACCATCAAAAGAAATCTCTATTTGTGGGTAGAAAAGGACGCAAATTTTGTTTGGGTACAGCATTGCATGACCGCGCAATTAGCAGTTAAAGCGACACAGTGCCAAATTGTAAAAAGTGCTCTGGTCAGGAAGGGGGTAAATCCTTCCGGGGCTGAAGTGGTTAAGAAAATCTGCATATGCAACTCTATAAAAGCTTTTTGACTGGGCGGGGAAAAAAACTGACTTAGTTTTGAATGATGAATGTGTGATGGGTGGTGAGGTAGCCAAGTGCTGAGTAAAGAGATTGAGAGCATCTTCTTCCTCAGTAATGAATTCTAGGGCAACTATTAGATCACAGTCATACTCAAAATGGTTAGGAAACAAAATGAGGGGATGGAACTATGTCATCGACAGTGGGTTTGTTTGATTTAGCGTGAAAAAACCTCTTAAGGGTGAGATTACGGATGTATCTGTTCAAATGTAAGGTCATCAAATATTGACAGCATGGGGTTTGTCCATACATTACCACCCGTATGTATAAAGGGGGCTGGTCCAGTTCCTTTCGTATATAGCTGGCGGCGTAATCAAGATGACCCTGATAGCAGCAAAATCTCATGACCGATGATGCCAATCACATTGCATCTCCATGGCCACATATATCTGGCTCGTTGCTGTATTAATCCATCGCTGGTCTTACCGGTCTCCTGGGTGGCTATGGCCGTTTGCCGCACACTATACCGGGCGTCTTATTTCTCACAGCTGTTCAGCTCCCATAGCACTGTGGAGCGTGACAGCGCTGTTGATGACATCAACGCGTTTCGCTGGAGCTTAGTAGCGTAGCTTCAACTCATAACCTGTAAGTAACATCTTAAACTTCTATAAGTAATTATATTGTAACTGGGAAATGAGTGCTAGCAGGGTTGAAGGTTTTGCTCAGTGCAGTGTATGCAAAATTGGTGCAACGGCTCCAGGATGGATACCGCTGTGACCAGGTTGCCCTTCTGGAAGCTCGCATTAGAGATCTGGAGGAGCAAGTAGCAACATTGGGCAGGAAGGACAAACTTCAAAGGGGTCCTCTGCTTGCTGAGCAGGTGGTCAGTAGGGTTGATGTGGAGGGTGGAGGGGCAAGTCAGCATTATCAGATAGGAAGATAGGTTAATGTAGTTAGAGGGAGTGGAAGGGGCTCACAGAAAAGGAAGGCCAGTCCTGTGTTTGTGCATCAAAACAAATTTTCCAAGTTGAGTAAAGCTGAGGAGGTGGCAAACACAGAGGTGGCAGCCCTCGATGTCACTGCTACCCCTAACAGCCGGGTGAGAAACCCATCTAGTAAGGGTGGTGAGGGGAGTGCAGGTAGGCCAAGACAGTTAGTGGTAATCCAGGATTCTATAATCAGAAGGACTGATAGAATAATTTATCACCCGGATCGCCTAAACCGAATGGTTTGCTGTCTCCCTGGTGCCAGGGTTCGGCATGTGGTGGACCGGGTTGATAAATTACTGGGAGGGGCTGGGCATGACTAGGCTGTCTTGGTCCATGTTGGAACCAATGACAGAATATATGGAAGGTGGAGGATCCTTAAGAATCAATTTAAAGAACTAGGCTGCAAGTTGAAGGGAAAGACCTCCATAGTAATATTCTATGAAATATTGCCTGTGCCGTGCGCAACACAGGAAAGGCAGGGGGAGATTATAGAGCTGAATGCATAGCTTAAGATCTGGTGTAAGAAGGAAGGGTTTGGGCTGACTTTTCATTGGGGTGTAACCTATATGCTAAAGATGGTTTGCACCTGAATGGAAGGGGGTCTGCTGTGTAGGGGGAGAGGTTTATGGGAAGGTTGGAGGACTACTAGGATTGAGGGGGGAGGGTGAACTGAGACAGGTCAGTAAGGGGTCGGACATTTATGGGGGGTGCAATGGGGATAGATGGGGGGAGGGTTATGGCAGGTGACACAAAAGTTCCCATGTTGCAAACAACCATTGGAAATTATAGTGCCATTTGTACTACAAAAAAGATATGCAAAACACCAGAGCAAAATGTAATAATGCATTCAAGTGTTTGTTCACAAATGCCAGAAGTCTGCCAGGCAAAAATAGGTGAGTTGGAAGCTCTGGTGCACGAGGAGAGCTATGATGTAATAGATATTGCTGAAACTTGGCTTCATTCCTCACATGACTGGGCTATTACAATTCCTGGCTATGCACACTTTCGGAGATACAGGGTAAAAAGGAAAGGTGGCGGGGTCTGTCTCTATGTGAGAAGTGATCTCAAACCGAGTATGAATGAGGACTCAATTGATGGAGAGTGTGATGTGGCTGAAGCATTATGGGTGGAACTGCATATAGATGTGGGTAGTTAAAAGTTAATCATTGGAGTTTGTTGTAGACCCAATGTTAATGTGGAGATGGAGACTCAGCTCTTTGCACAGATGGAAGGGGCTGCAAGGGCTGGGACCAGTGTTGCCAACCTACCAGAATAAAATTCACTGACACAACACCCACATTTTACTGGCAAAACCAAATTTTTACTGGCATTTCCAAAATGTACAAAAATTACATTTTTTGATGCAAAATTTTAGTATTTATGCTACAAACAAATACAACAAACAACAGCCAATGTAATATAGAGGAGATTTCAAGATAAAATATTCTTTTATTTTTTAATTAGTAAGAGCGTTAAAGGTAGAGTTGGTTAATATAACCCATATTTTTGTCACCTGCAGTGGGTATAGAAAAGAATCACCACCTCTTAAAAAAAAAAAAAAAAAGCCTGAAATGAAGACCGATCCAGTTTTAGCCAGCTGCATTTACTCAGTGCAACTTAACATCCAAGTGAAAAATGAAAAAAAAATCCACTTACATCAGCATCCAGTCCATTCTTGCATCAAAGTACTCACATCATTGTCTCTGTATGCGTCCTCCTTACATTAGAGTCCCCACTCACCCCTTACATTAAAGTTTCCTCTTACATCAAGTCTTCCCCCAGTACCATCCCCACTTACATTGGCTGTCAGTGGGAAAACCCCAGTAACATTCCCTTACATTAGCTGTCAGTGGGAAAACCCCAGTAACATTCCTACATTGGCTGTCAGTGGGAAAACCCCAGTAACATCCCCTTACATTGGCTGTCAGTGGGAAAACCCCAGTAACATCCAGATTCCCTACATTGGCTGTCAGTGGGAAAACCCCAGTAACATCCCTACATTGGCTGTCAGTGGGAAAACCCCAGTAACATCCTCTTACATTAGCTGTCAGTGGGAAAACCCCAGTAACATCCCTACATTGGCTGTCAGTGGAAAAACCCCAGTAACATCCCCTTACATTGTCTGTCAGTGGGAAAACCCCAGTACCATCCAGATTCCCTACATTGGCTGTCAGTGGGAAAACCCCAGTAACATCCCCTTTCATTGGCTGTCAGTGGGAAAACCCCAGTAACTCACAGTGCTCACAGTGTTCAGCTAGATCCGTTTCTGTTATCTTCCTACTGACAGGCAGGCTTGTCTTGTTACAGTATATAAAGCTACCTGAAGAAAATTACTGGTGTTCTTTTGATCCTATTAGTACCACGGTCAGGCAGCTAGACTATTTACATTTAGTGCAGTGCGTCCTGCTCACAGTGTTCAGCTAGATCCGTTCCCGTTATCTTCCTACTGACAGGCAGGCTTGTCTTGTTACAGTATATAAAGCTACCTGAAGAAAATTACTGGTGTTCTTTTGATCCTATTAGTACCACGGTCAGGCAGCTAGACTATTTACATTTAGTGCAGTGCGTCCTGCTCACAGTGTTCAGCTAGATCCGTTCCTGTTATCTTCCTACTGACAGGCAGGCTTGTCTTGTTACAGTATATAAAGCTACCTGAAGAAAATTACTGGTGTTCTTTTGATCCTATTAGTACCACGGTCAGGCAGCTAGACTATTTACATTTAGTGCAGTGCGTCCTGCTCACAGTGTTCAGCTAGATCCGTTCCTCTTATCTTCCTACTGACAGGCAGGCTTGTCTTGTTACAGTATTTACAGCTACCTAAAGAAAATTACTGGTGTTCTTTTGATCCTATTAGTACCACGGTCAGGCAGCTAGACTATTTACATTTAGTGCAGTGTGTCCTGCTCACAGTGTTCAGCTAGATCCGTTCCTGTTATCTTCCTACTGACAGGCAGGCTTGTCTTGTTACAGTATATAAAGCTACCTGAAGAAAATTACTGGTGTTCTTTTGATCCTATTAGTACCACGGTCAGGCAGCTAGACTATTTACATTTAGTTCAGTGCGTCCTGCTCACAGTGTTCAGCTAGATCCGTTCCTGTTATCTTCCTACTGACAGGCAGGCTTGTCTTGTTACAGTATATAAAGCTACCTGAAGAAAATTACTGGTGTTCTTTTGATCCTATTAGTACCACGGTCAGGCAACTAGACTATTTATATTTAGTGCAGTGCGTCCTGCTCACAGTGTTCAGCTAGATCCATTCCTGTTATCTTCCTACTGACAGGCAGGCTTGTCTTGTTACAGTATATAAAGCTACCTGAAGAAAATTACTGGTGTTCTTTTGATCCTAATAGTACCACGGTCAGGCAGCTAGACTATTTACATTTAGTTCAGTGCGTCCTGCTCACAGTGTTCAGCTAGATCCATTCCTGTTATCTTCCTACTGACAGGCAGGCTTGTCTTGTTACAGTATATAAAGCTACCTGAAGAAAATTACTGGTGTTCTTTTGATCCTATTAGTACCACGGTCAGGCAGCTAGACTATTTACAGTTAGTGCAGTGCGTCCTGCTCACAGTGTTCAGCTAAACCTACAAGTTAGTGGGGTGCGTCCACCTCACAGTGTTCAGCTAAAGCTACCTGTAGAAGGTTGGTGGTGTTCTCATACTACAGGCAGGCTGATGATTTTGCTAGCTGCAGTACCATTACATATATATATATATATATATATATATATATATATATATATATATATATATATATATATATATATTTATATATATATCCCAGCTTAGTGCAGCTACAGGCCATTAGTATGTCTGGAAGGACAAAAAGGAGAGGCAGACAGTCACAAGCCAATAAGCGAGGGCAAGCAGGCTCTGTGTCTAGTGCTGGTCGTGGAGACGGTGCATCCTCATCAGCACGTGGCCATGGGACACGCTTGGCCTTTTTTCGGCAGCTGGCCGTGTTGAGCTGCAACATGCGGAAGACTTGGTCGAGTGGATGACCAAGCCGTCCTCATCCTCCTCATCCTCTCTCACCCATGCCCAGGGTGCTTTGTCTGGCAAAGCAGTGGCCTCTTCCCTCGGCTCAATGTCATCAGTGACTCCTTCCCTAGCTCCACCATGTCCTCCTGAGGAGTCCCTCGAACTGTTTGACCACAGTGTTGGGTACATGCTCCAGGAGGATGCCCAGCGTTTGGAAGGCTCTGATGATGATACTGAGCTCGATGAAGGCAGTAACATGAGCATGGACAGAGGGGGTGCCCAAGAAGGACAGCAATCTGGCATACTGCCAGGTTTGCTCCAGTGATGAGGAGGGAGGGGATGATGAGGTCACTGACTCAACGTGGGTGCCTGATAGGAGAGAGGAGGAGGAGGAGGAGGCGGCACATCACCAACGAGGCAGGATGCCCTCCAGGGGCTAGCCTAAGGGCAGCACATTGACTGCATCACACCCCAAAGCTCCACATGTGCAGGGCGCTGCAGTCTCTGCGCGTTATTCAAAAAGTTCTTTGGTGTGGGCCTTTTTTGAGACGAGTGCATCAGATCGCACCGCTGCTATTTGCAACATATGTCTCAAGCGTATCTCACGTGGCCAAAACATCTCCCGCTTGGGTACCACATGCTTGACCAGACATATGTTGACCTGCCATGCAGTTCGTTGGCAAGCGTATCTAAAAGACCCACACCAAAGAACAAAGAGGACCTCTCCTTGCTCCTCATCAGCTGAGATTTCCAACCCCACTAGACCTTCAGTCCTCTCTGAGACCTGCACTGAGAGGAATGAAGGTGTAGAATTAGGTGTGTCACAGCCAAGTACTTGTGGGCAATCTGCTTTTGGTACACCGACGTCAGATTGTACCAGGCAAATTTCCCTGCCCCAGCTGCTGCACCACCGAAAGAAGTTTGCTCCCAGCCATCCACATGCCCAGCGGTTGAATGCTAGCTTGGCAAAATTGCTAGCACTTCAACTGCTGCCTTTTCAGTTGGTAGACTCTGCCCCCTTCCGTGAGTTTGTGGAATGTGCGGTTCCTCAGTGGCAGGTACCCAAACGCCACTTTTTCTCACGGAAGGCGATTCCGGCTCTCTACCGGCATGTGGAAGGCAATGTCCATGCCTCAGTATAACAAAATAGGGAATGGCGCTGTGCATAAAGGATGTATTGGTATATGATGTTTATCTAATGGTGGTGGTAGGTGTACCAATGTGACATGCTATAGGGGACACCAATAGGTAGTACCCTCAAAATGCAGCACTATTTATCCCACATATAAATAGGAAAAAAAGAAAAATTAATAAATAAGTAATAGAAAAGTGCTAATTAATAAATAAATTAGTGGGTGACAATAAATATGAAAAAATACAGCTGTGATCTCATATACAAAATTAATAGTATTGATATTGGTGACCACTAATAATATGGTATAAAAAGGTAATAAGTGCGAAAGTGTCAGGTGCAATACAATTGGCAATATTCCAGCCCCTGCTGGATGGTAGAAACGAACTGCAAATATTAAATTAGAATAGAGGGTATCCACAGTCCTCTATGGTCACCATAGAGGACTGTGGATACCCTCTATTCTAATTTAATATTTGCAGTTCGTTTCTACCATCCAGCAGGGGCTGGAATATTGCCAATTGTATTGCACCTGACACTTTCGCACTTATTACCTTTTTATACCATATTATTAGTGGTCACCAATATCAATACTATTAATTTTGTATATGAGATCACAGCTGTATTTTTTCATATTTATTGTCACCCACTAATTTATTTATTAATTAGCACTTTTCTATTACTTATTTATTAATTTTTCTTTTTTTCCTATTTATATGTGGGATAAATAGTGCTGCATTTTGAGGGTACTACCTATTGGTGTCCCCTATAGCATGTCACATTGGTACACCTACCACCACCATTAGATAAACATCATATACCAATACATCCTTTATGCACAGCGCCATTCCCTATTTTGTTATACTTATCCGTTTTAGGGTACACGCTAGTGTCCCTAGCCTACATAGGGGGGCTGCAGTTGCAAATACACCCTGTAGCGCGGATCCACTGACAAAACTACTAATGTCCATGCCTCGCTGGACAGGGCGGTCAGCGGTAAGGTGCATATTACCGCTGACTCATGGTCCAGCAGGCATGGACAGGGAGGTTACCTAAGTTTCACGGCGCATTGGGTGACTCTGCTGGCAGCTGGGAAGGATGCAGGACAAGGTGCAGTAGTGTTGGAGGTTGTTCCGCCACCACGCCTCCAAAATGCTAATGATTGTGACACACCTCTCTCCTCCACCCCCTCCTCTTCTTCTTCCTCCATGGCCTCTTCCTCGGAACCAGCAGTGCTCCGTAGTCGTTCAAGGGGCTACGCAAGTACGCAGGCCAAAAGATGCCATGCGGTGCTTGAGCTGGTGTGCTTGGGGGACAGGAGCCACACTGGGGCAGAGGTTCTGTCAGCTCTGCAGGGGCAGGTTCAGAGGTGGTTGACGCCACGCCAACTTAAGGCAGGAATGGTGGTTTGCGACAATGGCACCAACCTCCTCTCTGCCCTCCGACAGGGACAAATGACCCATGTGCCCTGTTTGGCTCACGTCCTTAACTTGGTGGTGCAGCGGTTCTTGGGCAGGTACCCGGGCTTACAGGATGTCCTGAGGCAGGCCAGGAAAGTCTGTGTGCATTTCCGCCGGTCATATAATGCCAGTGCTCGGCTGACGGACCTCCAAAAGGAGTTTAACCTGCCCAAGAACCGCCTAATCTGTGACATGCCCACCAGGTGGAACTCAACGTTGGCCATGCTGCAGCGGCTGCACACGCAGCAGAGGGCCATCAATGAGTACCTGTGCGACTATGGCACCAGGACAGGGTCAGGGGAGCTTGTTTTTTTTTCCCCACGCCAGTGGGCCATGATCAGGGATGCATGCACTGTCCTGTCACCATTTGAGGAGGCCATGAGGATGGTGAGCAGTGACAGTGCATGCATCAGTGACACTGTCCCCCTTGTTCACCTGTTGGAGCACACGCTGCGTGGAATAATGGACAGGGCACTTGAGGCAGAACAGAGGCAGGAAGAGGAGGACTTCCTTAGCTCTCAAGGCCCCCTTTATCCAGACAGTGTTCCTGCGTGCCCGCCGATCACACAGGAAGAGGACGAGGAGGAGGAGGAGGAAGATTGTGTCAGGGATCCCCTGATGAAGTCACGTGGTGTGACGTCACGCGTAGGAACGAGACAGGCTGCACACACAAACAGAGGCATACGAGCTTGCCGCTCGTCGGATTGTTACCGCTGTTTTTTTAATTAATGTGAGTACTTAAAATTTTTAATAAAGAGATTATCTTATACCAAACGGGATTACACTATTGGCTTCTCTTTTGCCGATCAACCCCTATATGTACAACCCCCCCCTGCACCATACCCGAGGGAACCCCATCCTAGGATCCAGGACAGTGAGGGACGGTTTGGAGCCTATAGGTGGACGCCTAACAGCTATCCTGATACATGCTTTTGCCCTATTACCTTAAGGTAAGGGGCCATTACCTATCCGAGTGGTTTTGCACACGAAGAAAACACTTGATGTGGTTCACTTCAGCACTCTAACTGCAACGTGTGCATGCTAGGACGTTGCTGTCACAATTTTTTAAACAGACTTTTTTATGCATTTCTGAATGTTTTTTCCTCTTTTTATTTTTTTCATTCAATTATTTATCCAATTTTGATGTCATTTTGCACATATGCACTTATGATTTAGAGTTAGATACTACTCTTCCAGTCTTATGGTTGCACATTGCACTTTTTTTGCTTGCACCGTACACTTTGTTGGTTAAATTACAGATGCATGTTGCCTACATTCACTATGCACTTTATTTATGCTATACCTAATATCAGCTATTGGTGCTAAGGTAGTTCCAGTATCACGTTTATGCATTCAAAATTATGCAAATTTTATTTTAAGAGGATTCAATGTGATTATTTATTTATAATTTACTTATGTCACCTTCTCACCAGTCATCTAAGTAATTGAATATTTATGTTGGGTTATATGTACAATTTTTTTTCCTCTCACGGATTTTCACTTTACTTGTGATACACGTATTTTTTATTTATTATTTATATAGTGATATCCCATTTCAATTGTTTTCATACTGAGGATCAGCGCAGCACCACTCACTTATATACATATCTATTTAAAAGGTCAGGTGTTCACCTTATCGGTGCATGCGGCTTTTCCACCCCTATTTACTAGGTTTTGACAATTCCTTTATTTAAATGCTTCTTATTTCTTCTATCTTCTTTCTTCCTTTGGTTTCTTCCTCCATCTTCTTCTTCTTCTGGTTCTTCTGGTTCTTCCTCCGGTGTTCTCATCCGGCATCTTCCTCTGCGGCGCTGGTGTCTTCTTCCCTTCGTCTTCTCGGGCTGCTCCGCATCCACCATGAAGGGAGGCTCACGTTGTGTCACGCTTCTCCTCTTCTTACAGTTCTTAAATAACGGAGGGCGGGGCCACTCTGTGACCCACCCCCCTCTGACGCACAGTGACTTTCCTGTCCACCGCCCTCTGACATCACTGGGAATGCCACAGGGAAGTCCCCGTCAAGCCCCCCCCTGAAGGTCCTGGTATGGAATTTAGGGGGACCCCCCACGTCATTTTTAAAAAAAAATTTGGTTCGGGGTTGCCCTGTGGGGAATTCCCATGCCGTTTTTATCAATGAACTTTTATGTGTATTGTCGGACCGGCAATTCATTAATAGCCGCGAGCAGTTTTAAATGACTTTTTTCCTTTGAAATGGAATTTTGCTGTCAGACTGTTCTAAACACGGGAAAAATGCACCCCGTTACAGGCATACTATAGACACCCCCCAGGTACAAAATTTAAAGCAATATTACACTTTTATTGTTTCACTTTAAGCATTATTAAAATCACTGCTCCCGAAAAAACGGGCGTTTTTAAAACTTTTTTTTGCATTGATCCATGTCCCCTGGGGCAGGACCCAGGTCCCCAAACACTTTTTATGGCAATAACTTGCATTTAAGCCGCGAACACCCCAAATTGTTCACTGTTCGGCGAACTGGCGAACAGCCGATCAAATTCAAAGCTCATCCCAAATCACCAGGGATGAAACCCAGCATCTGGTGATGTCAATGCATTCCAGACTTCAGGCTGTAATTGCCTGCAAAGTATTTGCAACCATGTATTAAAAAGTGAAAGTTTGATGGATGATTGTTAATCTGTCTCATTACTTTTGGTCCCTTAAAAAGTGGGAGGCACATATACAAACTGTTGTAATTCCTACACCGTTCACCTGATTTGGATGTAAATACCCTCAAATTAAAGCTGAAATTCTGCAGTTAAAGCACATCTTGTTTGTTTCATTTCAAATCCATTGTGGTGGTGCAGAGAGCCAAAAAGATTAGAATTTTGAATTATGGACCTGACTATATATATATATATATATATATATATATATATATATATATATATATATATATATATATCTATACAAGACTGTATACATATATTAATACACTGCCTGCACTGACTGATTATCGAGTAAACACTAACAATATATAGTCTATGCTACATGCAGGGTTTATATATATATGTATATATATATAGCAATAACTCACGGTGGAGCTGCTGGTTTAAGCGGGCCTGTCCTCTTTGCTCTACACCCTTCTTAAATTGTTCACTCCCCTTGACACAACTGTAGCGCAGTGTTGAAATAATATGAGCATTAACTTTAACCCTTACACTTACAATTAAGATTACCTCTACCTGGGTACTGGTAGCTCCACCTGTAGGAGAAATGACAACACTGCACACAAACTTCAATAATGACCAAAAGTAACTTCTTTCTTTGGATAAGTAATATATTTATATAAAGAGTTATTTCAATAAATATACTATCACACCAATGTAGTGTGATAGTATAAGAAATGATTATGACAATCAATAACAATCACAGAAATATATATATATTGGTATGAATCTATACCCGGGAGCTCCCCCTGCTCTAGACCTTAAAGTCACTATACTAAAATGCAGGGCCCTGCAATGAAAAGGTAGTCCTGACGTCTTCAGTTTTCACTAGCTTTTAAAATTGTAATCCGCAAAGGGTTCCTCCTGGGTGTTGCGCAGTGTAGTATAACACACTAAAACACTTGTAATCCAACAGGGTAACTAGGTGTCTTTATATGAAGAAACAAACATCTAACATCCGCTCTTGAACACTGAAGTCTATTCGGATGCAATGCTCTCCGACTTAACTTGTTCTGTGGGACTATCAGTCCCAGCAACACTCTGTACAGTTCTAAAGATGTGTGTGTAATACTCAAATAAACTTCTGGGTGTCAACCCTCTCATCACACAGGATCCAAGCAGGTGGATGTCTCCGATTCAGCAGTTCTCAGTTCTGTATGGAGGCACCACCACGCCGTCACACTGTTCCGTTCACAAACCACCCGGAGTCCTCGGTTATCTCCCCACGGGTCTTCCGGAACAATCCCGTCTCTTGTCCAGTTCACTGCGATGCAAATGGCAGGATACCGCAGCTGCTCCGCTCCTTTGCAAGGTAGGCCGCAACCCTGTGGGACACACACACCCACATAGTCCTGCTGACAGGCCACGCATCCCAGGAACAAGAGAGCTAAAATGGCCGCTGCTTACCCTTTTATATCCTCCCACAATGCAGTTCAGTTCTAACTTTGTCCAGGAGCATTGTGGGTGGGTCAAAGCTACAGTCCCGAAGTAAACAGTGAATCACTTCCATGTCACTTAATCCTGAGATGTAAACTTATTGTGCTTTAGCAATTTTCCACAAGATGGCACTAACACAACTATTGTACTAAATAATACACATAGAGCTAGAAACAACAGTTGTCATCGCTACATACTCCCCCTGCTCTAAATATTTGGTCCCCAAAGATATGTAGGACCTTGTTTCTGCTACACATCTTAGCCTCTAAACGAGAACATAGGACCGACAGGGGAGCCTCCCACCAATTCTCAGGTGTTGGAAAGCTACTCTGTGTACCCACAACTGTCACTTTAGTATCGGATACAGGTGTGCCAAGGGGTGAAACAGGGTTCTCATTGCCCAGACTGACTGAAGAGGAACTAGGCTCATCAATGTTCCTTTTGCTGGTAATCTTGGTTGTTTCAGAACACTCACCCAATGTATCGTATGTTAGTCTCTTGGGTGCGCGAATGTTCCTCTTTTCCCTTTGTTTTTTTGGTGTGTCCCCTATTTCTGGCTGAACACCACTTTCTTCTACTTCAGTGGGAGATAAACACTCTTCAGCTCTTCCAGACAATTGCACAAACTCTGGAGCTTCTGGCCTCACTAGTCTCCTCAGCTGTGGCTGATGAAACACTCGCTTCAGTTTCGGGTATATTAGATGACCACAACCAGCTAATGTCCATCTCTCTCCTCATTGTCTTCAGTTGCTGAAGTCCCAGACTGGGACCTAGTTATAGGCTGTTGTGCAACTTCTGATGTGGATGATAATTCCTCTTCGGGGATTATCCTGACTGCATCAGTAAGGGGCAAAAGGTGATTCCTATGCCAGGTTTTAGTTAGTCCAGGACTTCCTTCTGGCCTGATTTCAAATACTGGAAGCCCTGGGAGCTGTTTACACACAACGTATGGCTGTGATCTCCAATGATTTGCCAACTTGTGTTTGCCAGGAATACCCAAATTCCTTAGTAAGACTCGATCACCTGGTTGGAGATCTTGGACCCTTACTTTAAGGTCAAAGTTTCTCTTATTCCTGTTCTCCCGGTTTTCTGACATGGTCCGGGCCTTCTCATAAGCAACCTTCAGATTCTTTTTCAGCCTATTTGCATATCGTCGATGGGAAGCTTCTTACATAGTTACATAGTAGGTGAGGTTGAAAAAAGACACAAGTCCATCAAGTCCAACCTATGTGTGTGATTATGTGTCAGTATTAAATTGTATATCCCTGTACGTTGCGGTCATTCAGGTGATTATCTAATAGTTTCTTGAAGCTATCAATGCTTCCCGCTGAGACCACCGCCTGTAGAAGGGAATTCCACATCCTTGCCGCTCTTACAGTAAAGAACCCTCTACGTAGTTTAAGGTTAAACCTCTTTTCTTCTAATTGTAATGAGTGGCCACGAGTCTTATTAAACTCTCTTCTGTGAAAAAGTTTTATCCCTATTGTGGGGTCACCAGTACAGTATTTGTAAATTGAAATCATATCACCTCTCAAGCGTCTCTTCTCCAGAGAGAATAAGTTCAGTGCTTGCAACCTTTCCTCATAACTAAGATCCTCCAGACCCTTTATTAGCTTTGTTGCCCTTTTTTGTACTCGCTCCATTTCCAACACATCCTTCCTGAGGACTGGTGCCCAGAACTGGACAGCATACTCCAGGTGCGGCCGGACCAGAGCCTTGTAGAGTGGGAGAATTATCGTTTTATCTCTTGCGTTGATCCCCCTTTTAATGCATGCCAATATTCTGTTTGCTTTGTTAGCAGCAGCTTGGCATTGCATGCCATTGCTGAGCCTATCATCTACTAGGACCCCCAGGTCCTTTTCCATCCTAGATTCCCCCAGAGGTTCTCCCCCCAGTGTATAGATTGCATTCATATTTTTGCCACCCAAATGCATTATTTTACATTTTTCTACATTGAACCTCATTTGCCATGTAGTCGCCCACCCCATTAATTTTTTCAGGTCTTTTTGCAAGGTTTCCACATCCTGCGGAGAAGTTATTGCCCTGCTTAGCTTAGTATTGTCTGCAAATACAGAGATTGAACTGTTTATCCCATCCTCCAGGTCGTTTATAAACAAATTAAATAGGATTGGTCCCAGCACAGAACCCTGGGGAACCCCATTACCCACCCCTGACCATTCTGAGTACTCCCCATTTATCACCACCCTCTGAACTCGCCCTTGTAGCCAGTTTTCAATCCATGTACTCACCCTATGGTCCATGCCAACGGACCTTATTTTGTACAGTAAACGTTTATGGGGAACTGTGTCAAATGCTTTCGCAAAATCCAGATACACCATGTCTACGGGCCTACCTTTATCTAGATGGCAACTCACCTCCTCATAGAAGGTTTGGCAAGAACGATTCTTCATGAATCCATGCTGATTACTGCTAATGATATCGTTCTTTTACTAAAATCTTGTTTATATAGTCCCTTATCATCCCCTCCAAGAGTTTACATACTATTGATGTTAGGCTAACTGGTCTGTAATTCCCAGGGATGTATTTTGGGCCCTTTTTAAATATTGGTGCTACATTGGCTTTTCTCCAATTAGCTGGTACCATTCACAGTAGACTGTCTGTAAAAATTAGGAACAACGGTCTGGCAATCACTTGACTGAGTTCCCTAAGTACCCTCGGATGCAAGCCATCTGGTCCCGGTGATTTATTAATGTTAAGTTTCTCAAGTCTAATTTTAATTCTGTCCTCTGTTAACCAAAAAGGGTTGGAAGCCAGATCCCCAGTGAGGCGACCAAAAACAGGAGCAAATTGGACTATTCCGGTACAGTAATAGTGGGTAATAATATAAAGCATATAACGATAAAAATAAAATATGATAGTTTTTATTGATGCAGAAAACAAAACAAAGGTAATAAAATACAACATAATAAAAGTACAAGTATATAACCAATGGGATCATTGGTATACAGTACAACACAAAATCTCAGATATCATGTTCCTCGACTAGTTTCGCAGACATAAACCGCTTCATCAGGAGGGAATCTAGAGATGATTATATTCTGACTAAACAGTCTGAACCTGACAGATAGAAAAAATACAATGGAGTTTACCAAAATACATAGTGAGTAAAATTATATTCCAGCATCAACATTCACATCAGGGTAATACAAATTTGAGGGGGGAACAAAGGCGAATCTGCTTACCCAGGTCCCAACAGGCCCCAGGCGCGCGGCCCCACCGCCCGAGGAAGATCTCCCACGGCGACCTGGGGGAACTAACAAGATGACGGGGGTAATTGGCATAGGATAAATATAGTAGGGTAATAAGTGACCTGGATAACCACACACCGAAGGTGAAGCATAAGATGTGGAAGTAATAATGGAAAGGTGAGGGTGACAAGGTGGGTAACTAATGAAAGATGTGGAAGGTGGCATGAAGTGAAGCTACAGTGTGCACGGAGTAAAAAAGATTGAGTATGGTAACCAATTGGATCCAAAATATTGATGAAACACAAGAGGCAATATAGTGTTAGGTGGTGTGAAGGTGAAGAGATAACAGGTGAAAGGGTGGGGACAAAGAAAGGGGGGAAGAGGGAATGGGATGGGGCTAGGGAGGGGGGGAAGAGGGAGAAGGGAGGTAAGGGGTAGGGGGAGGGGGTTGGGAGGGCGGGGGGGAGGAAAGGGGGGAAGGAGGGGAAAGGGGAGGGATGGAGGGGGAGGAGCAAGGAGAATTGGAGGGGGGGAAGGGGGAGGGGGGAGGGAGGAGGAAGGATAGGGGGGAAGGGTACTAGTGTAAGCACGGATGGATTCCCAGGGGAGGCATCCTGCCTGGGCAGATGCCATCATAAGGTAAATGGGAAGATAGTACGGACTGTAAGCAATGGGTGAACACAAAACACGGCGTGTTCGCCTCAGCCTAGGGCAACTGCAGGGAAAGAAAACCAGTATGTTAGATAAGACCAATGTTATTGCCCAGGGGTACGGGACTTGAGTGAAACAATAGGTGGGTACTAACCTCAAACTGGCGCTAGGATGGTAAGAATACAGAACCTGGGGGTCAAGGACCGACCGTCAGACTAACAGGCTGGCATAGCCTGCCATTTGTAGCTCCCGACCCTGTGACGCGCTCCCCTGGGAATCCATCCGTGCTTACACTAGTACCAGGTACTTGTACCTCCTATTCACCTTAGTTCACACTGTCACACCCCCCTTCTGTTTTGCCCCCCTTCCTTTCCCCCCCCCCTTTCCCTTCACCCCTTCTCCTCCCCCCTTTCCCCCCCCCCCTTCCCCCCTATCCTTCCTCCTCCCCCCCTCCAATTCTCCTTGCTCCTCCCCCTCAATCCCTCCCCTTTCCCCTCCTTCCCCCCTTTCCACCCCCCCGCCCTCCCAACCCCCTCCCCCTACCCCTTACCTCCCTTCTCCCTCTTTCCCCCCCCCCTTGTGTCCCTAGCCCCATCCCATTCCCTCTTCCCCCCTTTCTTTGTCCCCACCCTTTCACCTGTTATCTCTTCACCTTCACACCACCTAACACTATATTGCCTCTTGTGTTTCATCAATATTTTGGACCCAATTGGTTACCATACTCAATCTTTTTTACTCTGTGCACACTGTAGCTTCACTTCATGCCACCTTCCACATCTTTCATTAGTTACCCACCTTGTCACCCTCACCTTTCCATTATTACTTCCACATTTTATGCTTTACCTTCGGTGTGTGGTTATCCAGGTCACTTATTACCCTACTATATTTATCCTATGCCAATTACCCCCGTCATCTTGTTAGTTCCCCCAGGTCGCCGTGGGAGATCTTCCTCGGGCGGTGGGGCCGCGCGCCTGGGGCCTGTTGGGACCTGGGTAAGCAGATTCGCCTTTGTTCCCCCCTCAAATTTGTATTACCCTGATGTGAATGTTGATGCTGGAATATAATTTTACTCACTATGTATTTTGGTAAACTCCATTGTATTTTTTCTATCTGTCAGGTTCAGACTGTTTAGTCAGAATATAATCATCTCTAGATTCCCTCCTGATGAAGCGGTTTATGTCCGCGAAACTAGTCGAGGAACATGATATCTGAGATTTTGTGTTGTACTGTATACCAATGATCCCATTGGTTATATACTTGTACTTTTATTATGTTGTATTTTATTACCTTTGTTTTGTTTTCTGCATCAATAAAAACTATCATATTTTATTTTTATTTTTATCGTTATATGCTTTATATTATTACCCACTATTACTGTACCGGAATAGTCCAATTTGCTCCTGTTTTTGGTCGCCTGACTGGGGATCTGGCTTCCAACCCTTTTTGATTATTGATTTCTGGATGATGGTACATTTATAATTGTTATCTCAACATTTCATTATAGAGGTCACTTAATTGATCGTCCTCTGTTAACCATGGAGGTGCTTCCTGTGTTGTGTCATGAGGATAAACACAGCAGTTTTGGTTACTGAAGCCCCCCCGATTCACTCGTGAAGACTGAGGAGAAGAATAAATTCAATACCTTCGCTATCTCCCCATCCTTTGTAACCAGATGTCCTTCCTCATTCTTTATGGGGCCAATATGGTCTGTCCTCCCTTTTTTACTGTTTACATACTTAAATAATTTCTTGGGATTTTTTTTGCTCATCTCCGCTATGTGTCTTTCATGTTCTATCTTAGCCGTCCTAATTGCACCCTTACATTTCTTGTTGCATTATTTATAAAGTCTGAATGCTGAGGATGATCCCTTGTGTTTTTTGAAGGCCTTCTCCTTTGCTTTTATATGCATTTTTACATTGGAGTTAAGCCATCCAGGATTTTTGTTCGCTCTTTTAAATGTATTACCCAATGGGATACATTGGCTAATGCCCTTATTTAATATGCTCTTAAAGCAAACCTATCTCTCCTCCGTATTCTTTGTTCCTAATATTTTATCCCAATTTATGCCTTTTAGCAAGGTTTGTAGTTTAGGGAAGTTGGCTCTTTTGAAATTCAGTGTCTTTGTGTTCCCTTTATGTTTCCTATTTGTGTGATTTATACTGAAACTAATTGACCTGTGATCGCTGTTACCTAAATTGCCCCATATTTCCACATCCGCGATCAGGTCTGTATGGTTGGTAATCAGTAGATCCAGTAATGTTTTATTTCTAGTTGGTGCGTCTACCATCTGACCCATAAAATTGTCCTGCAAGACATTAAGGAACTTACGAGCCTTAAATGAATGCGCGGTTCCCTCCGCTCAGTCTATGTCTGGATAATTAAAATCCCCCATTATGATAACACTTCCCATCCTTGCTGCTAATCCAAATTGTGATAGGAGATCCGTCTCCACTACCTCCCTCAGGTTAGGGGGCCTATAGCATACTCCCAGTATTATTTTCCCCTTAGCTTCATCCCTTTGGAGCTCTACCCATAAGGATTCCAACTCCTCTCTAGCTCCCTCAGTGATGTCATCTCTCACATTCGCTTGTACATTATTCTTGATATATAGGCATACCCCTCTCCCTTTTTTACCCTCTCTATCCTTGCGGTATAGGGTATACCCTTGAATGTTTGCCAGCCAATCATGAGAGCTGTTGAACCAGGTGTCTGAAATTCTCACCAAATCCAAATCCTCCTTGTACAACAGTATCTCTAGTTCACCCATTTTGTCCGCCATGCTCCTGGCATTGGTGAAAATGCCACATAGTTTAGACTGGTCGCATATTGTCCTCGTATTGGGTGTTTCGAGATTGCAACTAGGACTTGCTACTATACTCACCTTGTGTTTTTGTGCTTTGGTTAACCTACCACTAATGCCCCCAATACTACCCTCTGGAATATCTTCCGCGCTGGCTATCTCTGTCTCTGGACCCCCCCCCCCATCGCCTAGTTTAAAAACCCCTCTAACTTTTTGGCCATCTTCATTCCCAGCAGATCTGCACCCTCCTCATTTAGGTGCAGTCCGTCCCTTTTATAGTACCGGTTACCGACTGAGAAGTCGGCCCAGTCCTCCAGGAACCCAAACCCCTCCTTACTACACCAGCTCTTCAGCCACTTGTTTACTTCCCTAATCTCTCTCTGCCTTTCTGGTGTGGCTCAATGTACCGGTAGTATTCCTGAGAATACTACCTTGGAGGTCCTTTTCCTCAATTTAGCTCCTAAGTCCCTAAAATCTTTCTTTAGGATACTCCATCTGCCTCTGACTTTGTCATTGGTGCCAACGTGCACCATGACAGCCGGGTCTTCCCCAGCCCCTCCCAGTAATCTGTCCACAAGATCCATGATGTGCCGAACCCGAAAGCCCGGTAGACAACATACTGTTCGGCGCTTCAGGTCTTGGTTACAGATTGCCCTCTCTGTCCTTCTAAGAATTGAGTCCCCCACCACCAGAATCTGTCTTTCCTTTCCCCTTGCTGCCCCCCACTCTCACTGGAGGAGTTCTTCCCCTGGCAGCTAGGAGAGTCCCTCAGCTCCAGCAGTGCTGGTCCCTGACTGGTTTCACCAATGTAACTCAATGGAGCGTACTTATTGGGATGCTCCAGTCCTGGATCGGCCTCCCTGGCACTTCCCCCTCTACCCTTCCTGACTGTCACCCATCTACTCTTTGCTAGTGCCTGCACCTCTTTGTCTCCACCCGCCTCTGTGCTGGCCCCTGCCGGCACCTGCCGTGTACATTCCTGGCTCTCCTTTAGTATGGAGGGACTTCTCAGTGCTGACAGTTGCTTCCCCAGATTCAGAACCTGGGCTTCCAGGGAAACAATGTGCTTACATTTTGCACAGCAGTATTCGCCCTCGATCGGATGATCAAGGAACGCATACATGCAGCAAGATGTACAAAGAGTCGCCTCTCCACACCCCCCGGGCATCGTACCTTTTAAATTTAGTGAGGATTTGGGGATTTTACCCTGTCCAAATTACCTAACAGCTAGCTTCCTGGCACTAATACTCAAGACAATACACAGGTACACAACAAGACAATACCCAGGTACTCACAGACCTACGTGCAATCGCAGAACAGTCGCAGACCTACGTGCACTCGCAATACTCAAGTATACAGTACACAATACACAAGTACTAATAATCCACACACACTACTCAGAAAACACTCAGGTACTCACACTACACAGGCACTATGACCCCTGTTATAACCTCCTGTTTTAAACTCTGGTTTTTAACTCACCACTTAGACCAGTTCCACTTACACAGAGTTCCACAGCCTCAGACTGAGCAGGCTCAGAATGAGTCCTAAATGCTGTCTTCCATTCGTCACCTTCTCGGATGCGAACGAGATTGTAGGCTCCTCGACGGTCAAGCTTAGTAAATATTCGGGCAGTACGGAGTCTCTGGAAAAGTTCCGGAACTAGAGGAAGTGGGTAACGTTTTTTTATAGTGATTTTATTGAGCTCCCCGTAATCCACACATGGTCTTAGGGATTTGTCCCTTTTTTCGACAAAAAAGATTCCGGCTCCAGCAGGAGAAGAGGAGGAATGGATGAAGCCTTTCTCCAGGTTTTCATCAATGTATTGTCGCAATGTTCCTAGTTCCATCTCCGAGAGGGGGAATATGCGACCGAATGGGATTTCGGCTCCTGGGAGTAATTCAATTGGACAATCGTATGACCGGTGTGGTGGCAGGACATCAGCCTTTTTCTTGTCAAAGACATCTGCAAACTCCTGGTAGGCCAGGGAATGCTCTGGTTGTTGACAGGTACAGGTTGAACTGACAGGCAACTGGCTACATTACTGGTTTCAGGGGCAAGACAGTGCTGTAGGCAATAAGGTGAAGTGAATGAAATTTCTTTCTTGATCCAGTTGATCTGGGGGTTGTGGGCTTGGAGCCATGGGGTACCCAAGATGAAGGGGAACATAGGTGAGCTTAGAATGTCGAAACGTATGAATTCCTGATGACCATCAGGAGTAGTATCCAAAAGAGGAACGGTCTCTTGCGTCACAGGACCGGAACTAGGCAGGGTGCCATCAGCCAGGAGAACTTCCAATCTACGGTTCTTGGGAAGTAGGGCCAGACCGAGCTTTACTGTTAAGTCCAAGTCCAAGAAACAACTGCATGCCCCGGAGTCGACTATGGCCTGAAGCTGAACCCCCTTGTCGGCCAACTTTAGCATGATGGGAAGGATAATGTGAGAAGTGGAAGTTCCAGACATCTGGAAGTACACTGGAGAGTTCTTGGGTACCTTGCTGGGCCTTATGGGGCAGTTGCTCAGGAAATGTTACTTTCGGCCACAATAGAGACAGAGATTGGCTTGACGCCGACACTGTTTTTCCTCAGGAGTCAGTGCGGATCGCACCAAACCAATGGGCATAGCGCCGATCTCTGGTACCAGCACTTTGGGGGTCTGAGAACGTTCAGCCTGGCGCTCCCGAAGGTGTCTATCCAACTGGATGGATAGTTGAATGAGCCCCTCGAGGGTAGCAGGGATGCCGACCCTGGCCAACTCATCCTTAAGGGATTCAGAAAGCCCCAGGCGAAACTGGTATTTCAATGCAGCCTCATTCCAGTCTGTATCGGCAGACCACCGGCGGAAGTCCACAGTATAGTCTTCCACCGGGCGCTGTTTCTGTTGAAGAGAATGCAGAGCGGCCTCAGCGGTGGCTGTACTCTGGGGGTCTTCATACAATTGCGACAAGGCCGTAAAGAACGTTTCAACTGAACTAGTAGCTGGATCCTTCTGTTCCCATAACCTGTGGGCCTATGCCTGGGGTTAATTGGTCAGCAGGGAGATAAGAAAGCCAACTTTGACAGTCTCAGTGGAAAAGGTACGGGGTTGCAGAGCCAGATATAACAGGCAGGCATTCTTGAAGGATCTGAATTTCTGCCGGTCTCCAGAGAAACGTTCAGGGGTAGGTACCCGCGGTTCGGGGGGCAAAGTCAGTACTAAAGAGGCTGTAGCAGGGAGATTGGTGGAGGAAGAACCAGGATCCAAAAAGGCAGATGGTAGCATAAAATGTTGGAGTTTTCCTTCTAATTGAAGGTATCTTTCCTGAAGAACTTGGACCACTCGTGTAAGGGTAGCGGCCTGTTGGCATAAAGTCTCTATTGGGGACGCACCTCTGCCGGCCTCAGTCATGGCTGGATTATACTGTCAGAGTCCTGGATGGGAGGCTGGATTGCAGAGGGGGCGCCCCTTGCGGCTAAGTGCAGCGTAACCCTGGGAGTGAGACAGGGAGTATGGTGCCCAAAGGTGCACGGGTTGCCAGAGCGCTGTTGCCGAGTAGCAGATAGCAGGGAGCTGCTGGGGTGTGCTGGTAAGGTTAAAGGGCAACCGTGCAAGGAGGGATTCCAGGTATGGAGCCGTAGAGCAACAAGGAGCGGAGTCAGAGCCAGGCCAATGGTCATTCAGCACAGGAATCAGTTCAAGGTGAGGTACAGCAGGATAATCAGGAACAGAGAAGGTAGCCGAGCCGGGGGTCAAACACAGGAGAACGATAAAGGTACAGATGCAGAGCCGAAGAATAGTCAGATCCAAGCCGGGGTCAATGCAGGCGGAATACTGGAGCAGTCAGGCAAGCCGAGTAGTAACAGGAAGCAGATATCACAACAGGAACAAGGAACACAGGAAGCTGATGATAATCCAGCAACCAGCCTGCACCAGCAGCAGGCTTAAATAGGCAGAAGGGCGCCACCATGAGGAATACTGGCAGAATTACCCGTCCTACGGTTATCACCCTGACAGGTATCCAACAGTGCCTTGGTGTAGATTCCTTCTACCTGGATTGGGATGATCGGGGAGGGTCCCACTAAGTTGTGGGGAAATTCACTCTGAGGGTTTGACTTCTCCTGCCTAAAAGAGCGTATCTTGACTCCTTGTTTCCATGGACGCTTCCTCAACTTCATTCTTCCCCTTTCTCTCAAAACTTTGGGAACTTGGGTTTTGTTGGAGTTGACGACAGTTTCAGGGCGCCCTGCTGACTCCTTCACTGAGGCCCTTTGAAGTTTTCCACCGGCTTTTGATGTTGCACTGCTGCTCTTGGACTTGGGCACACGTTCCCGAAGTGTCCAACCCCTTCACAGTTGAAACAATGTCCAGATCGGCTTCTGAAGGTGGAGTCTGGTACTCTCTTCGATTCTTCTGTTCCTCCACTGGGCGGATTTGGGGGTCCCATGGTCAGTAAAGCCATCATCTCCATTAACTGAGCCACCTGAGTCTTGAGAAGCTCAATCTGGGGATCATCCTCCATCACAACTGTGATGGGATCATCCTCCACACATAACTGTTCGGACTCCAACAGTGTGCTTTTGTTCTTGGATGTTCTCCTTCTTTCTCTCCAGTATAGCTTCTTCTTCCCGTACAATCCGAATCAGATCTGGGTATCTCAATATGCCTCCATCTTGGCGAGTTCTTAACTGGAGGGTGATGGGGTCCAAAGGCTGGGCACCCCTTAGGACTTGTTTGGCTCGAATCTCATCCACCTTACAAGGATCTATTCCCTTCTTTAGTAATATCTGGTGAATGACCTTGTCCAGCCACCTCACATATTCTGATAACTTCTCTCCAGTTTCCTGAGAGGTGTGTTCTAATTGGTAAATTAGGTCAGAAACCTTTTCAGTACGTCCAAACACATCTTGCAGGATATCTAGGTAGTCTTGGGCTATACAGTTTTGTTTACTGAGTTTTAAATTTCGAATGGCCTCAGAAGCAGGCCCCTTGAGAGTCTCAGTGATCCGTTGCTTCTTCTGTGTTTCAGGGATGTCCCACTCATCCAGCACCTGTGTAGTCTGTTCCAACCATTCTTCAAAAGTAGCTTCTCCTTTGGGTACAGGCTGTTGGCCCGAGAAGATGCCCAGTTTTCGGTACCCAATCCCTGATCAGGTTGAGCTCCCTTTCTGACATTGGGACACCGAGTTTCCAAGGGCTGTGATGAGTTTAGGTTCAATTGCAGTCGGTGCTGACTGCGATGGACCCCTGACTCTTGTTAAACTCATCTGAGAGAAGTTGACAGGATCCTCCCCCTGCTCTCTTGGGTGGGTCAGGTAAAATTTTGTCTTGTCAGCGAGTTCAACACTTTCACCCTTGAAGTTTTCCGGAACTCCCTTCCTCCATTCTAATAAGGCATAAGTGTGGCATGTTTCATGGTCAGGTCTTACTGCTACCACCTTGGCTCTTTGACCTGGGGATAGTGTTTTCATCACTTGGCTAATGTGTTCCTTCTCCTAGATATCTCCCTAGAGTTCCATGGCTACGCTCGCTTCTGAGCGGACGCCTTCCACCTCACACCACTGTGCCGCAGTGAGGGGATCCTTTTTAGGGTTATTAAGAGGGTGTTCTGCTTTAGAGTGACAGTTATCCCGGACGAGCCCCCACATGTAGCAATAACTCACGGTGGAGCTGCTGGTTTAAGCGGGCCTGTCCTCTTTGCTCTACACCCTTCTTAAATTGTTCACTCCCCTTGACACAACTGTAGTGCAGTGTTGAAATAATATGAGCATTAACTTTAACCCACAATATACACTTACAATTAAGAGTACCTCTACCTGGGTACTGGTAGCTCCACCTGTAGGAGAAATGACAGCACTGCACACAAACTTCAATAATGACCAAAAGTAACTTTTTTCTTTGGATAAGTAATATATTTATATAAATAGTTATTTCAATAAATATACTATCACACCAACGTGGTGTGATAGTATAAGAAATGATTATGACAATCAATAACAATCACAGAAATATATATATTGGTATGAATCTATACCCGGGAGCTCCCCCTGCTCTAGACCTTAAAGTCACTATACTAAAATGCAGGGCCCTGCAATGAAAAGGTAGTCCTGACGTCTTCAGTCTTCGCTAGCTTTTATAATTGTAATCCGCAAAGGGTTCCTCCTGGGTGTTGCGCAGTGTAGTATAACACACTAAAACACTTGTAATCCAACAGGGTAACTAGGTGTCTTTATATGAAGAAACAAACATCTAACATCCGCTCTTGAACACTGAAGTCTATTCGGATGCAATGCTCTCCGACTTAACTTGTTCTGTGGGACTATCAGTCCCAGCAACACTCTGTACAGTTCTAAAGATGTGTGTGCAATACTCAAATAAACTTCTGGGTGTCAACCCTCTCACCACACAGGATCTAAGCAGGTGGATGTCTCCGGTTCAGCAGTTCTCAGTTCCGCATGGAGGCACCACCACGTCGTCACACTGTTCCATTCACAAATGACCGGGAGTCCTCGGTTATCTCCCCACGGGTCTTCCGGAACAATCCCGTCTCTTGTCCAGTTCACTGTGATGCAAATGGCAGGATACCGCAGCTGCTCCGCTCCTTCGCAAGGTAGGCCACAACCCTGTGGGACACACACACCCACAGAGTCCTGCTGACAGGCCACGCATCCCAGGAACAAGAGAGCTAAAATGGCCGCTGCTTACCCTTTTATATCCTCCCACAATGCAGTATATGTATATATATATATATACACTAGACTGATATATAGTCTATGCTACATGCAGAGTTTATATATATATATATATATATATATATATATATATATCAAATACACTGCCAGTAACTGAATAACCTGCCTGCTTAATCTAAATCAAGCTATCTCTCTGTCCACGCCAACAACACTACACATGGCCTCCATGTAAGTAGCCTTATATAGTGTGGGCGTGGACTTAGTCCCCCTGAGCCATGATTGGTCAAAGGCACGCTGCCTTTGGCCAATTATGGCTCTCTCAACAGAGCGCACTGTGATTCTCCAAAGCATGCAGGTCAGGTGCATGCTTTGTCTAATCATCATACAGCAATGCACTGCGATCTCACAGTGCATTATGGGGCATTCCACAGCGCTCAAATTTTCAGTGAACGTCCCATAATGTTCGCTTTTTGGTGAATGGGCGAACACCTGATGTTCGAGTCGAACTTATGTTCGACCCGAACATCAAGCTCATCCCTATTCCTAGCCTGTAACGGGCTGTTGCTGAACTAACTAAAGACTGTAAGTTCCCCCGGGATTGAACCAGCAGGAGCTGTACAAGGGAACCGAGTTTGTGCAGGTGGAAGGAAGAAGAGAAATCTGTAAATAGGGAGGAAGTTGTCCCTGGTTTTTATTGTTTGACATTTTCAAGTTGGGTATCCCATAATCCCTTACCCAGGGCCATCTTAATGCAAGGGCACTCCTGGGCACAATATTCTTGCTGTACGTCATACTTGCCAACTGTCCCGAATTTGCTGGGGCAGTCGTGCTTTTTACTAAACTGCCCCAAGATGGCCGTGTCCCGGGAAGCATCCCAGAACCTATACTGCGCCCTCCTGATCCTAATATTGTGCCCTCCTGACCCCTCCTGTACTGTGCCCTTCTGCATTCCCCACTGTACTGTGCCCTTTGTGTTGATTAGTCTTTGATTTATGGAATGTTTTTCTTTTTGTAAAATCAAGTACTAATGAATATATGTTTAATTCTATAAACTATTTATACTTTATTTCTTGAAAGTAGGTGCGTAAATTGAGGCAAGCTGGTAGGGGTTCCTAGTTAGGGATGGGCTGAACACTCCCCGGTTCGGTTTGCAGCAGAACATACGTACAGGCAAAAATTTGTTCGAACATGCAAACACCGTTAAAGTCTATGGGACACGAAAGTGAAAAATCAAAAGTGCTAATTTTAAGGGTTAATATGCAAGTTATTGTCATAAAAAGTGTTTGGGGACCTGGGTCCTGCCCCAAGGGACATGTATCAATGCAAAAAAAAGTTTTAAAAATGGCCGTTCTTTCGGGAGCAGTGATTTTAATAATGCTTAATGTGAAACAATAAAAGTGAAATATTCCTTTAAATTTCGTACCTGGGGGGTGTCTATAGTCTGCCTGTAAAGTGGCACATGTTTCCCGTGTTTACAACAGTCCAAGAGCAAAATGACATTTCTAAAGGAAAAAAAGTCATTTCAAATACGCGGTAGCGCCAGCAGCTATAATGAATTGTCGGATCTCTTCAATACAGATCGGGTCTCTGCAAAAACCAGACCCTTATCCGAGCACGCAACCTGGCAGGCCGCAGGAAAAGAGGGGGGATGAGAAAGCGCCCCCCTCCTGAACCGTACCAGGCCACATGCCCTCAACATGGGGAGGATGTCCCCATGTTGATGGGGACAAGGGCCTCATCTAACAAGGCAACCCCCAGATCCCTGCCCCCCCCCGTGTGAAATGGTAATGGGGTACAAATATACCCCTACCATTTCACAAAAAAAGTGTCAAAAATTTAAAAAAAAAAACAAAAGACGGTTTTTGACAATTCCTTTATTAATGTCTTCTTCTTTCATTTGGTTTTCTTCCTCCATCTTGTTCTTCCCCCACTTCTTCCTCTTCTTCCTCCGATCCTCTGCTTCTTACTTTGGTCTTCTTGTCCGCATCTTCCTCCGCCGTCTTCTTCCCCGCTTCTTTCTCAAGATGATCCACATCCATGGGAGGTTCCCGCTGTGTGACGCTTCTGTTCTTCTGACAGTTCTTATATAACTGAGGGTGGGGCCACCCGGTGACCCCACCCCCCCGACGCACAGGGACTTCCCTATGGTTTTCCCTGTGGTGTCAGAGAGTGGCGGGGTCACCCGTTATGTAACTGGATGACCCTGCCCCCCTCTGACATCAAGGGGAAAGCCATAGGGAAGTCCCTGTAACGTCCCCGTGCATCCGAGGGGGGCGGGGTCACTGTGTGGCCCCCTCCTAAGTTATATAAGAACTGTCAGAAGAACAGAAGCGTCACACAGCTGGAACCCCCCATAGATGCGGATCATCCGGAGAATGAAGCGGGGAAGAAGATGCCGGAGGAAGATGCCGGTGGAAGATGCGGACGAGAAGACCAAAGTAAGAAGCAGAGGATCGGAGGAAGAAGAGGAAGACATGGGGGAAGAACAAGATGGAGGAAGAAAACCGAATGAAGACCAGAAGAAGATGAAAGAAGAAGCGGGGAAAGAAGAAGACATAATAAAGGAATTGTCAAAAACCGTCTCTTGTCTTTAACATTTTTGACACTTTTTTTGTGAAATGGTACCTCATTACCATTTCACACGAGGGGGGGTGGGATATGGGGGTCCCCTTGTTAAAGGGGGCTTCCAGATTCCGATAAGCCCACCGCCCGCAGACCCCCACAACCAACGGGCAAGGGTTTTGGGGATGAGGCCCTTGTCCCCATCAACATGGGAACATCCTCCCCATGTTGAGGGCACGTGGCCAGGTATGGTTCAGGAGGGGGGCACTCTCTCTTCCCCCCTCTTTTCCTGCAGCTTGCCAGGTTGCGTTCTTGGATAAGGGTCTGGTATGGATTTTTAGGGGGATCCCCATGCCATTTTTTTAAAAGTTTTGGTGCGGGGTTCCCCTTAAAATCCATACCAGAACTGAAGGGTCTGGTATGGATTTTGGGGGGGACCCCTAAGCCATTTTTTAAAAAATTTTGGAGCGGGGTTCCCCTTAATATCCATACCAGACCTGAAGGGCCTGGTATGGAATTTGGGGGGACCCCCATGCCTGGTAATGCACTGTGGGGGAATCCCAGGCCATTTTTTTCAATGACTTTTATGAGTATTGCAGAGACCCGACAATTCATTATAGCTGCCAGCGCTACTGCTAGTAGTACTTTTAAATGACTTTCTTTTCCTTTAGAAATGTCAAAATTGTGGAGAGAGAGACATAGCTCTCTCAAAAGGATAATGGGATTTTGGAGGGAGGTAGTGTCTGTTTAAAGGTGAGCAACACCAACAACGGTTAATATAAAAAATATAAATTTATTGAAGAAGACAAATAAAAGACAATACAGCCAAAATACATATTGTGACCTTAAAATACACTACATTAACAAACACTATACTAACTATGTATGTTTTTATATTTGAGATCATTCCTGTTTTATTATAATATCTGTGGTCTATTTTAGTGAATCATTCCCCCTATTTCAGCGTACGCCTATTGGTTACCCTGGGGCAGTCTGCCAGTGGTGGGGAGATTTGTGTGTCCCTGCACATGAGAGCGGAGTTTCTTTTTTCGCCCTCACATCTCATCCACGCTATCAGCGTGTGACTGATGGCGCTGATGCACCGATCCCATTTGGGACCAGTGCGCATCTGCAGGGATGCCCGGACTGGAAGTGATGTCACGGGTCGTACTCGACCCTTCAATTCCGGTGGGACCGTGTGTACTTAAGATGGCGGTGTCGGCATTTCGCCGACACACGCATCTTGCTGTCAGAGCGTTGTGGCAACTTCCACACCGCTGCTAAACTACCTCCATCGGATGTAACCGCATCCATATTACCTATTAGGTAAGAATTCACCTTTCAAATTCTGGGATTTCTCTATCATTATCCATTCACAGTCTGGGAGGTTATCACCATCAAGTACTGTGTATGGTATTTTACCTACACTACTCTAATAGTTTATATATTAACTAATTGATTTCATCCTCTTTTCACTCGTAAGCAGTTAGCCCTAGCAAGTTGGAATGGATACCTTATACTCTATCTGCTTTGGATTTATTTGATTGTGTTTAACTAAATAAATCAATTAAATAAATTTAATAATTAATGTCAAATAATATACCGTATTTATCGGGGTATAACACGCGCCGGCGTATAACACGCACCCCAAGTTTAGGAGAGAATTTTAAGGAAAAAAAACTTTTAGGAGGGAAGTTAAGGAAAAAAAACTTACATTAAAATGCCCATCAATGCAGCCTTAACTGTCCATCTGCAGCCTTTTCAGTGTCAGTGCAGCCTTGCCCCAGTGCAGTCTTGTCAGTGCAGCCTTGTCAGTGCAGCCTTGCCCCAGTGCAGCCTTGTCAGTGCAGCTTTGCTCCAGTGCAGCCTTGTCAGTGCAGCTTTGCCCCAGTGCAGCCTTGTCAGTGCAGCTTTGCCCCAGTGCAGCCTTGTCTCAGTGCAGCTTTGCCCCAGTGCAGCCTTGCCTCAGTGCAGCTTTGCCCCAGTGCAGCTTTGCCCCAGTGCAGCTTTGCCCCAGTGCAGCCTTGCCTCAGTGCAGCTTTGCCCCAGTGCAGCTTTGCCCCAGTGCAGCTTTGCCCCAGTGCAGCCTTGCCCCAGTGCAGCTTCGTTAGTGCAGGTCTGCCCCAGTCCAGCCATGTCAGTGCAGCTTTGTGCACTCGGTGTAGATTCAAAAAATGGCGCCGAGATACACATACCCGAGTGTTCTCGGCTTTTTCCGGCCCCGCCGTCACGCCCAGTCCCGCCCCTGAACCTGTGTTATGTCCATCATAGGGCGGGACTGGGCGTGACTGTGAGCGGCGCCGAAAAAAGCAGAGAACACACGAGTATGTGTATCTCGGCTCTTGTCGGATCCGAGATACACATACCTGAGTGTTCTCGGCTTTTTTCGGCGCCGCTCACAGTCACGCCCAGTCCCGCCCTATGATGGACATAACACAAGTCCAGGGGCGGGACTGGGCGTGATGGCGGCGCCAGAAAAAGCCGAGAACACTCGGGTATGTGTATCTCGGCTCCCTGCAGTCTCTGCGCCATTTTTTAATCTACCCACAGCTGTGTATGTCGGCGGCGACCGCGGCAATTGCCGCGATCGCTCCGATGACACAGAAATCGGCGGGGATCGGCCTATAACACGCACCCACGATTTTCCACTGATTATCAGGGGAAAAAAGTGTGTGTTATATGCCGATAAATACGGTATATATATATATATATATATATATATATATATATATATATATACACAGCATATAATGCATAATACAAGATGCCATAAAAAGATTCTAGTAAGAATTTATATATATATATAATTAAGACATCAATTATTTATAAACTTAAGATGTTAATTATTTATAAAATTCTTACTAGAATCTTTTTATGGCATCCTATATTATGCATTATATGCTGTGTACACAGATGCCAATAATATATATGCTGTTTACACATATGCCAATAATTTTGTGATAATCATTTTTGAAGTCTCTACCCTATAAGTTATTATTTACATAAATGTGTCTCTAGACTGTCAGACTACTACATTTCTCAACAACCTAAACACGGTCCAATTTCCCTACCAGCTTAACCCGACTGGATCTGACATCCACAGGAAACCAGCCCCAGGTAGTCCTACAATGGGTGAATGGTTGTGCAATAGTGCGGTTTAGTGGTTCACTTTCTTTTATTAGACCAGGTGAGCATTTGTAACCTATATTCTCTCTACACAAATGTAATTTAATTGAATACTGTATATACTCGAGTATAAGTCAAATTTTTCAGCCCTTTTTTTTGGGCTGAAAGTGTCCCCTTTGACTTATACTCGAGTTACTGCCATCTGTCTGCATGATCAGCGTGTCATGCAGGCAGACGGCGACTGGCGTGTGATGATAGTGTTCGGAGGCTATTCCAGCTTTCAAAAGCCGCGCCTCCTGCTCGTCTGTGATAGGCTGAACAGCTGTCAGTGTACAGCCTATCACGGACATTCTCTCATCCTCGTCCGTGGTATGAGAATGAGAGAATGTCCGTGATAGGCAGTCAGCGGTCAGCCTATCACAGATGAGGAGGAGACGCGGCTTTTGAACTGTGGAATGGCCGCCGAACAGTATCATCACACGCCGGCCGCCGTCTGAGGATGGAGATCGCCACAGGGAGGATGGAGATCGCCACAGGGAGGCTGCACAGGACACAGGTAGGCTGCACGTGCACACAGGACATGTACAGGACACAGGAACACAGGAACACAGGACACATGTACAGGACACACATGTACAGGACACACATGTACAGGACACATGACACATGCACAGGGTACAGGTAGGCTGAACAGGACACAGGGAGGCATGCAGCTGCAGATGGGCACTGTTGACCCTCTGAATTTCTCACCCTCGTCTTATACTTGGGTCAATACGTTTTTCCCAGTTTTTTGTGGTAAATTAGGGGCCTCGACTTATACTCAGAACGACTTATACTCGAGTATATACGGTAATCTTTTTGGTGTTTTTTGAATTGATGATAGGATATGTATTACTATACTAATGGTATGTTTTATATTCTATGTAATCTAGATAAAATCAGTAATGCATGTAGTGCCCTGATGAAGCGATAAGCGAAACATGTTGGCTGCTCTTGCATACCTACGTAAATTGATTTCATACACTAAGTTGTAATTTAAGGTCACAATATGTATTTTGGCTGTATTGTCTTTTATTTGTCTTCTTCAATAAATTTATATTTTTTATATAAACCGTTGTTGGTGTTGCTCACCTTTAAACAGACACACTACCTCACTCCAAAATCCCATCATCCTTTTGAGAGAGCTATGTCTCTCTCTCCACAATTTTATCATAACTAGGGACTGGGAGTAATGTTCTGTTTCTGGAAATTGTCCAACTCTATATTCATATATCCTTCAGAAATGTAATTTTGCTCTCGGACTGTTGTAAACACGGGAAACATGCGCCACTTTACAGGCATACTATAGACACCCCCCAGGTACGACATTTAAAGGAATATTTCACTTTTATTGTTTCACAGCCTTTTTAAAACTTTTTTTTGCATTGATACATGTCCCCTGGGGCAGGACCCAGGTCCCCAACACTTTTTATGGCAATAGCTTGCATATTAACCTTTAAAATTAGCGCTTTTGATTTCTCCCATAGACTTTTAAAGGGTGTTCCGTGGCTTTCGAATTTGCCGCAAACACCCTAAATTGGTCACTATTCAGCGAACGGGTGAACAGCCAATGTTCAAGTCGAACTCATGTTATACCCGAACAGACAGCCCATCCCTAGTCCCAGTGTATTACTTTGCCCAGGGGCCCATGATGCTGTTAAGACGGCCCTGCCCTTACCCTATCCAAGTTATCATCCCCTAATAAAACAACAAAAACATAAGCCAAATGTCTGATCACTGTGTCTGGCTATAAGAAGGAAATGTTGTGTGACTGGCTGTGCAGTAGTGGGGAACTCTGCTATTAGCAACTCCTACAGGGGTAGTGCTACACTAGTATGACAATTTTATTTTAACTTGTCAAATTACAGTCTAACTGAATTTTGGCAGAATTGCTTATCATGCCACATCACTGTATATTGAAATATTTCTTGTAATGTCCATATTATGTTTTTTTTTTCTTTCAGAGGTCAACTTCAGGATAAAGAAATGTGCCTAAGGTCGTCCATCATGCAGATTTTGAAATGTGATTTTGAACAGGAAAACATAACTTCCCCGGTGCTACTACCACTTGCTGATTGTATTATCAGTGGGGGGATACTGGAAACTATCAGTAAAAATGAAGATGAATACATCAAGAATCTGGAGAAGATCATAAAGCTGCTAAAACCCGGAGGCCAACTGTTACTTTTTTCGCTATTAGATGCAACTTACTGGTTTGCTGGAGCAGAACGGTTCCATTGTTTTAAATGTAATGAGGAGTTTGTGAAAAATGCCTTTGGTAAGCTGGGTTTAGCCATTGATTACTGTGCAGTGCAGAGGAGATGCAATGTCAGTGATATCATTGATTATAAAGCTTTTCTATTCATTGTAGGATGCAAAGGGGAGTAGATGATTGGAGCCAATAGTATTCATCTGGAGCCAAATAGGGCCAAATAGAATTATTTAATGACCTACTAATGGCAGTCAGAAATCACAGCAGCTGCGCTAAAGTTAGCAATGTTATTTTGCATCAATCTGTGCTAAATTGTGTTAACAAATATCACTATCTTAATAAAGATCATTCAGAATATAAATGTGTGTTGACTTGTCTTGGAGCAATATTGTAAACCTTTTATGTATACAATATATCTTTTTATTGATAACCAACACATTTCAGGACATTTACTATGTGCCTTTCATCAGAATATGGATGAAGATTATTTAAAAATACAATAGCAAATACAGTGTATAGATAACATATTAGAAAACATAAAAAAAAATAACATTAACAGGTTCAATACCTAAACATTATTAAAAGTTTATGAGGAGAAAAAATATAGAAGGGATTAAATTGATAAGTGTTGAACAGGATGGCAGGGATGGGTCCTGATGGCAGCTAGGGATGAGCGAACACTCCCCGGTTCGGTTTGCGGCAGAACATGCGAACACGCGAACCCCGTTAAAGTCTATGGAACTTGAACCTGAAAAATCAAAAGTGCTCATTTTAAAGGCTGATATGCAAGTTATTGTCATAAAACGTGTGTGGGGACCCGGGTCCTGCCCCAGGGGAACTGTATCAATGCAAAAAAAGTTTTTAAAACGGCCGTTTTTTCAGGAGCAGTGATTTTAATAATGCTTAATGCCCCCAGGCCCTATATATTCTGAACAGCAGTATGCAGGCGGTTCCCGGGTTACAAACAAGATAGGGACTGTAAGTTTGTTGTTAAGATGAATCTGTTTGTAATTTAGAACAGGTACATTTTTTAAGTGTAGCTCCAGCCCAAAAATCTATTTTTAAGCTTTTTGGATAACATAGGGCAGGGCTATCACCCATGCAATATTTTTTTTTTTTTTGCTGTCTGTGCCCCTGTTCAGAAGATTTCACCTCACTTTCGATCCCAATGACAATTGGATTTTGAAAATTTTGGGGTTTTTAGGGAAACAAGGATTGGTGATAAAGCATCAGTGGAGACACCTTTTTCCCATATAAACTCTTACAGGAGAGAATTTCCCTTCCTAGGGGTAGATTTCCTCTCACTTCCTCTTGTCTCTCTTCTTATCTAAGTAGGAGTCATTTGTAAGTCAGATGTTTGAAAATAGGGGACCGCCTGTGTATACTATACGGCCTGCCCTATACACTCTGCGGAAAATTGGGCCTTAGGTGTTGGTGGTACTAGAATACTGTAAGCCCTCACTGTAATGCCCCGTACACACGGTCGGACATTGATCGGACATTCCGACAACAAAATCCTCGGATTTTTTCCTACGGATGTTGGCTCAAACTTGTTTTGCCTACACACGGTCGCACAAAGTTGTCGGAATTTCCGATCGCCAAGAACGCGGTGACGTCAAGCACGTACGACGAGACTAGAAAAGGCCGGTTCAGAACCAAGCGCAGCACCCTTTGGACTCCTTTTGCTAATCTCGTGTTAGTAAAAGTTTGGTGAGAGACGATTCGCGCTTTTTCAGACTCGTGGCTTTCAGATCGTTTTCTGCCGTTCAGTTTGTGCTTGTGGGTTTGTATCTGCTCTTCAGTGCGTGCAAGCAAGTTCCGCGTGACTTTAGTCACTGTATTCTTGTTCGTTCGTTACTGGTTTTCAGGTCGCTCTTCACAGGCCTTGCTGTTCTTCAGTGCGTTCTGTTACTTCGTCCTGAGCAGCTGACCGTTTTTTAGCCATGTTTCGTATGCGTACTCCTCGTAGAGTTCGTGCTGTGCGGGGGCTTGGTGTTGGGGTCCTGACCTTGACACAAGTCCAGTCCATGAACAGGGTGGGGATGAGTTCATGGACCAAGAATTGGTTGCTTCAGCGTGACCAGTTCTCTCATATGCCTTTGCTCCGTGAGATCCGTGAGAATAATCCTGATGATTTCAGGAACTTTCTCAGGATGACGGACCCCGTGTTTCACCGTCTGCTGGCTTTGCTGACCCCCTATATCAGCAGGCAGGATACCTGCATGAGGCAAGCCATCACTCCGGAGCAGAGGTTGGTCGCTACCTTGCGGTATTTGGCCACAGGGAGAAGCCTGCAGGACCTCAAGTTCTCGACAGGCATCTCCCCCCAGGCTCTGGGGATCATTATCCCAGAGACCTGTTCTGCCATCATACAGGTCCTTCAGAAGGAATATATGAAGGTAAGATTTTTATCCTTTAATATCACATTTTGTTGTATTGAATGTTTGCTAATATATTGTATTTCTTTCCTCATTCCCTAATTACCATGATTGTAATATGCTGTGAATGTCCCCTTTGTCCTCATGCATGCTGGATTTTTATGTAATTATTATTTTAGGTCCTTCATACATATTTGCCCTTCAATAACCTCCCCAGCATGGTGTCTCCTGCCCTATATTCACCTCATGTAGTCACTTAACAATGTATTTTATCAGCTCCATAGTAGTGCTTTACCCCAAACACCCCCTAAAATGTTTGGAAATGTTATTTTTGATGTAAATTCAGGCAGAGGGCCAGAGGCTTTTTTTTGTGGTGTCTCCAAATTTTTTGGAACCCTCCCTCCCCCAACTGCTAAGTCAGCTGATCCCAATTCTCTATCCTCAATCATCTATCTGCTGACTTTGCCAAACCCATACACACTATACCCATCTCTTTACTGGTCAGATTTATGGATGAATTCCCCAAAGCATGTAGTGCAAGGGCCTGCCTGTATACTTTCCAATGGTACTGTTTAAAGTTCTTGTATCCTATTATGATCTTGATAGGTAATAGCAGAATGTCCAAATGTGCTCAAATGTGTACAGTGTGTATTTATATCTTTGTATTATGGCACTTCTTACCTGTCCAGTGGGCTGCCAATAGTGTAACTAAGGAGGGGCTGTTCCAAGTAATACCCTGTATTTAGGCATTCATCTCTCAATGAAGTGAAGAGGGTTACCTGTCCAAGAGTTCCTCCCCCCTCTAATGTTAGAAATGGCCCATGAGAGGGGGGGGTGGTGAATATGATAGGTGTACCTTATACTTTGTTGTTGTTAAATTCCCCTTAATAAATGCTATCTGGAGGTTGCCCCAGAATGTTTGTGTCTAATCTGCTTGCCATGTTTCTGTGCAAAAATAGTAATGTTTATTGTTTTTTCCTCAACAGTTTCCTTCCACGCCACAGGAATGGCAGACTGTGGCCTCCCACTTTGCCCAGCGGTGGGACTTTCCTAACTGCGGAGGGGCAATTGATGGGAAACACGTCCACATCGTCCCACCACCCAACTCGGGGTCGTACTATTATAATTACAAGGGGTTTAATAGTATAGTGATGTTGGCGGTGGTGTCGGCTAATTACGACTTCTTGTATGTGGACGTGGGGAAGAATGGCCGGATGTCCGATGGTGGAGTGATCGCCCAGACGGAGTTCTACAGGCGTCTCCAGAATGGCAGCTTGGACTTGCCACCTCCAGAGGACAATGTTGAAGGTCTCCCATTTGTGTTCGTTGCTGATGAAGCATTTGCGCTGGGGGACCACCTGATGCGGCCATTCCCGATGAGGACCCTCACCCCGGAACAGAGGGTTTTTAATTACCGGCTGGCCAGAGCCTGAAGAGTGGTGGAGAACACATTTGGAATCCTGGCCAGCCGGTTCCGATTATTTATGACACCCATCCATATGGCGGAGTATAAACTGAACCATATAATACTTGCCTGCTGTGTTCTCCATAATTTTCTACGAAAACATTCAGCCAACTATGCTGGCTCAGTTGGGCCTGAGGCCGGAATCCCAAATACTTCAACAATGACGGCACTTGAAAGCGGCCGTCCTGGCTTGCCCTCCCTGAATGCCCGTGATGTCTGGTTACGATACCTGGAGTTCTTTGCGGGTAGGGGGGCTATCAATATGCCAGACAATATGTGACACCTTTTTCAAATAAAAAACAACCAAAAGAAATTCCTGGTGGACATTTACTGCTTGTGTTTGTTTTAGCTGACCCTGACAGAAATGTGTTGAGTGCAGAAAATGTCGTGATTGGGTAACCTTAGAAAAAACAGTGTTGGCTGGTACTTCCTAAATGCAAAAACACATTTCACTACAAGTGCACTTGCAACTGCACTGAACCTGCACTTGTAGTGCAAAGAGGATTTGCCCTTAGGAAATAACCCCCATTTGTGCATAAAACAACAATTACATCACCCCAAAAGTGTTGTAGTGTTGAGACAATAATCCACACATTCTTGAGTAAGGCACTTTTTTATACCTGCACAATCACATGTGCATTTACGAAAGGTTTTTAAAACAAACCAACATGTTTGTTGTATAAAATGTTTGCAGTAGCATTATGAAAAATATAAATATCCATTTCAGATAAAACAGGCCTGTGTAAAACCAACAAGAAAGCCAAAAAACTAGAACTTACAAAGTTCACATATGGTAAAACCTGAAGACTATATCAGACATCAGTATTTAGGAACTGGGTTTGATATAGCGTTCAGATGGGGGGAACTCACCCCTGGAAAAGCCAAATTTGGAAGATGCACAACAATTTCCAAATGTCCATATGTGCTATCTGCCATCAGGGGGGATCAAGGGACGTGTTTGGGGGGAGCAAGCCCTTCCTCAACGCTACTTTATAAGTGAGGAAGGGGTTGCCCCCCCAAAACGCATCCATTGATCTCCCGTGATGGCAGATAGCACATGTTGGCACACTGTGTGCATCCTCCAAATTTGGCTTTTATAACTAAACATAGAAAAAAGTTTGGGACCATAAAACAGGTGATTTTGTGGGGTTTAAATTCGCCCCAAAACATCAATGATGTTATTATTTTTTTAATAACATCAGTGATTTGTTGCTGGATGTTTTGCAATTGGAGATTGCATCCCATGATCTCCCCGATCAGTATCTGGGCACTTTCAGAAGTAAAGCGTTCTGGATCCCTCACATCACGATCACCTAAAAAGAGATAAAGAACAAAAAAAAATCTGCCACCAGCCATCTCTTTTACCTGAGCCTGTGGTTGCAGACACTCACCTGTTGTGGTGCCAATCTCCACCACATCTTCTTCTTCCTCCTGCTCAGCTTCTTGTGTTGGTGGTATTTCCCCTTCTTCCAGAGGGGGGGGGTCTCTGGTCTCCTGGGATGAGGGGTGTTCCCCGAGTCTTTTCTCCCCTATGTAAAACAAAAATGGTATACTTAGCACACAGATATTTGATGGCAGAACTATAGAAATAGGAAACATTGCTTGGAAGTGGGGTACAATTGTCTATTTTAGCAGAGTTCAAAGATGTATATTTTTTATTGCCCTTTGTCAAGCTGCAATACTTTACCTGTTTGGTACTAGCTTCACAGATGTAGCCCCCCCTATAGTATACACTGGAGCACCTGTGTGCCCCCCCTAATAAAAATGGTGTTCTTGTGTCCCACACTACTGCTCCAGTGTCCAGATGTGAAAACAGCTGCTCAGTGTCCTCTCCTTACACACAATCTAGTTTGCATTTCATTCTAGTAACAAACCCATCTACACAAACAAATATTTGGCATCCAAGTAGGCCCCCAAAAATGTGTGAAAATGCATATGGCCTAAACAATGGTGTTCTAGAGGCCGAAAGAAAAATGTTTGATACGAACGAATAATGTGCCCATGAACATTAAAGTTGACCTTTGGAAACATTACAACTAATCAAAGCATATGGAGCAGAACGAACGTAATAAAGACAGAAAGAATAGGAACACAGCACAACTACTTACTTTTTTGCAGCACTCTCCGGATCTTTCGGTACTGCTCTGGCTCTCTCAACTTCAGGTCCGACCACCGCTTCCTGAGCTGATCTTTAGACCTTCGTACCCCGAAATTCCTCTCAAGACTCCTGACCACTTTCGCCATGATTTTGGCCTTTCGGATGTTGGGGTGGGGGTAAGGCCCATATTTTCCGTCATAGTCGGACTTCTTCATGATGTCTACCATCTCCAACATCTCCCCAAACGACATATTTGTGGCCTTAAAACGCCTCCTTCTGGACCGGGACGTGCCTGGATCCGCCCTTTCCTCCTCCTCCTCCTCCTCGTTGCTACAATTAGCCCGCACCTGCTGTATGTCCGCCATCATGCTCTTCCCCCACTGCGCCGAACGAAAAGGGGCGGGAATACACTAGAAAGAACGTCAGGGGCGGGCGGAGTTACACGCATGCGCAGTGTATATAAAGCGTAACACGCGTGCGTATTACCTTTGATCTGTGAGCGGAGGAAGGAGCATTGAACGCGGCGATCGTAAGAACGAAGGTAAGAGACAAACTTGGGCCTATACTGCTTCTATAGATTGAGGCCTATATTGCAACAAGATTAGGAGAGTTTGGTGTGACATTAGGCTTTGTCTTGTGTTGTGTCTTGCAGTGAACATGGATATGGTACTGGAAGATCAGGACTTCATTTCAGTCTTCATTGATATGCTAAGGGAGCTGCCCTGTCTGTGGGAGATTAAACACCCCCATTACAAGAACCAAATAAAGAGGAAGGCAGCACTGGAGCAATTGTGTGAAATTATGAAGCAGGTGATCCCCACGGCAGACATCCTCTATTTAAAGATTTTCATTGGTGGCCTGAGGAGCACATATCTGAGGGAGCGCCAGAAAGTCCTGGATTCACAGAGATCCGGAGCAGCAGGTGACATCTATGTCCCCAGGATGTTGTACTACGACAGGCTGCACTTTCTGGCAGGCCAGACTAAACCCAGGCCATCCCACTCAAGTCTTCCTTCCACGCTTCCTTCCCCCCTGACTGAGGCTTCTGACGACCAACCTGGGCCTTCCAGGCCACATGTGGAGGAGCCCAGATTGAGCCAGGTATAGCATTCCTCTAAATATTTCTGCTTGTCCAATCAATGATGTTAACTAGATGTTAGTTGGGAGTAATAATTTAGGATTGTGATTGATGATGCAAAAACTAAAACCATGTCCCTTTTTCATACACAGGGAAGTCTCAGCCAGGAGGTGGCTGATCTGCAGGTCCCTCCACCCCCCCTGGAAACAGAAAGTGGCAGCAGGAGGAGTAGCCTAGAGGAGGCGGCTATCAGATTTTTTTGTAGGGCTACAGAGGTCCTGGGAGCACCACACACCAGGCAGGAGAACCTTGCGGCATTCATTGCCTATAAAATGGAGAGGATGGAGGCGGGCCAAAAAGCCATGTGCGAGGCCCTCATATCAGAGGCTCTGGCGAAAGGTGTGAGGGGCCAACTTACACCTCACACACAGCTTTGGGATGGTCCTCCTCCTCCTCCTGCAGGTCCTACTCCTCCTCCAGGTCCTACTCCTCCTCCTGCCACATCTCCTACTGCACAGCCACAGCCCGGAAGGAAGTGTGAAAGGAAGACCAGAGAGTGAGGACCCTGGATCCAGTCTGGTCGGCCAAAAGATGCAGCCTCTTGTGGTACCACAGCCTGGGGACACTGATGTCATCTGCTGCTATCCAAGTCTCTGTGAATCCCGGACCAGACTGCCCTCCCTTATATATGGACTCCTCAGGCCACCAATTTTGAGGTTTAAGAATTGATGTCTGCCGTGGGGGTCCCAGGCTTCACTAATTTCTCTTTGTTGATCCAGTGTTGCCTTCCTCCTTGTTTGGTTCTGATACCTTAATAAAGGATTTTTGTTTTGAATTATACTCTCCTATGTGTTTTACTTCAAAAATGACAGTTTGTTTGTGAGGATTCAGGTACATTTCTAATATACAATGTGAAATGAACAAGGGACACCAACAACAAAAAATCTCATGGAGATTAAATAATAAAAGATATCAATGGTGTTGGGGTAACTTGACACACAAAACACACACAAAAATATTCTGGAGTAAAAATAAAAATAACATTGAACAAAGATCAGCCTTGGAAAAAATCCAAACATTAACGAAAAAAAAAGGCTTAAAAACAAAAAAAAAAAAAAAATATAAAACTGTCAGATGTGACAACTAATAACAATATATTGAGGGAATCCCACTAAAAAAACACAAATCAAACTTTGTGAGAAGTGTGTGTGAATATGAGCAGCAAAACGACTTAATTCTTGTCACATTATAAAGAAGAAGAGAGTGCGCTGTATTAAACCATTTTTTACATTGCAGCGTGACGAAAGTGCTGTATCCATTGCGAACGCTAAGTTTACCAGAACGAGCTGTCCCGTGTCAGAATTTCTTCTGAGCATGCGTGGCACTTTGTGCGTCGGAACAGGCCACACACGGTCAGAATTGACGCGATCGGATTTTGTTGTCGGAAAATTTTATCTCCTGCTCTCCAACTTTGTGTGTCGGAAAATCCGATGGAAAATGTCCGATGGAGCCCACACACGGTCGGAATTTCCGACAACACGCTCCGATCGGACATTTTCCATTGGAAAATCCGACCGTGTGTACGGGGCATAAGAGTTAATATGGGAAAAACGTGTCTCCTCTCCACTGATGCTTTATCACCAATCCTTGTTTCACTAAAAACCCCAAATTGTCAAAAAACATTTGTCATTGGGACAGAAAGTGAGGTGAAATCTTCTGAAGAGGTGCACAGACAGCAAAACAAATGACTTTAAAAATGTACCAGTTCAAAATTACAAACAGATTCTACTTAACAACAAACCTACAGTCCCTGTCTTGTTTGCACCGCCTGTATACTGCTGTTCAGAGTATATAGGGCCTGGGGGCCCAACGCCTTTCTTCTTTTTTAATTTGGGTGCGGGGTTCCCCTTAATATCAATACAAGACCCAAAGGGCCTGGTAATGGACTTGGGGCTGGGGGGTACCCATGCCGTTTGTCTCACTGATTTTCATCCATATTGCCGGGACCCAACATTACATTAAAGCCGCAAGCAGTTTTAAATTACTTTTATTCCTTTAAAAATGTCATTTTGTTCAGGGACTGTTGTAAGCACGGGAAACACGCGCCACTTTACAGGCATACTATAGACACCCCCCAGGTACGATATTTAAAGGAATATTTCACTTTTTTTTCACTTTAAGCATCATTAAAATCACTGCTCCTGAAAAAACGGCCCTTTTTAAAACTTTTTTTTGCATTGATACATGTCCCCTGGGGCAGCACCCGGGTCTCCAAACCCTTTTTAGGACAATACCATGCAAATTAGCCTTTAACCGCTTGACATCCGCGCTATAGCCGAATGACGGCTGCAGCGCGGACCTGCATTCCCGGGAGGCCGTCATATGATGGCCTCCCCTGTGCACGTGCCCTGCGCGCGCCCTGCGGGGCGCACGTGGAGCGCGCTGTGATCACCGAGTCACTGAGACTCGGGTGATCACCGATCCAAGTAAGGGGCCGGTCCCAGCCCCTTACCATGTGATCAGCTGTCAGCCAATGACAGCTGATCACATGACCAAAACAAAAGCTCTGTGATCGTTTTTTTTTTCTCCTCGCGCTGACAGTGCGAGGAGAAAAAAAAAACGATCACCGACTCACCAGCAAGGGACATCGGTCCCGAAGAGGAGGAGGCAATAATGCCTCAATTGTACCACAAGTACCCCCTGCCAGTGCCGCCTGACATTGCCACACCACAGTGCCCACAGTGCCCACCAGTGCCATGTATCAATGCCCATAAGTGCCACCTATCAATGCCTACAAGTGCCACCTATCAATGCCCACCATTGCCACCTAACAATGCCCACCAGTGGTGCCAATCAGTGCCACCTAGCAGTGTACAAGATCAGTGCCCATTATTGCCACCAATCAGTGCCCATCACTGCCACCCATCAGTGCCCATCACTGCCACCTATCAGTGCCCATTGGTGCCGCCTCATCAGCGTACATCAATGAAGGAGAAAAATTACCCTTTTTAAAAATTTTATAACAAAATATAAAAAAAAAAAAAATTTTTTTTAAAATTCGGTATATTTAAATTTTTTTAACAAAAAATAAAAACCGCAGAGGTGATCAAATACCACCAAAAGAAAGCTCTATTTGTTGGGAAAAAATGATAAAAATTTCATCTATGTACAGTGTTGTATGACCGCGCAATTGTCATTCAAAGTGCGTCAGCGCTGAAAGCTAAAAATTGGTCTGGATAGGAGGGGGTTTAAGTGCCCTGTAAGCAAGTGGTTAAATTTAGCACTTTTGATTTCGAACGTTCGAGTCCCACAGACTTCAATTGGGTTCTAAAGTTCACGCAAATTTTCGATTTGTTCACAGGTTCTGGTGCGAACCACCCGGGAGGTGTTCGGCTCATCCCTACTCTGCAATACCCTGTGCAATACTCGGCAATACCCTGTGCAATACCCTGCAATACACTGCAATACCCTACAATACTCTGCAATAGCCTGCAATACTCTGCAATAGCCTGCAATACCCTGCAATGCTCTGCAATACCCTGCAATAGAAAAAATCTATTTCAGGGGAAGTGGCGCTGTTCAAAAGTGATTAATTGTATGTGGACCCACTACACTATTTAATCTGAACAACTCTCCATAAAAGTGCAAAGTGCTTCAAATAAATAAATATAAAGTCAAAAGTCTATATATAAGTGTCAGAAAAAATTGTGAATACACGGAAAATAAATATAACAGTGATAATACACCACATCAAGTAATGATATAATGTGACTTGCTAGAAAAAGGGGGGTGACTCAATAAATGAGAACAATTAGGAACAAGAGTGCCCCATGTGAATTAAAAAAAACAGGATTCAAATTAGTAAATGCCAGAAAACAACACAATCAAAAAATGGAGAAAAAATTCAAAAAAATGTAAAAATAAATAAAAAGTGACAATGGATGATATCAAAGTAAAAAAGTCCAAACACATATATGTGTGTATACTGCTGTACACTCAAAAGTAATAGTCTGTGAGTAATGATCCGTGCACAAAAAAATAATGGTGACTCTCCAGTAGTCCCCACTTTACTGCGCAACTCCCACTTGTGCTTGCACTCACCAGAGCACCTAACCCCTGCAGGGGTAACAGGCGTAATAGCTGAATTGCAGTGGCATTGTCCATTTGTGACAGGTTATCCCTCAAGCAGGTACCGTTGCCTTCCACCTCTCCACGGATGTTTTTCTAAAAATCCCCAGCGACAGGCATCCACATAAATACAGGAAAGATGAGCCTCATAGCATAAATGCGTAGAACCAGATGGTTTATTTAAAACTGCATGAGTAATGTTAAAAACAAAGGAGCTCCAATGCTCCGCTATACAAGTATTGGCAACTTCCGTATCATCGACGTGGTAACGGCGTGTGTTCCGTAGCCTGCAATACTCTGCAATAGCCTGCAATACCCTGCAATGCTCTGCAATACCCCCCAATACTCTGCAATACCTCGCAATACCCCGCAATACCCTGCAATACTCTGCAATAGCCTGCAATACCCTGCAATGCTCTGCAATACCCCCCAATACTCTGCAATACCTCGCAATACCCCGCAATACCCTGCAATAATCTGCAATACCGTGCAATGCTCTGCAATACCCCGCAATACTATGCAATACCCTGCAAGACCATGCAATACCCTGCAATACCCTGCAATACTCTGCCATACCCAGCCATACCCAGACATACTCGGAGATACCCTGCAATACCCTGCAATACCCTGACATACTCAGCCATACCCAGCCATGCGCAGCCATGCTCAGCCATACTCGGCTGTACTCGGCCTCTGTATGTGGCCAGGCTGTGGAAGTCTCACACATGTGGTATCGCCGTACTCAGGAGGAGTAGGAGAATCTATTTTGGGGTGTCATTTTTGGTATGTACATGCTATGTGTTAGAAATATTGAATAATCAACTTTTTCAGCCGGCGATTCCCTACACCATAAGAATGCTCATAGTGGCTGTTGCACTGCTTGATCGTTCTTACGGGAGGCGAGAGGGGATGCCCCCCCCTCCCGCCACCCTCCGGTGCATCTACCGACTCACTGCTACGATCAAAGCCAGGATCTTTTTTTTTTATTATTTCAGGCTTCCCAGCCTAGAGGTGAGATGTGGGGTCTTATTGACCCCATATCTCACTGTAAAGAGGACCTGTCATGCCATATTCCTATTACAAGGGATGTTTACATCCCTTGTAATAGGAATAAAAGTGATCAAAAAAATAGTTTTTTGGAAAAAAGTATCAAACTAAAATAAATAAAGTAAAATGAACAATAATAAAAAAAAACAATTTTTAAAGCACCCCTGTCCCCGTGTGCTCGCATGCAGAAGGGAACGCATATGTAAGTCTCGCCCACATATGAAAACGGTATTTAAACCACACATGTGAGGTATCGCTGCTAATGTTAGAGCGAGAGCAATAATTTTGGCCCTAGACCTCCTCTAAAACTCAAAACATGTAACCAGTAAAAAATTTTAAAGTGTCGCCTATGGGGATTTTTAACTAGCAAAGTTTGGTGCCATTCCACGAGCGTGTGCAATTTTGAAGGGTGACATATTAGGTATCTATTTACTCAGCGTAACTTCATCTTTTACATTATGGAAAAACATTGAGCTAACTTTACAGTTTTGTTTTTCATTTAAGCACAAAAGTTTTTTTTTTCAAAAAAAAAAACGGGTTCGAAAAATTGCTGCGCAAATACCATGCGAGATAAAAAATTGCAACCACCGCCATTGTATTCTCTAGGGTCTTTGCTAAAAACAAATATATAATGTTTTGGGGTTCTATGTAATTTTCTAGCAAATAAATGATGATTTTTACATGTAGGAGAGAAACGTCAGAATTGGCCTGGGTGCTCCAGAACACCTGAAGGTGCTCCGTGCATGTTGGGCCTCTGTATGTGGCCACGCTGTGTAAAAGTCTCACACATGTGGTATTGCCATACTCGGGAGTAATAGCAGAATGTGTTTTGGGGTGTAATTTGTTGTATGCATATGCAGTGTGTGAGAAATAACCAGCTAATATGACAATTTTGTGAAAAAAAAAAGAAAAAAAAATCTTGATTTTACAAAGAATTGTGGGAAAAAATGACAAAAAACTCACCATGCATCTTTGTAAATACCTTGGAATATCTTATTTCCAAAAAGGGGCATTTGGGGGGTATTTGTACTTTTCTGGCATGTTAGGGTCTCAAGAAATTAGATAGGCCGTCAGTAATTCAGTTGTGATCAATTTTCAGATATTGGCACCATAGCTTTTGGACCCTATAACTTTCACACAGACCAAATAATATACACTAATTTGTACTTATTTTTACCAAAGATATGTAGCAGTATAAATTTGGGAAAAAATTTATGAAGAAAAATTACTAATTTGCTAAATTTTATAACAGAAACAAAGAAAATTTAATTTTTTTAATGAATTTTCTGTCTTTTTTTTCTTTTATAGCGCAAAAAATAAAGAACCCAGTGGTGATTAAATAGGACATAAATGTCATAAATGGTACAGTGTTGCACGACTGAGTAATTGTCTTTCAAAATATGAGAGCACTGAAAGCTGAAAATTGGTCTGGTTATTAAGGGGGTTTAAGTGCCCAGTGGTCAAGTGGTTAAAAACTTAAAGCGTTTGTTAACCCAAAATAAATAAATAATGATCCTGTTTCTTTAAAGCATTTTATACAGCACAGTACTTGTGCTGTGTAATTTGCCCCCCCTGTGACACCTGCAATACCTTGTTGATGCTGCCAGTTTCTCCCCTCCCCTATGTAAACTGACCACTGTGTATCATGGCTGCTGAGCCCTGACATCATGGTCAGTTTACTTGCCTCTGTCTTCCACAGCCTGCTATCTGCAGCTCTCCTCTCTGCCCCTGTGTCCTCCTCCCCCCTCTCTGCCTATCATCTCTGTGGGTGAGAGGCCCTGTCCCCTTCTATCACCGTTCCAAGCACCTCGCACATTACTGCTCCTAATCACTGCCAGCCCCTCTGCTAGGATTATATGATGTATATACTATATGCCATGTTCTAAAATTCTTCTTATAAATAAAATTTTTCTTATCCCTGATCAGCGGTCATGTGAACATCCGGCGCTGTCTTTCTCAGCTGTATGTATTACAGAGGGAGGGGCTGAGCTCTCCCTCTGACATGACCGCCCGGCGATCTCTTCCTACAATGTTTGTATTACAGATTGAGGTCACGTGAACACCCGGCAGATGTCAGAGGGAGAGCTCAGCACTTCCCTCTGGTATACATACAGCAGAGAAAGAAAAACGGTATTTATAAGAAAATATGATTAAAAATAAATTTTAAAAAAGTGCTGAGCTAAAAAGTGGCTGTGTGTTTAATACACATGTATACACACGCTATACTATGTCTGTAGTAAACCACGTAAAATATTATAAGGACACCACTTACTCAAATTGGTGTAACTCTGTGTTCAATTATATTGCAGCATGTGAACTACTAATTGATTAGTATCTCTGCCTATCCTTATATCCACACTCTACTACTGCCTATTAAGGATGAGCTCCGGCATGTTTGCAAACTCCACGTGCAGAGCCCTCCAGGAAGTTGGCACGGCGCTGCGCTAATCTCAGGCAGTGAGACATTTTCCCGATGTGCATCTGCAGAGATCGGAAAATGTCTCACTGCCTGTGATTAGCGCAACGCAGTGCCGACTTCCTGGTGGGCTCAGCACGTGGAGTGTGCGAACACACCAGAGCTCATCCTTACTGCCTATAGAAAATCACATGCATATAGTGCTAATGAGTGCCACAACGAATTGTTAAAGTGACTCAATGCAACAAAATAAAAAATATACATTATTACTCCAATATCAACATTTTTCATAAAATAAATCGGATATATTTTATGACAGATGTTGATAATTGAGTATTAATGTATATTTCTTATTTCGTTGCACTGAGTCACTTTAATTAACAATTAGTTGTGGCACTCATTAGCATTATATGCATGTGATTTTCTATAGGCAGTAGTAGAGTTTGGATATAAGGTTAAGCAGAGATACTAATCTATTAGTAGTTCACATGCTGCAATATAATTGAGCACAGTTACACCAATTTGAGTTAGTGGTGTCCTTATAATATTTTATTTGGTTTACTACAGACATAGTATAGCATGTGTATTAAACACACGGGCACTTTTTAGCGCAGCACTGAATGCATGCCCTTATGGGACGTGATCAGTGCTAGTAGCTGAATATATTACAACTGACAATTTGTGTATGGTAGCTTGCAAGAACACCATTGTTTAAATTGGTATTTATAAGAAGAATTTTAGAAAATGGCATATAGTATATACATCATATAATCCTCGCAGAGGGGCTGGCAGTGGCTGTGTGCACTTCCTTAACGAGTTAAATTACCAAAGTTACCTGCATGTAGAGAAAAAGAGCATAGAAAATAATGATGCGAATAATGATCAGGATTATGAAGGTTTATTTTACAAAAGGGGTAATCATAGCTTTGTCAGATGAATTCCCCATGATGGTCATGTGAATATAACAAACAAAGACTGTCAGCAAAGAACAGGATTTACCTGATAAATATAAACAGAATTCTAGGATGAGCCAATTACATTAAAAAGTTAAAACCAAAGAAGTAAAACTTGAACCATCAATACTGCAAGATAGATTCTATACCAAAGAAATTCTACCACATTCATAGATTTGACACTGGACGTTTCCTGAATTCTATTTCTCCGGTAATCAAATGCTTCGTTTCCACCAAGCGGATCGGTTTGGGTCGGATCGGTTTGGAAGGCCTAGAATGGTCCGGCCTATTCAGGCGAGCGTTTCCACTGCAAGTCGGACCAACAGGGGCCATACGTGGGTTTAGAAAAAATGCCTAGCATGGCGTCACACGTCCACCAATCAGTGGAATGTATCGTAGCTCCGCCCTAACCGAACCGTTCCATTTTCTAGGCCCCACATCTGAAGCAGGACCCTGAATGGTTCGGTTCGGTTGTATGGGCCGCTTTAATAATGGAAACACCCAAAATAGCGTACCGTACCGAACCGATCCGCTCAGTGGAAACGAGGCAAAAAATGGTCTTTGGAGATGATTCCCCTGAGATTTCTGATGGTGAATCTTCACTTTGTGTTCAGCATGGATATAGATGAATCAGTATAATTAAAAAATTATGTAAAAAAAATAATAAAATAACAATACCAATAAAGTGGTTGTAAAGTCAGAAGGTTTTATAATCTAACTGGATACTATGTATTAAGATAAAAAGCCTTCTGTGTGCAGCAATCCCTCTCAGCCTCCTCTAATACTTACCTGAGCCCATCTCTATCCAGCAATGTTGCAGGAGTGTCTCGGCTACCCAAGACTCTCTCTACTGATTGGCTGAGATGGCACCCCAGGACCATTGCAAATTCACAAGCATCACTAAATAGTGGACTGTGGTCCAGATCCAGAACCAGTAACAGTCCTTTCTGGACCGCAGCCTCGTCAAATAGTTGCCTGCGTGTTCTCTCCCCGCCGCCGGCGGTTTGTCTGCCCACCACTGCCGCTGCCGCTGCCGTTATCATCCTTAAAGCGGAGTTCCACCCTAAAGTGGAACTTCCGCTCATCGGATTCCTCCCCCCCTCCGGTGTTACAATTGGCACCTTTCAGGGGGGAGGGGGGTGCAAATACCTGTATAATACAGGTATCTGCACCCACTTCCGGGAATAGCTAGCCGCAGCTAGCCGCAAAATGCCCGCCCACCCCCGTTGTGTTGTGGTAAATACACAGTTCCCACAACACAATGGGGACCGACTTGCGCATGCGCAGTAGGGAACCGGGCAGTGAAGCCGCAATGCTTCACTTCCTGATTCCCTCACTGAGAATGGCGGCGGCAGCACCCGAGGATCAAGGAACGGTTCGGTCTTGGGTGCCGACATCACTGGACCCAGGGATAGGTGAGTGTCCTTATTTTAAAAGTCAGCAGCTGCAGTATTTGCAGCTGCTGACATCTAAAAAAAAAATTTTTACGCGAAACTCCGCTTTAATTAATTGCACAATATGGGAGGTGTAGCATGACCTGTGAAGGACTTACTTCAGTCCTAAGAGCCACCCCTTATAACAATTACCCTCTAATATCTCCCACAAATGACGTGACAAGGTGGTGGAGTAAATGGCCTTGCCGGCCTTTTATTAATTAAATATAAAATCAATAACACATTTATAAATAACTTTTTAAATAACTTTTAATAATAACTTCTCAGAAATTATTGGAGTCTAGGAGGGGAATACACCTACAGGTCACTGCATAAGAACTCGTAAACTTTTTAAGGCCTCCAGTCGCTAACCCCAGACTGTAAGACAGTACCCAACCTTCTCAGTGACCTAACTTTTCCCCTTCCTGGTTAACCCCTCGTAACCGGAAGGTACATAAAACAGCCCATATTATATATGGGTACCAACCATGTTATTTTCATACCATCAATCTCATCCTCCTCACAGACCCAAACCACTGCCACCGCTCACAAGGGGTAAAACCTTACCCTTGCGAGCACCTCCACACCTTCAAAGCTTGCTGTACCCTCTCCTGCAAACCAAGCGCCCAAAGATCAGTGCCCACATCATTAAGATGCACCCCATCACTCCTAAGGTACCTCCAGGTATCTACCTCCAACTCCCTATGCCGTATGGTCACACCCCCATTCCTCATAACAAACCTGCTGACCTCCTTGTTTACTTTTACACGGGCCCTATCAACCTTTTTATCAGACAAAGCCCAGCGCCATGACCTCCTGCCCACCATGTCCGACCATACTATCACCATCCCTGGAAATGCCGCCTGTAAGCGTAAAACATCACATTTTATATCCCGGATAAGGTCCCTCATGGACCTGACCCCCATGTCATTCCCCCCCACATGCAAAACTAAGACATCCAGAGCCCTGTCCCACCGAGCAAACTTGTGAACCTCTGACCTTACCCTGTTCCACAGCATCCCCGACAACCCAATCCACCTTACCCGAGCCTCCTGCCTTGGGATACCCAGCTGCCTACCATTCGGCCGAACGTCGGCCCGCTTGGCACCCCAGAACACGAATGAGTGGCCCAATATCCAAACAAGAGCCCCCGAGTCACCTGCAAAGTAATATTGACAGAACACAACAATAAATCACCAAAACTATAACCCTGACCACCCAAAATGCAAGAAAAAACCACCCCCTATTCAACAAGCCTGTAATAACTGTGGGCGGATGTAAAGCTTGAACCTATCTGAGTCCCACCTGCCAATACGCTTCACTGCCTCAGAACCCAGGCCCGCTCTAGTCGCTTCCGTAGCCGCCCCAATACGAAAGGAATGGGACGAGTAGCTAGTGGGGTCATATCCGGCTGCCGATAAACACTTTTTGAACACGGCAATAAATTGAAATTTTGACAAGGACGACCCATCCGCATGGATCAGAAATGAGCCCGGGCATCGCGGGCGCAAATCTCTAAACGTTGCCACCGCTGCTACCGGACATATCTGTGATCCCGCAATACGGAACACCTCCAGTTGTACTCCCTTCCCAGCCTGATCGGTTTTTGACCGTTTAATGTAAATCCTAACTGATTCATTTGAACACTCTAAATCATCCCATTGCAGTCCCCCATTTGCACGTTTAGACGGGCTGACCAGTTCGCTCACCCGCAGCGCCCCAAAGAACGCTAATGCAAATGCCGCGCAAAATAATGCGCTTTCAAACCTTGAATTGCAAATGCCTTCTAACTGGCTAAATAGCCCGTGCAACATGTCAAACGACACAGGTCGTCGCCCATCCCTACTCTTGTGACCTTTTCTGTAACCTTTTAATGCCTGCCTAACCCAAAAATCTTTTGTATGATCTCGCAGCCCCTGCAACTTAAAAAGAAAGGCCAAACCCGTCATTTTTTTATCGACGGCGGCTGCCGAGATGCCCCGCTCGAAACCCAAATTAATAAAGTATAGCATCGCCTGAGGTATCTCCCGGCTCACAGGGTCGATTTTTAACCTATTTAAGCATGCCAGCCATTCTTGCCATACCTTAGAGTAAGCGTCCCAAGTGACCTTACTCACGGAGTTTTGGATCCACCTTGCCGCGCTCCCAAGGCAACGGTCCATATCCAGTCCGGGCAGGTAACCCCCTGCTGCTCCGCGTCTGGTGCCAATTCCCGAAACCTGTCTCACTGAAAACGCGACAGTGCATCAGCTAAGGTGTTGTCCACTCCAGGTAAGTGTACAGCGTAGATGTAAACATTCAGTTTCAAACAGCGCAACACTAAATGCCTCAGCAACCTAACCACTGGCAAAGACTTGGCCGACAAACGATTAATCACCTGAACAACGCCTAGGTTGTCACAGTTCAGCCGCACCTTCAAATTCTGAAAAGACTCTCCCCATATTTCCATTGCCACCACAATTGGAAACAATTCCAGCAGGACCAGGTTCTTCAAGAACCCAGCCGCCACCCAAGTTGGGGGCCAGCGGGCTGCGCTCCAAGTTCTTTGGAAAATTGCCCCATAGCCCGTAGAACCTGCCGCATCCATAAATAGTTCGAGATCCCAATTACTGATGGGTCCTGACATTCACAAGGCCCGCCCATTAAAGGATTCTAGGAACTCGTGCCATACCCATAAGTCCTCTCTGTGCTCCTTGTTGAGCGTCACAAAGTGAGTGGGGGCGGTGACCCCTGCGGTCGCTGCCGACAACCGCCGGCAAAAGACCCTGCCCATTGGCATTATTCGGCAAGCAAAATTCAGCTTGCCCAATAATGATTGCAGCTGCCCCAATTGCACCTTGCGCTTGCCAATGGTCCCACGTACCTCCGCCGTGAGATTTTCAAGCTTGTCCACTGGTAATCGAAACTCCATCCCCATGTAATCTACCTCAATACCCAGAAAAACAATAGTGGACGTAGGGCCCTCCGTCTTTTCCGGTGCTAACGGGACCCCAAAACGTTCCACTATGTGCTTCAAAGTCCCTAAGAGGAAAGCACAAACGTTGGAACCCGCCGGGCCAACACAAAGGAAATCGTCAAGGTAATGGATTACCGATTGGATCCCCGACACGTCCCTATCCACCCATTCGAGAAATGAGCTAAATTTTTCGAAAAAAGCGCATGAGATAGAACATACCATTGGAAGGCAGCGATCCACGTAGAACGTCCCATTCCATGTGCACCCAAGCAGACGGAAACTATTCGGATGAACCAGCAAAAGCCGGAAAGCAGATTCAATATCCGCTTTCGCCATCAGTGCACTGCATCAAAGGAGGTATACGTCACCGCACACATTTCCGGCGCAATTGAATCATTGACTGACGCACCCTTCGGAAAGGAAAGGTGATGAATCAACCTGAATTTATTTGGCTCCTTCTTAGGGACTACTCCCAACGGGGAAACCACCAATCCCGGCAGTGGGGCCGAGGTAAAAGGACCAGCCATGCGCCCCAAATGTACCTCTTTTTCCAATTTATCGGCAACCACCGACGGATGCATGAGAGCCGACCGTAAATTTTTTGCTAAGGGGGGTGCCGCCTCCAGGGAACACGGTATTTTAAAACCGCTCTCAAAACCCGAGTCTAATAACTGTGCTGCCTCTCGGTCGGGATATCTACTGAGAAAAGGACGCATCCTTTCCACCAGCACTGGGGTCTTCCCTTTTGTTCGAAGGCTCTCCTCCTCGACCTTTTCCCCGTCTAAAGCACTTGGACAGGGCATGAGATCCCCCGCAACCCGAGCACGTGTGCTTGAACCGGCAGGTTGCACCAAACTTACAGGTGCCCTCATTAAACTGCCAGCAGAAGCCCCATTTTTTGTCGGTCGGTTGTCCTGGAGCTGAGCTACCTCCGACCCCTGCCTGAAAAAACTGGTTCGGAGCCCTCGCCGCCGTCATAAGCTTCATCCACAGGCTGATGTCCTTATGATCCCAGCGTAGAGACGGTCGGACGGCCATCCGTTGCCTAAACTGCTCGTCGTACCGCAGCCACGCCACTCCGCCGTACGTCCGATGTGCCTCGCTAATAGCATCTAAGTACACAAACAAGGCCGAGCAGTGCTCAGGGGCCTTTTCCCCAACCACACTCGCCAGGATAGCAAACGCCTGCAACCAATTGGAAAAAGTACGCAGAATCAGCCGATACCTGCGTTTTTCTTCATCCTCTTTTTTGCGTTCTTCTGGTTTCAATCTATCCAGATTGAATTTCTCTAAGGGCAATAACGTGAATATCTCCACATATTCCCCCTTCCAAATTTTTTCTTTTACATCTGCTTTAAGATGGGCTCCCAATGGGCCTTCAAAGCAAACATACACTTCACTTTTTGCAGCATCAGCCAATCTGACTGACTCCGTCTTCTTATCCCCTGTTTTTTCCTGGCTGTTCGTGACCGAAGCGCCACTTGACGTCCCAGACGGCTCAACGGCCGCCGACCCCGCACCTGCACCCGCTGTCTCAGAACTTCCACCATCTACGACCGCCGGCATCGGCGTACTTACCACAGCCGTCTCCTTTTCCTGAGTTGTGGCCCACGCCCGCGCCGGTGATGATCTGTCCCCCGTGGGTGGATCAAAACGCTGTACCAAGTCCCGCAAACCTGCCAATAAATCCTGCAAGCCCCTACTGCTCGCCACCTCACTTGCCTCCCTAGGTTGTGCTGCCGGTGACCTAACCACACTCACCCCCCCGGAACCACCCCCCCGGAGGGAGCCCCTTTCTTGCCCTGCTCTAACAATTGTTCTAACAAAGAAGAAATAGTAACAGTAGAGCTGCACTCACCGGGCTGCCCAGGACTGGGCCTCACAGCCGCCATTCCGGAATCCACCGCTGCCGCATGTCCCTGGTCCTCGTCCCTCTCTGACCCGGACAGTTCACCCTCCGATCTGTCGCTGACTTCCTCCTGGCGAACGACCGGTGCCTGCACTCCAGAGGTTCCCGCTCTGGCTGCCGGGGGTCTCCGCTGTTGCTCTCTCCCTGCACGCTGCGCCGCAACACCAGACCCGTGTCCTGCCCTTGTAGACGGACTTCTGTTCCTCTGACCGTACTGGGCCTCCGCAGGTCTCCCTCTACCTCTGTTCACCACCGAAACGGAGCTTCTCACGGTTCTTCCTCTGGCTGGCGTAGGGCTGCTGGCTGCCTGGACTGCCTGACCAGCCCCCCGATCAACTGACGATGCCCGCTGGTCCGACTGACCACTTGCTGACCCCTGCGACTCACCATCCGGCTGTTCTTGGCGCCTGCGACGCGCTGGGGGGGGAACCGAGGGTTGCACTGGTCTCCCCCATCCCTGCACTTCGACCTCTGTGCTGCGATCGCTGGCCATCACATCTGCTGGCTCCCCGAGCTTGTCGTGCACTGGGGGATGGCTGGCTCAACCTTCCTCTGGGCAGATCTTGTGGCCTCTGACTCCCAGGGGCAGAGTCAGGGCTAAAGTGCTGTGGCGGCCTGGAACGGCGCCCACGTGGAGCCTCCTGCCTTCCCCCGCTCGGTGCCGCTCTGTCCTCCTGCAAAATGGCTGCAACCTGAGCCTGCAGCCAGTCTGCCCCTTGTGTTGCGGCCACTGCTCGGAGCTGATCGAGCATCGCCGCCGCCGTTAATGCTGACATTCTAGTAGGCTATTTGTGGAGCGGTGTGGGAGCGTGTCTAATCTTCTTCCCCCGTCGCTCTCCACTGACGTCACTTCCCCCTCTTCTCTTCTAAATTTTTCTCCTGCATCCTCCCCTGCTCCAGTCCCTCCCTTATTCTTAAAGGGGAAATACGATCAGTGTATACAGCGTGACTGTGCAGTCCACACAAGTCATGCTGTCCCTGCGCTGATCCCCTGCTTCTCTCTGCTCCGGGACCCTCTGATCTGTCCCTTTCATAACATTGCAGCATTCCCCCCCACATTGCCCTACCTTATTCACACAAAACGGGAAGCACAGCAGGTCTGGGCAAAGAGCAGGACTTTTCGAAGGTAAATAAGCGGATGATTGGTTGCTATACAGTGGGGCAGTCCCAGCAATCAATCTCCCACCTTTAACAGGAAAAGTCCTGCCCTTTGTCCAGACCTGTCGTGCTCCCCATCTTGTGTGAATAAGGTAGGTCAGTGTGGGGAGGGGAGAGGAAGGAGGGAATGCTGCAATGTTATGAAAAGGACAGTCTGTAATATCAACAGAGGACTGTGATGGGGTCTGTGATTTGGGAATCTGGGATGGGGGAGCTGTGATGAGGGGGTCTGTTATGAAGAGGGTCTGTGATTGTGGAGGGGGATCTGTGATGAGGGTCTGTGTTTGGGGGTCTGTGATGAGCGGCCTGTGATGAGGGGTCTGTGATGGGGGGGGGTTGTGATTGGGGGGTGATTTGTGATGCAAAGTCTGTGATAAGGGTCTGTGATGGAGGGATCTGTGATTAAGGGGGTCTGTGATTGAGGGTGGTCTGCAATGGGGGATCTGTGATGAGGGATCTGTGATGGGGGATCTGTTACGAGGGGTCTGTGATGGGGGGGTCTGAGTCATAGCACCAATATAACACTCCGACCTCCGCTGGAAGAAAATTTTGCTGACCGGAAACCCATGAATTCTTATTCTGGTACCCCTGATGTAAAATGACACAGGTCTCCAGTAGCTTTACTAAGGCACCAAAGAGAGAAAGGGCATGGATGGCCAAGGTATCTCCAAAATAGGATCGACAGTAGCTCCAGCCATGCTGTACAGCAGTTTATATTGGCACTCTCTGACCAGGATGATTGAGACCTCATACATGGAGTCTTACAAGTAAGTCCCGATTCACACTGATGTGATACAAGAAACGTAGCCAATCCTATGTGTTTCCTGCATTGCATTGGAATTGCACAGTATCCCTGTGATTTGCTTTGGGTTTCAATGTAAAATTAATGACACCCTGAAACAGTCTTTTAAGAACACTGGCTTCTGTTAGCCACTCCTTGCTACGTTGCTTATACTATCCTGTTGTCTATTATACCCCTCCTTTTCTTCAGCAAATACAGAGGAAAAGAATGTATTTAATACATTTAATACATTTGCTTTCTCCCTGTTACTTAGAACCATCTTACCCTGACCACACTCTATGGCAGTGATTCTCAACTCCAGTCCTCAAGGCACCCCAACAGGTCATGTTTTCAGGCTTTCCATTATTTTGCACAGGTGATTTGATCAGTTTCCCTGCCTTAGTAATTACCACAGCCATCTCATCTGAGGGAAATCCTGAAAACATGACCTGTTGGGGCACCTTGAGGACTGGAGTTGAGAAACACTGCTCTATGGGGCCAATATGCTCTAACGTTGCCTTTTTACTATTTATATAATTAAAAAACTTTTCGGTATTTCTTTTTACCCTCATCAGCTTTATGTCTTTTGTGGTCTATTTTTTTGCTGCCTTGAGCACGCTCTTACATTTTCTTGTTACATTCTTTGTAGTGTTGGAATGCTGACAGTGCCCTCTTGGCCCTAAATTTCTTCAAGGACTTTTTTTTTCTTTAATATGCCTTTTTACACTAGAATTTATCTACCCAGGTTTAACCTTAGTTCTTTTATATTTGATACTAGACATGGACTGAACACCCCCCCGGTTCGGTTTGCGGCAGAACTTTCAAACATCGCTAATGTTCGGAACGGAATAACAAACCCCATTGAAGTTTATGAGACCCAAACTGCAAAGATCAAAAGTTCCCATTTGAAGGCTGATATGCAAGTATTTGGGCATACAATGGTTATGGGGGTCCGAGTACTGCCCTGGGGATATGTATCAATAAAAAAACACTTTTTAAAAAATATCATTTTAAAAAAAGCAGTGATTTAATGATGTTTAAAGTGAAACCATAAAAAATAGAAATAACAATAAAAATGAAAATTTCATTGAAATATAGTGCCGGGGGGGGGGGGGTCCCCTTAGTCTGCCTGTAAAGTGGCACATGCGTGCTGTGTATAGATAGCAATAATGACATTTATAAAGCCTAGAAAATGACATTTTCCCTGCAAGCTTTCTTTATTTTGTAAACAGCTTGGGAGCCAGTCTTTATGAGGCCACAATTTAGTACACGGAACAAGATTAGAGATTTCTTGGATAATTTCTGGTGTCTCTTTCGCAGACTTTGGATCAAAGCAATAGGTGGAGAAAAATTGGTCTTTGGGTGTCGGTGGTACTTTCACACCGTAACCCTATAGAGGTACTCTTGATGAAAGCAATTATTGACCTTGCTGTCAAAAATGTAAATGATATCCACCTGTCAAACAGATGGGGAAAATTGGTCCTTGGGTGTTATTTGTGCCCATGAATCCTACAACAAAAAACATCTTCCAGATGAAATTAACACCCACAAAGCTAGCAGCCTAGACAGTCTTTCAGAGAGTCCAGATCCAGAAAGCACTTAATCAGCGACATCGGCATTAGGGGTTTGATAGCTGCTGCTAATCCAGGACTGATTCATTTTGATAAATGTCAGCTGGTCCATGGAGTCTGTGGACAGACACGCTCTCTTATCTGTCACAAAACCTCCAGCAGCACTGAATGCCTGTTTGGAAAGCATGCTGGATACAGGGCAGCCCAGCAACTCAATTGCATACTGAGCAAGTTCTGCCAGTGGTCTATTCTCATGACCCAGTAACCTAGTGGATCACCAACTGGAAAGCTCTCCATGACTGTTTTTGCCCCTAGATAATTTCCCACCATATGATGCAGATGCTGTCAATGGGATGTGGATGCAGACAGCCCTCGGCAGCGTGGACTAAAACATTTTGAAATGCATCACTGAGGTGGCCCCCTTCTCCACCTCTCCTCTGTTGACCAACAGAAGCCTCAAAACTACGTTTTCCATGGGACTGTAACTTAGCAGAGTCTGGAAAGGCGTTACATAAACTCCTCTTTAAAGTGTTCTCAAGAGATTTCATCTTCTGCTCCCTCTGTTGAAACGAGATGATTTTCAAGACTTTCCCCTTGTAATGCTGGTCAAGGAGGGTTGCCAACCAATAGTGATCCTTCACCTTGATGCCGCATATTCTCAGATTCTCAGGTTCTTTGGTAGGCTTTGAAGAATGAGGGAGCCCATGCACCCCAAGTTTGCAGAGGCATGAGAAGCAGACTCCTCGAGATCATTGAGGATTACAGCATCTGGAACCACCTCTTCCAGCAGCATACTACTCCCAATGGTTCTGGGGATGGAAAAACCATCTGTTAAGGGTTGACATATGTCTTCCTCTGCTCTTGCCAACTGGCTGAGTGGTGGACGGTTAAATGCCTTTTCAAGCATGTGATATCCAAATGGGTGGAGTTTTTGCCACGCTTAATCTGCTTTTTTTTTTTTTTTTTTATGTAAAGTTTTATTTACTGCTTTTAACACAAGTATACATAAGACCCGACCGGCCATACACAAAAATAAACTTTTTACATTACTTCAGCGTTGACTCTCTCCACCTCCTTCTGGACCTTCACTCAATGAAAATAACACAGTAACAACAAGGCCACCTATTTTTAGTTACAGTCAATGGTACATTACGATATGTCTTACAATTTATCTACATGTTAACTCCTACTACATGTACATGCTATTAGGTGCCACTCAATCCACTGCCATAGTTTCACTGTTTATCCAACTGATGGGCACTGATGAGGCTGCACTGATGGACACTGATAGATGACACTGATGTGCACTGATAGGTGGCACTGATAGGTGGCACTGATGGGCACTAATAGGTAGCACTGGTGGGCACTGATGAGGCTGCCATGATAGGTGGCAGTGATAGGCACTGATAGGTGGCACTGATGGGCTCTGATAGGTGGCACTGAAGGGCACTGATAGGTGGCAATGATAGGCAGCACTGATAGGCGGTACTGATGGGCACTGGTAGGCTACACTGATAGGTGGCACTGATGAGGAGGCACTGATGGTCACTAATTGGCAGCACTGGTGGGCACTGTTGGTACTGCATTGATAATCAGTACACTGATAATCAGTCCCCTTATTATCAATGCTGATGTCCCTTTAACACAAGCCGGTTATTGGCTTCCTTCTTCTCTCCTAGCACTGTCAGTGTGAGGAAAGAAACACAGTTAACTGGCTTGTGTTTACATCCATGATCAGCTGTCATTAGATACAGCTCATCACGTGGTAAAGGACCGCTAAGATTGGCCCTTTACCCCAAACTGTTTGAATCCGAGGGAGAGAAGAGGACTGACTTACAGTCAACTCTGGATCGATAACTGCTCATTTGGGACTCAAAAATTTGGAGGTTCAGAGAGATATTTGGGTGGGAAAGAACCTCCATCCCTCCATAGAGAGTAGAGAAGAACACAACAAAATGAGCAATGTGGGCTAGCGCGTGGCTGAGACAAGGTTGCTGAACTCTGATGACCGTCTCTTTGGAACCCCTTAGGTATCCGAGAGATTTCAAACACCCGGTTAAAGAGAAGTGTGACTGGCAGTGAGCCAAGCGTTTTGTACCAAAAATGTATTGACTATTTTTGCTTCCGGAGGACAAGCTGTTTTTTAAGTTGGCCTATCTTTGACCGTAAAAGGGATTGTTTGCTTTTTCTAAGGTGCTTGGCTGATGTTCTCCAGCTCCAATATCACAGTGTATATATAATAGATAAACAAATAGATTACTTTAAATATTAATTAGATATACACATTAAAGAAAGTAAAAAGTAAATGTTTACATTATCACAAAAGGTGACTTTCTTTAGTTATACTTTTTCAATCCTATAATGTGTTTATATACGTAGTAATAACTAATCATTTGTTATTACTATACTTAGCTAAAGCTTTAGGTTAGTGTTTTTTTGTTTAGCATAGGTTTAACTGGTTGACATATTTTTTTCAACATTTTAAACTGCATAACTATGTCAAGGATAGCGATGAGCTTCGTGTTCGAGTCAAACCCATGTTCGACTTGAACATCGTGTGTTCGGTCGTTCGCCGAATTACGAACGATATGGGCCGCTCGTACCAAATTCAAGTGGCGCGTCACGGCCCATAATTCACTGCGGCATCGCAGTGCATTGCTGGCTGATGATTGGCCAAGCATGCACTATGACCCGCATGCTTGGCCAATCACAGCGTCGTCTGAACAGAGAGCCGTAATTGGTCAAAGCCAAGGAGGCTTTGGCCAATTATGGCTCAGGGGGTTCAGTACACGCCCACACTATATAAGGCGCCTGCACGGCGGCCCTGTGTAGTGTGTTCCGGCGTTCAGATAGAGAGATAGAGAGAGAGACAGACAGTGTCATTTGATTTAAGTTAGATAGAGTAGGCAGGTCGAGTCAGTTAGCTGCAGTTACAGTGTATTGTGTATATATGCGTCCCAGGTGTTGTATGTATATATATATATATATATATATATATATATATACACTGTATTCAGTTTAGCTAGATCCTGTTCTTCTCTTAGTAATATACTGACAGGCAGGCAGGTGTTTTTACAGTATTTCCAGCTACTGTACTGTGTGCCCTGCACAGTCTCACCTACAGTATAGCAACCTGCAGCCAGGTGCTTGTGTAGGCTCATTGAAGTATTTCCAGCTACTGTACTGTGTACCCAGCACAGTCTCACCTACAGTATAGCTATCTGCAGCCAGGTGCTTGTGTAGGCACATTGAAGTATTTTCAGCTACTGTACTGTGTACCATGCACAGTCTCATCTACAGTATAGCAACCTGCAGCCAGGTGCTTGTGTAGGCTCATTGAAGTATTTCCAGCTACTGTACTGTGTACCCTGCACAGTCTCACCTACAGTATAGCAACCTGCAGCCAGGTGCTTGTGTAGGCTCATTGAAGAATTTCCAGCTACTGTATTGTGTACCCTGCACAGTCTTACCTACAGTATAGCTACCTGCAGCCAGGTGCTTGTGTAGGCTCATTGAAGTATTTCCAGCTACTGTACTGTTTACCCTGCACAGTCTCACCTACAGTATAGCAACCTGCAGCCAGGTGCTTGTGTAGGCTCATTGAAGTATTTCCAGCTACTGTACTGTGTACCATTCACAGTCTCACCTACAGTATAGCAACCTGCAGCCAGGTGCTTGTGTAGGCTCTTGACATATTTCCAGTTACTGTACTGTGTGCCCTGCACAGTTGCACCTACAGTATAGCTACCTGAAGACAAGTGCAGGTGTTATCATACTAATAATACTACAGGCAGACAGTTGATATATTGTAGATATATTATAGTTGATATATATATGTATATATATATCCCAGTTTTGTGCAGCTCACTGCAGGCCAATAGTATGTCTGTAAGGCCAACAAGGAGAGGCAGACAGTCACAAGCCAATAAAAGAGGGCAAGCAGGCTCTGTGTCTAGAGGCAACAGTGCTGGTCGTGGACACAGTGCATCCTCATCAGCACGTGGCCATGGGACACGCTTGGCCTTTTTTTTGGGAGCTGGCCGCGTTCAGCCGCAACATGCGGAAGACTTGGTCGAGTGGATGACTAAGCCGTCCTCATCCTCCTCATCCTCTCTCACTCTCTCACCCAGGCTCAGGGTACTTTGTCCAGCAAAGCAGCTGCCAACGTGGCCTCTTCCCTTTGCTCAATGGCATCAGTGACTCTTTCCCTAGTCCCACCATGTCCTCCTGAGGAATCCCTCGAACTGTTTGACCACAGTGTTGGGTACATGCTCCAGGAGGATGCCCAGCGTTTTGAAGGCTCTGATGATGATACTGAGCTAGATGAAGGCAGTAACATGAGCGCGGACAGAGGGGGTGCCCAAGAAGGACAGCAATCTGGCAGTCATGTTCCCCCTGCTGCAGCATACTACCAGGTTTGATCCAGTGATGAGGAGGGAGGGGATGATGAGGTCACTGACTCAACGTAGGTGCCTGATAGGAGAGAGGAGGAAGAGGAGGCACATCACCAACGAGGCAGGATAAGGGTAGCACACTGACTGCATCACACCGCAGAGCTCCGCATGTGCAGGGCGCTGCTGTCTCTGCGCATTATTCCAAAAGTTATTTGGTGTGGGCCTTTTTTGAGATGAGTGCATCAGATTGCACCGCTGCTATTTGCAACATATGTCTCAAGCGTATCTCGCGTGGAAAAAACATCTCCCGCATGGGCACCACATGCTTGACCAGACATATGTTGACCTGCCATGCAGTTAGTTGGCAAGCGTACCTAAAAGACCCACACCAAAGAACAAAGTGGACCTCTCCTTGCTCCTCATCAGCTGGGATCTTCAACCCCACTTTACCTTTAGTCCTCTCTGAGACCTGCACTGAGAGGAATGAAGGTGTAGAATTAGGTGTGTCACAGACAAGTACTTGCGGGCAATCTGCTATCGGTACACCAATGTCAGATTGTACCAGGCAAATTTCCCTGCCCCAGCTGCTGCACCGCAGAAAGAAGTTCGCTACCAGCCATCCACATGGCCAGCAGTTGAATGCTAGCTTGGCAAAATTGCTAGCACTTCAACTGCTGCCATTTCAGTTGGTAGACTCTTCCCCCTCCATGAGTTTGTGGAATGTGCGGTTCCTCAGTGGCAGGTTCCCAAACGCCACTTTTTCTCACGGAAAGCGATTCCGGCTCTCTACCGGCATGTGGAAGGCAATGTCTTGGCCTCGCTGGACAGGGCGATCAGCGGTAAGGTGCATATTACCGCTGACTCATGGTCCAGCAGGCATGGACAGGGATGTTACCTAAGTTTCACGGCGCATTGGGTGACTCTGCTGGCAGCTGGAAAGTATGCAAGACAAGGTACTGTAGTGTTGGAGGTTGTTCCGCCACTACTCCTACAAAATGCCACTACTGGTGATTCTGACACACCTCTCTCCTCCACCCCCTCCTCTTCTTCTTCCTCCATGGCCTCTTCCTGTGCTTTGTCCTCGGAACCAGCGGTGCTCCGTAGCCGTTCAAGGGGCTACGCAAGTACGCAGGCCAAAAGATGCAATGCAGTGCTTGAGCTGGTGTGCTTGGGGGACAGGAGCCACACTGGGGCAGAGGTTCTGTCAGCTCTGCAGGGGCAGGTTCAGAGGTGGTTGATGCCAGGCCAACTTAAGGAAGGAATGGTGGTTTGCGACAAAGGCACCAACCTCCTCTCCGCCCTCCGACAGGGACAAATGACCCATGTGCCCTGTTTGGCTCACGTCCTTAACTTGGTGGTGCAGTGGTTCTTGGGCAGGTACCCGGGCTTACAGGATGTCCTGAGGCAGATGAGGAAAGTCTGTGTGCATTTTCGCAGGTCATATAATGCCAATGATCGGCTGGCTCACCTCCAAAGCGAATTTAACCAGCCCAAGAACCGCCTAATCTGTGACATGCCCACAAGGTGGAACTCAACGTTGGCCATGCTGCAGCGGCTGCACACACAGCAGAGGGCCATCAATGAGTACCTGTGTGACTATGGCACCAGGACAGGGTCAGGGGAGCTTGTTTTTTTTCCCCACGCCAGTAGGCCATGATCAGGGATGCATGCACTGTCCTGTCACCATTGGAGGCCATGAAGATGGTGAGCAGTGACAGTGCATGCATCAGTGACACTGTCTCCCTTATCCACCTGTTGGAGCATGCGCTGCATGGAAAAATGGACAGGGCACTTGAGGCAGAACAGAGGCAGGAAGACGAGGAATTCCTTAGCTCTCAAGGCCCCCTTTATCCAGACAATGTTCCTGCATGCCCGCTGATCACACAGGAAGAGGAGGAGGAAGAGTAGGATTGTGTCAGCATGGAGGTGGAGCCTAGCACTCAGCATCAGCAGCAGTCTTTAAGGGATCATTTACAGTCCCAAGAAACCCATGGACTTGTACCTGGCTGGGAGGAGGTGGCTGCGGATCATGTCATCCTTAGTGACCCAGAGGACTTCAGACCGAATGCCTCAGCAAACCTACGCTGCATGGCCTCCCTGATCCTGCATGGATCCTCGTATTTGTGGTATCATGGAGAGGGATCAATACTGGCTGGCAACCCTCCTTGATCCACGTTACAAGGGTAAGGTTGCGGACCTTATCTTGCCGTCGCAAAGGGAGCAGAGGATGAAACATCTTCGGGAGGCCTTGCAGAAAGGTCTGTGCAACGCGTTCCCAGAGACTGGGAGGTAACAAACTCCTGTTCCTGGACAACGTGTTGCTGAGGCTTCGGTCAGTCAAAGAAGGAGCAGTGGAGAAGGTGGCCGTCTGACTGATGCTTTCAGACAATTTTTCAGTCCGCAGCCCCAAGGTATGATCGGTTCCAGCAACCATTGCCAGCGTCTGTTTTACATGATGCAGGAATACCTAGGGGCAAGATCTGACTTGGACACCTTTCCCACCGAAAGTCCTCTGGGTTACTGGGTCTTGAAGATGGATCACTGGCCAGAGCTTGCACAGTATGCAATTGAGCTACTGGCCTGTCCTGCATCCAGCATTCTTTCAGAACGCACATTCAGTGCTGCTGGAGGCTTTGTAACCGATCACAGGGTGCGTCTGTCCACCGGCTCGATCGATCGACTGACCTTCATAAAAATGAATCAGTCTTGGATCACCACCAGCTACCGAGCACCTGATGCTGATGTAACCAAATAATTTTTTTTGAAGTGTCAGATTCCTTCAAGACTGCCTATGCTGATGCTGAGTGACTATCCTGTTATGCTGAGTGACTCTTCCTCCTCAATGATCATGCTGATAGCTTGTAAGAATATTTTTGGTTCTGGGTGCCGCCACCAGTGGCTAAGGCCCAATTTTTCAGCCTCTGTTTAACAGAGGCGTGTAATTACAATTTTTGATGCGATATTTTGCAAGGAGGGTTCGTTGCTGCGCTTAACTAGAGTATTTATGAGGGGTTGCAGTGTTGTGACACCAGCACCAGTGCCTAAGGCCCAATTTTTCAGCCCCTGTTTAACAGGGGCGTGTAATTATAATTTTTGATGCAATACTTTGCAGCAGGGCTTGCTCCTGCGCTCCAACTAGGATATCTGTGAGGGGTTGCAGTGTTGTGGCACCAGCACCAATGCCTAAGGCCCAATTTTTCAGCCCCTGTTTAACAGGGGCGTGTAATTACAATTTTTGATGCAATACTTTGCAGCAGGGTTCGTTCATTACTGCGCTCCAACTAGAGTATCTGTGAGGGGTTGCAGTGTTGTGGCACCAGCACCAGTGCCTAAGGCCCAATTTTTCAGCCCCTGTTTAACAGGGGCTTGTAATTACAATTTTTGATGCAATATTTTGCAGGAGGGCTCATTCCTGCGCTCCAACTAAAGTATCTGTGAGGGGTTGCAGTGTTGTGGCACCAGTGCCTAGGGCCCAATTTTTCTGCCCCTGTTCAACAGGGACATGTAATTACAATTTTTGATCTAATTTTTCACAGCAGGGTCCGTTTCTGCGCCCACCAAGAGTAACTGTGAGGACTTGTATAAGTGGGTGGTGCTGCGCTAATCCTAAGTACAAGAACCAATGTGGTTTAGGTGATAAGTATAATCTTATATCACGGAAACATTGAAGATAAATAAAATTGATAATATAAATAATATAGCTGATACAATAGCTAATATGAGGTGGTACATATAGTATTCTGGATATAGATAACAAACCGTGACTGAGATTAACTAAAATGAAACACACATATTACAAGATAAATGAGCGTGATAATAGGGCTGACTAAACAGCAGTATCTAGCATACAATCCTAAGTAATATTTCTGTGATATAAGATTATACTTATCACCTAAACCACATTGGTTCTTGTACTTAGGATTAGCGCAGCACCACCCACTTATACAATTTATTTAAAAGGTCAGGTGTTTACCTTAATCGGCGCATGCAGCTTTTCCACCTACAGCCGCTTCCATATCTGATAGCGCAGGAATAACTCTCCTTTATAACTGTGAGGACTTACAGTGTTGTAGTCAGGGCTGGACTTACCATTGGGCTTGACTGGGCTCAAGCCCATGGGCCCCGCCCAATAGGGGGCCCCGCGGGCCCCAGCCGAGTGTACTCGGCTATTCTCGGCTAGTTCCGCTCACAGGCACGCCTAGTCCCGCCCTATGATGGACATAACACAGGGACTGGGCGTGACTGTGAGCGGAGCTAGCCGAGTACATTCGGCTAATTATGTATATCGGCGGCGCTCGGCTTCGCTCACAGTCACGCCCAGTCCTGCCATTGGACCTGTGTTATGTCCATCATTGGGCGGGACTATGAGAGTAGCCGAGAAAGCCGACAAGAGCCGAGATACACAGGACCGACTCTGTGTATCTCGGCGGCGCCATATTTAAACTGCAGCCTGGGCAAGGCTGCGAATGACACGGTCAAGGCTGCAGATGGACACTGATAAGGCTGAAGATGGAGGCTGCAAGGCTGCAAATGACACTGACAAGGCTGCAAATGACACTGATAAGGCTACAAGGCTGCAAATGACACTGACAAGCTGCAAATGACACTGGACAAGCATGCAGATGGACGCTGTGCAATGTTGCATTGATGAGCATTTAAATGTAAATTTTTTCCTTAAATAGTTTTTTTCCTTAAAATTCCTTTAACTCTTACCTTGAGGTTTGCTGATTGGTTATTGGCAGTTACGTAGTGCCTTGTTTACTGCCGTTGAGAAAACCTGTCTGCATTAGACAGTGATGTAATGGTGGACAAACGGTATCAGAGTGGCGCGCTTAAAAGAAAACTAAAGGTTTAAAGTAATGTATAGAAGGTAGGGCCCGAAAGTGACTCAAGCCCAGGGGCCCCCACCACCCTAAGTCCTGCCCTGGTTGTGGCACCAGCACCACCACCACCACCACCAAAGGCCCAATTTTTCTGCCCCTGTTCAACAGGAGCATGTAATTACAATTCTTGATCTAATATTTCACAGCAGGGCCCGTTCCAGCTCCCACCAAGAGTAATGCCCCGTACACACGGTCGGACATTGATCGGACATTCCGACAACAAAATCCTAGTATTTTTTCAGACGGATGTTGGCTCAAACTTGTCTTGCATACACAGGGTCACACAAAGTTTTCGGAAAATCCAATCACTCTGAACGCGGTGACGTAAAACACGTACCTCGGGACTATAAACAGGGCAGTAGCCAATAGCTTTCATCTCTTTATTTATTCTGAGCATGCGTGGCACTTTGTGCGTTGGATTTTTGTACACACGATCGGAAATTCCGACAACGGATTTTGTTGTCGGAAAATTTTGTAGCCGGCTCTCAAACTTTGTGTGTCGGAAAATCCGATGGAAAATGTGTGATGGAGCCTACACACGGTCGGAATTTCTGACAACAAGGTCCTATCACACATTTTCCGTCGGAAAATCCGACCGTGTGTACGGGGCATAACTGTGAGGACTCACAGTGTTGTGGCAGCACCAACACCTAAGGCCCCAATTTCTTCAGAGTATATAGGGCACGCCCCTACTTTCAAAAATCCAACTTACAAACGACTCCTACTTGCAAACGGAAGGAGACAACAGGAAGTGAGAGGAAATCTACCCCTAGGAAGGGAAATTCTCTCCTGTAAGAGTTAATATGGGAAAAACGTGTCTCCTCTCCATTGATGCTTTATCGCCAATCCTTGTTTCACTAAAAACCCCAAATTGTCAAAAAACATTTGTCATTGGGACAGAAAGTGAGGTGAAATCTTCTGAAGAGGTGCACAGACAGCAAAATAAATGACTTTAAAAATGTACCAGTTCAAAATTACAAACAGATTCTACTTAACAGCAAACCTACAGTCCCTGTCTTGTTTGCACCGCCTGTATACTGCTGTTCAGAGTATATAGGGCCTGGGGGCCCAACGCCTTTCCTTTTTTTTAATTTGGGTGCGGGGTTCCCCTTAATATCAATACAAGACCCAAGGGGCTTGTAAAGGACTTGGGGCTGGGGGGTACCCATGCCGTTTGTCTCACTGATTTTCATCCATATTGCCGGGACCCAACATTACATTAAAGCCGCAAGCAGTTTTAAATTACTTTTATTCCTTTAAAAATGTCATTTTGTTCAGGGACTGTTGTAAGCACGGGAAACACGCGCCAATTTACAGACATACTATAGACACCCCCCAGGGACGATATTTAAAGGAATATTTCACTTTTTTTTTCACTTTAAGCATCATTAAAATCACTACTCCTGAAAAAACGGCCCTTTTTAAAACTTTTTTTTGCATTGATACATGTCCCCTGGGGCAGCACCCGGGTCCCCAAACCCTTTTTAGGACAATACCATGCAAATTAGCCTTTAAATTTAGCACTTTTGATTTCGAACGTTCGAGTCCCACAGACTTCAATGGGGTTCTAAAGTTCACAAGCAAATTTGTTCACAGGTTCTGGTGCGAACCACCCGGGGGGTGTTCGGCTCATCCCTACTCTGCAATACCCTGTGCAATACTCGGCAATACCCTGTGCAATACCCTGCAATACACTGCAATACCCTACAATACTCTGCAATAGCCTGCAATACTCTGCAATAGCCTGCAATACCCTGCAATGCTCTGCAATACCCTGCAATAGAAAAAATCTATTTCAGGGGAAGTGGCGCTGTTCAAAAGTGATTAATTGTATGTGGACCCACTACACTATTTAATCTGAACAACTCTCCATAAAAGTGCAAAGTGCTTCAAATAAATAAATATAAAGTCAAAAGTCTATATATAAGTGTAAGAAAAAATTGTGAATACACGGAAAATAAATATAACAGTGATAATACACCACATCAAGTAATGATATAATGTGACTTGCTAGAAAAAGGGGGGGTGACTCAATAAATGAGAACAATTAGGAACAAGAGTGCCCCATGTGAATTCAAAAAAACAGGATTCAAATTAGTAAATGCCAGAAAACAACACAATCAAAAAATGGAGAAAAAATTCAAAAAAATGTAAAAATAAATAAAAAGTGACAATGGATGATATCAAAGTAAAAAAGTCCAAACACATATATGTGTGTATACTGCTGTACACTCAAAAGTAATAGTCTGTGAGTAATGATACGTGCACAAAAAAATAATGGTGACTCTCCAGTAGTCCCCACTTTACTGCGCAACTCCCACTTGTGCTTGCACTCACCAGAGCACCTAACCCCTGCAGGGGTAACAGGCGTAATAGCTGAATTGCAGTGGCATTGTCCATTTGTGACAGGTTATCCCTCAAGTAGGTACCGTTGCCTTCCACCTCTCCACGGATGTTTTTCTAAAAATCCCCAGCGACAGGCATTCACATAAATACAGGAAAGATGAGCCTCATAGCATAAATGCGTAGAACCAGATGGTTTATTTAAAACTGCATGAGTAATGTTAAAAACAAAGGAGCTCCAATGCTCCGCTATACAAGTATTGGCAACTTCCGTATCATCGACGTGGTAACAGCGTGCGTTCCGTAGCCTGCAATACTCTGCAATAGCCTGCAATACCCTGCAATGCTCTGCAATACCCCCCAATACTCTGCAATACCTCGCAATACCCCGCAATACCCTGCAATACTCTGCAATACCGTGCAATGCTCTGCAATACCCCGCAATACTATGCAATACCCTGCAAGACCATGCAATACCCTGCAATACCCTGCAATACTCTGCCATACCCAGCCATACCCAGACATACTCGGAGATACCCTGCAATACCCTGCAATACCCTGCCATACTCAGCCATACCCAGCCATGCGCAGCCATGCTCAGCCATACTCGGCTGTACTCGGCCTCTGTATGTGGCCAGGCTGTGGAAGTCTCACACATGTGGTATCGCCGTACTCAGGAGGAGTAGGAGAATCTATTTTGGGGTGTCATTTTTGGTATGTACATGCTATGTGTTAGAAATATTGAATAATCAGCTTTTTCAGCCGGCGATTCCCTACACCATAAGAATGATCATAGCGGCTGTTGCACTGCTTGATCATTCTTACGGGAGGCAAGAGGGGATGCCCCCCCCTCCCGCCACCCTCCGGTGCATCTACCGACTCACCGCTACGATCAAAGCCAGGATCTTTTTTTTATTATTTCAGGCTTCCCAGCCTAGAGGTGAGATGTGGGGTCTTATTGACCCCATAGCTCACTGTAAAGAGGACCTGTCATGCCATATTCCTATTACAAGGGATGTTTACATCCCTTGTAATAGGAATAAAAGTGATCAAAAAAATAGTTTTTTTGGAAAAAAATATCAAACTAAAATAAATAAAGTAAAATGAACAATAATAAAAAAAACAATTTTTAAAGCACCCCTGTCCCCGTGTGCTCGCATGCAGAAGGGAACGCATATGTAAGTCTCGCCCACATATGAAAACGGTATTTAAACCACACATGTGAGGTATCGCTGCTAATGTTAGAGCGAGAGCAATAATTTTGGCCCTAGACCTCCTCTAAAACTCAAAACATGTAACCAGTAAAAAATTTTAAAGTGTCGCCTATGGGGATTTTTAACTAGAAAAGTTTGGTGCCATTCCACGAGCGTGTGCAATTTTGAAGGGTGACATATTAGGTATCTATTTACTCAGCGTAACTTCATCTTTTACATTATGGAAAAACATTGAGCTAACTTTACAGTTTTGTTTTTCATTTAACCACTTCAGTCCCGGAAGGTTTTACCCCCTTCCTGACCAGAGCACTTTTTACAATTCGGCACTGCGTCGCTTTAACTGCTAATTGCGCGGTCATGCAATGATGTACCCAAACGAAATTTGTGTCTTTTTCTTCCCACAAATAGAGCTTTCTTTTGATGGTATTTGATCACCTCTGCCGTTTTTATTTTTTGCGCTATACACGGAAAAAGACTGAAAATGTTGAAAAAAATGATATTTTCTACTTTTTGTTCTAAAAAAAAATCCAATAAACTCAATTTTAGTCATACATTTAGGCCAAAATGTATTCGGCCACATGTCTTTGGTAATAAAAATGTCAATAAGTGTATATTTATTGGTTTGCGCAAAAGTTATAGCGCCTACAAACTACATTTTCTGGAATTTACACAGCCTTTAATTTATGACTGCCTATGTCGTTTCTTGAGGTGCTAAAATGGCAGGGCAGTACAAAACCCCCCCAAATGACCCCATTTTGGAAAGTAGACACCCCAAGGAAATTGCTGAGAGGCATGTTGAGCCCATTGAATATTCATTTTTTTTGTCCCAAGTGATTGAATAATGACAAAAAAAAAAAATTACAAAAAGTTGTCACTAAATGATATATTGCTCACACAGGCCATGGGCATATGTGGAATTGCACCCCAAAATACATTTAGCTGCTTCTCCTGAGTATGGGGATACCACATGTGTGGGACTTTTGGGGAGCCTAGCCGCGTACGGGGACCCGAAAACCAATCACTGCCTTCAGGATTTCTAAGGGCGTACATTTTTGATTTTACTCTTCACTACCTATCACAGTTTTGAAGGCCATAAAATGCCCAGATGGCATAAAACCCCCCAAATGACACCATTTTGGAAAGTAGACACCCCAAGCTATTTGCTTTGAGGCATGTTGAGTCCATGGAATGTTTTATATTTTGACACAAGTTGCGGGAAAGTGACAATTTTTTTTTTTGCACAAAGTTGTCACTAAATGATATATTGCTCACACAGGCCATGGGCATATGAGGAATTGCCCCCCAAAATACATTTAGCTACTTCTCCTGAGTACGGGGATACCACATGTGTGGGACTTTTTGGGAGCCTAGCCGCGTACGGGGCCCCGAAAACCAAAACCGCCTTCAGGATTTCTAAGGGTGTAAATTTTTGATTTCACTCTTCACTGCCTATCATAGTTTCGGAGGCCATGGAATGCCCAGGTGGCACAAACCCCCCCCCCCAAATGACCCCATTTTGGAAAGTAGACACCCCAAGATATTTGCTGAGAGGCATGGTGAGTATTTTGCAGCTCTCATTTGTTTTTGATAATAAAGAAAGACGAGAAAAAAATTTTTTTTTTCTTTTTTCAATTTTCAAAACTTTGTGACAAAAAGTGAGGTCTGCAAAATACTCACTATACCTCTCATCAAATAGCTTGGGGTGTCTACTTTCCAAAATGGGGTCATTTGGGGGTTTTTTTTGCCACCTGGGCATTCCATGGCCTCCGAAACTGTGATAGGCAGTGAAGAGTGAAATCAATAATTTACGGCCTTAGAAAGCCTGAAGGCGGTGCTTGGTTTTCGGGGTCCCGTACGCGGCTAGGCTCCCAAAAAGTCTCACACATGTGGTATCCCCGTACTCAGGAGAAGCAACAGAATGTATTTTGGGGTGTAATTTTACATATTCCCATGGCATGTTTGAGCAATATATCATTTAGTGACAACTTTGCGCAAAAAAAAATAAAAAAAATAAAAAATTGTCTCTTTCCCGCAACTTGTGTCACAATATAAAATATTCCATGGACTCGACATGCCTCTCAGCAAATAGCTTGGGGTGTCTACTTTCCAAAATGGGGTCATTTGGGGGGGTTTTGAACTGTCCTGGCATTTTATGCACAACATTTAGAAGCTTATGTCACACATCACCCACTCTTCTAACCACTTGAAGACAAAGCCCTTTCTGACACTTTTTGATTACATAAAAAAATATTTTTTTTTGCAAGAAAATTACTTTGAACCCCCAAACATTATATATTTTTTTAAAGCAAATTCCCTACAGATTAAAATGGTGGGTGTTTCATTTTTTTTTTTCACACAATATTTGCGCAGCGATTTTTCAAACGCATTTTTTGGGGAAAAAACACACTTTTTTAAATTTTAATGCACTAAAACACACTATATTGCCCAAATGTTTGATGAAATAAAAAAGATGATCTTAGGCCGAGTACATGGATACCAAACATGACATGCTTTAAAATTGCGCACAAACGTGCAGTGGCGACAAACTAAATACATTTTTAAAAGCCTTTAAAAGCCTTTACAGTTTACCACTTTAGATTTACAGAGGAGGTCTACTGCTAAAATTACTGCCCTCGATCTGACGTTCGCGGTGATACCTCACATGCATGGTGCAATTGCTGTTTACATTTGACGCCAGATCGACGCTTGCGTTCACCTTAGCGCGAGAGCAGGGGGGACAGGGGTGCTTTTTTTTTTTTTTTTTTTTTTTTTTTTTTCTTTATTATTATTTTTTTTTTTATCTTATTTTTAAACTGTTACTTTCATTTTTTTTTTTTTTAAATCATTTTTATTGTTATCTCAGGGAATGTAAATATCCCCTATCATAGCAATAGGTAGTGACAGGTACTCTTTTTTGAAAAAATTGGGGTCTATTAGACCCTAGATTTCTCCTCTGCCCTCAAAGCATCTGACCACACCAAGATCGGTGTGATAAAATGCTTTCCCAATTTCCCAATGGCGCTGTTTACATCCGGCGAAATCTAAGTCATAAAATGCTCGTAGCTTCAGGTTTCTTAGGCCATAGAGATGTTTGGAGCCACTCTGGTCTCTGATCAGCTCTATGGTCAGCTGGCTGAATCACCGGCTGCATTTTCAGGTTCCCTGTTGAGACAGGAGAGCCAGAGAAAAACAAGGAAGACGTTGGGGGGGGGGGCATTCCCTCCCACTGCTTGTAAAAGCAGTCTAGAGGCTAATTAGCCGCTAGGATTGCTTTTACATGAAAGCCGACCGCTGGCTGAAAAGAATGATACCAAGATGATACCTAAACCTGCAGGCATCATTCTGGTATAACCACTCAAAGTCGTGAATGGCGTACCTGAAGACAAAAAAATGGTTAACAATAAAGCACAGTAAACAGTAAAGTATAAAAAATTGCATACCTGAAAAGCAAACATGATAAAACATAATAACAATAAAACATTGCAGAATAGAATACAGTAAAAAAGAGCAGAACAATAGAGAGAATAGAGAGAGAGAGAACAATAAAGCGACAACTATTTTTTTTATTTTATATTTTTGTTTGTGTTTTTTTTTTTTTTTTACACTTTTTTTGTAACTAACTTTTATAACTGTAACCGATTCCAGGTTCGGGTCTCTCAAAATGCGATGGCATCTTGGGAGACCCTGTGAAATGGCGCCTAGTCTGTGCAATGCTGTACCCTACGCTAATACTCAACTAGTGTATGGTAGCGTTCAAAACATTCACCAATGCAAAAACCAGGATTGTCAGGACAGGAGGGACAATAATACCGGGTGTCACGCCTATATCCGCGCTTGCTGCAGACACGACATCTTTTTTGGGGGGGTTCCCTGGGTAGGGGTACTCGGGAGGACATAAAGAAAATGCCTCTCATGCAGCCAACTGCATTTGGTTGGGGATGTGAATGGGGGAAGTACGGGCGCTGCAGAAGTGGTGGGTTCCCAATTAGGATTGGCGAATGCAGCAGGAAGGGCACTATGGGCACGACGGGCCTGTGTTTGTCTTCCTCTTGGTGGCAGCGGGACACTACTTGTGCTTGCCACCTCACCAGCTTGAACTGCACTTATGGGACTCGCCACGTCACCAAGTGTTACTGCAGTGCTGGTTTGACTACGACCGGGGTGTACTAGGCCGCTGGTGCTTGCCAGTTCACCAAAACGCTGCTAAAAAAACTGTTAGCGATCGCAGGGATCAGGCCTGACTCTGCGATCGCTGCAGTTATGCGTGTAGTGTTTTGTAAGTGTCAGTGATCGATCGATACTGCACTTGGGTGGGCTGGGCTGGGCCGGGCGGAGGGGCAAAACGCAGGTGCTAGCAGGTATCTGGGCTGATCCCGCTAACACTGCGTTTGTGGGAACCCTAAACTGCTGGGGACGCTAGTATAGATCTGATCGGATCAGATATTGATGCGTTCAGATACTATACCACTAAGGGAGGTGTACAGTGCGTGCATGGGTGTTAGCGGTACTGGCGCTAACCTGACGCTGCCTGGGGCTGGTACTTGCCAGTTCACCAAAACGCTACCAAAAAAACTGTTAGCGATCGCAGGGATCAGGCCTGACTCTGCGAACGCTGCAGTTATGCGTTTAGTGTTTTGTAAGTGACAGTGATCGATCGATACTGCACTTGGGTGGGCTGGGCGGAGGGGCAAAACGCAGGTGCTAGCAGGTATCTGGGCTGATCCCGCTAACACTGCGTGTTTGGGAACCCTAAACTGCTGGGGACGCTAGTATAGATCTGATCGGATCAGATATTGATCCGTTCAGATACTATACCACTAAGGGAGGTGTACGGTGCGTGCGTGGGTGTTAGCGGTACTGGCGCTAACCTGACGCTGCCTGGGCTGGTGCTTGCCAGTTCACCAAAACGCTACCAAGAAAACTGTTAGCAATCGCAGGGATCAGGCCTGACTCTGCAAACGCTGCAGTTATGCGTTTAGTGTTTTGTAAGTGACAGTGATTGATCGATACTGCACTTGGGTGGGCCGGGCGGAGGGGCAAAACGCAGGTGCTAGCAGGTATCTGGGCTGATCCCGCTAACACTGCGTTTTTGGGAACCCTAAACTGCTGGGGACGCTAGTATAGATCTGATCGGATCAGATATTGATCCGTACAGATACTATACCACTAAGGGAGGCGTATGCTGCATGCGTGTGTGTTAGCGGTACTGGCGCTAATCTGACGCTGCCTGGGGCGACGCATATCACCGCCGGGCGATCAGGGGGCTAAACCTTTATTCGGTAATAAACGGCGGGTGCCCTGACACTATAAAAAATAAACGAACTAACCAGCGTCACCCCTAACGGTTATACAGTGATCAGTGGTGAAAGGGTTAACTAGGGGGCAATCAAGTGGTTAAAACATTTATTAGATAGTATATGGGGGTCCCTGACGCTATAAAACGCTGACGGCGAACCTAAATATTTACCTCCCTAACTAGCGTCACCAGCGACACTAATACAGCGATCAGAAAAATGATCGCTTAGTGACACTGGTGACAGGGGGTGATCAAGGGGTTAAAACTTTATTAGGGGGGGTTAGGGGGGTACCCTAGACCTAAAGGGGGCTACCACTCACTGCCCTAACACTGTAACTGTCACAAACTGACACCAATCAGTAATCAGAAAAAAAAAAATACTGCTTGGTGTCAGTTTGTGACAGGGGGGGTGATTGGGGGGGGATCGGGGGGCGATCGGGGGGGATGGGGGGTGTTTTATGTGCCTGGCATGTTCTACTGAGTGTGTTTGTGTTTGGTGCACTTACATGTCTTCTCTCCTCGGCGCTGGAACGGAAACTGCTGAGCCGAGGAGAGATGACATCACATCCTCTGCCTGTGTGAAACTACACACAGGCAGGGGAGGATTCCGATTGGCTGGGAGCGATCGCGAGGGGATGGTCTCCCCCTCGCCTCCCAACGCTCCCAGTGAAATGCCGACTGCCGCTGGCACCGGGGGGGGGTCCGATCGGACCCCCCGCCCGCGGGAGGCAGATCACGTACGGGTACGTGATTCTGCCTGCCCGTGCCATTCTGCCGCAGTATATCTGCGTTAGGCGGTCGGCAAGTGGTTAAGCACAAAAGTTTTTTTTTTTTTTTTAAAACAGGTTCGAAAAATTGCTGCGCAAATACCATGCGAGATAAAAAGTTGCAACCACCGCCATTGTATTCTCTAGGGTCTTTGCTAAAAACAAATATATAATGTTTTGGGGTTCTATGTAATTTTCTAGCAAATAAATGATGATTTTTACATGTAGGAGAGAAACGTCAGAATTGGCCTGGGTGCTCCAGAACGCCTGAAGGTGCTCCTTGCATGTTGGGCCTCTGTATGTGGCCACGCTGTGTAAAAGTCTCACACATGTGGTATTGCCATACTCGGGAGTAATAGCAGAATGTGTTTTGGGGTGTAATTTGTTGTATGCATATGCAGTGTGTGAGAAATAACCAGCTAATATGACAATTTTGTGAAAAAAAAAATCTTGATTTTACAAAGAATTGTGGGAAAAAATGACAAAAAACTCACCATGCATCTTTCTAAATACCTTGGAATGTCTTATTTCCAAAAAGGGGCATTTGGGGGGTATTTGTACTTTCCTGGCATGTTAGGGTCTCAAGAAATTAGATAGGCCGTCAGTAATTCAGTTGTGATCAATTTTCAGATATTGGCACCATAGCTTTTGGACCCTATAACTTTCACACAGACTAAATAATATACACTAATTTGTACTTATTTTTACCAAAGATATGTAGCAGTATAAATTTGGGAAAACATTTATGAAGAAAAATTACTAATTTGCTAAATTTTATAACAGAAACAAAGAAAATTTAATTTTTTTACAGAATTTTCTGTCTTTTTTTTCTTTTATAGCGCAAAAAATAAAAAACCCAGCGGTGATTAAATAGGACATAAATGTCATAAAGGGTACAGTGTTGCACGACTGAGTAATTGTCTTTCAAAATATGAGAGCACTGAAAGCTGAAAATTGGTCTGAATATTAAGGGGGTTTAAGTGCCCAGTGGTCAAGTGGTTAAAAACTTAAAGCGTTTGTTAACCCAAAATAAGTAAATAATGATCCTGTTTCTTTAAAGCATTTTATACAGCACAGTACTTGTGCTGTGTAATTTGCCCCCCCTGTGACACCTGCAATACCTTGTTGATGCTGCCAGTTTCTCCCCTCCCCTATGTAAACTGACCACTGTGTATCATGGCTGCTGAGCCCTGACATCATGGTCAGTTTACTTGCCTCTGTCTTCCACAGCCTGCTATCTGCAGCTCTCCTCTCTGCCCCTGTGTCCTCCTCCCCCCTCTCTGCCTATCATCTCTGTGGGTGAGCGGCCCTGTCCCCTTCTATCACCGTTCCAAGCACCTCGCACATTACTGCTCCTAATCACTGCCAGCCCCTCTGCTAGGATTATATGATGTATATACTATATGCCATGTTCTAAAATTCTTCTTATAAATAAAATTTTTCTTATCCCTGATCAGCGGTCATGTGAACATCCGGCGCTGTCTTTCTCAGCTGTGTGTATTACAGAGGGAGGGGCTGAGCTCTCCCTCTGACATGACCGCCCGGCGATCTCTTCCTCCAATGTTTGTATTACAGAGGGAGGTCACGTGAACACCCGGCAGATGTCAGAGGGAGAGCTCAGCACTTCCCTCTGGTATACATACAGCAGAGAAAGAAAAACGGTATTTATAAGAAAATATGATAAAAAATTTTTTTTTAAAAAGTGCTGAGCTAAAAAGTGCCTGTGTTTTTAATACACATGTATACACACGCTATACTATGTCTGTAGTAAACTACGTAAAATATTATAAGGACACCACTAACTCAAATTGGTGTAACTCTGTGCTCAATTATATTGCAGCATGTGAACTACTAATTGATTAGTATATCCACACTCTACTACTGCCTATTAAGGATGAGCTCCGGCATGTTTGCAAACTCCACGTGCAGAGCCCGCCAGGAAGTTGGCACGGCGCTGCGCTAATCTCAGGCAGTGAGACATTTTCCCGATATGCGTCTGCAGAGATCGGAAAATATCTCACTGCCTGTGATTAGCGCAACGCTGTGCCGACTTCCTGGTGGGCTCAGCACGTGGAGTGTGCGAACACACCAGAGCTCATCCTTACTGCCTATAGAAAATCACATGCATATAGTGCTAATGAGTGCCACAACGAATTGTTAAAGAGACTCAATGCAACAAAATAAAAAATATACGTTAATACTCCAATATCAACATTTTTCATAAAATAAATCCAATATATATGTGCTCAAAATATTCACAAACTCGTTCCCATGCACTAAGAAGTGCTATGTGCAAAGTGCTATTGTGCTTGATTCACAAGCTGACTTGCATTGTATATACAGTCCATTCACAGTTCAAAACATCCAAAGCAACTGGTGATGGCAAAACATGTCCTTGTGTCCACTCTGGTGCTCCCCCCTTCAGTATATGCGCTCACCTTAGAGCGTGTGACCCTGCAATTAAGCCTGGTCAAAAAACGCATATGAACCAACTCTGGGATCAGTGTCTATGTTGAAATCCTGGGCTGGTTGCTGCTAACGTGTTCCACATGTGTATGATGAAAAAAAACTCAATAATGTGATGTCGTTTAAACAAATTATTGTTTGAGTAAAACTTAGCCCCTACTGTTGGGTACTCACATTTTTAGCACCCACGATGTGAGTACCCCACAGTCGGGGGTAAGTTTTATTTATACAATAAATTGTTTAAACAATATCACACTATCGAGCTGGTAGTGTGTGGAACACATTACCAGCAACCAGCCCAGGATTTCAACATAAACACTGCACCCAGAGGTGGTTCATATGCGTATTTTGACCAGGCTTAATTGCAGGGTCACACGCTCTAAGATGAGCCCATATACTGAAGGGGAGAGCACCAGAGTGGACACAAGGACACGTTTTGCCATCACCAGTTGCTTTGGATGTTTTGAACTGTGAATGGACTGTATATACAATGCAAGTCAGCTTGTGAATCAAGCACAATAGCACTTTGCACATCGCACTTCTTAGTGCATGGGAACAAGTTTGTGAATTTTTTGAGCACATATATATTGGATATATTTTATAACAGATGTTGATAATTGAGTATTAATGTATATTTCTTATTTCGTTGCACTGAGTCACTTTAATTAACAATTAGTTGTGGCACTCATTAGCATTATATGCATGTGATTTTCTATAGGCAGTAGTAGAGTTTGGATATAAGGTTAAGCAGAGATACTAATCTATTAGTAGTTCACATGCTGCAATATAATTGAGTACAGTTACACCAATTTGAGTTAGTTGTGTCCTTATAATATTTTATTTGGTTTACTACAGACATAGTATAGCATGTGTATTCATGTGTATTAAACACACGGGCACTTTTTAGCGCAGCACTGAATGCATGCCCTTATGGGACGTGATCAGTGCTAGTAGCTGAATATATTACAACTGACAATTTGTGTATGGTAGCTTGCAAGAACACCATTGTTTAAATTGGTATTTATAAGAAGAATTTTAGAAAATGGCATATAGTATATACATCATATAATCCTCGCAGAGGGGCTGGCAGTGGCTGTGTGCACTTCCTTAACGAGTTAAATTACCAAAGTTACCTGCATGTAGAGAAAAAGAGCATAGAAAATAATGATTCGAATAATGATCAGGATTATGAAGGTTTATTTTACAAAAGGGGTAATCATAGCTTTGTCCGATGAATTCCCCATGATGGTCATGTGAATATAACAAACAAAGACTGTCAGCAAAGAACAGGATTTACCTGATAAATATAAACAGAATTCTAGGACGAGCCAATTACATTAAAAAGTTAAAACCAAAGAAGTAAAACTTGAACCATCAATACTGCAAGATAGATTCTATACCAAAGAAATTCTACCACATTCATGGATTTGACACTAGACGTTTCCTGAATTCTATTTCTCCAGTAATCAAATGCCTCGTTTCCACCGAGCGGATCGGTTTGGGTCGGATCGGTTTGGAAGGCCTAGAATGGTCCGGCCTATTCAGGCGAGCGTTTCCACTGCAAGTCGGACCAACAGGGGCCATACGTGGGTTTAGAAAAAATGCCTAGCATGGCGTCACACGTCCACCAATCAGTGGAATGTATCGTAGCTCCGCCCTAACCGAACCGTTCCATTTTCTATGGCCCCACATCTGAAGCAGGACCCTGAATGGAACGGTTCGGTTCGGTTGTATGGGCCGCTTTAATAATGGAAACACCCAAAATAGCGTACCGTACCGAACCGATCCGCTCAGTGGAAACGAGGCAAAAAATGGTCTTTGGAGATGATTCCCCTGAGATTTCTGAGGTGAATCTTCACTTTGTGTTCAGCATGGATATAGATGAATCAGTATAATTAAAAAATTATGTAAAAAAATAAATAAAATAACAATACCAATAAAGTGGTTGTAAAGTCAGAAGGTTTTATAATCTAACTGGATACTATGTATTAAGATAAAAAGCCTTCTGTGTGCAGCAACCCCTCTCACCCTCCCCTAATACTTACCTGAGCCCATCTCTATCCAGCAATGTTGCAGGAGTGTCTCGGCTGCCCAAGACTCTCTCTACTGATTGGCTGAGATGGCACCCCAGCACCATTGCAAATTCACAAGCATCACTAAATGGTGGACTGTGGTCCAGATCCAGAACCAGTAACAGTCCTATCTGGACCGCAGCCTCACCAAATAGTTGCCTGCGTGTTCTCTCCCCGCCACCGGCGGGTTTGTCTGCCCACCACTGCCGCTGCCGCTATCATCTTTAAAGCGGAGTTCCACCCTAAAGTGGAACTTCCGCTCATCGGATTCCTCCCCCCCTCCGGTGTTACAATTGGCACCTTTCAGGGGGGAGGGGGGTGCAGATACCTGTATAATACAGGTATCTGCACCCACTTCCGGGAATAGCTAGCCGCAGCTAGCCGCAAAATGCCCGCCCACCCCCGTTGTGTTGTGGGAAATACACAGTTCCCACAACACAACGGGGACCAGTGTAGACGAGCAGCGCGACTTGCGCATGCACAGTAGGGAACCGGGCAGTGAAGCCGCAATGCTTCACTTCCTGATTTCCTCACTGAGAATGGCGGCGGCAGCACCCGAGGATCGAGGAACGGTTCGGTCTTGGGTGCCGACATCACTGGACCCAGGGATAGGTGAGTGTCCTTATTTTAAAAGTCAGCAGCTGCAGTATTTGCAGCTGCTGACATCTAAAAAAAAAATTTTTCCGCGAAATTCCGCTTTAATTAATTGTACAATATGGGAGGTGTAGCAGATCTGTCCCTTTCATAACATTGCAGCATTCCCCCCCCCCCAAAGAGCAGGACTTTTCAAGGTAAATAAGCGGATGATTGGTTGCTATACAGTGGGGCAGTCCCAGCAATCAATCCCCCACCTTTAACAGGAAAAGTCCTGCCCTTTGTCCAGACCTGTCGTGCTCCCCATCTTGTGTGAATAAGGTAGGTCAGTGTGGGGAGGGGAGAGGAAGGGGGGAATGCTGCAATGTTATGAAAAGGACAGTCTGTAATATCAACAGAGGACTGTGATGTGGTCTGTGATTTGGGAATCTGGGATGGGGGAGCTGTGATGAGGGGGTCTGTTATGAAGAGGGTCTGTGATTGTGGAGGGGGATCTGTGATGAGGGTCTGTGGTTGGGGGTCTGTGATGAGCGGCCTGTGATGAGGGGTCTGTGATGGGGGGGGTTGTGATTGGGGGGTGATTTGTGATGCAAAGTCTGTGATAAGGGTCTGTGATGGAGGGATCTGTGATTAAGGGGGTCTGTGATTGAGGGTGGTCTGCGATGGGGGATCTGTGATGAGGGATCTGTGATGGGGGATCTGTTACGAGGCGTCTGTGATGGGGGGGATCTGAGTCATAGCACCAATATAACACTCCGACCTCCACTGGAAGAAAATTTTGCTGACCGGAAACCCATGAATTCTTGTTCTGGTACCCCTGATGTAAAATGACACAGGTCTCCAGTAGCTTTACTAAGGCACGAAAGAGAGAAAGGGCATGGATGGCCAAGGTATCTCCAAAATAGGATCGACAGTAGCTCCAGCCAGGTGCTGTACAGCAGTTTGTATTGGCACTCTCTGACCAGGATGATTGAGACCTCATACATGGAGTCTTACAAGTAAGCCCCGATTCACACTGATGTGATACAAGAAACGTAGCCAATCCTGTGTGTTTCCTGCATTGCATTGGAATTGCACAGTATCCCTGTGATTTGCTTTGGGGTTCAATGTAAAATTAATGACACCCTGAAACAGTCTTTTAAGAACACTGGCTTCTGTTAGCCACTCCTTGCTACGTTGCTTATACTATCATGTTGTCTATTATACCCCTTCTTTTCTTCAGCAAATACCGAGGAAAAGAATGTATTTAATACATTTAATACATTTGCTTTCTCCCTGTTACTTAGAACCATCTTACCCTGACCACACTCTATGGCAGTGTATCTCAACTCCAGTCCTCAAGGCGCCCCAACAGGTCATGTTTTCAGGCTTTCCATTATTTTGCACAGGTGATTTGATCAGTTTCCCTGCCTTAGTAATTACCACAGCCATCTCATCTGAGGGAAATCCTGAAAACATGACCTGTTGGGGCGCCTTGAGGACTGGAGTTGAGAAACACTGCTCTATGGGGCCAATATGCTCTAACATTGCCTTTTTACTATTTATATAATTAAAAAACTTTTCGGTATTACATTCTTTGTAGTGTTGGAATGCTGACAGTGCCCTCTTGGCCCTAAATTTCTTCAAGGACTTTTTTTTTCTTTAATATGCCTTTTTACACTAGAATTTATCTACCCAGGTTTAACCTTAGTTCTTTTATATTTGATACTAGACATGGACTGAACACCCCCCCGTTTCAGTTTGCGGCAGAACTTTCAAACATCGCTAATGTTCGGAACGGAATATAAGACCCGAACTGCAAAGATCAAAAGTTCCCATTTGAAGGCTTATATGCAAGTATTTGGGCATACAATGGTTATGGGGGTCCGAGTACTGCCCTGGGGATATGTATCAATGAAAAAACACTTTTTAAAAAATATCATTTTTAAAAAAGCAGTGATTTAATGATGCTTAAAGTGAAACCATAAAAAATAGAAATAACAATAAAAATGAAAATTTCATTGAAATATAGTGCCTGGGGGGGGGGGGGTCCCCTTAGTCTGCCTATAAAGTGGCACATCTGTGCTGTGTATAGATAGCAATAATGACATTATAATGACATTTATAAAGCCAAGAAAATTACATTTTCCCTGCAAGCTTTCTTTATTTTGTAAACAGCTTGGGAGCCAGTCTTTATGATGAGGCCACAATTTAGTACACTCGGAACAAGATTAGAGATTTCTTGGATAATTTCTGGTGTCTCTTTCGCAGACTTTGGATCAAAGCAACAGGTGGAGAAAAATTGGTCTTTGGGTGTCGGTGGTACTTTCACACTGTAACCCTATAGAGGTACTCTCCTCTGTTGACCAACAGAAGCCTCAAAACTACGTTTTCCATGGGACTGTAACTTAGCAGAGTCTGGAAAGGCGTTACATAAACTCCTCTTTAAAGTGTTCTCAAGAAATTTCATCTTCTGCTCCCTCTGTTGAAACGAGATGATTTTCAAGACTTTCCCCTTGTAATGCTGGTCAAGGAGGGTTGCCAACCAATAGTGATCCTTCACCTTGATGCCGCATATTCTCAGATTCTCACGTTCTTTGGTAGGCTTTGAAGAATGAGGGAGCCCATGCACCCCAAGTTTGCAGAGGCATGAGAAACAGACTCCTCGAGATCACTGAGGATTACAGCATCTGGAACCACCTCTTCCCAGCAGCATACTACTCCCAATGGTTCTGGGGATGGAAAAACCATCTGTTAAGGGTTGACATATGTCTTCCTCTGCTCTTGCCAACTGGCGGAGTGGTGGCAGGTTAAATGCCTTTTCAAGCATGTGATACCCAAATGGCTGGAGTTTTTGCCACGCTTAATCTGCTTTTTTTTTTTTATGTAAAGTTTTATTTACTGCTTTTAACACAAGTATACATAAGACCCGACCGGCCATATACAAAAATAAACTTTTTACATTACTTCAGCGTTGACTCTCTCCACCTCCTTCTGGACCTTCACTCAATGAAAATAACACAGTAACAACAAGGCCACCTATTTATTTACAGTCAATGGTACATTACGATATGTCTTACAATTTATCTACATGTTAACTCCTACTACATGTACATGCTATTAGGTGCCACTCAATCCGCTGCCATAGTTTCACTGTTTATCCAACTGCCCCAAACTTTATCAAATTTCTGCAGTATGCCCCTACTAATGTATGTAGCCTTATATAAAGGTGCAGCTCTAGTAACCACACCCTTCTACGCTGATACAGAGGGAGGATTGGGCTTTTTCCAAGATAACACTATCATTTTCCTAGCATAATATATTAGGATCGTCAGCAGAGTACGAGTTACTCTCCTTGGGGCTAGATTGTCTACCAGTCCCAAAAGGCACACCTCTATCGTGGGCTGTATAGGAATGGCGGTTACTTCTGTTATGCATTCTGTGATCCCCTTCCAAAATGTTTGGATGTTCGAGCAATTCCAAAAGATATGCATGAAATTGGCAGCAAGGGAACTGCAACACCAGCAACCAAACGACTGAGTAGAGAACATCTTTGCCAATCTGGCTGGAGTAAGATATATACGGTGCAAGAATTTAAATTGAATGAGTTGGTCCCTAGCAGAGACCAATCTAGTAAAATTAATGTCCCATATATCATCCCAGTCGTCCTGGTCCATCTGGGGGAACACCTCAACCCACACAGCCCTATGTCTTGCAAGGAGGTCACCTCCCTCACCAAACAATTGTTTATATATTGTAGACAGGGCCTTTTCCAAAGTGTCCTCCCTCAGCAAAGACTCTAAATCGCTAATTTTCAGGGTAATTCCCATATCTCCAAATTGGGCATTTTATGCATGTCTAAGCTGAAGAAAACGGAATAAGTGAGCGTTGGGCAGATTAAACTTGGTTTTCAGGGCGTCAAACTGTAGAAGTTTCCCACCACCCACTATGTCTTCCAGCGTCTTAATACCAAATTTAGTCCAGATGACTGGATCAGGGTACTCACAGAAGTGCGTTAGTTTGGGGTTCTTCCAAAGTGGTGTTCGAGGAGAAATCTCAGAAGCGCTACTCATCTTAGTCATTGTTACCCATGCCCTGCAGGTTACACGCATGGATATTGTGAGCCTATATGGAGCCCTGACACCCCGATGCGGAAGATGTGTCAGCGCCTCATAAAAACCAACAACAGCCGCCTCTAAGGTTTTGGCAGTGTCATCTTCAGGTAGAGTGAACCACCTGTGCACAAATACTAACTGACCTGCTAAGTAATACCTGTGGAAGTCCGGGACCACCAATCCCCCTTGTTTCCACGGCAGTTGTAACACCCGGAGTTTCATTCGGGGGTGTCGCCCCTGTCACAAGAAAGTCGTTATGAGTTGATCTATTTTTTTGAATACATATCTCAGTATAAAAACAGGGAAATTCCAAAATATATACAAAAACAAAGGTAAAAATTTAACGGTGAATATATATGAGTATAATGATCCTGCGCAAAACCTTAATGAATAATATGAAACAGTGCCTAATACAATAAAAACAATAACGTGTGATAAGACCCATTCACCTGCTAAATGGTCTAGAAACTGAACAAAATGTGTGAACAAAATAAGTGGGTATGTAGGTATTAACTCTACAATGCAGAAATTATCATAATGAGTGCCAAATGAAATAATATCATAATGAAGAAAAAGTGAAAAAGTATATATATAAACCAATCCCAGCAATAATAATAAATCATGTGAAAAAATGAAAAAAATGAAAAATGAAAAAAAAATGACTGAAAAAAAGTCCCAGAATATCAGATAGAGATGATGATGAAAACAGTTCAAAGATCTTCACAATAGAAAAAAGCAGAACGTATCATGTTGACTGTAGTGAACTGACATCTATTCAATATGCTCACAGAGCCCTTACCTTAAAGTTATAATCAAAATGCCTTAATCCAAATGGATGGTTGCCCCAGTTTCACAGCTCCGGATCCGTTCGGAAGGAAGATGACCACTTGAAAGGATGAGCAAGATCAGCCTCACACCAATGCACGAATCCACATGGAAAAATAAATAATTGGGCTTCCAATAGTGCGTTACCGCAGATAAACCAAGTTTTTTAAAAAATGTGAAACAATAAAAAACTGCTTACATCTAAGCAATTGGAGCTAAACAAAAGGATGCCAAACGTTCAAACGGCGTTCTAAGCCACCTAAAACGTCACATCCGGCCTGCAATAACAACAACTGGTTCGTAGTAACGATTTCCGGTAGCGTCAGTTACGTCTATCCTACGTGTTACATCACGCCCTCGTGACTTCCTCAGGGAGGTAAAAATTTCATTTTCACTAAATTCACCCTACCTATGAGTGTCAAAGGTAGATTCTGCCATGCCTGCAGTCTGGATTTTAGTTTAGTCAACAGTGGATTGACATTCAAGGTGATAAAGTCGATACAGAGTTGGAGATATGTAACCCCAGATATTTGATAACCTCCACCCTCTGTAAAGGACAATCTGCGGGAATCTCACATCTGGGGGAAGGCGTCCTGAGTGAGAGAATCTGGGATTTTCCCCAGTTAACTTTTAGACCCGAAAAATGAGCAAAGGAATTAAGGATGTTTAAAGCTACCGATAGGGAATTTTTGGAGTCTCGCAAAAAAAGAACCATATCGTCCGCATATAGTGCCGTTTTTTCTGTCAAGCTACCCACCGTTATCCCCTTTACCTCCTCAGAGGATCACAAGGCCACCACCAAAGGTTCAATCATAATGGAGAAAAGACCCAGGAATAAAGGGCATCCCTGGCGAGTGCCCCTACGTACTGGAAAAAATTTGGATAACATATTATTTAGCTTTATGGCTGCTGGGGGGCAATGATTTAGAATGTCAATCCACTTCCTGAACTGGGGACCAAAACCGAATACCTCTAGTACCACCCTCATGTAATTCCAGTCTACGGAATTAAAGGCCTTTTCCAGATCTAGAATGTCCAGTATCCCACCACTGGAACTATCTGGGCCCAACTGTGTGTGAGTGAAAACCCTGCGCAGATTATTATCTGTGGCCTTTTTGGGCATAAAACCTGTTTGGTCAGGGTAAATAACATGCTGCAGCACCGACATAAGTCTAGTAGCTAACAGTTTGGTCAGTATTTTGAAGTCCATATTTATTAAGGAGATGGGCCTATATGACGAACACTGCAGTGGGTCTTTATCCGGCTTTGCCAATAATACAATATGAGCTTCATAAAAGGAGAGGGGGAGGCCCCCCTTCTGAAAACAGTCTATGTATAATTGTAGCAGTCTGGGTGCCAGGGTCTATGAGTATTGGTGGTACCACTCGACTGGCAGACCGTTCCGTCCAGAAGCCTTACCACTAGAAAATGACCCTATTGTGGAAACTACCTCCTCCACCCTGAACTCGGCATCCAGAAAATCTCTAGATTCCTCCGGTAACTCGGGCAACTGAAGGGTCCCCAACGTGTCTCTGAGGTCACCAGTGTCATAGGGATCAATGGGGGAGTACAGAGACCTGCAGAAGGATACAAACTCCCGTACTATATCTTCCCTGTCCCTAAACAGATGTCCTGACAGGGACAATATGCAGGGAACTACTGTCAGGGACGTGTCCCCTACCATCAGAAGAGCCAAGAGCTTGCCATTTTTTTCTCCTTTTTCAAAAATACACGCCGCACTCCTTTGCAGCTGACAAGTAGTCATGTCCTGATAATGGAGAGATACATTCTTCCTTGCGAACTGCAACTGAGCCAACGTGTCAGGAGAAGGTGAATCCGCATGTGCCTTAGTGCATTCCTGTTCCTTATCCTGGAGTTGTTTTCCTATACTATTTTGCTCCGTTCGCAGGGCTTTAATGGCTGATATGTATACTCCCCTAGCCTTGAAGGCCTCCCATTCAGTGTTCACTGATACTGATCCTTCATTAATATGCCAAAATGTATCAATGTGTGGTTTCAAAATCTCCTCTAGAGTGGGTTTCCCCAGCCATTTAGGAGACAAATGCCAAACCCTCCTTGAACTCTGGGAGCCTAATTGCAAAGTAATCTGAAGTAGTGTGTGATCCGATACACCTCCCGAAAGGTAGGACGCCTCAACTACCAGAGGCAATAATGTCCCATTAGCGAACGCCAGGCCTATTCTGGAGGACGAAGCATGTACCGAAGACAGATACAAATAGAACCTGTCAGTAGGATGCTTCCACCGCCAGATTTCAGTGAGATCCGCAGCTTCCGCCCAGTGCGACAAATCATGGTTTGGAGAGCTGTGTGGATTGGACGTGTCCAATGTATAGTTAAGTATATTATTGAAATCTCTGGCCACCAGTAACTGGAATGGAGCATGAGATGCCAATTTCTCCAACACCTCGTACAGGATATTCCCTGTAAAAGGAGGAGGAATATATACATTCACCAGGGCCAACTTGCGTGAATAAACTCCAATTATTACGAACAAGTATCTTCCACCAGGATCTGTTATCACCGTTTCTATGGAACAAGGTAAGGACTTGTGGAGCAGGATAGACACACCCCTAGCATAAGATGAAAAAGTGGTATATATGGCTTTGTGCATCCAAGGACGTTTCATGGCCAGGATTTTATTACCTAATAAATGAGTTTCCTGTAAAAACATTATGTGGGGATGCTGGGCCTGCAAGAATTTCAGCATCAACGCTCTCTTGTATTTTGAATTCAAGCCCCTGACATTCCAGGAGATGATTCCAATATTTAACCACTTCAATACCAGGCACTTATGCACCTTCCCGCCCAGACCAATTTTCAGCTTTCAGCGCTCTCACACTTTGAATGACAATTACTCAGTCATGCTACACTGTATCCAAACAAAATGTTTATCATTTTCTTCTCACAAATAGAGCTTTCTTTTGGTGGTATTTAATCATTTTTTGCGATATAAGCAAAAAAATAGCGAAAATTTTGAAAAAAACATACTTTTTTTAGTTTCTATTGTAAAATTTTGCAAACGTCATTTTTGCAAAAGTCATTTTTCTTCATAAATTTGTGCCAAAATGTATACTGCTACATATCTTTGGTAAAAATAACCCAAATTAATGTATATTATTTGGTCTTTGTGAAAGTTATAGAGTCTACAAACTATGGTGCCAATCACTGAAAATTGATCACAACTGATGTACTATCTCACCTGAAGGCCTATCTCATTTCTTGAGACACTAACAAGCCAGGAAAGTACAAATACCCCCCAAATGACCCCTTTTTGGAAAGTAGACAGTCCAATGTATTTACTAAGAGGCATGGTGAGTTTTTTGAAGCTGTAATTTTTTCCCACAATTCTTGGGAAAATTAAGATTTTTTTTTTTTTTTTTTACACAAACTGGTCATATTAACAGGTTATTTCTCTCACACAGCATATGCATAATTGCAATTACACCCCAAAATACATTCTGCTACTCCTCCTGAGTGTAGCGATACCACATGTGTGAGACTTTTACACAGCCTGGCCACATACAAAGGACCAACACTGAAGTAGCACTTTCAGGCGTTCTACAAGCATAAATTGCACATATCCTTTCTCAACCACCTATTACAGTTTTGAAGGCCCTGGAGCACCAGAACAATGGAATTATCCACAAAATGACCCCATTTTGGAAAGCACACACCCCAACGTATAATCTGTGAGGCATAATGAGTCTTTTGAAGGGTTCATTTTTTTCCAGAAGGTTTTGAAAAAAGTGAAAAAAAAATGAAAATGCATTTTTTTTACACAAAGTTGTCCATTTATAAGATATTTCTAACACATAGCATGTACATAGCAAAAATGACACCCCAAAATGCATTCCTCTACTCCTCCTGAGTATAGCGATACCACATGTGTGAGACTTTTACACAGCCTGGCCACATACAAAGGACCAACACTGAAGTAGCACTTTCAGGCGTTCTACAAGCATAAATTGCACATATCCTTTCTCAACCACCTATTACACTTTTGAAGGCCCTGGAGCACCAGGACAATTGAATTGTCCACAAAATGACCCCATTTTGGAAAGCACACACCCCAACGTATAATCTATAAGGCATAATGAGTCCTTTGAATGGTTTATTTTTTTCCAGAAGTTTTTGGAAAATGTGGAAAAAAAATGAAAATGCATTTTTTTTACACAAAGTTGTCCATTTATAAGATATTTCTAACACATAGCATGTACATAGCAAAAATGACACCCCAAAATGCATTCCTCTACTCCTCCTGAGTATGGCGATACCACATGTGTGAGGCTTTTACACAGCCTGGCCACATACAAAGGCCCAACATTGAAGTAGCACTTTCATGCGTTTTACAAGCATAAATTGCACATATCCTTTCTCAACCACCTATTACAGTTTTGAAGGCCCTGGAGCACCAGAACAATGGAATTATCCACAAAATGACCCCATTTTGGAAAGCACACACCCCAACGTATAATCTATGAGGCATAATGAGTCTTTTGAACGGTTCATTTTTTTCCAGAAGTTTTTGGAAAATGTGGAAAAAAATGAAAATGCATTTTTTTTACACAAAGTTGTCCATTTATAAGATATTTATAACGCATAGCATGTACATAGCAAAAATGACACCCCAAAATACAATCTTCCAATCCTCCTGAGTATGGCGATACCACATGTTTGAGACTTTTACACAGCCTGGCCACATACAGAGGCCCAAAATCCAAGTAGCACCTCCAGGCATTCTAGCAGCATTAATTACACATATCATTTTCTGACTACCGATCACATTTTTGCAGGCCCTTCATATTTCTAACACATAGCAGGTACATACCAAATAACAAAAGATTACCTGTGGTTTTAGAAGTGCAGTGGTCCACAGAGGAGAGCATCGGTCCAGGCAGCAGGCAGGAATGAGGTCAGCGACAGCAAAAGCAATCATCCAGGCAGCAGGCAGGAATACTGTCCATAGTTCATACAGGCAGAGATACTGTCAGCACAGCCAGAGCACAGCCAAAGCACAGCCAGAGCACAGCCAGAGCACAGGTCCAGGTAGCAGGCAGAGGCGTCCCGGCAGAAATACTGTCCAAAGTCAGTAGAGGCAGCAGGCAGATATATGGTCAACACAGCCAAAGTATTGGTCCAAACAGCAGGAAGAAACATGGTCCATAATGTCATGGGTCTTTACAGGCAGCAATATGGTCAGCACAGCCAAAGTATTGGTCCAGGCAGCAGAAAGGACCATCAAGCTTAGGGCCAGGGGGACAGGGGTAGAGGCTTCTCCCACCCAAATCGCTTTGAAGCCTCCGGGCAACCAGACCCTGTTCTGGGAGCACAGAAAACGAAAAACAGTTTTTCTCTACTCAGAATGCTATTCTGAAGCCCCTCACATATGTGAGACCCCTGTGTACTAAAGTAGATGGCCAAAAGATCAGTCCAAGTGGCAGGCAAAAACATGGTCGATTAACAGGCCAAGGTCGGTACACGTGGAAGTCAGAAACGTGGTTTAAATCGGCAGGCAGAGGCATCGTCGGTAAACAGGCTGAGGTTGGTACACGTGCAAGTCAGAAACGTAGTTTAAATCGGCAGGCAGAGGCATCGTCGGTAAACAGGCTGAGGTTGGTACACATGCAAGGCAGAAACATGCAGAAACGGCAAGCAAAGACATCGTCGGTAAACAGGCCAGGGTCAGTTAATTAACATGGTAGCAGGCAAATGGGGAAATGGCAGTCTGGTAATAATACAGGGAACTAATATTGGATGAATGCATGATAATTTCTGAAGCAATCTCCGATGCACAGGCCAGGTTGGGAGGGACATTGGGGACAATAATAGCTGGAATCTCTTCTTACTCCTCCTCTGCTGCATACACAACATTTTTTTTGGCGTCTTCTTCCAGATTCCGTGGGGGGAATGCTATAGGGAAGGTGTTGCTCGTGAAGTCTACTCACAGCATCCGAGCGAATGCTTCCTGGGGCAGGACCTTGTGGGTAAATGAGGGCAGTGACGATCGATTCAAAATACTTGAGGTAGGTGACTTGTTGGTTTTGAGTTGCTTTTTGGTAGCAGACAAACGAATTAAAAAGGGCCATGTGAAAAAGGTGAAAGGCAACTTTCTTGTACCAGTAACGGGACTTTCTGTTTGATAAGTAGGGCTGTAGCATCTGATCGTTTAAATCCACCCCCCCCATATACATATTGTAGTCGTGGACACATTCGGGCTTTACAATGGGGCCGCGTCTTCTTTGGATCTCCACCACGGTGTCTTTGTGGATGGTAGAGAGCATGTGGACATCTTTCTTGTCCCTCCACTTCATGGCCAACACCTCCTCATTCCTCATGAATGCCGATTCTCCCTTTCTTAATTTTTTTGCTAGCAGATTTTGTGGGAATCCCTTACGTTTTTTTTTTAATATACCACAGGCCGGGGTTTTTTTATTATAAAGGTGACGAAAAAGGGGCAGGCTGGTATAGTAGTTGTCGACATATAAATGGTATCCTTTGTTGAATAGGGGGTATGCCAGCTCCCAGACAATTTTTCCACCGGTTCGAATATATGTGGGGCAATCATGGGGCTGGAGCTGGGAATCTTTGCCTTCGTAGATCCGGAATGTGAAGACATATCCAGTGGCTCGATCGCATAATTTATTTAACTTCACCCCATACCTGGAGCTCTTGCTTGGTATATACTGCTTGAAGTGCAGTCGGCCAGTGAAATGTATGAGGGACTCGTCCATACAAATTTTTTGGTCTGGGATGAAAACTTCTCTGAATCGCTGGGAAAAGGAATTGATTAGGGGGCGTATCTTGAACAATTTGTCATGGTTGGGATGATCTCGGGGAGGGCACTGGGAATTGTCACTGAAGTGGAGAAAACGCATAATCATGTCGTATCTTGTCCTGGACATGACAGCGGAATATATGGGCATGTGTTGGATGGGGTGGGTGGACCAATATGCATGGGCTTCATTCTTTTTTGTAAGCCCCATATTAAAAGTTAGGCCCAAAAACATTTTAAATTCATCCAGTGTGACACATCGCCACTGGAACATGCGGGCGTAGGAAGAATTGGGGTTGGCAGCAATAAATTGGGATGCATATAAATTAGTTTGATTCACTATATTCTGCAGAAAATCTTGGGGGAAAAATAAAGAAAAATAATCAAATTCAGAAAAATTCGTAGTGTCGGGCTGCACACCTGGCTGTGCGGTGAAAGGGGGATGATAGCAGGTCCTGAGTTGGCAGGCAACCATAAGGGGTTTGCGAGGGCATTGGGAAATTAGGACTGGGGCGGGGTTCTTCGGGTTGGGCGGGTAATTCCAGTGCTTGTACTGGGCTCCTCTTCCTCTTCCTGGGGTCTGGCGCTGCTGGTGGTAATTCCAGTGTTTGTACTGGGCTCCTCTTCCTCTTCCTGGGGTCTGGCGCTGCTGGTGGTGGGCAGATCTCCTGATCTTGGTCCTGATCTCAATCTTTTGGGAGGGACGGTTTCCTCCGCGGACTCGGAGTCTGATCCACTATCCTCCACTGGCTCGTATTCCGAACCAGATGATGTGAGCTCCCCGCTGCTCCCATCATCCGACATGGCAAGAATCTCATATGCCTCCTCAGGTGTGTAAACCCTTTGCGACATTATGGCAATTCTTATTGGCGGGCCTGTGTGGTGGTACAGATGGCGGTATGGGTGGTGGTACCGATGGAGGTACGGGTGGTGGTGGTGTTGGCGGTACCGGTACGGGTGGTGGTGGTACTGATGGCGGTACAGGTGGTGGTGGCGGTACAGGTGGTGATTGTGGTACCGGTGGCAGTACAGGTGGTGGTGGCAGTACCGGTGGTGGTACGGGTGGTGGTGGTACCGATGGCGGTACAGGTGGTGGCGGCGGTACAGGTGGTGGTGGCGATACAGGTGGTGGTGGCGGTAATGGTGGCGGTACAGGTGGTGGTGGTACCAATGGCGGTATGGGTGGTGGTGGCGGTACAGGTGGTGATGGCGGTACAGGTGGCTGTATGGGTGGTGGTGGCACCGATGGCGGTACTGACGGTGGTACGGGTGGTGGTGGTACCGATGGCGGCACTAGTGGCGATACTGGTAGCGGCCTGTGTGGCAGTATAGATGGTGGGCCTGATGGAGGTACTAGTGGCGTTACTGGTGGTGGTACTGATGGCGGTACTGGTAGCCTGTGTGGCGGTACCGATGGCGGGACTGGTAGCCTGTGTGGCGGTACCGATGGCGGTGGGCCTGTGACAGATGGGCTGGTTGACAGATGGGCTGAATGACAGATGGGCTGATTGACAGATGGGCTGATTGGCTGGGCTGTGTGACAGGTCCTCTTTATTGGGGGGGGCGTGTTGTGCACAGTACAGAACAATACAGTTATGTCAGACAGACACTGATTCACTCACTGATCCCTGCTCTCTCCTCTCACGATCGGTGTGTGAGGAGAGAGCAGGGATCAGATAGTAACAGCAACTTTTTTGTTTACATTTGTGACAGGCTGTGATTGGACACAGCCGGTCACCTGGTAAACAGCCAATTTCATTGGCTGTTTACCGATCGGGGAAGCGCTGTGTCCAAGGGACACTCGCCTTCCTCGATCACTACGCTGGATGCCTTCGGCGGCGCGCAGGGAGCGCGCCGCCGAGCTTATTGTGACAGGTGATCGGCTGTGACTTTGACACAGCCGATCACGAGGTAAACAGCCAATAGAATTGGCTGTTTACCTAGATCGGGGAAGCACTGTGTCCGAGGGACACGCGCTGCCGCCGATCGCCGCGCTGTGCGCTCCCGCGGGCACGCCCTGGCATGTTATCCTGCTGGACGTCATATGACGCCCAGTCAGGATAACGCAACCACTTCCCGGACATCAATATGCTATTGACCGGGCGGGAAGTGGTTAAGGACATGACTGCAATTCAGAAATTCGCCACAAGATGGGGGCCTAGGAGCACAAGTGAGGTCCAGAGTCACACAGAGCCATACAGCATGCTGAAGATTAACATTTACCAATCTATACACATGGCTTTGTGCAGCCTTTTTCTGAGTGTCTACCTAACGGTCTACCAACCGTGCAGTACCGAGAGTGACACCACAAACAAGCGACCACAAAAAAGGTGAAGCTAATACACCAAAACAGAACATAAAAAAAAAACAGAAAAACGTTTACACTTCTGAACAGACCAATCTTAACAATTCCCTGTCTTGCCGGCCTAAAAAAGGGGGGAGGGGGGAAAAAACCGTAAGAAAGAAAAAAAAAAAACAGTCCCCGCCCTAGCTAGCAGACTTGAACCCCAAAACCAAAAAAACAGCGAAAAATGGTGTAGCAATAATTCACGGCGGGCTGTTACCGTCACCTTTTTTTTTCAAATATAATTTTATTCAACTTCCGGAGAAGGTAAGACATCAGTGCAACAGCATATACATAGACATGTGGGAATGAATGAGGACGCAGCCTCTATCAGTACGAAAGTAAATGAGGTCGCAGCCTCTATCGATGTAATATTCTTAAATCCAACATTTAACTTATTGCAACAGTGATATGCAGTCACCAAACCTTATACAATACTGCAATGTAATCAAGTGGGTCTTCCCTTCTCCATTTCCAATTTTCACAAATATTCAAGAAGAATAGTTCAGAACAAAGAAAGGGGGGAGAAGAAGGGATAGTGAAGAGGAAGGGAGATGAGAAAGAGTGTTAGTAGAAGGCCAGAAGGAGGGAAAAGGAAATGAATCTGAGGGAGGTAGAGGAAGACATAGCAGGGGAATAAGGAGGCAGGAGAGAAGGGAGGGAACAAACAAAGGGGCACATGGAGGCAGCAGATGCGCCCCCCCCCCCCCAATTCGCAGTGAGCCACCCATATCTTCAATCCGCTCTAGCTAATCTTCCCCACCAACAGACCTCCAGCAAAGTGAATTCATGCTAGACAGGAGTGGAATTTCCCAGGAGGGCCTGACCCTCATCTGAGAAAATAAACATATTCCACTTAGACCAAGTCCTGGAAAACCGCTCGTTTTGGTTCCGGGCTGTGAGAACGAGATCTTCCATTTTTTTTATGTCCTCCACTTTTCTAACCCACATACCAACAGTAGGGGGCTGCGTGGATTTCCACAGTAAAGGAATGCGCGCTTTGGCTGCGTCAAGAAGGTGGCGAATTAGTGATTTTTTGTAAGCCTTACCGGGTATATTGGAGTCGTGAAGTAGGAAGAGGGCCGGGTCTGCCGCAATAGGGCGCTCAGTGAAACTCTGTGTCGTACTTTGAACGGTCTTCCAGAATTGCCCCAACATGGGGCAACTCCAAAAGACATGTAGGAGTGTTCCCCGGTCGCTCTGGCATCTCCAGCAGCGATCCGAGGTAGATGGGAATATGATATGTAATTTTGCAGGGGTATTGTACCATCTGGTGAGAATTTTATAGTTAGTCTCCTGCATCTTTGTGCATATCGAGGATCTGTATGTGAAGTGTATGATATTTTGCTTTTGACGAGACGTGAAGGTACATTGCAAGTCCTTCTCCCACGCTTCAAGGCAGTGCAAGCGAGGTTCCTCTAATGGTGTATTCAGAATTTGGTATGTAGCAGAAAGGGCATGGAACATTGGACCCTCTTCCAAACAATAGGTTTCATAAGTGGTCAGGGTTGAAGCAAAATTTCCAGGAGGAAATGACTTGAGAAAGTGATTGAGTTGAAAAGCTCTCCAGTAATCTAGACAGAATTGTCCGTCTGGTCTCATGAGTTCGGATGTGGTGGGCCATCGGTCATTCAGAAGAAAATGAGAGGGTTGGAAACAGTTTGAATTTCGTAGGAGGTAAAAAATTGGGTCTGTGTAACCAGGCGTGAACTCCAAGTGTTCCAAGTATTGGGCGAATGGGGGAGTTTGATGATGATAGACAGTATCGTGTAAATAAAAATGAGCACGTACGCACTGTCAAACCTATTAGGGGGTGGTTTTTGACTTCTCTAGGTAAGGCATGGTGGATCCATGGTGTTCTGTTCAAGGGGATGGTGCATTGGGTTTGTTCCAGTCTAGTCCACTGTTTAGTTCCAGTTTTTAGTTTTATTCCAGTCAATGAGTCTGGTAAGATGGGTCGCATAATAATATTTGCGAAGGTCAGGGACTGCCAGACCTCCAAATGATTTGGGAAGTGTTATCTGACGTCTGTTAAGTCTGGGCCTTTTGTGGGCCCAGATGAAATCAAGGGCGCTGGTTTGGGCAAAATAGGAGGAAGGGATTTGGATCGGTAGTGCCTGTGGAAGGTACAGAAATTTGGGAAGTATACACATCTTAAGGATATTGCATCTACCGAACCATGAATGTAGCCCTGTATGCCATTTGGCCAGCAAAGCACGAACAACTGACAGTAGCGGTGGAAAATTTAATGCAAATATCTGAGAAATTTTGGGAGGAATAAGTGTACCTAAAATATTTTAGGGCCGTCGCGGGCCATTTGAATTTAAAACTGTCTCTAAGTGTTCTAAGTAGGTTTGGAGGCAAACCGACACTCATTGCTTCGGACTTGTCAAAATTGATTTTCATATTAGATATACTACCATATGTTCGAAACTCCTGCAGGAGGTTAGGAAGGGAGACTAATGGGTTAGTAAGTGAGAACAGCATGTCGTCTGCATATGCGGCGATCTTCTGTTGAGAATCCACCATAATCACCCCAGTTATGTCCGGGTTGGCACGCACAGTACACAGGAAGGGTTCCAATGACAGGGCAAAAAGGAGCGGGGATAAAGGACATCCCTGACGAGTCGTGTTTTTAATTGCAAAGGGGTCTGATAGGACCCCGTTAGCACGTACCCGGGCTGTAGGATCAGTGTAAGCCGAATTAATCCAATTTAACATCTTGTCGCCCAGTCCTATGTGACCCAAAACGGAAGCCATAAATTGCCAATTCACCCTGTCAAAGGCCTTCTCTGCATCCGTGCTTAAAAAGATACAGGGGATCTTATTCTGATTAACTACATGTAATAAATTAAGGACTCTGGTTGTGTTGTCCCTAGCCTCTCTAGTTGGGACAAACCCTACTTAATCTTGATGAATCAAGGACGGGAGATATAGTTGAATTCTGGTGGCTAGTATTTTAGTAAAAATTTTGAGATCTACTTTGAGGAGTGAGATTGGCCTATAACTCCCACATACAGTTGTGTCCTTCCCTTCTTTGGGTATCACTGCATTATGTGCTGAGAGAGTGTCACGGGGGATATTCCCTCCCGAACCCAAAGAGTTGTAGAATTTGTGCAGATGTTCCCCAAGGTATGGCAGCATGAGCTTGTAATATTGGGCAGTGAACCCGTCCGGGCCCGGGGCCTTTCCCAGTTTAATAGTACCCACCACCAGTTTTATGTCATCTATGGAAATGGGTTCATCCAGCAGAGCGCTGGCCTCAACGGGTAATTTAGGCAGACCTGATTTGGACAGATAGTCCTCTATTTGAGATCTTGAGGAGGCTGGCTTCTGTATGTTGTAGAGGGAGGCATAGAAGTCTTTAAATTCACGTGCGATATTTTGAGGGAGTGTAATTTTCTGGCCTGAAGACGTCCTAACATGCGGGATGTAGCTCGCTAGAACCTGTTCCTTGAGGGAGTTGGCCAGAATTTTACCACATTTATTCCCCGATTCATACAAGACGCGCCGGCAAACCTGTATCGCAGCTTTGGCCCGATATTGCACTATATCTGAATTTTGGCACGCAGAAGCAAGAGTTCCGCCTCCCCTGCAGGAGTTTGAGCATGTTTGTACCTAGCCTCAGGCCTGTGTAGGTCATCAAGAAGTGACGTCAGCTGTGCCGAGCGTTGTCTCTTAATGCGTGCACCATGTTTAATTAGAACACCTCGTAACACTGCCTTGTGGGCTTCCCACACAATACCAGGGTTACTATCAGGGGTGTCGTTAGTCTGAAAATAGGATTCCAATTCCCTTACTACACCTTTGTGAATCTCTTCGTCTTGTAAGAGACTTTCATTTAGTCTCCAGGTCCGCATTCTAGAAGCAAGGCTATCTGTTAGGGCATACGTCATTAGGACAGGGGCGTGATTAGACCATGTAATGGAACCAATCGAGGAGCTACGCATGGCGTGCAAATGGGCATGAGGGACTAGGAAGTAGTCAATCCCAAAGTAGTGTTTATGTGGATTGGAATAAAAGGTGTAATCCCGTTCAGACGGATGGAGAAGTCTCCAAACATCAATCAGTTGTGTTTTGTGTAGAGAGCGAGCTATGCGTTTCCTAGCTGCCGGTGTAACTGAGGAGTGTCCGGAGGAAGTGTCTTCAGTGGGAATCAATGGGACATTAAAATCACCCCCAAGGATCAGCTGACCTCTAGTGAACCCCTCCAGAATGTCTAATGTCTTAGAGATAAAATGATCTTGTTGGCAGTGGGGTGCGTAAATGTTTGCCAGCGTCACTTCTACACCCCCAATGTCTCCTCTGAGGAACAAGTATCTTCCCTCCAGGTCAGTTTTCACCTCTGTGCACTTCCAAGGAACAGAACGTGAAATAAGTATGGACACACCTCGAGACTTAAAGGCGCCATACATAGAGTGGTACACCGTTGGGTAGAATTTGTTCCTCAGTATTGGTAGATTACCTTCTTTAAAGTGAGTCTCCTGTATGAATGCCAAATTGGCCTTGTGATGTTGGAGATTACCGTCACCTTTTTACCTGTAATTTCACCAACACCGAACTTAGAGTCCACGTTGAACTTATTATCAGACAATGTAGGCACCAGTCACTTGAGTACTTTTCCAATGCTTTAATGGGAGATAACTGGAAGAAGTAGCAGGAAAGTGGTAGAAGAAGAGTTGCAGGGAAGTTCAAATACCTTTTCTTGGTGTAGCACTAAGGAATTGAAATCTCAAGGATGAATATATCCTCCGTTCAGGATTAAATCTTTGCCCGCCCGGATAGGTCTCTCTCACTAACCTAGCAGCCGGAACGCAGCATGAACAAAAAGCCTCTGCCACAGACTTGAGTGAACCAAAACTGTACGATCCTCTGCCACAAGATGTAGTAGTTTTCGATGAACAGCAAACACAGTACCAGAACCTTTAAGCCGACCCGGCGGTACTTGTGCGGTAGATTAGTTTAAGATGCGTCCTCCAATCCAGTCACCAGGCCCTTCTTAAGACCAGCCTTGCATGGTCCCTTCCAAGATGGGTCCTCCCCTGGATCTTCCCAATTGTCCGGCTTCTTCCCGCAGGACAGACAGCACAGGACTATCCCAGCGATAGCAGGCCTCAGACAGGCTTCTGGGCCTACCCGCACGGCTGCCGCAACGCAACCCTCCAGGCCGGAGGGCCACGATGTAGAACTCACTAACACATACCTTTAGGCCAGGAGGGCCACGAGGTAAAGACTCAAGAAACATGGCGTCTGTCCCATAAATACTCTCTCCCCGAATGCAACCCGGAGGACCACCTCCGCCGAGTTGTCTACGGGACAGAAGAGCACTCATATACTTCAGCTTGTTGCTTTCCAACACCGACCCATGGTGACAATGACACCCACAGGCAGAATGTGGAACTGCACGCAACACAGCCAAACTGCAACAGAGGCTAATCTAACAGTAGATTGAATCTGAACTATGTACAGTACAGATGACCCACTAAATTTACATATAAGCGGTAGATTGGAAAATCTACCAGCGCTACAATGGAATGTTGTCTTGTATAGTTATTTCATATGTCACTTAGGGAGAAACAAAAAAAAATCAACAGGGTGAGCACTGGTGCTACGCTCCTTCTGTGAATATTTTTTTCTTGCAGAGAGAGCATCTGACTCCATGCATATTGCAGCCAAGATGCATCAAACAGCTGCACATGCACCGCAAGTTCTGTACATATGCATCTCATGACAAGGCACACCGCTATTAAACCTGTTGGGGAGGTTAACTTGGTATAGGAGTATAAACAAAGCATATCTGTCCGCCAGTGTGCAATCAGAGAGGATGACAAAACAGCTCGAACAGAATGTATCACGAGTTAAATGATAATTCGCTTCAACGTAAGGAATCCAGCCAATCTGAGACATCCGAGGGGACCTCAAAGAACTTCACGGAGCCTCGGTGTTCAACGCGGAGCCTACTGGGGTACAGCATGCTATACATGAGTCCCTTTTCCCGGAGCCTCTTCTGAACCTCTACGAACGTGCGACGGTGTCTCTGCACGTCAGGGGAAAAATCTGGAAAGAAATGCAGGGTGGTGTCCTCAAACCGGAGCTGTGGTACATTTAATCTGCTTGAGGCAAAGTTTTCAAATTGCAACAGTGGGATGAGCTACACAATTTAGTACACTCGGAACAAGATTAGAGATTTCTTGGATAATTTCTGGTATCTCTTTCGCAGACTTTGGATCAAAGCAACAGGTGGAGAAAAATTGGTCTTTGGGTGTCAGTGGTACTTTCACACCATAACCCTATAGAAGTACTCTTGATGAAAGCAATTATTGGCCTTGCTGTCAAAAATTAAATGATATGCACCTGTCAAACAAATGGGGAAAATGGGTCCTTGGGTGTTACTTGTGCCCATGAATCCTACAACAAAAAACATCTTCCAGATGAAATCAAAACCCACAAAGCTAGCAGCCCAGACAGTCTTTCAGAGAGTCCAGATCCAAAAAGCACTTAATCAGCGACATCAGCATTAGGGGTTTGATAGCTGCTGCTAATCCAGGACTGATTCATTTTGATAAATGTCAGCCGGTCCACGGAGTCTGTGGACAGACACGCTCTCTTATCTGTCACAAAACCTCCAACAGCACTGAATGCCTGTTTGGAAAGCACGCTGGATGCAGGGCAGCCCAGCACTCAATTGCATACTGAGCAAGTTCTGGCCAGTGGTCTATTCTCATGACCCAGTAACCTAGTGGATCGCCAACTGGAAAGCTCTCCATGACTGTGTTTGCCCCTAGATAATTTCCCACCATATGATGCAGATGCTGTCAATGGGATGTTGAAGCAGACAGCCCTGGGCAGTGAGGACTAAAACATTTTGAAATGCATCACTGAGGCGGCCCCCTTCTCCACCTCTCCTCTGTTGACCAACAGAAGCCTCAAAACTACGTTTTCCATGAGAATGTAACTTAGCAGAGTCTGGAAAGGCATTACATAAACTCCTCTTTAAAGTGTCCTCAAGAGATTTCATCTTCTGCTCCCTCTGTTGGAACGAGATGATTTTGAAGACTTTCTCCTTATAATGCTGGTCAAGGAGGGTTGCCAACCAATAGTGATCCTTCACCTTGATGCCACATATTCTCAGGTTCTTTGGTAGGCTTTGAAGAATGAGGAAGCCCATGCACCACAAGTTTGCAGGGGCATGAGAAGCAGACTCCTCAGGATCACTGAGGATTACAGCATCTGGAACTGCCTCCTCCCAGCAACATACTACTCCCAGGGGTTCTGGGAATGGAAAACCATCTGTTAAAGGTTGACATATGTCTTCCTCTGCTTCAATGCCTCCAAAATTGACAGAATCCTTCTCCACCCTCTTCTCTTGTGTGTTGTGTGGCATCGCAAGAATGGTGTATGCATAAAGCGGGCCTTGAGAGGAAAGAAAGTCCTCCTTTTCCTCCCACTGCTCTACCTTGAGTGCCCTGTCCATAATGCCACGTAGAGTCTGCTCCAGCAGGAACACAACAGGGATTGTGTCACTGATGCATTCATTGTCACGGATCAGCATTCTTGTCGCCTCCTCAAATGGTGACAGTACAGTGCATGCACCCTTTATCAGAAGCCATAGCGTAGGGAAAAAAAGCTGAGCCAGCCTGAGCCTGTCACTGTGCCATACTCACACAGGTACTTGTTGACAGCCCTTTGTCTGCATGTGCAGCCACTGAAGCATTGCCAAAGTCGAGTTCCACTTGGTGGGCACGTCACAAATCAAGTTGTTTACGGGCAGGTGGAATTCTCGCTGAATTTCAGCCAACCGAGCACTGGCTGTGTATGACTGGGTCAGTGTAACTTCTGTTCTGCTTTAGCAGATCTTCCAACCCTGGATACCTTTTTAAGAAATGCTGCACCACCAAATTGAGGACATGTGCCAGTCATGGCACATGTGTCAACTTTCGCTGTCTAAGGGTGGAAAGCCATTATGCCATTATCGCACACCACCATTCCTGGCTCCAGCTGGCATGGCGTGTGTCACGTACCTTACAGCGGAGCCCGAAATGATGAGGGTGGCCTTTTGCACGGTTCCGGTCCAAGCACCCCTGGTGGTGGGTACAGGGAGTGCGAGGGCAACGAAAGGGTGCAGGTGCCTGCAGGCAGGAGGCTGGAACTTGGAGATATAGGAACCTCTGCTGAGGAGATGTGGAAACTGATCACCAAACTTGTTCAGCGGGAGCCAGATCAGGATCAACTGCAGAATCAGGAACAGGCAGGAGTCAGCAACAGGCTGGCAGCGGGGTACCAAGTCAGAAGGCAAAACCGTAGTCAGGAACAGGCAGGCGTTGGCAACAGACAGGCAGCAGGGCACAGAATCAGGAAGCAGAGCCGTAATCATAAGTTCAAGCCAAGGTCAGTATTGCAAGTAGAGGCAGGTTCAGCAGGCAGGGGAGATCCAAGAGAATGGTCAGAAGATAGCCGGGTTTTCAGGAACAAGGTCAATCAGGCAGAATAACAACAGGAACACAGGAACACAGGAACAAGCTGAAGACAATCCAGCACTGATGCTAGGCAGACTCTCTGTTTATATAGGGTGCTGTGTGCCAGGATTGGCGCCAGCGTACGTGCGTACGCGCATGCGCATTAGCAACTTAGCACATTGGCACATGCGCTTTAGCCCATTAGCACTTTGACACTTTGGCGCATGTGCGTTAGCATATTAGCGCTTTGGCACTCGCGGACGCGCGTTAGCGCGTGTGCGCATTCGCATAGAGTTGCCATTGTGCATGCTCACCCTGGATCTCATTTGCCTCTGGCTATGGTTCCGTGCATGCACCTTTGCATTAGCAGAATGAGGATTTGCAGCTGCTGCATGGAGACGGGTGCTTGCTGTGTGAGTTCTCTGACAGCGTGATTCCCCTCTGGGCCTGCCCCTGCAGAGTTGAAAGAATCTCTGCTCTAGTGTGACTATTGTCCCCTACACAGACCAGCTGAAGCAGTGTATGGCACCTTTTTATCCTGACTCTTTAAATAGCTCCTTGAACGCTTAGGGGTACTGGTGGTTCATAGGACAATTCAGCAGAAGAGGGCATGGAGGAGGAGGAGGGGGGTGGAGCTGACAAATCTGGCATCATCATACCTAGCTGTTAAGAGACGTGGCAGCAAAACAAGCTACAGCACTGAGCCCTGTCCTGCATCCTTCCAAATTGCAAGCAGAGTTACCCAGTGTGTTGTGAATGAAAAATATAATCCCTGACCATGCTTGCTGGACCATGTGTCAGCAGTAACATTGACCTTGTGTCTGACTGCCTTGCCCAACAATGCCACAACATTGCCTTCCACATGATGGTACAGAGCTGGAATGGCCTTACATGCAAAGAAATTGGGACTGGGAACCTGCCATTGTGGTACAGCACATTCTGCAAATTCACAGAAGGGGCACAATCCACCAGACAGAAAGGCATGAGTTATAAAGCCAGCAGCTTTGACAAGCTTGAATTTAGATGCTGGCCATATGGGTGGCAATGACTGTATTTCTCTTTCACTGCAGCAGATGGGGCAGATAAATTTGCCTGCTATAATCTACAGCTGGTGATGTGCTACTGGCAGACGTGCTACAAGGACCTGTGATACCTTTCACTATACCATCATCCTTATCAGTGGAGACTGCTGAGAGGTCATAAGGTATAGTGGGGTAGACCAGAAAGGTGAGAAGTGAGGAGGAGCAGAATTGTGTCTCTTTTGTGTGGCTTTCAGGTGCTCTTGCCAATGGGCTAAGTGGTGGCAGGTTAAATGCCTTGTCAAGCATGTGATACCCAAATGGCTGGAGTTTTTGCCACGCTTGATCTGCTTGAGGCAAAGTTTGCAAATTGCAACAGTGCGATGAGCTACACATGTGCTAAAAAAAGCCCAGACAGCTGAGCTGTGGGAAGTGGGCCGGGAGATAACAGCTCCACATTCTGGTGGAATAGGTTGACTGCTCTCTACTCTTCCATGATGGCTGCCTCGTTGAGGTTGTGCCTTATCTTCACTTTCCTCCTCTGCTCTATCTGGCACCCAAGTCGTGCCAGTGACCTCATCATCATCATCCCCTCCATCCTCATCATCACTGGAGCCAACTTGGCAATACGCTGCATGTTTTCACCAGTCTTAATTGCAGGGTCACACGCTCTAAGGTGAGTGCATATACTGAAGAGGGGAGCAACAGAGTGGACACAAGGACACGTTTGGCCATCACCAGTTGCTTTGGATGTTTTGAACTGTGAATGGACTGTATACACAATGCAAGTCAGCTTGTGAATCAAGCACAATGTGTGCTTGATATGCATAATACGTTTGTGAATATTTTGAGCACATATAAATTGGATTTATTTTATGACAGATGTTGATATTTGAGTATTAATGTATATTTTTTATTTCATTGCACTGGGTCACTTTAAGTAACAATTAGCTGTGGCACTCATTTGCACTATGTGCATGTGATTTTCTATAGGCAGTAGTAGAGTGTGGATATAAGGATAAGCAGAGATACTAATCAATTAGTAGTTCACATGCTGCAATATAATTGAGCACACAGTTACACTAATTTGAGTTAGTGGTGTCCTTATAATATTTTTATATGGTTTACTACAGACATAGCTTAGCGTGTGTATACATGTGTACACTTTTTAGAGCAGCTTTTTTTTTTTTTTGCCGAATGGGACGTGATTAGGGATGAGCTTCGTGTTCGAATCGAACATTGTGTGTTTGGTCGTTTGCTGAATTACGAGCGATATGGGCCGTTCGTGCCAAATTTGAGTGGCGCGTCATGGCCCATAATTCACAGCGCCATCGCAGTGCATTGCTGGCTGATGATTGGTCAAGCATGCACTATAACCCGCATGCTTGGCCAATCACAGCGCCGTCTGTACAGAGAGCCGTAATTATGGCTCAGGGGGTTTAATACACGCCCCACAATATATAAGGCCACCTGCACGGCGGCCCTGTGTAGTATGTTCTGGCGTTAAGAGAGAGATAGATAGACAGAGAGACAGTGTCATTTGATTTAAGTTAGAGTAGGCAGGCGAGTCAGTTAGCTGCACTTACAGTGTATTGTGTATATACATATATACATCCTAGGTGTTGTGTGTATATATATATATATATATATATATATATATATATATATATATATATATACCCTGTATTCAGTTTAGCTAGATCCGTTCCTGTTATTCTCTTCCTACTACTAACAGGCAGGCAGATGTTATTGCAGTATTTACAGCTACCTGAAGAAAATTGCTGGTGTTCTTCTGATCCTTTTAATACCACAGGCAGACAGCTACAGTATTTACAGTTAGTGTAGTGCATCCTCTGCACAATGTGCACCTAAAGCTACCTAACAGCTATTGCTGTTGTTCTGCTCCTATTAATACCATAGGCAGGCAGCTACAGTATTTACAGTTAGAGTACTGTGTCCTCTGCACGGTGTGCACCTAAAGCTACCTGAAGAAAATTAGTGGTGTTCTTCTGATCCTATTAATACCGCAGGCAGGCAGCTACAGTATTTACAGTTAGTGTACTGTGTCCTCTGCACAGTGTGCACCTAAAGCTACCTGAACAAAATTAGTGGTGTTCTTCTGAACCTATTAGTACAGTACCGCAGGCAGCTGCAGTATTTACAAGTTAGTGTAGTGTGTTCTCTGCACAGTGTGCACCTAAATCTACCTGAAGAAGATTAGTGGTGTTCTTCTGATCCTATTAATACCACAGGCAGGCAGCTACAGTATTTACAGTTAGTGTAGTGCGTCCTCTGCACAGTGTGCACCTAAAGCATCCTAGAGACAATTGCTGGTGTTCTGCTCCTATTAATACCACAGGCAGGCATCTACAGTATTCACAGTTATTGTACTGTGTCCTCTGCACAGTGTGCACCTAAAGCTACCTGAAGAAAATTAGTGGTGTTCTTCTAAACCTAATAATACCACAGGCAGGCAGCTACAGTATTTACAGTTAGTGTAGTGCGTCCTCTGCACAGTGTGCACCTAAAGCTACCTGGAGACAATTGCTGGTGTTCTGCTCCTAAAATTACCACAGGCAGGCAGCTACAGTATTTACAATTAGTGTAGTGCTCTCCTCTGCACAGTGTGCACCTAAAGCTACCTGGAGACAATTATTGTTGTTCTGCTCCTATTAATACCATAGGCAGGCAGCTACAGTATTTACAGTTAGTGTACTGTATCCTCTGCACAGTGTGCACCTAAAGCTACCTGAAGAAAATTAGTGGTGTTCTTCTAAACCTATTAATACCACAGGCAGACAGCTACAGTATTTACAGTTAGTGTACTGTGTCCTCTGCACAGTGTGCACCTAAAGCTAGCTGAAGAAAATTAGTGGTGTTCTTCTGATCCTATTAACCACTTGAGCCCCGGACCATTATGCTGCCTAAGGACCAGAGGTCTTTTTCCAATTTGGCACTGCGTCGCTTTAACTGCCAATTGCGCGGTCATGCAATGCTGTACCCAAACTAAATTTGCGTCCTTTTCTTCCCACAAATAGAGCTTTCTTTTTATGGTATTTGATCACCTCTGCGGTTTTTATTTTTTGCGCTATAAACGGAAAAAGACCGAAAATTTTGAAAAAAATTATATTTTCTACTTTTTGTTATAAAAAAAATCCAATAAACTCAATTTTAGCCATACATTTAGGCCAAAATGTATTCGTCCACATGTCTTTGGTAAAAAAAAATGTCAATAAGCGTATATTTATTGGTTTGCGCAAAAGTTATAGCGTCTACAAACTAGGGTACATTTTCTGGAATTTACACAGCTTTTAGTTTATGACTGCCTATGTCATTTCTTGAGGTGCTAAAATGGCAGGGCAGTACAGAACCCCCCCAAATGACCCCATTTTGGAAAGTAGACACCCCAAGGAAATTGCTGAGAGGCATGTTGAACCCATTGAATATTTTTTTTTTTTGTCCCAAGTGATTGAATAATGACAAAAAAAAAAAAAAAATTTACAAAAAGTTGTCACTAAATGATATATTGCTCACACAGGCCATGGGCCTATGTGGAATTGCACCCCAAAATACATTCAGCTGCTTCTCCTGAGTATGGGGATACCACATGTGTGGGACTTTTTGGGAGCCTAGGTGCGTACGGGGCCCCGAAAACCAATCACCGCCTTCAGGATTTCTAAGGGTGTAAATTTTTGATTTCACTCTTCACTGCCTATCACAGTTTCGGAGGCCATGGAATGCCCAGGTGGCACAACTCCCCCCCAAATGACCCCATTTTGGAAAGTAGACACCCAAAGCTATTTGCTGAGAGGCATGTTGAGTCCATGGAATATTTTATATTTTGACACAAGTTGCCGGAAAGTGACACATTTTCTTTATTTTTTTTGCACAAAGTTGTCACTAAATGATATATTGCTCACACAGGCCATGGGCATATGTGGAATTGCACCCCAAAATACATTTAGCTGCTTCTCCTGAGTATGGGGATACCACATGTGTGGGACTTTTTGGGAGCCTAGCCGCGTACGGGGCCCTGAAAACCAATCACCGCCTTCAGGATTTCTAAGGGTGTAAATTTTTGATTTCACTCTTCACTACCTATCACAGTTTCGGAGGCCATGGAATGCCCAGGTGGCACAACCCCCCCCCAAATGACCCCATTTTGGAAAGTAGACACCCCAAGCTATTTGCTGAGAGGCATGGTGAATATTTTGCAGCTCTCATTTGTTTTTAAAAGTGAAGAAAGACAAGAAAAAACATTTTTTTTTCTTTTTTCAATTTTCAAAACTTTGTGACAAAAAGTGAGGTCTGCAAAATACTCACTATACCTCTCAGCAAATAGCTTTGGGTGTCTACTTTCCAAAATGGGGTCATTTGGGGGGGTTTTGTGCCACCTGGGCAATCTATGGCCTCCGAAACTGTGATAGGCAGTGAAGAGTGAAATCAAAAATTCACACCCTTAGAAAGCCTGAAGGCGGTGCTTGGTTTTCGGGGTCCCGTACGCGGCTAGGCTCCCAAAAAGTCTCACACATGTGGTATCCCCGTACTCAGGAGAAGCAGCAGAATGTATTTGGGGTGTAATTTCACATATTCCCATGGCATGTTTGAGCAATATATCATTTAGTGACAACTTTGTGCAAAAAAAAAAAAAATTGTCTCTTTTCCGCAACTTGTGTCACAATATAAAATATTCCATGGACTCGACATGACTCTCAGCAAATAGCTTGGGGTGTCTACTTTCCAAAATGGGGTCATTTGGGGGGGGTTTGAACTGTCCTGGCATTTTATGCACAACATTTAGAAGCTTATGTCACACATCACCCACTCTTCTAACCACTTGAAGACAAAGCCCTTTCTGACACTTTTTGTCTACATGAAAAAGTTTTTTTTTTTTGCAAGAAAATTACTTTGAACCCCCAAATATTATATATTTTTTTAAAGCAAATGCCCTACAGATTAAAATGGTGGGTGTTTCAATTTTTTTTTTTCACACAGTATTTGCGCAGCGATTTTTCAAATGCATTTTTTGGGAATAAAAACACACTTTTTAAAATTTTAATGCACTAAAACACACTATATTGCCCAAATGTTTGATGAAATAAAAAAGATGATCTTAGGCCGAGTACATGGATACCAAACATGACATGCTTTACAATTGCGCACAAACGTGCAGTGGCAACAAAATAAATACATTTTTAAAAGCCTTTAAAAGCCTTTACAGGTTACCACTTTAGATTTACAGAGGAGGTCTACTGCTAAAATTACTGCCCTCGATCTGACCTTTGCGGTGATACCTCACATGCATGGTGCAATTGCTGTTTACGTTTGACGACAGACCGCCGCTTGCGTTCGCCTTAGCGCGAGAGCAGGGGGCGACAGGGGTGCTTTTTTTTTTTTTTTTTCTATTAGACCCTAGATCTCTCCTCTGCCCTCAAAGCATCTGACCACACCAAGATCGGTGTGATAAAATGCTTTCCCAATTTCCCAATGGCGCTGTTTACATCCGGCGAGATCTAAGTCATGACATGCTCGTAGCTTCCGGTTTCTTAGGCCATAGAGATGTTCGGAGCCACTCTGGTCTCTGATCAGCTCTATGGTCAGCTGGCTGAATCACCGGCTGCATTCTCAGGTTCCCTGTTGAGACAGGAGAGCCAGAGAAAAACACGGAAGACGGTGTGGGGGGGGGCATTCCCTCCCACGGCTTGTAAAACCAGTCTAGAGGCTAATTAGCCGCTAGGATTGCTTTTACATGAGAGCCGACCGCTGGCTGAAAAGAATGATACCAAGATGATACCTAAACCTGCAGGCATCATTCTGGTATAACCACTCAAAGTGAATGGCGTACCTGAAGACAAAAAAATGGTTAACAATAAAACACAGTAAACAGTAAAGTATAAAAAAATTGTATACCTGAAAAGCAAACATGATAAAACATAATAACATTAAACATTGCAGAATAGAATACAGTAAAAAAGAGCAGAACAATAGAGAGAGAGAATAGAGAGAGAGAGAACAATAAAACGACAACTATTTTTTTTAATTTTATATATATATATATTTTTTTTACACTTTTTTTGTAACTAACTTTTATAACTGTAACCGGTTCCAGGTTAGGGTCTCTCAAAATGCGATGGCATCTTAGGAGACCCTGTGAAAGTGTGCCTAGTCTGTGCAATGCTGTACCCTATGCTAATACTCAACTAGTGAATGGTAGCGTTCAAAACATTCACCAATGCAAAGACCAGGATTGTCAGGACAGGAGGGACAATAATAGCGGGTGTCACACCTATATCCGCGCTTGCTGCAGACACGACATCTTTTTTGGGGGATTCATTTGGTAGGGGTACTCGGGAGGACATAAAGAAAATGCCTCTCATGCAGCTGACTGCATTTGGTTGGTGATGTGAATGGGGGAAGTACGGGCGCTGCAGAAGTGGTGGGTTCCCAATTAGGATTGGCGAATGCAGCAGGAAGGGCACTATGGGCACAACGGGCCTGTGTTTGTCACCTCACCAGCTTGAACTGCACTTATGGGACTCGCCACGTCACCAAGTGTTACTGCAGTGCTGGTTTGACTACGACCGAGGTGTACTAGGCCGCTGGTGCTTGCCAGTTCACCAAAACGCTACCAAAAAAACCTGTTAGCGATCGCAGGGATCAGGCCTGACTCTGCGAACGCTGCAGTTATGCGTTTAGTGTTTTGTAAGTGTCAGTGATCGATCGATACTGCACTTGGGTGGGCTGGGCTGGGCCCGGCGGAGGGGCAAAACGCAGGTGCTAGCAGGCATCTGGGCTGATCCCACTAACACTGCGTTTTTGGGAACCCTAAACTGCTGGGGACGCTAGTATAGATCTGATCGGATCAGATATTGATCCGATCAGATACTATACCACTAAGGGAGGTGTACGGTCAGGGCCGATCCCAGACGGGGTGCACAGGGTGCAGTTCACCCCAGCGCCAGAGAGGTGGGGGCGCTGAAGCGCCAGAGTGCTCCCTTCCCTCCATCTCCTCCTCTTGTTTGTGTCCTGCTGCGGCGCCTCTCCGCTGGTGTTCTCAGAAGAAAGCGCCGCTGTATTCACTGCTCAAGCCCCTCCCTCCTTCAGCCAGCCGAAGATGAGAAGGGAGGCAGAGCGGCTGGTCTCTGTGTGGAGAGAGACCAGCCGTGCAGTGAGTGATGTCGCGCGGGGGGGGAGCGGAGCGGTCCGTGCTGTGCTGTGCTGACACATTCTCCTCCTCTCTGTGTCTCTCACTCCTGCTGCCTGCTGTGTACTCTTCTGTTCTCCACCCGGGCGGTGTGGCTGCACACTGTCCTCTCCTCTCCAGCTGCCGCCCGGGTGTTTTTATGTACTGTACCCTAATGGAGGGGGGGTCTGTACTAATGGAGGAGGGGGGCTCTGTCCTGGGGGGTCTGTACTAATAGAGGGGGGCTCTGTCTTGGGGGGTCTGTACTAATAGAGGGGGGCTCTGTCCTGGGGGGTCTGTAGTAATGGAGGGGGGGTCTCTGTCCTGGGGGGGTCTGTACTATTGGAGGGGGGTCTGTATTAATGGAGGGGGGCTCTGTCCTGGGGGGGTCTGTAGTAATGGAGGGGGGGCTCTGTCCTGGGGGGGTCTATACTAATGGAGGGGAGTCTATACTAATGGAGGGGGGGTCCTGCCCTGGGGGGTCTGTACTATTGGAGGGGGGTCTGTCCTGGGGGGTCTGTAGTAATGGAGGGGTGGTCTGTCCTGGGGGGTCTGTACTAATGGAGGGGTCTCTGTCCTGGGGGGTCTGTAGTAATGGAGGGGGGGCTCTGTCCTGGGGGGTCTGTACTATTGGAGGGGGGTCTGTAGTAATGGAGGGGGGCTCTGTCCTGGGGGTCTGTAGTAATGGAGGGGGGGTTCTGTCCTGGCGGGGTCTGTACTAATGGAGGGGGGTCTGTACTAATGGAGGGGGAGTCCTGCCCTGGGGGGTCTGTACTATTGGAGGGGGGTCTGTCCTGGGGGGTCTGTAGTAATGGAGGGGTGGTCTGTCCTGGGGAGTCTGTACTAATGGAGGGGTCTCTGTCCTGGGGGGTCTGTAGTAATGGAGGGGGGCTCTGTCCTGAGGGGGTCTGTACTATTGGAGGGGGGTCTGTCCTTGGGGGTCTGTAGTAATGGAGGGGGGGTCTGTCCTGCAGGGTCTGTACTAATGGAGGGGGATCTGTCCTGGGGGGTCTGTACTAATGGAGGGGGGGTCTGTCCTGGGGGGTCTATACTAATGGAGGGGGGGTCCTGTTCTGGGGGGTCTGTACTAATTGAGGGGGTCTGTCCTGGGGGTCTGTACAAACAGTGGGGGGTCTTTCCTGGGGGGGTCTGTACTAATGAAGGAGGGGTCTGTCCTGGGGGGTCTGTACTAATGGAGGGGGGTCTGTCCTAGGGGGGGCTGTACTAATGGAGGGGGGTCTGTACTAACGGAGGGGGGTTTTTCCTGGGGGGGTCTGTACTGAGTAAGGTCTGTACTGAGGGAGGGGTTTATACTTAGTGCGGGTTCTGCACTGATGGAGGGGGTCTATACTTAGTGGAGGGGGTTCTGTACTGAGGGGCGAGTATAGTTGGTGGAAGGGGGGTGACCCCAACCCTAGTTATGCCAATGCAGCTGTGGGCTCTTCTTTCCCCCCTCCCTCTCCCCCCTCCCTCTCCCTCTTGCGCACGCTGCTGTACTAGTGAGCAGCGCTTGCCAGCACAGCTGCCCACTATGTATCTTCCCCCGCCTTCATATACCCAGGGAAGAAACAGAATAGAAAAAGGAGCAGAGAAGAGGATTGTGGGACATGTAGTCCCGAGGACTGGCAGCCCCACTGTAACATGGAAACTGCAGCCCACACAGCATGCTCAGCTAAATGGGAGAGAGAGAGAGAGCCAGGAGCTCAGGAAAGCTTTCAGGGAAGTACACCAAGGACTCCAGAGGGAGAGGACAGTGCTGAGAGAACACCATCAGAGAGAGAACCCCGCTGACCTGCGCCACCAGAGGGAAAGCCACACAGCCTAGCGCCATCCCTGGCAGAGAAAGGAATGGAGTCATTGCCGGAATATAGATCTGGGCTCTACCCAGCGGAGTCGCCACGGGCAATTCAGAGTGAGCTGACTCCTGATCAGAGGAACCATTGCTGTATCGCTGGGTCAGGTGAGAGGGCCGATCGGCCATTATCTACTAACGTTCATAGGAAATGCAGTCTCTGATCATCTCCTGTATTATGTCTTCAGTCTTTGATCATCTCTTGTACTATGTCTGCAGTCTCTGATCATCTCTTGTACTATGTCTGCAGTCTCTGATCATCTCCTGTACTATGTCTGCAGTCTCTGACCATCTCCTGTACTATGTCTGCAGTCTCTGATCATCTCCTGTACTATGTCTGCAGTCTCTGACCATCTCCTGTACTATGTCTGCAGTCTCTGATCGTCTCCTGTACTATGTCTGCAGTCTCTGATCATCTGCTGTACTATGTCTGCAGTCTCTGATCATCTCCTGTACTATGTCTGCAGTCTCTGATCATCTCCTGTACTATGTCTGCAGTCTCTGATCATCTCCTGTACTATGTCTGCAGTCTCTGACCATCTCCTGTATTATGTCTGCAGTCTCTGACCATCTCCTGAACTATGTCTGCAGTCTCTGACCATCTCTTATATCCTGTCTGCAGTCTCTGATCATCTCCTGTACTATGTCTGCAGTCTCTGATCATCTCTTATATCCTGTCTGCAGTCTCTGACCATCTCCTGTAGTATGTCTGCAGTCTCTGACCATCTCCTGTAGTATGTCTCCAGTCTCTGACCATCTCCTGTAGTATGTCTGCAGTCTCTGACCATCTCCTGTAGTATGTCTGCAGTCTCTGATCATCTCCTGTATTATGTCTGCAGTCTCTGACCATCTCCTGTACTATGTTAAAGCCACACAGCCTAGCGCCATCCCTGGCAGAGAAAGGAATGGAGTCATTGCCGGAATATAGATCTGGGCTGTATGTCTGCAGTCTCTGATCATCTCCTGTACTATGTCTGCAGTCTCTGATCATCTCTCTGTACTATGTCTGCAGTCTTTGATCATCTCCTGTACTATGTCTGCAGTCTCTGATCATCTCCTGTACTATGTCTGCAGTCTCTGATCATCTCCTGTACTATGTCTGCAGTCTCTGATCATCTCCTGTACTATGTCTGCTGTCTCTGATCATCTCCTGTACTATGTCTGCATCTCCTGTACTATGTCTGCAGTCTCTGATCATCTCCTGTACTATGTCTGAAGTCTCTGACCATCTTCTGTAATATGTCTGGGGGCTCTTTCTAGCAGACTCTCTAACAGAAGCCCTCTCTGTGTGCATCAGAAAGACTCCCCTCCAGGTCTCATTAGTGTACCCTCTTCCTGTATTTTCTTTATTAAAAGATCGCTGGAGGATCCCAGGGTAACAAAGACTTCTTAGGGGAGCATCTCTGTGTTTGAGTCGTTACCATAGAAACATTTGTAAAGGGGAGGAGTTGGTAGGATGACCACGCCCATGTGGGGGCGCCATAAATATTTCTGCACCCAGGCGCCGGTGACCCTAGGATCGGCCCTGTGTACGGTGCGTGCGTGGGTGTTAGTGGTACTGGCGCTAATCTGACGCTGCCTGGGGCTGGTGCTTGCCAGTTCACCAAAATGCTACCAAAAAAACTGTTAGCGATCGCAGGGATCAGGCCTGACTCTGCGAACGCTGCAGTTATGCATTTAGTGTTTTGTAAGTGACAGTGATCGATCGATACTGCACTTGGGTGGGCTGGGCTGGGCGGAGGGGCAAAACGCAGTTGTTAGCAGGTATCTGGGCTGATCCCGCTAACACTGCGTTTTTGGGAACCCTAAACTGCTGGGGACGCTAGTATAGATCTGATCGGATCAGATATTGATCCGTATAGATACTATACCACTAAGGGAGGCGTATGCTGCGTGCGTGGGTGTTAGCGGTACTGGCGCTAATCTGACGCTGCCTGGGGTGACGCATATCACCGCCGGGCGATCAGGGGGATAAACCTTTATTCGGTAATAAACGGCGGGTGCCCTGACACTATAAAAAATAAACAAACTAACCAGCGTCACCCGTAACAATTATACGGTGATCAGTGGTGAAAGGGTTAACTAGGGGGCAATCAAGGGGTTAAAGCATTTATTAGGTAGTATATGGGGGTCCCTGTCGCTATAAAACGCTGACGCGAACCTTAATATTTACTTCCCTAACTAGCGTCACCAGCGACACTAATACAGCGATCAGAAAAATGATCGCTTAGCGACACTGGTGACGGGGGGTGATCAAGGGGTTAAAACTTTATTAGGGGGGGGTTAGGGGGGTACCCTAGACCTAAAGGGGGCTAACAGTAACTGTCCCACCACAGTAACTGTCACAAACTGACACCATGCAGTAATCAGAAAAAAAAAAAAAACTGCTTGGTGTCAGTTTGTGACGGGGGGTGATTGGGGGGTGATCGGGGGGGGCGATCGGGGGGGCGATCGGGGGGGGGATCGGGGGTGTTTTGTGTGCCTGGCATGTTCTACTGTGTGTGTAGTGTTTGTGCACTCACATAGATGTCTTCTCTCCTCGGCACCGGAACGGAAAATACAGAGCCGAGGAGAGATGACATAATTTCCTTTGCTGCTGTTTAGCATACAGCAGCAAAGGAATGTTCCCATTGGCCGGTGGCGATCGCGAGGGGGGGGGCACGAACGGATGGCCTCCCCCTCACCTCCGATCGCCGGGGGACAAAAGAGGACACCGGGGGGCACCGGGGGGGTCCAATCGGACCCCCCACCCGCGGGAGGCAGATCACGTAGATCTACGTGATTTTGCCTGCCCGTGCCATTCTGCCGACGTATATCGGCGTGAGGCGGTCCTTAAGTGGTTAATACCACAGGCAGGCAGCTACAGTATTTACAGTTAGTGCAGTGCGTCCTCTGCACAGTGTGCACCTAAAGATACGTGGAGACAATTACTGATGTTCTGCTCCTATTAATACCACAGGCAGGCAGCTACAGTATTTACAGTTAGTGTACTGTGTCCTCTGCACAGTGTGCACCTAAAGCTACCTGAAGAAAATTTGTGGTGTTCTTCTGATCCTATTAATACCACAGGCAGGCAGCTACAGTATTTACAGTTAGTGCAGTGCGTCCTCTGCACAGTGTGCACCTCAAGTTACCTGGAGACAATTACTGGTGTTCTGCTCCTATTAATACCACAGGCAGGCAGCTACAGTATTTACAGTTAGTGTACTGTGTCCTCTGCACAGTGTGCACCTAAAGCTACCTGAAGATTAGTGGTGTTCTTCTGATCCTATTAATACCACAGGCAGGCAGCTACAGTATTTACAGTTAGTGTAGTGCGTCCTCTGCACAGTGTGCACCTAAAGCTACCTGGAGACAATTGCTGTTGTTCTGCTCCTATTAATACCACAGGCAGGCAGCTACAGTATTTACAGTTAGTGTACTGTGTCCTCTGCACAGTGTGCACCTAAAGCTACCTGAAGAAAATTAGTGGTGTTCTTCTGATCCTAATAATACCACAGGCAGGCAGCTACAGTATTTACAGTTAGTGTAGTGCATCCTCTGCACAGTGTGCACCTAAAGCTACCTGGAGACAATTGCTGGTGTTCTGCTCCTAAAATTACCACAGGCAGGTAGCTACAGTATTTACAGTTAGTGTAGTGCTCTCCTCTGCACAGTGTGCACCTAAAGCTACCTGGAGACAATTGCTATTGTTCTGCTCCTATTAATACCACAGGCAGGCAACTACAGTATTTACAGTTAGTGTACTGTGTCATCTGCACAGTGTGCACTAAAGCTACCTAAAGAAAATTGGTGGTGTTCTTCTGATCCTATATTAATACCACAGGCAGGCAGCTACAGTATTTACAGTTAGTGTACTGTGTCCTCTGTACAGTGTGCACCTAAAGCTACCTGAAGAAAATTAGTGTTGTTCTTCTGATCCTGTTAATACCACAGGCAGGCAGCTACAGTATTTACAGTTAGTGTAGTGCGTCCTCTGCACAGTGTGCACCTAAAGCTACCTGGAAACAATTGCTGTTGTTCTGCTCCTATTAATACCACAGGCAGGCAGCTACAGTATTTACAGTTAGTGTACTGTGTCCTCTGCACAGTGTGCCACTAAAGCTACCTGAAGAAAATTGGTGGTGTTCTTCTGTTCCTATTAATACCACAGGCAGGCAGCTACAGTATTTAAAGTTAGTGTACTGCGTCCTCTGCACAGTGTGCACCTAAAGCTACCTGAAGATAATTGCTGGTGTTCTCATACTAATAATACTAAGGGCAGGCAGTTGATTCTGCTAGCTGCAGTATCAGTATATATATACATCCCAGCTTTGTGCAGCTACATCTCACTGCAGGCCATTAGTATGTCTGGAAGGCCAACAAAGAGAGGCAGACAGTCACAAGCCAATAAAAGAGGGCAAGCAGGCTCTGTGTCTGGAGGCAACAGTGCTGGTCGTGGAGACGGTGCATCCTCATCAGCACGTGCCCGTGGGACACGCTTGTCCTTTTTTTCGGCAGCTGGCCGTGTTGAGCCGCAACATGCAGAAGACTTGGTAGAGTGGATGACCAAGCCATCCTCATCCTCCTCATCCTCTCTCACCCAGGCTCAGGGTACTTTGTCTGGCAAAGCAGCTGCCAACACTGCCTCTTCCCTCGGCTCAATGGCATCAGTCACTCCTTCCCTAGCCCCACCATGTCCTCCTGAGGAGTCCCCTGAACTGTTTGACCACAGTGTTGGGTACATGCTCCAGGAGGATGTCCAGCGTTTTGAAGGCTCCGATGATGGTACCCAGCTAGAGGAAGGCAGTAACGTGAGCCCAGAGAGAGGGAATGCCCAAGAAGGACAGCAATCTGGCAGTCATGTTCCCCCAGCTGCAGCATACTGCCATCTTTGCTGCAGTGATGAGGAGGGAGGGGATGATGAGGTCACTGACTCCACGGGGGTGCCTGATAGTAGAGAGGAGGAGGAAGAGGCACATCACCAATGAGGCAGGATGCCCTCCAGGGGCCAGCTTAAGGGCAGCACACCGACTGCATCACACCGCAGAGCTCCGGATGTGCAGGACGCTGCTGTCTCTGCGTGTTATTCCAAAAGTTCTTTGGTGTGGGCCTTTTTTGAGACGAGTGCATCAGATCCCACCGCTGCTATTTGAGACATATGTCTCAAGCATATCTCGCGTGTCCAAAACATCTCCCGCTTAGACACCACATGCTTGACCAGACATATGTTGACCTGCCATGCAGTTCGTTGGCAAGTGTACCTAAAAGACCCACACCAAAGAACAAAGAGGACCTCTCCTTGTTCCTCATCAGCTGGGATCTCCAACCCCACTATACCTTCAGTCCTCTCTGAGACCTGCACTGAGAGGAATGAAGGTGTAGAATTTTTTGTCACAGCCAAGTACTTGGGGGCAATCTGCTATACGCCAACATCAGATTGTACCAGGCAGATTTCCCTGCCCCAGCTGCTGCACCGCCAAAAGAAGTTCGCTCCCAGCCATCCACATGCCCAACGGTTGAATGCTAGCTTGGCTACATTTTTGCTAGCACTTCAACTGCTGCATTTTCAGTGGGTAGACTCTGCCCCCTTCCATGAGTTTGTGGAATGTGCGGTTCCTAAGTGGCAGGTTCCCAAACACCACTTTTTCTCACGGAATGCGATTCCGGCTCTCTACCGTCATGTTGAAGGCAATGTCTTGGCCTCGCTGGACAGGGCGGTCAGCGGTAAGGTGCATATTACCACTGACTCATGGCCCAGCAGGCATGGACAGGGATGTTACCTATCTTTCACCGCGCACTGGTTGACTCTTCTGGCAGCTGGGAAGGATGCAGGACAGGGTGCAGTAGTGTTGGAGGTTGTTCCGCCACCACACCTCCAAAATACTTCTAGTGGTGATTCTGCCACACCTCTCTCCTTCACCCCCTCCTCTTCTTCTTCCTCCATTCCTGTGGTGATTTGTCTTCAGAACCAGCGGTGCTCCGTAGGCGTTCAAGGGGCTACGCAAGCATGCAGGCCAAAAGATGCCATGCGGTGCTTGAGCTGGGGTGCTTGGGGGACAGAAGCCACACTGGGGCAGAGATTCTGTCAGCTCTGCAGGGGCAGGTTCAGAGGTGGTTAACGCCACGCCAACTTAAGGCAGGTATGGTGGTTTGCGACAATGGCACCAACCTCCTCTCCGCCCTCCGACAGGGACAACTGACCCATTTGCCCTCTTTGGTTCACGTCCTTAACTTGGTGCAGCGGTTCTTGGGCAGGTACCCGGGCTTACAGGATGTCCTGAGGCAGGCGAGGAAAGTCTGCGTGTATTTCCACACGTCATATAATGCCAGTGCTCGACTGGCTGACCTCCAAAAGGAATTTAACCTTCCCAAGAACCGCCTAATCTGTGACATGCCCACCAGGTGGAACTCAACTTTGGCCATGCTGCAGCTGCTGCACACGCAGCAGAGGGCCATCAATGAGTACCTGCGCGACTATGGCACCAGGACAGGGTCAGGGGAGCTTGGTTTTTTTTTCCCCATGCCAGTGGGCCATGATCAGGGATGCATGCACTGTCCTGTCACCATTTGAGGAGGCCACGAGGATGGTGAGCAGTGACAGTGCATGCACCAGTGACACTGTCCCCCTTGTCCACCTGTTGGGGCACACGCTGTATGGAATAATGGACAGGGCACTTGAGGCAGAACAGAGACAGGAAGAGGAGGACTTCCTTAGCTCTCAAGGCCCCCTTTATCCAGACAGTGTTCCTAATCACACAGGAAGAGGACAAGGAGGAGGAGGAAGAAGATTGTGTCAGCATGGAAGTGGAGCCTGGCACTCAACATCAGCAGCAGTCTTTAAGGAATCATTTACAGTCCCGAGAAACCCATGGACTTGTACGTGGCTAGGAGGAGGTGGCTGCGGATCATGTCATCCTTAGTGACCCCAGAGGACTCCGGACTGAATGCCTCAGCAAACCTACGCTGCATGGCCTCCCTGATCCTGCAAAGCCTGTGGAAGGATCCTCGTATTCGTGATATTAAGGAGAGGGATCAATACTGGCTGGCAACCCTCCTTGATCCACGTTACAAGGGTAAGGTTGCAGACCTTATCTTGCTGTCGCAAAGGGAGCAGAGGATGAAACATCTTCGGGAGGCCTTGCAGAAAGGTCTGTGCAACGCGTTCCCAGAGACTGAGAGGTTACAAACTCCTGTTCCTGGACAACGTGTTGTTGAGGCTTCGGTCAGTCAAAGAAGGAGCGGTGGAGAAGGTGTCTGTCTGACCGATGCGTTCAGACAATTTTTTAGTCCGCAGCCCCAAGGTATGATCGGTTCCAGCAACCATCGCCAGCGTTTGTTTTACATGGTGCAGTAATACCTAGGGGCAAGAGCTGACTTGGACACCTTTCCCACAGATAATCCTCTGGGTTACTGGGTCTTGAGTAGGGATGAGCCGAACACCCCCCTGTTCGGTTCGCACCAGAACATGCGAACAGGAAAAAAGTTTGTTCGAACACGCAAACACCGTTAAAGTCTATGGGACACGAACATGAATAATCAAAAGTGCTAATTTTAAAGGCTTATATGCAAGTTATTGTCATAAACAGTGTTTGGGGACCTGGGTCCTGCCCCAGGGGACATGAATCAATGCAAAAAAAAGTTTTAAAAACTGCCGTTTTTTCAGGAGCAGTGATTTTAATAATGCTTAAAGTCAAACAATAAAAGTGTAATATCCCTTTAAATTTCGTAGCTGGGGGGTGTCTATAGTATGCCTGTAAAGGGGCGCATGTTTACCGTGTTTAGAACAGTCTGACAGCAAAATGACATTTCAAAGGAAAAAAGCCATTTAAAACTTCTTGCGGCTATTGCATTGCCAGTCCGACAATACACATAGAAGTTCATTGATAAAAACGGCATGGGAATTCCCCACAGGGGAACCCCCGAACCAAAATTTAAAAAAAAATTACATGGGGCTCCCCCTAAATTCCATACCAGGCCCTTCAGGTCTGGTATGGATATTAAGGGGAACCCCGGCCAAAATTTAAAAAAAAAATGACGTGGGGGTCCCCCTAAATTCCATACCAGACCGTTATCCGAGCACGCAACCTGGCAGGCCACAGGAAAAGGGGGAGGACGAGAGAGCGCCCCCCCTCCTGAACCGTACCAGGCCACATGCCCTCAACATTGGGAGGGTGCTTTGGGGTAGCCGCCCAAAACACCTTGTCCCCATGTTGATGAGGACAAGGGCCTCATCCCCACAACCCTGGCTGATGGTTGTGGGAGTCTGCAGGCGGGGGGGGTTATCGGAATCTGGAAGCCCCCTTTGACAAGGGGACCCCCAGATCCTGCCCCCCCTGTGTGAAATGTTAAGGGGGTACAAAAGTACCCCTACCATTTCACTAAAAAACTGTCAAAAATGTTAAAAATGACAGGAGACAGTTTTTGATAATTCCTTTATTTAAATGCTTCTTCTTTCTTCTTTCTTCTATCTTCCTTCATCTTCTTCTTCTGGTTCTTCTGGCTCTTCTGGTTCTTCCTCCTGCGTTCTCGTCCAGCATCTCCTCTGTGGCGTCTTCTATCTTCTTCTCCTCGGTCCGCTGCGCACCCATGGCATGGAGGGAAGCTCCCGCTCTTCTCTTCATCTTTTTCTCTTCTTCATTTTCTTCTCCGGGCCGCTCCGCATCCATGCTGGCATGGAGGGAGGCTCCCGCTGTGTGATGGTGTCTCCTCACCTGACGGTTCTTAAATAACGGGGGTGGGGCCACCTGGTGACCCCACCCCCTCTGACGCACGGTGACTTGATGGGACTTCCCTGTGACGTCACGGGGAATGCCACAGGGAAGTCCCGTCATGTCCCCGTGCATCAGAGGGGGGCAGGGTCACCGGGTGGCCCCGCCCCCCCCGTTATTTAAGAACCATCAGAAGAGGAGAAGCCGTCACACAGCGGGAGCCTCCCTCCATGCCAGCATGGATGCGGAGCGGCCCGGAGAAGAAGATGAAGAAGATGAAGAAGATGAAGAAGAGAAGAAGAGAACAAGAGAAGAAGAAGAGAAGATGATGAAGAAGATGAAGAAGAAGATGAAGAAGATGAAGAGAAGAAGAGAAGAAGAGAAGAAGAGGAAGAAGATGAAGAGAAGAGCGGAAGCCTCCCCCAATGCCATGGGTGCGGAGCGGCCCGAGGAGAAGAACATAGAAGACGCCGCGGAGATGCTGGATGAGAACCCCGGAGGAAGAACCAGAAGAGCCAGAAGAACCAGAAGAAGAAGAAGAAGATGAAGGAAGATAGAAGAAAGAAGAAAGAAGAAGCATTTAAATAAAGGAATTGTCAAAAACTGTCTCTTGTCATTTTTAACATTTTTGACAGTTTTTTAGTGAAATGGTAGGGGTACTTTTGTACCCCCTTACCATTTCACACAGGGGGGGCCGGGATCTGGGGGTCCCCTTGTTAAAGGGGGCTTCCAGATTCCAATAAGCCCCCCGCCTGCAGACCCCCACAACCACCGGCCAGGGTTGTGGGGATGAGGCCCTTGTCCTCATCAACATGGGGACAAGGTGTTTTGGGGGGCCACCCCAAAGCACCCTCCCAATGTTGAGGGCATGTGGCCTGGTACGGTTCAGGGGGGGGCGCTCTCTCGTCCCCCCCTCTTTTCCTGCAGTCTGCCAGGTTGCATGCTCAGATAAGGGTCTGGTATGGATTTTGGAATTTAGGGGGACCCCCACGTCATTTTTTAAAAAAATTTTGGCGCGGGGTTCCCCTAAAATCCATACCAGACCTGAAGGGCCTGGTATGGAATTTAGGAGGACCCCACGTCTTTTTTTTTTTTAATTTTGGCTCGGGGTTCCCCCGTGGGGAATTCCCATGCCGTTTTTCTCAATGAACTTCTATGTGTATTGTCGGACCGGCAATGCAATAGCCGCGAGTAGTTTTAAACTGCTTTTTTCCTTTGAAATGTGATTTTGCTGTCAGACTGTGCTAAACACGGTAAACATGCGCCCCTTTACAGGCATACTATAGACACCCCCCAGCTACGAAATTTAAAGGGATATTACACTTTTATTGTCTAACTTTAAGCATTATTAAAATCACTGCTCCTGAAAAAACGGCCGTTTTTAAAACTTTTTTATGCATTGATCCATGTCCCCTGGGGCAGGACCCAGGTCACCAAACACTTTTTATGACAATAACTTGCATATAAGCCTTTAAAATTAGCACTTTTGATTTTTCCCATAGACTTTCAAAGGGTGTTCCGCGGCATTCGAATTTGCCGCGAACACCCCAAATTGTTCACTGTTCGGCGAACTTGCGAACAGCCAATGTTTGAGTCGAACATGAGTTCGACTCGAACTCGAAGCTCATCCCTAGTCTTGAGGATGGATCACTGGTCAGAGCTTGCACAGTATGCAATTGAGCTACTGATCTGTCCTGCATCCAGCGTTCTTTCAGAACGCACATTCAGGCCTGCTGGAGGTTTTGTAACCGATCACAGGGTGCGCCTGTCCACCGACTCGGTCGATCGACTGACCTTCATAAAAATGAATCAGTCTTGTATCACCATCAGCTACCAAGCACCTGATGCTGATGTAACCGAATAATTTTTTTGAAATGTCAGATCCCTTCAAGACTACCTATGCTGATGCTGAGTGATTATCCTGTTATGTTATCCTCTTACTCCTCAATTATCATGCTGATAGCTTGTAAGAATATTTTTGGTTCTGGGTGCCGCCACCAGTAGCTAAGGCCCAATTTTTCAGCACCTGTTTAACAGGGGCGTGTAATTACAATTTTTGATGCAATATTTTGCAAAGGGGGGTTCGTTGCTGCACTCAATTAGAGTATTTGTGAGGGGTTGCAGTGTTGTGGCACCAGCGCCTAAGGCCCAATTTTTCGGCCCCTGTTAAACAGGGGCGTGTAATTACAATTTTTGATGTAATACTTTGCAGCAGGGCTCGTTCCTGCGCTCCAACTAGAGAATCTGTGAGGGGTTGCAGTGTTGTGGCACCAGCACCAGTGCCATATTCCCAATTTTTCAGCCCCTGTTTAACAGGGGCGTGTAATTACAATTTTTGATGCAATATTTTGCAGGAGGGCTCATTCCTGCGCTCCAACTAGAGTATCTGTGAGGGGTTGCAGTGTTGTGGCACCAGTGCCTTAGGCCCAATTTTTCTGCCCCTGTTCAACAGGGACATGTAATTACAATTCTTGATCTAATATTTCACAGCAGGGCCAGTTTCTGTGCCCACCAAGAGTAACTGTGAGGACTTACAGTGTTGTGGCACCAGCACCACCACCACCATAGGCCCAATTTTTCTGCCCCTGTTCAACAGGTGCATGTAATTACAATTCTTGATCTAATATTACACAGCAGGGCCCGTTCCAGCTCCCACCAAGAGTAAGTGTAAGGACTTACAGTGTTGTGGCAACACCACCACCACCACAACCAAAGGCCCAATTTTTCTGCCCCTGTTCAACAGGTGCATGTAATTACAATTCTTAATCTAATATTTCACAGCAGGGCCAGTTTCTGCACCCACCAAGAGTAACTGTGAGGACTTACAGTGTTGTGGCACCACCACCACCAAAGGCCCAATTTTTCTGACCCTGTTCAACAGGGGCATGTAATTACAATTCTTAATCTAATATTTCACAGCAGAGCCCATTCCTGCGTCCACCAAGAGTAACTGTGAGGGCTTACAGTGTTGTGGCAACACCAACACCTAAGGCCCCCAATTGTTGCAGAGTATATGGGGCAGGCCCCTACTTTCAAACATCCAACTTACAAAAGACTCCTAATTGCAAAAGGAAGGAGACAACAGGAAGTTAGATGAAATCTACCCCTAGGAAGGAAAATTCCCTCCTGTAAGAGTTAATATGGGAAAAACGTGTCTCCTCTCTACTGATGCTTTATCACCAATCCTTGTTTCACTAAAAACCCCAAATTGTCAAAAAACATTTGTCATTGGGACAGAAAGTGCGGTAAAATCTTCTGAAGAGGTGCACAGACAGCAAAAGAAATGTCACAGGGTTGATAACCCTTCCCTATGTTTTCCAAAAAGCTTAAAAATAGATTTTTTGGCTGGAGCTACACTTTAAAAATGTACTAGTTCAAAATTACAAACATATTCTACTTAACAACAAACCTACAGTCCCTGTCTTGTTTGCACCGCCTGTATACTGCTGCTCAGAGGGCCTGGGGCCCCACTCCTTTCCTTTTTTTTAATTTGAGTGCGGGGTTCCCCTTAATATCCATACAAGATCCAAAGGGCCAGGTAATGGACTGGGGAGCGGTACCCATGCTGTTTGTCTCACCGATTTTCATCCATATTACCGGGACCGGATATTACATTAAAGCCGTAAGCAGTTTTAAATGACTTGTATTACTTTAAAAATGTCATTTTGTGCAGGGACTGTTCTATGCACAGAAAACACGCACCACTTTACAGGCATACTATAGACACCACACAAGTACAATATTTAAAGGAACATTTCACTTTTTTTTTCACTTTAAGCTTTATTAAAACCACTGCTATGTCCGTTTTTAAAACTTTTTTTTGCATAGATACATGTCCCCTAGGGCAGGACCCGGGTCCCCAAACCCTTTTTAGGACAATACTATGCAAAATAGCCTTTAAAATGAGCACTTTTTATTGTAAACGTTCGAGTCCCATAGACTTCAATGGGGTTCTAACGTTCGTGCGAAGTTTTGGTCTGTTCGCAAGTTCTGGTGCGAACCGAACCGGGGGGTGTTCGGCTCATCCTTATTGTGTGGCATCGCAAGAATGGTGTCTGCATAAAGCGGACTTGAGAGGAAAGAAAGTCCTCCTCTTCCTCCTACTGCTATACCTCGAGTGCCCTGTCCATAATGCCACGCAGAGTCTGCTCCAGCAGGAACACAACAGGTATTGTGTCACTGATGCATGCATTGTCACGGCTCACCATCCTTATCGCCTCCTCAAATGGTGACAGCACAGTGCATGCATCCTTTATCAGAAGCCATAGTGTAGGGAAAAAAAGCTGAGCCAGCCTAAACCTGTCACTGTGCCATACTCACACAGGTACTTGTTGATGGCCCTTTGTCTGCATGTGCAGCTGCTGCAGCATTGCCAAAGTCGAAATCCACTTGGTGGGCATGTCACAAATCAAGCAGTTTATGGGCAGGTGGAATTCTCACTGAATTTCAGCCAACCGAGCACTGGCTGTATATGACCGGGCCTGTGTGACTTCTGGCCTGCTTTAGCAGATCTTCCAACCCTGGGTACCTATTTAAGAAATGCTGCACCACCAAATTGGACACATGTGCCCAGCATGGCACATGTGTCAACGTTCCCTGTCTAAGTGTGGAGAGGAGGTTTGTGCCATTATCGCACACCACCATTCCTGGCTCCAGCTGGCATGGCATGAATCACCTCTGGGCCTGCTCCTGCAGAGCTGAAAGAATCTTTGCTCCAGTGTGACTACTGTTCTCTACACCAGTGTTTCTCAACTCCAGTCCTCAAGGCGCCCCAACAGGTCATGTTTTCAGGCTCTCCATTATTTTGTACAGATGATTTGATCAGTTTCACTGCCTTAGTAATTACCACAGCCCTTTCATCTGAGGGAAATCCTGAAAACATGACCTGTTGGGGCGCCTTGAGGACTGGAGTTGAGAAACACTGCTCTACACAGACCAGCTGAAGCAGTGCATGGCACCTTTTTAGCCTGACCCATTAAATAGCTCCTTGAACGCTTATGGGGTACTGGTGGTTCATAGGACAATTCAGCAGAAGAGGGCATGGAAGAGGAGGGGGAGGGGGAGGGATGGAGCTGACAAATCTGACATCATCACCACTAGCCGTATATAGACGTGGCGGCAAAACAAGTTGCAGCTCTGGGCCCTGTCCTGCATCCTTCCAAATTGCAAGCAGAGTTACCCAGTGTGTTGTGAATGAAAAATATAATCCCTGACCATGCTTGCTGGACCATGTGTCAGCACTAACGTGGACCTTGTGGCTGACTGCCTTGCCCAACAATGCCACAACATTGCCTTCCACATGATGGTACAGAGCTGGAATGGCCTTACATGCAAAGAAATAGCGACTGGGAACCTGCCATTGTGTACAGCACATTCTGCAAATTCACAGAAAGGACACAATTCACCAGACAGAAAGGCAGGAGTTGTAAAGCCAGCAGCTTTGACAAGCTTGAATTTAGATGCTCACCATGTGGGTGGCAATGACTTTATTTTTCTTTTGTTGCAGCAGATGGGGGAGATAAATTTGCCTGCTATAATCTACAGCTGGTGATGTGCTACTGGCAGACGTACTACAAGGACCTGCGACACCTTTCGCTATATCATCATCCATGTCAGTGGAGGCTGCTGAGAGGTCATAAGGTATAGCGGGGTAGACCAGAAAGGTGAGGAGTGAGGAGGAGCAGAATTATGTCTCTTTTGTGTGCCTTTCATGTGCTTTTGCCAATGGGCTGAGTGGTGCAAGGTTAAATGCCTTGTCAAGCATGTGATACTATAATGGCTGCGGTTTTTGCCACGCTTGATCTGCTTGAGGCAAAGTTTGCAAATTGCAACAGTGTGATGGGTTGCACATGTGCCTAAAAAAGCCCAGACAGCTGAGCTGTGGGACGTGGTCCGGGAAATAACAGCTCCACAATCTGGTGGAATAAGGTGGCTGCTCTACTCTTCCATGATGGCTGCCTCATTGGGGTTGTGCCTCATCCTTACTTTCCTCCTCTGCTCTATCCGGGACTCAAGTCGCGCCAGTGACCTCATCATAATCATTCCCTCCATCCTCATCATCACTGGAGCCAACTTGGCAATACGCTGCATGTTTTGACTAGGCTTAATTGCAGGGTCACACGCTCTAAGATGAGCGCATATACTGAAGGGAGGAGCACCAGAGTGAACACAAAGTCCCGTCTTGCCATCACCAGTTGCTTTGGATGTCTTGAACTGTGAATGGACTGTATATACAATGCAAGTCAGCTTGTGAATCAAGCTCAATAGCACTTTGCACTAGGGATGAGCTTCGAGTTCGAGTCGAACTCATGTTCTACTCGAACATTGGCTGTTCGCAAGTTCGCCGAACAGCGAACAATTTGGGGTGTTCGCGGCAAATTCGAATGCCGCGGAACACCCTTTAAAAGTCTATGGGAGAAATCAAAAGTGCTAATTTTAAAGGCTTATATGCAAGTTATTGTCATAAAAAGTGTTTGGGGACCCGGGTCCTGCCCCAGGGGACATGGATCAATGCAAAAAAAAGTTTTAAAAACGGACGTTTTTTCAGGAGCAGTGATTTTATTAATGCTTAAAGTCAAACAATAAAAGTGTAATATCCCTTTAAATTTCGTACCTGGGGGGTGTCTATAGTATGCCTGTAAAGGGGCGCATGTTTCCTGTGTTTAGAACAGTCTGACAGCAAAATGACATTTGGAAGGAAAAAACTCATTTAAAACTAGCCGCGGCTATTGCATTGCCGACAATACACATAGAAGTTCATTGATAAAAACGGCATGGGAATTCCCCACAGGGGAACCCCGAACCAAAATAAAAAAAAAAAAAATGATGTGGGGGTCCCCCTAAATTCCATACAAGTGCTTCAGGTCTGGTATGGATATTAAGGGGAACCCCAGCCAAAATTGAAAAAAAAAATTGACGTGGGGTTCCCCCTAAATTCCATACCAGACCCTTCAGGTCTGGTATGGATTTTAAGGGGAACCCCGCGCCAAAAAAAAAAAAAAAAAACGGCGTGGGGTCCCCCTAAAAATCCATACCAGACCCTTATCCGAGCACGCAACCTGGCAGGCCGCAGGAAAAGAGGGGGGGACGAGAGTGCGGCCCCCCCCCCTCCTGAACCGTACCAGGCCACATGCCCTCAACATTGGGAGGGTGCTTTGGGGTAGCCCCCCAAAACACCTTGTCCCCATGTTGATGAGGACAAGGGCCTCATCCTCACAACCCTGGCCGGTGGTTGTGAGGGTCTGCGGGCGGGGGGCTTATCGGAATCTGGAAGCCCCCTTTAACAAGGGGACCCCCAGATCCCGGCCCCCCCCCTGTGTGAAATGGTAAGGGGGTACTTACCCCTACCATTTCACTAAAAAACTGTCAAAAATGTTAAAAATGACAAGAGACAGTTTTTGACAATTCCTTTATTTAAATGCTTCTTCTTTCTTCTTTCTTCCTTCATCTTCTTCTGGTTCTTCTGGCTCTTCTGGTTCTTCCTCCGGCGTTCTCGTCCAGCATCTTCTCCGCGGCGTCTTCTATCTTCTTCTCCTCGGGCCGCTCCGCACCCATGGCATGAGGGGGAGGCTCCCGCTCTTCTCTTCTCTTCATCTTCTTCTCTTCTTCATCTTCTTCTTCATCTTCTTCTTCTTCTTCCTTCTTCTCTTCTTCTCTTCTTCCTGTCTTCTGCGGGCCGCTCCGCAGCCATGCTGGCATGGTGGGAGGCTCCCGCTGTGTGACGGCGTCTCTTCGTCTGACGGTTCTTAAATAACGGGGGGCGGGGCCATGACGGGACTTCCCTGTGGCATTCCCCGTGACGTCACAGGGAAGTCCCTCAAGTCACCGTGCGTCAGAGGGGGGCGGGGTCACCGGATGGCCATGGGTGCGGAGCGGCCCGAGGAGAAGAAGATAGAAGACGCCGCGGAGAAGATGCTGGACGAGAACGCCGGAGGAAGAACCAGAAGAGCCAGAAGAACCAGAAGAAGATGAAGGAAGAAAGAAGAAAGAAGAAGCATTTAAATAAAGGAATTGTCAAAAACTGTCTCTTGTCATTTTTAACATTTTTGACAGTTTTTTAGTGAAATGGTAGGGGTAAGTACCCCCTTACCATTTCACACAGGGGGGGGGCCGGGATCTGGGGGTCCCCTTGTTAAAGGGGGCTTCCAGATTCCGATAAGCCCCCCGCCCGCAGACCCTCACAACCACCGGCCAGGGTTGTGAGGATGAGGCCCTTGTCCTCATCAACATGGGGACAAGGTGTTTTGGGGGGCTACCCCAAAGCACCCTCCCAATGTTGAGGGCATGTGGCCTGGTACGGTTCAGGAGGGGGGGGGGGCCGCACTCTCGTCCCCCCCTCTTTTCCTGCGGCCTGCCAGGTTGCGTGCTCGGATAAGGGTCTGGTATGGATTTTTAGGGGGACCCCACGCCGTTTTTTTTTTTTTTTTTTGGCGCGGGGTTCCCCTTAAAATCCATACCAGACCTGAAGGGTCTGGTATGGAATTTAGGGGGAACCCCACGTCAATTTTTTTTTAAATTTTGGCTGGGGTTCCCCTTAATATCCATACCAGACCTGAAGGGCCTTGTATGGAATTTAGGGGGACTCCCACATCATTTTTTTTTTTTAATTTTGGTTCGGGGTTCCCCTGTGGGGAATTCCCATGCCGTTTTTATCAATGAACTTCTATGTGTATTGTCGGCAATGCAATAGCCGCGGTAGTTTTAAATGTGTTTTTTCCTTCAAAATGTCACTTTGCTGTCAGACTGTTCTAAACACGGGAAACATGCGCCCCTTTACAGGCATACTATAGACACCCCCCAGGTATGAAATTTAAAGGGATATTACACTTTTATTGTTTGACTTTAAGCATTATTAAAATCACTGCTCCTGAAAAAACGGCCGTTTTTAAAACTTTTTTTTGCATTGATTCATGTCCCCTGGGGGAGGACCCGGGTCCCCAAACACTTTTTATGACAATAACTTGCATATTAGCCTTTAAAATTAGCACTTTTGATTATTCATGTTCGTGTCCCATAGACTTTAACGGCGTTTGCGTGTTCGAACGAATTTTTTTCCTGTTCGCATGTTCTGGTGCGAACCGAACAGGGGGGTGTTCGGCTCATCCCTACTTTGCACATAGCACTGCTTAGTGCATGGGAAGACTTTTGTTAATATTTTGAGCACATATATATATTGGATTTATTTTATGACAGATGTTGATATTTGAGTATTAATGTACATTTTTTATTTTGTTGCACTGAGTCACTTTAATTAACAATTAGTTGTGGCACTCATTAGCACTATGTGCATGTGATTTTCTATAGACAGTAGTAGAGTGTGGATATAATGATAAGCAGAGATACTAATCAATTAGTAGTTCACATGCTGCAATATAACTGAGCACAGAGTTGCACCAATTTGAGTTAGTGATGTCATTATAATATTTTATATAGTTTACTACAGACATAGTATAACGTGTGTATACATGTGTATTAAACACACAGGCACTTTTTAGCGCAGCACTTTTTTTAATGATATTTTTTTGCAGAATGCACGGCCTTATGGGACGTGATCAGTGCTAGCAGCTGAATATATTAGAACTGACAATTTGTGTATGGTAGCTTGCAAGATCACCATTGTTTAGATCAGTATTTACAAGAAGAATTTTAGACAATGGCATATAGTATATACATCATATAATCCTCGCAGAGGGGCTGGCAGTGGCTGTGTACACTTCCTTAACAAGTTGCACTTCCTTAACAAGTTAAATTACCAAAGTTACCTGCATGTAGACAAAAAGAGCATAGAGAATGATGATTCGAATAATGATCAGAATTATGAAGGTTTATTTTACAAAAAAGAGCTTTGTCAGATGAATTCCCCATGATGGTCATGTGAATATAACAAAGACTGTCAGCAAAGAACAGGATTTACCGGATAAATATAAACAGAATTCTAGGATGAGTCAATTACATTGAAAAGTTAAAACTAAAGAAGTAAAACTTGAACCATCAATACTGCAAGAAAGATTCTATACAAAAGCAATTCTACCACATTCTTGGATTTGACACTGGAAGTTTGGTTCGCACCAGAACATGCGAACAGGCAAAAAAATTGTTCGAACACGCGAACAGCGTTAAAGTCTATGGGACACGAACATGAATAATCAAAAGTGCTAATTTTAAAGGCTTATATGCAAGTTATTGTCATAAAAAGTGTTTGGGGACCTGGGTCCTGCCCCAGGGGAAATGGATCAATGCAAAAAAAAAGTTTTAAAAAGTTTTTTTTTTCGGGAGCAGTGATTTTAATAATGCTTAAAGTGAAACAATAAAAGTGTAATATTCCTTTAAATTTTGTACCTGGGGGTGTCTATAGTATGCCTGTAAAGGGGCACATGTTTCCAGTCTGACAGCAAAATGACATTTCAAAGGAAAAAAAGTCATTTAAAACTACTTGCGGCTATTAATGAATTGCCGGTCCGACAATACACAGAAAAGTTAATTGATAAAAAAGGCATGGGAATTCCCCACAGGGGAACCCCGAATCAAAATTTAAAAAACAAAGGCGTGGGGTCCCCCTCAAAATCTATACCAGACCCTTCAGGTCTGGTATGGATTTTAAGGGGAACCCCGCGCCAAAATTAAAAAAAAAATGGCGTGGGGTCTCCCCAAAAACCCATACCAGACCCTTATCAGAGCACGCAACCTGGTAGGCCACAGGAAAAGAGGGGGATGAGAGAGCGCCCCCCCTCCTGAACCGTACCAGGCCACATGCCCTCAACATTGCGAGGGTACTTTGGGGTAGCCCCCCAAAACACCTTGTCCCCATGTTGATGGGGACAAGGGCCTCATCCCCACAACCCTTGCCAGTGGTTGTAGGGGTCTCCGGGCGGGGGCCTTATCGGAATCTGAAAGCCCCCTTTAACAAGGGACCCCCAGATCCCGGCCCTCCCCCCTGTGTGAAATGGTAAGGGTTTGTACCCCTACCATTTCACAAAAAAATGTTAAAAATGACAAGAGACAGTTTTTGACAATTCCTTTATTTAAATGCTTCTTCTTTCTTCTATCTTCTATCTTCCTTCAGTTTCTTCCTCCATCTTCTTCTTCTTCTGGTTCTTCTGGTTCTTCTGGTTCTTCCTCCGGTGTTCTCCAGTGTGAACACTCAGATATTTAAGAACTGTCATGGCAGATCTAGCGTCATTCAGCGGGCTCCTCCCATGGAGGCGGATTGTGTCGTGGCGGCGTCTTTCTACGTATCCCGGGACAAGGAAGGATTACATCGCTGGAATTTTTTTTTCTTTTTTAATAAAGGACTTGTCCCCTGCTTTGTCTGTGTGTTTTTTTACAGTTTTTTACGTTTTTTTGTGAAATGGTAGGAGTACAATGTACCCGTTACCATTTCACACAGGGGGTGCAGGGATCTGGGGGTCCCCTTGTTAAAGGGGGTTTCCAGATTCCGATAAGCCCCCCGCCCGCAGACCCCCACAACCCCCGGGCAAGGGCTGTGGGGATGTGGCCCTTGTCCCCATCAACATGGGGACATCCTCCCCATGTTGAGGGCATGTGGCCTGATACGGTTCATGGGGGGTGCTCTCTCGTCCCCCCTCTTTTCCTGCAGCCTGCCAGGTTGTGTGCTCGGATAAGGGTCTGGTATGGATTTTTAGGGGGACCCCCATGCCATTTTTTTTATTTTGGCGCAGGGTTCCCCTTAAAATCCATACCAGACCTGAAGGGTCTGGTATGGATTTTGAGGGGTACCCCCACGCCATTTTTTTTTTTTTAAATTGGCACGGGGTTCCCCTTAATATCCATACGACCTGAAGGGCCTGGTATGGAATTTAGGGGGACCTCCACGCCAGTTTTTTTTTTTTATTTTGGTTCGGGGTTCCCCTAAATATTCATACCAGACCCAAAGGGCATGGTAATGCACTGTGGGGGATCCCAGGCCGTTTTTATCAATGAACTTTTATGTGTATTTTCGGGACCGTCAATTCATTAATAGCCAGCACTAGTGCTAGCACTTTTAAATGACTTTTTTTTACTTTTAGAAATGTCATTTTGCTGTCAGACTGTTCTAAACACGGGAAACTTGCGCCACTTTACAGGCATACTATAGACACCCCCCAGGTACGAAATTTATAGAAATATTACACTTTTATTGTTTCACTCTAAGCATTATTAAAATCACTGCTCTCGAAAAAACTGACATTTTTAAAACTTTTTTTTGCATTGATACATGTCTCGTGGGGCAGGACCCGGGTCTCCAAACACTTTTTATGGCAAAGAACTTGCATATTATCCTGCAGTGAGAACTTTGGATTTTGCAGGTTCGAGCCCCATTGACTTCCACTATTCCAGCATATGTGATGTGACAGGCATTATTGCCGGCAATAGCGCTGCTTTACATTTGCATTAGTGCTCAGTTTCTGAGAGTTGAAGTCTTTCTGGCCTTTTTTTGAGAGCTATTTTTTGGCACTGCAGGATCATTTTTTGGCGCTACAGTAAATTATCCCCATAGTGTATTTTCAGAGTTGAAAGGGTTAAACAGCCTTACAATAGAGTCACTCTAGTTAGAAGGAACATCTGATGCTAATTATACGATTATTATTATAATATACAATTACTAATTGTACTGTTAAAGATAATAGTACATTTTTTTTTTTTTTTTTAATTTTTCTTTCAATAATTTTTATTAGAATTATCAATGTTGATACAAATTTGGTCAGTACAAGAATAACAAGCGTATCAGTACTATAGGTAAAAGGGAACAACAGGTGCATGGCATACTAATAAGAGTCTTTGCAAACGCTAATTCACCTCAAACAACACATCAGATAGCATATTGTGTGATACAATTATCCATGTCTAAAAAAAAAAAAACGAAAAAAACACCAGAGACGTCACGAACATGAATAATCAAAAGTGCTAATTTTAAAGGCTTATATGCAAGTTATTGTCATAAAAAGTGTTTGGGGACCCGGGTCCTGCCCCAGGGGACATGGATCAATGCAAAAAAAAGTTTTAAAAACGGACGTTTTTTCAGGAGCAGTGATTTTATTAATGCTTAAAGTCAAACAATAAAAGTGTAATATCCCTTTAAATTTCGTACCTGGGGGGTGTCTATAGTATGCCTGTAAAGGGGCGCATGTTTCCTGTGTTTAGAACAGTCTGACAGCAAAATGACATTTGGAAGGAAAAAACTCATTTAAAACTAGCCGCGGCTATTGCATTGCCGACAATACACATAGAAGTTCATTGATAAAAACGGCATGGGAATTCCCCACAGGGGAACCCCGAACCAAAAAAAAAAAAAAAAAAAAATGGTGTGGGGGTCCCCCTAAATTCCATACAAGGCCCTTCAGGTCTGGTATGGATATTAAGGGGAACCCCAGCCAAAATTGAAAAAAAAAATTGACGTGGGGTTCCCCCTAAATTCCATACCAGACCCTTCAGGTCTGGTATGGATTTTAAGGGGAACCCCGCGCCAAAAAAAAAAAAAAAAAACGGCGTGGGGTCCCCCTAAAAATCCATACCAGACCCTTATCCGAGCACGCAACCTGGCAGGCCGCAGGAAAAGAGGGGGGGACGAGAGTGCGGCCCCCCCCCCTCCTGAACCGTACCAGGCCACATGCCCTCAACATTGGGAGGGTGCTTTGGGGTAGCCCCCCAAAACACCTTGTCCCCATGTTGATGAGGACAAGGGCCTCATCCTCACAACCCTGGCCGGTGGTTGTGAGGGTCTGCGGGCGGGGGGCTTATCGGAATCTGGAAGCCCCCTTTAACAAGGGGACCCCCAGATCCCGGCCCCCCCCCTGTGTGAAATGGTAAGGGGGTACTTACCCCTACCATTTCACTAAAAAACTGTCAAAAATGTTAAAAATGACAAGAGACAGTTTTTGACAATTCCTTTATTTAAATGCTTCTTCTTTCTTCTTTCTTCCTTCATCTTCTTCTGGTTCTTCTGGCTCTTCTGGTTCTTCCTCCGGCGTTCTCGTCCAGCATCTTCTCCGCGGCGTCTTCTATCTTCTTCTCCTCGGGCCGCTCCGCACCCATGGCATGAGGGGGAGGCTCCCGCTTTTCTCTTCTCTTCATCTTCTTCTCTTCTTCATCTTCTTCTTCATCTTCTTCTTCTTCTTCCTTCTTCTCTTCTTCTCTTCTTCCTGTCTTCTGCGGGCCGCTCCGCAGCCATGCTGGCATGGTGGGAGGCTCCCGCTGTGTGACGGCGTCTCTTCGTCTGACGGTTCTTAAATAACGGGGGGCGGGGCCACCCGGTGGCCCCGCCCCCCTCTGACGCACGGTGACATGACGGGACTTCCCTGTGGCATTCCCCGTGACGTCACAGGGAAGTCCCTCAAGTCACCGTGCGTCAGAGGGGGGCGGGGTCACCGGATGGCCCCGCCCCCCGTTATTTAAGAACCGTCAGACGAAGAGACGCCGTCACACAGCGGGAGCCTCCCACCATGCCAGCATGGCTGCGGAGCGGCCCGCAGAAGACAGGAAGAAGAGAAGAAGAGAAGAAGGAAGAAGAAGAAGAAGATGAAGAAGAAGATGAAGAAGAGAAGAAGATGAAGAGAAGAGAAGAGCGGGAGCCTCCCCCTCATGCCATGGGTGCGGAGCGGCCCGAGGAGAAGAAGATAGAAGACGCCGCGGAGAAGATGCTGGACGAGAACGCCGGAGGAAGAACCAGAAGAGCCAGAAGAACCAGAAGAAGATGAAGGAAGAAAGAAGAAAGAAGAAGCATTTAAATAAAGGAATTGTCAAAAACTGTCTCTTGTCATTTTTAACATTTTTGACAGTTTTTTAGTGAAATGGTAGGGGTAAGTACCCCCTTACCATTTCACACAGGGGGGGGGCCGGGATCTGGGGGTCCCCTTGTTAAAGGGGGCTTCCAGATTCCGATAAGCCCCCCGCCCGCAGACCCTCACAACCACCGGCCAGGGTTGTGAGGATGAGGCCCTTGTCCTCATCAACATGGGGACAAGGTGTTTTGGGGGGCTACCCCAAAGCACCCTCCCAATGTTGAGGGCATGTGGCCTGGTACGGTTCAGGAGGGGGGGGGGCCGCACTCTCGTCCCCCCCTCTTTTCCTGCGGCCTGCCAGGTTGCGTGCTCGGATAAGGGTCTGGTATGGATTTTTAGGGGGACCCCACGCCGTTTTTTTTTTTTTTTTTTGGCGCGGGGTTCCCCTTAAAATCCATACCAGACCTGAAGGGTCTGGTATGGAATTTAGGGGGAACCCCACGTCAATTTTTTTTTTTAATTTTGGCTGGGGTTCCCCTTAATATCCATACCAGACCTGAAGGGCCTTGTATGGAATTTAGGGGGACTCCCACATCATTTTTTTTTTTTAATTTTGGTTCGGGGTTCCCCTGTGGGGAATTCCCATGCCGTTTTTATCAATGAACTTCTATGTGTATTGTCGGCAATGCAATAGCCGCGGTAGTTTTAAATGTGTTTTTTCCTTCAAAATGTCACTTTGCTGTCAGACTGTTCTAAACACGGGAAACATGCGCCCCTTTACAGGCATACTATAGACACCCCCCAGGTATGAAATTTAAAGGGATATTACACTTTTATTGTTTGACTTTAAGCATTATTAAAATCACTGCTCCTGAAAAAACGGCCGTTTTTAAAACTTTTTTTTGCATTGATTCATGTCCCCTGGGGGAGGACCCGGGTCCCCAAACACTTTTTATGACAATAACTTGCATATTAGCCTTTAAAATTAGCACTTTTGATTATTCATGTTCGTGTCCCATAGACTTTAACGGCGTTTGCGTGTTCGAACGAATTTTTTTCCTGTTCGCATGTTCTGGTGCGAACCGAACAGGGGGGTGTTCGGCTCATCCCTACTTTGCACATAGCACTGCTTAGTGCATGGGAAGACTTTTGTTAATATTTTGAGCACATATATATATTGGATTTATTTTATGACAGATGTTGATATTTGAGTATTAATGTACATTTTTTATTTTGTTGCACTGAGTCACTTTAATTAACAATTAGTTGTGGCACTCATTAGCACTATGTGCATGTGATTTTCTATAGACAGTAGTAGAGTGTGGATATAATGATAAGCAGAGATACTAATCAATTAGTAGTTCACATGCTGCAATATAACTGAGCACAGAGTTGCACCAATTTGAGTTAGTGATGTCATTATAATATTTTATATAGTTTACTACAGACATAGTATAACGTGTGTATACATGTGTATTAAACACACAGGCACTTTTTAGCGCAGCACTTTTTTTAATGATATTTTTTTGCAGAATGCACGGCCTTATGGGACGTGATCAGTGCTAGCAGCTGAATATATTAGAACTGACAATTTGTGTATGGTAGCTTGCAAGATCACCATTGTTTAGATCAGTATTTACAAGAAGAATTTTAGACAATGGCATATAGTATATACATCATATAATCCTCGCAGAGGGGCTGGCAGTGGCTGTGTACACTTCCTTAACAAGTTGCACTTCCTTAACAAGTTAAATTACCAAAGTTACCTGCATGTAGACAAAAAGAGCATAGAGAATGATGATTCGAATAATGATCAGAATTATGAAGGTTTATTTTACAAAAAAGAGCTTTGTCAGATGAATTCCCCATGATGGTCATGTGAATATAACAAAGACTGTCAGCAAAGAACAGGATTTACCGGATAAATATAAACAGAATTCTAGGATGAGTCAATTACATTGAAAAGTTAAAACTAAAGAAGTAAAACTTGAACCATCAATACTGCAAGAAAGATTCTATACAAAAGCAATTCTACCACATTCTTGGATTTGACACTGGAAGTTTCCTGAATTATTTTTCTCTGATAATCAAAGATGGGCTCTGGAGATGTATCCGTGAGATTTCTGATGGTGAATCTTCACTTTGTATTCAATATGGATATAGATGAATCAGTATAATTAAAAATGAGATATGTTAAAAAAAAAGGTTAACAATACCAATAGTGGTTGTAAAGTCAGGAGGTTTTATTATCTAAATGCATTAAGATAAAAAGCCTTCTGTGTGCAGCAACCCCTTTCAGCCTCCCCTAATACTTACCTGAGCCCATCTCTATCCAGCAATGTTGCAGGAGTGTCTCGGCTGCCCAATACTCTCACTCCTGATTGGCTGAAAAGGCACCCCAGCACCATTGCAAATTCACAAGCATCACTAAATGGTGGACTGTGGTCCAGATCCAGAAACAGTAACAGTAAAATCTGGACTTCAGCCTCGCCATATAGTTACCTAAGTGTTCTCTCCCCACCACCGCCAGCTTGTCTGCTCGCCACTGCCGCTATTATCCTTAATTGCACAACATGGGAGGTGCAGCAGAACTGTCCCTTTAATAACATCGCAGCATTCCCCCCTTCCTCTCCCCTCCCCACACTGACTTACCTTATTCACACAAAACAGGAAGCACAACAGGAAGACAGTAATCAATCCCCCACCTTTAACAGGAAAATGCCTGCCCTTTGTCCAGACTTGTCATGCTCCTTATCTCGTGTGAATAAGGTAGGTCAGTGTGGGGAGGGAAGAGGAAGGGGGGAATGCTGCAATGTTATGAAAGAGACAGTCTCTAATATCAAGGGAGGACTGTGATGGGTGTCAGTGATTTGGGAATCTGTGATGGGGGAGCTGTGATGGAGGGCTCTGTGATGAAGAGGATCTGTGATTGTGGGGGGGGTCTGTAATTGGGGGTCTGTGATTAAAGGGGGTCTGTGATGAGGGGCCTGTGATGAGGGGTTTGTGATTGGGGGGTGATTTGTGATTCAAATTTCTGTGATAGGGGTCTGTGATGGAGGGGTCTGTGATGGGGGGTCTGTGATGGAATGGTCTGTGATGGAGGGGTTTGTGATTGAGGGGGTCTGTGATTTAGTGTTTTTTGGATAGTTTTTTGGTGTTTCTTTCACAGGCTTTGGATCAAAGCAACAGGTGGAGAAAAATTGGTCTTTGGGTGTCGGTGGTACATTCACACCATAACCCTATAGAGGTAATCTTGATGAAAGTGTCAGAAACCATGAAATCAGACCGAGACAGAAATACAGTTAAATTACACTTGTTTCATAATAAAAGTATATAGAAAAAACTTAGTCAAAACATAGACAGAGATCAGGAACCAGAACGTATAGTCAGACAAGCCAAACGTCAGAGAGCCGGAGATGAGCATAGTAAAACAGCAAGCAGGATCTGGAGCCAGAAGGGATGTCAGCCAAGTAAGTCTTTCAACAGAAATGCATAAGAGCGTCTCTGTGATGTTGACTAAGGCTAAGGCAGAGCTGACATATGGATTAACATATGTCTTCCTCTGCTTCAATGCCTCCAAAATTGACAGGATCCTTCTCCTCCCTCTCCTCTTGTGTGTTGTGTGGTAGGGATGAGCCGAACAACCCCCTGTTTGGTTCGCACCAGAACATGCGAACAGGCAAAAAAATTGTTCGAACACGCGAACAGCGTTAAAGTCTATGGGACACGAACATGAATAATCAAAAGTGCTAATTTTAAAGGCTTATATGCAAGTTATTGTCATAAAAAGTGTTTGGGGACCTGGGTCCTGCCCCAGGGGAAATGGATCAATGCAAAAAAAAAGTTTTAAAAAGTTTTTTTTTTCGGGAGCAGTGATTTTAATAATGCTTAAAGTGAAACAATAAAAGTGTAATATTCCTTTAAATTTTGTACCTGGGGGTGTCTATAGTATGCCTGTAAAGGGGCACATGTTTCCAGTCTGACAGCAAAATGACATTTCAAAGGAAAAAAAGTCATTTAAAACTACTTGCGGCTATTAATGAATTGCCGGTCCGACAATACACAGAAAAGTTAATTGATAAAAAAAGGCATGGGAATTCCCCACAGGGGAACCCCGAATCAAAATTTAAAAAACAAAGGCGTGGGGTCCCCCTCAAAATCTATACCAGACCCTTCAGGTCTGGTATGGATTTTAAGGGGAACCCCGCGCCAAAATTTAAAAAAAAATGGCGTGGGGTCTCCCCAAAAACCCATACCAGACCCTTATCAGAGCACGCAACCTGGTAGGCCACAGGAAAAGAGGGGGATGAGAGAGCGCCCCCCCTCCTGAACCGTACCAGGCCACATGCCCTCAACATTGCGAGGGTACTTTGGGGTAGCCCCCCAAAACACCTTGTCCCCATGTTGATGGGGACAAGGGCCTCATCCCCACAACCCTTGCCAGTGGTTGTAGGGGTCTCCGGGCGGGGGCCTTATCGGAATCTGAAAGCCCCCTTTAACAAGGGACCCCCAGATCCCGGCCCTCCCCCCTGTGTGAAATGGTAAGGGTTTGTACCCCTACCATTTCACAAAAAAATGTTAAAAATGACAAGAGACAGTTTTTGACAATTCCTTTATTTAAATGCTTTTTCTTTCTTCTATCTTCTATCTTCCTTCAGTTTCTTCCTCCATCTTCTTCTTCTTCTGGTTCTTCTGGTTCTTCTGGTTCTTCCTCCGGTGTTCTCCAGTGTGAACACTCAGATATTTAAGAACTGTCATGGCAGATCTAGCGTCATTCAGCGGGCTCCTCCCATGGAGGCGGATTGTGTCGTGGCGGCGTCTTTCTACGTATCCCGGGACAAGGAAGGATTACATCGCTGGAATTTTTTTTTCTTTTTTAATAAAGGACTTGTCCCCTGCTTTGTCTGTGTGTTTTTTTACAGTTTTTTACGTTTTTTTGTGAAATGGTAGGAGTACAATGTACCCGTTACCATTTCACACAGGGGGTGCAGGGATCTGGGGGTCCCCTTGTTAAAGGGGGTTTCCAGATTCCGATAAGCCCCCCGCCCGCAGACCCCCACAACCCCCGGGCAAGGGCTGTGGGGATGTGGCCCTTGTCCCCATCAACATGGGGACATCCTCCCCATGTTGAGGGCATGTGGCCTGATACGGTTCATGGGGGGTGCTCTCTCGTCCCCCCTCTTTTCCTGCAGCCTGCCAGGTTGTGTGCTCGGATAAGGGTCTGGTATGGATTTTTAGGGGGACCCCCATGCCATTTTTTTTATTTTGGCGCAGGGTTCCCCTTAAAATCCATACCAGACCTGAAGGGTCTGGTATGGATTTTGAGGGGTACCCCCACGCCATTTTTTTTTTTTTAAATTGGCACGGGGTTCCCCTTAATATCCATACGACCTGAAGGGCCTGGTATGGAATTTAGGGGGACCTCCACGCCAGTTTTTTTTTTTTATTTTGGTTCGGGGTTCCCCTAAATATTCATACCAGACCCAAAGGGCATGGTAATGCACTGTGGGGGATCCCAGGCCGTTTTTATCAATGAACTTTTATGTGTATTTTCGGGACCGTCAATTCATTAATAGCCAGCACTAGTGCTAGCACTTTTAAATGACTTTTTTTTACTTTTAGAAATGTCATTTTGCTGTCAGACTGTTCTAAACACGGGAAACTTGCGCCACTTTACAGGCATACTATAGACACCCCCCAGGTACGAAATTTATAGAAATATTACACTTTTATTGTTTCACTCTAAGCATTATTAAAATCACTGCTCTCGAAAAAACTGACATTTTTAAAACTTTTTTTTGCATTGATACATGTCTCGTGGGGCAGGACCCGGGTCTCCAAACACTTTTTATGGCAAAGAACTTGCATATTATCCTGCAGTGAGAACTTTGGATTTTGCAGGTTCGAGCCCCATTGACTTCCACTATTCCAGCATATGTGATGTGACAGGCATTATTGCCGGCAATAGCGCTGCTTTACATTTGCATTAGTGCTCAGTTTCTGAGAGTTGAAGTCTTTCTGGCCTTTTTTTGAGAGCTATTTTTTGGCACTGCAGGATCATTTTTTGGCGCTACAGTAAATTATCCCCATAGTGTATTTTCAGAGTTGAAAGGGTTAAACAGCCTTACAATAGAGTCACTCTAGTTAGAAGGAACATCTGATGCTAATTATACGATTATTATTATAATATACAATTACTAATTGTACTGTTAAAGATAATAGTACATTTTTTTTTTTTTTTTTAATTTTTCTTTCAATAATTTTTATTAGAATTATCAATGTTGATACAAATTTGGTCAGTACAAGAATAACAAGCGTATCAGTACTATAGGTAAAAGGGAACAACAGGTGCATGGCATACTAATAAGAGTCTTTGCAAACGCTAATTCACCTCAAACAACACATCAGATAGCATATTGTGTGATACAATTATCCATGTCTAAAAAAAAAAAAACGAAAAAAACACCAGAGACGTCAGGTCCCACTACGATGATGGAGTTGGAGTAATAAGCCTACGAATTCAATCAACCTAATAAGGCCGAACTAGCAAAATATTGAAACAGTGTGGTGCATTAGAGAAAAGATAGACCACCAGTCCTGGGGCTTGAAGGGGAGCCAGGATTAGGAGAGGCGTCCACAACCACCCCGAAAAGGGATCATGCTGTGGGTATGGAGCCGCCCCCTTCCCCTGGACCCCGGGTCTCAGGTTAAATCACCCCAACAGGGTGTATCCTATAACGCAAACCTAAGTTGGTAGCTTGTAAACTTAGAACTAAAACTATATATGGTCAAGTGACCATTCAAACACAGGTGAGGATGGGAATGTATGGAGGGAGGTCTAAGAGGATCAGAATACCTGGTCTCCGAAGAGCCCAAATAGCATAGCGGTAACTCCCCCCGCCACTACAATGCATTACTTATACCGTCTCAGGATAATCACTTATTTATTTAACATGTCCGGTTTGGTTTAAAGATAAAGACGAAAGGAAAGTAAGGGGACAGAAAGAGGCAGGAAGAGAGAGGGGAAAAGCAGGAAAGTCTGGGAGAGAACGTACCCCCAGAGTCACTCAGAGCGCAGGTAGGTCAGGATAACTAACGCCAGGATATAAGGGGATATTACAGAACTTGGCCCAGGGTTCCCAGGTAAGTTCGAAGAACCGTGCTTTGTCTTGTATTATACTGACTATCTTCTCCTGGGACATAATCCAGGAAATTTTATGCTTCACCGCAGTAAAAGGGACCCTATGCTTTTTCCAGCAGGCTGCTATTGTAATTTTAGTGCCAAGTAACATAAAAAAGATCAGTTTTTGGGTATATTTATCCACCTTATCTACCTTCTGATTCAACAGAGCAATCTCAGGAGATTGAGGAATCGGGAGGGTTGTTACTTTTCGAATCACTGAAAAGACTTTGTTCCACAAACTCCTGATTCTTGGGCAAGTCCACCATATATGGTACATTGTACCTATATGGTTACACCTTCAGAAACACAGCGGGGAAGCATCCGGGAAATATTTAAAATGCCTTTGAAGAAGCGTTGAAAGCAGGAAAACCAGTTATCCTTTTCCCAGGAAATATCAAGGTCCTTTTCCCAGGAGATGGCATAGGGAGGTTTGTATGTCACCGAGGCTAGAGCGGCATAAATGATGGATATCCCCCCTCTCTGATCCGTGGCACCTGCACACCATGATTCATAACTAGTGATCTTAGGAGGGTCTGGCTTATTTGGCCAGATGGATTTAAGGAAATGTTGTATTTGCAGGAACCGAAAATGTTCCGCGGTGGGCATCTCAAGTTTACTAGTGCAAAAGGCAAGGGATAAAGGACCTGTAGATGTGAAGTAGTTGCCTATTCTGAGTAAGCCTTTATTTAACCACCAACTGAAAGCTAGGATGTTCATTCACGGCGGAAAATCAGGGTTATGAAATAAATGCGTCAGGGGCTTAAGGTCAGAGATCAGGGAGGGATTTTTATGTAATCGTCGCACAAAGCTAGTGAGTGGGAAAGCGTGGGGGCTAAAATGGGCGGTCTCCGCTTAGTAGGAGACCAGATCAGATAGTCAATAGTATGTAGAGGAATAGCTTGGCGTTCCATTGATACCCAGTCTGGTTTGGGGCCTTTTGAGTACACTATGGAGATCTGGGCTAGCTGAGCGGCCTGGTAGTACCACCATATGTTGGGTACGGCTAATCCCCCATGTGACTTAAGCCTGAATAGAATGCTGTTCGAGCAACGACTACCCTTAGATCCCCAAATGAATTGTGTAATTTTGGATTGAAGAGTCTGTATTTGAGACTTTTGGATGGGGATGGGTAAGGACCTAAATAGGTACAGTATGCGGGGTAGGAGGGTCATTTTGACCGCATGAATACGGCCTAGCCATGAAAGGTTGTGTTTATTCCAAGTAGATAGGTCAGAGGTTAATTTACGGAAGATGGCCGGGTAATTCGATGAGTAGAAAAGGAAAAGCGGGGAGTTTGGGACTTTGAATGAGGCACATATACACAGTGTGCCTCCATCCCTATTGCAAAGATAAAGAACGGGAAATTGGGACTTTGAATGAGGTCAAGAACATTGTGGGAGTAGATTGATAAAAACAAAAAGTATATTTATTGAAAATAAAAGATGCATAAAACATATCAATTGCATAACCACTTCAGGAGAGACATTGTAGTGAATATCAAACCATAAAAGTTCACACACACATAGTATGTGTGTATGCAACATGGGCATCAAAGGTACATTAAATATATATCAACTTGGCACCACATAGTGGTCACAACTGATTGTACAATACATTCAATAAATTTCATATATATACACATTGCAGCAGCCTAGGCGAAAAAAATGACAATAATATAAAGAAGTACACTGAGACCATGATTGAAAAAATATATATGATGTGTTCATTGGTGGAAGGTGTAATCTGAGCAGGAGTCTGCGTCATCAAATTGCCCCATGACATGTTCATTGATAGAAGGTGTAATATGAGCATGAATTTGCATCATCAAGTTGTCCGACGCGTTTCGTGTAAACCACTCATCAGGGGCTGATGCTGTGAGGTATCTAAAAGGTATGGTAGGATACAATTAATCCAATGATCACTAGTGGATGGGGACAGGCAATTAAGCCCATCCTGTGTACTTACATGAAATGAGAGTTGGAAGGCATGAAAAGCCAGGAGCCAGGGCCGGGACGGTAGTCTGTACCGGGAGCTGAGGTAGTGTGGCAGCGCTGCGGCGGGGTGGGCATACACCCAGACCACCCCCACATCCATAGATAATGGGTTGCCAGATAGAATGGTGAAACATGGTGTTGTACCAGTAGAAGTAAAAACTGCCGGGAGGGATCTAAAATAAAAGGATGGAAAATCAGTGTATCATAGTATACTGATAGGATAGATGGAAGATAGTTTGCATCCAGTGAGAAAGTGAAACCGAAACAAGCAGGTGTAGACCTCAACCAGATAGCTTATAAAGGATTGCGCATGAGGGGGTCAGAAAAGACCAAAGAACCCAGTATGCTAGAACCAATTGGTAGAAAGGAATGGCTGGCTAGCAGGATGAGGAGTAGAGTGGTATAACAATAGCTTACTTGTATCCCAGGCAGAGAAAAATAGACCACGTCCTGTAGCGAGGAGTAAAAAGTTTGATCTGGCCAAACCAAGCTGAGTGGGGGGAGGCCGGATATAGCTGATCCGCACACGTGCACGCTGACACACACCAGCGTCACGCAAGCTCGGCCAATGCAGGGAGGGGCTCCGGCACAGGTGGTGAGAACCGCCCACGGAGGGCGCCCCAGTGTCCGGCTGGCCGGCTGAGATGGACAAAACTCTGACGTGCCATGACGCAAACATGCGCCATCACACATAGGGTTGAGGGCGTGGCGCCGATGCTCTGTGGGCACCCGCCCACCTCACCAGAGGAGGGGGAAGGGGAGGGGGCACCCAGAGCGCATCGCAGCTCCCGGAAATCAGACAGTAAAGCGGACCTGAAAAGCTGAAATTGAGACTCAATCCCAGACTATGGATGTAACAGTGTATATCGCAAAGGGGAGAGGCTGCATCAGCTCATGGACACAAAATGAATATGTCCTGAGGTCATGCCAAGACCCGGACTTGGTGTATACAGATCCAGGGCTTGAAACTCACACATGGGTGGCAGGGGGACACTGACAACCCTGTCCATAGACCACCATCCCTAAATTTGAAAAGGAAAAGCGGGGAGTTTGGGACTTTGAATGAGGCACATATACACAGTGTGCCTCCATCCCTATTGCAAAGATGAGTAGAGGGAAGCTATACTAGTGGAGAGGTTAACCCCTAGGTACGGAAGAGATGACGATTTCCAGGAAAACGGGAAATGGTTTTGTAAACTACTTAGAATGTCGGGGGGGGGACCGTTATATTTAAGGCTAGTGATTTAGCGACATTAACTCGAAGGCCTGAAATTTCACCAAATTTGTCGCGGAGAGAGAAAATATTAGAGGTCGATATCAGAGGGGAAGTGACAAAAATCAGCAAGTCGTCAGCAAAAAGAGCGCATTTGTGCTCTTGTTTACCACAGACTACCCCCTTAATATCTGGATGATTTCTAATAGCAATAGCCAGAGACTCCATCGCTATGGCGAAAAGGAGGGGGGACAAGGGGCAGCCCTGCCTGGTACCCTTCTCTATAGACAGAGGTTTGGAGTAGTAGCCCTGCATTCTGACCTGTGCACTAGGTCCCGAATACAAGGCTCGTAAGGTGCCCAAAAAATTTGGACCAAATCCCCATCGCTCCAGGACACTGAATAGGTATGGCCAGGTAACAGTATCAAAAGCTTTCTGTAGGTCAATTGATAACAAGTATCCTTTTTGTTGGGATCCTCCATCCCATTGGGAGTTGAGGAAGGAGATGATGTCAACTGCCCTTCTGATCTGATCCGGTCCTTGTCTCCCCGGGATAAAGCCCACCTGGTCTCTATGGATGTAGAGAGCTATGCAAGATGCTAGTCTGTTGGATAAGACTTTTGTAAGAATTTTTAGATCATTATTGATTAAAGAGATGGGACGGTAATTGGAGACCAAAGAGTCATCTTTACCAGGTTTCGGTATGACCGATATGAATGCAAGGTTAAGGGCTTTATCCAAGGGAGAACCAGACCGGAGAGAATTGAAGAACTTGACCAAATACGGAGCTAGTAATGGTCCGAATTTCTTATAGTACCCGACTGAAAAACCGTCTGGTCCCGGGGCTGAGTTTTGTTTGAGCTGTTTGATCACCCCGAGAACTTCCGATTCCGAAATTGGTTCATCTAGGAGCTCCGAATGTTCAAAGGATAATTTTGGAAGAGGGAGATTGTCTAGGAAGTCTGATATGGGGGGCGGGGCTGCTGAGAGTTCTTTCTTATATAGTATAGAAGTCATGGAATACATCCATGATGCGGTTCGGATTTTGAGATAGTGTCCCTGTTAGAGTGCGGATTTTGGGAAAGGAGAAGGAGCGAGGTCTTGGAGACAGTTTGGCTGCTAATTTAGTCCCTATTTTGTCTGCCTGATAGTAGAAACGAGCCCCAGACCATCGAAGATGCTTCTCAGCTTCGGTGGTAAGTGCTAGGTTTAGGGAAATCCGAGTCACTTCCAGGGCATCTAGGGATTCCCTGGTAGGGTTCCTTTTATGGGCCCTGCTCAGGGACTGGAATTTTAATAGGAGGTTGTTAATGTCTGCTCTACGTTCTTTTTTAAGGCGGGAGGTGATTTGGATGATTTTTCCTCTAAGTACTGCTTTATGAGCTGCCCACACAGTTTCTGGGGAAACCTCCCCGGTATTGTTTAGTCGAAAGTATTCTTGTATTTTCTGTGCTAGGATTTTGCAATTGATTTGATCGCTTAAAAGTCCTTCGTTAAGGCGCCATATGAATTGTTTACTATTACCATGAGAATGCTGTAAGAATAATAGAACTATGGAGTGATCTGAGAGGGAGGAGTCCCTAATAACCGCTTTATTAGCCGACGGGATGTTGTGGGCTTGAATAAAAATATGATCTATTCTAGTGTAGAGACGATGTGGAGCCGAATAGTGTGTATAATCTTTGGATCTGGGATTCATTTCTCTCCAGATGTCCACGAGGCCACGGGAACAAAGTGTAGCGGCTATTTTAGTACTTTGTTTTGGAGGTTTCCTAGATCTAGAGGCGCCTGGCACCGATTAGTCAAGTGAGAGGTCAAAGGGGAGATTTGTGTCTCCACCCATGATTATTTTCCCTTCTAGTTGTGGGCCTAGCGTGGACATCATAGCGGAGAAAAAGGAGGCCTGACCTTTGTTTGGAGCGTAATAAGAAATGAAGGAGTATTGGTCGCCCTCTAAAGAGCCTTTTACTAAGATAAACCTGCCTGCTTGGTCTTTAATGACATCAGTCAGGGAGAACTTAAGGTGTTTTGCAAAGCAGATTGCAACCCCCTTAGTTTTGTTGTCAGCTTTGGAGAGAAAAAACTGAGGATAGTTTTCATGTATGAAGGAGGGACTATAGGAGGATGGGAAGTGTGTTTCTTGTAGTAATAGGACTGCTATTTTTTGTGATTTGTAGCGATTAAATAATTTACGTCTCTTAACCGGGGAGTTCATCCCTTGAACATTATGTGAAGCTATACAAATGGGCGGAGGGGGAATAAGTGTGTCAGTGTGCATGGATCAGAGGGAGGGATAAACGCATCATATAAAGTGAGCTTACCTGAGCTAGCAAGATTTGGGTAAGTGTCCAAACCCCGGAAGCCGGACAATTTTGGAACCTAGCCTGTAGACCTTCAGCTGGGCTTCTGAGTGACTCTAGGAATAGGTGGGAGAAGGTAAGAAAAGGAGGAAGGACGGTCGAACCTGAGAAGTAAAAACAGGACATATCAAGAACAATATAAAGGAAGACAGTATAGGTGTTCATCATACAGCTTATTAGTAACCTAAGTTTCCCTGTAGGAGGAGAGGACTTCATGCCTCCTACACAGGTTTTTTTCCCAAAAACCAAAACCCCTAACAGGGGGGTTGTGGAAAGGTCTCCGAGTGGGGGAAAAAAAATACCACTCCGAGACAAATGGAGGCGAAGTGCAGCCGCTCCAGCCATGCCGCCAAAAAGAAGATCGACTACTAAAATTTTTCGAGGAGGAAGGATGAAAAAACAAGACCAATCAATGAAAAATGTAGGGAGGGGAAAAACAGAAAAAAAAAAAAAAACATTAAAAAAGTTTAATGAGGATATGAGGCAAATTGACAGAGTCACCTCATCCAGTGTTAGTTAAGGCCCAAACTCTGCTAGAAGGGAGAGGGGGACATACAAAAATCAGTGTCCCAATGCCAGGTGGGCGTGTCATAGTAAGGGAAGAACACAGTTGATTGCAGACTGTTCCTTCAGGTGGGCGGCCATCTTTCGATCTCTTAGCCTGTTGCTTGTGCCATAGGGGTTGGATGGGGCTCGTTGGAGGAGGTCTTTTCGCAGAGTTTGGGGTCTTGGGGTCCAGAGCAGACGCAGAAGTTGGGGAGTGGGATATAATCCCTAGTTGTAGCATCAGATGTTCCCCATCTCCAAAGTTCGTAAAGCTGTACGATTTGTTCAAGTAGGCAAAATTTAGGCGAAAAGGAAATGACCACCTATAAGTGATCGATTTTTGGGACAGGATAAGTAGGAGGGGTTTTAATGATCTTCGTCGTTGTATGGTGAAGGGCGAGAGATCAGCGAAAATTTGAATGGAGTGCCCTTGAATGGAAAGGTTGTCAGTTTCCCTGGCTTTACGCATGACTTCCTCTTTAACTCTATAGAAGTGAGGTTTCACAACAATGTCTCTGGGTAGGCCATCTTGGCGGGGGGGTTGGAGAGCTCTGTGTGCTCGATTCAGTTCCAACTTATAATCCGGTATGTCAGGGATCAAATTTTTGATGAAAGCGCGGACTACTTTGTCTGTGTCTTTGAACGATTCCGGGAGGCCTCTCAGTCTGAAATTGTATCTGCGTGATCGATTCTCGAGATCGTCGAGCTTTGCATATGCCATATCTAGCTGTTCATGTAGGTCATGGATCCTTTCAGTATTCTGGTTGGCCACAGCAATCGTTTGATCAGTCTTAATTTCGATCGCTTCAATTCTCGCCCCCAGATGCTGCAGGTCTGCCTGTATGGTAGATGTGATTTGTGAGGCAGTATGGGCCAGTCCCTTTGAGAGCATATTTGAGAAGGTTTCCATTAAAGAGGAAAAGTCTGTGGGAGTTGGGGCAGGGGGGCTGCTCTGATTGCCTGGGGGAGCCTGGATGTAATTACTTTCATCCATCGGTGTGAGGGGGGAGCCGTCAGTGAGTCCACTATTTGTGATGTCTGAGGTGGAGGAAGAAAATAGCCCATCCTGATGGGTACTCACTGTTTGGAGTTGTTTCCCTGTGTTGCGGGAGGGTAGAGGAGGAAAATCTTCCAAGGATTCCTCCAGATGCTGTGTTAGGCCTCGAGCCGCGCTGGCGGCCGCCATCTTTGCAGAGGCCGCGATCTGAGGGCCGGGTTCTAGAAGTCGGGATAAATCCCGTCTGGCAGAGCCCCCGGTCATACGGGGGGGTCCTTCAGGTCCTCAGGGACTGTCGAGGGGGTCTGGTCGGCTGTTTCCTCCTCTAATGCTGGCTGCGGCGGCTAAGACAGGCTTTTACATTGTAATATGTAATTATTTTTAAAAAATCATCTCATATGAATGAATTGAAGTTAAGAAACATATATTAAGTTCAAATTTTGACAAAGATTATTTGAAAGGTTCTATGGATTATAGGTTTTTTGCTAAACACAATTTGGAGGGAAAATATGAAACATAAATTTCTGAAGTGATATCTATATTTCAAAGTATTGTACAACAATGATACATTTATGAATTATGAAATTAAGGGGATTTAATTATTTGGTAAAAGAAAAAGAAAATAATAAGGGTGAAAATATGTTTTATGGTATATGAAGCAAAAGGTGAATTCACTTTTCTTTATATAGAATCATATTTGAAAATGTATTCAAGTCAATTATCTTAAGAACTTAAAGTATGGATGAATACGAATGTGATGCATTTGAGGTATAAATGGATTTAGATAAGAAAATGATAAGATTATTAATCAATCATTTTGAGAGGGAAATGTTAGAATAACAGAATTTATGAATGGATGAGATCTTAAATAATAATTGAATTGTGTATATATATATATATATATATATCTTCTATGTATGGAAAAAGTGAAATTATATAAGGTTTTTATATTCGTAAAAGTTTATGCTGTTATAAGCTTCATAAGCAGTTCTATGTAGAACTCACATATGGCAGTAATTAAGAGTGTAAATTAAAAGTAAGGATTTGATTGGCCACAAAACATCATGTGACCGTTGTGTCACGGATGACGCTGCCGAACCCGGAAGTCGTCCCGTGTAACAGCGCTGATTAGCTGTCACACTCTAATTTCTAGGTATATAAAGCGCAGTTGTGTGGGGGGCTTATTCATACCCCAGCAGAAGCCTTAGGAGGCGAAACGCGTCGGGTTCTATGACTATACCCCACCACTACCTACTGCGCCTGTTTTTATAATTTTTATGCTAGTTTTTATATTGGGCCTAGTTTTTACCGCCCCCTGTCTGTAAAAACGTTTTTTTTCCGGAGTACACTCCTCAAATAAAGTGCTTTTATGCTCTTTGCAAACCAAGGATTTACACTATGTGGAGTTTTTTTCCTCTTTCTTGCTTATTTGCACACTTGATGGACTTCTGAGGAAACGGTCATCCGGCGATCGGAACCATACCCTGGGGACCCCGGACTCCAAATCGGTGCTTCAGTTGAGGACTACTGACAAGATGGTTTACAAGTTTTCCCACAAACCTCTACCTCACACCGTCTAACGGTATAGGCTCGTTTGACTCACCGCTGCGGCCTGTGAGTCCACCGGATCTGGTAAGGGCATTCTTTTGCTTTCTACTTTCTCCTGGTGGGAATTACCCATATGAGCCAAGATCCAGCGTATTGATCGGGACCTTCCCCAATAACCTTTAAATTACCTTTTGAGAAGACGGCTTACACCCAGTTGTCTGTGGGACTGAATGAGACTACCCCATCTTGCCATTTAAGAGACTTTTGAGTTCCTATTTGTTTACTTTCCCCTAGGGATGCCGATGTCCCTTTTCTTGTCTGCTACCTCCATTGAATTTTAGTTTTGTGGAATAACATACTCAGCTCATTTAGATATCTTGCATTGACAATTATTTGCCATATCCCTTATGTATGATCGTCTCCCAATCAACATATAGTTTTTCACTAAGTTTTATATTCTTAAATACACACTGTGTTCTCACCTATATTGTATATATTACCCACTATATACTTTTTGTATGTTTTACAAACACAATATTTTTTACACTGAAGGTGTTTTCACTCTCTCCCATCCACTATTTCTACCTGTATAGTAATAGGAGTCTCACTACCCATTAGCGCCACACTTTTTTACTTTTAATTTACACTTGCAACGGTCATATTGCTGTGTTGGCTGCTTTATCCTCATTTAGGAGTTGGCGCAATTTCTACATTTTCCTTTATTAGTAATTAAGAGTGAGCTGAGTTTTACCTTCCCCCTTCTGTGAGAAGGGAAATTTTTAGATGCTAAAAGTTTCAAAGTTTTAGTTGAAGACCATAATTTCTTTATATTACAATATTTCTTGATTCGGATTATTATTAAGAACATTGCATTTAAACGAATATACTTACTGATTTATAGTATTTGATTTAGATGTTAAAAAGAAACTTATATTGTATATGTTTAAATTTACACTTACACATAGCAGTTTTGCTCAACATCCTGTGTTAGATTGAGTGACCCCCACCCTTGTCAGAAAGGTGAGAGGGAAAATGCTCATTGAAAGCCCGGGAATTTCTGTAGAACTACAAGGCAAATAAGGAACATTGAATTAGCCTCTTTTAGATAAGTGGGGGCTAGTTATAAGAGCAGACACAAGGAGACTTGCTGTCTCTTGAATGCTTTACACACTCACGCTCACACTTGGAGACATGAAAGGAAACTGATTCAGCTACACACAGATATATATTTGATTCAATCTTCATTTTAAGAATAATCACATGGAGACAGACAGATAGAAACAAAGGAGAGAGGAGATAAGATCAGGGAGAGTCCACGTGGGGGGATTAAGGAGACCGGAGAGGGATGGAAGGGACGATCGTCTGACTGTCGGAGAGAATACGGCTCCCAGCGGGGAGATCACACTTTGGTATGAAATGATCGGAGAAGTCCTACAACTCCAACACACACGTGTCCGTCTCTGCTGATCTTCCCCGATCCTTCACTGACACTTCCCCTCCGCCTCCCCGCCATTGTCCACCCAGCTGTCACTTCTCTCCCCGGAGATCGGTGCTCACCAGACTCATGGCCGCCCTCAGCAGCCCCGGCTCCAGTCCCCACCCCACCTCCCCCCGGTCTACTTCCAATCCTCCCCCAGCGAGACCACCGAGCAGCCGCCGGAGAGGAGACATCCGGGTAAAGTCACCGTCAAGTATGACCGAAAGGAACTGAGGAAGAGGCTGCGGCTGGAGGAATGGATCCTGGATCAGCTGGTCCTTCTCTATGACTGCCAGGAAGAAGAAATCCCATAACTAGAAATTGATGTGGATGAATTGTTAGACATGGAGATGGATGAACAGAGAGGAGAGAGGGTGAAGGAACTTCTTAATGAGTGCTACAAACCAACAGAGGCCTTTGTAACTGGGTTACTGGAGAAAATTCAGGGAATGCAGAAGTTAAGCACTCCACAGAAGAAGTGATTTGCTAGCAAGTTCAGAGATAAGAGGACAGCGCCTCCACTTCATTCTGGTAGCAGTGCAGAAATGCAAGCTGTCAGGGTCACAGGCTCCCCCCTGCACAGATGGATTGTGTGTGGCTGCTAGCAGCCCACTTGGGACATGTAATGCAGGGGAACCACTTTTTATATAATGTTTTTGTAGAAATCTTTTTTAATTAAATAAAAGTAAGTGTTATGAAATTCTGCGTATTCATATTACTCCCATTTCGTAAGTGTGTGTGTTGCATTTTCTCTGAGTTTCTGCAGTGTCTCATGGGGTCACTGCCTGGTGATGACACTTGGGAGATAAGACTGGGATTGTGAACTGTAAACAGGACAAGTTCAGACTATGACACAAGCGGGTGCTTGGCAGCTGGTATTTCACTGAGACAATCATTTGGAACCTTTTTACTAGTTGTGTAGTAAGTGGATCAGGATAAGAACATCTATTGTATTTTTCTTGTTGCCTTTGTCCTAGCAACCCATGTTTCCTGTCCTTCCCCTTTCTCCTTTTTTTTCTGTACATAAATGAGTGGAAGTGCATGAAGAGCAAATAAACATGCAAGTTTTCACCCTTACCCACTATATTAGGAATGTAAAAAGTTTTTGGCTGGCATTGATTTCAGATTATATCAAATATAGTTAATGGGAATTCCACTTTTATTAAAATGATATAGCATATAAAACTACAAAATGGCACATTTTGTACTTGTTTTTAATTGCTATTAAAAAATAGCTTTCCATTAAAAAAAAAAAAAAAAAAAAGAATAATCACATTATTGATGCTATTTTTTATATTCTACAATTGATATTGTTCTTGTAACATTTTGCTATTTTATTATTAAATCAATTTTGGAGTTTTTACACGAGAACTGAACGGATTTTCTTGGAACTTTCCTCATCAATATGAATTATTGAAATATAGTTGTTAATACAGTAATAACTCAAACTTTTACATGATCTCCATAATTTTTTTTTCTCGTGATCTCCAGAATAATCTTTTTTTTTTCTTTTTTTTTTCTAGTGATCTCCATAATTTTTTTTTCTCGTGATCTCCAGAATAATCTTTTTTTTTTTTCTAGTGATTTCCATAATTTTTTTTTTTTCATTTTGTATGTCAAGTTACCACAACACCATTATTATCTTGTATTTTTTAACCTCAAAGATACAACTATGTTGGTGTCCCTTGTTAATTTGACATTGTATTTTTGAAATGTACCTGCCTACTCACAAACAAACTGTCCTTTTTGAAGTAAAACACATAGCCAAGTATTTGTCAAAACAAAAATTTTGAATTTAATAGGGAGCAAAAGCTCATAACAAAATAAAGAGGAAGACAACGCTGGAGAAACATTTGGAATTGGTGAAGGCTTTGTACCCCAGGGCAGACATCAATTATTTGACTGTCAAAATAACCTGGTAACCTGAGGAGTCCATTTAATAGGGAGCACAATACGGTCCCGGACTCCGAGAGATCGGGAGCAGCAGCAGATGACATATATGTCCCAAGGCATACAACAGCCTACGTTTTTTGCGAGACCACACCAAACCCAGGCCATCACTCTCAACACTTCCTTCCACGCTTCCTTCCATGCTGCTGTGGTGGGTAGGGTGGCTGTGGTGTTGGTGGTGTTGGTGGAGGTGGTGGAGGGGCATGGTCCAACTCACACAGGTGTGTTTGAGGTGTGAGTTCGCCTCTTGTCCCCTTGTTTAGGGCCTTGAGAATAATCTCTTCACATATATTGCTTTGGGCCTCCTGCATGTGTTCTAATTTGCTGGCAGTGATGCATCCAAACGACTCGTGGACACCAGGGGTCGTGGTAATTGCTGCAGTAGCCTGTTTTAGGAAAGCAGCCGTGGACTCCTTCAGATTCCTCGCCTTCCTGGTCCTTTTGGTTGGAGGGCATAGGAAAGGAACCTGGGATTCCGTCAAGCTGCTTGCCACGGCCTCCTCCTGGCTGAGACTTTCTTGTGTATGAAAATGGTACATAGTTTTAGGTTTTTGGTCATCACACACAATTTTGAGCTCATGACTGTTGCAAATTGAAAGTTAACAATTAGAAAAGACTATCATTCTGACCCCTGCATTTTTCATTCTTGTCCCAATCATTTTTGGCTACTGTCTGTTGATATGTAAACCACTTTGTAAATCAGAAATTAGTGATCAATAATATCTAGTTAACATCATTCAATTTTTGACAAGAAATATGTTCAACAATGCTATACCTGGGTCAAGCTGGGCTCCTCCACATCTTCTTCCTGGGTGGAAGGTCCAAGTTGGACCTCAGGAGCCTCAGCTGATGTGGAAGGAAGTGTTGATAGCGATGGCCTGGGTTCTGTCTGGTCGGACAAAAAACACCGGCTGTCGTAGTACCACAGCATGGGGACATATACGTCATCTGCTGCTGCCCTGGATCTCAGGGAATCCTGGACCTTCTTGCGCTCCCTATTATATGTGCTCCTTAGGCTACCAATTTTGGTGTCAGGAAAGTTCCCCTGCGCTGGTAACGTCAATCATTTGGTGTGCAGTACTGAGGTCCACCAGCAGGTGTCTCCTGGCAGTTTGGAGCTCTCAGAAGAGCTTTTCCCTGCTGGTATTTCGTCACCTTTGGGCCGCAGTACTGGCATCCACCAGCGGAGGTATCCTGGCAGTATGGAGCAGGTATTCCCCTCTGCAGACAGGTGTTACCAGACTTTAATTAGCAGCTGCAGTATAAATATCCGGCAGGTGCACACACATCTTGCCTTGGTATTGTCCTTGAGCCCTGACCTGCAGCCTGCATCCTGTATACCTGAATCCTGTACCTGAGACCTGATTCCTGGAGCCTGTTGTTCCTGTTCCCTGTCTGTTTCCTTACTCTGGACCCTGAGCCTTGTATCTGACCCGTCCCTCCTGTGATCCATCCATCCTCTCTTGTCCTGTTTGTTTCCCTACCCCAGCTGCTGACCTCCCATTGACGACCCTGGCCTGGCTCTGTTTATGATCTCTGTATTTCTCTTACTTGTATAGATTTGTTCTGTTATTATTATTATTTGTGGGGTTCTGTTTTGTATTGGTTGTGGTGCACTGAGTGATATTGGAGGTGGTTGTGTTATATTTATTCATTTATCTTTAATAAATCATTTATATTTTCACTTATACACGTCTGGGTTTCCTCTGTTGCAGTTCACACAGTTCTGGCCTTATCTGGTACATGACATTTGGCCTTCAAATAGGTGACATCTGCCGTGGGATACACAGGCTTCACCAATTCCAACAGTTTATCCAGCGCTGCCTTCCTCTTTTGCTTGTTCAAACAGTCCCTGCATTGGACTTGCCAGAGACGTGGCAGCTCCCTGTACTTGTCTATAAAGCTGGGTAGGAAGTCAGGGGCTGTGAATTTGTCAACCATTTTATCTGCAAGACACAACACAAGACAAACCCTAATTTCAGGCTAAACTCTCCTAATCTTGTCCCAATATAGGCCTCAATCTATAAGCAGTATAGGCCACTAACCACTGATGCCCCAAGTTACAATTGTACCTTCGTTTGAAGGATCGGCACTAACGATCCTCCGTCCTCCACTCACAGATCGTATGTATGTCGCATCCGTGTTATGCTTTATATAAACTGTGCATGCATCAAACTCCGCCCCTGTCCTTCTTTCTAGTGTATTCCCCAACTCTTCTCTTTTGGGGCAGAAGGAGAGCACATGGCGGAGACACAGCAGGTGTGTGCTGTTATCAGCAACGACGACGAAAGCCCAGAGAAAGGCAGTTCCCTATCCAGGAGGAGATATAAGGCCTCAAATATGTCCTTTGAAGAGATGGTGGAGATGGTGGACATCTTGAAGAGGACAGACTATGATTGGAAGCATGGACAGAAACCCAAATGTGAGAAAGGCCAAGATCATGGCTAAAGTTGTGAGAAGTCTGCACAGGCCTTTTTAGGTTTTTAGGTTTTTGGTCATCACACACAATTTTGAGCTCATGAATGTTGCAAATTGAATGTTAACAATTAGAAAAGATTATCATTCTGACCCCAGCATTTTTCATTCTTGTCCCAATCATTTTTGGCTACTACTGTCTATTGATATGTAAACGATTTTGTAAATCAGAAATTAGTGATAAATAACATCTAGTTAACATCATTCAATTTTTGACAAGAAATATGTTCAACAATGCTATACCTGGGTCAAGCTGGGCTCCGTCACATCTTCTTCCTGGGTGGAAGGCCCAAATTGGACCTCAGGAGCCTCAGCTGATGTGAAAGGAAGTGTTGATAGCGATGGCCTGGGTTCCGTCTGGTCGGACAAAAAACGCTGGCTGTCGTAGTACCACAGCCTGGGGACATATACGTCATCTGCTGCTGCCCCAGATCTCAGTGAATCCTGGACCTTCTTGCGCTCCCCATTATATGTGCTCCTTAGGCTACCAATTTTGGCCTTCAAATAGATGATGTCTGCCGTGGGATACACAGGCTTCACCAATTCCAACAGTTTATCCAGCGCTGCCTTCCTCTTATGCTTGTTCAAATAGTCCCTGCATTGGACTTGCCAGAGACATGGCAGCTCCCTGTACTTGTCTATGAAGCTGGGTAGCAGCTAGGGGGCTGTGAATTTCCTGATCCAGGAGGAGATGTAAAGCTTCAAATATGTCCTTTGAAGAAATGGTGGAGATGGTGGACATCTTCAAGAGGACAGACTATGATGGGAAGCATGGACCATACAGAATCCCAAATGGGAGAAAGGCCAAGATCATGGCTAAAGTTGTGAGACGTCTGCACAGGACTTTCGGGGTACGATGATCCAAGGAACAATTGAGGAAACGTTGGTCAGACCTGAAATTGAGGGAGCACGATCAGTATAGGAAGATCAGGAAAGTGCTGCAAAAAAGTATTTATCCTGTGTTCCTATTATTATTATTACTTTCATGCTGGTCCATGTGCTTTTCTTTTCTGCTGTACAGTTTAAAATGCCAAGTTTGATGTTCGTGGGCACAAGAATTGTTCATAGTAAACATCGTTCATTCAACCACTAATACGACATTTTTGGCAGATGCAGAGTAACTGCAATGTTTCATATTACTATTTATAGCCTAAAATATCTGTCTGCTAAGTATACCTTTTTTGGATTCACATAGGGGAGAAAAGAATCTGGACATCTGAGGACACCAGTAGCCCCACACCTACTGAAGAAAGGGAACTCACCACACAACCTAAAGTATGTGGATGTAGAAGTTCAGGAAGTGCTGGGTGAAGTGGTCAAAATGGTGTGGACAAAAGGTCAGTGTCTGAGACCACAGCTTCAGGTAACTTCAGCAGTGCAAGTGCACAAGTACTTATCAGTGAGATCATGGTGTGCAATCATGATTTAGAAAAGATGAAGCAATATATCCATGATGTTCAAAAAAGACTGAGCAACATCATTGATATTTTAGGCAAAATCTAAACAAAAAAAACATTTAAAGTTGGTGTTATTGTTGTACGTGTTTTAAAAGTTTTAAATGAAATGCAAAGCCAAATTTTGAAGATGCACACAGTGTGTCAACATATGCTAAAAAGAAAAAGAAATAACCGCGCTAAATATTAATAAGACATGTGAAATGATATTGAAAACTTCTGTTGAAAAATTCATGTGTATATATGAAACATTGCGATAATCAGAAAAATATAAGTCCATGCATATAACTATAAATCAAAAGGTAATGTCCATATGTGGTGGATGGGAATCCTTACATATAACGATTGACCAAAATCAGTCCCAGAGAGAAACCCATGAGTAGACACAACCAGACTCGGTGGTAAAGATGAAACAGACACCACACTCAGTGATCCGCCACCACACAAATATTGCGCTTACCACAAGGCAAGCAAAAAACAGCCTATATTACGTCCTGGTATTTGAAATCCAGCTGGTGCAACTTGACTGCATACAGCGTGGCTAGGAGGATATAGCAAGGACCCCAAACTCTCGTCTCACAGGCATGTAGATGAAAAGAAACTGACCATAGTGTAATACTAGCAAGATAGTTTAATAAAAGAAGGTAGAAAACTTACATAGGTAGATTAAAAAACAGCAAATAGCCGGCCGGCATAGCGAGCACCCGTCCACACTAGGATGGCGATGACGTCAGAGCGTCAACCTCCCGACGTACGTTTCACCACAAATGGCGTCGTCTGGGGGACGCCCCCAGACGACGCCATTTGTGGTGAAACGTACGTCGGGAGGTTGACGCTCTGCGTTTTTTAATCTACTTATGTAAGTTTTCTACCTTCTTTTATTAAACTATCTTGCCAGTATTACACTATGGTCAGTTTCTTTTCATCTACATGCCTGTGAGACGAGAGTTTTATATCCCATGATGGCAGATAGTGTGACACACTGTGTGTTTTGTTGCTTTAGCAAAATAGATTTAGGGAAAATACACACATTTTAGGCATGGGATCAAGAGGGAAATCCAAATTTTGAGTCCCAATTTGTGTGCATCTTCAAAATTTGGCTTTTACAGCAGGGGTGAGATCACCCCATCTGATGAAGGCAAAATCAACACAGTTTTGACATACTAATGTCTCATATGGCCTTCACTTTAGCAAAGTTGAACTTTGTAAGTTCCTGAGTTGGGGGTGGCCTTCACTTTAGCAAAGTTGAACTTTGTAAGTTCCTGAGTTGGGGATGTGTATGTTATGTTTTAAACATGCCTGTTTAGCCCCAAAAAAGGCAAATTTATGTCAAACATACATGTTATACACCAAGATGTTGGTTTGTTCCAAACAAACAAACACATGTAAATGTGCTTGGAGTAAAACATTTTATACTCAACAATGTGTGGTTTCTTATTTCAATGCTCAATACCAGTTTATTTTTTAAGTTGGTGTAGTTACAGTGACAATGGGGGTTATTTACTAAAGGCAAATCCACTTTGCACTACAAGTGGATTTGCCTTTACTAAATAACCCCCACTGTGCTGTAAAATTTGCTAAAATCAGGTCATTTTAGGGACTCCAAGTAATTAATTCATGGAGTTGAAAATGATGATTATTTTTATCATTAATGCATTACATGCATTACCAACAGTAACATTGTGTGTGTGTGTAGCAAACCCACAGCACAACACATTAGTTAGCTGAAGAAGAGATTGTCACCTCATGTATCAAATAAGTTATGTTTGCACTACTGAAGAAAATGGCCAAAAATAAAATGCCATTTGAGAACCTAGGAGACAGATAAGAAACACAAACAGAAATTCAAATGAAATATGAGTTTAGTTTAAAAAAAAATGTATTAAACAGATTCCAGATTTTCTGGTAAATCATTTGACTCCCTACCCACAACGTACTCAACATAGTTTTGCCATAATTCATAGACACTTTGGGGGGGGTAAGCCAGGACTGCCACTTTCAAGGGCCATCAGTGTTATTTGATCTGGTGAAAAGATGGCCTCAGTCCCAACTGAGGCCAGATAGTTGGCTGCATTCTTCCAAAGGAAATTGCGAAGAATGCAGCAGCTCAAGATAATGTTTTAGTTTGTATTCGGCCATGTTGTTGGCCGTAAGGAAAAGCAGGAACCGGCTGGCTATTATGCCAAAGACATTCTTGACCACTTTTCTGGCACAGGCCAGCCGGTAATTAAAAACCCTCTTCTCCGGGGTCAGGGTCCTCATGGGGAACGGCCTCATCAGATGTTCCCCTAGCACAAAGACCTCATCTGCCACAAAAATGAACTTGAGGCCCACAACATTATCCGCTGGAGGTGGCAACCCCAAGGTGCCTTTTTTGAGATGCCAGTAAAATTCCATCTGGGCGATAATTCCTCCATCAGACATATGGCTATTCTTCCCTAGATCCAGATATAGGAATTCATAAGTCGCTGTCACCACCGCGAACATCACAATACTACTGAACCCCTTATAATTGAAGTAGTATGACCCCGAGTTGGGTGGTGGGACGATCCGGACATGCTTCCCATCGATCGCACCACTGCAATTGGGAAAGTCCCATAGCTAGTGAAATTGGGAGGCAACAGTATGCCATTGCTGTGGGTTAGAAGGAAACTGTGGAGTCAAACAAGAAAAAAAGAATGAGTACTTTTGCACATAACATTGCAAGAAGATTAGACACAAACATTCTTGGCCAACATAAGTATAACATTTATTGAAATGAGTATTTAAAGATAAAGGTATAAGGTCCACTTATCACATTCCTCACCTCCTCTGATGGCCCGTTGTAAAAATTTTATGATGGTGGGGGGAGATGTTTTGGACAGGTAACCCTCTCCACTTCATTGAGAGCAGAATGCATAAACAATGTGTGTTACTTTGGCCAGCCCCTCCTTACTTACACTATTGGCAGCCCACTGGACAGGTAAGAAGCGTCATAATACAAAAATATGAATACACCCTGTACAAATTGAAGCACATTTTTACATTCTGCAATTATTTATCAAGATAATAGGAGAACAAAACTTTAAACAGTACCATTTGAAATTATTCAGGCAGACACTTGCACTACATGCTTTGGTGAATTCATCCATAAATATGACCACAAAAGAGGTAGGTATAGTGTGTATGGGTTTGGCAAAGTCAGCAGAGTATTGGTATCGGTTGAATTAGCGGTTGGGGGGAGGGTTCCAAATGAGTTTTGGCCCCAGAAAAAAAGCCTCTTGCACTCTGCCTGAATTTAAGGACAACAATAACACGTGGACACATTTTAGGGGGTTTTTAGGGTAAGCACTAAAATGGAGCTGACAAAATACATTGTTAAGTGACTAGGCTAGGTGTGTATGGGCCCAGGATAGCATGCTTGGGAGGTTAGTGAAGGCAAATATGCATGAAGGACAAAAAAGGAGCAGTAAAAGCTTACAGCATGCATGAGGACAAAGAGGACATTCACAGCATATTACAATCATGGTTAGGGATGTTCGGGATGTTCGGTTTGCACCAGAACATGCGAACAGGAAAAAAGTTTGTTCGAACATGCGAACACCGTTAAAGTCTATGGGACACGAACATGAATAATCAAAAGTGCTAATTTTAAAGGCTTATATGCAAGTTATTGTCATAAAAAGTGTTTGGGGACCTGGGTCCTGCCCAAGGGGACATGGATCAATGCAAAAAAAGTTTTAAAAACGGCCGTTTTTTCAGGATTTTCAGTGATTTTAATAAGTAATTTTAATTTAGTATGCCTGTAAAGGGGCGAATGTTTCCCGTGTTTAAAACAGTCTGACAGCAAAATGACATTTCAAATAGAAAAAAGTCATTTAAAACTACTCGCGGCTATTGCATTGCCGGTCCGACAATACACATAAAAGTTCATTGATAAAAACGGATTGGGAATTCCTCACAGGGGAACCCCAAACCAAAATTAAAAAAAAAATGACGTAGAGGTCCCCCTAAATTCCATACCAGGCCCTTCAGGTCTGGTATGAATATTAAGGGGAACCCCGTCCAAAATTTAAAAAAAAAATGACGTGGGGGTCCCCCTAAATTCCATACCAGACCCTTCAGGTCTGGTATGGATTTTAAGGGGAACCCCGCGCCAAAATAAAAAAAAAAACGGCGTGGGGTCCCCCCAAGAATCCATACCAGACCCTTACCCGAGCACGCAACCTGGCAGGCCGCAGGAAAAGAGGGGGGGACGAGAGAGCGCCCCCCCTCCTGAACCGTACCAGGCCACATGCCCTCAACATTGGGAGGGTGCTTTGGGGTAGCCCCCCAAAACACCTTGTCCCCATGTTGATGAGGACAAGGGCCTCATCCCCACAACCCTGGCCAGTGGTTGTGGGGGTCTGCGGGCGGGGGGCTTATCGGAATCTGGAAGCCCCCTTTAACAAGGGGACCCCCAGATCCCGGCCCCCCCTGTGTGAAATGGTAAGGGGATGCAAAAGTACCCCTACCATTTCACTAAAAAACTGTCAAAAATGTTAAAAATGACAAGAGACAGTTTTTGACAATTCCTTTATTTAAATGCTTCTTCTTTCTTCTATCTTCCTTCTTCTTCTTCTGGTTCTTCTGGCTCTTCTGGTTCTTCCTCCGGTGTTCTCGTCCAGCATCTCCTCCGCGGCGTCTTCTATCTTCTTCTCCTCGGGCCGCTTCGCACCCATGGCATGGGGGGAGGCTCCCGCTCTTCTCTTCATCTTCTTCTCTTCTTCATCTTCTTCTCTTCTTCATCTTCTTCTCTTCTTCATTTTCTTCCCCGGGCATTTCCGCATCCATGCTGGCATGGAGGGAGGCTCCCGCTGTGTGACGCGTCTCCTCTTCTGACAGTTTTTAAATAATAATTCTGACGCACGGGACATGACGGGACTTCCCTGTGGCATTCCCCGTGACGTCACAGGGAAGTCCCGTCAAGTCACCATGCGTCACCGGCCAGGGTTGTGGGGATGAGGCCCTTGTCCTGTGTTGAGGGCATGTGGCCTGGTACGGTTCAGAAGGGGGGGTGCTCTCTTGTCTCCCCCTCTTTTCTTGTGGCCTGCCAGGTTGTGTGCTCGGATAAGGGTCTGGTATGGATTTTTGGGGGGACCCCACGCCGTTTTCTTTTATTTTGGTCCAGGGTTCCCCTTAAAATCCATACCAGACCTTAAGGGTCTGGTATGGAATTTAGGGGGACCCCCACGTCATTTTTTTTTTTTTTTTTTTTGGTTCGGGGTTCCCCTGTGGGGAATTCCCATGCTGTTTTTATCAAGGAACTTTTATGTGTATTGTCGGACCGGCAATGCAATAGCCGCAAGTAATTTTAAATGTCTTTTTTCTATTTGAAATGTCATTTTGCTGTCAGACTGTTCTAAACACGGGAAACATGGAAACATGCGCCCCTTTACAGGCATACTATAGACACCCCCCAGCTACAAAATTTAAAGGGATATTACACTTTTATTGTTTGACTTTAAGCATTAATAAAATCACTACTCCTGAAAAAACGGCCGTTTTTAAAACTTTTTTTGCATTGATCCATTTCCCCTGGGGCAGGACCCAGGTCCCCAAACACTTTTTATGACAATAACTTGCATATAAGCCTTTAAAATTAGCACTTTTGATTTCTTCCATAGACTTTTAAAGGGTGTTACGAAGCATGCGAATTTGCCGCGAACACCCCAAATTGTTCGCTGTTCAGTGTTCGGCATGAGTTCGACTCGAACTCAAAGCTCATCCCTACTTATGGTAATTATGGAATGATGAAATAAATACAATACATTAGCAAACATTAAATACATAGAATGTATGTTAAAGGATAAAACTTACCTTAATATAGTCCTTCTGCAGGACCTGAATGATGGCAGAACAGGTCTCTGGAATAATGATTCCCAGAGCCTGGGGGGAGATCCCAGTCGTGAACTTCAGGTCCTGGAGACTTCTCCCCGTCGCCAAGTACTGCAAGGTGACGACGAGCCTTTGCTTGGGGTTTATGGCTTGCTGCATGCAGGTGTCCTGCTTCCTAATATAAGGGGTCAGCAAAGCCAAGAGACGGTGAAAGACAGGGTCTGTCATTCGGAGATATTTCCTGAAATCATCATGATATTTCTCCTGGACATCCTGCTACAAAGGCATATGACAGAATTGGTCACAATTAAGCAACCAATTCTTGGTCCAAGAACTCCTCCTCCCCCTGTTCATGGACTGGACTTGGGTCAAAGCAATAACTCAAACACCAAGCCCAACAACAGCGCAAACTCTACAACAAGTACATAACCGCAACATGGCTAATAAACGAACAGCTGCTCAGAACGAACTGACAAAACCCACTGAAAATCAGAAAGGACCTGACAAGAACGAGCTGAAAATCAGAAACGACCGGACAAGAACGCACTGAAAAATCGGAAACTAACTATAAATAGAACGCACTGAAAGACAGAAATGAACTGACAAGTACGCATTGAAGAACAGATACGAACCAACAAGCACAAACTGAAAAGCACGAGGCTAAAAAGCGCAAATTGTCTCTCACCAAACTTCTACTAACATGAGATAAACACGAGATTAGCAGAAGGAGCCCAAAGGGTGGCGCACTGGCTATTGAACTTCCTTTTAATCGGCTCGTCTTACGTCTTGTACGTCACCACGTTCCCACGTTCGTAATTGTTGGCCAACATTTGTGTGACCGTGTGTATGCAAGACAAGTTGGAGCCAACAACCTTCAAACAAAATTCCATGGTTTTGTTGTCGGAATGTCCGATCGTGTGTACGATGCATTAGTGTGTAGTGTACCAAGCTTTATAGACAGCAAAATTTGAAAGTTGGTAATGCTTGTCTCCTGACTCATTTAGTTCTACAGTAAATTTCTGCTTGAGCTACTAAACTGTATAAAAGAAGCTGCAAGCTTTATATGTGGCTAGAAATATTATTAGTACATATTAAGAATGTGTATGCAATATTTCATATTTTCCTGACTAAAAGTTTAAGGATTGTATTTCCCTTTTTTAGGGGGGGGCTGTTGAAGGTAGTATGGCTTGCTTCCAAAATGCATTCTCATGGCAGACGGACTGGCAGCTCCGCTCTACACTCCCGCTGGAGATACATACTTTGGACGGATATCCGAACACCGGACGAACCATCCCAGCTATACAGGGCAGCTCGGCCCCGGCTCCCTCTGGATAGATCTCAGGCTGATCTCGCTCCCTCTATATAGCTTGCCTTCTTCCTATATTGGATAAAGACCATAGCTCCCGGTTCACACTTGGACTTCCCATCCACTGCAAACTTCATCCCCCACCACACCCGCTTTATATCATTTTTTATCCTTTAACAAATTGTACTTCACAATGCCTGCTTGGCGCTTTTTTTCCTTTTCCTCTTGCATAAGTATAAAGATGCACACCTGTATGGAAATAATACAAGCTTTATATAAGAAAAGGTTATTAACAGTACATACATCCAATGTACAAAAAGGTATATCAGCAAAAGGAATTTTGCACATGTACCTGGGTATATTCACTATATTACCAAAAGTATCGGGACGCCTGCCTTCACATGTGCATGAACTTTAATGGCATCCCAATCTTAGTCCGTAGGGTTCAATATTGAGGTGACCCACCCTTTGCAGCTATAACAGTTTCAACTCATCTAGGAAGACTGTCCACAAGGTTTTGGAGTGTGTCTATGGGAATGTTTAACCATTCTTCCAGAAGTGCATTTGTTAGGTCAGGCACTGCTGTTGGATGAGAAGGCCTGGTTCACAGTCTCTGCTCTAATTCATCCCAAAGGTGTTCTATTGGGTTTTAGGTCAGGACTCTGTGCAGGTCAGTCAAGTTCCTCCACCCCAAATGTGCTTATCCATGTTTTTATGGGCCTTGCTTTGTGCATTGGTGTGCAGTCATGTTGGAACAGGAAAGGACCATGCACAAACTGTTCCCTCAAAGTTGGGAGCATGAAATTGTACAAAATGTCTTGGCATGCTGATGCCTTAAGAGTTCCCCTCACTGGAACAAAAGGGCCAAGCCCGACCCCTGAAAAGCAACCCCACACCATAATCCCCTCTACACCCAAGGAGTTGAACCAGTGCACAAAGCAAGGTCCATAAAGTCATGGATGAGTGAGTTTGGGGTGGAGGAACTTGACTGGCCTGCACAGAGTCCTAACCTCAACCCGATAGAACCCGATAAACCATCCAATCAACTGATCACATGTGCAGCTTAATGGCAGTTGAAGAGTAAACAGAGACCAAGATGACAGCAACCTTGGCTGAAAATGATAGTTGGGTTTACTTTCACTTTAAGTTGAACAATAGATGACACCGTCATCGAATTTAAGAGTGTTGACTCTTAGTCAGCTGAATAGAAAGGTTTAGGTTTGTTTTTCACTCGCTTGGCAGCAGTAACACTTGTAAGTTCTGAAAGCCTTATAAACATGGAACAGTTTCAGTTGAAAAAAAAAGTTTACTTCTTTCTGGGTCCAGGTCTTATCTGTTTACGCACCAATACAACCCATTATTCTGAAGCTCAAACAACCTTTCAAACTCTGGGCAAATTCTCAGAGTCTTTTTGTTTTCTGTATTAAAAGGTTTATCCAGAGGTTGATTAGTATAATTTATTGAGAAGTTATATGTAATAATTTTGTGGCTCTAGCAAGTGAAAAAGCAAAAAATTTTAGCTTGGTTTCTAATTTTTTTATGAAAAGATGAACTTGCTCACAATACCCTAATACCCTTCCCCCAATCTCTGCTGCACTTATACAGTATATTATGACCAACCACACCAGCCTGTGTAACAGACCTCACACTCGGAATATTCACTGCACAGCTCTTGGGGCTATGTACTATCACAATGCATGCAATGATGTGAACTTAGCCTTTAACTAATCCAATAGTTTGGTTTATATGTATCTACAATCAGCTCCTTTGGCCACACTGTTTGCATAGTGGTGCATTTCCTAGCTGGCCTTTTTAACTCCTTTGCACCCACAATATACAAATATGTGGCCTCTCTGAGCGGCCGCAGATTTGCATATCATTTTGTAAACACAGCTGTACCGAGAACGCATGTCCTGTTCGCTCCCAGCACAGTTACCGGCGACTAACAGAAAGCTTTCCAATTACGTGACTGCTGTGAAAGACAATCATGGCATTCACATGATCATAAACCCCGCCCTGCCTCCCAGCATCTGAAACCCCTTAAAGGGCCAGGAGGCACTGGCTCCAAGGGGTTTTCCTCATCACCATAGGTCAAAGAAAGTGAGGACTGTAGCTGTCAATTTCAGTGCTATCTTTTAGGAAAGGGCGGAATGAAGGACCTCAAACATCACCAACTCCATGAGGTAGAGAATACTTTGATAATTAGTTTTTCCAATTCTATTGGTCTAAGACACAGCATTGGCAAACAGGTATAGATAAGACTAGGCCTGGCCTATTGCATCTTGTATTCACCCTCATTTCTGTTCTGTTGAAAAAAATACATCCAGTCAAACCTATGTAGTGTGATCTATATTCTTTAACAATCCCGGTAGCCTTGTATATTCTGTCTTGTGAAAAAGACATCTAAACCATTTTTGAAGTATAGTTCTTTACTTACATGGCTCCATTTACGTGGCCTCAAATATCCTGGTCAGCACATCTTGTAATTGGCTACTATGCACCTTCTGCCTGAAGACCTGCAGATGCCCTTTTGCAGGTACTTTGCAAAAGTAATTTACAGTATCTCACAAAAGTGAGTACACCCCTTACATTTTTGTAAATATTTTATTATATCTTTTCATGTGACAACACTAAAGAAATTACACTTTGCTACAATGTAAAGTAGTGAGTAGTGTACAGCTTGTATAACGGTGTAAATTGGTATCCCCTCAAAATAACTCAACACACAGCCATTAATGTCTAAACTGCTGGCAACAAAAGTGAGTACACCCCTAAGTGAAAATATCCAAATTGGGCCCAAAGTGTCAATATTTTGTGTGGCCACCATTATTTTCCAGCACTGCCTTAACCCTCTTGGGCATGGAGTTCACCAGATCTCCACAGGTTGCCACTGGAGTCCTCTTCCACTCCTCCATGACAACATCACGAAGCTGGTGGATGTTAGAGAACTTGCGCTCCTCCACCCTCCATTTGAGGATGCCCCACAGATGCTCAATAGGGTTTAGGTCTTGAGACATGCTTGGCCAGTCCATCACCTTTACCCTCAGCTTCTTTAGCAAGGAAGTGGTCGTCTTGGAGGTGTGCTTGGGGTCGTTATGTTGGAATACTGCCCTGCACCCCATTCTCCGAAGGGAGGGGATCATGCTCTGCTTCAGTATGTCACAGTACATGTTGGCATTCATGGTTCCCTCAATGAACTGTAGCTCCCCAGTTCCAGCAGCACTCATGCAGTCCCAGACCATGACAATCCCACCACCATGCTTGATTGTAGGCAAGACACACTTGCCTTTGTACTCCTCATCTGGTTGCCACCACACATGCTTGACCCCATCTGAACCAAATAATTTTATCTTGGTCTCATCAGACCACATGACATTGTTACAGTCATCCATGTTCTTAGTATGCCTGTCTTAAGCAAACTGTTTTCAGGCTTTCTTGTGCATCATCTTTAGAAGAGGCTTCCTTCTGGAATGACAGCCATACAGACCAATTTGATGCATGTGCGTCGAATGGTCTGAACACTGACAGGCTGCCCCCCCCACCCCTTCAACCTCTGCAGCAATGCTGGCAGCACTCATACGTCTCTTTCTCACAACCTCTGGATATGACGCTGAGCATGTGCACTCAACTTTTTTGGTTGACCATGGCGAGGCCTGTTCTGAGTGGAACCTGTCCTGTTAAACCGCTGTATGGTCTTGGCCACCGTGCTGCAGCTCAGTTTCAGGGTTTTGGCAATCTTCTTACAGCCTAGGCCATCTTTTTTTCAGATCCTCAGAGAGTTCTTTGTCATGAGGTGCCATATTGAACTTACAGTGACCAGTATGAGAGAGTGAGAGCGATAACACAAAATTTAACACACCTGCTCCCAATTCACACCTGAGACTTTTTAACACTAACAAGTAACATGACAACAGGGAGGGAAAATTACTAATTTGGCCCAATTTGGACATTTTCACTTAGGGGTGTACTCAATTTTGTTTACACAGTAATGGCTGTGTGTTGAGTTATTTATTTGCACTGTTATACAAGCTGTACGCTCACTACTTTACATTGTAGCAAAGTGTAATTTCTTCAGTGTTGTTACATGAAAAGATAGAATAAAATATTTACAAAAATGTGAGGAGTGTACTCAGTTTTGTGAGATAATGTATGTTAGTACTGTCACTGGTACTGGTTTAAAAAAACAAAAACACTAATCTAAGTCTTTAGCTAACTATAGGAAACTAACTAACAGGATCCCTGAGGAGCCTGCATTGGCTAACCATAAAGAATCGGATCACATTCAAGACCCTCTGCCTCACTCACAAATGCATACAAGGAAACACTCCTCAATATCTTCAAGAGAAAATAAATCACTACACACCCAATCACAGTCTTCGATCATCTAACCAAAACCTCCTCCTCATTCCCAAATACCGCTACAAATCAAAGGGAGAACGAAGATTTGCAGTCCAAGGACCACGGCTATGGAACGCTCTTCCGACTTACATCCGCATGGAAGAAAACCATCAGGCCTTCAGGAAAAAACTCAAGACCTATCTCTTCTAAGAAGCTGACAACACAGAACGGATCTAGCGCCTTGAGGCGATTCAGTTCGCATTTGCAGTGCTTTACATCGCAAGTCATTCATTCATTCAGTAATAACAAATGTTTAGTTATTACTACATATATAAACACATTATAGAATTGAAAAAGTATCACTAAAGAAAGTCACCTTTTGTTTAAAAAAACAAAAACACTAACCTAAGTCTTTAGCTAACTATAGGAAACTAACTAACAGGATCCCTGAGGAGCCTGCATTGGTTAACCATAAAGAATCGGATCACATTCAAGACCCTCTGCCTCACCCACAAATGCATACAAGGAAACACTCCTCAATACCTTCAAGAGAAAATAAATCACTACACACCCAATAGCAGTCTTCGATCATCTAACCAAAACCTCCTCCTCATTCCCAAATACCGCTACAAATCAAAGGGAGAACGAAGATTTGCAGTCCAAGGACCACGGCTATGGAACGCTCTTCCGACTTACATCCGCATGGAAGAAAACCATCAGGCCTTCAGGAAAAAACTCAAGACCTATCTCTTCTAAGAAGCTGACAACACAGAACGGATCTAGCGCCTTGAGGCGATTCAGTTCGCATTTGCAGCACTTTACATCGCAAGTCATTCATTCAGTAATAACAAATGTTTAGTTATTACTACATATATAAACACATTATAGAATCGAAAAAGTATCACTAAAGAAAGTCACCTTTTGTGATAATGTAAACATTTACTTTTTATTTTCTATGATGTGTATATCTAATTAATATTTTAAGTAATTTATTTGGCATGCAATTTACAAAACGTAGTTTATTTATTATGTATACACTGTGATATTGGAGCTGGAGATCATCAGCCAAGCACCTTAGTGAAAGCAAACAGTCCCTTTTACAGTCAAAAACAGGCCAACAGAAAAAAACAGGAAGCTAAAAATGTTGATCAATTGTTAGTACGAAATATAAACGCTCGGCTCACTGCCAATCGCACTTCTACTTTATTTGGGTGTTTGAAATTCCCTGGATGCCTATTGCCGCGTACACACGAGCAGAATTTCCATCAGAAAAAGTTCGATGGGAGCTTTTCATCGTATATTCCGACCATGTGTATGCCCCATCAGACTTTTTCCGTCGAAAATTCAGACAGACTTAGATAGAGAACATGTTCTATATTTTCCCGACTGAACTAATTACTATCGGAAAAAACGTTTGTGTGTATGCTGTTCCGACGCACCAAAAACAACGCATGCTCTGAAGCAAGTACGAGACGGAAGCGCTCGGTCTGATAAAACTAGCGTTCGGAATTGAGATAGCACATTCCTCAGGCTGAAAATTCTGTGATCTTTTAATGCAGCACATTCTTTTGTGCTTTATAATGCTAGAATAATGAAGTTGTTTTGCTGCTGATATTCACACAGAGTTCTCACAAACTTATTTCTTTATTATTTCTCGTGATCTCATGAATAATCTTTTATTTTTTTTAAACCAGATCTCCATAATAATGTTTTGAATTATTTTTTATAGTCATCTTTTTTTATTATTTTTTATTTCATCAAGATCTCCTTTTTTTTGGATTATTGAAAAATTATTTTCTAGTGATCTCCATAATTTTTTTTTTGTGTGTGTCAAGTTACCACAATAACATTATCAGCTTGTATTTTTTAACCTCAAGGAGGCTGGTTGTTGTCCCTTATTAATTTGACATTGTATTTTTGAAATGTACCTGCCTACTCACAAACAAACTGTCCTAGTTTTAGAAAAACACATAGGCAAGTATTTTCAGAAACGAATCTATCCATTTATTCTGGGTAACAAAATAAAGAGGAAGGCAATGCTGGAGAAACTTTTGGAATTTGCGAAGTCTTTTGGCCCTCAGGGCGCACATCAAGTCTGTGGAAAATAAAATTGTTAGCTTGAGGAGTCCATATAATTTTGAGCCCAATCTGGTCCAGGACTCCCAGAGATCAGGACCAGCAGCAGATGACATATATGTCCCCAGGCTGTGGTACTACACCAGCCTGCGTCTTCTGTCAGACCAGACTGAACCCAGGCCATCACTTTCTTCTCATCACTGCAGCTTTCCCTCCACGCTTCCCTGCACCCTTCCCTACAGCCTTCCCTGCAGCCCTCCTTGGAGGCTGTGGCTCTGGTGGTGGACTTGTGGCAGGAGGAGGAGGAGGAGGAGGAGGAGGATAGGCGAGCTCATATATGTGGCTGTTCTCAGTCAGCTGGCCCCTCAACCCCTTCTGTAGGTCCTCAGCAAAAATTCCCTCACAGAGGAGGAGTTGGCCCTCCTCCAATTTCAGCAATCTAGTGGCTAGATAGCAGCCATAGGCCTCTTCAGCATCGGTGGGCTTCTGAGGACATCACTTGCTTCCCTAATATGGCCCAGTGCTGCCTCCTCTGTGATAGTCCCCTTCCTGGGCTTTTTTGTTGTAAGGCGGAGGGGAGGCACTTGGGATTGGGTGATGCTTCTACTGGGCCCAGCCACCTCTTGGCTGACACTGGGCCCACCCACCTCCTGGCTGACACTGGGCCCGCCCACCTCCTGGCTGACACTGGGCACGGCCACCTCCTGGCTGACACTTTCCAGACGCTCCTCCTGGCTGAGCTCATCCTGTGTATAAAAAGGGACATAGTTTTAGTTTTTGCGTCATCAACCACACACAATTTTTAGCTCATGACTTGCAAATTGAATGTTTATAAATAGAAAAGACTATTATTCTGACCCCAGCATTTTTCATTCTTGTCCCAAAAAATTTTGGCCACTATTGTGTTTAAATCATTAATTTGTTATCAATTATAACATCTAGTTAACATCATTAATATTAGGAAAATAAATATATATAAAAATAATATACCTGGCTCCAGCTGGGCGCATCCACTTCTTCCAGGATTGAAGACCCAGGTTGTTCCTCGTCAGCCTCTGCTGGGGTTGAGGGAAGGGTGGAGGGAAGGCTGCAGGGAAGTGTAGAAAGCAATTCCCTGGCTTCAGTCTGGTCATCCAGAAACTGCAGTTTGTTGAAGTACCACAGCCTGGGTACATAAACTTGCGCTGCTGCTGCTCTTGATCTGAGTGATTTCTGGATCTTATTATGCTCCTTCTTATACATGTTCCTCAAGATCCCAATTTTCTTTTCCAAGAACACGAAGACTCGGGGACCCGAGTCTTTACAAACTCTAGAAGTTTCTCCAGTGTTGACCTCCTAGCTTGTTTATGTGCACACGCAGACCTACGTGCACTCGCAGACCACTTGCAGACCAACGTGCACTCGCAGAACTATGTGCCCTCGCAGACCTATGTGCACTTGCAGACCTACGTGCGCTCGCAGAACTATGTGCACTCTCAGACCTATGTGCACTCGCAGACCTACGTGCACTCGCAGACCACTCGCAAACCTACGTGCACTCGCAGACCTACGTGCACTCGAAGACCACTCGCAGACCTAAGTGCGCTCGCAGAACTACATGCACTCGCAGAACTACGTGCACTCGCAGACCACTTGCAGACCTACGTGCACTCGCAATACACAGTACACAATACACAAGTACTAACGATCCACACACACTACTCAGACAACATGTTCCTCAAGATCCCAATTTTCTTTTCCAAGAACACGAAGACTCGGGGACCCGAGTTTTTACAAACTCTAGAAGTTTCTCCAGTGTTGACCTCCTAGCTTGTTTATGTGCACTCGCAGACCTACGTGCACTCGCAGACCTATGTGCACTCGCAGACCACTTGCAGACCAACGTGCACTCGCAAAACTATGTGCACTCGCAGACCTATGTGCACTCGCAGACCTATGTGCACTTGCAGATCTACGTGCACTCGCAGACCACTCGCAAACCTACGTGTACTCGCAGACCACTCGCAAACCTACGTGCACTCGCAGACCTACGTGCACTCGCAGACCACTCGCAGACCTAAGTGCGCTCGCAGAACTACATGCACTCGCAGAACTACGTGCACTGGCAGACCACTTGCAGACCTACGTGCACTCGCAATACACAGTACACAATACACAAGTACTAACGATCCACACACACTACTCAGACAACATGTTCCTCAAGATCCCAATTTTCTTTTCCAAGAACACGAAGACTCGGGGACCCGAGTTTTTACAAACTCTAGAAGTTTCTCCAGTGTTGACCTCCTAGCTTGTTTATGTGCACTCGCAGACCTACGTGCACTCGCAGACCTATGTGCACTCGCAGACCACTTGCAGACCAACGTGCACTCGCAGAACTATGTGCACTCGCAGACCTATGTGCACTTGCAGACCTACGTGCACTCGCAGAACTATGTGCACTCTCAGACCTATGTGCACTTGCAGACCTACGTGCACTCGCAGACCACTCGCAAACCTACGTGCACTCGCAGACCACTCGCAAACCTACGTGCACTCGCAGACCTACGTGCACTCGCAGACCACTCGCAGACCTAAGTGCGCTCGCAGAACTACATGCACTCGCAGAACTACGTGCACTGGCAGACCACTTGCAGACCTACGTGTACTCGCAATACACAGTACACAATACACAAGTACTAACGATTCACACACACTACTCAGACAACATGTTCCTCAAGATCCCAATTTTCTTTTCCAAGAACACGAAGACTCGGGGACCCGAGTCTTTACAAACTCTAGAAGTTTCTCCAGTGTTAACCTCCTAGCTTGTTTATGTGCACTCCCAGACCTACGTGCACTCGCAGACCTATGTGCACTCGCAGACCACTTGCAGACCAACGTGCACTCGCAGAACTATGTGCACTCGCAGACCTATGTGCACTTGCAGACCTACGTGCACTCGCAGAACTATGTGCACTCGCAGAACTATGTGCACTCGCAGACCTATGTGCACTCGCAGACCTACGTACACTCGCAGACCACTCGCAAACCTACGTGCACTCGCAGACCACTCGCAAACCTACGTGCACTCGCAGACCTAAGTGCGCTCGCAGAACTACATGCACTCACAGAACTACGTGCACTGGCAGACCACTTGCAGACCTACGTGCACTCGCAATACACAGTACACAATACACAAGTACTAACGATCCACACACACTACTCAGACAACACTCAGGTACTCACACTACACAGGTACTATGACCCCTGTTATAACCTCCTGTTTTCATTTCTGGTTTTTAACTCACCACTTAGACCAGTTCCATTAACTCTGGTTTTTAACTCACCACTTAGACCAGTTCCACTAACTCTGGTTTTTAACTCACCACTTAGACCAGTTCCACTTGGTCTAAGTTCTAGCAGACTCAAAGATGAGCAGGCTCACAATGAGCTCTACAGAAGGTTATATAGGCCTCAAGCACCTGTGACCAATTAACCATTCCCATTAATTAGTAGGCTGAAGTTGTGATGTTGATTATCACAGAGACCGGTATTGTGGTAATATTTTCCATACATTAGAGGGTTTTACCGTTATTGATAAGTTATTAATTAGTAAGTTAGCACTGTACTTTTTTTTTGTGGTGTGGGAACACGTAACAGTGCTTAGCGGAAAGCCTTTTACTGACACTTTTTTATTTTACCTCCAGTAGCTAATTGTAAATAGTAGTGTGGTAATTACCTATTATACTAAAGATTGGCATGTGGCATTAATAAACATCAATGGATTTCAGTTGTGTCCCACCAGGACTCCCCGCCCCCCCAATGGACAATGTGCCTGGCTGCTGAGTACATTTCCCCATCCCTGCACTGATAGCAGCACTGATGGGCACTGATTGGCAGCACTGATGGGCACCACCAATTGGCACTGATTGTCAGCACTGATTGGTATTGACAGGAAGCACTGATGTCCACTGATAGGCAGCACAGATTGTTAGCACTGATTGGCACTGATTGGCAGCACTGATGGGCACTGACAGGCCCTGACTGGTGGCACTGTTAAGCAGCAATGATTGCCACTGATTGGCAGCACTAATAGGCACTGATAGGCAGCACTGATGTGCACTGATTGGCAGCACTGATGAGCCCTGATTTGCACTGATAGGTGGCACTGCTTGGCTCTGATTGGCAGCACTGATCGGCACTGATAGGCAGAACTGATGGGCACTAATAGCCTGAACAGATTTGAAACACTGATTGGCAGCGTTGATGGGCTCTAATTGGTAGCACTGCTGGGCACTGATAGGCGGCACTGACTGGCAGCACTTATGGGCACTGATAGGTACTGATAGGCAGCACTGATGGGTTCTGATTGGCAGCACTTATGGGCGCTGATAGGCAGCACTGATGGCCACTGATTGGCAGCATTGATGGACACTGATTGGTACTTATAGGCCTCATTGATGGACACTAATAGGCAGCACTTATGTGCACTGATAGGCAGCACTGATGGGCACTGATTGGTAGCACTGATTAATGTTGATAGGCAGCATTGATTAGCACTGATTGGCACTGATTGGCAGCATTGATTGGCACTAATAGGCAGCACTGATTGCCAGCATTGATTGGCACTGATAGGCAGCATTATTTGACACTGTTTGGCAGCATTGATTGGCATTGATAGGCAGCATTGATTGGCACTAATTGGCAGAATTGTTTGACACTGGCAGCATTGATTGGCACTAATTGGCAGCATTGATTGGCACTGATAGGCAGCATTGGTTGGCACTGATAGGAAGCATTGGTTGGCACTGATTGGCAGCACTGATTGGCACTAATAGGCAGCATTGATTGGCACTGATAGGCAGCACTGATTGTCAGCATTAATTGGCACTGATAGGCAGCATTGGTTGGCACTGATTGCCAGTATCGATTGGCACTAATGGGCAGCACTGATTGGCAGCACTAATTGGCACTGATTGGCAGCATTGATTGGCACTGATAGGCAGCATTGTTTGCCACTGATTGGCAGCATTGATTGGCACTGACAGGCAGCATTGATTGGCATTGATTGGCAGCATTTTTTGACACTGATTGGCAGCATTGATTGGCACTGATAGGCAGCATTGGTTGGCACTGATAGGAAGCATTGATTGGCACTAAAAGGCAGCATTGATTGGCACTGATTGGCAGCATTGATTGGCACTGATAGGCAGCATTGATTGGCACTGATAGGCAGCATTGGTTGGCACTGATAGGAAGCATTGGATGGCACTGATTGGTAGCATTGATTGACACTGATAGGTGAGAGGGGGAGTTTCACATTCAGCAGCTCGTAATGCTTGCCAGAGCCGCCAAGTGTGAAAATGTCAGATAATGTAACTGCTTACTGGAAGAAAGACCAGCTGTCACATCTCAGCCACGATGTTGGGGATGGGTGGGACCAAGCAGCTATCAAATACCAGCAAATGATTGGGCTGCTTAAGAAAGGGGGCAAAGCCACATAAATGTAGCGGCCCGCCCAGTCCCCATCCTATTTGCTGGTGTATTTTAAAACCATACCTTGTGCAGTGAAAAAGGGGGATATATGCCTTTCAGGCCAATGTATTTCTCCCAGATGGGAGAGCTCCTCCCTGTTTGTGTTCAACAGCCCACATATATATAGAGAGAGAGGAGCCGGGATAAGCATACCCAGGTGCTACGTGCACCTGTGCCTCATCTACTAATCCCATAGAGAGTATAAAGGCCAAGCTCATTGGCCATCTGCGATCCCAGGCATTCTCCTTTAACTGCTAATGCGTAGACATGCCTGCGCTGCGTAGTGACGTCATTTCCCTTGTCCCCTACACCCGGAAATGATGTAATACCTGGGCAACTACACCCGAAAGTGGACATCACCAACACAGGCAGGAGAGATGGGGAATCCAAAAGCGTCACCACTGGAGTTGCCACCGACACAGATAAGGCTCCTATAAGTGTCAAAGACACCCAATGAACACACAAGAGGACTGAAGGACACCTACACCTGCAAGTATGCCAGTAAGGGCCCACCCTTCAAGAGGGTTAACCCCACATAAGTGGGGCTTAGTGTCCGGTTGACACCACCCTGCACCTCCCAGTGGGGAACTCCAGTACTGTACAAGAAAAAGGACTAACAAAGCCAGTTAGATTCCATCTAAAAATGATACATTAAACTAATACATAATCCAACTAGACTTCTGAATTGTATTATACCCCTCTAATGCGTGAGAGGTATTTGCACTACTCAATCCTGTCAAAAAAGAAATCCACAACCATCAAGGGTTGACTAAATGACAGGCAGAATAGGCAACATAGAGAAAAAAGGAGAAAAAGAGGCATTAACCTCATCATTTCTCCAACCGAGATCACTCTAGCCCATCTAAAATACCAGGGGTAGAGATCTCGCTGGAGAAAAGCATGTATTGGATAGGGATGGGCGAATGGTTCAGCCTGAGCATAAGTTCGGGCTGAACTTTGGTTGTTTGGATGTTCTGCGAACACCGAACAATATGCGGTGTTCGGGGCAAATTCGAAAGCCGCCGTAACACCGTTAAAGTCTAAGGGACACTAACATGAAAAATCAAAAGTGCTCATTTTAAAGTCTTATATGCAAGTTATTGTCATAAAAAGTGTTTGGGGTCCTGGGTCCTGCCCCAGGGGACATGTAGCAATGCAAAAAAATTTTTTAAAAACTGCCGTTTTTATGGGAGCAGTGATTTTTTTTAATGCTTAAAGTGAAGCAATAAAAATGAAATATTCCTTTAAATATCGTGCCTGGGGGGTGCCTATAGTATGTCTGTAAAGTGGCATTTTCCTGTGTTTAGAACAGTACACAGCAAAATGACAGGAAAAATTGTCATCTAAAACTGATTGTGGCTGTAATGAATTGTCGGGTCTCGGCAATAGAGATAAAAAACTCATTGAAAAAAAGAGCATGGGATCCCCGCAGTCCATTACCATGCCCTTTGGGTCTGGTATGAATATTAAGGGGAACCCCGAACCAAAATTTAAAAAAAAAATGGTGTAGGGTTCCTCCCCAAAATCCATACCAGACCCTTATCCGAGCACGCTACCTGGCAGGCCGCAGGAAAAGAGGGGGGACGAGAGAGCGCCCCCCCTCCTAAACCGTACCCAGCCACATGCCCTCAACATAGGGAGGGTGCTTTGGGGTAGCCCCCCAAAGCACCTTGTCCCTATGTTGATTGGGACAAGGGCCACAACCCTTGCCCGGTGGTTGTGGGGGTCTGTGGGCGGGGGGCTTATCGGAATCTGGAAGCCCCCTTTAACAAGGGGACCCCAGATCCCGGTCTCCACCCCCATGTGAAATGGTAACGGGTACATTGTATCCCTACCATTTCACAAAAAAATTGTCAAAATGTTAAAAAAACAAGACACAGCTTGGGACAAGTCCTTTATTAAAAACGATGTCCATTCATCTTCTTATATTGCTCCGCTGACGGACCGAAAAAGAAAAAAAACGCCACGATCCGCCTCCATGAGAGGCTCCCGCCATGTGGCGCTTCATCGCCTTTGACAGTTCTTATATAACTGAGGGCGGGGCCACCCGGTGATGTACCGGGATGACCCCGCCCCTCTGACGCACGGGAACTTCCCCATGGCATCCCCGTGGCATCAGAGGCGGGCGGGGCCACCCGGTTACGTAAATGGGTGACCCCCACTCTGACACCACAGGGAATTTTTTGCCTGTTCGGTATCTTCTTGTGCGAACTGAACTGGGGGGGAGGGGTGTTCGGCCCATACCTAGTATTGGAACCATCATCATTAAGAAAAAAGGAGAGTTGCATCAGCAGGGTAGCACCCCCTACCCACTGGGCCACAGTCATTCTTCCAGGAATCAGAGTTTCCACTACCCACATTACTCTAGTCAGTTTTGCCTGAGGATGGATGGTTGCTTTGAAGTAATTAATCCAACACATTTCAAGCTCCAGCAGATTTTTATTCCAGTCTCCTCCTCTTTATGGTATGTATACTCTGTCTAATGCCACAAATTGCATCCGAGGCATTTTGTAGTTGTGTGTCCATGCAATATGTTGTCCTACAAGTAGGTATAAGTTTCCCACCTGCATACTCTGTACATGTTTGGACATTCTTTCCCATAAATGTTGCAAATCCAAACATTTTGAAAATTGCAACAAAAGGGGGGTTATTTATTTAATTCAGTGTGAATGTGGTCCCTTTTATGTTCCTTATATGTAGGAAAAACTAAGCAACATTTGTGGGAAAGAATTGTTAGAGAGTAGTGAGTCTCTGACAGTTAACTCAATCTAACCAATATGTGACGTGAACTCTTGTGATAGGTGAACCTATTTAATCACTCCTAATAAATAGCCATCAAAATAAATATAAATATAAAGTGACTTCAGTGCATAAACCAATTGGACGTTTTTGGGTTTAACCTCAAGGCTAAAAGCAATCACTCTGTGATGCCCCTAATCATCTAATGATCGCCACACTCTTCACACTGTGTTAAATCAATTTAGTTCACCATTAGAGGGTGCAATTGTCGTGTTTTTATTATTAATATATTTTTATATAGATTTTATAAACCTTATTTAGAAATGTTTGATTTAATATAAGCATTAAAATTAGTTTATATGGTTCTATAACCATATATTAATCCTTAGTGCAATATTTAAAATGATTATGAAGGATGGAAGTGGATTGGATATCCAATTTGTGGTTGTGGATTTATAAAGGAAGTGACGTGTTCAACCACCTGACTCCTGATGACATCAGACGTTACTGACAAAACACGTCAGGTCGTAAGACACGTGATACGTCACTTCTGCTAGTTGGAGCGCAGGTGGAACACAAATGGCGTGCCTGCATGTTTTGAATTGGGCAAACTGCTATTATTGTGCTTTATGGCGATGCCTCATATGGAATAAAAGGAATTTTTACATACTACACAATGAGGAGCCCCTTCTTCTTTTTAAATATATGATCAATTCTTTGGGTTCATCATGCTGAGGACCAGTCTCTCTTCAGAAGACATACTCCTACTGGTATCTGCGCCTGGTTTGACTACCTGTAACGGGTATCAAATTCTTCTGGTGAGTAGATTGTTTGCCTGGTGGTGGTGGAAAACGCTATCTATCTCACCCAGTCCGCAAAGATTCTCACCACTCACGTTGATAGAAGATTTTGGTGGTGGTCTATGGACATTGAATTTCAATCTAATTTTCTTTGGAAATCATTTATATTGGACATTATATATTATTATTGCTTCAGCAAGTATGTCTATAAATTCACTTATGATTCTTAGCACTATTATTGTTTATGTATGCATATTTGGTAATTTAGAGCGTGGCATGAAATGTATTTGATTTCTTTAACAATATAATGGTGCATGTCCATTGATACAAGTCCTTATATAAAAAGTCCTTTTTTTGGGGGTAGTGCACAATATCCCTACACCGTTAGTGGTGATTATTCATAATATAGGTGACAATCTTGCTCCCACCTCACCTCTGTACTCTCTAGCCTCTCACCTCAGGTAAGTATTAAATCAGCATAGCCTATGGTTCCTTGGACGGTGTACTGACGCGTAGTCACCTCTTGGGGACCTCTATGGTTGTTTCTGATGATCTTCTCTCACATATGTTGTGTCTCTGTTTTCTCCCAGGGGGTTACCTCTAATGTCCTCTCAAAGGGGTATATATAAAGGAAGAAGAGCGCTCTGGTAGTGTAGTAACTTAGAATGAATTTATTAAAATCATAACATGCAGTGCACTCACATTAAAAAGTCGAGTAACGGCGTATATCCACGAGCTCCGAGCTCTTTCCACAATCGTGTCACTTCCGGTATGCCTCAACTCACGCCCTACACGTTACATCATGGTCATGTGACTTCATCAGGGGACGTGACCGTGATGTAACGCGTAGGGCATGAGTGGAGGCATCCTGGAAGTGATGCGATTGTGGTACGAGCTCGGAGCTTATGGATATACGCCATTACTCGGCTTTTTAATGTGAGTGCACTTTATGATGTTATGATTTTTATAAAATCATTCTAAGTTACTACACTACGAGAGAGCACTTCTTCCTTTATATATATCCCGTTGAGAGGACATTAGAGGTGGGAGAAAACAGAGACACAACATAGGTGATAGCAGATCATCGGAAACAACCATAGAGGACCCCAAGAGGTGACTACACGTCAGTACACCGTCCAAGGAACCATAGGCTATGCTGATTTAATATATAATCTGAATCCACCCCTAAATGATAAAAATGGATAGTGGCGCTATCCCCACTGTATGTGGGAGTGAGACAGGCGCTAGCACACACACCATTATCGTGGAGTGAACTAAAAGTGCACTGAATCAATTAAAAATCCATGTGAGATACAGTATCCTGACCAAACAAGTATGAATCACCTTAAACTAGTGTTGAAGTATGCAAACACTTCTCAACATCTATGGTGCGCTAGATGAGCTTATATAAAATATATACAAGTAAAAGATGCAAAGAAAACTGGTGAAATATAACACTAAACCAAAAAATATAAAAAAATAATGACACCTCGTGACAAGTGTCATTATACCAGCAATGGAAAAACCTCCAAAAATGAAACTAAAAAAACATGAAATAAAGTGAAGTACAGTTCACATGTAGTGTGAAAAAAGGGTTCCAAGAGTGAAGGTATCTCCAATCAGCAATACTGTGATCCAAGTATCCACCACACCTCAGTGACGTGATTCCACTCCCTTCTGAAATTCAAACTCAGCAGCTATTATAGCCTCCCACTTTCTTGTTTGGCCATCAAATGCCTCAACCCACTCACATGGGGGTTAACATGCGATCTTTGATATCCACTGCTGTATAGATCAAACGCTCTCCTTGAGGCAGTGATTCCACATATGAGATACAAAGAAATGCTCCAATAGTGTGATACCATTCAGAAAATTTATTTAAAACTGAACCAGCACCGATGCACTCACATTGTAGATAAAATCAGCAGGCAAATCACTTCACAGCAGTTGCAACACATCACAGCAATACATGCAGCAATAGTAACACAGCAACAAACGGCCACGGCGGACCCAGGGAGTATGGACACTGACGATCGTCTCACCCGTTCGCAGCAAAAGTTCCAATGATGTTGGCACATCTTGTGTAAAGACAGACATTTGGGGGAGGTTTTGCCGAACCACCCTAAATTTATCTACAGACAGGCACCGAACTTTGGTCATAGGGTGGTTAAGAAAATTTTAAATCAACCAGACCATCAAACCATAAGAATTGACCTACATGGGTTTTATGCATGTAGAAAGTGCATTTGTTGTAGAACGGTGCAGGTGACCAATAGAGGCATGACCCAAATCACTAATGTTGAGGATGAAACATTCAAGATTAGAGAACTTATTACGTGCAATTCCTTCTTTGTAGCGTATCTCTTGTGGTGTCCGCGTGGAATGTTCTTTGTGGGACGCACCAAGAGACTCCTCAAGGTGCATATTGAGGAGCACTTAGCCAACATTACACAATCAGGACCCAAGCCTGTTACAATTTTGTGGCCTAGATGTGGTTCATCATTCTTGGAGTGGCTCCAATCGGGTTAGGGATTTATCACAGAGAGAAACCCGATGGATCTTCCTTCTGAAGAGTTTATTCCCTAGAGGAATGAACATCGAACTTGATTTGAATTGTTTCATCAGCAATCTATAATTAATCATTGCCATTATGTGCCTATCCTGGGTACACTTCTTTGGGGGTTTTGTATAGCTATAGGGGCCAGGTTTACACCCTTAGGAATGGGACTTTTATTGGGTTTATTGTCCATTTTTTCTATCTTTAGCATTTGGATTTGGAGGAGATCCATATGCGTGTTTGATCTAGTTTAGCCCTGCTCCGGTCATTTAGGATTCAGGGTTGTATTCACATTTAAATATACAATATATTATATATATTATATTTAATTTTTATTTTTTATTTTTTATATTTATATTTCATGGTGCTGATTTAGATTAATTGTATGTATATGGAATAGTATTGATGAGCAGCTGCAGTAGATACTGCAGTAGATAAAGCTTGGGTCTGGTTCATCCATAGTACTATACCAAATGCTCCAACATATACCGGGTTTTTCAGTCTATGAGGAGCTATTTTGTTGTATCACAGACACAGGAAGTGTGCAGACGCAGAGCGATTTGCGCCCGCCCACAGAATACTCAATTTGCATAAATTCATGATTGCCATGCTGGTTAGCCAACCCCATGATTAAGTCCCAGTGACGAAACATGTCGGGGCGTGGCTACACGGCAATCTCACGCGAGTGTTAGAGGAAGGAGTGACGGGTTAAGGGGCGGTGGTCAGTGGGGGAACGTTGTCTGCGAACGGGTGAGACGATCGTCAGCAGGGCAGGACTTAGGGTGGTGGGGGCCCCTGGGCTTGAGTCACTTTCGGGCCCTACCTTCTATACATTACCGTATTTATATAACACGTACCCCAAGTTTAGGAGGGAATTTTAAGGAAAAAAACTTTTAGGAGGGAAGTTTAAGGAAAAAACTTACATTTAAATGCCCATCAATGCAGCCTTGAACAGCGTCCATCTGCAGCCTTGTCCATCCATCTGTAGCTTTGTCCAGTGCAGCCTTGCCCCAGTGTCATTTGCAGCCTTGTTATTGCAGTCTTGAAGTTTAAAAATGGCGCCGCCGAGATACAGAGTCCTGTGTATCTCGGTGGCTCTCGAGTCCCGAGCAGAGTAGCCGAGTGTTTGGGTACAGCATCACACAACTGCGCAATTGTCAGTTAAATCGACGCAGTGCCGTATCACAAAAAAAAATGATTGAAGTGCAATATTTCTATTATTACATTGTTATATAAAATAAAATAGTTCAACTCACCATAAGCAGAATCAGTTGGAGCCTGAGCGTGTCACTTGCCAAAGTCACCTGCCTTCAGATGCGGATTGTCACTTGCCATGTCACTTGCCAGCAGATGCAGGGTGTCACTTGCCACGTCACTTGTCAGCGGATGCAGGGTGTCACTTGCCATGTCACTTGCCAGTGGATGCAGGGTGTCACTTGCCATGTCACTTGTCAGCGGATGCAGGGTATCACTTGTCAGCGGATGCAGGGTGTCACTTGTCAGCGGATGCAGGGTGTCACTTGTCAGCGGATGCAGGGTGTCACTTGTCAGCGGATGCAGGGTGTCACTTGTCAGCGGATGCAGGGTGTCACTTGCCAGCGGATGCAGGGTGTCACTTGTCAGCTGATGCAGGGTGTCACTTGCCACGTCACTTGTCAGCGGATGCATGGTGTCACTTGTCAACGGATGCAGGGTGTCACTTGTCAGCAGATGCAGGGTGTCACTTGTCAGCAGATGCAGGGTGTCACTTGCCAGTGGATGCAGGGTGTCACTTGTCAGCGGATGCAGGGTGTCACTTGCCAGCGGATGCAGGGTGTCACTTGCCAGCGGATGTAGGGTGTCACTTGCCAGCGGATGCCGGGTGTCACTTGCCACGTCACTTGTCAGCGGATGCAGGGTGTCACTTGTCAGCGGATGCAGGGTGTCACTTGCCATGTCACTTTTCAGCGGATGCAGGGTGGCACTTGCCAGGGGATGCAGGGTGTCACTTGTCAGCGGATGCAGGGTGTCACTTACCAGGGGATGCAGGGTGTCACTTGCCAGCGGATGCAGGGTGTCACTTGCCAGCGGATGCAGGGTGTCACTTGCCAGCGGATGCAGGGTGTCACTTACCAGGGGATGCAGGGTGTCACTTGCCAGCGGATGCAGGGTGTCACTTGCCAGCGGATGCAGGGTGTCACTTGCCAGCGGATGCAGGGTGTCACTTGTCAGTGATGCAGGGTGTCACTTGCCAGGGGATGCAGGGTGTCACTTGCCAGCTGATGTAGGGTGTCACTTGTCATGTCGCCTGCCACCGGGTCGAAGGGGGCCCCGTCAGGTAGGATGTATGGGGGCCCCATGATTTCTAACATTTAGGCAGTGGCGGAATTATAGGGGTCGCTGAGGTTGCCTTGAGGGCCCCCTGTATACAGTATTTTGATAGCTCCCCGATCCTAAGCCGAACTGTATTCGGCACTGTGAAGGGAGCTGGTCACATTGATTACAAAGTGAAATCACAGTGCTGTGCTCTTTGTCTCCCCCTACAGTGCAGTACCCGGCAGGAAGAGCTAAGGTAAAGGTCTGCCGTTTTTTATCTACTGTATGTGTGTTTATATGTATGTGTGTGTGTGTGTGTGAGCATGTATGTATATATGTGTGTGTGTGTGTGAGCATGTAGGTATATGTGTGTGTGTGTGTGTGTGAGCATGTATGTATATGTGCATGTGTGTGCATGTATGTGTGTGTGCATGTATGTGTATGTGTTTAGTGGTGGTGTGTCCATATGGGCGCCGCCCCCTCTCTCCAGGAACCCCTCTATAACAAATAGATAGATTTATGCATAGCGTGAATCTATCTATGGCCGTCACTGCCCCCTTATTCAGACACCTGGCCCCTTTTTGGACGCCGGGCACCTGAATTACACCGGCGGGGGTGTTTTTAAAGCACTAATAGGCTTCAAAATAGGTGAACTGCGAGTGCAATGCTTGGTGCTCACAGTCCACCCAGGTGTGTTAGAAAAGCAAATAAATATTCGCTTTCCTAACACTGAACCACCTTTCCACCAATCAGGTGCTCGGGTCTGTTACCCGTCACCTGATTGGCTGAAAGGACAGGCGCTTCTATTGGATGCCTATCAGGAGGAGAGGATGGGAGGAGACACATGGAGGACCCCGCTTGTCAACGTCACCCGCTGCCCCACCAAGACAGGGTAAGTCCCAGGCAGACTACGAGCGGGCAGGGGGGTCACAGTGGCAGCATTTGATGGCACAGTGGCTGCGTTTCAGGGCACAGTGGCTGTGTTTCAGGGCACAGTGGCTGCGTTTGATGGGCACAGTGGCTGCGTTTCAGGGCACAGTGGCTGCATTTTATAGGCACAGTGGTGGCAATTGATGGGCACAGTGGCTGCGTTTGATGGGCACAGTGACTGCGTTTGAGGGCACAGTGGTGGCAATTGATGGGCACAGTGGCTGCGTTTGATGGGCAGAGTGACTGCGTTTGAGGGCACAGGGGTGACAATTGATGGGCACAGTGGCTGCGTTTGATGGGCACAGTGGCTGCGTTTGAGGGCACAGTGGTGGCAATTGATGGGCACAGTGGCTGCGTTTGATAGGCACAGTGACTGCTTTTGAGGGCACAGTGGTGGCAATTGATGGGCACAGTGGTGGCGATTGATGGGCACAGTGGCTGCGTTTGAGGGCACAGTGGTGGCAATTGATGGGCACAGTGGCTGCGTTTGAGGGCACAGTGGTGGCAATTGATGGGCACAGTGGCTGCGTTTGATGGGCGTTTTTTTTAAAGAATTTTTCAGTTTGCTTGCACCCCCCAAAAAATTTTGGGCACCATCTGCCACTGGTTTATGTGTGTGTGCATATGTGCATTTATATTTATATATATATATATATATATATATATATATATATATATATATATATATATATATATGTGTGTGTGTATGTATGTGTGTTTACATGTATATATGCACATTTTATGTATGCGCTTTTAATCCTGACCCCCTATATGTGTCCCATTAGAATCGATTTTTTTTTTTTTTTTGCTTGTTCATAGTAAAAAAAAAATGCTGTTCCTCTGAAAAGTGATCCGTGCTCAGATCGCTTTTCAGAGGCATTTGACAGCCGGTAAAGAGGCAATATGTTGCCTCCTGACCGCCTGTTTTAACCCCTTAAATGCATCATCACTATGCTGCAACTGCATGCAATGCACACAGTTGCAGGGTGGTTGCAGTGCAGCCACTTCAAGGGTGCCCTGACTGGAAAAAGATTGAGGAACCCATCTCTCCATTTTCCTCCTGCAGCCCCTGAATGCCTGTGGGGTGGAGAGGAGGAGAAGGGGAGGGAGAATCGATTCCTTTACATGCAGCCACCCACTTGCGACCGGGCCCTGGTGTTCCGCTATCGGGCTCGGAGAAAAGAGCCCTGTCCGGGAGTCAGGGGTGCCCTTCATGGTTTCTTGCATCGGGGCCCTGAAGATTCTAGTTACGCCTCTGCATTCAGGGGGGGGGGGGCGGCAAACTCCCGCCTGCTAGCCAGCCCGTTTTGTCGGCACTGCTGCTTATTTCACGGGGACCGATCAGTAGGGTTGCCACCTTTTCTTCAAGCCAAACCCGAACATTTTAGTGTCGTACGGCAATTTTTTTGTAGTATACATTATAAGGTTGTAAAAGACCTGGGGCACTGTTGGGTGTCCCAATGAGAGTAGTAATGTGGCGTGCTACGCGCGCCATGGCGAACAGTAGGGGTGTCCAAATTGCATTAACAGTGTGAGGGGCTTATTAAACAAAAGCATTTTTGTATTCATAAAATATTCTTAGATTAAAAAAACAAATGTCACTGTAAATATATGAACTTAACCTACCTTAAAAGTGGTCAGTGTCAGTCAGCAAAACAGTGAACAGTGGATGGTAGAAGTAGAGTAATGGACGGCACCAGCATGAGAGTGGACACGATTGAAAACCTGGACTGTCTGGGTGAAACTCCGACAGGTGGTAACCCTAACTACTGCTCGCTTAACCCATTCCATTTAATCAAATGTAATGAGGAAGTGATATAACACCTCCTCCCTGCCTGTCAAATGCTTTCTGAAAAGCAATCCAAATGTGGATTGCTCTTCAGAGGGCACCACATGTGTAAATGAGCCCTACGTCTGTTTAGCCATTCCAGTATTTTCTGTCAATTCAGTAGATAACTGGGAACAGGAACAGGACTATTAATGTTTACTTTGGGACATTGCTGAGTAACCTCATGGTCTGCATCAATTACAAAAAAAACTTCCCTTGGCCCCATCTACTTAGCTGGGGGAAGGAACAGGACTATTTAGGGCCCTTTCACACTACTCTGCAGCAAAATCTGCAAGCAGCAAGATTCCTCTGTGTTTCAGATGTGTTTCAGATGTGTTTCCTGTGCGTTCCTGGTGCGTTTTTGGGTTGCCTGTACCTGTGGAAAATGGACATGTGACTCAAAAACCCACCAAAAACTTGAATGGAAAGCTGCATTTTTGGTGTGGTTTTTCAACACCACACCAAATATGCAGTATGGGTGATTTCTCAAAACGCACTGCACCCACAGTTTAAATCGTCCCATTGCAGAGTAAAAACACATCAGTGTGAAAGGGGCCTTAGGCTACTTTCAGAGTGGTGATTAGAGCTGGTGCGAATTGTAACAGTTCCTAATGTGGCTCTCAGCAGCTAGGTGTGGCTGCTGGCCCCCTTCACTATATTGACATTTTGCCAGTCCCGCGTTCAGCAGCGATCAGCACAAGTAATCATTGGCCATTCAGAGAGGAACGAATAGCTGTGGCCCCTGGTGAAATGTCATTATAGTGAAGGAGGCCTGCTGCCGCACCTACTCGCTAACAGCTGCCACAGGAATCTCTAATACTTGCTGCTACTATTCACACCAGCCCTAATCGCCAAGGTGAATGTAGCCATCAGCTGTTAGTGCTTTGCCTTCCTTGAACAGTTTAATTGCTAATTTACAGCACATTACTTTAGGTGGACTTTAAAAAAAATTAGGGCAGCGAGGAAAAGAAGCTGGAGTCGGGCTTTAGGCAGTGGCGGCTGTTGCTCAAAATTTTTTTTTGGGGGGGACAAACTGAAAAAAAACAAAAACATCAATTGCAGCCACTGTGCCCATCAAATGAAGCCACTGTGCCCATCAATTGCTGCCACTGTGCCCCATCAATTGCTGCTACTTGCCCATCAACTGCCGCTACTGTGCCCCATAGATTACTGCCAGTGTGCACCCTGCCCGGCACTTACCTGTCTCGGGTCACGGTGATGTCCTCCACGCTCCCTCCGAGTCCTCGATGTCTTCTCCTGTCCTCTGCTATGATTGGACACCTGATAGGCATCCAATCACAGCGCCTGTCGCTACAGCCTTATTAGGTGACAGGTAACCAGACCCGAGCATCTGAGAGGTGGGTCAGTGTTAGCAAGGCGATTTATTCACTTTCCTTACACAACACTGTGTAAACAGCGAACGCACAGCGCCCACTGTTTACCAATTTGGAAGCCTATTAGAGCCTATGGCTCTAATCAGGCGCTTCCAAAAACACCCCCCGCGCTGTAATTCAGATGCCTGGCGCCCAACAAAGGGCCAGACACCTAAATAGGGGGCACCAGTGGCAACCATAGATAGATTCATGCAATGCATGAATCTATCTATTGGTAAAAGAGGAGTGCAGGAGAGAGGGGGCGGCGCTCCTGCACCCTTTATGGACCTACTGGCTTTAGGCTTGGTTCACACTGGAGCCGGCTGAGGATCACAGAGGAACGCTGTGCTTCCTGTTCTCCATTTCAGGACGAAATTGGGAATTAATCTATGTCTGAATTTGGCCCCGAAACAGAGCCAAAGACGTACAGTGCAGTGCGCTCCGCAGCCACCCCGGAGATATGTGAACCGGTTCCATAGAGAGCCAGTCACATTCTCCTGCTATGCGAATTGAATGTGGGGAAACCCTCATCCAATCTGCATAGGTGTGAACCCAGCCTAAAGTGAAGCGGACATTCCCTAAAACTTTCTAAGATGCCAAAGTTGTTCAGGCACCTTAGCAGGACTAGTTAAAGCTTATCAGAGAGCAGCGGAGTAATCCTTAATGCAGTGGTTCCTATAAATAAATCAGAGTCCCGAAAATCCGCAGGGGCATGTAAAAAAAAGCAGAAGGCGGAGGTCAGTAGTATGGCAGAGGTAATATGTAATGCAGAGGGTAACCATCAGTGGCCCACACACAGTAACAGGCAGCCCCTGTGCACATCAGTCTTGTCCATCCTGCCCCCCTCCAGGTTCACATCCTCATAGATGCACACAGGCAGCCCCTGAGTTCAGCTTTTTATCCACCATGCACCCCCACATCCTCCTCTTACCAGCAGAGATAAGCAAGGCAAGGACTCCACATTAACTCCTCACCTCCTAATCTAACAACAAGGTTACCAGGACACATGAGTCTGATCAGGCTGGGGAAAGAACAGAAGTAGTTAATCCTTATCTGGCAGCAGCATTCTTTATGTCACGCTCCAGACCTCCTCCACTTCTCAATGAATCCGCCGGGCATGTAATTGCCGGGAACCGCAGCACAAGGATTTCACCTGTGGCGTGCCCGAAAATCATCAAATAGTCCCAGCGGAGTAATCCTTGTACTGCGGCACCCGGCAATTACATGCCCCGGCGGATTGATATACATAAGGGGACCGGGACTATAGTTTAATTGTCGGGAGCCACTGCATAAGTTTTAGTGCTCTGCTGACTGATTTAACTAGTTCTGTTCCTTCCTCAGCCCCCAGCTGCTGCCCGATAAGCACTAGCTATGTTCCTTCCTCCGATCCCCAGCTTCCACAGTCCGATCTGAGTGAATCATGTGTCCGGGATCCAGGGAGACTGAAAACCGGACACATGGTTCAAAATGATTCAAAACCCGTACTGTCCGGGTGAATCCCGGACAGGTGGCAACCCTACCGATCAGGCTTGTGTACTCTCACTTCCTGGTAGCAGTGGAACGCACGATAGGGCGGACGTGATGTAATCAGCTGGAAACGATGCAAGACATGGGAGGCCCTATCTTGCGTTCCACCGCTACCAGGAAGTGAGAGTACACAAGCCCGATCTATCCCCGTTAAATAATAAGCAGCGGTGTCTGCGAAACGGGCAGGCTAGCGGGCGGGAGTTTGCCGTGGATCCGGCCCTGCCTGCGGGGCCCCCGGGTTTGAGCCCACTCAAGCCAATGATAAGTCTGGCCCTGATCGTCAGTGTCCATACTCCCTGGGTCCACCGTGGCCATTTGTTGCTGTGTTACCACTGCTGCATGTATTGCTGTGATGTGTTCTGACTGCTGTGAAGTGATTTGCCTACTGATTTTATCTACAATGTGAGTGCATCGGTGTTGGTTCAGTTTTAAATAAATTTTCTGAATGGTATCACACTATTGGAGCATTTTTATCTCATATGTGGAATCACTGCCTCAAGGAGAGCGTTTGATCTATACAGCAGTGGATATCAAAGATCGCATGTTAACCCCCATGTGAGTGGGTTGAGGCATTTGTTGGCCAAACACGAGAGTGGGAGGCTATAACAGCTGGTGAGTTTGAATTTCAGAAGGGAGTGGAATCACGTCACTGAGGTGTGGTGGATACTTGGATCACAGTATTGCTGATTGGAGATACCTTCACTCTTGGAACCCTTTTTTCACACTACATGTGGACTGTACTTCACGTTATTTCATATTTTTTTTAGTTTCATTTTTGGAGGTTTTTTCATTGCTGGTATAACGACACTTGTCACGAGGTGTCATTATTTTTGTATATTTTTTGTATTTCAGTCATACTATATTTTTATTATTATTGCTTATATATTCACTTGGTTTAGTGTTATATTTCACCAGGCTTCTATGCATCGTTTACTTGTATATACTTTATATAAGCTCATCTAGCGCACCATAGATGTTGAGAAGTGTTTGCATACTTCAACACTAGTTAGTTTAAGGTGATTCATACTTGTTTGGTCACCATACTGTATCCCAAATGGATTTTTAAATGATTCAGTGCACTTTTAGTTCACTCCACGATAATAGTGTGTGTGCTAGCACCTGTCTCACTCCCACATCCAGTGGGGATAGCGCCACTATCCATTTTTACCATTTAGGGGTGGATTCAGATTATATATATATTTCCTTTAAGTGGCAGCTGTAATTGTGTCATCTTTTACCATCTAGAGAGCAGTGGTGGTAGTACGGGCTTTGGCGGTCATACCTGTTCACCAACAGTTTTTATGCTGATTTAACACTTACCTGAGGTAAGAGGCTAGAGAGCACGGAGGTGATGTGGGAGCAAGATTGTCACCTATATTATGAATAATCACCTCTAAGGGTGTAGGGATTTTGTGCACTACCCCCAAAAAAAGGACTTTTTTTATATAAAGAATGATTTAACACAGTGTGAAGAGTGTGGCGATCGCTGGATGATTAGGGGCATCACAGAGTTATTGCTTTTAGCCTTGAGGTTACACCCAGTAACGTCCAATTGGTTTATGCACTGAAGTCACTTTATATTTATATTTATTTTGATGGTTATTTATTAGGAGTGATTACTTAGGTGTACCTATCACAAGAGTTCACGTCACATATTGATTAGATTGAGTCAGCTCCTCACTACTCTCTAACAATTTATTTATGAATAGTTAAGGATAAGCTACTTAAGTGAAGGCGGCAGGCTTGCTATACATTTTTTACCCCACACACAGAGTGGTAGCACGAGAGTAACACATAACAAATATCATTTGTGCGAAAGAATGTCCAAACATGTACAGAGTATGCAGGTGGGAAACTTATACCTACCTGTAGGATGACATATTGCATGGACACACAACTACAAAATGCCAAAATGCCACAGATGCAATTAGACAGAGTACAAATACCACAAAGAGGAGGAGACTGGAATAAAAATCTGCTGCAGCTTGAAATGTGCTGGATTAATTACTTAAAAGCAACCATCCTTCCAGGCATGAACAAAAAAGGAGAGCTTTAGACCCTTCTTGGAGGGCTTCAGCTCAGGCAAAACTGACTAGAGTAATGTGGATAGTGGAAACTCTGATTCCTGTAAGAATGACTGTGGCCCAGTGGGTAGGGGATGCTTCATGCTGATGCAACTCTCCGGTTTTCTTAATGATGGTTCCAATACATGCTTTTCTCCAGCGATCTCTACCCCTAATATTTTAAATGGGGTAGAGTGATCTCGGTTGGAGAAATGATGAGGTTAATGCTTCTCTTTCCCCTTTTTTCTCTATGTTGCCTATTCTGCCTGTCATTTAGTCAACCCTCGATGGGTGTGGCTTCTTTTTTGACAGGACTGAGTAGTGCAAATACCTCTCATGCATGAGTGGGTGATAATACAATTCAGAAGTCTAGTTGGATTATGTATTAGTGTAATGTATAATTTCTTGTTTGAATCTCACTGGCTTTGTTAGCCCTTTTTCCTGTACAGTACCGGAGTTCCCCACTGGGAGGCGCAGGGTGGTGTCAACCCAGCACACTAAGCTCCACCTATGCGGGGTTAACCCTCTTGTTCAGTGGGTGTCTTTTGACACTTATAGGAGCCTTATCTGTGTCGGTGGTGACTCCAGTGGTGGCGCCTTTTGTATTCCCCATCTCTCCTGCCTGTATTGGTGATGTACACTTCTGGGTGTAGTTGCTCGGGGATGACATCACTTTCGGTTGTAGGGGACAAGGGTGTAAGGGACTCTCCCATCAGGGAGCATCATTAAAGGATAGATGCTGGTCTGAAAGGCATGATCCCCCTTTTTTTCACTGCACAAGGTATGGTTTTGAAGCTTGGCAGCTTTTACTTTAATTTTATCATCTTTTTTTTTTCCTCAATTATACTATTATATTATTATTATTTTTTTTCATGCCCTCAGCTTGCAGTGTTGTTTTTGGAACAGATGCTCCCTCTTGTGTTGAAAGTGCAGCCCTACGTATAGGGGAGAAAAATACATTAAAGAATCCCCATATAGAATGATTTAAAGCATTCTTGTTGAAAATCCTCCTATGCGCCTTCCTTGGTGGAAGTACTGGAGCTCTGCAGGAGATTTGACATACTTATCAATGTTTGTGTATATATATGTATATATGTTTGATATGATGCAATACATATGTATACATATAAAGAGTGTTATATTATGGTAGAATTTTCAGAGTGTTGATTCATATCCCTGAAGAAAATAACCAAAATGTTGTTGGATACATTACCCAATCCATGTCATTGCTGTAGTAAAATCAATCAGCTTATGAGTTTGGGTATCATCGCTTCTTATTTCCATGTTTTGTATACAAAATGGTTTTTAATTGTCCCATGTGGGAATTTTTTACTCATGTTTCAATAAATCATACTTTTTTATTATACAGTGGAACCTTGGATTACGAGCATAATCCATTTCAGGAGAATGCTTGTAATCCAAAGCACTCGCAAATCAAAGCAAGTTTCCCCATAGAAGTCAATGGAAACAAAGATAATTTGTTCCAGATTGACTTCTATTGCATGCAATACCGCATGTGGCCAGAGGTGGGAGACGCTGGAGAGACATGGAAATACTCGGAGACCGCTCGGATGCACTCAGAAACCCTCAGCAAGGCTCGGAAACACTCGGGAACGTAGTAGTAGTAGTATTGAGTGTTTCTGAGTATTTTCAAGTGTTTCTGAGTATTTCCAAGCGGCTCCGAACCGCTCCGAACCGCTCCGAACGGCTCTGAGTGTCACCCCGCACCTATGGCCAAATGCAGTACTGCACACTGCAGAGGCTTGAATCCTGCTCATTTTGCGAGACAACACTCGCAAACTGAGTCAGAATTTAAAAAAAATAATAGCTTGTATTGCGAAACGCTCGTTAACCACGTTACTCACAATCTGAGGAGAGAAAGTCCCAATTTAGAGATTGCTTATGTACAACAAAATTGGAATGATGGCAACCCTGATTCAACCCTAGATTAAATAAATAACGTTTCTATTCTATTCTTTCCTGAAATACTTCTTCCTCCACTTTAACCATGGGAGATTTGGCTGCTGAATGACCAGGCCATTTTTGGCGACTTGACGCTGCACCCAAACAAAATTGACTTGCTTTTTTCCTACAAATAGAGCTTTCTTTAGGTGGTATTTGATCATCTCTGCAGTTTTTATTTTTTGTGCTATAAACAGAAAAAGAGCGACAATTTTGAAAAAAACACAACGGGGGTTATTTACGAAAGGCAAATGCACTTTGCACTGCAAGTGCATTTTAAAGTGCACTTGAAAGTGCAGTCACTCTAAATCTAAGGGGTAGATCTGAAATGAGGGGAAGCTCTGCTGATTTCATCATCCAAACATGTGCAAGCTAAAATGTTGTTTTTTATTTTCCTTGCATGACCCCATCAGATCTACAGCGACTTTACTTCCAAGTGCACTTGCAATGCAAAGTGTATTTTCCTTTAGTAAATAACCCCCAATATGTTGTACTTTTTGCTATAATAAATATCCCCATTTTTTTTTTAAAACAGCACATTTTTTCTCAGTTTAGGCCGATATGTATTCTTCTACATATTTTTGGTAAAAAAAATTGCGATAAGCATATATTGATTGGTTTGCTCAAAAGTTAAAGCGTCTACAAAATAGGGGATAGATTTATAGCATTTTTTATTATTCTTTTTTTTTTACTAGTAATGGCGGCGATCTGCGATTTTTATCGGGACTGCGACATTATGGCGGACACACCGGACACTTTTGAGGGACCATTGGCATTTATACAGAGATCAGTGCTATAAAAATGCCGACCTGCCGCAGTATAATGAAGCGGTTAATGGAGAAGTATGGAGGTTTTTTTTCCCAAATCATACTTACCTAGGTGGATGCAGCATTGGTCCCCCGCTGGCTCTAACACTGAGAACCGAGGATCAAACACTGCCAATCGCTCAGTTCTCACAGCTTCCTGAGCAGATAGTTGCTGATTGTTGGTCACCACTCTCTGCTCTGCCCCCTCCTCACTTACTGGAGCGCTGGGCTGTGGAGGGGGTGGGAGCACTTGGCTTAGGATCTCAGTGACTCGCTGAGAGCCTAAGCCGGGTGCCAGTCCAGGCATGTGGGCGGATCAGCTGACAGCGGGCTTCAGTCTGTTGAAAGCAGATCACAGGAGTGCAGAACGAACTGTATTCCTGTGATCCATAGAAGAAGTACAGCAAACAAGCTTTGGCTGTACTTCTCCTTTAAACATTTGCAAACTCAGATGACAATCATGACTCTCAGTCAGCACTATTCCCATGACTACTTTGTAAATATATTAATGATTATATTGAATTCAAACCTTATTTCCACTGAATAAAAAAAGTCAACCATTAAAGTTTAGTCGAAAGCAGAATTAGAAAGAGGTGAAGTTCAGCATTGCGGTACGATGGATTCCACAACACATAAAATCTATCATGTACATGGAATAGATTCCAGAGATTATCTGGATTTATATTTCTCAAATAAGGAGGACATGGTCTTTGCAGACGATACTTTAAAATTTCCAATGGCGAATCTTCACTATCAGCTCAGCACCGGTATGTACAGCTATTATTGGTATATTTAAAGTGGTTGTATAGTTAAATTTTTAACTTTTACCTACAGGTAAGCCTATAATAAGGCTTACTTGTAGGTAAAAAAAATATCTCCTAAACCTGTACTGTTTAGGAGATATTCCCCTTGCAATGAGCCGCTGACTGCAGCGGCGCATGCGCACAGGGGATTCTTGGCTGAAAGCCCGGCAGATGCCGGACCTTGCCAGAAAGAAGTCTCCCGCACGCATGCGCGGGAGTGATGACATCCCGGCTCCAGCCACTCACAGCTCTGGAGCTGCGATAACCGGAAGACACGTCGAGTCAACATGTCAGCTACCTCAGTGTGGACCAGGTGAGATACCGACGCCTCGTTCTAAGGTATTTATGAAATAAGTATTTCATAATGAGCTAGTATGCATACTAGCTCATTATGCCTTTTGCCTTACAGGGGTATAAAAAACAAAAAAAGTGTCAGCGGGTTTACTACCGCTTTAACAAAAAAAACTAATTTTTTTAATAAATCTAATGTCCTGTACACACGATAGGATGTTCCGATGGAAAATGTGTGATAGGATCTTGTTGTCGGAAATTCCGACCGTGTGTGGGCTCCATCACACATTTTCCATAGGAATTTCCCACACACAAAGTTTGAGAGCAGGCTATAAAATTTTCCGACAACAAGATCGGTTGTCGGAAATTCCGATTGTGTGTACACAAACCCGACGCACAAAGTGCCACGCATGCTCAGAATAAATTAAGTGACGAAAGCTATTGGCTACTGCCCTGTTTATAGTCCCGACGTAGGTGCTTTATGTCACCGCGTTCAGAACGATCGGATTTTAAGACAAATTTGTGTGACCGTGTGTATGCAAGACAAGTTTGAGCCAACATCCGTCGGAAAAAATACATGGATTTTGTTGTCGGAACGTCTGATCAATGTCCGACCGTGTGTACGGGGCATAAGAGTATCACTCACATAAGTGGGAGTCCCCATAGCTCTGACCTCACAGCTTCCTATTTCTGGTAGAGGGGGAATGCTTTATTCTTGCTCAAAAATTAAGCTGTTTCTAGAAAAAGTTATTCACCTCACTATGGGCTCTTTCACATTTTGTTGTGTCACAACCTGCTATTTAAATTGATTTGATTGAGATTTTATATCGCTGATGTACATAAAATTACATTTAATTTATAATTAAAAAACAAAGATCAACAGAAAAGAAGGGGCCTCCTCTGGAGCAACCAATCGCCCTCTAAAGTTGTATAATTAGTTGAATGAAGTCTACTTTTGGGTAATTAATGTTCCTGGTGTAAGCAAGTCCAGGATAAGGGTTTAGACAAGTACCAATCAAGGTTGGGTTCTAGAAATATTTTGAAAAACTTCTCCTGTGGGCTTTTAACATTTTATTGTGAAAAGCTGTCTTTTTGTGCCACCTCCATAGGAGGCAAACAACAACTTCAAGGTTAAGCCTCATGCGCTTTATCCAATGGCACAATGAAGGGATGGAGAACTCCAACTTGAGGTGGAAAGGTCAACAGTGGCAGCCTGATCCAAAGAAAATTATTTTAAAACAGGATCATAAACTGGTAGCACATTATGATGAGATAATAAGAAATGATAATTTATTTCTGATGACTGTTTTATTTGGTGAATATGTGACTCTTAGTCATTATATTATCACTTTGTATGTATTTGCTTGCAAAAGGTCAATGCACAAACATTGTCATACTTGTTTTCGATCTTTAAGGCTCTATTTACACTGTACGACTTGTAATGTGACTTTGGGGTCAAAATAGACATCAATGTAAACCCTCAAAGCACACACAGTTACATGGTCAAAGCCAAAGTCACAACAAAGGTACACTCGTCCAAAGTTGCATAAAAATCACATCAAAGTTGCACTGTAAAGTTGCAATTGAAATTGAACGAAAGTGTGAATGGAGCCTAAATTCTAAGAACAAATATAGAGTAAAGTGATTTTGTCTCTCTGCCCCAGTATTGCCAACCTATGGAATTGAAATTTACTGACACAACACCCAACATTTACTGGAACAGCCAAGTTTTTACTGGCATTTCCAAAAGTTACAAAATTTACAGTTTTAAGAGCAAATTTCAAAATTTAGGCTACAAACAAGTACAATATGCAATTAGCAATGTGATTTAAGGTAGATATTATGGCAAAAAAAACATTTCTTATTTTAGTCTCGATAAAGTGTGTAGCTCAGGGACAGGACTCAGAAGTTCAAGAAATTAGAATGTGCAGGCACACACATAAAATTGACTCTCACAATTACACTGACAGCAGCACAGATGATGCTCACACCTCACCAACATGACATGTCCCTTCCTGAGTCACAGTGACAGTCACTCTCCATGCCAGGTGGTCCACTCCAGTCCAAACAGCACTGATAGTCTGTCTCCCAGCTTGCCTTGCTGCCATCCTGCAGACCTGCACATGAGGCTCCGGACATTCAGTTCGGCTCCCTTGCACTATGATATCACACGACACATTCAGGCACCGCCTTCGTCAGCCCCGCCCAAACACACTGTAGCAGGCACATGGTTAGTCTCGGCAGGCTCTGAACCAGAACTGCGAGCCAAGCGTTACAGCCATATTTTATACTGGTAACCTTTTCTTGTCACTGGCATTTACTGACAGGAGAAAATTGCCCATTTTTTACCGGGTGCCAGTAAAAATACTGACGGTTGGCAACACTGTTCTGCCCCCTTCTTACTCACCTTACCCCCTCTCGGCTCCTTGCTGATCTGGAGCGTTCATATATGGAGGATAATGTGATATATAATGGTGGCTGGGCCATATGCTATATTGCATATATTCACCTAGCAGTGTCATTAGATGCCAACTGTAATGAAAAGGTGAAATTTGTTTTTTGGCAGTGAAAATAGTTTTGGGTAAAATAACATCTGAATCTGTAATATTCCTGCAGGTCGAGTTAAGGGTACATTTTTGATTGACATCAGCACTGGTTCCTTCATTCACCATCTCTATTCCGCCTCCAATTTCTTCAAAAAAATAATCATATTAAAATTCCAAGAGAAATGTATCATGGAACTGAGCAGATGGCTACATGACCGTACCGGAGCATATGATTGGTCGCATACATCATCAGCCGCAGCTGAGTTAGAAGGAACGAGGTGACTTGTCCCCTAATGATTTATCACTTTCTGATTTTTGAATTTTAGGTTGCAGAAGATTACCGTATTTATCGGCGTATAACACGCACTTTTTTCCCCTTAAAATCAGGGGAAAGTCGCAGGTGCGTGTTATACGCCGATCCCCTGCGATCCGACCTGTCATATTTTCAAAATCGCCGATCGCGATTTGAAAATGGCGCCGCCGGCGCCGAAATACACAGAGCCGGTCCTCGGCTCTTTCCGGCGGCTGCCGTTCATTTTCGGCTCCACTCGTAGTCCCGAGCGGAGCTATCCGAACCTACTCAGCTAGGTTCGGATAGCTCCGCTCGGGACTACGAGTGGAGCCGAAAATGAACGACAGCCGCCGGAAAGAGCCGAGGACCGGCACTGTGTATTTCGGCGCCGGCGGCGCCATTTTCAAATCGCGATCGGCGATTTTGAAGCCCAGAATGGCTGGGATCACTGGGGGAAGGCTGCACTGGGGAAGGCTGCACTGGGGAAAGCTGCACTGGGGAAGACTGGACTGGGGAAGGCTGCACTGGGTAAAGCTGCACTGGGGAAGACTGCACTGGGGAAGGCTGCACTGGGTAAAGCTGCACTGGGGAAGACTGCACTGGGGAAGGCTGCACTGGGGAAGTCTGCACTGACAAGGCTGCACTGGGGAAGTCTGCACTGGGGAAGGCTGCATTGACAAGGCTGCACTGGGGAAGGCTGCACTGACAAGGCTGCACTGACATGGCTGCACTGACAAGGCTGCACTGACAAGGCTGCACTGAAAAGGCTGCACTGACATGGCTGCACTGACAAGGCTGCACTGACAAGGCTGCACTGACATGGCTGCAATGATGGGCGTTTAAATGTAAGTTTTTTTTCCCTTCAACTTCCCTCCTAAAAGTTTTTTTTTCCTTAAAATTCCCTCCTAAATTGGGGTGCGTGTTATACGCCGGTGCATGTTATACGCCGATAAATACGGTATTTCTTTAAAGGCAACTTTAATTGTTTTTGAGTATATTTCATCTATTAAGTTGTTTAAAATACAACCTTTTTTTTTCATGTTTTTAGTCAGGTAGCTTTGAAATATTCTATTTGAAAAGTTCAAATCTATGTTTTCATCTAGCAGATGGAGATCTCAGCTCTTTATAATGTTTGTATTCAGGCTCTCCTTATCTACTGTGCTGGAAAAAGGCTCTTCACATTGTTTAAAGTAGAAGTCCAGTCACATCCTATCTAAACTTAACCCTGCTCTCACCCCAATTCTAAGCCCTATACCAGTGATGGCACCCCATATGTTTTGGAACTACATTTCCCATGATGCTCATGCACTCATGCACTCTGCAGCATAGTTGAGCATCATGGGAAATGTAGTTCCAAAACATCTGGGGTGCCAAGGTTCACCATAACTGCCCTATACTAACTACCCTGTAAAATAAAGAAATCTATACTTACCTATTCTGAGAGCCCTCCAGTCCGGTCACATGATCGGCTCCCAGCGCAGGCTTCAATGTATTGAAGGGACAACCTACTACGGATGCCCCATGGTAAGCCTATGGGTGACGAGGGTCACGGCTCAGGGTCGGTTTCCAACTGCACCACCTCCACTGCACACTACCAGGTGCTGGCCCTGTCCATTACAGGCTTCACAGTAGAGGAAAATGGTCTGGTTCCATTTTCCATCGATTGTACAATGTGTGTCTTTTAATAATATGTCTAAAAAAAGGTGATTTTATTGCATGTGCAGCCAAACAGACCATTTTCCTCTACTGTGAAGCCTATGGGTAATGTCACCCAGGCACTGCAGCCGTTGTCGGCGATCTCACCTCTTCACTAAAGCCAGCTGCTGGGGGATCATGTGACTGGTCCAGAGCACCTTCAGAATAGGTAAGTATAGGCATCTTTCCTTTACAGGGTTCTTAATATAGGGCTTAGAATGCTGGGTGGGAGCAGGTTAACCACTTCCCAACTGGCGCACGCCGATGTACCCATACGTCCCTTTGAATTTGCCATCACATGTGCGCTGCCGGCAGTGCGCGCGCGCTGGCCGAGAGCTCCGTGAGTCGGGTCGCGGGTCCCGTGGACTCGATCGCCGCGGGGATACTCGCGATCATCTCACAGAGAGGAAGAACGGGGAGATGCTAATGTAAACAAGCATCTCCCCGTTCTGCCTAGTGACAGGACACTGATCTCTGCTCCCTGTGATCGGGAGAAGAGATCAGTGACGTGTCACAGCTAGCCCATCCCCCTACAGTTAGAAACATTCCCCAGGACATACTTAACCCCTCCCTGCCCCCTAGTGGTTAACCCCTTTACTGCCAGTGTCATTTACACAGTAATCAGTGCATTTTTATAGCACTGATTGCTGTATAAATGACAATGGTCCCAAAAATGTGTCAAAAATGTCCGATGTGTCCGCCATAATGTCGTAGTCACGATAAAAATCTCCGTTCGCCGCCATTACTAGTAAAAAAAAATTATTAATAAAAATGCCATAAAACTATCCCCTATTTTGTAAATGCTATAACTTTTGCGCAAACCAATAAATAAACGCTTATTGCAATTTTTTTTACCAAAAATATGTAGAAGAATACAATCGGCCTAAACTGAGGAAAAAAAATGTTTTCTTATATATTTTTGGGGGATATTTATTATAGTGAAATGTAAAAAATAATGCGTTTTTTTTTTCAAAATTGTTGCTCTTATTTTGTATATAGCGCAAAAGACAAAAATCGAAGAGGTGATCAAATACCACCAAAAGAAAGCTCTATTTGTGGGGAAAAAAGGACGTCAATTTTGTTTGGGAGCCACATCGCACAACTGCGCAATTGTCAGTTAAAGCGACGCAGTGCTGAATCGCAAAAAGTACTCTGGTCTTTTGCCAGTGGTCCGGGGCTTAAGTGGTTAAAGTTTGGATAGTATTTGATTGGACGTAGCTCAATCTGTATTTTATATTTAGAACTTAGATTACTGATGCCTTGGAGTTGGGAAGTTCCAGCTCTCTCTAGATTTAACTGGTAGACAGCAGCTTGAATAGTATCTATTTGAATTTTGGGAAATGGTTATATTCTTTCTATTCTACTCTATTGTTTTTTTAATTCTATTCTTTTTCTGTTCTAAATTTGAATTTCGGAAGATGGTTATATCCATTCTGTTCTATTCTATTCTATTGTTTTTTTCTATACTATTCTGTTATTTTCTATTCTAATCAATTATTTTCTATTCTATTCCAATTTGAATTTATTCTATTTGAATTTTGGAAAATTGTTATATTCTTTCTATTCTATTCTATTGTTTTTTTTTTTATTCTTTTCTATTCCTTTTTTTTTCTATTAAGGTTTTTATTGTAAATAATGGAGAACAAGTACAAAAGAATGTAAAACAGAAACAAGTAGTACAGAATGTATATTACCAAACATGTTACATAAGCAGCGTAACTCAAATCTGGTAATTTTACAATAAAAACTAATAGTGAGATATTGGTGAGGGACCTTATTTCCATTTGAATTGGAAACTCGTTAATTTTCCTGGGTACTGAAAATTGGGAGAAGTAACTTATGAAGGGGTGTCTAGAGGATCTAAGTGATCCAAGGTGAATGGTGTGGATATTTTTCCAGAATTTATTCAGACTGGAGTTGTTTAATATTGAGCTGGGTAACTGTTATCTCAATTGTCTGGGAAAAAACTTTGAGCGTAAGGATCAATTCATAGGTTGTAGTAAATTGTGGTAAGATAGATGTTCCAGAGGGTGTCATTTTGTCGAGTTGAGCTAAGGCTTCGTAAATAGGGTTTGCTTTGTATTAGAGGTTTAGGTGAGAATGTATGTTTCTGTATAACTAAAGGATATTCAGGAAGCAGGGGTAAGCGGTGGTCAAGGGAGGGGGGTGTAGTTGGAAGGGGAAAGGGAGGGCAGGTATGGGATGAAAGAGGTAGAGGAAGGAAGGTGGTGTGTATATCCATCTCTCTCTCCCTCCATTGGGAAAGGTAAGGGGGTTATTGGAGTTTTATGTTGGACTCTGTCAGGGGTCGGTCTATATGTCATTTATGAAATTTAATCAAGGTTGTCAGAATAGGGGGTAATCTAGTCTGAGGTGTGATGTTGGTGAGAGGCGGGTGAGATGTTTGTGGTGATTAGGTCTTGGTATTCTGCTGTTGTCTGGAAGTAGGTCCAGCAGGCCCATTTACATTAAAATTTTGCGGGTGTATCACGTTCAATGCTGATGAGGTGTTCCATTTCTGCTATCTTGGCAACTCTAGCAAGCCATTCTTTGATTAAGGGAATTTGAAGAGAGCCCCAGTGAACTAGTACGCATTGTTTGGCAGCATTTACCATTAGGGATAGGCCAAACACCCCCCTGTTCAGTTCGCATCCAGAACATGCAAACAGGCAAAATAAATCAAAAATGCTAATTTTAAAGGTTAATATGCAAGTTATTGTCATAAAAAGTGTTTGGGGACCTGGGTCCTGCCCCAGGGGACATTTATCAATGCAAAAAAAAGTATTAAAAACGGACGTTTTTTTAGGAGCAGTAATTGTAATAGTGCTTAAAGTTAAACAATAAAAGTGATATATTCCTTTAAATTTCATACCTGGGGGGTGTCTATAGTATGCCTGTAAAATAGTGCATGTTTCCCGTGTTTATAACAGTCTGAGAGCAAAATGACATTTCTAAAGGAAAAAAGTAATTTAAAAGTGTTAGCGCTAGTGCCGGCTATTAATGAACCATTGGTCCCGACAATACATATAAAAGTAATTGAAATTCATCGAAAAAAATAAATAAATGCGTAGGGTCCCCCAAAATTCCATTACCAGGCCCGGTATGGATATTAAGGGGAACTCCACGCCAAAATTAAAGAAAAATGGCGTGGGGTTCCCCCAAAAAATCCATACCAGGCCTGAAAGTCTGGTATGGATTTTAAGGGGAACTCCACGCCAAAATTTTTAAAAAATGGCGTAGGGTTCCCCCAAAAATCCACACCAGACCCTTATCCGATCACGCAACCTGGCAGACCGCAGGAAAAGAGGGGGGACGAGAGAGCGCCCCCCCTCCTGAACCATACCAGGCCCCATGCCCTTAACATTGGGAGGATGTCCCCATGTTGATGGGGACAAGGGCCTCATCCCCACAACCCTTGCTCAGTGGTTGTGGGGGTCTGCGGGCAGGGGGTTTATCGGAATCTGGAAGCCCCCTTTAACAAAGGGGACACCCAGATCCCGGCCCCCCCATGTGAATTGGTAAGTGGTACATTGTACCCCTATCATTTCACAAAAAGAAAGTGTCAAAATGTTAAAACAAACACAGGAGACAGCTTGGGACAAGTCCTTTATTAAAAATAAAAAAATAAAAAAGAGATTCCAGTGATGTAATCCAATAAATCCATGCTCCTACTCCAGCGATGTAATCCAATTCTCAATCTCCAGCGATGGATGATCTCCAGCGGCTCCAGCGAGGAACACGCACAGGATCCTGCCTCCACCGGAGGCACCCAGCCAATGATGTGGCGCTAGCTTGACAGCTCTTATGTAGCTGAGGGCGGAGCCACCCGTCACGTGACACCACCCCCCGGGTGACCCCGCTCCCCACTGATGCAGGATTCCCGTTGCATCAGAGGGGGGCGGGGTCACCCATACACGTCACTGGGAAACCCCGGCGTTTCCCCTTGTCAGAGGTGGATGGGGTCACGTGATGGGTGGCTCTGCCCTCAGCTACATAAGAGCTGTCAAGCTAGCGCCGCGTTATTGGCTGGGTGCCTCCGGTGAAGGCAGAATCCTGTGCGTGTTCCTCGTTGGAGCCGCTGGAGATCATCCATCGCTGGAGATCATCCATCGCTGGAGATCGAGAATTGGATTACATCGCTGGAGTAGGAGCATGGATTTATTGGGTTACATAGCTGGAATCTCTTTTTTATTTTTTATTTTTTTATTTTTAATAAAGAACTTGTCCCAAGCCATCTCCTGTGGTTTTTTTTTTTTTTTTTTAATTCTTTTTATTGATATTGCATGAAAGAAAAACAATACAACATACCATCCAAAAACCAGATAGGCAACATACCCATCTTCGAATCCACCACGTAGGGCTGTACAATAAGAAACTAACATATCCAACTATTCCCTAAACCCACCCCCATCCCATCCCCACCCGACCAACTGTCACGGATATTGCAATGCTACATAGAAAATGCAGTTATACTGTGTATATATGGTTTTACACTGTCCTCTGAAAGCACAGCAGTATCTTCTTCCTTTTTGCATAGCAAGACATTATAGGAAACATAGATAGCTTCTATAAAATAAAGTCATCATCCACCCCTACCATTCCCATTCTATGATGTCAATTCACCAGCCCACAATATGTTTATTTTATTAGCCCACTGTTACGGTTGCATCCAACCACGGTTGCCATACTTTGGTGAATTTTTTTGGACAACCTCTTATTCTATAGGTAGCCTTGTACAAGGGTATAACTGAATTAACCAAAGCCTTCCAGAAAGAAAGTGTGGGTGCCGCTGAATTTTTCCATTTTAGCAAAATAGCTTTTTTTACCATAGAATAAACCTATATTCAGTAGAGTGCGGTGTGCCAAGGAAGGCACCACCTCCTCCACTAAACCAATAAGACACACTCTGGGAGTCAAAGGTATTGGGGTACTAAGCACCTCCTCCAGGCAATCTGTGACCTCCCTCCAGAAATTACTCATTTTCGGGCAGTCCCAAAAAATGTGTTTTGCATCCGCTGGGGAAAATATACATCTCCAACACCTTCCATCTGAGGACGGAAAAATCTGCGATAGCCTAGCTCTAGTTAAGTAAATGCGATGGAGAAATTTGAATTGAATTAGCCTGTCCCGGGCTGAAACTAGATTTTTAAATGGGTGATCCCACATATCATCCCAGTCCTCCCCTTGTAGTTCTGGAACCTCCCTCTCCCAACGTTCCTTGCACCTGACTACCCCAATTGGTGTTTTTTTAAATAGGGATTTATATATTGTCGATAATGGTTTGGATAAGTCGTCATTCTTTAACATGAGTTCCAGAGGTGAAGGAAAATATTCCACCCGTCGGTCCCCGAACTGCGCCCCAAAAGCATGGCGCAGCTGCAGGTACTGAAAAAAGGTAGAGTTTGGAAGATCATGTCCTGTCTTTAGTTGGTCAAAGGAAAGGAGATCCCCCTCTCTGACAATATCGTCTAGTTTCTTTATGCCCCTACCAGACCACACTGTGGGATCTGGAATGGAGCAGAAATGGGAAAGATTTGGATTAAACCATAATGGCGCTGATGGCGTAACTCCCACATAACTAGGGGATACTAATGTAGTAGCAACCTCCCAGGCTCTAATAGTGGCTTTCATAGAGGCCGTAATAGGCAGTCCTGACTTCGGGCCTCTGTATAGGGTTAAGCTCAGACTTTCATACGACCCAATATACGCTGCTTCCAGAACATTAGCAGAGCCTCCATTATCGGCCATCAGCCAACGTCTGGCAAAAACCATTTGACCAGCCAAATAATATTTTTGCCAGTCTGAAAGTGCTAACCCTCCTTGTCCCCATGGTTCTTGAAGGGTCTTTAAACTAATTCTTGTGTCTGCGGATGCCATATAAAAGATTCTATGATTCCATTGAGGGTGGAGTAAAAGGATTTCGGAATCCAAGTGGGGGAATGGCGCAAGAAATACAAGATGACGGATAAGAATTTCATTTTTAATAGACTCACCCTTCTCATGAGAGACAGCGGTAGCTTCTGCCATAATTGGACCTTTTGCTTTAACCTAGTCACTAGGGGGAGAAGGTTCAACTTCAAGTATTCGTGAATGCTAGCTGTGATTTTTACCCCTAAATATGTGATCGTGGAAACCCAGCGCAACGGGAGAGAATTATCCCTCACTGCCTGCGCCCCAGGACCAAGCGGCAATATAGACGACTTGCCCCAATTCACCCTCAAACCAGAATAGGTGGCAAAACTATCTAGAATCCTAAGAGCAGCCCTCAGTGAAGGCCCCGGATCTCGGAGGAACAGGAGCAAGTCGTCCGCATAAAGCGCCACACATTCTTGAATTGTCCCTACTTGTATGCCTCCTACTTCACTAGATTTCCTTAGCGCCCTGGCAATAGGTTCCATCATCATTGCAAACAGAAATGCCAAAGAATACAAAAGAAATCAGAGACTGACAACCCCAACCTTATTGCCGTCCTGGGTTCACTGTATAACATTGCTATCCAGCGACAAAACACAGGACCAAACCCTAAAGTTCCTAGCACTTTGTGCATATACCCCCTATCTACTGTATCAAAAGCTTTCTCGATGTCTGTAGAGACAACGACCCTCTCCGGGAAATCAGGTGCTTCCATTTGGGTATGTGTAAATAATCTTCTTAAGTTTGTGTCAGTTGATATGCCAGGCATAAAACCTGTCTGGTCAATATCAACCATCGTGGGGAGAACCTTTGCTACTCGTGTTGCTAGCACTTTGGCAAGAATTAGGGATGAGCCGAACACCCCCTGGTTCGGTTCGCACCAGAACCTGCGAACGGACCGAAAATTCGCACGAACGTTAGAACCCCATTGACGTCTATGGGACTCGAACGTTCGAAATCAAAAGTGCTCATTTTAAAGGCTAATTTGCATGGTATTGTCCTAAAAAGGATTTGGGGACCCGGGTCCTACCCCAGGGGACATGTATCAATGCAAAAAAAACTTTTAAAAACGGCCGTTTTTTCGGGAGCAGTGATTTTAATGATGATTAAAGTAAAAAAAAAAGTGAAATATTCCTTCTCTTTATTCCCTCTCAATGAACGCCGGAACACACACTACACAGGGCCGCCGTGCAGGCGGCCTTATATAGTGTGGGGCGTGTACTAAATCCCCTGAGCCATAATTGGCCAAAGCCTCCTTGGCTTTGGCCAATTACGGCTCTCTGTTCAGGCGGCGCTGTGATTGGCCAAGCATGCGGGTCATAGTGCATGCTTGGCTAATCATCAGCCAGCAATGCACTGCGATGCCGCAGTGAATTATGGGCCGTGACGCGCCACACGAATTTGGCGCGAACGGCCCATATCGTTCGCAATTCGACGAACGATCGAACAGCCGATGTTCGAGTCGAACATGGGTTCGACTCGAACACGAAGCTCATCCCTAGCAAGAATTTTCAGATCCATATTTAAAAGTGCTATGGGGCGGTATGACGAACACTCCAAAGGATCTTTTTCCGGCTTTAGAAGGAGCACCATATATGCCTCCATCATGGACCCCGGCAAAGTACCCTGTTCCCAACAGAAAGCAAAAAGCTTGGTCAACCCAGGGGCCACTTAAGATAAATATGACTTATAGAAGTCCCATCCGGACCCGGCGCCTTCTTAGGGGGGAACGCTAATATGGCAGCCTCTACTTCAAGCACAGAAATAGGTTTGTCTAATGATGCAGCATCGGCTTCTGATAATTTAGACATATTGAGAGTTTGCAATAACTCGTCCAACTCTCTATTGTTATATTGTGGTATAGGAGAATATAACTTTGAGTAAAAACTGATAAATTCCTCTAGAATGCCTTCTGGTTCAGTTATGAGAGTCCCACCCTCTCCCTTTATCACCGGAACACTAACTGGTGCTTTATAATCCGCAACCATATTAGCCAGAAGCCTGCCATTCTTATCTCCCTCAGCAAAAATGACCTCCATCCTCTGCTTAATCTCCTTGCCAGCCAGGGTCTTAAAATGGATATCAATCGAGTGTCTTGCTTCCAATAAGGAGATATACCCTGGCTCGGAAGGAGAGTCTGCTTGCTGCTGCGCTGCCTCCCGTTCCATGGCAAGAAGAGACTCCCCCTCAGATTTTTGATCCTTCTTTGCTGAGCTGATAGCAGATATACACTCCCCCCTAATTACTGTCTTAAAGGCATCCCATTCTATATTTGGGTTTACTGAACCTTCATTACATTTACAATATGTTTCTATTGAATTTTGAACATGAGTACACACCTGGTCCTCCATTAACCAGTCAGGAGATAACCTCCAACACCCTTTTTTAGTACCCGAGGGAAACCTCATTGTAAGTAGCAAAGGATTATGGTCTGAAATCCCTCTTGACAGATACTCCGATGCACACACAAACTTCAACAAGGAGGTATTACCAAAGGCCAAATCGATCCTCGCGGAAGATCTGTGTGCAAAGGATAAATGTGAGTAGGCCGTAACCTCAGGGTGTTTCCATCTCCATACCTCCGTTAGTCCAGCCATATCTGCCCATGAGCAGAGGTCCACTGAGGCCGGCCTAGCAGCATTGGATGAGTCCAGTACCCTGTCCAGAATGGCATTATAAACACCCATAAGTAGGATTGGCAAATGAAGGAAAGGAGCCAATGTCACCATTTAATCAAACAGAAACTTTACCTGGAATGAGGGAGGCAGGTACACATTAACCAATAAGAACTTATGATTATATACTTCTAAGGAAACCACCACATACCCAGATCCGTAATCACCTGATGTATTGTACAAACTATAGCTTTACTGATTAATATAGACACCCCTCTTGCATAAGTGGAATAGGTTGAGTGAATCGCTCTTTGTATGCCTGACTTTCGCAGAGACAAAATTTTGCTGCCCTCCAAGTGAGTCTCCTGCATGAGGACGATATGTGGCTTCACCTGTTTCAGATATTGAAAAACCGTTGCTCTTTTAAATTTGCTATTCAGACCTCTGACATTCCATGATAAAATTCTTATTCTACTGTCCATCAGAAAATATCATGTAATGTACAATCTTCAAAATAACCTGAAATTGAGTAGAGATTATTTGGAAAGTACTATATGAGGACATGTGTATCATTAAAGACATATGTGTAGAATCAATAGAATCTCCATGACAGTGGTCTAACAAAACCTCCCCTGCTATCATACCAGAACCTGGAGAACCTGAAACATGGTTCCACCCAAAAGATAGGCAAAACAAAAAAACAAAATGAAAAAGAAAAAGAAAAATTGTCCGGTATGCAGCTTGATCCCTAAAACTAACAACCCTCGGAGAGTTCTATCTGTAAAACGAAAGTTCGGCATACTTTGATTGAAGAAAAGTGTCTGTGAACTGCACTGAAGTCTGCACTGAAGTTCAGATAACGGAAAAAAAAATCATATGGGCAGTAAGAAAAAACAGAGATACCAATATTGCGGGGATTCAATTCCTTTCCCATCTTGAGAAATTAGGTGTCCAGGGGAGTAAACAGAAAGAGCAGCCCCCCTTCAGCAGCCAAAAAAATAGTATTGAAAAACATAAGGGGTCACTCCCCCACAGCAGCTCAGTTTTGCCACGAGGTACCTGCTCCAAAATGGCCAGAAGGATTTAGTTTGGAAAACAACAGGTTCAGTAAAAACATAGAAACTGAGGCACATTGCAGATTCACCTGGCATTATTGAAGATTTATGGGTTTGCATCCAGCCAATCACATGCCTCCTGTGGGGTATCAAAGAACTTAACAGAGCCTTTATATTGGACTCGAAGACGACTTATAGCATGCTGTATTTCAGTTCTTTTTCTCTGAGCCTTTTCTTTACATCCGTGAAGGATCGGCGTCTGCGTTGCGTTTCTGCCGAGAAATCCGGAAACAGCATGATCCTAGCGTTTTCATATCTGAGATCCTGATGCTTCCTCGCTTCAGGCAACAGCATGTCTCTGTCTTTATAGTTGAGAAAATGAACCAAGAATGGCCGGGGTGGGGCACCTGAAGGCCTGGCTCCAGTAGGGACTCTATGTGCCCTTTCCGCCACATAAGTAGGTGGCAAGTCCCCCAGAGATAATAACTGTTTTAAGAATTGTTATGCAAAAGTCGACGGGGATGACCCCTCCACCCCCTCAGGGAGCCCCACCATTCTTACGTTATTTCTGCATTGGTGGTCTTTAGCGTCTTCCGCTCTGTGTTGTAACGCCTGGACCATATCTTTCAGTTCATGTAACTGGGAGCTCTATGTGTGTGTGACATCCTCCACCTCCGATATGCGATCCTCTGCCGATGTCAGCCTGCCTCTGATTTTATCCAAGTCATGGCGGATCAAATTGCATTCCGACGCCAGACAGTCAATGCGGCTGACCAGCTCAGTCTTTGGAGCTGCTATGGCCTCCAATATTGGTCCTGTGATGGCATCAGTGTCCACCTCAATTTCTTGAGGCAGAGAAGGAGATGTCTCCTGAGCCTGCTGTGTGAGGGACTCATGCTGCGCCATCTTGCCAGCCTGTGTCTTGGCGCGCTGTGTAGCTGACACAGCAAGTGAGATGGTGTGGGAGGGGCCAGGCGCCATGCTCTCTCATGGACGCAGCTGCCTCTGATCTAACGGCGGCTGCGAGTGCTGTTTAGACTGCTTTTTTATCCCCGAGGATGGCTTGGCTGTGTTCTCTGTCTCTTCCCCTAGATCCGGAGCTTACTGGCGGCGAAAATAGGGGAGATCGGCCTGGCGCAATCAGGATGAATGTAACGGATGCCAGCCGGAGCTCCAAGAGATCACATCCTGCCGCATTCACATCTGGCCATGCCCCCCTCCTGTGGTTTTTTAACATTTTGAGACTTTCTTTTTGTGAAATCGTAGGGGTACAATGTACCCCTTACCAATTCACATGGGGGCGGGATCTGGGTGTCCCCTTTGTTAAAGGGGCTTCCAGATTCCGATAAGCTCCCCTGCCCACAGACCCTCACAACCACCGGGCAAGGGTTGTGGGGATGAGGCCCTTGTCTCCATGTTAAGGGCATGTGGCCTGGTACGGTTCAGGAGGGGGGGTGCTCTCTTGTCCCCCCCTCTTTTCCTGCGGCCTGCCAGGTTGTGTGCTCGGATAAGGGTCTAGTGTGGATTTTTGGGGGACCCCACACATTTTTTAAAAATGTTTCAATGACTTTCAATGACTTTTATGTGTATTGTCGGGACCGACAATTCATTATTAGCCGGCACTAGCGCTAGCACTTTTAAATTACCTTTTTTTCCCTTTTAAAATTGTCATTTTGCTCTCGGACTGTTATAAACACAGGAAACATGCGCTACTTTACAGGCATACTATAGACACCCCCCAGGTATGAAATTTAAAGGAATATTTCACTTTTATTGTTTCACAGCATTTATAAAATCACTGCTCCCGAAAAAACGGCCGTTTTTAAAACTTTTTTTTGCATTGATATTGATTGGGGCAGGACCCAGGTCTTCAAACACTTTTTATGACAATAACTTGCATATTAACCTTTAAAATTAGCACTTTAGATTTCTCCCATAGAATTTTAAAGGGTGTTCCGCGGCTTTTCGAATTTGCCGCGAACACCCCAAATTGTTCGCTGTCCGGCGAACGGGCGAACAGCCAATGTTCAAATCAAACTCATGTTCGACTCGAACAGATAGCCCATCCCTATTTACCATGTGCATGGCTAGGGATTTAAAATAATCACTATTTGGAAGGGTGGAATAGTGTAAGAGGAGTTGTGCTAGGGAGAAGTCAAGCGTAAGTGTGGTTACCTTTTCGATGATACGATGACACCTCAGACCAGAAGGGAATTTATGTGTAAGAATGGAAGTACAGTACTATCTGGTTAGGATTTTGTAGCTGTTTTCTTGTGTGGAGACGTTTACTGATCCCTTATGGATATTCAAATACATTTGTTCCCAGTCTTCTGTTGGCAGGGAGAGGTAGAGGTCATTTTCCCAAGCTGGACATGCGCATGCTAGACCTGTGTTGGGTGGGACGTCTGTAAATAAGAGAGTGCATTGTGGTGACTAAGTGACGTTGGAGGTTTGCTTTGTACATAACGTTTCAAAAGGTGAAAGGGGTTTGGAGACATTACATTTTCTGTCCAGATTGCAAACGTAGTGTGAGAGCAGGGCGTAATTCCAGGGAGAGGTAGCAGGACCTTCCCTGTGTGGTGGAAGGTTTTCTCGTGATAAGAGTTTTCCGTGTGAGAAGAAGTGGTGTATCAGTATATGTCTGTGGGGCCAGCTATCATTTAAGAAATTGCTGTGCATTCAGGGAGGGAAGTCAGGGTTAAAACAGAGAGAGGTGAGGGGGTCTGGTATAGAGGATAGGGAGGTTGATTTACAGATATCTTGGAAGCATCTGAAGGTTGGGCTGATTAAGGGGTGGCTGCGAATTTTCGTCGTATGTGTTTCGGGAGCATCCAAGGAAGTAAATTTTGGGTTAGATGAGGTAAAGGACACCTCTAGGTTGACCCAATTTTTAAATCTGTTGTGTATATTCCAGTCTAGGACCCTGGAGAGTTTATGCTTTGGAATTTGGTGCATAGGCTTTTGTAGCTGTGGAAGAAAGCTATGGGGATATGGATATGGGCCATTTGTAGGATATAGAGTAAACAAGGGAAGGGCGTTCATTTTTAGGATGGCTGCTCTACCGAACCAGGAGAAGGTGGGTTTATTCCATCGTTTTAGATCACTAGTGAGGTTTTGTAAGATAGGTAAATGTTTTTTGTAGTACATGTTCTTAAGATGTTGGGGAAGTTGGATGCCCAAATAGGTTATTGCATCTTCTTTTCATTGAAAGGGGAAGTTTTCTTGGCATTGGGTGACTATTTGTTTAGGGAGGGAGACATTAAGGTTATAAGATTTGGAGAAGTTAATCTTAAGGTTAGAGATTATTCTAAATTGGCAAAAGTCTGTTAGAAGGTTGGGAAGTAAGATATGAGGCTCTGAAGGAAAGAGAAGTATGTAATCAGCGAAGGCTGTTAATTTGTATTCTTTGTTGGGAGTATGTATTCCTCTAATATCTGGGTTCGTTCTTAGGCTGTGTAGGAAGGGTTCTAAGGTAAGTACGAATAATAAGAGAGAGGGAGCAACCCTGCCTCGTGCTATTATGGATGGAGAAGGCATTTGACAGAAGGCCATTGACTCAGACCCTAGCTACAGGGTTGGCATAGAGAGCCATTATGAATCTTAATAGGGGGCTACCCAAGCCCTTGAATCTAAGTGCTGCTTCCACGTAGCCCCAGGCCACCCTGTCAAATGCCTTCTCCGCATCCAGGGACAGAAGAAAACCAGCTCGGTTAGATGAGGTCAGAAGGTAGTGTAAGTTTATCGCCTTGATTGTATTGTCCTGGCTTCCCTACCAGTAGGGATGGTCCAAATACACCCCGGTTCGGTTTGCACCAGAACACGCAAACAGGCAAAAAGTTTTAGCGAACATGCGAACCCTGTAAAAGTCTATGGGACACGAACATGAAAAATCAAAAGTGCTAAATTTAAAGGCTTATATGCAAGTTATTGCCATAAAAAGTGTATGGGGACCCAGGTACTGCATGTATCATTGCAAAAAAAAGTTTTTAAAATGACCGTTTTTTCAGGAGTAGTGATTTCAATAATGCTTAAAGTCAAACAATAAAAATGAAATCTTCCTTTAAAGCGGAGTTTCACCCAAAAATGGAACTTCCGCTTTAAGTACTGGTGACCCCCTCACATGCCACATTTGGCATGTCAATTTTTTGGGGGGGGAGTGGATACCCAGTTTTGACAGGCACCCTTCCACTTCCTCCCCTGGCACCACGGCGCCAGAAGGAAGGTCACTTCTCCTCCCTCCCTCCCTGCAATCTTCTGGGACACGTCACAGGTCCCGGAAGATTGCCAGACCATCCACAACTTGCAGCGTGGTTTGCGCATGTGCAGTGCTTGCCTAGTTACAATGTTGTTGCCACGGTGAGAAGGGGGAGAGTAGTGAGGCTTCATGCGCCCGCATCACTGGATCGTGGGACAGGTGAGTGTCTGTTTATTAAAATGGGTGGAACTCCGCTTTAAATATTGTGCCTTGTGCCTATATATATATATATATATATATATATATATATATATATATATATATATATATATATATATATATATACACAGTGGCTTGCGAAAGTATTTGGCCCCCTTGAACTTTTCAACCTTTTGCCACATTTCAGGCTTCAAACATAAAGATATAACATTTTAATTTTTTGTGAAGAATCACCAACAAGTGGGACACAATTTTGAAGTGGAACAAAATCTATTGGATATTTTAAACTTTTTTAGCAATTAAAAAACTGAAAAGTGGTGCGTGCAAAATTATTCGGCCCCTTTACTTTCAGTGCAACAAACTCACTCCAGAAGTTCAGCGAGGATCTCTGAATGATCCAATGCTGTCCTAAATGACTGATGGTGATAAATAGAATCCACCTGTGTGTAATCAAGTCTCTGTATAAATGCACCTGCTCTGTGATAGTCTCAGGGTTCTGTTGAAAGCGCAGAGAGCATCATTAAGACCAAGGAACACACCAGGCAGGTCCGTAATACTGTTGTGGAGAAGTTTAAAGCCGGATTTGGATACAAAAAGATTTCCCAAGCTTTAAACATCCCAAGGAGCACTGTGCAAGCGATCATTTTGAAATGGAAGGAGTATCAGACCACTGCAAATCTACCAAGACCTGGCTGTCCCTCTAAACTTTCAGCTCAGACAAGGAGAAGACTGATCAGAGATGCAGCCAAGAGGCCCATGATCACTCTGGATGAACTGCAGAGATCTACAGCTGAGGTGGGAGAGTCTGTCCATAGGACAACAATCAGTCGTACACTGCACAAATCTGGCCTTTATGGAAGAGTGGCAAGAAGAAAGCCATTTCTCAAAGATATCCATAAAAAGTCTCGTCTAAAGTTTGCCACAAACCACCTGGGAGACACATCAAACATGTGGAAGAAGGTGCTCTGGTCCGATGAAACCAAAATCAAACTTTTTGGCCACAATGCAAAACGATATGTTTGGCGTAAAAGCAACACAGCTCATCACACTCAACACACCATCCTCACTGTCAAACATGGTGGTGGCAGCATCATGGTTTGGGCCTGCTTTTCTTCAGCAGGGACAGGGAAGATGGTTAAAATTGAGGGGAAGATGGATGCAGCCAAATACAGGACCATTCTGGATGAAAACCTGTTGGAGTCTGCAAAAGACCTGAAACTGGGACGGAGATTTATCTTCCAACAAGACAATGATCCCAAACATACAGCAAAATCTACAAAGGAATGGTTCACAAATAAACGTATCCAGGTGTTAGAATGGCCAAGTCAAAGTCCAGACCTGAATCCAATCGAGAATCTGTGGAAAGAGCTGAAAACTGCTGTTCACAAACGCTCTCCATCCAACCTCACTGAGCTTGAGCTGTTTTGCAAGGAAGAATGGGCAAGAATTTCAGTCTCTCGATGTGCAAAACTGATAGAGACATACCCCAAGCGACTTGCAGCTGTAATCGCAGCAAAAGGTGGCTCTACAAAGTATTAACGCAAGGGGGCCGAATAATTTTGCACGCCCCACTTTTCATTTTTTTATTAGTTAAAAAAGTTTCAAAAATCCAAAAGATTTCGTTCCACTTCACAATTGTGTCCCACTTGTTGGTGATTCTTCACAAAAAATAAAAATTTTATATCTTTATGTTTGAAGCCTGAAATGTGGCAAAAGGTTGAAAAGTTAAAGGGGGCCAAATACTTTCGCAAGCCACTGTGTATATATATATATATATATATATATCCTCATAGGGGCTGCTGAGTATTGTGGCCCACCTGCCACCCAGCCCAGCCAGGCATTCAATCCCAGTCGCTCCAAGACAATGAACAGTTCTGTCAGATGTTTATACTGAAATATTAACAGTATTATATATATGGAGATATGCAAAAATCTATGGTTAAAGAGATTTTCACATCTTTCCACAAATCAACCAAATAATTCAAATTCGTTTATCCATGCTAGTTTGAAGACAAAAATGGAATACAGCGGTGTGCTAAAAAAAAAAAAAAATATATATATATATATATATATATATATATATATTAACCAAAAATTCAGTGCAAAATAATATTAAATATAATATACATTCAAATATCAAATATATGGGTAATAAAAATGATGAGAAATTTTACCACAAGCTCTTGTTACAAAAATACCATGTCTCAACACTTCATGACGGCTTAGTAAATAGCTTTCCGTGGCTTTACAGACTATGAAAACAAACTAGGTGTTGATTCAACAGATGTGATTTCTTCTCAAACAAATAGACCTTCAAGCTTACACTTTAAAAATGCACGGACAAAATGTTATACTGTGCACAGAGCTTGATAATTTAATCAAGACTTATTTACGGTAAAGATAATTCTCTAATGAATTTTATGTTTAAACATATATCATAACCAAACCATTGATAACACTTTAAAGTCAGTTTTTTTAGAGATATACTAAGATGTGTATTTTTCATATAATTGAATATAATTATGTCATGCTGCAGGTAACCTGTCACAAACTTTAAATGGTTTAGCCAAGTATATGCTAAATAATTCAATACCAAAAGATAAAATAGAAAATGAATACTTTACCGGAGATCTAAGAAACTTTTGTTTTGAGAGATATCAGCTGTGTATCCCCCAAAGGGGATTTCTACCATTCCTTCATTTCTCCATCCTCCTTCCTTTCAGCTCTCTCCGTTGTTCCATCTCTCCTTTCAAGCTCCTTTAGGTCTCCCCTCTCCAGCTATGTGTATACACTTTTAACCCACCCAAAAAGTGGGTGTGTGTGTCACTGCTACGTAACTAATGACATCAATTGACGTGATGTTTACCATGTAACCATGGCAACACTAATTATGAATCCATTTTGGATTTTACCATGATTACCACTAGGGGACAATGTTGTATTGCTTAAAATACCAATTTAATTCCTGAATAACCTTTGACTTAAGGTTATGAAAGAAACTATAAACTATGAGAAGATGTAATTTATATGTCACTTTTACTAGACTTCTGTCTGGAACTCAGATATATGGTTTTTTAAATGTCCAATCCACATAATTAACTTCCCCCTCACATCTCTGGAGAATTAGATGTTTGTGGCTGGACCTACAATAACCATTATATACACAGTTCCACATCCAGAATTCCCATACATTTAAAAATATTCATAATATTATAACCTGTTAAAAAAAGATATACCAATATATTTTAATGAATATATCCAACCAAGCCAACAAAGCCGCTCTCTTCGGTCATCCCAAGACCTCCTGCTCTCTAGCTCCCTTGTCACCTCCTCCCATGCTCGCCTCCAGGATTTCTCCAGAGCTTCTCCCATCCTTTGGAACTCCCTACCCCAATCTATCCAACTGTCCCCTAATCTATCCATCGTTAGGTGATCCCTGAAAACCCTTCTCTTCAAAGAAGCCTATCCTGCTTCTAACTAACACTGTTTTACTTCCTCCATCAGCTCATCCCCCACAGCTTTTGTATCAATTGATCCTTCCTTTTTAGATTGTAAGCTCTAACGAGCAGGGCCCTCTGATTCCTCTTGTACCAAATTGTAATGTAACTGTAATGTCTGCCCTCATGTTGTAAAGCGTTGCGCAAACTGTTGGCGCTATATAAAACCTGTATAATAATAATAATATTAATATATCATGATTACAAAATATGAAAGAAAAATATGAACCAAAAAATAGGTAACATTGTTCAATTAATTTTGCATATAACTACTCCAATGTAATTTACTAATATATATCATTTCTCACAACCGGACCACACTATAGAAGACCTCAATGTCTTAGTTCTTAAAGGGAATTTCAGAACTATCCAGGAAAGGAAAACGTTTGAACTAAGAATGATACTTCTTTTTGACACGAAGAATAATGGCCTGAATTTAGATATTGGTTTCCTTACACATTATGCTAAAGTTTTACGACCCCTCTGGGACTAGTATCCCCCCTGCATTCCCCCCCTAGCTCTCCCTCTGTCCTATCTCACTAACTCTGCTGCTATCTTTATTACCATTGATTTGTATGTGTTTGGTTTTCTCTCTTTTTTTTTTTTTTTTTCTACTCTTTAACATTCTGCTTAAAAATTTGTGAATCAGTACTGCTTGGACCTTGAAGAAGGGGACATACCCCGAAAGCTTGTCCTGAAAAATTGTATGTTAGTGCAAATAAAAAAAGTATCACGGACAGTACTCAATGTTCTCTGTCTAATATATATGGAATTATTGCTAATATAAGTATTTGCAATGCACAATTTCTGGTTCATAATATAGTCTTAAATGATCCTCTAGACAGTCATGAAAAAGGAAAAAAACATGTTTTTCTGTCCAGTATAATTTTAAACCTAACCCACATTCTTCTTCTGGCTAGTGTCTTATCTGATGTGGTTGTCAATTTGACTAATACTTCTCAAGATTTATAACTTGGAAGAATTCAAGATAGGACATTTACATCCTTCTTACAAGAAACTTCTGTCTACAAGCATGGACTTAATTAAACTTCCTAAAAAAAAAACACAAAATGGCTCCTCTTATGTCCACAAAAACATATATAAAATAATATGATTTTGGCCTACTAAATTAATCCTTTTTAACCTCAATACTTCTGACAGTCCATTAGCTTTGTTTTTATTTTTATTGAGGGAATGGAACTTGGATAGAGTATATGAATTTTAGATCAATCAATTGGTGAATTTTAGAACAATCAATTGGGACAACTTATATACTCCCAGGTATATACAGGCCTCTCTTCCTCCATCACAACTCTTACTGCAGACTATTACTCCTCAGCTCCTCCAGCACTCTACTTGCATGAGCTTCCAGGCACAGCTAGCACCATGCGGTTAGGCCTGACACTGGCTCAGACAGGCCTTAGAAATTGCCCTTTACAGGCAGGGTCTGCAGGCCCCTAAAGTGTAGCAGGATAGAAAGTCTCTGGTGCTAGCTGTCCTACACATGGCTACTGAGCCCAATCAACCATCTTCAGGCCCTGCCAGCCCTCCTGTCTGCAACTGCCATTCTCCACTGCCCATGACACTGCCCATGACACCACAATCCATTCCTCTGGCTCTGGACCCATCCCAGACTGCATTCTCCCAGTTCTCTCAGGCGTGCCTCCCCAGTTCTCTCAGGTCTGTGCATGTCACTCACCAACCCTCCTGGCTGCGACCAGTTGTTCCTCTCCCTGGAGACTTGCCTGGCAGTGCTCTCTCCTGCTGTCCTCTCTTTCTCCTCCTGTGCCTCCTGTCCAGGACACCCCTGTACGAGGTACAAGGGTCCCATCCATACCCGAGCCCAAGCCCAAGGTCACCAAGAATACTGTAACCCCTAACAGTTATTCTTGTTGGGTGCAGGAATGGGCCCTGGTGTTAAAAATTTGTGAAAAAATTGAAATGACATGCCCCTGTCAAACAAGTGCAGAAAAATTGGGCCTTGGGTGTTGGTGGTGCCCGAACACTGTAACCCCTCACAGTTACTCTTGTTGGACGCAGGAACGGGCCCTGCTGGTAAAAATTTGTGAAAAATTGAAATTACATGCACCTGTTAAATAGGTGCATAAAAATTGGACTGTAGGTGTTGGTGGTGCCCTAAACAACAAATATTGTTGGAAGCTAGCATAATCTAGATTCATGAAAAGGATAGGCAGCATAGGCAGCCTTCAAGGGATCCCAGATCTCTAGCAAATTCAATAAGTTACATCAGCATCAGGGGCTTGATAGCTGCTGATCCAGGACTGATTCATTTTGATAAATGTAAGCCTATCAACTGAGTCTGTGGACAGGCTAACTCTTTAATCAGTTACAATGTCCATTCAGAAAGCATGCTGGATATAGGACAGGCCAGTAGCTTGATTGCATATTTAGCAAGTTCTGACCAGTGGTCCATCCTCAAGACCCAGTAACCCAGTGGATTCTCAGTTGGAATGGACTCAGCATAAATGAGGCCTTGAGAGGAAAGGAAGTCCTCCTCTTCTTCCCGCTGTTCTGCCTCAAGTGCCATGTCCATGATTCCACAAGCATGTGCTGCAGCAGGAAGACTAGAGGGACAGTGTCACTGATGCATGCATTGTTGCTGCTCACCATTCTTGTGGCCTCCTCAAATGGTGATAGGACAGTGCATGCATCCTTAATCAGTAGCCACTGGCGTGGCAAAAATAAGCCAAGCTCCCCCAGCTGCTGCAGCATTACCAATGTTGAGTTCCACCTGGTGGGCATGTCACAAATGAGGCAGTTGGAGGGCAGGTTGAATTCAGCCAGCCGAGCACTGGCATTGTATGACCACCGGAAAGGACCACAGACTTTTCTGGCCTGCCGCAAAAGATCTTCGAAGCCTGGGTACCTGGTCAAGAAATGCTGCACCACCAAATTCAGGATGTGTGCCAAGCATGGAACATGTGTCACGTGCCCCTGTCGGAGGATGGAGAGAAGGTTGGTGCCATTGTCCCATACAACCATTACTGGCTCAAACTGCCATGGTGTCAACCACATCTGAGCCTGCCCCTGCAGATCTGTCAGAATCTCTGCCCCAGTGTGGCTCCTGTCCCCTAGACAGACCAACTGAAGCACCGCATAGCATCTTTGAGCCTGACTGCTTGCGTAGCCCCTTGAAAGCGTAGGGAGCACTGCTAGTTCAGAGGACAATTCAGCAGAACAGGCCATAGAGGAAGAAGAAGAGGAGGGGTGGAGCAGACAGATGTGGCAGAATCACCACCAGCTTTTTGGAGGCGTGGTGGTGGAACAAGCTCCAACACTGAACCCTGTCCTGCATCCTTCCCAGCTGCAAGCAGAGTTACCCAGTGCATCGTTAAGGAAAGGTAACGTCCCTGACCATGTCTGCTGTACCATGAGTTAGTGGTAATGTGAACCTTGCTGCTGACCGCCCTGTCCAACAAGGCCAAAACATTGCCTTCCACATGACGGTAGAGAACCTTAGGTGAAAATAAAATTCTTTTTGGAACCTGCCACTGTGTGTCAGAAACCATGAATCAGACTGAGACAGAAGTACAGTTAAATCACACTTGTTTAATAATAATAAAGAAGGTAAACAGAGTAAACATAGTCAAAACATAGCCAGAGTTCAGGAACCGGAACGGATAGTCAGACAAGCCAAAACTCAGGGAGCCAGAGATGAGTACAGTAGAACAGCAAGCAGGATCTGGAGCCAGAAGGAATGTCAGCCAAGCAAGTCTTTAACAGGAACACAGGAGAGCGTCTCTAGAGATGTGACCAAGCCAAAGGCAGAGTTCATATGGACTGGATGGCTTCAGTAGGCAGGACTGACAAGCAGGATATCATCAACAGGTGAGTCACTGTGGAGAGATAGGAGGGGCAGGCTCAGAGGTGGTTGATGCCATGGCAGCTTGAGCCAAGAATGGTTGTATGCGACAATGGCACCAACCTTCTCTCCACCCTCCGACAGGGACATTTGACACATGTTCCATGCTTGGCACACATCCTGAATTTGGTGGTGCAGCATTTCTTGACCAGGTACCCAGGCTTCCAAGATCTTCTGCGGCAGGCCAGAAAAGTCTGTGGTCATTTCCGGTGGTCATACAATGCCAGTGCTCGGCTGGCTGACATTCAATGTGAATTCAACCTGCCCACCAACCGCCTCATTTGTGACATGCCCACCAGGTGGAACTCAACATTGGCAAATAGCCAACAGCTGAGTGGCCAGCTTTGAGAAGGAAGGGCTGAGCCCAGCCCTGACAGTACCCCCTCCCCAATGACCCCTCCTCCTTGGAGGTCCACCAGTCTTGAGGGGAAAACGTCTATGGAAATCACGGAGGAGGACAGGGACATGTACATCCGAGGATGAGACCCAAGAGCGTTCCTCCGGATGGTACCCTTTCCAATGCACCAGGCACTGTATGTGCACACGGAACCTTCGGGAGTCAACAATGGACAGTACTTCATACTCCTCATGGTTCTCAACCTGTACAGGGTGAGGACGAGGCACCGGGGTGGTAAAGCGGTTGCAGACCAAAGGTTTTAATAAGGAGACATGAAATATATTCGAAATACGCATATTAGAAGGAAGGTCTAATGCGTAAGCCACTGGGTTAATCCTATGAAGAATACAGAAAGGCCCAATAAACCGAAGTGCGAACTTCAGAAAGTGAAAACGAAGTCAGAAGTTGCAAGATGACAGCCAGACCCTGTCCCCAACCTGGTAGGAAGGTGCAGGCAGGTGTCTGCAGTCAGCATGGACTCTGTACCTAATTAGCATGTTGCAAAGCCTCCTGGACTTGTGCCCAAGTGTAACGAAGACCATGGAGATGCTTCTCTAATGCGGGAATACTCTGCGGAACAAATGAGTCAGGCAACATGGAAGGTTGGAAACCATAATTTGCTATAAACGGGGACAATCAGGAAGCAGAATTCAAGGCACTGTTGTGAGCAAACTCTGCCCACGGTAATAGGTCTGACCAGTTCTAATGATGGTCAGAAATATAGCAACGTAGGAATTGCTCCAAGAACTGATTGGCTCTTTCTGCGGCCCCATTAGACTGCGGGTGATACGCAGAGGAAAAAGCAAGCTGAACTCCCAACTGTGCACAAAAGGCTCACCAGAACCGGGACACAAACTGACTACCCCTGTCCGAGACAATCACCTTGGGTAGCCCATGTAAGCGAAAGATCTCCCGAGCAAAAATGGAAGCCAGTTCCTTAGAAGTGGGCAACTTCTTTAGTGGAATACAATGACACATCTTTGAGAACCGGTCAACCACCATAAGGATAACTGTGTTGCCCTGGGAGTTGAGTAACTCCACAATGAAATCCATAGACGGGTGGGTCCAGGGCCTCTCTCCATTGGGTATGGGTTGTGGGAGGCCCACTGGAAGGTGTCGTGGGGTCTTACTCTAAGCACACAGGGAACGGGCAGCTACGAAGGTGGTTATATCAGCACGTAGACTAGGCCACCAGAATTGTTGGGAAATGGCCCAAAAGAGTTGAATCTTCCCAGGGTGGCCAGCATCCACTCTCTGGGACAAAGCAGTGGTCACAAGGTTTCTCAGGAGGAGCATGGACCTGAGCAGCAAGAATTTTGTCACCCAAAGGAGAAGTGAGACTGGTGCGAACCGTAGCCAGAATACGATCAGGAGGAATCACAGGAACCAGAACTGACTCCAACATGGAAGTGGAGAAAAATTGTTGTGACAAGGCATCAGCCCTTACAATTTTAGTACTGGGTAAGAATGAGACAATGTAATTGAAACGTTAATTGAAATAATTAAAGTAATTGAAGCATTTAGCCTCAGACAAGAATGTGAGATTCTTATGGTCAGTAAGAATGAGAACTGGCACAAGGGTACCCTGGAGGAAATGTCTCCATTCTTTCAGGGCTAAAATGAACGCCAACAGCTCTCTGTCACCAATCTCATAATTGCACTCCGCAGGTGACAGTTTCTTGAAAAAGTAGCCACAAGGATGCAAGGCGCTCTCAGAGGTAGGACATTGAGACAGAAGGGCGCCAACACCAGTCTCAGAAGTATCAACTTCAAGGATAAAAGGTAACATAGGATCGGGATGTGCCAACACAGGAGTAGAAACAAAGGCAGCCTTGAGACTCTCAAAGGCCTTAACGGACTCCAGAGACCAACTCTGTGGGTTACCGTCCTTTCTGGTCAGGGGCTTGACCAGAGATGATATGTTACGAATAAACTTCCGATAATAGTTGGCAAAGCCCAGGAAACGCTGCAGAGGACGTAAACCCAGGGGTCGGGGCCACTGTAGGACTGCTAAACGTTTCTCTAGGTCCATAAAAAAAAAAACAGCAGTGAAAATTACATATCCCAGGAATTTAACCTTTTCACGATGGAACTCACACTTCTCCAATTTACAATAGAGATTTTTCTCTTTTAGTTTCTGAAGCACACGACAGACATCTGTGTGGTGGCTCTCCAGGGACTGGGAAAATATGAGATTATCATCAAGATAAACCACCACACATAACTGCAACAAATCTCGGAGGACATCCTTGATGAATTCCTGGAAAACTGACAAAGGGCATTACAAAGTACTCATAATGGCCTGTTCTGGTATTAAACGCAGTTTTTCACCCTTCTTAATCCTCACAAGATTGCATGCCCCTCTCAAATCAAGCTTCATGAAAACTGTTGCTCCCTTGAGGTGGTCAAATAACTCCGTAATCAACGGAATCGGATAGGCATTCTTATTTGTGAAACGATTGAGACCCCTATAATCAATAAAAGGTCTCAGTTCACCACTCTTCTTCTTCACGAAGAAGAAACCAGCACCAGCAGGGGACGAGGATTTGCGGATGAAACCTCGAGAAAGTGTGTCTGCAACATACTCCTCCATGGCCTTATCCTCCAAGACCGACAAAGGGTAAACCCAGCCACGAGGGGGTATGGCACCAGGTTGAAGGTCAATTGCACAATCATAAGGCCGGTGTGGAGGCAAACTACCAGCTTGACCTTTGTCATAGACATTGCTAAAATTGCGGTACTCCACCAGCAGGGAGGAGAGTGAAGAGGTGCACAGGACCTTGGCTACCTTCTGGAAGCATGTCTCCCTGCATTGTGGTGACCAGGAGAGAACCTCAACACGGAGCCAATCAAAAGAGGGTTGTGCCTTTGTAACCAAGGATAACCAATAACCAGTGGAAACTTAGGTGTGGAAATAACTTTTGGATTATCTCATGGTGAAGAGCCCCTATGGCCATGGACAATGGAACAGTCTCATGAGTCACATGGGCAGGCTGTAGAGGTCTCCCGCCAAGAGCCTCAATGGCAAGTGGAGTGTCACGCAGCTGCAGTGGAATCGAGTGCTTCGATACAAAGGCAGCATCAATGAACAGGCCTGCAGCCCCAGAGTTGATTAGAGCCTGTAACTCGACAGACGACTCAGCCCAAGAAAGGGTAACCAAAACCAGGGGCTTATCCTTCTGGATAACTAGGGACGAAGCAACGCCACCTAAGGTCTGTCCGTGACAGGACCTCAAGGTTCGGGCGTTTTCTGGACGGGTAGGACAAGACTTCAAAAAGTGACCTGCCTGGCCACAATAAAGGCACAATCTCTCCCTCCTCCTAAAGGTTCTCTCATCCGCAGAGAGACGTGTGAAGCCCAAGCGCATGGGTTCATCCTCACTGACCGACTTGGTACCAGAAGGCATAGGAGGTGAGGGAGGCACAGGTGGGACTGCAAAGCTCGGAGACAAACGTACAGGAGGCTTCCGCAAGCGCTCCTTTTAAAGAGAGTCTTTTTCTGAGTCTGGAGTCAATGAGGATGGCAAATGTGATCAACTTCTCCAGCTCAGTGGGTATATCTCGGGCTTCTATCTCATACTTGATGGAATCCAAGAGACCATGAGAAAAAGCAGCCACGAGGGCCTCACTGTTCCAAGCAACCTCTGCTGCCAGAGGAATTCAATGGTGTAGTCGTACTCTGTTTGATGGACATGAGACACTTGGCAGCAGAAGCGGAGTGTGCAGGAATGTCAAATACCCCTTTAAAGGAGGCCACAAACTCACAGTAACTCAAGACAACAGGTTTTTGTGTGTCCCATAGAGGGTTTGCCCAGGCCAAGGCTCTCTCAGAAAGCAAAGATATCACGAAACCTACTTTGCTTCTGTCCGTGGAAAATGCCTGGGGTGGCATCTCAAAGTATATCTCAACCTGGTTGGCAAACCCTCTGCATTGGACTGGATTGCCCCCAAATCGCTGGGGAAGCGGAGAAAAACCAGACATAGCTCTTACAGAGGTAATACTCGAGGCGGGTGCCTGCACAGAGACTGGAGCAGCAGCAGGGACGGCCTGTAACACAGGTTGTACCGGAGCAGCCACAGTGGGTGATTCAAGGTGAGCCGTGTGACTCAGAAGAATTTGTAATGCCATGGCAAACTGATCCATGCGGTGATCTTGCTCATCCAATCTGGTAAAAATATTACCAACAAGTGGATTGACTATATCTTCTGAATTTATGGCCTTCGCCTACTGTCAATAACCATGAAATCAGACCGAGACAGAAGTACAGTTAAATCACACTTGTAATAATAAAAGTAAATAGAACAAATGTAGTCAAAACATAGCCAGAGTTCAGGAACCGGAACGGATAGTCAGACAAACCAAACATCAGGGAGCCGGAGATGAACGTAGTAAAACAGCAAGCAAGATCTGGAGCCAGAAAGGATGTCAGCCAAGCAAGTCTTTAAACAGGAATGCAGGAGAGCGTCTCTGTGATGTTGATTAAGGCAAAGCCAGAGATCCTCTGGACTCGACGGCTTAAGTAGGCAGGACTGAGGAGCAGGATATCAAAAGCTGAGTAACTGTGGAGAGATAGGAGCTGGCAATTAGCTGACAGCTGAGCTGCCAGCTCAAAGAAAGAAGGGCTGAGCCCAGCCCTGACAATATGATATGATATAACTTGGATTTAACAGTTGTTAATTGTAGGCGTAGAGGTGAGCCCTTCAGTGGGCTGGAGAGTCTGTTGGGCTGTCATTCCTTGGGGTGTCTTGAGCAGCTGGTGAAGGGTAATGCAGTGTGAGGGAGTGTCGGCATCCTGGGCCACGATGGTCTGCTTCGCAGATATCTTTTATGGACATGGCATGTCTTGTCGGCAGTAGGCGAAAATCACTGTACTAGTCTGGCAGGTCAATTACAGGAATCTCCGGGGTGTTACAGAAGTGTTCCAGACCTTCAGGAACTCGTATATTTGCTGTGCGACCTTGGATGGAAAGGAAATTTCCATCGGTAACTGATGGATTTAAAACGTAAGTGGTCTAGGAGAGGTATTAGCTCTTTTCTGCGCTGCAGTGTGATGTTTGATAAATCCTGGTAGATTTTTATTTCTGCACCTTGGAACATTAGGCGGCCTCTGTTGCATGCTTTTCTGAGGATCTCTTCTTTCTGGGGTAAGATGACCAGGCAGCAGACTACATCCCTTGGGGAGTCTGGGTCCCTGCCTCATGGTCTAAGTGCATGTGTATGCGCTCCATTTCTATTGGGGCATTGTGACGGGAGGGCCCGTGGAACTCAGAATACATCTTATGTCTAAGTCATGTCAAGTTATGTCTGAGTGAGAAAATATATCTTAGACTACTTAAAATGGGACAGTAATATTTGTCCACAATATCTCCCAGGATGTATGTAGAGACTATTATTGGTTTGGTTGATTCTGAACGCAACCTGTTAATTGAATGAGCTGATCACATTGTCCTCTATACAAAGTAGGAGACGGGACGACTTCTATTGGAGCTCATGTTAATTAGGTTAATTAGGTTTTGTTTGTATTGTTAATTGTAATTAGCTCCAGCTATTGTGTTTATACTACTGTGTGAAGCTCGGTGCCCACAAGTCTGGGCGAAAGGTCATGTCTCAGTCACCTAGGCTGTATAAAGGATTAGATAATTAGCTCATGTTAATTAGGTTACAGTTGTATTGTTAGAGGAGGTTCCAACGGCATATAAAGTCTTGTAATTTTGATTTAAAAAAAAGTCAGTTCTGATGTACTCCAAGACTGGTGTTGTCTAGTTCTTGGGGGTTCCTATAGCCAGATCCATTGGGCTCGTGTTCCAGAACTTAGGAAGCGGTATACTGACGGAAGCACTCAAGCGGAGTGTGGGACGTTCCGTGACAGGCATGTTGGGCCCTTTCTAGCAGGTTGTTGAATAGGACAGTTGTGGTTTGGGCAAGGTGGTTGGGCTCAATGGTTTCAGGCAGCCCTCTTACCCTTAAATTGTGGTGCCTGCCACAGTTGTCAAGGTCTTCTAAGTGATGGTGGAGCTCTCTCAGGTATATGGAGTGAGACTTGCTGGACTTGTCAGAGGGAGGCATCATGACAGGCTGTTTTCTCCACTTCCCCCTCTCTGAAATTGATGACATGGATGTCTTCTAGAAAGTCAGAGATAGCTGCCAATAGGGTGGTTTTGATGTCGGCAGCAATCTCGTTGGAGATCTTTTAAGCTTGGAGCTAGTGTCACGCTTGGGCTTGGGGCAGCGGTATTTCTATCCTGTGAATGGAGGGGGCTTCTGCTGGGAGAGCGGGATCTCTGGGAGGAGGCCTGTGAAGCAGACATGGCGTCCCCCTGTAGCTGGGTGCGAAATAACTCTGGTATATTACCAGTTGGTTGGGTTCCCTGGTCTCGAGGTCATCGGGATTTGGTGGCAGATGCGCTGTGGTATGTTCTCTCCATCCTTTGTGGGGTAGAGCCTCCGTTGTGGAGAGTGCTGGACCTCGGGTTGTCGGAGCTCGGGAGTTAAGTGGCCATCTCGGATCAGGACCAAGCCACACCCCCCTCTATTCCATTATAGTCTATTCTATTCTATTTTATTATATTCTTTTCTATTCTATTCTTTTCTTATATGTTCAAATTCAAATGTATTCTATTTAAAATTTGAATTTCAGAAGATGGTTATATTATTTCTATTTTATTCTATTCTTTTTTTTCTATACTATTCTATTCTTTTCTTTTCCATTCAATTTTTTCTAATATATTTGTAACAGCACCCCCCTAGGGGCTGCTCAAAGTTGTGGCCCACCTGTCACTCTCCCCAGCCCGACATTCACTTCCTCGCTGCCTCAGAGACAATGAACAGTCCATGTGTTTGATTTTGTATTTTTTTTGAAGGATTTGAACTTGGATAGGGATAGGAATATATGGGATGCCCAGTAGAACAAGCAATTGGTTGATTGTATGTCAATCAGTCGGGACAACTTTATACACTTAGGCCCAACTCTGACTCAATCAAGCCTCAGCAACCGCCTTTTGCAGGCAGGGACTGTGGGTCCATTTTAATGTAGCAAAAATAAAATAGGAAGTCTTTAGTGCTAGCTCTCCTATGGTTGACTACTGCTCCCAGTAAGCCCTCTTCAGGCCCTGCCAGAACTCCTGGCTGCAGCTGCCCGACTACACTGCCTGTGACATCACAGTCCTTACTGCTGGCTCTGCACCCATCCCAGACTGCACAATCCTAATCCTCTTAGGCATGCCTCCCCAGTCCTCCAGACCATCCCTGTCATTCACTAGCCCTCCTGGCTGCAACTGGTGGTTCCCCCTCCTGGAGACTTGCAGGGCAACACTAGCTCCTGTTGTGCTGTTTGGTTCTTCTCTGTACCTCCTGACCAGATCCTCCTTGCTTTCCAGAAGGGCTCCGTCCTGCACCCGAACCCCAGGCCCAAGTTCACCCCCCCCCAGACTGGGGAGAGCCCCGACATCCTAGTGCTCCATCTCCAGTTCTTCCACCTGACAACTCCTTCCCAGCTGGGCTGACCCTGGGTATTTCAAGGAGGCCTGCCCCCTGCCAATCCTAGTTAGGGATTGGTCAGGGCTCTCTGAGACACCCCAGACAGCTCCACCTCTCTTCCCCTCCTCTTCTTCTAGAATCCTCTAGAAGAAATAGGGAGGGGACAGTGAAGCGATGCTGTCTGTGAGTCACCAGCTGCTGCTCTAAGGCCACTCTCAGCCCACACAGATCAAAACAAACAGGCCTAGCTTCCAGCTAGGCCTGCCTAAGTTTACCTGCTCTCGCTAAAATCCTAACTCTAGCATCTACCTAAGTAGAGGGTGCTACATATTCCTTTATTTTCTATTCTATTTTATTCTCTTTGGAAATTGGAAAACAAATTGAAACCTATTTGAGTTTGAAAACTATTTGAGGTTGATTCAAAAACTAGAATTGATTCGAATTGATTGATTGATTCGAATTCAAAAACTCTTCTGGGAAGGCTGCCCACAAGGTTTAGGAGTTTGGGAATGTTTGCCCATTCTTCCAGAAGCGCATTTGTGAGGTTCGGCACTGTTGTTGGATGAGAAGGCCTGGCCTGCAGTCTCCGCTCTAATTCATTCCAAAGGTGTTCTATCGGGTTGAGGTCAGGACTCTGTGCAGGCCAGTCAAGTTCCTCCACCCCAAACTCGCTCATCCATGTCCTTATGGAAAGTTCTCATGTAAATCCTACCATGTCCTATAAGATCTTGAGTCTTTAAATCTGTCACCTCTTGCTCTTTTTTTCCACTGAAGGATGTCCTTTTTTTGCTTCTGCGATCCTGGGGATGGAAGTCCAACTTACTTCTGATAACTTTTGAGACAGCAACAATGACTTTGATGCCAAATAGATTTAAAATATCATACAGATTCTTACACAAATAGTTTTTGAACTGTTTATCTGCCAGTCATGCTCTGCAAGCTGCGATGAATGACAGCATTGATCTAGTTGACAGTGGTGGCCTGTCCATGTGGGGCGCAGGAGCACCGGCCCCTAATTTACATGCAGGGCTGCGGACCCATGGATTCCAATGTTTTGTTTTTTTTAGAAGCGCGTGATTAGAGCTTGAGGCTCTAATTGGCTTCAAAAAAGGGTGGGCCCTGAGTCCACCCAGTTGTGAGACAATAGCAAATTAATATTCGCTATTGTCTTCCTGATTCTCCTCCCGACCAATCAGGACTCTCTGGCTAATCGGGTCTCAGTCAGGACACACTTCCTGTTCAGCCGGGAGGAGATGCGATGGCCCAGTTCTTCCTTCCCCCTGCCTCCTAAGGTCAGTTCGTCTAACACTGGGGGGGGTGTTTGCGTCCATAGCCGCCTTACTGTCCTCCATCCGCACCCCGCGGGGTGGTGTGCTTGTGGTGACCGCGGCCTTTCCGTCTGTCTCCCCCAAGGCAGGGGGGGTGGTGGTTGATGTTAGCTTCCTGCCCCCTGAAATATTTAGCACCAGCCACCAGTGCTAGTTGAACATCTCAATAAATCTGTAGTGGCTTTCCTGACAAAGTCAGCTGCTAGTTTAAGACTTCCAACTGTTTAATATGTTTTATCTCTACTTGATACCTGAGAGTCATACATTATATGTCTGAACACAAATAGCCTTTGCTATGGGTATTTCCCAAACTCTCATATGTTTTCATGGTCTAGATCTACTTTGCTGTGAGAGCTGTGCTTGAACATTACCACATCATCCATTGGGAGAGTTACATGCTTTGCTAAACACATGACTGCTGCTTCTACTGCAGTGGATGAACTGGAAAGCAAGGGATATGTGGTGGATGCTTCTAAGTAGTCAAGACTTTCTCTGATATAGTGTGTGGGAATTGCTAAGACTGATTCCTGTACTGGATAACATATCATATCCATCTTTTGTGTGTTATTAGTTTCTCTTTCTGTTGAGACTTTGGGCAGACAGCTTGCAAAAGCAAAGTTGCGTTGAAGAGCCTGTCTGTCGCATGCCCAGCATTGCTTCCCAGACAGATGGCTATGTCTGGGAGACCGTGTAGTGTGTCTACTGGCACTATGATGAGAATGTGAGTGGTGGTGAGCAGTATTTGCCCTTAGTGATGTGTTCAATCATTTTTATTATTTTTCCATAGAAAGAGGACATACATAACATATTTTAAAAACAACACATCAAGGCATACCAACATCTTTTTTGATATAAATGTATATATTTCTCCTACAATTCATATCCCATGTAATAATACTAGCAGCTTCCAGGGAGCATGGGGTTCCAAGACTCCCTCCTGAGAGGGGGGAGAGAAAAAAAAGGGGGTGATATTGACAACATTTATTGTGTAAGAAGGAGGGACCAGAGGAGTCCCACCTGAAGGGATGCCTCAGATCTCACCTATCAAGATCTAAATCCCCATTCCCCCACTAACAAAACAATCCAGAGCCACATACTCATCTTTAAATCCATTGTTTTCTCTATAATCTATTAAATTGAATGTTAAGGAATATGTCCCTAATCCACTTAATACTGTGTTCTTTTATTCCACCCAATCCTATGTTCCCTCCATCATTGCCCCCCCCCCCCACCTAAGAATAGAGGTGTTTACTAACATTACCATTTTTTGTGTAAGAAGGGGGCCTGGGGGAGCCCCAATTTTAAGGACCCTCTCCAATTCCCCTAGGTGCCCTTCCCCCTTGATTGTTATTTTATTCTATAAAGTGTCATATTGTGGAATGTGTCCCAAAACACCCATTTGTAGTACCTCTTCAACTCCACCTATACCCAAATTCCCAAAAAGAAGAAAAAAACATTATTTGGGGGAGACAGGAAAGCTCAAAATATCTCCCAGTCCCTCATCACCTCCCACCACCCCCCCTCACAGGGTTTCCCTTGTATCTCCCCCCACCTCCCCAGGGCCAGTCCCACCACCCATGTAGTTCAAATAACCTTGGGACTATTTAAACCCCACCCAGCTGCTCCAAATTGTATGAAATCTATCTCCAATGTCATTATGCATAGATATTAATTCCTCCATTAACCTAGTTCTATCCACTTCCCTAAACCAATCTTTTATGGGTCGGACTGTTCTTTTCTTTCCAATATTTCAGAATTGTTGCTTTTGCAATTTAGCAGGAATGGTATGATAGCCCCTTCATAGTTTTTCCTTGCTTCACCTGTAGCGTGGAACAAACATTGCCACAGGTCTGGATTAATTTCTACATTGCTACTCTTCTTAATTAGGCTCAAACCTCCTTCCAGTAATTCTAAATCTGGAGACAGAACCATCAAATATGGGCGTGCGTCCCCTTACCCCCACATTCCCTCCAGCACAAAGATGATATCTCTGAATTAATCTCATGTAGTTTAATTGGAACATAATATCATTTCGCTATCAATTTATAATTAATTTCTTTTATCCTAGTATCTATGGAGGATGAGTGGACATCACTTTGTCAATACTTCTGGTAAAGGTTGATTTGATTCCTGTTTCCAGCGCTCTATGAGGCCTGATGGCCCAGTATCTAATGGTAAGATTCGCCTCTTATATATATCCGAAATCCCATGTCTATTCATTCCCCCCTGATCCACAAGTTTTTCCCAAGGACTAAGTTCATGAACAGAGCGAAGGGGCTTTGGAAGAGCTGCGACAAAATGTTGAAATTGTCTATATCTCCATCCATCCCATGGCAAAAAGCCATACCTATTACGTAATTCAGAATGTAAACAAAGGACATTCCCTTTTAAGACATCTTTCATTCTCAAACAATCTGAACTAGTTCATTTTAGATACATGTTGTTCTCTTTACCTGGTGGGAAGTAGTTTGTACCTGAAAGAGGCATTATGTTTCCAGAGTGTGTATTTATGTAAATTATCCCACAGTCTCAAAGTCTCTATCGTAACCAGGGGCAGATCCTTAGCAAGACCTCTATATTGCCCTGTCAGCCAGAATATATGGCTCAGGTTTGCTTTGTTTAAGTGTTCCTCCAGTTTTACCCATTTTTTCCAAGAAGCACCATAAGCCCAAACCATTATTCTCCGCAATACCGCAGCTTTCCCAAAATCTGTGAGGGACAAACCCCCGGCTGACTTAGGTCTTACCAATATCTTATGGGAAATACGGGGACTTTTATACTTAAAGACAAATCTACTAATGAATGCTCTAGGAGTCTTAAAATAGGCTCTCTGAGCATTGATCGGGAGGGTCTGGAAGGTATACAAGGCTTTTGGTAGGGTCATCATTTTAATCACACTTATTTTACCGAACCAGGACAACCTATCATCAGGGTATCCCTTCAGATCTTGTTTAAGTTTGTTAAGTAAGAGCAGATAATTGTCCTGGTATAACTGTTGCTGACATTGATAACATTATACCCAGATATTTTAAGCCTCTACTCTTCCATATTTAGGTATTCAGAGATCTAAGGTCCCTACACTCCACCCTTGGAACAGAAACATTCAGTATTTCGGTTTTGAGATTACCCCATACCTTTCCATTTCTGCTAAAATATTTGGGAGCGTCTTTAAAGTAATAAATACATAGAACATAATATTGTTTGCGAATGCCGACACCTTATGTTCCTGTCCAACTATCTCTATGCCCTCGATTTCTTGATTTGCACATATAGTTGCTAACAAAGGTTCTAATGATAACACAAACAATAAAGAGGAAAGAGGGCAACTTGTGCTATAGTATAGTGTGAAGGGTTCTAACTTCTGAGCATTTCCCATTCATCCGGGCTTGGTCTGTAGGACTGGTGTATAAAGCTTCTATCCATTTATGCATACGTGGTCCAAGACCAATAAATCGTAGTGTCAAAAGAATATACTTCCAGTCCAATCTATCAAAGGCCTTTTCGGCCTCAATTGATAAAAACAGTACTGATTTTTTCCTTTTCTAGCCCTGTGCATTAGGAGAATTGTTGTAATTACATTGTCCCTGGCTTGTCTGCCATGGATAAATCCCACTTGGTCTTTCTCTATCCAGTTAGGAATTAAGGGTTTTAACCTCTCAGCCAATATCCTATGATAGATTTTAAGATCCTCATTAATTAATGATATCGGTCTATGACTGGAGCTTTATTATTATTTATTATTATACAGGATTTATATAGCGCCAACAGTTTGCACAGCGCTTTACAACATGAGGGCAGACAGTACACTTACAATACAAATCAATACAGGAGGGATGAGAGGGCCCTGCTCGTTAGAGCTTACAATCTAGAAGGGAGGGTCAAGTGGAAACAAAATGTAATAACTGTGGGGGGTGAGCTGATGGAGAAAATTAAAAAACAGTTGTTAGGTGTGCGTAGGGTAAGAGCATGGGAAGAGGTGACGAGGGAGCTAGAGAGCAGGAGGTCTTGAGAGGAACGAAGAGAACGAGTAGGTTGGTATTTAGAGACTAGGCTAGTGATGTAGCTGGGGGCGAAATTGTGGATGGCTTTGCATATAGTTGTTAGTATTTTTAATTTAATTCTTTGGCCAAGTGGAAGCCAGTGGAGGGATTGACAGAGAGGAGTGGCAGACACAGAGCGATTGGTAAGGTGGATGAGTCTGGCAGCAGCATTCATGATGGATTGAAGAGGTGATAGACTATGTAGAGGTAAGCCAATGAGAAGGGAGTTGCAGTAGTTGAGGCAAGAGATGACCAGCGAGTGAATTAAGAGCTTTGTTGTGTCATTGGTTAGAAAGGGGCATATTTTGGAGATGTTGCTGAGGTTGAGGGGGCAGAATTTGAACAGTGATTGGATGTGTTGCTTGAAGGAGAGTTCAGAGTCCAGGACTACACCTAGAACCTTGGCATGTGGGGATGGGCTTATAGTTGTTCCATCGATTTTGACAGAGAGATCAGGGGAAGGGGCATATGGGGGAGGAAAAAATTATAAGTTCGGTTTTGGATAGATTGAGTTTGAGGAAGTGGTGTGACATCCAGACTGATTTATCTGATAGTAAATTAGTGATATGTGAGGAGACAGAGGGAGTGAGCTGAGGGGTAGAGAAATATATTTGGGTGTGTCGTCGGCGTAGAGGTGGTATGGAAGCCATGAGAGGCTATCAGTTGACCCAGGGAGGAGGTGTAGATTGAAAATAGGAGAGGTCCTAGAACAGAACCTTGGGGGACCCCAACAGAGAAAGAAAGAGGAGAAGAGGAAGATGTGGGTCAGAGAGTGTAGCATAGAGCCAGAGGGTGAACGTAGCATTTGTGAGGGAACAGGATCCAGAGAGCAGGTGGTAAGGTGGACATTACCAAGTAGTTTAGCAACCTTGTCTATAGTGGTGGGGTTGAAAGAGGGAAGTAATGGAGTAAGTAATGGAGCATAGTGATGGGTCTTTCCCCTCTTTTACCAGAAGTGATATAAAGGCCTCTAGCGCCTCCTTTAGTATTTCCATACCTCCCCCCACTGGAGTTCATATACGACTGGAAATAAGGGGTTAAGCTACACATAATTTTTTTAAAGTATAAAGACGTATATACGTCTGTGCCTGGGCTTTTACCAGCCCCCATGTTCTTAATTGCCTGTTGAATTTCTTCTTTAGATATCTCCCTAACTGGCTCAACAGTGCCCTCTTCTGTTATAGTTGGAAGTTTTGCCTTTTGTAGATTATAGTTTTTCTGTTTTGTTACGTCTGAGTTGAATATCCTCAATATTTTGAGCCCCATTCACTCTATATAGAAGTTGGTAGTATTCCTGAAAAACCTTGGTCACATCCCTCGTAGAATATTTCATCTCCCCTTTCTTATCTATCATTTTTGCTATATAATTTACCTTCCTTCTTGGTTTAATTAATCCTGTCAAAATTTTCCCAGGTCTATTACCCATTTCATAGTTCCTTTTGGCTGTTTTGTTAAATACCTGATTAGTCTCCTGCTGCATAAGATCCCTTAATGCCTCCCATTTTTCTGTTAGTTTAACCCTCACTTGGTCAGTGTTTTCTCCTTTATGTAGCTGTTCCAGACTCTGGATTTCCTGTAATAGGGAGTTCTTTTGAGATTGCCAAATTTGTATTCCTTTTAGCCCTTTCTACAATTCCTCTCATGAAAGCTTTATTTCCCAGACAGATGGGGCAGTATTTTCTTTATTATTTTCTTTAAAAAATAAGGTCAGATCTTTCTCTAGCTTCCCCACTGTTTTATGATCATATAGGAGAGACTCCTCCAATCTCCATGACCTCTGCCTAGCAGGTACCGTATATACTCGAGTATAAGTCGTTCCGAGTATAAGTCGAGGCCCCAATTTACTACAAAAAAATGGGAAAAACTTATTGACCCGAGTATAAGACGAGGGTGAGAAATGCACAGCTACTGTAAGTGGAAAAGAGGGTCAACAGCATAGGCGTGCGCACAGGGTGTGCCGGGTGTGCCCAGGCACACCCTAATCCCCCCATGCGCATTATTGTTATCGTTCTGTGTAGCAACAGGAACATGGGAAAGATCTCCCTCTTACCGGCTGTGCCATAAGAGAAGTGTTTATCCTTTTCTCTTTCACTGTGCCAGCAGGGAGATCAATGTGCCGGGGTCATATATATGTAGCTACATACACATGCATGTATGCTTGAGCTTAAGGGTGCACACCCTAATGCATTAGGCTGCGCACACCTATGGTCAACAGTGCCCATTTGCAGCATCACTGTGCCCATTTGCATGCCTCACTGTGCCCATTTGCAGCCATAGGTCCCCTGAACTTCAAACTCGGTAGTTAAGGGTTCCTAGGTGCCCCCTAGCTGCAGCCAAAATTTGGGGTCTCTGAACCCAAAGGGTCCTGAAATGACATTGCTGCAGATGGACACAGTTGACCGAATTTGGGGCCCCGTATCTCGGGCCCCTTAGTGCTAGGAACCCCAAATTTGGTGTGCAAACCCACTGGCACTAGCACCATAAAATTTCCAAAGCTGGGGTTTCTAGCACCAAGTGGCCCCGAGATACAGGGCCCCAAATATCAGTTCAGAAAATGTCAAGCACTTTTCTGCAGCAGAGAATGACATTTTCCAAACCGGTTTTGGGGCCCCGTATCTCAGGGCCACTTAGAGCTAGGAACTTCAGCTTTGGATATGTTGTGGTACCAGTTCCACTGGGTTTGTACACCAAATTTGGGGTTCCTAGCACCAAGTGGCCCTGAGATACGGGGCCCCAAAGTCGGTTCGGAAAATGACATTTTTTGCTACAGAAAAGTGCTTGACTCAAGTATAAGTCGAGGGGGGCACTTTCAGCACAAAAAAATGTGCTGAAAAAATCGACTTATACTCGAGTATATACGGTAGGTCCTTCAACGCCAGAACCACCATAACTGGGGCATGGCTAGAGAGAGTTATCGACTTTATTTCTGCTTTTACAATTCCTTCCAATAGCTGATGAACTATGAATACATAATCAATTCTTGAGTATGAAGAATGTACTGAGGAATAGTAAGTAAAATCTTTTTCCTTAGGATGTAGGAAACTCCATATAGGCGTGCGCAAGGGGTGTGCCAGGTGTGCCTGGGCACACCCTAATCCTGGAGTTGGCAACTCATCAATTGTGGGCAGGTGAAAGGTAAGCCGCAATCTTTACTTGCCGACCCCCAGAACATGGACAGGATAGGCGGCTGGAGTGGAAATTAAGGGACCGATCTGTATTTTCTTCTGCAGAAGCTGAAAGTAGGCTTCTCCTCCTCTTCCTCTCGCCAATATTCAGCTGCCATGGGAGGAAAATACAGGGGATTGGTACCAATGTATGCCACCCCTCTTGTCCCAGTTCCTTTTCTTTCTGCTGCCCAGGTCCCCCCCCCCCCCATTGTTTTAGGATGACGAGTGGGGAAGAGGCCGGTTAATGTGTCATAAAGGCATATGTGTTGGAACTTTGAAGTGCACACCCTAATACAATAGGCTGTGCACACCTATGGAACTCCATGTATCAACTAACTGAAGTTGATACAGTTTTTTTTTTTTTTTAATTGTCCTAAGCTGACTGCCTTCTAATTGTAAGGAAAATGGTTGGGTATCTAAAGTTAGATCAAAAACTAGGTTGAAATCCCCGCTATTATCAATTTCCCTTCTCTAAACCCTTCCAGTTTATTAACCGCTTGCCGACCGCCGGCCGTCAATTGACGGCCAGGTGGCGCGGCTCACGTTGCGGGAGGGCGTCATATGACGGCCTCCCATTTAAACAGGGAATGCGCGCGATCGTGCGCGCACATCCCTGTTCCTTCGGTGGCGACGTGTCACGGAGACACCGCTTGCCACCGAGGGAGGTGAACAGCCATTGGACATGGCTGTTTACCACGTGATCGGCCGTGATGAAGTCACGGCCGATCACAGATAGGGCCACCCCATTGTGCACGGCGCATGAGCGCGATCGCGAGCGCGCTGTGCGTGCACGTCGGTGGCGGAGTGTTCCCGGGAACACTACAGTACTCGTCACCGACGCCGGTAAACAGCCATTGGCTGGCTGTTTACCCACGTGATTGGCTGTGATCCATTCACAGCCGATCATAAATGTAAACACAGAGCGGTAACTAGCTGTTACCAGCTCTTCTCACCTCACACACCGTTTCCAGTGTGAGGAGAGAAGAGCCAGAAGCAGTGAGTTACCGATCTGTGTTCTGTAGTGTCTGCACCAACACCACACCTGTCCCATTGCCCCCCCAATTGTCATCTGTCACCCAACAGTCACCACAGTCACCCAATAAAGTTCACCTGTCACATAAGGGACTGCCATCAGTGACCGTTAGCGGTGCACCTGTCACCCGTCACAAATCAGTGACCATCAGCAGTGCACCTGTCACCCGTCACAAATCAGTGACCATCAGCGGTGCACCTGTCACCCGTCAGCCATCACCCGTCACCCATCAGTGACCGCCAGCCATCACCCATCACCCATCAGTGACCGCCAGCCATCACCCGTCACCCATCAGTGACAGCCAGCCATCACCCGTCACCCATCAGTGACCGCCAGCCGTCACCCGTCACCCATCATTGACCGCCAGCCGTCACCCATCAGTGATCGCCAGCCGTCACCCATCTCCCATCAGTGACCGCCAGCCGTCACCCATCAGTGACCGCCAGCCATCACCCGTCACCCATCACCCGTCACCCATCAGTGACCACCAGCCATCACCCGTCACCCATCAGTGACCGCCAGCCTTCACCCGTCACCCATTAGTGACCGCTAGCCGTCACCCATCAGTGACCACCAGCCATCACCCGTCACCCATCAGTGACCGCCAGCCATCACCCGTCACCCATCAGTGACCGCCAGCCATCACCCGTTACCCATCACCTGTCACCCCCCAGGCCCAGCACCAGCGCTGTCGCCAGCGTTAGGCCCCGGGAACAAATGCCCAGTACCAGCGCTGCCGCCAGCAATAGGCCACAGGAACATATGCCCAGTCCCAGTACCAGTCCTGCCACATCACGCCTGAGTACCAGCACAGGAAATTCCAATCCAACTACTGGAGTGTCACACCCCCCAAGAGGCAGGGCCTCTACATACATGCCAGATGGTCTTGCCAACCCAATATGGCTGCCAGGTGTGCAGACCAACACCCAAAATTTCTCAGAGATTGATTTCTTTCATATGTTTTTGCCCGACACTATGCTGCAATTTATTGTGGACCAGACAAATTTGTATGCCCAGCAATTTATTGCCAACAACCCCCAATCATCATATGCCCGTCCTTTTGAGTGGAGAGATCTGAATTTGGAGGAGTTCAAAGTGTTTATGGGCCTCACCCTAAACATGGGAATTGCAAAAAAAAATGAAGGACATGCCTATTGGTCCACCAACCCTATCCACAATATGCCCATTTATTCTGCCCTAATGTCCAGGTCCCGATACAAGATGATAATGCGCTTTCTTCACTTCAGCGACAACACCCAGTGCCCTCCCCACAATCATCCAAATTACGACAAGTTATACAAGATTCGCCCACTGATCAATTTCTTTTCTCAACAATTTGCAGAACTCTATGTCCCCGATCAGAATATTTGCGTCGATGAGTCCCTGGTACCCTTTTCAGGCATAAAGCAGTATATTCCTAGCAAAAGGGCCAGATACGGAGTAAAGTTATACAAGCTATGTGAGAGAGCCAGGGATATTTGTATGCGTTCCGCATATATGAAGGAAAAGGTTCCCAGCTCCAGCCCCCTGAGTGCATGGGCACAACTGGAAAGAATGTATGGGACCTGGCATACCCACTTCTAAACAAAGAATATCACATTTACGTTGACAACTTTTACACCAGCCTGCCCCTTTTCAAACACTTATACACTGCAAAAACCCTGGCCTGTGGAACCTCCAGGAAAAATGGAAAGGGCTTCCCACAATCTTTAGCGAACAAAAAGTGCGAAGGGGGGAAAGAGCATCATTGAGATGCAACGAAGTGCTGGCCTTGAGGTGGAAGGATAAGAGGGACGTGCACATGATGTCCACCATCCATGAAGACACTGCAATTGAGGTACAAAGAAGACAAGGTCCCATTGAAAAGCCAACATGTGTCCAAGATTATAATCTCTACATGGGGGGGTAGATTTTAACGATCAAATGATTCAGCCCTATTTGTCAATAAGGAGGTCCCGATTCTGGTATAAGAAGGTAGCAATTTATCTCATCCATTTGGCCATTTACAATTCCTACGTAGTCTACACCAAATCCATTGAAAGCCCCGCCCCCTTCCTAAAATCCATAGAAGAAGTTGTCACGTCCCTCATCTATCACCAAAGACCCCCCCCAGAAGACCTTCGCTCTGAGGCTGTTTGCCGACTCCATGAGCGCCACTTCCCCTTCAGCATTCCACCATCTGAAGCAGGCCGAAGACGGCAAAAAAAATGTTGCGTGTGCACCAAAAGAGGATTTAGAAAAGATACCAGCTACCATTGTCCCCAGTGTCCCTCCCAACCTGGCCTTTGCATTGGTGAATGCTTCCAACTTTATCATACATCCATAAAATATTAGCCCATATTTTCCCCATTTTCATCATCTGTGCTGACCATTTTCCATTCTTTCCCAAATAACCATGCCACTGCCTTCCATGTGAACTAACCCTGGCCTGTTTTTTGACTATGCCTCTGCCTACCGTTTGGACTGCTTTCATGTGAACTGACCCTGGCCTGTTTTGTGACTATGCCTCTGCCTACCGTTTGGTCTGCCTCCATGTGAACTGACCCTGGCCTGTTTTATCAACTACTCTACTGCCTACCGCTTGGACTGCTTACATGTGAATCGACCCTGTCCTGTTTTATGGACTATGCTTTTACCTACCGCTTGGACTGATCTGTTGCCCTGCTACTGTAGTACACAGGGGTCTCACATATGTGAGGGGCTCCAGAATTGTTTTTCCGGTTGGAGAAAACAATTATTTTTGTTTTCTCCGGGTTTCGGAATTAGGGTCTGGAGTCCGGAGGCTTCATAGAGATTTGGGTGGGTCGAAGCCTCTACCCCTGTGCCCCTGTGCACAGGTCTTACCTGATTGTGGCCCTCAGCCTGCTGCTGACTTACTGCCACCATGCCCATGCCTGTCGCATGAATGGATCACACTGATACCTGCAAATAATTAGCTGTAGCAGGAGGCAGTATGTTTATGAAGGGCTGGAGAGCGGTACAATAATGAGTGTCTGCAGTTAACAGTGTACCAGGACCAATATTATGGCTGTGCTGGCTGTCTATGCCTGGACAATTTCTATGGACTGTGCTGTGCCGACTATAGACAATATTCCTGCCTGCTGTTTGGATAGTTAATATTGCTGTCGCTAAGCACCTCCCTGCCTGCTGCCTGGACCAGTGCTCTCCTCTGTGGATACTACTAAAAGCACAGGTAATGCTTTTTTTTTACCCTTTCTGCAATAGAATTTATTTTGGATTGTAATTCTTGGTATGTGCATGCTATGTGTTAGAAATATGAAGGGTTTTCAAAAATGATAGGTTGCCAGGAAATTATATATGTCATTTAGGCTCCTAGAACGCCTGATGGTGCTACTTGGATGTTGGGCCTCTGTATGTGGCCAGGCTGTGTAAAAGTCTCACACATGTGGTATCGCCATACTCAGGAGGAGTAGCAGAATGTATTTTGGGGTGTCATCTTTGCTACGTACATGCTATGTGTTGGAAATATCTGATAAATGGACAACTTTGTGTAAAAAAAATGCGTTTTCATTTTTTTCCACATTTTCCAAAAACTTCTGGAAAAAAATGAACCGTTCAAAAGACTCATTATGCCTCATAGATTATACGTTGGGGTGTTTGCTTTCCAAAATGGGGTCATTTTGGGGGCAATTCCATTGTCCTGGTGCTCCAGGGCCTTCAAAAATGCAATAGGTGGTTGAGAAATGAGATGTGTCATTTATGCTCGTAGATCGCCTGATGGTGCTACTTCAATGTTGGGCCTTTGTATGTGGCCACGCTGTGTAAAAGTCTCACACATGTGGTATCGCTATACTTAGGAGGAGTAGCAGAATGTATTTTGGGGTGTCATCTTTGCTACGTACATGCTATGTGTTGGAAATGTCTGATAAATGGACAACTTTGTGTAAAAAAAAAATGCGTTTTCATTTTTTTCCACATTTTCCAAAAACTTCTGGAAAAAAATGAACTGTTCAAAAGACTCATTATGCCTCATAGATTATATGTTGGGGTGTTTGCTTTCCAAAATGGGGTCAGTTTGGGGGCAATTCTATTCTCCTGGTGCTCCAGGGCCTTCAAAAGTGTAAATGGTGGTTGAGAAATGAGATGTGTCATTTAGGCTCGTAGAACGCATGAAGATGCTACTTCAATGTTCGGCCTTTGTATGTGGCCAGGCTGTGTAAAAGTCTCACACATGTGGTATTGCCATACTCAGGAAGAGTAGCAGAATGTATTTTGGGGTGTAATTTGTTGTATGCATATGCTCTGAGAGAGAAATAACCTGTTAATATGACAATTTTGTAAAAAAAATTAAAAATCAGGTGTGCACAGCCCCTCCACAGTGTTACCCCCCTGAGCATTCCCAATTCTAACCCAACTCCTCTTCCACCTCTTCTAGCATAAACCTCTCTTCTACCTTATCCTTATATGTCCTAAATGCTAAGCTTAATGCCCCGTACACACGGTCGGATTTTCCGGCGGAAGATGTGCGATCAGAGCGTGTTGTCGGAAATTCCGACCATGTGTGGGCTCCATCGGACTTTTTCCATCGGATTTTCCTACACACAAAGTTTGAGAGCAGGCTATAAAATTTTCCAACAACAAAATCCGATCGCGTCAATTCCGACCGTGTGTGGACAATTCCGATGCACAATGTGCCACGCATGCTCAGAAGAAATTCCGAGACGGAACAGCTCGGTCTGGTAAAATTAGCGTTCAGAATGGATAGAGCACTTTCGACAGGCTGCAATCTTTAAAATTGTTTAATACAGCGCACTCTCTTCTTCTTTATAATGAAGGAAGAACGAAGTAGTGTTGCTGCTGATATTCACACAGAGTTCTCACAAACTTCTTTCTTTCTTATTTATCGTGATTCCCTCAATAAATTATGATTTGTCACATCTGACCAAAAATCTATATCATTTTTTTTGGTTTGTATTTTTTTCAAGGCTGATCTTGTTTTTTTTTTTTTTTTTAGTTATTTAACATCCAGAATATTTTTGTGTATGTTTTGTGTGTCAAGTTACCACAACACCATTATTATCTTGTATTATTTAATCTCAAGGAGATTGCTTGGTGTTGGTGTCTCTTTTTAATTTCACATTGTATTTTGAAATGTACCTGCCTCCTCACAAACAAACTGTCCTTTTTGAAGGAAAACACACATAGGCGAGTCTAATTGAAACCAAAAAACCTTTATTAAGGGCTCATAACCAAACAAAGAAGGAGGCAACGCTGGAGAAACAGCAGAAATTGGTGAAGCCTTTGACCCCCAGGGCACACATTAATTATTTTACTGCAAAATTGGTGGCCTGAGGAGTTCATATATAAGGGAGTGCAGTCTGGTCCAGAAGTCCCAGTGATCCTGAAAGCAGCAGATGACATCTGTGTCCCAAGGCTGTGGTCATACAAGAGACTGCATCTTTTGTCAGACCAGACTGAACCCCGTGTCATCACTCTCTTGTCTTCCTTCCACGCTTCCTTCCACGCTGTTTCTGTGGTGGTGGAGTTGTGGCAGGAGGAGGAGGAGGACGTTCCAACTCACTCAGGTGGGTATTGGGTGTGATTTCGCCCCGCACCCGCTTAGTTAAGACTTTATAAAGAAGGTCCTCACACAGCTGGCGTTGGCCCTCCTGCATGCCCTGCAGTTTGGTAGTAGCCAAGCAGGCAAAGGTCTCTTCAGGAGTGGGGGTGGCTCTGAGGGACGCAGAAGCCTCCTGAATGAGCCTGAGAGCTGAATCCTGCACGTGACTCCCCTTCCTGGGTCTTTTGTTTGGAAGGCGGAGGGGAGGGACCTTCGATTCTGTCAGGCTCCTACTGGTCCCAGGCTTCTCCTGGCTGCCACTTAGCCCCGTCTCCTCCTGGCTGCCACATTCCAAAGCCTCCTCCTGTGTGCCACATTCCAGAGCCTTGTCCTGGCTGAGGTCTTCCTGTGTATGAAAAAGGGACATTTAGTTTTTTCTTCATCAATCACACACAATTTTCATCTCATGACTGTTGCAAATTGAATGTTAACAAATATAAAAGACTATCATTCTGAGCCCAGCATTTTTCATTCTTGTCCCAATTATTTTTGCCCACTACAGTCTATTGATATGTAAACACCTTTATTAAATCAGCAATTAGTGATCAATAATAACATCTAGTAAACATCATTTCTTTATTGAGCAGAAATCTGTAGAAGAATGCTATACCTGGCTCAAGCTGGGCTCCTCCACTTCTTCCTGGCTGGAAGTCCCAGGTTGGACATCGGAAGCCTCAGCTGGGGTGGAAGGAAGAGTGGAAGGAAGGGTTGAGAGGGATTCCCTGACTCCAGTCTGGTCTGACAGAAATCACAGTCTCTCATAGTACCACAGCCTGGGGACATAAATGTCATCTGCTGCAGCTCCGGATCTCTGGGAATCCGTGACCTTCTTGCGCTCCCTTAGATGAGTGCTCCTCAGGTCACCAATTTTGGCTTTTAAATAGGGGATGGTTGCTGTGGGGACCACCGGCTTCACCAACTCCAGCAGTTTCTCCAGCGCTGTCTGCCTCTTTTGTTTATTATTATAATGAGGATGTTTCACCTGCCACAGACAGGGCAGCTTCCTGTACTTGTCTATGAACAGGGGGAGGAAGTTGTGGTCATTGAAGCCATCCATTTTATCTGCAAGACACAACACAAGACAAACACTAATGTCAAAACACTCTCCTAATCTTGTTACAATATAGGCCTCAATCTAGAAGCAGTATAGGCCCAAGTTTAGATCTTACCTTCGTTATCATGATCGGCGCCTCCGATACTCCTTCCTCCGCTCACAGATCGTACGTACTACGCACACGTGTTACGCTTTATACACACTGAGCATGTGTGAAACTCCGCCCGCCCCTGACGTTCTTTCTATTCTATTCCCCGCCCCTTCTCGTTCGGCACAGTGGGGGAAGAGCACATGGCGGAGACACAGCAGGTGCGTGCTAATTACAGCAACGAGGAGGAGGGGGAGGAAAGCCCAGAGCCAGAAACGTCAAGATCCAGAAGGAGACAATTTAAGGCCTCAAATATGTCCTTGGGGGATATGTTGGAGATGGTGGACATCCTGAAGAGGGCCGACTATGACGGGAAGTATGACATTATCCCAACCCCAATGTATGAAAGGCCAAGATCATGACGAAAGTGGTCAAGAGTCTGCACCGGAATTTCGGGGTACGACGATCGAAAGATCAGCTCAGGAAACGGTGGTCAGACCTCTAATTAAGAGAGCACGAGCAGTACAGAAAGATCCGGAGAATGCTGCAAAAAAGTAAGTAGTTGTCCTGTGTTCCTATTCTTTATGTCTATTATGTTCGTGCTGCTCCATGTGCTTTTCTTAACTGTTATCCAGTTTAAAATGGCAACTTTCATGTTCATGGGCACATTATTCGTTCGTATAAAACATTGTTCGTTCGGCCTAGAAAACACCATTGTTTTGGCCATATGCATTTGCCCACATTTTTTATGGCCTACTTGTCTAAAAATAATTTGGTTGTGTAGATGGGATTGTAACTAGAATGAAATGCAAACTAGATTCTGTGTAAGGACAGGACACTCAGCAGTTTTCACATCTGGACTCTGGAGCATTAGTTTGGGACACAAGAACACCCTTTTTATTAGGGGGGCCCACACAGGTGCTCCAGTGTATATTATAGGGGTGTCTCCATCTGTGAAGCTTATACAAAACAGGTAAAGTATTGAAGCTTGACAAAGGACAATAAAAATTCTACATCTTGGAACTGTCAAAATAGACAATTGTACCCGACTTCCAAGCAATGTTTCATATTCCTATTTCTGCCATCAAATATCTGTGTGCTAAGTATACCTATTTTTTTTTACATAGGTGAGAAAAGACTCGGAGGACACCCCTCATCCGAGGAGACCACAGACCCCCCACCTCTGGAAGAAGGGGAAATCCACCCAAGCCAAGCAGAGCAGGAGGAGGAAGACGTGGTGGAAATTGGCACCACAACAGGTGAGTGTCTGCGACCACAGACTCAGGTAAGAGATGGATGCCGGCATATTTATAATACATGGTGTGTTTTTGTTTTTATCGTTTTAGGTGATCGTGATGTTGTGGATCCAGGGCATTTCACCTCGGAAAGTGCACAGATCCTGATCGGGGAGATCATGGAGTGTAATAGGGACTTGGAAAACATCCTGAAAAACATCAATGATATTCAACAAAAAATGAAGAACATCATTGATGTTTTAGGGAGAGTTTAAAACCCCTCCAAATCCTTTGGGTTTTTTGTGTGCTAAAAGTTTTTACCATTTTTTGACATATTTGCGAAAAGCCAAATTTTGAAGATGCACACAGTGTGTCAACATGTGCTATCTGTCATCACGGGAGATCAATGGACGTGTTTTGGGGGTGCAACCCCTTCCTCAATATTAAAGTAGCTGTGAGGAAGGGGTTGCACCCCAAAAACACGTCCCTTGATCCCCCATGATGGCAGCTAGCACATGTTGACATTCAGCAATTTGTGTGCATCTTCAAAATTTGGCTTTTCCTGGGGTGACTTCACCCCATCTGAATGCAATATCAAACACAGTTTGTAAATACTCATGTCTGATATTGCCTTCAAGTTCTACCAAATGTGAACTTTGTAAGTTCAAGATTTGTGTCTTTCTTGTTGGTTTTAAACATGCCTGTTTTATCTTAAATGGACATTTCTACTTTTTCTAATGTGACCCCAAAAATTGTTATACAACAAACATGTTGGTTTGTTTTAAAAACCTTTTCTAAATGCACATGTTATTGTGCTGGTATTAAAAAGATTGTTAATCAAGAATGTGTGGATTATTGTCTCAACGCTCCAACACTTTTGTGGTGCTCTAATTGGTGTTTTCTGTGACAATGGGGGTTATTTCCTAAGGGAAAATCCACTTTGCACCACAAGTGCAGTTTCAAGTGCACTTGTAGTGCAAAGTGTCTTTTCCTTTAGTAAATAACACCCAACAGTGCTTTGTAAGGTTACACAATCATGCCATTTTCAGGACTCAGGAGCACATTTCTGTCAGGGTCAGCTAAAAGAAACACAAGCAGTAAATGTCACCAAAGATTTGAGTATTTTTTTTTTTATTATTTGAAAAAAGGTTTCAGACATTGTCTGGCATATTGATAGCCCCCCTACCCGCATTCAAGGTATCTTAGCCGGACATCACGGGCACTCGGGGGGGCAAGCCAGGGCGGCCACTTTCAAGCGCCATCAGGGTTGTTTCATTTGGAATTCCGGCCTCAGGCCTAACTGAGCCAGCATAGTTGGCAGAATGTTGCCGTAAAAAGTTATGTAGAACACAGCACGCCAGGATAATATGATTCAGTTTATACTCCGCCATGTGTATAGGTGTAAGAAATAGGCGGAACCGGCGGGCCATGTTTCCTAACGTGTTCACCACCACTCTTCTGGCTCTGGCCAGCCAGTAATTAAAAACCCTCTGGTCCGGGGTGAGGGTCCTCATCGGGAATGGCCACATAAGATGGTCCCCCAGTGCAAACGCTTCATCTGCAACAAAGACGAATGGGAGTCCTTCCACATTGTCTTCTGGAGGTGGCAAGTCCAAGCTTCCATTCTGGAGATGCCTGTAGAACTCCGTCTGGGCGATGACTCCACCATCGGACATCCAGCCATTCTTATCCAAGTCCACATATAGGAACTCGTAAGTAGCTGACACCACCGCCAACATCACAATACTATTGAACCCCTTGTAATTATAATAGTATGACCCCGAGTTGGGTGGTGGGACGATGTGGACGTGTTTCCCATCAATTGCCCCTCCGCAGTTAGGAAAGTCTCACCACTGGGCAAAGTGGGAGGCCTGCCATTCCTGTGGCGTGGAAGGAAACTGTGGAGTCAAACAACAGCAAAAATTAGTCAATTTGTACATAAACAGGGAAAGCAGATTAGACACAAACATTCTTGGCCAACATCAAGATAACATTTATTTGAGGGAGTTTTTAAAGACCAAAGTATAAGGTATACCTATCAGATTCCCCCCCCCGCTCATGGGCCATTTTTAACATTTTAGTGGGGGAACTCTTGGACAAGTAACCCTCTCCACTTCATTGAGAGATGAATGCCTAAATAATGGGTATTACTTTGGCCAGCCCCTCCTTAGTTACACTATTGGTAGCTCACTGGACAGATAAGAAGTGTCATAATACAAAGATATAAATACACATTGTACACATTTGAGCACATTTGGAAATTCTACTATTGCCTATCAAGATAATAATAGTATACAAAAACTTTAAACAGTACCATTTGAAAGTATACAGACAGGCCCTTGCACTACATGCTTTGGGGAATTCATCCATAAATCTGACCACTAAAGAGATGGGTATAGTGTGTATGGGTTTGGCAAAGTCACCAGATAGATGATTGAGGATAGATAGAGAATTGGTATCAGCTGACTTAGCAGTTGGGGGGAGGGAGGGTTCCAAATGATTTGGGGACCCCCCAAAAAAAGCCTCAGGCACTCTGCCTGAATTTAAAGCACAGATCACATTTTAAAGCATTTTAGGGGGTGTTTGGGGTAAAGAACTACTATGGAGCTGATAAAATACATTGTTAAGTGAATACACGAGGTGAATATAGGGCCAGGAGACCATGCTGGGGAGGTAAGTGAAGGCAAATATGTATGAAGGAGAAAAAAAATAATTACATAAAAATCCAGCATGCATGAGGACAAAGGGGACATTCACAGCATATTCCGATCATGGTAATTAGGGAATGAGGAAAGAAATACAATATATTATCAAACATTAAATACAATAAAATGTGATATTAAAGGATAAATCTTACCTTAATATACTCCTTCTGCAGGACCTGGATGATGGCAGAACAGGTCTCTGGGCTAATGATCCCCAGAGCCTGGGGGGAGATGCCTGTCGAGAACTTAAGGTCTTGCAGGCTTCTCCCCGTCGCCAAGTACCGCAGGGTGGTGACGAGCCTCTGCTCCGGAGCGATGGCTTGCCTCATGCAGGTATCCTGCTTGCTGATATAGGGGGTCAGCAAAGTCAACAAACGGTGAAATACGGGGTCCGTCATCCGGAGAAAGTTCCTGAAATCATCAGGATTATTCTCACGGATCTCATGGAGCAAAGGCATATGACAGAACTGGTCACGCTGGAGCAACCAATTCTTGGTCCATGAACTCCTCCCCACCCTGTTGATGGACTGGACTTGTGTCAAGGTAAGGACCCCAACACCAAGCCCCCACACAGCACGAACTCTACGAGGAGTATGTATACGCAACATGGCTAGAAAACGGTTGGCTGCTCAGAACGAAGTAACAGAACGCACTGAAGAACAGCAAGGCCTGTGAAGAGCGACCTGAAAAACAGTAACGAACGAACAAGAACACAATGACAAGAGCCACGCGTAACTCACTGCACGCACAAACTGAACAGCAGAAAACGATCTGAAAACCACGAGTCTGAAAAAGCGTGAATCGTCTCTCACCAAACTTTTACTAACACGAGATTAGCAAAAGGAGCCCAAAGGGTGCCGCGCTTGGTTCTGAACTGGCCTTTTCTAGACACGTTGTACGTCGTGTACGTCACTGCCTTCTTGGCGATCGGAAATTCCGTCAACTTTGTGCAACCATGTGTACGCAAAACAAGTTTGAGCCAACATCCGTCAGAAAAAATCCATGGATTTTGTTGTCGGAATGTCCGATCAATGTCCGATTGTGTGTACGGGGCATTATACTTTGTTCCATGTTCTATCTTTAAATTTCACCCAATCAGGGGGCTTTTTTTCCCGGGTTCTCCAGCTGAAAGTTCTGCAGACCTAATTTGCTACAAAACTCTTTCAAATCTTCCAGGAACCATAGAGTTGCTGAGATAACCCCACCTATAGGTAATGTTCTTTGCTTGTAGCTGGCTAGTTAAGTTTTAATGCTCTCCTACGGGCTAATGTCTCTGATGATAGATCTGTGAAAATTAGTAACTTAGCTCCATTAAAGTCAATAAATGCAGATCTCAATGCTTGTGAGACTTGTTCCCTTACTTCATAATGGTGGAATCTTGCTATTACGTCCCTTGGGATGTCCATCAAACATTTATTTCATTTTTTAATTTTGTGGACACAACCTGATAGGGGTTGTTGGATCCCGTTTCAATATTTTGTTGAGCGCTTTCCAAACTGCGGATTCTAAATCGCTATTTTTAATGGATTCAGAGAGACCCGGATCCTTAAATTATTGCGTCTACTCCAATTTTCTTGATCTTCAAGTCTGTATCAGCTATTTCTTATTTCCACCCGTTCTATTTATGCTCTTTCTCGTAGTTCCAAGATAGCATTCTTATGTTCGTTTAGATGTTCTTCTGTTTCTTCTACCCTTTGTAAGACATTATTTATATCCGTTCTTGCTGCACTCAGCTCTTCTTTAATCATAGATTCCAAGTGGGACAGCATGTCTACCATATCTTGCTTTGTGGGCAGTGTTTGGACATTTTCCAGGTCTTTTTCCATTATCTGTTGCAGTTGTTGATTTTCTGATGGACTCCCATAGCTGTTATTGATCTTAAACTGGGGGGACTGTGGTTTTCTTAACCTTTCAGGTTCTTCTAGTGCTAGTTTGTCACCTGTTTCTCCTTCGCCTCCCCTATGGGTTCTCTTCTTTGTGTGCTCTGCTGGTGGGGAGATTATCTCATTTTCCTGCTAAACTGCTTGATCTCCCTTATCTTGAATCAGATATGATTTCATAGTATTATGGCTATTGCTTTCTGTCAGGTTTATTCTGGCACCCTTCCTCCCCATTCCTCCCTCAGGCCTGAATGGCCACAGCCGTGCAGTTGCACTAGATTACCGAAATACTCTACTTAATCGATTCACAAAAAGTGCTAAATGCAAAGCACCAAATGAGGGTCTGGTATCATATGATGGAAAGATATTCCTTCTATCAGAATTGATGTGTATGGCTGAAAGTGTTTATGCTCTCAGGATGCTCTCTATGCTCTCAGGAACAAAGTTTTAGGTTTTAATGTTAGAAAATGTTAAAATAGTTTGTTTTGGTGTCAAGCTATATTCAAACGATCGAATAGTAGTAATCAGGTCAGGAGTCGTAGAGAGCAAGTCATACATAAATCATGCAAGTCTAGTGGTGTGTAGGGATGAGCCGAACACCCCCCGGTTCGGTTCGCACCAGAACCTGCGAATGGACTGAAAATTTGCACGAGCGTTAGAACCCCATTGACGTCTATGGGACTCGAACGTTTGAAATCAAAAGTGCTCATTTTAAAGGCTAATTTGCATGGTATTGTCCTAAAATGGGTTTGGGGACCCGGGTCCTGCCCCAGGGGACATGTATCAATGCAAAAAAAACTTTTAAAAACGTCCGTTTTTTCGGGAGCAGTGATTTTAATGATGCTTAAAGTAAAAAAAAAAATGAAATATTAATTTAAATATCGTACTTGGGGGGTGTCTATAGTATGCCTGTAAGGTGGCACGTGTTTCCCGTGCTTAGAACAATCCCTGCACAAAATGTCATTTTTAAAGGAAAAAAGTCATTTAAAACTGCTTGTGGCTTTAATGTAATGTCAGGTCCTGGCAATATGGATGAAAATCAGTGAGACAAACGGCATGGGTACCCCCCAGTCCATTACCTTTGGGTCTTGAATGGTTATTAAGGGGAACCCCGCACCCAAATTAAAAAAGGAAACAGCAGTATACAGGCTCTGTACTCTGAACAGCAGTATACAGGCGGTGCAAACAAGACAGGGACTGTAGGTTTGTTGTTAAGTAGAATCTGTTTGTAATTTTGAACGGGTACATTTTTAACGTGTTTAGCTCCAGCCAAAAAATCTATTTTAAGCTTTTTGGAAAACATAGGGAAGGGTTATCACCCCTGTGACATTTGTTTTGCTGTCTGTGCTCCTCTTCAGAAGATTTCACCTTACTTTTTGTCCCAATGACAAATGTTTTTTGAAAATTTGTTTTTTTTTGTGAAAGAAGGATTGGTGATAAAGCATCAGTGGAAAGGAGAAATGTTTTTCCCATATTAACTCTTACAGGAGAGAATTTCCCTTCCTACGGGTAGATTTCATCTCACTTCCTGTTGTCTCCTTCCGTTTGCAAGTAGGAGTCGTTTGTAAGTTGGATGTTTGAAAGTAGGGCCTGCCCTATATACTCAGCAGAAATTCGGGCCTTAGGTGTTGTTGTGGCCACAACACTGTAAGCCCTCACAGGGCCCTGCTGTGAAATATTAGATCAAGAATTGTAATTACATGCCCCTGTTGAACAGGGGCAGAAAAATTGGGCCTTTGGTGGTGGTGCTGGTGCCACAACACTGTAAGTCCTCACTCGCTCTTGGTAGGCACAGAAACGGGCCCTGCTGTGAGATATTAGATCAATAATTGTAATTACATGCCCCTGTTGAACAGGGGCTGAAAAATTGGGCCTTTGGTGGTGGTGGTGGCGCTGGTGCCACAACACTGTAAGTCCTCACTTGCTCTTGGTGGGCGCAGAAACGGGCCCTGCTGTGAACTATTAGATCAAGAATTGTAATTACATGCCCCTGTTGAACAGGGGCAGAAAAATTGGGCCTTTAGTGGTGGTGGTGGTGCTGGTGCCACAACACTGTAAGTCCTCACTTGCTCTTGGTGGGCACAGAAACGGGCCCTGCTGTGAAATATTAGATCAAGAATTGTAATTACATGCCCCTGTTGAACAGGGGCTGAAAAATTGGGCCTTTGGTGGTGGTGGTGGTGCTGGTGCCACAACACTGTAAGTCCTCACTTGCTCTTGGTGGGTGCAGAAACGGGGCCTGCTGTGAAATATTAGATATTACAACACTGCAACCCCTCACAGATACTCTAGGTGGAAAGCAGGAATGAGCCCTGCTGCAAAGTATTGCATCAAAAATTGCAATTACACGCCCCTGTTAAATAGGGGCAGAAAAATTGCCACAACACTGCAACCCTCACAGATGCTATAGTTGGAGCGCAGGAATAAGCCCTGCTGCAAAGTATTGCATCAAAAATTGTAATTACACGCCCCTGTTAAACAGGGGCTGAAAAATTGGGACTTAAGCACTGGTGCTGGTGCCACAACACTGCAACTTCTCACAGAAACTCTAGTTGGAACGCAGGAACGAGCCCTGCTGCAAAGTATTGCATCAAAAATTGTAATTACACGCTCCTGTTAAACAGGGGCTGAAAAATTGGGCCTTAGGCGCTGGTGGCGGTGCCCAGAACCAAAAATGTTCTTACAAGCTATCAGCATGATCATTAAGGAGGAAGAGGATAATTACTTAGGATAGTCACTCAGCATCAACATAGGCAGTCTTTGAAAGGATCTAAGATTTTAAAAAAAAATATTCGGTTACATCAGCATCAGGTACTTGGTAGCTGGTGGTGATCCAAGACTGATTCATCTTTATGAAGGTCAGTCGATCGACCAAGTCAGTGGACAGACGCACCCTGTGATCGGTTACAAAGCCTCCAGCAGCACTGAATGTGCATTCCAAAAGAACGCTGGATGCAGGACAGGCCAGTAGCTCAATTTAATACTGTGCAAGCTCTGGCCAGTGATCCATCCTCAAGACCCAGTAACGCAGAGGATTTTCGGTGGGAAAGGTGTCCAAGTCAGATCTTGCCCCTAGGTATTCCTGCACCATGTAAAACAAACGCTGGCGATGGTTGCTGGAACCGATCATACCTTGGGGCTGTGGACTAAAAAATTGTCTGAACGCATCGGTCCGACAGCCACCTTCTCCACCGCTCCTTCTTTGACTGACCGAAGCCTCAGCAACATGTTGTCAAGAAACAGGAGTTTGTAACCTCCCAGTCTCTGGGAACGCGTTGCACAGACCTTTCTGCAAGGCCTCCTGAAGATGTTTCATCCTCTGCTCCCTCTGCGATGGCAAGATAAGGTCCACAACCTTACCCTTGTAACGTGGATCAAGGAGGGTTGCCAGCCAGTATTGGTCCTTCTCCTTGATACCACGAATACGGGGATCCTTACGCAGGCTTTGCAGGATCAGGGAGGCCATGCAGCGTAGGTTTGCTGAGGCATTCGGTCCGGAGTCCTCTGGGTCACTAAGGACGACATGGTCCACAGCCACCTCCTCCCAGCCACGTACAAGTCCATGTGTTTCTTGGGACTGATCCCTTAAAGACTGCTGCTGATGCTGAGTGCCAGGCTCAACCTCCATACTGACACAATCCTCCTCCTCCTCTTCCTGTGTGATCAGCGGGAACACGAACACTGTCTGAATAAAGGGGGCCTTGAGAGCTAAAGAAGTCCTCCTCTTCCTGCCTCTGTTCTGCCTCAAGTGCCCTGCCCATTATTCCACGCAGCGTGTGCTCCAACAGGTGGACAAGGGGGACAGTGTCACTGATGCATGCACTGTCACTGCTCACCATCCTCGTGGCCTCCTCAAATGGTGACAGGACAGTGCATGCATCCCTGATCATGGCCCACTGGCATGGGGAAAATAAACCAAGCTCCCCTGACCCTGTCCTGGTGCCATAGTCGCACAGGTACTCATTGATGGCCCTCTGCTGCGTGTGCAGCCGCTGCAGCATGGCCAATATTGAGTTCCAGCTGGTGGGAATGTCACAGATTAGGCAGTTCTTGGGCAGGTTAAACTCCTTTTGGAGGTCCGCCAGCCGAGCACTGGCATTATATGACCGGCGGAAATGCACACAGACTTTCCTGGCCTGCCTCAGGACATTCTGTAAGCCCGGGTACCTGCCCAAGAACCGCTGCACCACCAAGTTAAGGACGTGAGCCAAACAGGGCACATGGGTCATTTGTCCCTGTCGGAGGGCAGAGAGGAGGTTGGTGCCATTGTCGCAAACCACCATACCTGCCTTAAGTCTTCTGATTCCAGCATCATCAGTCTGAGTGCTGACACTGTAGAGAGCAGACCTCTGCTGTAGCCTGCTGCAGCGGCTCGTAAGCAGCCCGGCCACTCGGCCTCCCATCCTTGGGTCCTGACTCATCCCGACCCCCCCTGCGGTAGCTCACCGCTCCCCTCCTCTCCATCTGTCATCTTCTCATTCCTCACCACATAGCAGCAGGCCGGCCGCTCTGGGCTCTTTGCGGGTCCGAGCGGCTCCCCTTGTAGCTGCATCCGGGACCCCCTGCATCTGGGACCCCCCCCTCCCCGCTCTGTTCGGTCCATTCGGTCCCCCGCCCCGTCCAGCTAACCGGCCGGCCACCAGGCAGCTCCGTGGTCCGGCTTAACACCCCCCCTCGCACTACCATTGGACCCCCCTCCCGCTCCTCCCTACCTGACGCCGCTCTCAGCCAGCCGGCCGGCCGCACAGGATACTCCGCGGCTCCGGCCCAGATCGGCTGCTAACAAGGCAGCAATTCACTGCCCCTTCATCGACCGGTCTGCCTGCCCGGCGGGCGCTCCCCCACCTCCTGCTTACCTCACCTCCGGATCATCACGCACACCTCCGCTGGATGGCTGGGACCACCGCAGGAAAGTCCGCGGCTCGGGCCTGGCCGGCGGCCATTTTGGTACACCCACCGCCGCCCAGCCGCAGCTCAGGCCTACCGGCGGCCATATTGGCACACCCAGGCCATCAGTGCACCAACTAAAGACCCCCGGTGCAACATCTGAGGCCCCCAGCAGGGTAACCCCCCCTGGTTGGACCCACCATCCTTGCTCCCTCCTTCCGGCACCCCCCCGGGTCACCACCGCAGCCGCAGTCTAATCACCATAGGCTAGCTGCTAGATTCTGTGGGATAGACCACGGCTGCGGCTTAGTTTCTTGCAGCCAGCCACTCATCCCCCCCTTCCTTTTTTTGTCCAACAGAGCCCGCACCCCTCTACACCTGAATCACCCCTCCCGCCAACACTGAACATCATCCCAAAGGCTCCGGTATCTCACCAGAGGCTACTCCAACTCAATCATCCTTGACGCAGCCACTGCACCACCTACCAGTAAGTAGTGTCTGATCCCCCCCCCGTCGTCCGCCGGACCATCCTACAGGTAAGCCACCAGGGGTACTGCATCAGTTGATCCAGGGGCCAGTCCGATCGCCCCTCGGGGGGTCAGGAAGGAATTTTTTCCTCTGCTGCATTATTGGCCCTCGCAGCTAGGGGTTTTTCGCCTTCCTCTGGATCAACGACAAGGGGGTAGGCAGCCGTACCTCCCAAGTACCTCCGCACCCACTCCAGCCCATCGCCACACCACTCCAGAAGAAGCGGGTAGCCATCAGACCCCGCCATCTCCCTGCAAGTGGATCATCACCACATCAGTACCATCATCAGAACACCTTTCCTACTAGCAACACCATCCTCCTCATCATGTGCAACTTTAAATACACAGCAGACACCATCCATAGGCTAAGAAACACCGCCGCAACTTAAATGAGCGCCACTCAAAAAAGACTAAAAAAAGAACAATTACTAAGAACCAACCCACAATCAACCAGGAAATGCAAGGAGACACCGATCCAACCGCAACAACTAGCATGCGCCCTGATCAACACCAGATCTGCAGTCAAGCACAGGCTGGAAACCCACGATTTCGTCATCGAAAACAACTTAGATTGCCTCTTCATTACAGAAAGCTGGCTAACACCTGACTGCAACACCATCCTAACTGAACTGGTGCCCGAGAACTACAGTATCCTAACCGAGCATAGAATCGGAAAAAAAGGAGGAGGCCTAGCAGTGATCTTCAAATCTCATCTTGGGTTCACCAAACCAAACGTACAGAACTCAGTGCCTTTCATGGAAACACTCTCACTGCACCTCCGAACAACACCTCAAGACACCGTTCACATACTACTATGCTACAGACCACCAGGACCAAAGACCAATCTGCTCACACCGCTCACTGAATTCTTCTCGATGCACACCCTGAAAACCAAAAACCTGCTGGTACTTGGGGATTTTAACCTGTGGGCAAACTCGGCCCAAGAACCCACCGCAACCGCCTGCGTCAACCAAATGGAAGAACTTGGCCTTCAACAACTGATAAACACTCCCACGCATGGTTCAGGACACACCCTAGATCTCATCTTCAAACAGAATATGGACATCAACGTATTTGACAACACACCGCTACCATGGACGGACCACCATGCTATCAAATTTAAAATCACCACTAACACCATCCTGCGAAAACAGAAACACGTAAAAGCAACACACTGGAATAGATCGCAGAAGAAACTTCACTCTGATCTCTTCAAAACTACATTATCGAGCAAAATTCTCTTGCTAAACTCAAACCTCTCAACAGAACAAACGCTCAACTCCCTAATCAATGTATTACTACAAACAGCAGACTTCGTGGCGCCAAAACGTAGAACACACATCCGCAAAAAAAACTATAGCTGGTTCAATGGTACTCTCACCCTACTCAAGCAAGAACGTAGAAGAGCTGAAAGAGCATGGAGAAGAAATCCTACCAAGGAAAACCATGCTAACTACAAAGCACTCACGGGGAAATACCACAAGGCAATCTTCAAAGCCAAAAAAGAACATTTCTCAGACACCATCTCATCCGCCTTAAACCGTCCGCGGGAACTGTTCAAAATAGTGGCTCAGTCTATGAACCCGACCTGCTTAGAGCCCCCAGGAAACGATACTCAAGAATTCTGCAATGAGTTATCAGATTTCTTCATCGACAAAATCGACAACATTCGGAAATCAATCCATCAGAAAACAACAATCACCCTCACTGAACCAAAGCAAAAAGAAGATATCGACACAAACATCACTCAACCACCGAATTTCATTTTGTCCCCAATCACCATAGACACAACCAAAAACATCATCAGAAGCCTTCGAGACAGCACATCACCGAATGACATCATCCCCACTAAACTGCTTAAAGAATGTTCCGACATCTTGGCTCCTATCCTAACACAGCTCATAAATCAATCATTTAAAGAAGGGACTGTGCCAACCTCCCTCAAGCAAGGCATCATCAAACCTCTGCTAAAGAAAGCCAATCTCGACTCTAAGGACCCTAACTGCCGCAGACCAATAACTAGCCTTAACGCCATCTCCAAGATTATGGAGAAAGCGGTAGTACAACAGCTACAACGCCACCTGGACACACACCAACTCCTGGACCCTCTGCGCCCAGGCCATGGCACAGAGACAGCACTTCTCAAAATATGGGATGATGCCCTTGAAGCAGCAGACGACCGAGAACAGAGTCTCCTGGTACTGTTAGACCTCAGCGCAGCATTCGACACAGTAAACCACAACACTTTACTCGTCCGCCTCGCTGAAGTAGCAGGAGCAACAGGTTCTGCTCTAAAATGGTTTACATCCTTCCTAGAGAATCGCTCCCAGACAGTGAAACTAGGTACATTCACCTCAGAAACCCGGGCAGTCTCCTGCGGAGTCCCTCAAGGATCACCCTTGTCACCAGTACTATTCAACATATATATCCGCCCACTTCTCAATATCATCAGGAAAACTGATCTTTGTTTCCATTCATACGCTGACGACACCCAACTCTACCTTCGTATCAACGGACAAAAAGACCTTCATCAGCAATTACAGAAATGCCTCTCCTTAATAGACGACTGGATGACCACTAGCTCCCTCAAACTCAACGGATCAAAAACAGAACTTCTTCTCCTACAAGCTAACAAAAATTCCAAAATAAAGACTACATGGACACCTCCCACCATCCTTGGATAGACCATCTCCCCAAGCACCAAAGCCAAGAGTCTCGGAGTCATTTTTGACTCAGGAATGACAATGGATGCACAAATAGGATCAGTGGTAGGCGGATTCCACCATCTCCTCCGCCAACTACGTAGACTCATACCCTTCATCCCAGAAGAGGACAAAGCAGCAGTTGTGGGAACAATCATCAATTCCTGACTCGACTACGCAAATTCGCTCTACGTAGGACTACCCCAATATCAGCTTGCGCGCTTACAACTCATACAAAACACGGCGGCAAGACTGTTAACAGGAAAAAAACCCTGGGAATCCATCTCCCCCTCCCTAAAGAGCCTACACTGGCTAACCGTGAAGAAACGGATCACATTCAAGACCCTCTGCCTCACCCACAAATGCGTACAAGGAAACGCCCCACCATATCTCCGCGAGAAAATAAAACACTATACACCGAATCGCAGTCTTCGATCAGCTAACCAAAACCTCCTTACCATTCCCAAATACCACTACAAAGCAAAGGGAGAACGAAGATTCGCAGTCCAAGGACCTCGACTATGGAACGCTCTTCCTACCAACATCCGCATGGAAGAAAACCACCAGGCCTTCAGAAAAAAACTAAAGACCTTCCTTTTCTGAGAAGCTGACATCAGAGAATGCATCCAGCGCCTTGAGGCGATTCAGTTCTCATTTGCAGCGCTTTATAAATCATTCATTCATTCATTCATTAAGTTGGTGTGGTGTCAACCACCTCTGAACCTACCCCTGCAGAGCTGACAGAACCTCTGCCCCGTGTGGCTCCTGTCCCCCAAGCACACCAGCTCAAGCACCGCATGGCATCTTTTTGCCTCCGTACTTGCGTAGCCCCTTGAACGCCTATGGAGCACCGCTGGTTCCGAGGACAAATCATAGGAAGAGGCCATGGAGGAAAAAGAAGAGGAGGGGGTGGATGAGGGAGGTGTGTCACAATCATTAGTAGTGGCATTTTGGAGGCGTGGTGGCGGAACAACCTCCAACACTACTGCACCTTGTCCTGCATCCTTCCCAGCTGCCAGCAGAGTCACCCAATGCGCAGTGAAACTTAGGTAACGTCCCTGTCCATGCCTGTTGGACCATGAGTCAGCGGTAATATGCACCTTACCACTGACCGCCCTGTCCAGCGAGGCCAAGACATTGCCTTCCACATGCTGGAATCGCCTTCCATGAGAAAAAGTGGCATTTGGGTACCTGCCACTGAGGAACTGCACATTCCACAAACTCACGGAAGGGGGCAGAGTCTACCAACTGAAAAGGCAGCAGTTGAAGTGCTAGCAATTTTGCCAAGCTAGCATTCAACCGCTGGGCATGTGGATGGCTGGGAGCGAACTTCTTTCAGCGGTGCAGCAGCTGGGGCAGGGAAATTTGCCTGGTACAATCTGACATCGGTGTACCGAAAGCAGATTGCCCACAAGTACTTGGCTGTGACACACCTAATTCTACACCTTCATTCCTCTCAGTGCAGGTCTCAGAGAGGACTGAAGGTATAGCGGGGATGGAGATCTCAGCTGATGAGGAGCAAGGAGAGGTCCTCTTTGTTCTTTGGTGTGGGTCTTTTAGATACGCTTGCCAACAAACTGCATGACAGGTCAACATATGTCTGGTCAAGCATGTGGTGCCTAAGCGGGAAATGTTTTGGCCACGTGGGATACGCTTGAGACATATGTTGCAAATAGCAGCGGTGCGATCTGATGTACTTGTCTCAAAAAAGGCCCACATCAAAGAACTTTTTGAATAACGCGCAGAGACTGCAGCGCCCTGCACATGCGGAGCTTTGGGGTTAGATGCAGTCAGTGTGCTGCCCTTAGGCTGGCCCCTGGAGGGCATCCTGCCTCGTTGGTGATGTGCCGCCTCCTCCTCCTCTCTCCTATCAGGCACCCAGGTTGAGTCAGTGACCTCATCATCCCCTCCCTCTTCATCACTGGAGCAAACTTGGCAGCATGCTGCAGCAGGGGGAGCATGACTGCCAGTTCGCTGTCCTTCTTGGGCACCCCCTCTGTCCATGCTCACAATACTGCCTTCATCTAGGTATCATCATCAGAGCCTTCCAAACGCTATGCATCCTCCTGGAGCATGTACCCAACACTGTGGTCAAACAGTTCGAGGGACTCCTCAGGAGGACATGGTGGGGCTAGGGAAGGAGTCACTGATGTCACTGAGCCGAGGGAAGAGGCCACTGCTTTGCCAAAGTACCCTGAGCATGGGTGAGAGAGGATGAGGAGGATGAGGCGGCTTGGTCATCTACTCGACCAAGTCTTCCACATGTTGCGGCTAAACACGGCCAGCTGTCGAAAAAAAGGCCAAGCGTGTCCCACGGCCATGTGCTGATGAGGATGCACCGTCTCCACGACCAGCACTGTTGCCTCTAGACACAGAGCCTGCTTGCCCTCTTTTATTGGCTTGTGACTGTCTGCCTCTCCTTGTTGGCCTTCCAGACATACTAATGGCCTGTAGCTGCACTAAGCTGGGATATATATATATATATATATATATATATATATATATATATATATATATATATATATATATATATATATATATGTACAGATACTGCTGCTAGCAAAATCAGCTGCCTGCCTGTAGTATGAGAACACCACCAACCTTCTACAGGTAGCTTTAGCTGAACACTGTGCAGAGCTCGCAAAAAACGAACTTGTAGCTTATTTAGCTGCCTTCGGTAGTGATAGGATCAGGAAAACAACACCAACCTTCTACAGGTAGCTTTAGGTGAACACTGTGCAGAGCTCACCAAAAAATAACTTGTAGCTTATTTAGCTGCCTGCGGTAGTGATAGGATCAGGAAAACACCACCAACCTTCTACAGGTAGCTTTAGCTGAACACTGTGCAGAGCTCGCACTACACTAACTTGTAGCTTATTTAGCTGCCTGTAGTAGTGATAGGATCAGGAAAACACCACCAACCTTCTACAGGTAGCTTTAGCTGAACACTGTGCAGAGCTCGCACTACACTAACTTGTAGCTTATTTAGCTGCCTGTAGTAGTGATAGGATCAGGAAAACACCACCAACCTTCTACAGGTAGCTTTAGCTGAACACTGTGCAGAGCTCGCAAAAAAAAACTTGTAGGTTTAGCTGAACACTGTGAGGAGGACGCACTACACTAACTTGTAGCTTTAGCTGAACACTGTGAGGAGGACACACCCTAACTTGTAGCTTTAGCTGAACACTGTGCAGAGGTCTCATTACACTAACTTGTAGTTTTAGCTGAACGCTGTGAGGAGGACGCACTACCCTAACTTGTAGCTTTAGCTGAACACTGTGCAGAGGTCTCACTACACTAACTTGTAGTTTTAGCTGAACACTGTGCAGAGGTCGCACTACACTAACTTGTAGTTTTCGCTGAACACTGTGAGGAGGACACACTACACCAACTTGTAGCTTTAGCTGAACACTGTGAGGAGGACGCACAACCCTAACTTGTAGCTTTAGCTAAACACTGTTCAGAGGTCACACTAAACTATCTTGTAGTTTTAGCTGAACACTGTGAGGAGGACGCACTACACTAACTTGTAGCTTTAGCTGAACACTGTGCTGAGGTTGCACTACACTAACTTGTAGTTTTCGCTGAACACTGTGAGGAGGACACACTACACCAACTTGTAGCTTTAGCTGAACACTGTGCAGAGGTCACACTAAACTAACTTGTGGCTTTAGCTGAACACTGTGAGTAGGACGCACTACACTAACTTCTAGCTTTAGCTGAACACTGTGCAGAGGTCTCACTACACTAACTTGTAGTTTTAGCTGAACACTGTGAGGAGGACGCACTACACTAACTTGTAGCTTTAGCTGAACACTGTGCAGAGGTTGCACTACACTAACTTGTAGTTTTAGCTGAACACTGTGAGGAGGACGCACTACACTAGCATGTAGCTTTAGCTGAACACTGTGCAGAGGTCACACTAAACTAACTTGTATTTTTAGCTGAACACTGTGAGGAGGATGCATTACACTAACTTGTAGCTTTAGCTGAACACTGTGCACTACACTAACTTGTAGTTTTAGCTGAACACTGTGAGGAGGACGCACTACACTAACTGTAAATAGTCTAGCTGCCTGACTGTGGTACTAATAGGATCAAAAGAACACCAGCAATTTTCTTCAGGGAGCTGTAAATACTGTAATAAGACAAGCCTGCCTGTCAGTAGGAAGATAACAGGAACGGATCTAGCTAAACTGAATACAGTGTATATATATATATATATATATATATATATATGCAACACCTGGGATGCATATATATACACAATACACTGTAAGTGCAGCTAACGCACTGACTGTCCTGCCTAATCTAGCTAACTCAAATGAAATGACACTGTCTCTCTCTCTCTCTAAGCACGTTGGAACACACTACACAGGGCCGCTGTGCAGGTGGCCTTATGTAGTGTGGGGCGTGTTCTAAACCCCCTCAGCCATAATTGGCCAAAGCCACCCTGGCTGCTGTGAAATATTAGATCAAAACTTGTAATTACACGCCCCTGTTGAACAGGGGCAGAAAAATTGGGCCTTAGGCACTGGTGGTGGTGCCACAACACTGCAACCCCTCACAGATACTCTAGTTGAGCGCATTAACAAGCCCTGCTGCTAAATATTACAGCAAAAATTGTAATTACATGCCCCTGTTGAACAGGGGCAGAAAAATTGGGCCTTAGGCACTGGTGGTGGTGCCACAACACTGCAACCCCTCACAGATACTCTAGTTGAGTGCAGGAACAAGCCCTGCTGCTAAATATTACAGCAAAAATTGTAATTACATGCCCCTGTTGAACAGGGGCAGAAACATTGGGCTTTAGGCACTGGTGCTGGTGCCACAACTCTGCAACCTCTCACAGATACTCTAGTTTAGCACAGGAACAAGCCTTGCTGCAAAATATTACAGCAAAAATTGTAATTACACGCCCCTGTTGAACAGGGGCAGAAAAATTGGGCCTTAGGAGCTGGTGGTGGTGCCACAACACTGCAACCCCTCACAGATACTCTAGTTGAGCGCAGGAACAAGCCTTGCTGCAAAATATTACAGCAAAAATTGTAATTACACGCCCCTGTTGAACAGGGGCAGAAAAATTGGGCCTTAGCTACTGGTGGTGGTGCCCAGAACCAAAAATGTTCTTACAAGCTATCAACATGAACATTGAAAAGGAATAGGATAGTCACTCAGCATCAGCATAGGCAGTCTTCAAGGGATCTCACATAAAAAAATTAGACGGTTACATCAGCATCAGGTGCTTGGTAGCTGGTGATCCAAGACTGATTCATTTTTATGAAGGTGAGCCAATCAACCGAGTCGGTGGACAGGCGCACTTTGTGATCGGTTACAAAGCTTCCAGCAGCACTGAATGTGCGTTTCCGAAAGAACATTGGATGCAGGACAGGCCAGTAGCTCAACTGCATACTGTGCAAGCTCTGGCCAGTGATCCATCCTCAAGACCCAGTAACCCAGAGGATTTTCAGTTGGAAAGGTCTCCAAGTCTGATCTTGCCCCTAGGTATTCCTGCACCATGTAAATCAGACGCTGGCGATGGTTGCTGGAACTGATCAGACCTTGGGGCTGCAGACTAAAAAATTGTCTGAACGCATCTGTCAGACGGTCACCTTCTCCACCGCTCCTTCTGTGACTGACCGAAGCCTCAGCAACACGTTGTCAAGGACCAGGAAATTTTAACCTCCCAGGCTCTGGAAACGTGTTGCAAAAACCTTTCTGCAATGCTCCCGAAGATGTTTCATCCTCTGCTCCCTCTGTGATGGCTGGATAAGTTCCGCAACCTTACCCTTGTAACATGAATCAAGGAGGGTTGCCAGCCAGTACTGATCCCTCTCCTTGATACCACGAATCTGAGGGTCCTTTCGCAGGCTTTGCAGGATCAGGGAGGCCATGCAGTGTAGGTTTGCTGAGGCATTCGGTCCAGAGTCCTCTAGGTCACTAAGGACAACCTGATCAGCAGCCACCTCCTCCCAGCCATGTACAAGTCCTTCGGTTTCTGGGGACTGGAAACGATCCTTTGAAGACTGCTGCTGATGCTGTGTGCTAGACTCCACCTCCATGCTGACACAATCTTCCTCCTCCTCCTCCTCTTTCTGTGTGATTGGCGGGCCCGCAGGAACACTGTCTGGATAAAGGGGGCCTTGAGAGGTAAGGAAGTCCTACTCTTCTTCCCTCTGTTCTGCCTCAAGTGCCCTGTCCATTATTCCACGCAGCGTGTGCTCCAACAGTCAGACAAGAGGGACAGTATCACTGATGCATGCACTGTCACTGCTCACCATCTTCGTGGCCTCCTCAAATGGTGACAGAACAGTGCATTCCTCCTTGATCAAGAGCCACTGGCATGGCGAAAAAAAGCCAAGCTCCCTTGACCCTGTCCTGGTGCCATAGTCGCACAGGTACTCATTGATGGCCCTCTGCTGCATGTGCAGCTGCTGCAGCATGGCCAATAGGGATGAGCCGAACACCCCCCGGTTCGGTTCGCACCAGAACCCGCGAACGGACCGCAAGTTCGCACGAACGTTAGAACCCCATTGACGTCTATGGGACTCGAACGTTCGAAGTCAAAAGTGCTCATTTTAAAGGCTAATTTGCATGGTATTGTCCTAAAAAGGGTGTGGGGACCCGGGTCCTACCCCAGGGGACATGTATCAATGCAAAAAAAACTTTTAAAAACGGCCGTTTTTTCGGGAGCAGTGATTTTAATGATGCTTAAAGTAAAAAAAAAAAAGTGAAATATTCCTTTAAATATCGTACCTGGGGGGTGTCTATAGTATGCCTGTAAAGTGACGCGTGTTTCCCATGTTTAGAACAGTTCCTGCACCAAATGTCATTTTTAAAGGAAAAAATCTCATTTAAAACTGCTTGCGGGTTTAATGTCATGTCGGGTCATGGCAATATGGATGAAAATCAGTGAGACAAACGGCATGGGTACCCCCCAGTCCATTACCAGGCCCTTTGGGTCTTGTATGGATATTAAGGGGAACCCCGCACCCAAATTAAAATAAGGAAAGGTCCCTATATAGGGATGAGCTTCGAGTTCGAGTCGAACTCATGTTCTACTCGAACATTGGCTGTTCGCAAGTTCGCCGAACAGCGAACAATTTGGGGTGTTCGCGGCAAATTCGAATGCCGCGGAACACCCTTTAAAAGTCTATGGGAGAAATCAAAAGTGCTAATTTTAAAGGCTTATGTGCAAGTTATTGTCATAAAAAGTGTTTGGGGACCTGGGTCCTGCCCCAGGGGACATGGATCAATGCCCCCCTCTGACGCACGGTGAATTGACGGGACTTCCCTGTGACGTCACGGGGAATGCCACAGGGAAGTCCCGTCATGTCCCGTGCGTCAGAGGGGGGCGGGGTCACCGGGTGGCCCCGCCCCCCGTTATTTAAGAACCGTCAGACGAAGAGACGCCGTCACACAGCGGGAGCCTCCCACCATGCCAGCATGGCTGCGGAGCGGCCCGGAGAAGACAGGAAGAAGAGAAGAAGGAAGAAGAAGAAGAAGAAGAAGATGAAGAAGAAGATGAAGAAGAGAAGAAGATGAAGAGAAGAGCGGGAGCCTCCCCCCTCATGCCATGGGTGCGGAGCGGCCCGAGGAGAAGAAGATAGAAGACGCCGCGGAGAAGATGCTGGACGAGAACGCCGGAGGAAGAACCAGAAGAGCCAGAAGAACCAGAAGAAGAAGAAGATGAAGGAAGAAAGAAGAAGCATTTAAATAAAGGAATTGTCAAAAACTGTCTCTTGTCATTTTTAACATTTTTGACAGTTTTTTAGTGAAATGGTAGTGGTAAGTACCCCCTTACCATTTCACACAGGGGGGGGGCCGGGATCTGGGGGTCCCCTTGTTAAAGGGGGCTTCCAGATTCCGATAAGCCCCCCGCCCGCAGACCCCCACAACCACCGGCCACGGTTGTGAGGATGAGGCCCTTGTCCTCATCAACATGGGGACAAGGTGTTTTGGGGGCTACCCCAAAGCACCCTCCCAATGTTGAGGGCATGTGGCCTGGTACGGTTCAGGAGGGGGGGGGGGCCGCACTCTCGTCCCCCCCTCTTTTCCTGCGGCCTGCCAGGTTGCGTGCTCGGATAAGGGTCTGGTATGGATTTTTAGGGGGACCCCACGCCGTTTTTTTTTTTTTTTTTTGGCGCGGGGTTCCCCTTAAAATCCATACCAGACCTGAAGGGTCTGGTATGGAATTTAGGGGGAACCCCACGTCAATTTTTTTTTTAAATTTTGGCTGGGGTTCCCCTTAATATCCATACCAGACCTGAAGGGCCTTGTATGGAATTTAGGGGGACTCCCACATCATTTTTTTTTTTTAATTTTGGTTCGGGGTTGCCCTGTGGGGAATTCCCATGCCGTTTTTATCAATGAACTTCTATGTGTATTGTCGGCAATGCAATAGCCGCGGTAGTTTTAAATGTGTTTTTTCCTTCAAAATGTCACTTTGCTGTCAGACTGTTCTAAACACGGGAAACATGCGCCCCTTTACAGGCATACTATAGACACCCCCCAGGTATGAAATTTAAAGGGATATTACACTTTTATTGTTTGACTTTAAGCATTATTAAAATCACTGCTCCTGAAAAAACGGCCGTTTTTAAAACTTTTTTTTGCATTGATTCATGTCCCCTGGGGGAGGACCCGGGTCCCCAAACACTTTTTATGACAATAACTTGCATATTAGCCTTTAAAATTAGCACTTTTGATTATTCATGTTCGTGTCCCATAGACTTTAACGGCGTTCGCGTGTTCGAACGAATTTTTTTCCTGTTCGCATGTTCTGGTGCGAACCGAACAGGGGGGTGTTCGGCTCATCCCTATCCCTATATACTCTGAACAGCAGTATACAGGCGGTGCAAACAAGACAGGGACTGTAGGTTTGTTGTTAAGTAGAATCTGTTTGTAATTTTGAACATTTTTAACGTGTTTAGCTCCAGCCAAAAAATCTTTTCTAAGCTTTTTGGAAAACATAGGGAAGGGTTATCACCCCTGTGACATTTGTTTTGCGTCTTTCCTCCTCTTCAGAAGATTTCACCTCACTTTTTTGTCCCAATGAAAAATGTTTTTTGAAAATTTGGGTTTTTTTGTGGAACAAGGATTGGAAAGCATCAGTGGAAAGGAGAAATTGTTTTCCCATATTAACTCTTACAGGAGAGAATTTCCCTTCCTAGGGGTAGATTTCATCTCACTTCCTGTTGTCTCCTTCCGTTTGCAAGTAGGAGTCGTTTGTAAGTTAGATGTTTGAAAGTAGGGTCCTGCCCTATATACTCAGCAGAAATTTGGGCCTTAGGTGTTGCTGTGGCCAAAACACTGTAAGCCCTCACAGGGCCCTGCTGTGAAATATTAGATCAAGAATTGTAATTACATGCCCCTGTTGAACAGGAGCTGAAAAATTAGGCCTTAGGCACTGGTGCTGGTGCCACAACACTGCAACCCCTCACAGACACTCTAGTTGGAACGCAGGAACGAGCCCTGCTGCAAAGTATTGCATCAAAAATTGTAATTACACGCCCCTGTTAGACAGGGGCAGAAAAATTGGGCCTTAGGCACTGGTGCTGGTGCCACAACACTGCAACCCCTCACAGACACTCTAGTTGGAACGCAGGAACGAGCCCTGCTGCAAAGAATTGCATCAAAAATTGTAATTACACGCCCCTGTTAGACAGGGGCAGAAAAATTGGGTCTTAGGCACTGGTGCTGGTGCCACAACACTGCAACCCCTCACAGACACTCTAGTTGGAACGCAGGAACGAGCCCTGCTGCAAAGTATTGCATCAAAAATTGTAATTACACGCCCCTGTTAGACAGGGGCAGAAAAATTGGGCCTTAGGCACTGGTGCTGGTGCCACAACACTGCAACCCCTCACAGACACTCTAGTTGGAATGCAGGAACGAGCCCTGCTGCAAAGTATTACATCAAAAATTGTAATTACACGCCCCTGTTAAACAGGGGCTGAAAAATTGTGCCTTAGGCACTGGTGGTGGCGCCCAGAACCAAAAATGTTCTTACAAGCTATCAGCGTGATGATTGAGGAGGAAGAGGATAATTACTCAGGGATAGTCACTCAGCATCAGCATAGGCAGTCTTTGAAGGGATCTGAAAAAAATTATTCAGTTACATCAGCATCAGGTGCTTGGTAGCTGGTGGTGATCCAAGACTGATTCATTTTTATGAAGGTCAGCCGATCGACCGAGTCAGTGGACAGACGCACCCTGTGATCGGTTACCACGCCTCCAGCAGCACTGAATGTGCGTTCCGAAAGAACGCTGGATGCAGGACAGGCCAGTAGCTCAATTGCATACTGTGCAAGCTCTGGCCAGTGATCCATCCTCAAGACCCAGTAACCCAGAGGATTTTCGGTGGGAAAGGTGTCCAAGTCTGATCTTGCCCCTAGGTATTCCTGCACCATGTAAAACAGACGCTGGCGATGGTTGCTGGAACCGATCATACCTTGGGGCTGCGGACCAAAAAATTGTCTGAACGCATCGGTCAGACGGCCACCTTCTCCACCGCTCCTTCTTTGACTGACCGAAGCCTCAGCAACACGTTGTCCAGAAACAGGAGTTTGTAACCTCCCAGTCTCTGGGAACGCGTTGCACAGACCTTTCTGCAAGGCCTCCCGAAGATGTTTCATCCTCTGCTCCCTCTGCGATGGCAAGATAAGGTCCGCAACCTTACCCTTGTAACGTGGATCAAGGAGGGTTGCCAGCCAGTATTGGTCCTTCTCCTTGATACCACGAATACGAGGATCCTTACGCAGGCTTTGCAGGATCAGGGAGGCCATGCAGCGTAGGTTTGCTGAGGCATTCGGTCCGGAGTCCTCTGGGTCACTAAGGACAACAACGTCCGCAGCCACCTCCTCCCAGCCACGTACAAGCCCATGTGTTCCTTGGGACTGATCCCTTAAAGACTGCTGATGCTGAGTGCCAGGCTCCACCTCCATACTGACACAATCTTCCTCCTCCTCCTCCTCCTCCTCCTCCTCGTCCTCTTCCTGTGTGATTGGCGGGCACGCAGGAACACTGTCTGGATAAAGGGGGCCTTGAGAGCTAAGGAAGTCCTCCTCTTCCTGCCTCTGTTCTGCCTCAAGTGCCCTGTCCATTATTCCACGCAGCGTGTGCTCCAACAGGTGGACAAGGGGGACAGTGTCAATGATGCATGCACTGTCAGTGCTCACCATCCTCGTGGCCTCCTCGAATGGTGACAGGACAGTGCATGCATCCCTGATCATGGCCCACTGGCGTGGGGAAAAAAAACCAAGGTCCCCTGACCCTGTCCTGGTGCCATAGTCGCACAGGTACTCATTGATGGCCCTCTGCTGCGTGTGCAGCCGCTGCAGCATGGCCAATGTCGAGTTCCACCTGGTGGGCATGTCACAGATTAGGCGGTTCTTGGGCAGGTTAAACTCCTTTTGGAGGTCCGTCAGCCGAGCACTGGCATTATATGACCGGCGGAAATGCACACAGACTTTCCTGGCCTGCCTCAGGACATCCTGTAAGCCCGGGTACCTGCCCAAGAACCGCTGCACCACCAAGTTAAGGACGTGAGCCAAACAGGGCACATGGGTCAGTTGTCCCTGTCGGAGGGCAGAGAGGAGGTTGGTGCCATTGTCGCAAACCACCATTCCTGCCTTAAGTTGGCGTGGCGTCAACCACCTCTGAACCTGCCCCTGCAGAGCTGACAGAACCTCTGCCCCAGTGTGGCTCCTGTCCCCCAAGCACACCAGCTCAAGCACCGCATGGCATCTTTTGGCCTGCGTACTTGCGTAGCCCCTTGAACGCCTACGGAGCACCGCTGGTTCCAAGGAAGAGGCCATGGAGGAAGAAGAAGAGGAGGGGGTGGAGGAGAGAGGTGTGTCACAATCAGCATTTTGGAGGCGTGGTGGCGGAACAACCTCCAACACTACTGCACCTTGTCCTGCATCCTTCCCAGCTGCCAGCAGAGTCACCCAATGCGCCGTGAAACTTAAGTAACGTCCCTGTCCATGCCTGCTGGACCATGAGTCAGCGGTAATATGCACCTTACCGCTGACCGCCCTGTCCAGCGAGGCATGGACATTGCCTTCCACATGCCGGTAGAGAGCCGGAATCGCCTTCTGTGAGAAAAAGTGGCGTTTGGGTACCTGCCACTGAGGAACCGCACATTCCACAAACTCATGGAAGGGGGCAGAGTCTACCAACTGAAAAGGCAGCAGTTGAAGTGCTAGCAATTTTGCCAAGCTAGCATTCAACCGCTGGGCATGTGGATGGCTGGGAGCAAACTTCTTTCGGCGGTGCAGCAGCTGGGGAAGGGAAATTTGCCTGGTACAATCTGACGTCGGTGTACCAAAAGCAGATTGCCCACAAGTACTTGGCTGTGACACACCTAATTCTACACCTTCATTCCTCTCACTGCAGGTCTCAGAGAGGACTGAAGGTCTAGTGGGGTTGGAAATCTCAGCTGATGAGGAGCAAGGAGAGATCCTCTTTGTTCTTTGGTGTGGGTCTTTTAGATATGCTTGCCAACGAACTGCATGGCAGGTCAACATATGTCTGGTCAAGCATGTGGTACCCAAGCGGGAGATGTTTTGGCCACGCGAGATACGCTTGAGACATATGTTGCAAATAGCAGCGGTGCGATCTGATGCACTCGTCTCAAAAAAGGCCCACACCAAAGAACTTTTTGAATAACGCGCAGAGACTGCAGCGCCCTGCACATGTGGAGCTTTGGGGTGTGATGCAGTCAATGTGCTGCCCTTAGGCTGGCCCCTGGAGGGCATCCTGCCTCGTTGGTGATGTGCCGCCTCCTCCTCCTCCTCCTCTCTCCTATCAGGCACCCACGTTGAGTCAGTGACCTCATCATCCCCTCCCTCCTCATCACTGGAGCAAACCTGGCAGTATGCTGCAGCAGGGGGAGCATGACTGCCAGATTGCTGTCCTTCTTGGGCACCCCCTCTGTCCGTGCTCATGTTACTGCCTTCATCGAGCTCAGTATCATCATCAGAGCCTTCCAAACGCTGGGCATCCTCCTGGAGCATGTACCCAACACTGTGGTCAAACAGTTCGAGGGAATCCTCAGGAGGACATGGTGGAGCTAGGGAAGGAGTCACTGATGACATTGAGCTGAGGGAAGAGGCCGCTGCTTTGCCAGACAAAGCACCCTGGGCATGGGTGAGAGAGGATGAGGAGGATGAGGACGGCTTGGTCATCCACTCGACCAAGTTTTCTGCATGTTGCGGCTCAACACGGCCAGCTGCCGAAAAAAAGGCCAAGCGTGTCCCATGGCCACGGGCTGATGAGGATGCACCGTCTCCACGACCAGCACTAGACACAGAGCCTGCTTGCCCTCTCTTATTGGCTTGTGACTGTCTGCCTCTCCTTCTTGGCCTTCCAGACATACTAATGGCCTGTAGCTGCACTAAGCTGGGATAGAACACCTGTAATTTTCTTCAGGTAGCTTTATATACTGTAACCAGACAAGCCTGCCTGTCAGTAGGAAGATAACAGGAACGGATCTAGCTGAACACTGTGAGCAGGACGCACTGACTGCACTAAATGTAAATAGCAGGAACAGATCTAGCTGAACACTGTGAGCAGGACGCACTGACTGCACTAAATGTAAATAGCAGGAACGGATCTAGCTGAACACTGTGAGCAGGACGCACTGACTGCACTAAATGTAAATAGCAGGAACGGATCTAGCTGAACACTGTGAGCAGGACGCACTGCACTAAATGTAAATAGCAGGAACAGATCTAGCTGAACACTGTGAGCAGGACGCACTGCACTAAATGTAAATAGCAGGAACGGATCTAGCTGAACACTGTGAGCAGGACGCACTGCACTAAATGTAAATAGCAGGAACAGATCTAGCTGAACACTGTGAGCAGGACGCACTGACTGCACTAAATGTAAATAGCAGGAACAGATCTAGCTGAACACTGTGAGCAGGACGCACTGCACTAAATGTAAATAGCAGGAACAGATCTAGCTGAACACTGTGAGCAGGACGCACTGCACTAAATGTAAATAGCAGGAACGGATCTAGCTGAACACTGTGAGCAGGACGCACTGCACTAAATGTAAATAGCAGGAACGGATCTAGCTGAACACTGTGAGCAGGACGAACTGCACTAAATGTAAATAGCAGGAACAGATCTAGCTGAACACTGTGAGCAGGACGCACTGCACTAAATGTAAATAGCAGGAACGGATCTAGCTGAACACTGTGAGCAGGACGCACTGCACTAAATGTAAATAGCAGGAACAGATCTAGCTGAACACTGTGAGCAGGACGCACTGCACTAAATGTAAATAGCAGGAACGGATCTAGCTGAACACTGTGAGCAGGACGCACTGCACTAAATGTAAATAGCAGGAACAGATCTAGCTGAACACTGTGAGCAGGACGCACTGCACTAAATGTAAATAGCAGGAACGGATCTAGCTGAACACTGTGAGCAGGACGCACTGCACTAAATGTAAATAGCAGGAACAGATCTAGCTGAACACTGTGAGCAGGACGCACTGCACTAAATGTAAATAGCAGGAACGGATCTAGCTGAACACTGTGAGCAGGACGCACTGACTGCACTAAATGTAAATAGCAGGAACAGATCTAGCTGAACACTGTGAGCAGGACGCACTGACTGCACTAAATGTAAATAGCAGGAACGGATCTAGCTGAACACTGTGAGCAGGACGCACTGACTGCACTAAATGTAAATAGCAGGAACGGATCTAGCTGAACACTGTGAGCAGGACGCACTGACTGCACTAAATGTAAATAGCAGGAACGGATCTAGCTGAACACTGTGAGCAGGACGCACTGACTGCACTAAATGTAAATAGCAGGAACGGATCTAGCTGAACACTGTGAGCAGGACGCACTGCACTAAATGTAAATAGCAGGAACAGATCTAGCTGAACACTGTGAGCAGGACGCACTGCACTAAATGTAAATAGCAGGAACAGATCTAGCTGAACACTGTGAGCAGGACGCACTGCACTAAATGTAAATAGCAGGAACAGATCTAGCTGAACACTGTGAGCAGGACGCACTGCACTAAATGTAAATAGCAGGAACAGATCTAGCTGAACACTGTGAGCAGGACGCACTGACTGCACTAAATGTAAATAGCAGGAACAGATCTAGCTGAACACTGTGAGCAGGACGCACTGCACTAAATGTAAATAGCAGGAACAGATCTAGCTGAACACTGTGAGCAGGACGCACTGCACTAAATGTAAATAGCAGGAACGGATCTAGCTGAACACTGTGAGCAGGACGCACTGCACTAAATGTAAGTAGCAGGAACGGATCTAGCTGAACACTGTGAGCAGGACGAACTGCACTAAATGTAAATAGCAGGAACAGATCTAGCTGAACACTGTGAGCAGGACGCACTGCACTAAATGTAAATAGCAGGAACGGATCTAGCTGAACACTGTGAGCAGGACGCACTGCACTAAATGTAAATAGCAGGAACAGATCTAGCTGAACACTGTGAGCAGGACGCACTGCACTAAATGTAAATAGCAGGAACGGATCTAGCTGAACACTGTGAGCAGGACGCACTGCACTAAATGTAAATAGCAGGAACAGATCTAGCTGAACACTGTGAGCAGGACGCACTGCACTAAATGTAAATAGCAGGAACGGATCTAGCTGAACACTGTGAGCAGGACGCACTGCACTAAATGTAAATAGCAGGAACAGATCTAGCTGAACACTGTGAGCAGGACGCACTGCACTAAATGTAAATAGCAGGAACGGATCTAGCTGAACACTGTGAGCAGGACGCACTGACTGCACTAAATGTAAATAGCAGGAACAGATCTAGCTGAACACTGTGAGCAGGACGCACTGACTGCACTAAATGTAAATAGCAGGAACAGATCTAGCTGAACACTGTGAGCAGGACGCACTGCACTCAATGTAAATCGCAGGAACGGATCTAGCTGAACACTGTGAGCAGGACGAACTGCACTAAATGTAAATAGCAGGAACAGATCTAGCTGAACACTGTGAGCAGGACGCACTGCACTAAATGTAAATAGCAGGAACGGATCTAGCTGAACACTATGAGCAGGACGCACTGACTGCACTAAATGTAAATAGCAGGAACGGATCTAGCTGAACACTGTGAGCAGGACGCACTGCATTAAATGTAAATAGCAGGAACAGATCTAGCCTAATCTAGCTAACTCAAATCAAATGACACTGTCTGTCTCTCTCTCTATCAGCACACCGGAACACACTACACAGGGCCGCCGTGCAGGCGGCCTTATATAGTGTGGGGCGTGTACTAAATTCCCTGAGCCATAATTGGCCAAAGCCACCCTGGCTTTGGCCAATTACAGCTCTCTCTACTGACGGCGCTGTGATTGGCCAAGCATGCGGGTCATAGTGCATGCTTGGCCAATCATCAGCCAGCAATGCACTGCGATGCCGCAGTGAATTATGGGCCGTGACGCGCCACACGAATTTGGCGCAAACGGCCCATAACGTTCGCAATTCGACGGACGGTCGAACAGCCGATGTTCGAGTCGAACATGGGTTCGACTCGAACACGAAGCTCATCCCTAATGGCCAACATTGAGTTCCATCTGGCATATCACAGATTAGGCGGTTCTTGGGCAGGTTGTATTCCTTTTGGAGATCAGCCAGCCGAGCGCTGGCATTATATGGCCACGGAAATGCCCACAGACTTTCCTGGCCTGCTTCAGGAGATCCTGTAATCCCGGGTACCTGCACAAGAACCACTGCACCACCAAATTAAGGATGTGAGCCAAACAGGGAACATGGGTGAAGTGTCCCTGTCGGAGGGCGGAGAGGAGATTGGTGCCATTGTCGCAAACCAACATTCCTGCCTGAAGCTGGAGTGACGTCAACCACCTCTGAGCCTGCCCCTTCAGAACTGACAGAATCTCTGCCCCAGTGTTGCTCCTATCCCCTAAGCAAACCAGCTCAAGCACCGCATGGCATCTTTTTGCCTGAGTGCTTGCGTAGGCCTTTGAACGCCTACGGAGCACTGCTGGTTCAGAGGAAAAATCTATAGAGGAAGAGGCCATGGAGGAAGAAGAGGAGGGGGTGGAGGAGAGAGGTGTGTCAGAATCACCACTAGTAGCATTTTGGAGGCGTGGTGGCAGAACAAGCTCCGACAATACTGCACTCTGTCCTGCATCCTTCCCAGCTGCCAGCAGTCACCCAGTGCGCTGTGAAAGATAGGTAATGTCCCTGTCCATGCCCGCTGGACCATGAGTCAGCGATAATATGCACCTTACCGCTGACTGCCCTGTCCAGCGAGGCCAAGACATTGCCCTCCACAAGCCGGTACAGAGCCAGAATCACCTTCTGTGAAAAAAAGTATGGTTTGGGAACCTGCCACTAAGGTACCGCACATTCCACAAATTCACAAAAGGGGGCAGAGTCTACCAGCTGAAAAGGCAGCAGTTGGAGTGCTAGCAATTTAGACCAGCTAGCATTCAGCCGCTGGGCATGTGGATGGATGGGACTGAATTTCTTTCAACGGTTTAGCAACTGGGGTAGGGAAATTTGCCTGCTACAATCAGATGTTAGTGTAGCAATAGCAGATTGCCCGCAAGTACTTGGCACACCTAATTCTACACCTTCATTCCTCTCAGTGCAGGTTTTTGAGAGAACTGAAGGTATAGTGGGGTTGGAGATCCCCGCTGATAAGGAGCAAGGAGAGGTTCATCTTGTTCTTTGGTGTGGGTCTTTTAAGTACGCTTGTCAATGGACTGCATGGGAGTTCGACATGTGTCTGGTCAAGCATGTAGTGCCCAAGCGACTGCTGTTTTGGCCATGCTTGATACGCTTCAGACATATAGTATGTTGCAAACAGCAATGGTGCAATCTGCTGCACATGTCTCAAAAAAGACCGACACCAAAGAACTTTTGGAAAAACGCATGGAGTCAGCTGCGCCCTGCACATGCGGAGCTCTGCGGTGTGATGCAGTTGGTTGGCTGCACTTAAGCTGGCCCCTGGAGGGCATCCTGCCTCGATGGAGATGTGCCTCCCCCTCTCTCCTATCAGGCACCCACCCAAGTAGAGTCAGTGACCTCATCGTCCCCTCCCTCCTTGTCACTTGAGCAAACCTGTCAGTATGCTGCAGCTGGGGGAACATGACTGCCAGTTTCTTGTCCTTCTTGGGCAACCCTTCTTTCTGGGCTCACATTACTGCCTTCCTCAATATGGGTACCATCATCAGAGCCTTCAAAACGCTGCGCATTCTCCTACAGGATGTACCCAACACTTTGGTCGAACAGTTCGGGGGACTCCTCAGGGCATGATGGTGGGGCTAGTGAAGGAGTGACTGATGACATTGAGCCGATAGAAGAGGCCGCTTTGGCAGCTGCATTGGCAGCCAAAGTACTCTGAGCCTGGGTGACAGAGGATGAGGAGGATGAGGACGGCTTGGTCATCCACTCTACCAACTTTTCTGCATGTTGAGGGTCAACACGGCCAGCTGCCGAAAAAAAGGACAAGCGTGCCCCATGGCCACGTGCTGAGGATGCACCGTGTCGACAACCAGCAATGTTCGCTGTAGACACAGAGCCTGCTTGCCGTCTTTTAGTGGCCTGTGAGTGTCTGCTTCTCCTTGCTGGCCTTCCAGACATACTGTATTTGATGTATTTGAATAGGTACACCAGGAATCGCCTGCAGTGAGATGTAGCTAGGATGTATTTATCTATCTATCTATCTATCTATCTATCTATCTATCTATCTATCTATCTATCTATCTATCTATATATATATATATATATATATATACTGAATATACTGCAGCTAACTGAATGAACTACCTGCCTGTAGTATATTAGGAAGAGAACAACAGGAATGGTCTGCGGCGAGATCTAGCTGCACAGGATACAATACTGAATATACTGCAGCTAACTGAATGAATTGCATGCCTGTAGTATATTAGAAACAGAAAAACAGGAACGGTCTTCAGCGAGAACTAGCTGCACAGGATAAAGTACTAAATATACTGCAGCTAACTGAATGAACTGCCTGCCTGTAGTATATTAGGAAGAGAACAGCAGGAATGGTCTGCAGCGAGATCTAGCTACACAGGATATAGTACTGAATATACTGCAGCTAACTGAATGAACTGCCTGCCTGTAGTATATTAGGAAGAGAACAACAGGAATGGTCTGCAGCGAGATTTAGCTGCACAGGATACAGTACTGAATATACTGTGGCTAACTGAATGAACTGCCTGCCTGTTGCATATTAGGAAGAGAACAACAGGAACGGTCTGCAGCGATATCTAGCTGCACAGGATACAGTACTGAATATACTGCAGCTAACTGAATGAACTTGCCTGCCTGTAGTATATTAGACACAGAACAACAGGAACGGTCTTCAGCGAGATCTAGCTAAACTGGATAAAGTACTGAATATACTGCAACTAACTGAATGAACTGCCTGTCTGTAATATATTAGGAACAGAACAACAGGAACAGACTGCAGCGAGATCTAGATAAACTGGATAAAGTACTGAATATACTGCAGCTAACTGAATGAACTGCCTGCCTGTAGTATATTAGGAACAGAACAACAGGAACGTTCTGCAGCGAGATTTAGCTGCACAGGATACAGTACTGAATATACTGTAGCTAACTGAATGAACTGCCTGCCTGTAGCATATTAGGAAGAGAACAACAGGAACGGTCTGCAGCAAGATCTAGCTGCACAGGATACAGTACTAAATATACTGCAGCTAACTGAATGAACTGCCTGCCTGTAGTATATTAGAAACAGAACAACAGGAATGGTCTGCAGTGAGATCAAGTAAACTGGATAAAGTACTGAATATACTGCAGCTAACTGAATGAACTGCCTGCCTGTAGTATATTAGGAACAGAGCAACAGGAACGGTCTGCAGGGAGATCTAGCTGCACAGGATACAGTACTAAATATACTGCAGCTAACTGAATGATCTGCCTGCTTGTAGTATATTAGGAAGAGAACAACAGGAACGGTCTGCAGCAAAATCTAGCTGCAAAGGATACAGTACTGAATATACTTCAGCTAACTGAATGAACTGCCTGCCTGTAGTATATTAGGAACAGAGCAACAGGAACGGTCTGCAGGGAGATCTAGCTGCACAGGATACAGTACTAAATATACTGCAGCTAACTGAATGAACTGCCTGCCTGTAGTATATTAGGAAGAGAACAGGAATGGTCTGCAGCGAGATCTAACTGCACAGGATACAGAACTGAATATACTGCAGCTAACTGAATGAACTGCCTGCCTGTAGTATATTAGGAAGAGAACAACAGGAACGGTCTGCAGCAAGATCTAGCTGCAAAGGATACAGTACTGAATATACTGCAGCTAACTAAATGATCTGCCTGCCTGTAGTATATTAGGAAGAGAACAACAGGAACGGTCTGAAGCAAGATCTAGCTGCAAAGGATACAGTACTGAATATACTGCAGCTAACTGAATGAACCTGCCTGCCTGTAGAATATTAGGAACAGAACAACAGGAATGGTCTGCAGTGAGATCTAGCTGCACAGGATACAGTACTAAATATACTGCAGCTAACTGAATGAACTGCCTGCCTGTAGTATATTAGGAAGAGAACAACAGGAACGGTCTTCAGCGAGATCTAGCTAAACTGGATAAAGTACTGAATATACTGCAACTAACTGAATGAACTGCCTGTCTGTAATATATTAGGAACAGAACAACAGGAACAGACTGCAGCGAGATCTAGATAAACTGGATAAAGTACTGAATATACTGCAGCTAACTGAATGAACTGCCTGCCTGTAGTATATTAGGAACAGAACAACAGGAACGTTCTGCAGCGAGATTTAGCTGCACAGGATACAGTACTGAATATACTGTAGCTAACTGAATGAACTGCCTGCCTGTAGCATATTAGGAAGAGAACAACAGGAACGGTCTGCAGCAAGATCTAGCTGCACAGGATACAGTACTAAATATACTGCAGCTAACTGAATGAACTGCCTGCCTGTAGTATATTAGAAACAGAACAACAGGAATGGTCTGCAGTGAGATCAAGTAAACTGGATAAAGTACTGAATATACTGCAGCTAACTGAATGAACTGCCTGCCTGTAGTATATTAGGAACAGAGCAACAGGAACGGTCTGCAGGGAGATCTAGCTGCACAGGATACAGTACTAAATATACTGCAGCTAACTGAATGATCTGCCTGCTTGTAGTATATTAGGAAGAGAACAACAGGAACGGTCTGCAGCAAAATCTAGCTGCAAAGGATACAGTACTGAATATACTTCAGCTAACTGAATGAACTGCCTGCCTGTAGTATATTAGGAACAGAGCAACAGGAACGGTCTGCAGGGAGATCTAGCTGCACAGGATACAGTACTAAATATACTGCAGCTAACTGAATGAACTGCCTGCCTGTAGTATATTAGGAAGAGAACAGGAATGGTCTGCAGCGAGATCTAACTGCACAGGATACAGAACTGAATATACTGCAGCTAACTGAATGAACTGCCTGCCTGTAGTATATTAGGAAGAGAACAACAGGAACGGTCTGCAGCAAGATCTAGCTGCAAAGGATACAGTACTGAATATACTGCAGCTAACTAAATGATCTGCCTGCCTGTAGTATATTAGGAAGAGAACAACAGGAACGGTCTGAAGCAAGATCTAGCTGCAAAGGATACAGTACTGAATATACTGCAGCTAACTGAATGAACCTGCCTGCCTGTAGAATATTAGGAACAGAACAACAGGAATGGTCTGCAGTGAGATCTAGCTGCACAGGATACAGTACTAAATATACTGCAGCTAACTGAATGAACTGCCTGCCTGTAGTATATTAGGAAGAGAACAACAGGAACGGTCTGAAGCGAGATCTAGCTGCAAAGGATACAGTACTGAATATACTGCAGCTAACTGAATGAACTTGCCTGCCTGTAGTTTATTAGGAAGAGAACAACAAGAACGGTCTGCAGCGAGATCTAGCTGCACAGGATACAGTACTAAATATACTGCAGCTAACTGAATGAACTGCCTGCCTGTAGTATATTAGGAACAGAACAACAGGAATGGTCTGCAGCAAGATCTAGCTGCACAGGATACCGTACTGAATATACTGCAGCTAACTGAATGAACTGCCTGCCTTTAGTATATTAGGAACAGAACAACAGGAATGATCTGCAGCGAGATATAGCTGCACAAGATACAGTACTGAATATACTGCAGCTAACTGAATGAACTGCTTGCCTGCAGTATATTAGGAAGAGAACAACTGGAACAGTCTGCAGTGAGATCTAGCTGCACAGGATACAGTACTAAATATACTGCAGCTAACTGAATGAACTGCCTGCCTGTAGTATATTAGGAAGAGAACAGGAATGGTCTGCAGCGAGATCTAACTGCACAGGATACAGAACTGAAAAATTCTGCAGCTAACTGAATGAACTGCCTGCCTGTAGTATATTAGGAAGAGAACAACAGGAACGGTCTGCAGCAAGATCTAGCTGCAAAGGATACAGTACTGAATATACTGCAGTTAACTAAATGATCTGCCTGCCTGTAGTATATTAGGAAGAGAACAACAGGAACGGTCTGAAGCAAGATCTAGCTGCAAAGGATACAGTACTGAATATACTGCAGCTAACTGAATGAACCTGCCTGCCTGTAGAATATTAGGAACAGAACAACAGGAATGGTTTGCAGTGAGATCTAGCTGCACAGGATACAGTACTAAATATACTGCAGCTAACTGAATGAACTGCCTGCCTGTAGTATATTAGGAAGAGAACAACAGGAATGGTCTGAAGCGAGATCTAGCTGCACAGGATACAGTACTAAATATACTGCAGCTAACTGAATGAACTGCTTGCCTGCAGTATATTAGGAAGAGAACAACTGGAACGGTCTGCAGTGAGATCTAGCTGTACAGGATACAGTACTGAATATACTGCAGCTAACTGAATGAACTTGCCTGCCTGTAGTATTTTAGGAAGAGAACAACAAGAACGGTCCGCAGCAAAATCTAGCTAAACTGGATACAGTGTATATATATATATATATATATATATATATATATATATATATATATTTATATATATATATATATATATATATATATATATATATATATATATATTTATGGTCGGAGCCCTATGTCCGATATGGACATAGATAACACTTATAGTAAAGATAAGACTTACCATCGGAAATAGACCTGAAAGTGTGGACTTACCATATGAAATAGACCTGAAAGTGTGCCTTGGTCTAATGGCCGGTATGCCAAAATAAGGGGGCATACCCTGGTTTAAGAAATGATTATTCTGTAAGAGAAATGAATGAAATGAATAGTTGAGAAATGCTGTGAAATGGGGATGGGAGGGTGGGTATCGCGCACAGGAAACCGACAAGCACCACAGGTGAGCGGGCTGCTTAAATACCCCCCGGGCTCCTCCCATAAATTCAGGCCACCATACTGGCCTTCCTACTTATGGTCGGAGCCCTATGTCCGATATGGACATAGATAACACTTATAGTAAAGATAAGACTTACCATCGGAAATAGACCTGAAAGTGTGGACTTACCATATGAAATAGACCTGAAAGTGTGCCTTGGTCTAATGGCCGGTATGCCAAAATAAGGGGGCAAAAACATTCAGGTAGGGTTATAATTTTTATTGGTTTTCAGTTATTTATTGAGCCAATTTGGAGAATGCCTGTGCCATCTCTGTTTGTGGATTGGGGATGTACCGGGCGAAGCAGGCTGATTTCCACCTGCCTAACCTTTTGATGATGTGATCTGGCACCCCGTGGCGGGATGCCGCGGAGGCTGCTCCGATGCGGAAAGAGTGTCCGGAATACTGACTAGGGTTAAGGTGGAGATTGCGGAGAAGTATTCTTATGTGGCTCACAAACTGAGAGGCATTTAAGGGTTTGACTGGGAATGGTAGAAGGGGACTGCTGTCTGGTTGTTCAGGTAGGAGAGATAGGAGTCGGTTGAGTACAGCGACTGGACACCAGCTGTTGTTGGTTCTGTAGAGGTGGATGTTCACTCCCGAGCCAGTTTGCTGGGTTTTAGAGACCTCGAGATGCAGGATAAAGTGGTCTTGGTGTCGAAGCAAGTGTCGTCTGCATAGTACTAGGTCTGTGGGTTTGTTAGTGGTGAATTCGCCAGGCCGCAAGAACCCGTAGTAAGCTAAATATATGGCTGCTTGTAGGACCGTGCTGGGGAGCAGACCGAATGGCGAAGTAGCCAGTATGTTTGACATGTCCCTAAAGATGGGCCCCGTAATGGGCAAACGCTTAGTGCTGATGACTGGTTGTTGTTTCTGTATTCCCCTTAGGATGGCTCGTATAGCGTGGGATGAGAACAGTGACGACTTCGTCGGGTCTTCAAGCGCCATGAAATGTTGAATGCCGGCTAGGTATAACCGGATGGTGTTGTAGGATAAGGCCAGCTGCGTGTGGCAGTGTGCCGTGAAGGCCAGTACCTGTTTGATATCTGTTGGTTCTTTGCGGCAGGGCGTGAGGAATTTGTTGAAAGCCTTCCAAGCTGTCTGGTAGGCTTTGAGTGTGTTGCGGGAGAGGGAATTATTTATGAGTTGCGTAGCTCCGTGTAGATGTTGCACTAATCCAGGGTCAGTTGTGACCAGACGGGGATAGGGGCCGACATTGGGTCGGCATCGGGAACCTGTTTGAAAAAGGAGGGATAATTGAAACGTGATAGTGCGTCAGCTGCTGAGTTGTATCTGCCGGGTATAAATTCACAGTGTATGTTGAACTGATGTTGTAAAGACAGTTGGACCAACCTGCGCAGGAAGGACATGACTGCTAGGGACTTGGACCTGCCTCTGTTGATGATGTCTGCCGTGGCCTGGTTGTCGGTGGTGAAGACTACGGTTTGTCCTGTCCAGTGGTGGCCCCAGAGTTGTGCGGCTGCCACTATGGGATAAAGCTCAAACAGGGCAGATGTTTGGGAAAAGCCGGGTATCAATAGTATCTGTTGAGGCCAGGGTCCTGAAAACCAATGATGGCCAAAAATTGCCGCGAAACCTGTGGAGGCTGCAGCGTCAGTCACTACCTGGGGTGAATGGATCGAAACCATAGGTATGAATAAAGATATGCCATTCCAGGCGGACAAGAATTCCCCCCACATTGATAGGTCCGCTATAGCTGCGGAGTCTAATTTCAAAATCTGATCAGGGTCTTGAGTTTCTGACAGAAATCTAAGTAGGCGTGATACGAATGTGCGGCCTTGTGGGATAATTCGCATAGCGAAGTTGAGCATACCTAGGAGAGACTGCAACTGTTTTTTGGTACAGCCCTTGGTGTGTGTAAACTCGTGAAGGACTGCCCTAATGCGTGTTAATTTGTCGGGGGGGAGACTGGCCTGCATTGCGCAGGTATCCAAGCTGACCCCGAGAAAGGTGATGATGTTTGCTGGACCGTCGACTTTGTGCTCGGCGATAGGAACGTTGAGGTTTCCAAAAATTACTCTCAGTTTGTCAAGATCTCCTGGGGGCTTGTTGGGCGGTTCTATCAGTAGGAAGTCATCCAGGTAATGGATGACTTCATGGCATTGGCCCTTGTGTAATAGTATCCAAACGAGGGACTGTGCGAACGTGTCGAAGAGCCACGGGCTACTCTTCGAACCGAAGGTGAGTTTCGTAGCAAAATAATACGCTTCCTTCCACTTGATGCCATGCCAGCACCAAAGGGATGGGTGGATGGGCAGGAGCTTGAAGGCATCCGAGATGTCGGCTTTGGAGAGCCAGGCACCTGTGCCTGCTTTGATGATCGCTTGTATTGCCATGTCCACGGAGGAGTATTTTAGGGAAAACTCTTCGGAGGGGATCAGGGAATTGAGACTGGGTATGTGCGAAGAATGAGGCGCAGACAAGTCGTACACCAAACGCAATTTATTAGAGAATTTGCCCTTGACAAGCCCAATAGGGCTGACTCTCCATGTGCTGAAAGGGGGGCAAGTGAAAGGGCATATTACATAGTCTCGATCTACCTCTGCCTGTAAGAGCTGATCTATGGCCTGTTCGTCGATGGCTGCCGAACGAAGATTGGCGCATTCGTGAGTACTGTGGGGTAGTGCAATGAGGCCGGTGTGAAAGCCTATTGTGAAGCCTTGGATAAGGTAGGTGGCCAGGGAAGGGGTGGGGTGTGAAGTGAGATACAGTCCTAGCCATAAGATGTTGATTCGGCTTAGTCATGCCCTCTTGTTTTGCTTGACTTCACACAAATTCCTAGGGTGTGCTCTTTGGCATAAAGTGCAGATGTGAAGTAGGCGGCATTGGCTGAAGTTGCAGGACCCATAGTTGTAGTTATTACAGATGGCTGCCCCTCCCACGGTTCGGACTGGGCGTCCGAGTTTGTCCACCTGAGGCGTTGGTTCAGGGGGTGACTGGCCCTGTACTGTACCTGAGGTAGAGGGGAACTCGAAGGGCCGTCTGATCGCCGTATTGGCGCACCAGGTGGCAGTGTGGGTGGAAGACTGGCAAATTGCACACAGAGGTGAGCGTAAGCCGGCAAAGTGGCGGCAGAAGAGCTCTGTGTCCATGAGACTCCAATCTGTCGCGATCTGGAATTGTGCGAATCTAGCGGCGGCCTTGGCTGAGAAGGAACGATGATAATCGTAGAAAGCGAAACCTCCATACTTGTGGCCCAAGTCTACCACAGTATGGAGGTATAAGTCCAGCTCTTCCCGCCTGCTGGGGGTGGCTGAGCACAGGACATCTCTGAGCATGCCAAAGGCCAGGGTAAATTCGGGGACTGATAGCTTGCGGTTCAGCCTGGGGTCTTTGGCTTTAATGACCACCGATATGTCGCCCCAGGAGTAGGCTTTATTTTCTGCTAAATCATGCACGGAGATAAGGAGAGAGGCCAGGTTGACGTCCTTGCCGTCCAGAATGTCCTTCCTGATACTGGTTGGGACCAGGTGGGAGGGGTAGACAATGACGCTTGAGCCTGAGGTACCTGTAGGAAGAGGTGTCAAGGTCTGAGTTGCCGTTGGGTCGGGGACAGCTGTGGCCGGTCGGGCCTCCAGAAGTGCCACCCTGGCTTGGACGTCTGCAACTGAGGTGGATAGAGATGATACCATTGTGTGTAACTGCGAGATGGCCGATGATATGGACTGGAGGGATGCCTGTTGGGTACTGGGTCCTGCTGCTGGTGGGGGGAAGAGGAGTTTGAAGAGCTCGCCTTTCCTCGCTGTGGCGGGGAAGGGGACACCTCTGCGTCTGAGCTCTGCCGTCAGTCTGGGGATAGTCCATCCCCTGAGGGATTGCACGCTGCCGCTTTCTGAGACGGGAGTAGGTGATAGAGGGGCCGTGAAGTCTTCACTGCCGGCCTGGGACATGGTTGCTCTGGTGAGGATCTCTCGAGCTTTATCTCCTGGTTGACTGTAACCTATTGGGGGTGAGATGGATTTCAAGTTTTTCTTTGATCCGCTGCGTCATACTTACCCGACTTGTTCTCCCTCTTTTTTTTTTTTTTAATTTTTTTTTTTTTTTTTTTTTTTACCTGGGGGGATATCGTCCAACCTGGTGCAGGGTGGACCTACTGAACTTTGACTGACCTGAGGAAGATGAAAGGTGACAATTCGTGAAGGGATTGCTAAGTAACTTGAAGCAATGATTTGTATGGTGCTTGCAATTTGTGACAATGAAATGGTTCGAAATGTTTGCCTTGATTGTGAAATGAATGAACTGCATGACAGAGGTGCGGCCTGGTCGTGTCACGATTTGTTCGACCGTGGACCGGGCTCTGGAGCATGTATTGAAATGAGGCAACTAAAATACTGGTGCTCCTGGGTCGAATCGGTGCTTGTTTGCTGCATCTGGATTCGAATAGGAGTGCGGTATTGAATAAATGAGAGAAATGATTGTTTTGACCGAGGCTCGTATTGGTTGTGCCGTGTTAGCGACTGGCAACCAACCGAGCTCTGGTGTGGTTATGAAATGTGATCGAAACCTGTGATGCATGCCGTGCCGAATCGGTGCGCCTTGGTTGCGACTGGTTTCGAAACGGTGATACGTTGTGAGAGTACCATGGTAGAATTGCGTGACAGAGATATGGGTCAATCCCCGGTGTCTGCGATTCAGCTATGATCCGGATTTCTGGAGCATGTATCAGAAATGTGGCCAATCCTGGGGCACGCCGAGACGAATCGGTGCATTTTCATGCGACTGAATTCCTGTCGGAACGTGATACGTGGGAATGAAATGATAACCATGACAGAGGTACAAATGACTGATAAGGTAACTCTGGAGCATGTATAGAAATGAGGCCGATCCTGGGGCACGCCGAGATGAATCGGTGCATTTTTTATGCGACTAAATTCATGTCGGAACGTGATACATGGAAATGAAATGATAACCATGACAGAGGTACAATTGACTGATAAACGTAACTCTGGAGCATGTATAGAAATGAGGCCAATCCTGGGGCACGCCGAGACGAATCGGTGCATTTTTTATGCGACTGAATTCATGTCGGGACGTCATACATGGGAATGAAATGATAACCATGACAGAGGTACAAAATGACTGATAAAACGTAACTCTGGAGCATGTATAGAAATGAGGCCAATCCTGGGGCACGCCGAGACGAATCGGTGCATTTTTATGCGACTGAATTCATGTCGGAACATGATACATGGAAATGAAATCATAACCATGGCAGAGGTACAATTGGCTGACAATAACGTAACTCTGGAGCATGTATAGAAATGAGGCCGTAATAACTGGGGCACACCGGGACGAATCGGCGCATCTTTGGTGCGATTGGATTCGAATCGGAGCGCGGTAGGTGACTGAAATGAGAAATGATTTGAAATGTCAGAAATGAGTTTTCAGAAATAAGAAATGATTTGAAATGTCCGAAATGATTTTTAGAAATGTTGTTCCAGAAATGAGAAATGATTTGAAATGTCCGAAATGAGTTTTTTTTTTGAAATGTTTTAGAAATGAGAAATGATTGGTACCGAACTAACTTGATTTGATAATTTTACAAGCTGCGACTGGCTATGGCTGTCTACTAATACCGACATGCTAGAAATGATGCGACGTCAGCGTCGCCGTGCTATCGAATTGTAACATATCGAAAGTACGAGCGATATACATTGCAGTTTGTGCGATGCGGGTGAAACGAAATTTGAACTCACGGTTTAGTGACATGATATGAAAAACGAAAAGTCAGACGGGACCTTACCTGCGACAGCCAAGCCAGACGCGTGGTACAACTATGAACGAAAACGCGGACTTCGAAAGTTTAGAGTACGGAGTATCGAATACGGGAACTGCGAGGCAAGAACTTGCGGACGCTGGTATGTCGAATAGTCGGCTCAGTGACGTATATCGCGCACAGGAAACCGACAAGCACCACAGGTGAGCGGGCTGCTTAAATACCCCCCGGGCTCCTCCCATAAATTCAGGCCACCATACTGGCCTTCCTACATATACATTTATATACAAAGCCTGGAATGTATATATATATATATATATATATATATATATATATATATATATATATATATATATATATATATTTATACTAAATATACTGGAGCTAACTGAATCAACTGTCTGCTCAATCTATCTAAATCAAATTAAATGACACTCTCTCTTTCTCTGAACGCCAGAACACACTACACACGGCCGATGTGCAGGCAGCCTTATATAGTGTGGGGCATGTACTTAATCCCCTGAGCCATATTTGGCCAAAGGCACATTGCAATGATGGCTCTGTTTGCTTATGACACTGTGATTGGCCAAAGAATGCGGGTCATAGTGCATGCTTGACCAATCATCAGCCAGCAAACGACTGCAATGATGCAGTGCTTTATGGGCCCGGACGCGCCGCTCGAATTTGGTGCGAACGGCCCATAATGTTTGATCTTCGTGGAAGGATCGAACAGCCGATGTTCGAGTTGAACTCATGTATGACTCAAACTCGAAGCTCATCCTTACTCCCTAGAGAGATGATGTTGAAAGCGCTGCAACAAAACAAAGTTATGTTTAATCTTTACTGATGAAAATTTTTTTTCTACATATTTTCTTCAATACTTATCAACCCTTACCTTTTTATTGGATGAAGGATCTATTATTGCTTTATCCATTTAGAAAGAGCAATATTGTAAGATATAGATGTAGCACCCTGATGTTTAGGCAGGGTTGCTCCTAAAGTTACCTGCCAGATGTAGTTACCTTGGCTTGTTGTTGGGGATCAATTGATTTCACCCTAAGTCTAGAATTGCTGAACTTCTCTCTTCTGCTGCTAGGTGGCCGGGTACCTGGTGGCATTAGATAAGACAAGGGCAAAGCAAGGACAGATTAGGAGTATATGGGATATCTCAGCCAATAGGTAGGGGTTTTTCTTAATCCCTTGGCCTGCTGGGAGAACAATGTTGCCAACCTAAAGGCCCATGATGATAGACACACGATAGGACTTTGTACAAACTTTTCAGTGGATTTTTGTACAATGGGCGTCGGCCGTAAACTAATTAAGCATACACACGGCAGGACTTTTTCAGCCAACTTTCACCAAATCACGTGGTTTTTCAGCTCTTTACCGCCACCCTTTGGTCAACTTCTGTATTGTTGTGTGATCTTTTGCATTGGTTCTGAGCATGCTTATTTGTAGTTTGGACTAAAGTCCTATGGACTTGTGTTCACATGATAGGATTTTGTACCATAGGACTTTTGTTGCCGGAAAGTTTGTCTGTTTGCAAAAAGTTTATCCGATGGAGCGTACACACGGTAGGATGTTGCCTTAAAACAGCTAATTTGCATGTTTGTTGTCAAAAAGTCCTATCTTGTGTATGGGCCTTAACAGATTGAAATTTACTGACACAACACCCACAATTTACTGACACAGCCAAGTTTTTACTGGCATTTCCAAAAGTTACAAAATTTAAATTTTAATTACAAATTTTACTATTTAGGCTACAAACAAGTACAATATGTAATTAACAATGTGATTTAAGGTAGATAAGGCAAAAAACATATTTCTTATTTTATTTTCGATATAGTAAGTAAGTAGCTCAGGGATAGGACTCAGGAGGGCAAGAAATTAGAATGGGCGGCACACACATGAAATTGACTCTCACAGTGATACTGACAGCAATGTGCAGTAGTGCAGATTACCGATACGACACGTCCCCTCCTGAGTCACAGTGACAGTCTCTCTCCATGCCAGTGGTCCCTCTAGTCCAAACAGCACTGATGGTCCCGCTCCTGGCCTGCCTTGCTCCCATTTTGCAGGCCCACACACAAGGGTCTGGCCGCTCTGCTTGGCTCCCTTGCATCATGACATCACAGGACATGCTCAGGCACCACCTTCACCAGAGCCGCCTGAACACACTGTAGCAGGCACTCGTATGATCTTGGCTGGCTCTGGGCAGAGCGTCACAGCCATATTTTTTACTGGCAACCTTTTCTTTTTAATGGCATTTACTGGCAGGATAAAATTGCCTGTTTTTTTACTGGCTGCCAGTAAAAATACTGACGGTTGGCAACACTGTGGGAGAACCTATATATTTGGGTGGAGTCAGGTGATCGGGGTTCTTTGCCACCTGGATGGCTGTCTGGTGGATGTGTGTTGTACTGCCCGGGCTGCTAGGCTGGAGTTTGGGCCTATCCCGGGCACATCTGGCTGCTAGGTTGTCTGAGGGCCTATCCAGAAGCAAGAGAGCAATGCAGGGTTGGAATTGCAACTTGAAGCCCAACCAAAAGTGACGGTTCTGCCGGCTGGAGAACCTGTCGTAGTCAGAGGTAAAGGGGAAGTTGTCATCCCTAAGGGACCATCCACGTTATCACCAGGAACGACAGTGAGTAGCTGAAGCAAGTACCGGAGCAGAATTCTCACCAACCGGAGACGTTGAAGAATTGTGAAACTTTAGCAGGTGTCAAGCCAGGGACCCAGCCTGCGGAGGTGACACTTGCAGAGCAGCCTTGTGTGTCGAGCCAGGCACCGAGCAGGCCAGTGAGGTGAAGCTTGACAAGTATTTGGAGTGCCAAGCTAGGGACCCAGCAGAGAAGCAGGGGTGACGCTTGAGGAAGATACTACAGTGAAGATTGGAGGAGCTCATGGGTTTCAGCAGCAGTGAATCATCTAGTCTAGTGAGAGAGAGACTGGGAGCTCAGTGGGTTGAAGAACTGCAAGAAGTGATTGTAGTGGAAGTGACGGAACTGTTACATCTTGTGTTAGAAACTGTTTAAGACTGTTGCCATAGGAGACAGCATTCCTACGCATGCAGATGTAGCATCTTGCTGGATGCCTTTCCCTGCATGGCTGTCTACCTGTAGAGTCTGCCAATTAACATTGCAACTACCTAAGGGTGTCCTCCCTTAACCCTCTCTCCCAAAGTTCTGTTTAAGAGAAATAAAATCTCTTTGCATTCAAGAAGTGTCTTGCGCCCATGAATCTAACTTGTATTACACCCACTATGCCTTACAACCCACTCTATATGGAAGGATCTCAGCAGTTCTAGGCTCTAAAGGTTCTCAACAGACTAGAGGAGGCCTGGGACCTTGCTACATACAGTATTTGTGAATAGAGATAGAATTGAAATGCTTCAGACAGAATCTCCAGACATGAAGTAAGAACCTACCAATACCAGAAGCAAAAAAAGAGCAGACAGTGTTAGATGACTGGGCTTCAGCCAATCACGTGGGACAATCGCAACTGCAACAACAGTTATTGAGGCATGGAGACAGAGAAAGAGGAAATAAAAGCGCATGTCCTAAAGCACATGTCCTAATAAAAACACATGTCCTGTGCTTCATTGATAGAACAGCACATCACTGTTACTTGCTTACTGCACAATACCCCCAAGACCACCAGAATGGGGTTCCTCATGAGAGACACCTTTAACACCTGTGGTATGAGGAATTCCAGGAGGAGAGTTTCAGAGAGCCACTGTCATGAGAGGGTTTACCCGTTGGTGGCGCTATCGGTCTCTTGGATCGCAGTACCAGTGTCCACCAGCGGGTGTCTTCCAACACCTGGGTCCTGCAGTAAGAGGTCTCTCCTGCTGGTGGCACTGTTGCATCCCTGGGCCGTAGTACAGGTGTCCACCAGCGGGTGCACTCCGGCAGTGTGGAGCAAACAGCACACACTGCGCTCAGCTGTGACATGAGTTCAATTACCACAGCCTTATAAATACCCAGCAAGCCCTCATAGGCTTGCCTTGGTATCTCTCTCCCTGCATTCTGACCTTGCTGCCTGTTATTTTGACCTTGAGCCTGCATCTGCCTTGTCCTGACCTGACCTGATCTGATCCAATCCCTATCCTGAGCCCTCCCTGGTCCTGTCCCTTCTGTTCCTGGTTACCTTGGATCCCTGCCCTGTATCCCATCCATCCATCCTCTCCCTGTCCTGTTTGGTTTCCCGTCCTTGCCCATCTGCTGACCTCCCTGTGTATGACCTTGGCCTGGCTTTGTTTACGATGCCGGTATCTCCATTTACTTGTATATATTGTTGTTTGTAGTGGGTTTGTTGTGTTGGTTTTGCACTGTTTATATTCCTTTTACTTTTCACTTATTTAATAAACACCATTATTTCACTTACATGTGTTTCTGGTCTCCTCTGTGCAGTCCACACGGTCTGGTCAATTAGATCCTCTGACAGTATACCAAGGCCATCCCTATCAGACGTGACTGCACTGAGGAGCCTTTTTGAAAATGCAGGCAAAAATTGTGATTTATCTTACCTCATTGGTAACTGAGGATAATTGCTATTGCTGTCTGGTATTGAAGGAGTGGACCAGGGATCAACTATTAGAGTGTATCCGTCTGGCCCATTCTCTGGTGGATGAGGGCGGTATGCTATTTGAAAATGTTCAGCCTCTGATCTAGCTGTGTGCAGAGCTAGCCTTGTCCAGTACTCCAGAGGGCAGGGATGATTTTTCTCCCCCCTTCAGTTTTGATCAGGTTGAGTCTCTGGTGTGGTTATTAGAGGATGATCCAGCCTTTTTCATGGAACATTATGCCTCTTGTTCACAGCAGGTGTTGTCTGATTGCATCCATTCAGTGCAATCGCTGGTTAGTCAAGCTGTGTGTGAATCAATGTTTGTTCATCCTGTGCTACAGGCATGGTTAGATCTCCTTAATTTAGCCAAGCCACAACAACCCAGCCCTGCCATTAATCACCTGCCTTCCCAAGAATCTATTCCCCCATCGCTCATGGCAACCTCAGCTACAGCCCAGTATACACAGCTTTCCACCAAGTATTATTACCCAGTCTCCACTCACTGCACCTATCCTGCCCTCAATCCACCTGTCTCTTCTTCTCCACCTGTAACAGTCCCACAAAACCCTTCTCTAGCTACAGTTCCTTGGTCTTCCTTCGATCCAGCTACTTTCTTTTCTTACAGCCCTGCACCTACATACAAAACTGCACGGGCTAAACCAAAAAAGAAACAAAAATTCTTCCCAACCCACACCATCTTGCCAGTAACCCAACCTGCTCCTGCTACCCAGCCTGATGTCCCGGCGCCTGCCTCCCAGCTTGATGTCTTTGCCTCACAGTCTGATGTGCCCGCTGTCCAGTCTGTCCCGATGCCTGCCGTCCAGCCGGATGTCCCGATGCCTGCTGTCCAGCCGCATGTCCCGATGCCTGCCATCCAGCCGGATGTCCCGATGCCTGCCGTGCAGCCGGATGTCCCGATGCCTGCCGTCCAGCCGGATGTCCCGATGCCTGCCGTCCAGCCAGATGTCCCGATGCCTGCCGTCCAGCCGGATGTCCCGATGCCTGCCGTCCAGCCGGATGTCCCGATGCCTGCCTTCCAGTCTGATGCGCCAGCTTCCCAGTCTGATGTGCCAGCTTCCCAGCCTGATGTGCCAGCCTCCCAGCCCGATGTCTTGAAGCTTGCCTTCCAGCCTGAAGTCCCGGTGCCCGCTTTTCATTCTGTGCCCGCTTCCCAGTCTGATGTCTTCATGCCTGCCTCCCAGCCTGATGTCTCGAAGCTTGCCTTTCAACCTGATGTCTTGGTTTCTGCATTTCCACCTGATGTCTCGTTGCCTACCTTCCAGTCTGATGTGCCAGCTTCCCAGCCTGATGTGCCAGCTTCCCAGTCTGATGTCTCGATGCCTGCCTACCAGCCTGATGTGCCAGCTTCCCAGCCTGACGTTCCAGTGCCTGCCACCCAGCCTGGCGTTCCAGTGCCTGCCACCCAGCCTGGCGTTCCAGTGCCTGCCACCCAGCCTGGCGTTCCAGTGCCTGCCACCCAGCCTGACGTTCCAGTGCCTGCCACCCAGCCTGACGTTCCAGTGCCTGCCACCCAGCCTGACGTTCCAGTGCCTGCCACCCAGCCTGACGATCCAGTGCCTGCCACCCAGCCTGACGATCCAGTGCCTGCCACCCAGCCTGACGATCCAGTGCCTGCCACCCAGCCTGACGATCCAGTGCCTGCTACCCCGTCTGACGCTTCAGTGACTACTGTCCAGTCCGATGTACCTATTGTCCAGCCTGGTATGCCAGCACCTGCCGTTCTGCCCGATGTGCCAGCGCTTGTCTTTGCTGTCCAGCCTGAAGCTCCAGCACCTGCTGCCCGGTCTGATGTCTCGATGCCTACCTTCCAGTCTGATGTGCCAGCTTCCCAGCCTGATGTGCCAGCTTCCCAGCCTGATGTCTCGATGCCTGCCTACCAGCCTGATGTGCCAGCTTCCCAGCCTGACGTTCCAGTGCCTGCCATCCAGCCTGGCGTTCCAGTGCCTGCCACCCAGCCTGGCGTTCCAGTGCCTGCCACCCAGCCTGGCATTCCAGTGCCTGCCACCCAGCCTGGTGCTCCAGTGCCTGCCACCCAGCCTGGCGTTCCAGTGCCTGCCACCCAGCCTGACGTTCCAGTGCCTGCCACCCAGCCTGGCATTCCAGTGCCTGCCACCCAGCCTGACGTTCCAGTGCCTGCCAGCCAGCCTGACGTTCCAGTGCCTGCCACCCAGCCTGACGTTCCAGTGCCTGCCACCCAGCCTGACGATCCAGTGCCTGCCACCCAGCCTGACGATCCAGTGCCTGCCACCCAGCCTGACGATCCAGTGCCTGCTACCCCGTCTGACGCTTCAGTGACTACTGTCCAGTCCGATGTACCTATTGTCCAGCCTGGTATGCCAGCACCTGCCGTTCTGTCCGATGTGCCAGTGCTTGTCTTTGCTGTCCAGCTTGAAGCTCCAGTACCTGCTGCCCGGTCTGATGTTTCGGTACCCACTTTCTGGTCTGATGTGCCCATCCTCCAGCTTGATATCCTGGTACCTGTCTTCCAGCCTGATGTTGTGATGTTGGTATCTCAGCCTGAGGTTTCGGTGCCCAGGGTCCAAAAAATATTAAACATGGCCCTGAGTCTTGTAGCCCTGTAAGGTTTGACCCCCTCAGTATGCTGCCATGCACAGAAAAGTACTATTGGGCAGGCTACAAAAATAAGAAATGTATTTAGTCAAAGGCAAAATGTATTGAAATTCAATCACAGACAACAATCATGTTTGAGAATGAATTTAACAGGTGCTGACCTAAGAAACAAATTGTGTGTGATAAAGGGACAGCAAGAGACATTTACTGTGTTTGGATGTATTGTACCCTACGTTGTAAGAAATATCAAATAACACTAAAATAAATGCACACATTGTATTGTCTCTTTGTTTTTTTTGTTTTTTAGGGAGCTATTATCACACCTATTGGAGTTAATTTCCTAAAGACAAATAGACATTGCAAGTGAAGTTGTACTTTGCAAGGAAATTTTACCCCACACTTTAAATTAGGGTGAAGGTCTGCTGACTTCCATCATCCAATCACATGCAAGTAAAAATCTTTTTTTTTTATTTTCTTTGTGTTTGATTGGGTTATCATTTGCAAAGTGAAATCTCACCCTATTCACTAAGCTCTGGGGAAAACACCATTGCAAATTGCAACTTCACTTTCAAAGTCAACAGCCTATTTGCTTTTAGTAAACCAACCCCATTGTCTTACCAGTTCAAGGAACAACAAGCAAACATAAACATGTAACTTCAGTGACAATAGCCTGTCCAACAGCCTTCCAGAATATAAACATAAATTATGACTTCCTATAGACTGCAATGCAATTTCAAAATCCTAGCATAGCACTCTCGAGTGTGTGCTACTAGAAGTCAGAGTAGGTAAACTATAGTCTGGCTCAGGGACAAACCTGAGTCAAGGAATCTGGGTCAGGGTTATTAGAGGCCAGGGCTGGAGGACTCATCCTGGCAGCTCTCTGGTGCTTCCCCCTGTTTTAAAAATGTTGGAGAACATTATGGAAGATAGTGGGTGGAAGCTAGGAAAGGTTGCCTTGAATATTTAGGGGCCCTTAGCCAATCCCCAGGTTGGGGGCCTGGCAGGGAACTAAGAAGCATTTAAATAGACATGAGCCATGCCAGCAGGGGAGTCGCGTGGAAGATGGAGAAGCAGTGTTGAAGAGAGTCCGTTGGTGGCCCTTGAGAGACCCCTGTCGGGGAGGGGCTTCACCTTGGGTTGGAGCTCAGGAGGCTGGCCTGGAAGGATCCAACAGGAGGCAGTTGGAGGGAGCCTAACCGGAGAGGCAGCGGACAGAGCAAGGAGAGGCAGTAAGTAGATCAGCATGGTGCAGGGATAGACAAGGGGAGAGACTACTAGCTGTAGCAGTGCTCTCTTAAAGACAGCAGTGTGCCAAGTCTTCATCTGACCTTGCACTGGGGAATCTCCATGTGTGTATTAGTCATTAGGACTGGGAAGAGAAAGCAGACAGGCTAGTATTTCTGCAAGCAGTAGAACTGGGACCAGTGTCTACGAAGAGGCAGAAGGTTGTGTGAGATGCTGTTCACTCCACATGTGCTATTTTACCAAGGGACTGCAAGTTCCTAGTCTGTAATGTGCTGTTGCTGAACTAACTAGAGACTGTTAGTTCTCCTAGGAGTGAACCAGCAGGAGCTGCACAAGGGAACCAAGTTTGTGCAGGTGGAAGGAAGAAGAGGAATCTGTAAATAGGGAGGAAGTTGTCCCTGGTTTTGATTGTTGGACATTTTCAAGCCGGGCATCCCATAATCCCTTGACCCATCCAAGTTATCATCCCCTAATAAAACAACAAAAAAACTAAATATCAACAGAAAAATGGTGCCCGCTCTGTATACACTAGTCCACATAGTACAATCTTTTTGATATAAATCTTCAACCTCGTGAGCTGTCATCAACAAGTCTCTGTGTGGTGACCAGGTTGAATGTGAGGAATCATTACCTTTACCTATTGTCCAGCCTGGTATGCCAGCACCTGCCGTTCTGCCCGATGTGCCAGTGCTTGTCTTTGCTGTCCAGCCTGAAGCTCCAGTACCTGCTGCCTGGTCTGATGTTTCGGTACCCACTTTCTGGTCTGATGTGCCCATCCTCCAGCTTGATATCCTGGTACCTGTCTTCCAGCCTGATGTTGTGATGTTGGTATCTCAGCCTGAGGTTTCGGTGCCCGTGTCTCAGCTTGCTGAATCGGTGCCCGTTACCCAGCCTGTTGAATCAGTGCCCATTACCCGGTCTGCTGATCTGGTGCCCGTTACCCAGTCTGCTAAACTGAAGTCCGTCACTTTGATTGCCAAGCCAGTACCTGTTATCTGGTTTGACAAACCAGTGCCCGGTGTCCAGCTCGCTGAGTCGGGCCCTATTACCCAGCCCACTGGGCCGGGGTCCGTTACCCAGCTTTCTGAGCCGGTGCCTGTAATCCGGCCTGCCCTTACGGTACTCGCTGTTCGGCCTAATGCTCCAGAGCCTGCTGCCCAGCTCGATGACCCGGAGCCTGCTGCCCAGCTCGATGACCCGGAGCCTGCTTCCCAGCTCGATGACCCGGAGCCTGCTTCCCAGCTCGATGACCCGGAGCCTGCTTCCCAGCTCGGTGACCCGGAGCCTGCTTCCCAGCTCGGTGACCCGGAGCCTGCTTCCCAGCTCGGTGACCCGGAGCCTGCTTCCCAGCTCGGTGACCCGGAGCCTGCTTCCCAGCTCGGTGACCCGGAGCCTGCTTCCCAGCTCAATGACCCGGAAGCCTGCTTCCCAGCTCGATGACCCGGAGCCTGCTTCCCAGCTCGATGACCCGGAGCCCGCTGCCCAGCTTGGTGTTTTCCTGCCCGCTGTCTGCTCGGACGTGCCCACTGTCCAGTTTGATGTACTCGATGCCCGGCCTGATGTGCCCTCATCTGTTCAGTTGGAGGCCATGAACTTTGGACAATCGCACCTTGTTGGAGCGTCCGGAGGCCGCTCCTTTAGGGGGGGGTACTGTCATACGAGGGTTGGCGCTATCGGACTCTTGGATCGCAGTACCAGTGTCCACCAGCGGGTGTCTTCCAACACCTGGGTCCTGCAGTAAGAGGTCTCTCCTGCTGGTGGCACTGTTGCATCCCTGGGCCGTAGTACCGGTGTCCACCAGCGGGTGCACTCCGGCAGTGTGGAGCAAACAGCACACTCTGCGCTCAGCTGTGACATGAGTTCAATTACCACAGCCTTATAAATACCCAGCAAGCCCTCATAGGCTTGCCTTGGTATCTCTCTCCCTGCATTCTGACCTTGCTGCCTGTTATTTTGACCTTGAGCCTGCATCTGCCTTGTCCTGACCTGACCTGATCTGATCCAATCCCTATCCTGAGCCCTCCCTGGTCCTGTCCCTTCTGTTCCTGGTTACCTTGGATCCCTGCCCTGTATCCCATCCATCCATCCATCCTCTCCCTGTCCTGTTTGGTTTCCCGTCCTTGCCCATCTGCTGACCTCCCTGTGTATGACCTTGGCCTGGCTTTGTTTACGATTCCGGTATCTCCATTTACTTGTATATATTGTTGTTTGTAGTGGGTTTGTTGTGTTGGTTTTGCACTGTTTATATTCCTTTTACTTTTCACTTATTTAATAAACACCATTATTTCACTTACATGTGTTTCTGGTCTCCTCTGTGCAGTCCACACGGTCTGGTCAATTAGATCCTCTGACAGCCTGCCCGGAAAGGACCAAAGGGAACAGTGAAGCAAGGATAAAAATAGTACAAAAAAAATTTCATTAGTAATTAATTTCTTGTTGGGACAGTAGCTGCATTTTATGGCTGTGATGAAAAAAGAATTCTGGTGCTAGGTAGAGTTTTTTATTTATAGAGTAGTCAGTCTTGTCAGGGCCGTCTTTAAGGCAGGGCAGCTGCCCCAGGCCCATTCATTGTTGTGGGGCCCAAAGCTTCTACCCCTTAGGTTTGTGCTGCCTGCAGGCCTGTAATCTCTAGCAACCAATCAGTGAACAATAATAATTTGCAGTAACCTCTAGCTACCAATCAGTTAGTAGTAATGATGTGCAGTAACCTCTAGCAACCAATGGGTGAGCCGTAATGATGTGCAAAAACCTCTAGTAACCAATGGGTGAGCAGTAATGATGTGCAGTAACCTCCGGCATCCAATGGGTGAGTGGTAATGATGTGCAGTAACCTCTAGCAACCAATCAGTGAGCAGTAATAATGTTCAGTAACCTCTAAAAACCTAACAGTGAGTAGTGAGGATGTGCAGTAACCTCTAGCAACCAATCAGTGAGCACTAATGATGTGCAGTAACCTCTAACAACCAATCAGCAAGAAGAAATGATGTGCTGAAAGCTCTAGCAATTAATCGGTGAGCCGTAATGTGTGCTGTAACTTCAAGCAACCAGTCGGTGAGCCATAATGATAAGCTGTAACCTCTAGCAACCAATCGCTGCCTGATGTACTGGAGTAAACTGATTTTGAGTCTAGCTGCTATATATTGTATGTCTCACAGTGGGGGCTGGGGCGACCCAAAAAAATGTTTGCCCAGGGTCCAAAAAATATTAAACATGGCCCTGAGTCTTGTAGCCCTGTAAGGTTTGACCCCCTCAGTATGCTGCCATGCACAGAAAAGTACTATTGGGCAGGCTACAAAAATAAGAAATGTATTTAGTCAAAGGCAAAATGTATTGAAATTCATTCACAGACAACAATCATGTTTGAGAATGAATTTAACAGGTGCTGACCTAAGAAACAAATTGTGTGTGATAAAGGGACAGCAAGAGACATTTACTGTGTTTGGATGTATTGTACCCTACGTTGTAAGAAATATCAAATAACACTAAAATAAATGCACACATTGTATTGTCTCTTTGTTTTTTTGTTTTTTAGGGAGCTATTATCACACCTATTGGAGTTAATTTCCTAAAGACAAATAGACATTGCAAGTGAAGTTGTACTTTGCAAGGAAATTTTACCCCACACTTTAAATTAGGGTGAAGGTCTGCTGACTTCCATCATCCAATCACATGCAAGTAAAAATCTTTTTTTTTTATTTTCTTTGTGTTTGATTGGGTTATCATTTGCAAAGTGAAATCTCACCCTATTCACTAAGCTCTGGGGAAAACACCATTGCAAATTGCAACTTCACTTTCAAAGTCAACAGCCTATTTTAGTAAACCAACCCCATTGTCTTACCAGTTCAAGGAACAACAAGCAAACATAAACATGTAACTTCAGTGACAATAGCCTGTCCAACAGCCTTCCAGAATATAAACATAAATTATGACTTCCTATAGACTGCAATGCAATTTCAAAATCCTAGCATAGCACTCTCGAGTGTGTGCTACTAGAAGTCAGAGTAGGTAAACTATAGTCTGGCTCAGGGACAAACCTGAGTCAAGGAATCTGGGTCAGGGTTATTAGAGGCCAGGGCTGGAGGACTCATCCTGGCAGCTCTCTGGTGCTTCCCCCTGTTTTAAAAATGTTGGAGAACATTATGGAAGATAGTGGGTGGAAGCTAGGAAAGGTTGCCTTGAATATTTAGGGGCCCTTAGCCAATCCCCAGGTTGGGGGCCTGGCAGGGAACTAAGAAGCATTTAAATAGACATGAGCCATGCCAGCAGGGGAGTCGCGTGGAAGATGGAGAAGCAGTGTTGAAGAGAGTCCGTCGGTGGCCCTTGAGAGACCCCTGTCGGGGAGGGGCTTCACCTTGGGTTGGAGCTCAGGAGGCTGGCCTGGAAGGATCCAACAACAGGAGGCAGTTGGAGGGAGCCTAACCAGAGAGGCAGTGGACAGAGCAAGGAGAGGCAGTAAGTAGATCAGCATGGTGCAGGGATAGACAAGGGGAGAGACTACTAGCTGTAGCAGTGCTCTCTTAAAGACAGCAGTGTGCCAAGTCTTCATCTGACCTTGCACTGGGGAATCTCCATGTGTGTATTAGTCATTAGGACTGGGAAGAGAAAGCAGACAGGCTAGTATTTCTGCAAGCAGTAGAACTGGGACCAGTGTCTACGAAGAGGCAGAAGGTTGTGTGAGATGCTGTTCACTCCACATGTGCTATTTTACCAAGGGACTGCAAGTTCCTAGTCTGTAATGTGCTGTTGCTGAACTAACTAGAGACTATTAGTTCTCCTAGGAGTGAACCAGCAGGAGCTGCACAAGGGAACCAAGTTTGTGCAGGTGGAAGGAAGAAGAGGAATCTGTAAATAGGGAGGAAGTTGTCCCTGGTTTTGATTGTTGGACATTTTCAAGCCGGGCATCCCATAATCCCTTGACCCATCCAAGTTATCATCCCCTAATAAAACAACAAAAAAACTAAATATCAACAGAAAAATGGTGCCCGCTCTGTATACACTAGTCCACATAGTACAATCTTTTTGATATAAATCTTCAACCTTGTGAGTTGTCATCAACAAGTCTCTGTGTGGTGAGCACTCTGTGACCAGGTTGAATGTGAGGAATCATTACCTTTATGAAAGAGCCACCAGATGATTGTGGGGAATCTATGAAAAGGTCCTTCTTTTGATGTTATGCCACTTACTGCTGGAAGGATGCTGGAATCCTTAAAGGGTTGCTCTGATGACATGACATTTACCAATGGCATTCTGGTGAGTGTGCATTGGTGAAGCGTTCACTGTGTTTACATTTGCTTAACAAAAAAAACAAGCCAAAGGTCAGATCACTATGTCTGGATGCAAGAAGAAAATGCTGTGTGACTGGCTGTGCAGTAGTGGGGAACCCTGCCGTTAGCAACTTCTACAGGGGTAGTGCTACACTAATATGACAATTTTATTTTAAATTGCCAAATTACAGTCTTACCGAATTTTGACAGAATCACACCACATCACTGTATATTGAAATATTTCCTGTAATGTCCATATTATTATTTTTTTTTTTAAGAGATCAACTTCAGGAGAAAGAAATGCGCCTAAGGTCATCCATCAAGCAAATTTTGAAATGTGATTTTGAACAGGAAAACATAACTTCCCCGGTGCTACTACCACTTGCTGATTGTATTATCAGTGTGTGGATACTGGAAGTTATCAGTAAAAATGAAGATGAATACATGAAGAATCTGGAGAAGACAATAAAGCTGCTAAAACCCGGAGGCCAACTGTTACTTATTGCGGCATTAGATACAACTTACTGGTTTGCTGGAGAAGAACGGTTCCATTGTTTTAAATTTAATGAGGAGTTTGTTAAAAATGCCTTTGGTAAGGTGGGTTTAGCCATTGATTACTATGCAGTGCAGAGGAGACGCAATGTTAGTAATATCATTGATTATAAAGCTGTTCTATTCATTGTAGGATGCAAAGGGGAATAGATGATTGGAGCCAATAGCATTCAACTCAGTGTGTAAATCTTACAAAGAATCTACAGGCAACAAATAGAATTAATCATTGACCTATTAATGGCAGTCAGAAATCATAGAAGTTGCGCTAAAGTCAGCAATGTTATTTTGCATTAATTTGTGTTAAATTATGTTACCAAACGTTGCTATCTTAATAAAGATAATTCAGAATATAAATGGTGCGTTGAATTGCCATGGAACAATATTGTAAACCTTTTATGCATGCAACATATCTTTTTATCTATTTATTGATAACCAACGCATTTCAGGACATTTACTGTGTCGCGTTTATCAGAATATGGATAAAGATTATATAAAAATACAATATCAGATACAGGGTATGGATAATATATTGGAAAGCATAAAAAAAATTAACATTATCAGGTACAATACCTAAATATTATTAATGGTTTATGAAGAAATTAAATATAAGGAGATTTGATTATTAAGTGTTGTACAGGATGGCAGGGATGGGTCCCGGATGGCAGCTAAATTGTCCCACTATTTGAGTTGTGGTCCCTTTAACCACTTCAGCTCTGGAAGGATTTACCCCCTTAATGACCAGGCCATTTTTTTGCGATACAGCACAGCGTTACTTTAACTGACAATTGCGTGTGCGTGCGATGCTGTACCCACATAAAATTTATGTCTTTTTTTCCCCACAAATAGAGCTTTCTTTTGGTGGTATTTGATCACCTCTGCGGGGGTTTTTTGTGCGCTATAAACAAAAAAGACCATCAATTTTGAAAAAAAAAACCCAATATGTTTTACATTCTGCTATAATACATATCCCAAAAAAAAAATGTAAAATAACAAATTTCTTCATCACTTTAGGTATTCTTCTACCTATTTTTGGTAAAAAAAAATCCCAATAATCGTATATTGATAGGTTTGCGCAAAAGTTATAGCGTCTACAAACTTACACATTTAGGGATTTTAAAATTTTTTTGTTTTTACTAGTTTTTACTAGCGGGACTGCGGCATTGCGGCGGACAAATCTGACCCTAAGTGATGCTTTTTGGGGACCAGTGGCACTAATTCAGTGATCAGTGCTAAAAAATGCACTAATCAATGTATAAATTATACTGGCAGGGAAGGGGTTAACATCAGGGGGATCAAAGGGTTAACTGTGTTCTCTGCAAGTGTTTTCCAACTGTGTAGGATGGACTGACAGGAAGAACACAGAGATCCCTGTTCCTGATTACTAGGAACAGAAGATCTCAGTGTACTTCCCTGTCAGAACAGGGATCTGCCTTGTTTACACAAGCAGATCCCCGTTCTGCCTTTCTGTGGAGCGATCATGGGTGGCTGGCAGACATCGCACGAGCACCCACAGTATCTAGTGCACAAAACAACGTACAGGTAATAGAGCCATCCTGCTGCAGTTTATAGGTGGTGGGCGGTCTTTAAGTGGTTAAAGGCTAAGTTCACCTTTGCGAACGCGTGGAACGCGTAACATGTTCCCAGTGCTGCAGCCACCGCCCACTGCCCCTCCCTGTGGCAGCGGTATGAGGAGAAGTTCCTTGTACTAGCTGCCACTATTTAAAAACAGTGTGGCCGTGCAGTGTTCCGCCCACATGGCCGCATCATTCAGACACACAGCTCCATGTGTCTGAATGAACTACAAGCCCAACATATTTAGCCACTGTCAGCTTGTAGTTCTCAATGAACCACCACGGCACTGTGGAGCGCTGTGGTCATTCATTGAGTCTTCCTGTCACAGAGCTGCATGGCATCAGCGATCTGCTGATCACTGGTGCAATGCTTTCAAGTCTCCTGCAACAAAAAATAATGAATGCACATTTTTTTACCTGCAAAAAAAAATGTGCATTTATTATTTTTTTTCCTAAAAAGTGAACTTATCCTTTAAGGGAGAGCTCAAGAGACATTTTTTAGTACTTAGGGGTTCTCACCCATGCAGGGTAAGGGGTTTTGGGGGTAGTCTGATCAGAGAGGAGAGGACTGACTTACGGCCCCCTCTGGATCGATAAGTCTTCATTTGGGACCTGAAATTTGGAGGTTCAGAGAAATATTTGGGTGGGAAAGAACCTGCAACCCTGAATACAGGGACTTTTGCCCTGTAAGGGTTAACCCGTTTGCATCAGAGTAAGACCATAAAAGGAGGAGCAAACATTCAGTGTCAGTCTGTAAGGTGGAATAGAGAAGAAACACAACAAAATGAACATTGTGGGCTAGCACCTGGCTGATACAAGGTTTCTGGACTCTGATGACCTTCTCTTTGGGACCCCTTAGGCATCCCGGAGCTTTCAAACACCCTGTGTGACTGGCAGGGAGCTGAGCATTTATGTTTTGTACCAACGATTGATTGACTATTTTTGGTTCCGGAGGTGTTTTTTTCTGTTGGCCTGTTTTTGTCAGTAAAAGGGACTGCTTGCTTTTACTAACATTCTTGGCTGATGATCTCTGGCTCCAATATCACAGTGTACATATAATAGATAAACTACTTTTTGTAAAACTATAGCATGACAAATAATTTTCTTTAAAGGGATTGTAAAGGCAGAAGGTTTTTCTTTTATCTTAAAGCGGAGTTCCACCCTGAATTTTTTTTTTACATAATCACAGACCTTTAATCCTATAAAGAAAAAATTTGGGGGAATTTTTTTTTTTTTTATACTTACCAGAAATGCCCTGTTGCTATGTAGTGCTCCTAATCTGCCATTTCCTGGTCCGCAGAGCTCCCCATCACTTCCTCCCTCGCCTGTGCTCCTGGGAAATGTGAGTCATCAGTTCTCAGGAGTCTGTGGGCAGTACTGTGAGCAAAAATCGCATTATTTTCCGAGAGGAAATTACGAGATTTAAGGCCGCTGCCATAACAACGGTGTGGGAACTTCCTCCATCGCCGCCTGTTGTTATGGCAACTTTCGAAACACAATCGGCGGAGAATCGCGCATGCGCGAGTTTGAGAGGTGCATGCTGGTTACCCAGCATGCACCTCTCCATCGCTAAGCCCGGAAGAGGTATCGACTGGGCTTTACAAGCCCACAATCATGGCAACGGCCAGAAGAGGATTTACTAAGTTGTGAGTATAAAATAAATATATTATCAACATCCACTAGCAAATAAATATAATCGTTCTTTATGTTAATAATTGCATTATGCTTGGATACCTGATACCTGAAAAAAAATGTGTCTGGAAATCCGCTTTAATGCATTCTATGCATTCTTCTGTGTGCAGCAGCCCCCCTCAGCCCCCTAATACTTACCTGAGCCTACCTTTATCCAGCGATGTTGCAGTAGTGTCTCAGCTGCCTGGGACCCCCCTCCTCATTGGCTGCTGTCAATCAAAATCAGTCAGCCCATCAGGAGAAAGAGGGGGTGGGGCCAGCTCGCAGGTTTGTGTCTGAATGGACACATGAAGCCCCGACAGGTGCCCCCACAGAAAGCTGCTTGCTGTGGGGGCACTCAAAAGGAGGGAGGGGCCAGGAGCACAGAAGAGGGACCGCAGAAGAGGAGAATCTCGGATGCTCTGTGCAAAACCAACTGCACAGAGCAGGTAAGTATAACATGTTTGTTAGTTTAAAAAAAAAAAAAAAAACAAGACATTATAATCACTTCAAATATTAATTAGATATACACATTATAGAAACTAAAAATAAATGTTTCCTTTATCACTAAAGGTGACTTTCTTTAGTCACACTTTTTTTACTCTATAATGTGTTTATATACGTAGTAACAACTACTCATTTGTTATTAATATTTAGCTAAAGCTTAGTTTAGTGTTTTGTTTTGTTTTTTTTAAATCAGCACTAGGGACAGTTCTATCATAAATTACTTTTGCAAGGTACCTGCACAAAAGCATCTGCAGTAGCTTCGGACAGAAGCTCCATAGTAGCCAATTACAGGATGTGCTGACCAGGATATTTGAGGCCACACAGATGGAGCCATGTAAGGAAAGAACTATACAGGCGGTTCCCGAGTTACAAACATCCGACTTACAGAGGGAGACAACAGGAAATGAGAGGAAATTTACCGCTAGGAAGGGAACTTCACTCCTGTAAGCGTTCTCATGGGAAAAAGGTGTCTCCTCTGATGCTTTATCACCAAGGCTTGTTTCCACAACAACCCAAAATTTTCAAAATCCAATTGTCATTAGGACAGAAAGTGAGGTGAAATCTTCTGAACAGGGGCACAGACAACAAAACAAATGTTACAGGGGTGTTAACCCTTCCCTATGCTATCAAAAAACGTAAAAAATATTTTTTTGGCTGGAGCTACACTTAAAAAAATTTACTTATTCCGACTTAGAAACAAATTCAACTTAAGAACAAACCTACAGACCCTATCTTGTTTGTACTTAAAAAAAAAACATTTAGATGTCTTATTCACGAAGCAGAATATACAAAGCTGTGGGATTGTTAGAGAATAAAAATAATACCACATAGGTTTAACTGTATGGACCTGTGCATTTTTGTCAATGTTATAAACTGCATAACTATGTAAAGGAATATAAATACAGGTGAATACAAGATGCAATAGGCCAGGCCTAGTCTTATCTATACCTGTTTGCTAATGCTGTGTCTTAGACCAATAGCACCGTAAAAACAAATGATCAAAGTATTCTCTACTTCATGGAGTTGGTGATGTTTGAGGTCCTGCATTCCGCACCATCTTAAAAGATAGCACCTAAAATTGACAGCTATAGTCCTCATTTTCTATGACCTATGAAGCATGGCCAAAGGAGCTGATCATAGATACATATAAACTGAACTCTTGGATTAGTTAAAGGCTATGTTCACCTTTTTATAAATAAGTGAAAAGGGGAACTAGCTCACAGCAAGCTCCTCACCCCTTGTCCCAGCTGCACCTATGTATTAAGTGGGCACCTTCTCCCACAGCCCATGCCAGCTGGTGTAACAACCCCCACAACTAAAAATTTCTGCACACAGCCTCAGAGGCTATGTACCATTACAATGCATGCAATGGAGAGTTTTCATTGGTCAGCATGGCCAAGTGACCATGGTGACCAATGAGAATCTCTTATTTTTCTGGGACATACTGGCAGAAAAATGTCTCAGAAGAGACTGCCATTAGTCAGCTTGGTCATGTGGCCATGCTGACCATTGACAGCTCCCCATTGCATGCTTTGTGATAGTACATAGTCTCAAGAGCTGTGCAGTGAAAACTCCAAGTGTGGGCTCTGTTACACTGGCTGGTGTGGGTGGTCATAATATACAGTGCCTTGCAAAAGTATTCATCCCCTTGGCTTTTTACCTATTTTGTTACATTACAGACTTTAGTTCAATGTTTTTTTAATCTGAATTATATGTAATGGATCAGAACACAATAGTCTAAGTTGGTGAAGTAAAATTAGAAAAATATATACATAAAACTATTTTTCAGAAATAAAAAAAACGATAATTGGCATGTGCTTATGTATTCACCCCCTTTGTTATGAAGCCCATAAAAAGCTCTGGTGCAACCAATTACCTTCAGAAGTCACATAAATAGTGAAATGATGTCCACCTGTGTGCAATCTAAGTGTCACATGATCTGTCATTACATATACACACCTTTTTTGAAAGGCCCCAGAGATGCAACACCTAAGGAACTCTCAAACAATTAAGGCACAATGTTGTTGAGAAGTACATGTCAGAGTTAGGTTATAAAAAAAAAATATCCAAATCTTTGATGATCCCTAGGAGCACCATCAAATCTATCATAACCAAATGGAAAGAACATGGCACAAGAGCAAACCTGCCAAGAGATGGCCGCACACCAAAACTCACGGACTGGGCAAGGAGGGCATTAATCAGAGAGGCAGCACAGAGACCTAAGGTAACCCTGGAGGACCTGCAGAGTTCCACAGCAGAGACTGGAGTATCTGTACATAGGACGAAAATAAGCTGTACGTTCCATAGAATTTTATGGCAGAGTGGCCAGAAGAAAGCCATTACTTTCAGCAAATAACAAAATGGCACATTTTGAGTTTGCAAAAAGGCACGTGGAAGACTCCCAAAATGTATGGAGGAAGGTGCTCTGGTCTGATGAGTCTAAAATTGAACTTTTTGGCCATCAAAGAAAACGCTATGTCTGGCGCAAACCCAACACATCACATCACCCAAAGAACACCATCCGCACAGTGAAACATGGTGGTGGCAGCATCATGCTGTGGGGATGTTTTTCAGCAGTCGGGACTGGGAAACTGGTCAGAGTTGAAAAACCTGTACCACTCTGTGTGTGATTTGAGGCTAGGACGGAGGTTCACCTTCCAGCAGGACAATGACCCCAAATACACTGCTAAAACAACACCTGAATGGTTTAAGGGGAAACATGTAAATGTGTTATAATGACCTAGTCAAAGCCCAGACCTCAATCCAATAGAAAATCTGTGGTCAGACTTAAAGATTGCTGTTCACCAGCGCAAACCATCCAACTTGAAGGAGCTGGAGCAGTTTTGCGAGGAGAAATTGGCAAAAATCCCAGTGGTAAGATGTGGCAAGCTCATAGAGACTTATCCAAAGCGACTTGGAGCTGTGATAGCCGCAAAAGGTGGATCTACAAAGTATTGACTTTAGGGAGGTGAATAGTTATGCACACTAAATTTTTCTGTTATTTTATCGTATTTGTTGTTTGCTTCACAATAAAAAAAAAAAAAAAAACGTCTTCAAAGTTGTGGGCATGTTCTGTAAATTAAATTATGCAAATCCTCAAACAATCCATGTTAATTCCAGGTAGTGAGGCAACAAAACACGAAAAATGCCAAGGGGGGTGAATACTTTTGCAAGGCACTGTACTGTATACGTGCAGCAGGGATTGGGAGAAGAGTGTTAGGGTTCTGTAAGCTAGATCCTTTTTTCATAAACAAATTGAAACCAAGCTTAAATTCTTTGGTTTTCACTTGTCAGAGCCTCTCTGAATTAAAAATTATTACATACTGATTGATTATACTGATCAACCTCTGGATAATACTTTTTAACACAGAAAACTAAAAGACTGAAAGTTTGCTGAGAGTTTGAAAAGTTGTTTGAGCTTCAGAACAATGGGTTGTATTGGTACTTAAACACATAAGACCTGGACCCAGAAAGAAGTAAACCTTTTTTTAAGTGGTTGTATCCTCTGCTTAGTGATTTTTACCTACAGGTAAGCCTATAATAAGGCTTACCCGTAAGTCAGGGATGTCCAAACTACGGCCCTCCAGCTGTTGCGGAACTACACTTCCCATGAGGCATTGTAAAACTCTGACATTCACAGACATGACTAGGCATGATGGGAGTTGTAGTTCCTTAACAACTGGAGGGCCATAGTTTGGACACCACTGCTGTAAGTAAAATGAATATTTTCTAAACCTGCACGGTTTAGGAGATATTCGCCTTGCATACCGCTGCTGACATCAGCAGCACACGCACTCTGAAGGTTCCGGCGGATCATGCCAAAAAAATCAGAGCTCCTTGCCGAGACAGAGGACTCCCACGCATGCGGCCACTCACAGCGTTGGAGCTGCAAACCCAGATGAAACGCAGGGGAAACATGTCAGCTCCCTTAACGTTGATGGGGAGGTGGTGCAGACTCTTCGTTCTAAGGTACAGTATCTCACAAAAGTGAGTACACCTCTCACATTTTTGTAATAATTTATATTATATTTTTTTATGTGACAACATTGAGGAAATTATACTTTGCTACAATGTAAAGTAATGAGTGTACAGCTTGTATAACAGTGTAAATTTGCTGTCCCCTCAAAATAACTCAACCCAGCCATTAGTGTCTAAACCGCTGGCAACAAAAGTGAGTACACCCCTAAGTGAAAATGTCCAAATTGGGCCCAAAGTGTCAATATTTTGTGTGCCCACCATTATTTTCCAGCACTGCCTTAACCCATTTGGACATGAAGTTCACCAGAGCTTCACAGGTTGCCACTGGAGACCTCTTCCACTCCTCCATGACGACATCACAGAGCTGGTGGATGTTAGAGACCTTGCTCTCCTTCACCTTCCATTTGAGGATGCCACATAGATGCTCAATAGTGTTTAGGTCTGGCCAGTCCATGTTGGCCAGTCCATCACCTTTACCCTCAGCTTCTTTAGCAAGGCAGTGGTAGTCTTGGAGGTGTGTTTGGGGTTGTAATCTTGTTTGAATACTGCCCTAAGGCCCAGTCTCCAAAGGGAGGGAATCATGCTCTGCTTCAGTATGTCACAGTACATGTTGGCATTCAATATTCCCTCAATGAACTGTAGGTCCCCAGTGTCGACAGCACTCATGCAGCCCCAGACCATGCTTGACTGTAGGCAAGATACACTTGTCTTTGTACTCCTCATCTGGTTGCCGCCACACACGCTTGACACCGTCTGAACCAAATAAGTTTATCTTGGTTCCAGTAATCCATGTCTTTAGTCTGCTTGTCTTCAGCAAACTGTTTGCGTGCTTTCTTGTGCATCACCTTTAGAAGAGGCTTCCTTCTGGGACAACAGCCATGTAGACTAATTTTATGCAGTGTGTGGCGTATGTTCTGATCACTGACAGGCTGACGTCCCACCCCGTCAACCTCTGCAGCAATGCTGGTAGCACTCATACGTCTATTTCCCAAAGACAATCTCTGGATATAACGCTGAGCACGTGCACTCGACTTCTTTGGTTGACCATGGCGAGGCCTGTTCTGAGTGGAACCTGACCTGTTCAACTGCTGTATGGTCTTGGGCACCATGCTGCAGCTCAGTTTCAGGGTCTTGGCAATCTTTTTATAGCCTAGGTCATCTTTATGTAGAGCAACAATTCTTTTTTTCAGATCCTTAGAGAGTTCTTTGTCATGAGGTGCCATGTTGAACTTCCAGTGTTCAGTATGAGCGAGTGAGAGCAATAACACCAAATTTACCACACCTGCTCCCCATTCTCACCTTAGACCTTGTAACACTCAGGTGTGAAGTGACTAATTGGGCCCAATTTTCTTTGTTCTTGTCTTCAGGTGTCCAACACCAGGATGGACACTGCATTGCAATCATCCTCCTATAACTGTATTTTGCTGTAACATTTATCTGGAAGTATGTTCAACATGGGGACAAGGTGCTTTGGGGTGGGGGTGCAGAGCACAAAATTAAAATTTGAACATCTTCAACAATTTACTGTATATGATATAGATTTAAAAAATAGTTACCTTCATGTTGACAAGAATAGAATAGATAATAATGAATAGTGAGTTAAATTGCAAAGGTTTATTTTATAAAAAAAGAACTTGGCAATTACAGCTCTATCAGCTGAACTCCCTGTGACCAGCCTAAGGATTTAATATCAACATTAAAATGAATTTACTTAGCTGATCATGGATAAATGTATACTGAACGTTATGTACTTTGTAAAGTTGAAATAAAAGAAGTTAAGCTCGCCCTGTGAACATCACAAGATTGATTCTATGCCAAAAATTCTACCACATACATGGATTGATGCTAAAAGTTACCTTGAATTCTACTTCCCTGACAAGTAAATTATGGTATTTGGAGATATATATCCGCAGTTGTATGAACGAATCATTTAAAGTGTTAAACCCAAAACCAAAAATGTCATATATTTGAGCTTGCCAATCATTAGATGTGGTGGCTGCATTCATTTTCCTTTTTAGGCTTTCTTCCCTCTGTTTTTATCAGGTGATCTGGTCAGTTTCACACCTCCTGTATTAAACGCTCCCCCCCTCACTCTGAATGAAGGCACACAGGGGTCTCATAAATACAGAAAAAACTCTTATCAGAAAAGTTATAGCAAACACAGTGTAACAGCTAGTGATTAGTGAAAAGTTCTATAAACAAGTGTCCATGTGTATCAGAAATTATTCCATTGGTATTCCACCAACTAAATGTGCTATCCACCGTTCTCAGTGATAATAAAGTATATTATTCCAACTGAAAAGAAAATTGGCCTCTTACCAGATTCTGATGATCTCTAGATTATAAGAAATCATCTACTGCATGACGTAAGAAAATGCCTGATGCCTGGCCACATTCTCTGTGTATAATATAAAGAAAAAAAACTCAAAGTGAAATACACACAAATACAATAAATAACATCTTTATATAGAGCAACAATTCTTTTTTTCAGATCGTCAGAGAATTCTTTGCCATAAGGTGCCATGTTGAACTTCCAGTGATCAGTATGAGAGAGTGAGAGCGATAACACCAAATTTACCACACCTGCTCCCCATTCTCACCTGAGACCTTGTAACACTCAGATGTGGAGTGGCTAATTGGGCCCAATTTTGACATTTTCACTTAGGGGCGTACTCACTTTTGTTGCCAGCAGTTTAGACATTAATGGCTGTGTGTTGAGTTATTTTGAGCGGACAGCAAATTTATAATGTTATACAAGCTGTATACTCACTACTTTACATTGTAGAAAAGCGTTATTTCTTTGGTGTTGCCACATGAAAAGATATAATAAAATATTTACAAAAATGTGAGGGGTGTACTCAGTTTTGTGAGATACTGTAAGTATTTCATAATGAGCTAGTATGCAGTGCATACTAGCTCATTATGCCTCTGCCTTACAGTTTTTTGTTTTTTCTCAGGGCATACAACCGCTTTAAACTGAAACTGTTTCACGTTTACAAGGCCTTTAGAACGTACAGATATCCCAATCATCCTCCTATAACTGTATTTTGCTGTAACATTTATCTGGAAGTATCTTCAACATGGGGACAAGGTGCTTTGGTGTGGGGGTGCAAAGCACAAAATTAAAATTTGAACATCTTCAACAATTTACTGTATATGAAATAGATTAAAAAAAATAGTTCCCTTCATGTTGACAAGAATAGAATAGATAATAACGAATAGTGAGTTAAATTGCAAAGGTTTATTTTATAAAAAAAGAACTTGGCAATTACAGCTCTATCAGCTGAACTCCCTGTGACCAGCCTAAGGATTTAATAACAACATTAAAATGAATTTACTTAGCTGCTCATGGATAAATATATACTGAATGATATTTACTTTGTAAAGTTGAAATAAAAGAAGTTAAGCTTGCCCTGTGAACATCACAAGGTGGATTCTGTGTCAAAAATTCTACCACATACGTGGATTTGATGCTAAAAGTTACCTTGAATTCTACTTCCCTGATAGGTAAATTATGGTATTTGGAGATATATATCAGCAGTTGTATGAATGAATCATTTAAAGCAGTGTTAAACCCAAAACCAAAAATGTCATATATTTCAGCTTGCCAATCATTAGATGTGGTGGCTGCATTCATTTTCCTTTTTAGGCTTTATTCCCTCTGTTTTTATCAGGTGATCTGGCCAGTTTCACACCTCCTGTATTAAACGCTCCCCCCCTCACTCTGAATGAAGGCACACAGGGGTCTCATTTGGACAGAAGCATTGCCAGGGGGTGTGGAGTGTTAGACGTACTAGCATATTTACATGCACTCTGCATGTAGCGTACTCCTGATTCTTACTCTCTGTATGCAGCAAACTCCTGATCTCTGCACTCTGTATGCAGTGCATTCCTGAACCTTGTTGTCTGTACAAAACGCGCTCCTGAACCCTGTACTTTATACATAGCACACTTCTGAACTTTACATTCCTGAACTCTGATAAAAAATATGTGAAAAGAATCTTGCGCTAATTTTCAGTGTAGACTGCTACACTTTCAACACTCCTTGGATCAAGGAGATAGTGAAAAAAAAGTAAAAGTATAAAAAATTGTGCTGTTTCATAAATACAGAAAAAACTCTTATCAGAAAAGTTATAGCAAACACAGTGTAACAGCTAGTGATTAGTGAAAAGTTCTATAAACAAGTGTCCATGTGTATCAGAAATTATTCCATTGGTATTCCACCAACTGAATGTGCTATCCACCGTTCTCAGTGATAATAAAGTATATTATTCCAACTGAAAAGAAAATTGGCCTCTTACCAGATTCTGATGATCTCTAGATTATAAGAAATCATCTACTGCATGACGTAAGAAAATGCCCGATGCCTGGCCACATTCTCTGTGTATAATATAAAGAAAAAAGACTCAAAGTGAAATACACACAAATACAATAAATAACATCTTTATATAGAGCAACAATTCTTTTTTTCAGATCGTCAGAGAATTCTTTGCCATGAGGTGCCATGTTGAACTTCCAGTGATCAGTATGATAGAGTGAGAGCGATAACACCAAATTTACCACACCTGCTCCCCATTCTCACCTGAGACCTTGTAACACTCAGATGTGAAGTGGCTAATTGGGCCCAATTTTGACATTTTCACTTAGGGGCATACTCACTTTTGTTGCCAGCAGTTTAGACATTAATGGCTGTGTGTTGAGTTATTTTGAGCGGACAGCAAATTTATAATGTTATACAAGCTGTACACTCACTACTTTACATTGTAGAAAAGCGTTATTTCTTTGGTGTTGCCACATGAAAAGATATAATAAAATATTTACAAAAATGTGAGGGGTGTACTCAGTTTTGTGAGATACTGTAAGTATTTCATAATGAGCTAGTATGCAGTGCATACTAGCTCATTATGCCTCTGCCTTACAGTTTTTTGTTTTTTCTCAGGGCATACAACCGCTTTAAACTGAAACTGTTTCATGTTTACAAGGCCTTTAGAACGTACAGATATCCCAATCATCCTCCTATAACTGTATTTTGCTGTAACATTTATCTGGAAGTATCTTCAACATGGGGACAAGGTGCTTTGGTGTGGGGGTGCAAAGCACAAAATTAAAATTTGAACATCTTCAACAATTTACTGTATATGAAATAGATTAAAAAAAATAGTTCCCTTCATGTTGACAAGAATAGAATAGATAATAACGAATAGTGAGTTAAATTGCAAAGGTTTATTTTATAAAAAAAGAACTTGGCAATTACAGCTCTATCAGCTGAACTCCCTGTGACCAGCCTAAGGATTTAATACCAACATTAAAATGAATTTACTTAGCTGATCATGGATAAATATATACTGAATGATATGTACTTTGTAAAGTTGAAATAAAAGAAGTTAAGCTCGCCCTGTGAACATCACAAGGTGGATTCTGTGTCAAAAATTCTACCACATACGTGGATTTGATGCTAAAAGTTACCTTGAATTCTACTTCCCTGACAAGTAAATTATGGTATTTGGAGATATATATCAGCAGTTGTATGAATGAATCATTTAAAGAAGTGTTAAACCCAAAACCAAAAATGTCATATATTTCAGCTTACCAATCAATAGATGTGGTGGTTGCATTATTTTTCCTTTTTAGGCTTTCTTCCCTCTGTTTTTATCAGGTGATCTGGCCAGTTTCACACCTCCTGTATTAAATGCTTCCCCCCCCTCACTCTGAATGAAGGCACACAGGGGTCTCATTTGGACAGAAGGATTGCCAGGGGGTGTGGAGTGTTAGACGTACTAGCAGATTTACATGCACTCTGCATGTAGCGCACTCCTGATTCTTACACTCTGTATGCAGCAAACTCCTGATCTCTGCACTCTGTATGCAGTGCATTCCTGAACCTTTTTGTCTGTACAAAGCGCGCTCCTGAACCCTGTTCTCTGTACGTAGAATACTCCCGAATTCTGCACTCTGTACATGGTGCACTCCTGAACCCTGCACTTTATACATAGCACACTTCTGAACTTTACATTCCTGAACTCTGATAAAAAATATGTGAAAAGAATCTCTCGCTAATTTTCAGTGTAGACTGCTACACTTTCAACACTCCTTGGATCAAGGAGATAGTGAAAAAAAAGTAAAAATATAAAAAATTGCGCTGTTTCATAAATACAGAAAAAACTCTTATCAGAAAAGTTATAGCAAACACAGTGTAACAGCTAGTAATTAGTGAAAAGTTCTATAAACAAGTGTCCATGTGTATCAGAAATTATTCCATTGGTATTCCACCAACTGAATGTGCTATCCACCGTTCCCAGTGATAATAAAGTATATTATTTCAACTGAAAATAAAATTGGCCTCTTACCAGATTCCGATGATCTCTAGATTATAAGAAATCATCTACTGCAATGATTCTCAACCTCTCTAGTGCCGTGACCCCTTGATGAAATTTCCCAAGTTGTGGGGACCCTTAACAGTAAAATTATTTTCGTTGCATGGGTTGTCAGCACCCAAGGCAAGATAAGTAATTGGCACCCCTAACCCACGGACATTTATCGCTCCCTGAGTCCCTTCCACTTGTACAGTATTAAAACCCTTTATGGTACATTTTAGGATGTACCACTCTTTCTCTTTGTTCTCCTTTCTTTCCCTTTTCTCTCTCTCTCTCTCTCTATTTTAATTTCTTGTTTTTTTCCCCAGCCCTCTCTCTAGCCGTTTTTCATGTTTTTTTCTCTTATTCTTTCTCTCCCTTTTATCTTTGTTCCTCTTTTCCTCTCGCTTCCATGTATTCTCTATTTTTATTCCTTCTCTTACTCCTTATTGAGGTGGGATCAGTGGCAATGCTGGGGGGAGTTCTGATCAGCCAACTTGGGTGCTCTTGATCAAGGTCATCTGCTGATCTGAGAACTGTAGTGGGGACTTTTAACTATAATCCCAGGCAGTGTTACTCACTGTGTCTCCGACTTTGTGGTACCTCGTAGCAGTGACACCTATGCCGAAATCAGGAGATAGGGTCTCCTCCAGCCACTTCACATTCCTCACCAGTCAGCTGACCTCTAGTCTCTGCCCCCCAGCCATGCCGTGAACTGAATGGACGGCTGCGAAGAGGCTGAGTGGGCGGCCCTGAGCTCCAGGAACAGCCTTGCAGGGCAGGTGCAAAAAGACGGGGAAAGTGGCGCGGGCTTTAGGAACAGCCCAGGATTTGGTGACCCCTGACAAATGATCATTTGACCCCCGAGGGGGTCCCAACCCCCAGGTTGAGAACCACTGATCTACTGCATGAGGTAAGAAAATGCCAGATGCCTTGCCACATTCTCTGTGTATAATATATAAAAAAAAATGTGCTGTTAACCTATCACAAAGGCTGCAACTCAAAGTGAAATAGACACAAATACAATAAATAACATCTTTAAATAGAGCAACAATTCTTTTTTTTCAGATCGTCAGAGAGTTCTTTGCCATGAGGTGCCATGTTGAACTTCCAGTGATCAGTATGAGAGAGTGAGAGCGATAACACCAAATTTACCACACCTGTTCCCCATTCTCACCTGAGACCCTGTAACACTCAGATGTGAAGTGGCTAATTGGGCCCAATTTTGACATTTTCACTTAGGGGCGTACTCACTTTTGTTGCCAGCAGTTTAGATATTAATGGGTGTGTGTTGAGTTATTTTGAGCGGACAGCAAATTTATAATGTTATACAAGCTGTACACTCACTACTTTACAATGTAAAAAAGCATTTCTTCGGTGTTGCCACATGAAAAGATATAATAAAATATTTACAAAAATGTGAGGGGTGTACTCCCTTTTGTGAGATACTGTAAGTACTTCATAATGAGCTAGTATGCAGTGCATACTAGCTCATTATGCCTCTGCCTTACAGTTTTTTGTTTTTTCTCAGGGCATACAACCACTTTAAACTGAAACTGTTTCACGTTTACAAGGCCTTCAGAACTTACAGGTGTTACTGCTGGGAAGAGTTGATAACTTTCTATTGACCCAAGCTAGTGAAAAACAAACCTAAACCTGTCTATTCAGCTGACAAGGGGTCAACACTCAACATTGTATAGTAAATTCAATGACAGTGTCCTTTATTGTTCATCTTAATGAGAGCTACCAACAATTGAAGGACATCTCAATAAACCTGAGTCAACATTCTAGAACCTCTCTATAAATTCTGCTGTAGAGAAGCTGCATTTCAGGCTAGTTGGAAAACAGTTGGAGGATCTCCCCATTACCGCTGATCTTGTCTTCACGTGTCCAACACCAGGATGGACACTGCATCCCAATCATCCTCCTATAACCGTATTTTGCTGTAACATTTATCTGGAAGTATCTTCAACATGGGGACAAGGTACTTTGGGGTGGGGGTGCAGAGCTCAAAATTAAAATTTGAACATCTTCAACAATTTACTGTATATGAAATAGATTTAAAAAATAGTTACCTTCATGTTGACAAGAATAGAATAGATAATAATGAATAGTGAGTTCAATTTCAAAGGTTTATTTTATAAAAAAAGAACTTGGCAATTACAGCTCTATCAGCTGAATTCCCTGTGACCGGCCTAAGGATTTAATAACAACATTAAAATGAATTTACTTAGCTGATCATGGATAAATATCTACTGAATAATATGTACTTTGTAAAGTTGAAATAAAAGAAGTTAAGCTCGCCCTGTGAACATCACAAGGTGGATTCTGTGTCAAAAATTCTACCACATACGTGGATTTGATGCTAAAAGTTACCTTGAATTCTACTTCCCTGACAAGTAAATTATGGTATTTGGAGATATATATCAGCAGTTGTATGAATGAATCATTTAAAGCAGTGTTAAACCCAAAACCAAAAATGTCATATATTTCAGCTTACCAATCATTAGTTGTGGTGGTTGCATTATTTTTCCTTTTTAGGCTTTCTTCCCTCTGTTTTTATCAGGTGATCTGGCCAGTTTCACACCTCCTGTATTAAACGCTCCCCCCCTCACTCTGAATGAAGGCACACAGGGGTCTCATTTGGACAGAAGCATTGCCAGGGGGTGTGGAGTGTTAGACGTACTAGCAGATTTACATGCACTCTGCATGTAGCGCACTCCTGATTCCTACACTCTGTATGCAGCAAACTCCTGATCTCTGCACTCTGTATGCAGAAAACTCCTGATCTCTGCACTCTGTATGCAGTGCATTCTTGAACCTTTTTGTCTGTACAAAGCGCGCTCCTGAACCCTGTACTCTGTACGTAGAATACTCCCGAATTCTGCACTCTGTACATGGTGCACTCCTGAACCCTGCACTTTATACATAGCACACTTCTGAACTTTACATTCCTGAACTCTGATAAAAAATATGTGAAAAGAATCTCTCGCTAATTTTCAGTGTAGACTGCTACACTTTCAACACTCCTTGGATCAAGGAGATAGTGAAAAAAAGTAAAAATATAAAAAATTGCGATGTTTCATAAATACAGAAAAAACTCTTATCAGAAAAGTTATAGCAAACACAGTGTAACAGCTAGTGATTAGTGAAAAGTTCTATAAACAAGTGTCCATGTGTATCAGAAATTATTCCATTGGTATTCCACCAACTGAATGTGCTATCCACCGTTCCCAGTGATAATAAAGTATATTATTCCAACTGAAAATAAAATTGGCCTCTTACCAGATTGAGATGATCTCTAGATTATAAGAAATCATCTACTGCATGAGGTAAGAAAATGCCAGATGCCTTGCCACATTCTCTGTGTATAATATATTAAAAAAAAATGTGCTGTTAACCTATCACAAAGGCTGCAACTCAAAGTGAAATACACACAAATACAATAAATAACATCTTTAAATAGAGCAACAATTCTTTTTTTCAGATCGTCAGAGAGTTTTTTGCCATGAGGTGCCATGTTGAACTTCCAGTGATCAGTATGAGAGTGAGAGCGATAACACCAAATTTACCACACTTGTTCCCCATTCTCACCTGAGACCCTGTAACATATGTGAAGTGGCTAATTGGGCCCAATTTGGACATTTTCACTTAGGGGCGTACTCACTTTTGTTGCCAGCAGTTTAGACATTAATGGGTGTGTGTTGAGTTATTTTGAGCGGACAGCAAATTTATAATGTTATACAAGCTGTACACTCACTACTTTACATTGTAGAAAAGCATTTCTTCGGTGTTGCCACGTGAAAAGATATAATAAAATATTTACAAAAATGTGAGGGGTGTACTCACTTTTGTGAGATACTGTAAGTACTTCATAATGAGCTAGTATGCAGTGCATACTAGCTCATTATGTCTCTGCCTTACAGTTTTTTGTTTTTTCTCAGGGCATACAACCGCTTTAAACTGAAACTGTTTCACGTTTACAAGGCCTTCAGAACTTACAGGTGTTACTGCTAGGAAGAGTTGATGACTTTCTATTGACCCAAGTTAGTGAAAAACAAACCTAAACCTGTCTATTCAGCTGACAAGGGGTCAACACTCAACACTGTATAGTAAATTCAATGACAGTGTCCTTTATTGTTCAACTTAATGAGAGCTACCAACAATTGAAGGACATCTCAATAAACCTGAGTCAACATTCTAGAACCTCTCTATAAATTCTGCTGTAGAGAAGCTGCATTTCAGGCTGGTTGGAAAACAGTTGGAGGATCTCCCCATTACCGCTGATCTTGTCTTCACGTGTCCAACACCAGGATGGACACTGCATCCCAATCATCATCCTATAACCGTATTTTGCTGTAACATTTATCTGGAAGTATCTTCAACATGGGGACAAGGTGCTTTGGGGTGGGGGTGCAGAGCTCAAAATTAAAATTTGAACATCTTCAACAATTTACTGTATATGAAATAGATTTAAAAAATAGTTCCCTTCATGTTGACAAGAATAGAATAGATAATAACGAATAGTGAGTTAAATTGCAAAGGTTTATTTTATAAAAAAATAACTTGGCAATTACAGCTCTATCAGCTGAATTCCCTGTGACCAGCCTAAGGATTTAATAACAACATTAAAATGAATTTACTTAGCTGATCATGGATAAATATCTACTGAATGATATGTACTTTGTAAAGTTGAAATAAAAGAAGTTAAGCTCGCCCTGTGAACATCACAAGGTGGATTCTGTGTCAAAAATTCTACCACATACGTGGATTTGATGCTAAAAGTTACCTTGAATTCTACTTCCCTGACAAGTAAATTATGGTATTTGGAGATATATATCAGCAGTTGTATGAATGAATCATTTAAAGCAGTGTTGAACCCAAAACCAAAAATGTCATATATTTCAGCTTACCAATCATTAGATGTGGTGGTTGCATTATTTTTCCTTTTTAGGCTTTCTTCCCTCTGTTTTTATCAGGTGATCTGGCCAGTTTCACACCTCCTGTATTAAACGCTCCCCCCCTCACTCTGAATGAAGGCACACAGGGGTCTCATTTGGACAGAAGCATTGCCAGGGGGTGTGGAGTGTTAGACGTACTAGCAGATTTACATGCACTCTGCATGTAGCGCACTCCTGATTCTTACACTCTGTATGCAGAAAACTCCTGATCTCTGCACTCTGTATGCAGTGCATTCCTGAACCTTTTTGTCTGTACAAAGCGCGCTCCTGAACCCTGTTCTCTGTACGTAGAATACTCCCGAATTCTGCACTCTGTACATGGTGCACTCCTGAACCCTGCACTTTATACATAGCACACTTCTGAACTTTACATTCCTGAACTCTGATAAAAAAATATGTGAAAAGAATCCCTCGCTAATTTTCAATGTAGACTGCTACACTTTCAACACTCCTTGCATCAAGGAGATAGTGAAAAAAAGTAAAAATATAAAAAATTGCACTGTTTCATAAATACAGAAAAAACTCTTATCAGAAAAGTTATAGCAAACACAGTGTAACAGCTAGTGATTAGTGAAAAGTTCTATAAACAAGTGTCCATGTGTATCAGAAATTATTCCATTGGTATTCCACCAACTGAATGTGCTATCCACCGTTCTCAGTGATAATAAAGTATATTATTCCAACTGAAAATAAAATTGGCCTCTTACCAGATTCCGATGATCTCTAGATTATAAGAAATCATCTACTGCATGAGGTAAGAAAATGCCAGATGCCTTGCCACATTCTCTGTGTATAATATATAAAAAAAATGTGCTGTTAACCTATCACAAAGGCTGCAACTCAAAGTGAAATACACACAAATACAATAAATAACATCTTTAAATAGAGCAACAATTCTTTTTTTCAGATCGTCAGAGAGTTCTTTGCCATGAGGTGCCATGTTGAACTTCCAGTGATCAGTATGAGAGAGTGAGAGCGATAACACCAAATTTACCACACCTGTTCCCCATTCTCACCTGAGACCCTGTAACAGATGTGAAGTGGCTAATTGGGCCCAATTTGGACATTTTCACTTAGGGGTGTACTCACTTTTGTTGCCAGCAGCTTAGACATTAATGGGTGTGTGTTGAGTTATTTTGAGCGGACAGCACATTTATAATGTTATACAAGCTGTACACTCACTACTTTACATTGTAGAAAAGCATTTCTTCGGTGTTGCCACATGAAAAGATATAATAAAATATTTACAAAAATGTGAGGGGTGTACTCACTTTTGTGAGATACTGTAAGTACTTCATAATGAGCTAGTATGCAGTGCATACTAGCTCATTATGTCTCTGCCTTACAGTTTTTTGTTTTTTCTCAGGGCATACAACCGCTTTAAACTGAAACTGTTTCACGTTTACAAGGCCTTCAGAACTTACAGGTGTTACTGCTGGGAAGAGTTGATAACTTTCTATTGACCCAAGCTAGTGAAAAACAAACCTAAACCTGTCTATTCAGCTGACAAGGGGTCAACACTCAACACTGTAGAGTAAATTCAATGACAGTGTCCTTTATTGTTCAACTTAATGAGAGCTACCAACAGTTGAAGAACATCTCAATAAACCTGAGTCAACATTCTAGAACCTCTCTATAAATTCTGCTGTAGAGAAGCTGCATTTCAGGCTGGTTGGAAAACAGTTGGAGGATCTCCCCATTACCGCTGATCTTGTCTTCACGTGTCCAACACCAGGATGGACACTGCATCCCAATCATCCTCCTATAACTGTATTTTGCTGTAACATTTATCTGGAAGTATCTTCAACATGGGGACAAGGTGCTTTGGGGTGGGGGTGCAGAGCTCAAAATTAAAATTTGAACATCTTCAACAATTTACTGTATATGAAATAGATTTAAAAAATAGTTACCTTCATGTTGACAAGAATAGAATAGATAATAATGAATAGTGAGTTCAATTTCAAAGGTTTATTTTATAAAAAAAGAACTTGGCAATTACAGCTCTATCAGCTGAATTTCCTGTGACCGGCCTAAGGATTTAATAACAACATTAAAATGAATTTACTTAGCTGATCATGGATAAATATCTACTGAATAATATGTACTTTGTAAATTTGAAATAAAAGAAGTTAAGCTCGCCCTGTGAACATCACAAGGTGGATTCTGTGTCAAAAATTCTACCACATACGTGGATTTGATGCTAAAAGTTACCTTGAATTCTACTTCCCTGACAAGTAAATTATGGTATTTGGAGATATATATCAGCAGTTGTATGAATGAATCATTTAAAGCAGTGTTAAACCCAAAACCAAAAATGTCATATATTTCAGCTTACCAATCATTAGTTGTGGTGGTTGCATTATTTTTCCTTTTTAGGCTTTCTTCCCTCTGTTTTTATCAGGTGATCTGGCCAGTTTCACACCTCCTGTATTAAACGCTCCCCCCCTCACTCTGAATGAAGGCACACAGGGGTCTCATTTGGACAGAAGCATTGCCAGGGGGTGTGGAGTGTTAGACGTACTAGCAGATTTACATGCACTCTGCATGTAGCGCACTCCTGATTCCTACACTCTGTATGCAGCAAACTCCTGATCTCTGCACTCTGTATGCAGAAAACTCCTGATCTCTGCACTCTGTATGCAGTGCATTCCTGAACCTTTTTGTCTGTACAAAGCGCGCTCCTGAACCCTGTACTCTGTACGTAGAATACTCCCGAATTCTGCACTCTGTACATGGTGTACATGGTACATGGTACCATGTACATGGTACATTAGTTTTCCTTTTTAGACTTTCTTCCCTCTGTTTTTATCAGGTGATCTGGCCAGTTTCACACCTCCTGTATTAACCACTTCAGCCCTGGAAGGTTTTACCCCCTTCCTGACCAGAGCACTTTTTACAATTTGGCACTGCGTCGCTTTAACTGCTAATTGCGCAGTCATGCAATGTTGTACCCAAACGAAATTTGTGTCCTTTTCTTCCCACAAATAGAGATTTCCTTTGATGGTATTTGATCACCTGCGGTTTTTATTTTTTTCGCTATAAATGGAAAAAAAACGAAAATTTTGAAAAAAATGATATTTTCAACTTTTTGTTATAAAATAAAACCAATAAACTCAATTTTAGTCATACATTTAGGCCAAAATGTATTCAGCCACATGTCTTTGTTAAAAAAGTCAATAAGCGTATTGGCTTATTGACTTATTGGCTTGCGCAAAAGTCAAAGCATCTACAAACTAGGGTACATTTTCTGGAATTTACACAGCTTTTAGTTTATGACTGCCTATCTCATTTCTTGAGGTGCTAAAATGACAGGGCAGTACAACCCCCCCCCCCCCCAAATGACCCCATTTTGGAAAGTAGACACCCCAAGGAAATTGCTGAGAGGCATGTTGAGCACATTGAATATTTTATTTTTTTGTCCCAAGTTATGGAATAATGACAAAAAATATAAAAAATTGTACAAAAAGTTGTCACTAAATGATATATTGCTCACACATGCCATGGTTATATGCGGAATTGCACCCCAAAATACATTTTGCTGCTTCTCCTGAGTATGGGGATACCACATGTGTGGGACTTATTGGGAGCCTAGCCACGTACGGGGCCCCGAAAACCAAGCACCGCCTTCAGGATTTCTAAGGGCATAAATTTTTGATTTCACTCCTCACTACCTATCACAGTTTTGAAAGCCATAAAATGCTAAGATGGCACAAAACCCCCCCAAATGACCCCATTTTGGAAAGTAGACACCCCAAGCTATTTGCTGAGAGGCATGGTGAATATTTTGCAGCTCTCATTTGTTTTTGAAAATGAAGAAAGAAAAAAAAATGTATTTTTTTCTTTTTTCAATTTTTAAAACTTTGTGACAAAAAGAGAGGTCTTCAATATACTCACCATACCTCTCAGCAAATAGCTTGGGGTGTCTACTTTCCAAAATGGTAGTGTTCTCAGGAATACTACCGGTACACAGCCACACCAGAAAGGCAGAGGGAGATTAGGGAAGTAAACAAGTGGCTGAAGAGCTGGTGTAGTAAGGAGGGGTTTGGGTTCCTGGAGGACTGGGCCGACTTCTCAGTCGGTAACCGGTACTATAGAAGGGACGGACTGCACCTAAATGAGGAGGGTGCAGATCTGCTGGGAATGAAGATGGCCAAAAAGTTAGAGGGGTTTTTAAACTAGGCGATGGGGGGAGGATCCAGAGACAGTGATAGCCAGCGCGGAAGATATTCCAGAGGGTAGTATTGGGGGCATTAGTGGTAGGTTAACCAGAGCACAAAAACACAAGGTGAGTATAGTAGCAAGTCCTAGTTGCAATCTTGAAACACCCAATACGAGGACAATATGCGACCGGTCTAAACTATGTGGCATGTTCACCAATGCCAGGAGCATGGCGGACAAGATGGGTGAACTAGAGATACTGTTGTACAAGGAGGATTTGGATTTTGTGGGAATTTCAGAGACCTGGTTCAACAGCTCTCATGATTGGCTGGCAAACATTCAAGGGTATGCCCTATACCGCAAGGATAGAGAGGGTAAAAAAGGGGGAGGGGTATGCCTATATATCAAGAATAATGTACAAGTGAATGTGAGAGATGACATCACTGAGGGGGCTAGGGAGGAGGTGGAATCTTTATGGGTAGAGCTCCAAAGGGATGAAGCTAAGGGGAAAATAATACTGGGAGTATGCTATAGGCCCCCTAACCTGAGGGAGGAAGTGGAGACAGATCTCCTATCACAAATTGGATTAGCAGCAAGGATGGGAAGTGTTATCATAATGGGGGATTTTAATTATCCAGACATAGACTGGGCGGAGGGAACCGCGCATTCATTTAAGGCTCGCCAGTTCCTTAGTGTCTTGCAGGACAATTTTATGGGTCAGATGGTAGACGCACCAACTAGAAATAAAACATTACTAGATCTACTGATTACCAACAATACAGACCTGATAACAGATGTGGAAATACGGGGCAATTTAGGTAACAGCGATCACAGGTCAATTAGTTTCAGTATAAATCACACAAATAGGAAACATGAAGAGAACACAAAGACACTGAATTTCAAAAGAGCCAACTTCCCTAAACTACAAACCTTGCTAAAAGGCATAAATTGGGATAAAATATTAGGAACAAAGAATACGGAGGAGAGATGGGTTTGCTTTAAGAGCATATTAAATAAGGGCATTAGCCAATGTATCCCATTGGGTAATAAATTTAAAAGAGCGAACAAACATCCTGGATGGCTTAACTCCAATGTAAAAATGCATATAAAAGCAAAGGAGAAGGCCTTCAAAAAATACAAGGTTGAGGGATCATCCTCAGCATTCAGAATTTATAAAGAATGCAATAAGAAATGTAAGGGTGCAATTAGGATGGCTAAGATAGAACATGAAAGACACATAGCGGAGGAGAGCAAAAAAAATCCCAAGAAATTCTTTAAGTATGTAAACAGTAAAAAAGGGAGGACAGACCATATTGGCCCCATAAAGAATGAGGAAGGACATCTGGTTACAAAGGATGGGGAGATGGCAAAGGTATTGAATTTATTCTTCTCCTCAGTCTTCACGAGTGAATCGGGGGGCTTCAGTAACCAAAACTGCAGTGTTTATCCTCATGACACAACACAGGAAGCACCTACATGGTTAACAGAGGACGGAATTAAAATTAGACTTGAGAAACTTAACATTAATAAATCACCGGGACCAGATGGCTTGCATCCGAGGGTACTTAGGGAACTCAGTCAGGTGATTGCCAGGCCGTTGTTCCTAATTTTTTACAGACAGTCTATTGATTGGAATGGTACCAGCTGATTGGAGAAAAGCCAATGTAGCACCAATATTTAAAAAGGGCCCAAAAAACATCCCTGGGAATTACAGACCAGTTAGCCTAACATCAATAGTATGTAAACTCTTGGAGGGGATGATAAGGGACTATATACAAGATTTTAGTAATAAGAATGATATCATTAGCAGTAATCAGCATGGATTCATGAAGAATCGTTCTTGCCAAACCAATCTATTAACCTTCTCTGAGGAGGTGAGTTGCCATCTAGATAAAGGAAGGCCCGTAAATGTGGTGTATCTGGATTTTGCAAAAGCATTTGACACAGTTCCCCATAAACGTTTACTGTACAAAATAAGGTGCGTTGGCATGGACCATAGGGTGAGTACATGGATTGAAAACTGGCTACAAGGGCGTGTTCAGAGGGTGGTGATAAATGGGGAGTACTCAGAATGGTCAGGGGTGGGTAGTGGGGTTCCCCAGGGTTCTGTGCTGGGACCAATCCTATTTAAATTGTTCATAAACGACCTGGAGGATGGGATAAACAGTTCAATCTCTGTATTTGCAGATGATACTAAGCTAAGCAGGGCAATAACTTCTCCGCAGGATGTGGAAATCTTGCAAAAAGACCTGAACAAATTAATGGGGTGGGCGACTACATGGCAAATGAGGTTCAATGTAGAAAAATGTAAAATAATGCATTTGGGTGGCAAAAATATGAATGCAATCTATACACTGGGGGGAGAACTTCTGGGGGAATCTAGGATGGAAAAGGACCTGGGGGTCCTAGTAGATGATAGGCTCAGCAATGGCATGCAATGCCAAGCTGCTGCTAATAAAGCAAACAGAATATTGGCATGCATTAAAAGGGGGATCAAATGCAGAGATAAAACGATAATTCTCCCGCTCTACAAGACTCTGGTCCGGCCGCACCTGGATTATGCTGTCCAGTTCTGGGCACCAGTCCTCAGGAAGGATTTACTGGAAATGGAGCGAGTACAAAGAAGGGCAACAAAGCTAATAAAGGGTCTGGAGGATCTTGGTTATGAGGAAAGGTTGCGAGCACTGAACTTATTCTCTCTGGAGAAGAGACGCTTGAGAGGGGATATGATTTCAATTTACAAATACTGTACTGGTGACCCCACAATAGGGATAAAACTTTTTCGCAGAAGAGAGTTTAATAAGACTCGTGGCCACTCATTACAATTAGAAGAAAAGAGGTTTAACCTTAAACTACGTAGAGGGTTCTTTACTGTAAGAGTGGCAAGGATGTGGAATTCCCTTCCTCAGGTGGTGGTCTCAGCGGGGAGCATTGATAGCTTCAAGAAACTATTAGATAATCACCTGAATGACCGCAATATACAGGGATATGTAATGTAATACTGACACATAATCACACACATAGGTTGGACTTGATGGACTTGTGTCTTTTTTACTTGTCAAAAGAAGTTTATTGAGTATACAATATTATAAAGATACATAAAGTAAGTTTACAAGGATCTATAAAGTAAGCTCATTGTTTTACAGTAGGGTTTATATAGGTAAATATCATGAAATTTCAAATATTAAACATTGGGTTCACGTAAACCTAAATTAAAGATATATATCATTTCCTTAGTTACTTTTGTAGGTATTTAAATGATTTATACCTACTATACATGTTGTTTACAGGTAGAGTGTATATAGGTCAAATAAATTCTGATAATGAGCTTTAATCGTAAGGTGGAGAAAAGGAAAGAGAAAGAAGAAAAAGGGTAGAAAGGCAGAGGTATGGTCCACAAGGTTGTCCCGCTCGTCAGTTTATTATTCTTTTTAGTTCTCTTTGAAGCCTTAGAATGGGTGTCTCTGTAAGTCATTTAATCTGTTACCATGGGAACAGGACAGAGTCATTGAAATTTGACAGGAACTGTTGTTTTATCCAAGGATGCCAAAGTTTTTCAAATTTTGGAATTTGATTTTGATCGATGGCTACCATCTTAGCATGGGACATTGTATTATTCATTCTGTGAATTGTTTCTGCTAGTACCAATGTAGGAGATTTCCATGCCTTGGCCACTGTTTGTTTTGCAGCCGTTATTAGTTGGATCATAAGTTTGAATTGAGAGAGTGTTAACCATTCCAGTTTTAGATTAAGTAAAGGTATATATGGATCTGGTTGTATTTTTTTTTTAATTATTTTAGATGCAATCACGAAGACTTCCTTCCAGAAGGTTTGGATTACTGGGCACGTCCACCATATGTGTAAATGTGTGCCTATTTCTGGGCATCCTCGAAAACAAAGAGCTGAGGTATTAGGTGAATATTTTGCCACTCTAGTGGGTACAAGGTACCAGCGAGTTAGGACTTTATAATTTGTCTCCAGTGCTAAGATGTTGGGTGAAGATGACTTAGATGTGAGCCATATGTTAGACCAGTCCGTGTCTTCTAAAGTTCGTCCCAGGTCCTCCTCCCACCTCTGAACGTAAGAGGGTCTATTAAGATTTACTACTCCATATAATTGATTATAAAGTGATGAAATCGTACCTTTAGCAAATGGATCTTTTGTACAGATTGATTCAAAAATGGATAATTGGGATAATGGTGTATCCCCCTTTAGGAATGGTGTATAGAAATTTTTGATTTGGAGATATCTAAATATCTCCGAGTTTGGTAGATCATATTTTACTCTAAGCGATGGGAATGAAAGGAATGATTTAGATGCTATGAAGTCATTTAGTGTCTGAATGCCTGATGTTGTCCAAGCTTTAAAATAATTTGTGTAGATCCATGCCGGATAAAAGGCCGGATTTCTGATAAAAGAAAGGAGAGGATTGTGTGGAGATTGTAACTGATATTTGGTTTTTAGTTTATCCAAGAGAGATAAGAAGTGTTTAGTTATGGGATTATGAATTTTAAAGCGGTCTTTAGGATCCAGCCATAACAAGTTTGAAATGAATAGAGGGTCATTTTCTGAAGCCTCTATAAATACCCATAATGGGTTTTCCTGTTTTGCATGGTATTTGGACAGACTGGCCAAATGTGCTGCTCTGTAGTAGTTAGTAAAACTAGGGTATCCCAGGCCTCCTTTATTTTTGGGAAGATGTAGTGTGTGTATAGGTATACATGGTTTAGAAGAGCCCCATATAAACGAAGTTGCTCTTTTTTGTACTATTCTCAAAAAATAGGAAGGAATTGGAATAGGGAGGACTCTGGATAGATAAAGCAATTTGGGTAGAATAGTCATTATGATTGCATTAATCTTCCCTATCCAGGATAAAGGAAGTTGCGACCATTGTTTTATTAGATTTGTGATCTGTCTTAATACAGGAGGATAATTGGTTGAGAATAAGTCAGAATGAGATGCTGTTAAATGAATTCCAAGATATGGGATTGATTTGTCTGCCCATGTGAATGGGAGTGCAGCCCTAGCCGGGATCAATTCCATGTTTGTGAGCGAAATATTAAGCACTAGGCATTTCTTAGGATTAATCATAAGGCCGGATAGGGCTGCAAATCCATCAAGAGCTGGTATTAAGTTAGGACCAGAGACCTGTGGTGATGATAGAAAAAGTAATATATCGTCTGCAAATATACATAATTTGTGTGTAATACCTCCTACTTCAATGCCAGTTATAGTTTGGTTTGTTCTGATGTATTGGGCCATGGGTTCGAGTATAAGGGCAAATAATAAGGGAGATAATGGGCAACCCTGTCGGGTACCTCTTTCGGTATTAAAGGCATCAGATTTGTATTCAGCATATTTTATATAGGCTTTGTGTTTATTATATAATGCTTTGATCCATGTTAAAAAGTGAGGTCCAAAACCCCATTTTTGTAATGAATATTGCATATATTGCCAGGATACTGTGTCAAATGCCCTCTTAATATCGAGAGATAGAAAACATAAAGGGATTTTCCGTTTTTTAGCAATATGTGCCAATAACACTGCCCTGCGTATATTATCGCCTGCCTGTCTATTTGGCATGAAGCCTACTTGATCTCTATGTATTAATTTTCCTATAATGCTATTGAGGCGTTTTGCTATTATTTTTGCTAATAATTTAATATCAAGGTTTAACAGAGAGATAGGCCGATAATTCACACAGGAAGTATCATCAGAAAGGGGTTTTGGGATCATACAAACCGTTGTCATTAGTGTTTCTTGCCAAAAAGAATGTCCTTCTAGAAGTTTGTTAAAAGTTTCAGTGAGAATGGGAGAGAGTATTTCTGAGAATGTTTTATAGTATAAAGCAGAGTAGCCGTCTGGGCCTGGTCTTTTGTTAAGTTTTAGGTCTTTTATGGCGTTAGCAACTTCATCTATAGTTATAAGCTCATCCAAACTGCTTTTTTGATTCTGAGATAACTCAGGTAAGGTTATTTTTGAGAAGAAGGATTCAGCTTCTGTAGGATTAAATTCATTGTTTGTCTTGTATAAAGTTGCGAGATGTGAGTGAAATTTATGGACTATTTTAACTGGATTACAAGTGTAAACATTTTTTGATAATTTCAAACGTATTGGTTTGAAAGATTTGTTAGTTGAATTTAATGCCCGAGCCAAATATGTACCTGGTTTGTTTGTATTCATGTAGAAATTGTGTTTGGAGCGTTTGAGGGATTTATCAACTGACTCAGTGAGAAATAGATCGTATTCCAATCTAGATTTTTCCAGATGAGATTTTGTACTCTGAGATGGATTATCTTGAAATGATATGTAGGCTGCATTAAAATTGAGTTCTAGTTTTTTTGCTAGATTTTTGCGTTCCCGTTTAAATAGTGCCATTTGTCTTTGTATTGTACCACGCAAGACAGGCTTATGAGCTTCCCACAGTGTTATTGGGGAGATGTCTGTTGTATTATTAATTGATATGTATTCCTTTAAAGCTTGTTCAATGGCCATCTGATGTAGTGGGTGTTTGAGCATTATGTCCGGTAAGTACCACGTTGAGTCATGCGCTTTTGGTATGGCTGAGGCTATAGTAGTGTATACTGCATTATGGTCAGACCACGGAATCGGAATTATATCTGATGCAATAATTTCTGGTATCATTCCTATTGTTAGAAAAATATGATCTATTCTGGTGAAGGTTTGATGAGGGTGCGAGAAATAAGTGAATTTCTTTTTCATTGGGTTACTTTCTCTCCATGAATCTACCAGATTGTATTTGGAAAGAAGTTGAGAAAAAGGTAATCTAGAGGTTATTTTGGATGGTGTAAAAGGTGATTTATCTAGAAATGGGAGGAGGACCTGGTTCGAATCCCCACACATTATCACTGTTCCTATTTTGTGTGTATTAATCACTTGTAATATATGTGAGAGGAATGGTGTAGGTTGTTTGTTAGGAGCGTAGTAGGAAATCACCGTGATTGCTGTATCCATTATATAACCCATGAGTATCAGGTATCTACCTTCTGGGTCTTTAATTTCTGATGATAAGGTGAATGGTGTGGATCGGTGAAATGCAATTAGAGTTCCCCTTTGCTTGGTACAGGCAGAAGCCGTGTAAATTTGTTGATAAAAAGCAGAAATATATTTTGGAGTAGAATCTTTGGTGAAGTGTGTTTCTTGGAGGCATACTATGTGAGCCTTCTTGTTATGGAAAGTACGGAAGGCTTTGGTCCTTTTTTGAGGGACATTTATTCCCTGAACATTCAGGGAAAGTATATTCAGTGGTGCCATGGCAATAGATCAAATAGTTTTGACTTACTTTTTGTTATGCAGAGCTGACTGCGCAGATCAACCTGTGTGGACTGAAGAGATGAATATATAGAAAAGAAACCAGTGAATTCTGGAGTAAAGAGTAAACAAAAAACATATGAGATTAGATGATACATTGTATAAATTATTTTTTGCAAGTAATCACAATTTACCCGTGAAAGAGAATAAATATCTCTCTCAGGGGAAAAAGTGCCTTCGTCACACTCCCACATAATATGGTTGGGAGAATGAGGAGGGCTAATGGGGGTACACGGATCTTCCGCTTACAGGAGAGAAGTGCTATGTCAAAAGACATCAAAATGATGTTTCATTAATTGGAGTGCAGAATATAGTTTTTGTTGAAATTATTTATTCCAGGGTGGTTGTATATGGTTAGTCTTGCCCTAGGCTAAATAATTTAGTTAGAAAGGTACTGTTAATAACTTTGGTATTGATGAAGATAGTTTGAATTATTTTGGGATTTTAACCCTTTTAGAGTAAACAATTACATATTTTATTCATATGTAACTGTTTAGATATGTTAACTCATAAAGTTGAGGTTGTATTGCTTCAGATTAGAATAAACAAAAACATAATTCTAGGAACTAGTTAGGTAATAATATAAAAGAAAAAGCTTCCATTACTTCTGGATTATTGAACATATTTGTCCTAAAAAGTAATAAATCTATTGTTATTACCTGATAATATATAACTGAACAAGAATTTCCTTATTTCACTTATATATTCTAAGGCTATATGAATCAGAAGTAATAAGAAATATAACTGGAATGTAACATGATCCCACACAGTGTGTGACTATCAGAATGCAGTTACATTCAGTTATAAATACAGGTTTTTTATAGAGAACCATCTCTTAGTATAATAAATGAAGAGATATCAGGAATTAGGATGTCAGTCCATTGAATCTTCTTGGTCCATGGATAATGTGGCATAAGGGCCTCTTTTGTGAGAATGATGATTCCCATTTTGTTCTGAAATTTTCTGAGTGCTGCCTGAAGGTGAAGATGATGTCATTCTTCTGCGTGTGGGAGAGTTGCTGCTTGTGGGTTCTGTCAGATTTAATTTTAAAAGGGTTTGTTGTAGTTCATCTGCTGATCTGCTTCTGTAAATTGTACCTTGGTAGTTAAATCTGACTGAAAAGGGGAAGCCCCATTGATACATAATGTTGTGGCGTTGCAGTTCCATTAATTGGGGTTTCATGGATCGTCTTTTAGTAATAGTAAGTTGGGATAGGTCAGCAAAAATTTGATAATTGTGTCCTTGAAAATTAAGTTCCTTTTTTTCTCTTGCAGCAATTAGTATTTGATCTTTCGTTCTGTAATAATGAAATTTTGTGATTATATCACGTGGGGGTCCATCTTTCTTTTTGGCTGTGAGGGCTCTGTGTACTCTGTCCAGTTCTAAACGTTCAATAGGGATATCTGGCTTTAGTTCTTGTAATAGAGCAGTAATAGTAGATTGCAGGTCTGTCACAGTTTCAGGTATTCCCCTTATGCGCAAGTTTGAACGTCTGGCTCTATTTTCGTAATCTTCGAGCTTAGTTTGAAGTATTAAATTCTCTTTTTTAATTGTTCCAATTCTGTTATATTTTCTTGGGTTGTAATTTCAATTTCATCCATTTTTATTTCTAAGGCTGCGGTGCGGTTTCCCAGCTCTCTTATTTCTTTGGTTAGGCTTTTTGTTATTTGGTCTGAGGTTTGTTTTAAAGCCTTATGAAGCATCTTTTCAAATTGTAATAATATTACTGGGGATACTGAGGAGGCTTGTGGGGAAGTTTGTGAGAGGATTTGTTCTGTATCTGACTCAAATGGAGAGTCTTGCTGTGACATTTTCTGTCTGTGAGAGCGCCCTGATGCTGTATCTTGTGAGGTGACTGGAGCTGCTTCAGCTGCAGTGAGTGCCTGTGAGCTCTTTGTGAGGTGATTTTTATTTCTGCCACGGTTTCCTCCCAGTACCATATTTCCTGCCCAAACTTTCACAGTTTGTTCCCTGGGGCAAAAAGGTTCAAATGGATACCTTTTGAGCCTGCAGGCTCCGCTTTGTCCTTCTCTTCTCTCCTCAGCGGTGTGGAGCTCTAACAATGCATGTCTGCTCTGCTAGGCTCCGCCTCCTGCCATCCCAAAAAATCTATTTTTAAGCTTTTTGAAAAACATAGGGAAGGGTTATCACCCCTGTAACATTTGTTTTACTGTCTGTGTACCTTTTCAGAAGATTTCACCTCACTTTCTGTCCCAATGACAAATGTTTTTTGAAAATTTGGTGTTTTTAGTAAAACAAGGATTGGTGATAAAGCATCAGTGAAGAGGAGACACGTTTTTCCCATATTAACTCTTACAGGAGAGAATTTCCCTTCCTAGGAGTAGATTTCATCTCACTTCCTGTTGTCTCCTTCCGTTTGCAAGTAGGAGTCGTTTGTAAGTTGGATGCTTGAAAGTAGGGGCCTGCCCTATATACTCTGCAGAAATTGGGGCCTTAGGTGTTGGTGTTGCCATAACACTGTAAGCCCTCACAGTTACTCTTGGTGGGCGCAGGAACGGGCCCTGCTGTGAAATATTAGATCAAGAATTGTAATTAAATGCCATTGTTGAACAGTGGTAGAAAAATTGGGCCTTTGGTGGTGGTGGTGGTGGTGCTGGTGCCACAACACTGTAAGTCCTCACAGTTACTCTTGGTGGGCACTGGAACAAGCCCTGCTGTGAAACATTATATCAAGAATTGTAATTACATGCACCTGTTGAACAGGGGCAGAAAAATTGGGCCTTTGGTAGTGGTGGTGGTTAGGGATGAGCTTCGAGTTCGAGTCGAACTCATGTTCGACTCGAACATTGGCTGTTCGCAAATTCGCCGAACAGCGAACAATTTGCCGCAGAACACCCTTTAAAAGTCTATGGGAGAAATCAAAAGTGCTAATTTTAAAGGCTTATATGCAAGTTATTGTCATAAAAAGTGTTTGGGGACCCGGGTCCTGCCCCAGGGGACATGGATCAATGCAAAAAAAAGTTTTAAAAACGGCCATTTTTTCAGGAGCAGTGATTTTAATAATGCTTAAAGTCAAACAATAAAAGTGTAATATCCCTTTAAATTTCGTACCTGGGCGGTGTCTATAGTATGCCTGTAAAGGGGCGCATGTTTCCCGTGTTTAGAACAGTCTGACAGCAAAATGACATTTCAAAGGAAAAAACCCATTTAAAACTACCTACGGCTATTGCATTGCCGACAATACACATAGAAGTTCATTGATAAAAACGGCATGGAAATTCAACACAGGGAAACCCCGAACCAAAATGAAAAAAAAAATGATGTGGGAGTCCCCCTAAATTCCATACCAGGCCCTTCAGGTCTGGTATGGATATTAAGCGGAACCTCGGCCAAAATTTAAAAAAAAATGACGTGGGGTTCCCCCTAAATTCCATACCAGACCCTTCAGGTCTGGTATGGATTTTAAGGGGAACCCCGCGGCAAAAAAAAAAAAAAACGGCGTGGGGCCCCCCCAAGTTTCCATACCAGACCCTTATCCGAGCACGCAACCTGGCAGGCCCGTCATGTCTCGTGCGTCAGAGGGGGCGGGGTCACCGGGTGCATGGGACATGACGGGACTTCCCTGTGGCATTCGCCGTGACGTCACAGGGAAGTCCCGTCAAGTCACCGTGCGTCAGAGGGGGGCGGGGTCACCGGGTGGCCCCGCCCCCCGTTATTTAAGAACCGTCAGACGAGGAGACACACAGCAGGAGCCTCCCTCCATGCCAGCATGGGTGCAGAGCGGCCCGGAGAAGAAAATGAAGAAGAGAAGAAGGAAGAAGAGAAGAGGATGAAGAAGAAGATGAAGAGAAGAGCGGGAGCCTCCCCCCATGCCATGGGTGCGGACCGGCCCGAGGAGAAGAAGATAGAAGATGCCGCGGAGCAGATGCTGGACGAGAATGCCAGAGGAAGAACCAGAAGAGCCAGAAGAACCAGAAGAAGAAGAAGATGAAGGAAGATAGAAGAAAGAAGAAGCATTTAAATAAAGGAATTGTCAAAAACTGTCTCTTGTCATTTTTAACATTTTTGACAGTTTTTTAGTGAAATGGTAGGGGTAAGTACCTCCTTACCATTTCACACAGGGGGGGGCCGGGATCTGGGGGTCCCCTTGTTAAAGGGGTCTTCCAGATTCCGATAAGCCCCCCGCCCGCAGACCCCCACAACCATCGGCCAGGGTTGTGGGGATGAGGCCCTTGTCCTCATCAACATGGGGACAAGGTGTTTCGGGGGACTACCCCAAAGCACCCTCCCAATGTTGAGGGCATGTGGCCTGGTATGGTTCAGGAGGGGGGGCGCACTCTCGTCCCCCCCTCTTTTCCTGCGGCCTGCCAGGTTGCATGCTCGAATAAGGGTCTGGTATGGATTTTTGGGGGGAGCCCACGCCGTTTTTTTTTTTGGCGCGGGGTTCCCCTTAAAATCCATACCAGACCTGAAGGGTCTGGGATGGAATTTAGGGGGAACCCCTCTTTTTTTTTTTTTTAAATTTTGGCCGGGGTTCCCCTTAATATCCATACCAGACCTGAAGGGCCTCTTATGGAATTTAGGGGGACTCCCACGTCATTTTTTTTTTTTTTTCAATTTTGGTTCAGGGTTTCCCTGTGTTGAATTCCCATGCCGTTTTTATCAATGAACTTCTATGTGTATTGTCGTTAATGCAATAGCCGCGGGTAGTTTTAAATGGAATTTTCCTTCGAAATGTCATTTTGCTGTCAGACTGTTCTAAACACGGGAAACATGCGCCCCTTTACAGGCATACTATAGACACCCCCCAGGTACGAAATTTAAAGGGATATTACACTTTTATTGTTTGACTTTAAGCATTATTAAAATCACTGCTCTTGAAAAACGGCCGTTTTTGAAACTTTTTTTTGCATTGATCCATGTCCCCTGGGGCAGGACCTGGGTCCCCAAACACTTTTTACGACAATAACTTGCATATAAGCCTTTAAAATTAGCACTTTTGATTATTCATGTTCGTGTCCCATAGACTTTAACGGTGTTCGCGTGTTCGAGGGAACTTTTTTCCTGTTCGCATGTTCTGGTGCGTGGTGGTGTTGCCACAACACTGTATGCCCTCGCAGTTACTCTTGGTGGGCGCAGGAATGGGCCCTGCTGTGCAATATTAGACCAAGAATTGTAATAACATGTCCCTGTTGAACAGGGGCAGAAAAATTGGGGCTTAGGCACTGTTTCCACAACACTGCAACCCATCACAGATGCTATAGGTGGAGCACAGGAATGGGCCCTGCTGCAAAGTATTGCATCAAAAATTGCAATTACCCGCCCCTGTTAAACAGGGGCAGAAAAATTGCCACAACACTGCAACCCCTCACAGATGCTATAGTTGGAGCGCAGGAATGAGCCCTGCTGCAAAGTATTGCATCAAAAATTGTAATTAAACGCCCCTGTTAAACAGGGGCTGAAAAATTGGGCCTTGGGTACTGGTGCTGGTGCCACAACACTGCAACTCCTCACAGATACTATAGTTGGAGCACAGGAATGAGCCCTGCTGCAAAGTATTGCATCAAAAATTGTAATTACACGCCCCTGTTAAACAGAAGCAGAAAAATTGGGCCTTGGCGACTGGTGGCGGTGCCCACAACCAAAAATGTTCTTACAAGCTATCAGCATGAAAATTAAGGAGGAAGAGGATTGTTACTCAGCATAACAGGATAGTCACTCAGCATTAGCATAGGCAGTCTTGAAGGGATCTCACATTTTAAAATAAATCAATCGGTTACATCAGCATCAGATGCTTGGGAGCTGGTGATCCAAGACAGATTCATTTTTATGAAAGTCAGCCAATCGACCAATTTGGTGGACAGGCGCACCCTGTGATCAGTTACAAAGCCTCCAGCAGCACTGAATGTGCATTCCGAAAGAACGCTGGATGCAGGACAGACCAGTAGTTCAATTGCATACTGTGTAAGCTCTGGCCAGTGATCCATCCTCAAGACCCAGTAACCCAGAGGATTTTCGGGGGGAAAAGTGTCCAAGTCTGATCTTGCCCATAGGTAATCCTGCACCATGTGAATCAGATGCTGGCGATGGTTGCTGAAACTGATCAGACCTTGGGGCTGTGGACTAAAAAATTGTCTGAATGCATCGGTCAGACGGCCACCTTCTCCACCGCTCCTTCTGTGACTAACCGAAGCCTCAGCAACACGTTCAATAGGAGGACCAGGAAATTGTAACCTCTCAGGCTCTGGAAACGCGTTGCACAAACCTTTCTGCAAGGCCTTCCAAAGATATTTCATCCTCTGCTCCCTCTGCGATGACAAGATAAGGTCCGCAACCTTACCCTTGTAACATGGATCAAGGAAGGTTGCCAGCCAGTAATCATCCCTCCCCTTGATACCATGAATACGAGGATCCTTCCGCAGGCTTTGCAGGATCAGGGAGGCCATGCAGCGTAGGTTTTCTGAGGAATATGGTCCAGAGTCCTCTGGGTCACTAAGGACGACATGATCCACAGCCACCTCCTCCCAGCCACGTACAAGTCCATGGGTTTCTTCGGACTGTAAATGATCCCTTGAAGACTGCTGCTGATGCTGAGTGCCAGGCTCCACCTCCATGCTCACACAATCCTCCTCCTCCACTTGCTCCTCCTCGTCCTCTTCCTGTGTGATCGCACGCAGGAACACTGTCTGGATAAAGGGGGCCTTAAAAGGAAAGGAAGTCCTCCTCTTCCTCCCTCTGTTCTGCCTCAAGTGCCCTGTCCATTATTCCACGCAGCGTGTGCTCCAACAGGTGGTCAAAAGAGACAGTGTCACTGATGCATGCACTGTCACTGCTCACCATCCTCGTGGCCTCCTCAAATGGTGACAGGACAGTGCATGCATTCCTGATCATAGCCCACTGGCGTGGGGGAAAAAAAACAAGGTCTCCTGACCCTGTCCTGGTGCCATAGTCGCATAAGTACTCATTGATGGCCCTCTGCTGTGTGTGCAGCCGCTGCAGCATAGCCAACGTTGAGTTACACCTGGTGGGCATGTCACAGATTAGGCAGTTCTTGGGCAGGTTAAATTCCTTTTGGAGGTCCGCCAGCCGAGCACTGGCATTATATGACCAGCGGAAATGCACACAGACTTTCCTGGCCTGCCTCAGGATATCCTGTAAGCCTGGATACCTGCCCAAGAACCGCTGTACCACCAAGTTAAGGATGTGAGCCAAACAGAGCACATGGGTAAATTGTCCCTGTCGAAGGGCCAAGAGGAGGTTGGTGCCATTGTCACAAACCACCATACCTGGCTTAAGCTGGCGTGGCGTTAACCACCTCTGAACCTACCCCTGCAGAGCTGACAGAATCTCTGCCTCAGTGTGGCTCCTGTCCTCTAAGCACACCAGCTCAAACACCGCATGGCATCTTTTTGACTGCGTGCTTGCGTAGCCCCTTGAACGCCTACAGAGCACCGCTGGTTCTGAGGACAAATCAGCACAGGAAGAGGCAATGGAGGAAGAAGAAGAGGAGGGGGTGGAGGAGAGAGGTGTGGCAGAATCACCACTAGTAGAATTTTGGAAGGCGTGGTGGCGGAACAACCTCCAACACTACCGCACCCTGTCCTGTATCCTTCCCAGCTGCCAGAAGAGTCACCCAGTGCGCGGTGAAAGATAGGTAACGTTCCTGTCCATACCTGCTGGACCATGAGTCAGCAGTAATATGCACCTTACCACTGACCGCCCTGTCCAACGAGGCCAAGACATTGCCTTCCACATGCCGGTAGTGAGCCGGAATCGCCTTCCGTGAGAAAAAGTGGTGTTTGGGAACCTGCCACTGAGGAACCGCACATTCCACAAACTCACGGAAGGGAGTCTACCAACTGAAAAGGCAGCAGTTGAAGTGCTAGCAATTTAGCCAAGCTAGCATTCAACCGCTGGGCATGTGGATGGCTGGGAGCGAACTTCTTTCGGCGGTGCAGCAGCTGGGGCAGGGAAATTTGCCTAGTACAATCTGACGTTGGTGTACCGATAGCAGATTGCCTGCAAGTACTTGGCTGTGACACACCTAATTTTACACCTTCAATCCTCTCAGTGCAAGTTTCAGAGAGGACTGAAGGTATAGTGGGGTTGGAGATCCCAGCTGATGAGGAGCAAGGAGAGGTCCGCTTTGCTCTTTGGTGTGGGTCTTTTAGGTACGTTTGCCAAAGAACTGCATGGCAAGTCGACATATGTCTGGTCAAGCATGTGGTGCCCAAGTGGGTGATGTTTTGGCCATGTGAGATACGTTTGAGACATATGTTGCAAATAGCAGCGGTGGGATCTGATGCACTCGTCTCAAAAAAGGCTCACACCAAAGAACTTTTGGAATAAAGTGCAGAGACAGCAGCGCCCTGCACATGCGGAGCAGTTGGTGTGCTGCCCTTAAGCTGGCCCCTGGAGGGCATCCTGCCTCATTGGAGATGTGCCTCCTCCTCCTTCTCTCTCCTATCAGGCACCCACGTGGAGTCAGTGACCTCATCATCCCCTCCCTCCTCATCACTGGAGAAAAGCTGGCAGTATGCTGCAGCTGGGGGAACATGACTGTCAGATTGCTGTCCTTCTTGGGCACCCCCTTTCTCTGGGCTCACGTTACTGCCTTCCTCTAGCTGGGTACCATCATCAGAGCCTTCAAAACGCTGGGCATCCTCCTGGAGCATGTATCCAACACTGTGGTCAAACAGTTCGGGGGACTCCTCAGGAGGACATGGTGAGGCTAGTGAAGGAGGGACTGATGCCATTGAGCCGAGGGAAGAGGCCGCGTTGGCAGCTGCTTTGCCAAACAAAGTACCCTGAGCCTGGGTGAGAGAGGATGAGGAGGATGAGGAGGGCTTGGTCATCCACTCTACCAAGTCTTCAGCATGTTGTGGCTCAACACGGCCAGCTTCAGAAAAAAAGGACGAGCGTGTCCCATGGCCACGTGCTGATGAGGATGCACTGTCTCCACGACCAGCACTGTTGCCTCTAGACACAGAACCTGCTTGCCCTCTTTTATTAGCTTGTGACTGTCTGCCTCTCCTTGTTGGCCTTCCAGGCATACTAATGGCCTGCAGTGAGATGAAGCTGCACAAAGCTGGGATGTATATATATATACTGATATTGCAGCTAGCAGAATCAATTGCATGCCTGTAGTATTATTAGTATGAGAACACCAGCAATTGTCTTCAGGTAGCTTTAGTTGCACACTGTGCAGAGGACGCAGTACACTAACTGTAAATACTGTAGCGGCCTGCCTGTGGTATTAATAGGATCAGAACAACAGCAATTGTCTTCAGGTAGCTTTAGGTGCACACTGTGCAGAGGACGCAGTACACTAACTGTAAATACTGCAGCTGCCTGCGGTACTAATAGGATCAGAAGAACATCACCAATTTTCTTCATGTAGCTTTAGGTGCACACTGTGCAGAGGACACACTACACTAACTTGTAAATACTGCACCTGCCTGTGGTACTAATAGGATCAGAAGAACACCACTAATTTTCTTCAGGTAGCTTTAGGTGCACACTGTGCAGAGGACGCACTACACTAACTTGTAAATACTGCAGCTGCCTGCGGTACTAATAGGATCAGAAGAACACCACCAATTTTCTTCAGGTAGCTTTAGGTGCACACTGTGCTGAGGATACAGTACACTAACTGTAAATACTGTAGCTGCCTGCCTGTGATATTAATAGAATCTGAACAACAGCAATTGTCTTCAGGTAGCTTCAGGTGCCCACTGTGCAGAGGACGCGCTACACTAACTTGTAAATACTGCAGCTGCCTGCAGTACTAGAATCAGAAGAACACCACCAATTTTCTTCAGGTAGCTTTAGGTGCCCACTGTGCAGAGGGCACGCTACACTAACTTGTAAATACTGCAGATGCCTGTGGTACTACTAGGATCAGAAGAACACCACCAATTTTCTTCAGGTAGCTTTAGGTGCACACTGTGCAGAGGATGCACTACACTAACTTGTAAATACTGCAGCTGCCTGCGGTACTAAGAGGATCAGAAGAACACCACCAATTTTCTTCAGGTAGCTTTAGGTGCACACTGTGCAGAGGATGCACTACACTAACTTGTAAATACTGCAGCTGCCTGCGGTACTAAGAGGATCAGAAGAACACCACCAATTTTCTTCAGGTAGCTTTAGGTACACACTGTGCAGAGGACGCACTACACTAACTTGTAAATACTGCAGCTGCCTACAGTACTAATAGGATCAGAAGAACACCACCAATTTTCTTCGGGTAGCTTTAGGTGCACACTGTGCAGAGGACACAGTACACTAACTGTAAATACTGTAGCTGCCTGCCTGTGGTATTAATAGAATAAGAACAACAGCAATTGTCTTCAGGTAGCTTTAGGTGCACACTGTGCAGAGGACACAGTACACTAACTGTAAATACTGTAGCTGCCTGCCTGTGGTACTAATAGGATCAGAATAACACCACCAATTTTCTTCAGGTAGCTTTAGGTGCACACTGTGCAGAGGATGCAGTACACTAACTGAAAATACTGCAACTGCCTGCCTATGGTATTAATAGGATCAGAAGAACACCACCAATTTTCTTAAGGTAGCTTTAGGTGCCCACTGTGCAGAGGACGTGCTACACTAAATTGTAAATACTGCAGCTGCCTGCGGTACTACTAGGATCAGAAGAACACCAATTTTTTTCAGGTAGCTTTAGGTGCACACTGTGCAGAGGACGCACTACACTAACTTGTAAATACTGGAACTGCCTGCAGTACTAATAGGATCAGAAAAACACCACCAATTTTCTTCGGGTAGCTTTAGGTGCACACTGTACAGAGGATACACTACACTAACTTGTAAATACTGCAGCTGCCTGCGGTACTAATAGGATCAGAAGAACACCACCAATTTTCTTCAGGTAGCTTTAGGTGCACACTGTGCAGAGGACGCACTACACTAACTTGTAAATACTGTACCTAATAGGACTAATAGGATCAGAAGAACACCACCAATTTTCTTCGGGTAGCTTTAGGTGCACTCTGTGCAGAGGACACAGTTCACTAACTGTAAATACTGTAGCTGCCTGCCTGTGGTATTATTAGGATCAGAACAACAGCAATTGTCTTCAAATAGCTTTAGGTGCACACTGTGCTGAGGACGCACTACACTAACTTGTAAATGGGGACGTCCCCATTGAGAACGTCCTTTTGATGACGAAACGCGCCTGGGTACGCACGCAGCAACGCTACCACGAGACCAGGAAGTAGGACGAGCTTCGCTTCCATGTTTGTATGCCGGCCGGCGACTTATATTCTATGCGATACAAGTGTTTTTTTTCCTGTAAGTGCATTACTTTACTTATTAAATTCGATTTTAAACGTACTTCACCATGGAAAGCTTATCATTTATATTCTGGGTTGTGTACTGATGATGTGGACTTCGGGCTAATGTGGATGAATCAAAGTGTTCCTTGCCAACTTTTGATCAACTCCCAACTCATTATAGAGCCTGTTTATCACCGTGAGTCGGTAAGCACAATCTACAGCCACGGTGGTGGGGTTTTTTTCACTTCCCTCCCCTCCTTTTTGGTTGTTGTTATGTGCACACCAGGGTGTTTGGTATGTCTGTCTGTCCATGCCTAACATTTAATATACTACACTATGGCCAGTTTTCTTCTGTTTGTTTTTTCTCCTGCATCCATTGAGGGGATTTTAATTTGAAAACGGACGGTGCTGACTGGTCTATTATTCCAAAGGCCCTGGCAGGGTTTTTTGCCATCCGCTCATATCACTGAAATTTCTGGTAAGAGCAATCACAGCTCATTTGGATTATTATTTACATTCAAACTGAACATCCTACCATTTTGAAGATTTGGACTTTATATTATTTCTTATAAATATTTGCTGGTGTTAGGTTATACTACCACTTTACTTCAAACATAAGATTTTTGTTTAGCGCAGTTTATAATTTTCTTTGTTCTGATTGGTGTTGTCGCACTGTTTACTGCTGCTCATCTTTATATGCTTCTAACGCGGAATTTTTTGTTATATAATTGTCTTCAGGTAACTTTGGGTGCACACTGTGCAGAGGACACAGTAAACTAACTGTAAATACTTTGGCTGCCTGCCTGTGGTACTAATAGGATAAGAAGAACACCACCAATTTTCTTCAGGTAGCTTTAGGTGCACACTGTGCAGAGGATGCAGTACACTAACTGAAAATACTGCAGCTGCTTGCCTATGGTACTAATAGGATCAGAAGAACACCACCAATTTTCTTCAGATAGCTTTAGGTGCACACTGTGCAGAGGACACACTACACTAACTTGTGAATACTGCAGCTGCCTGCGGTACTAATAAGATCAGAATAACACCACCAATTTTCTTCAGGTAGCTTTAGCTGCACACTGTGCAGAGGGTGCACTACACTAACTTGTAAAAATTGCAGCTGCCTGCGGTACTAATAGGATCAGAAGAACACCACCAATTTTCTTCAGGTAGCTTTAGGTGCACACTGTGCAGAGGACACAGTACACTAACTGTAAATAATGTAGCTACCTGCCTGTGGTATTAATAGGATGAGAACCACAGCAATTGTCATCAGGTAGCTTTAGGTGCACACCGTGCAGAGGACGCACTACACTAACTTGTAAATAATGCAGCTGCCTGCGGTACTAGAATCAGAAGAACACCACCAATTTTCTTCAGGTAGCTTTAGTTGCACACTGTGCAGAGGACGCGCTACACTAACTGGTAAATACTGCAGCTGCCTGTGGTACTACTAGGATCAGAAGAACACCACCAATTTTCTTCAGGTAGCTTTAGGTGCAAACTGTGCAGAGGACGCTCTACACTAACTTGTAAATACTGCAGCTGCCTGCGATACTAATAGGATCAGAAGAACACCACCAATTTTCTTCAGGTAGCTTTAGGTACACACTGTGCAGAGGACACAGTACACTATCTGTAAATACTGTAGCTGCCTGCCTGTGGTATTAGTAGGATCAGAACAACAGAAATTGTCTTCAGGTAGCTTTAGGTGCATACTGTGCAGAGGACACAGTACACTAACTGTAAATACTGTAGCTGCCTGCCTGTGGTAATAATAGGATCAGAACCACAGCAATTGTCTTCATGTAGCTTTAGGTGCACACTGTGCAGAGGACGCACTACACTAACTTGTAAATACTGCAGCTGCCTGCAGTACTAGAATAATTTTCTTCAGGTAGCTTTAGGTGCCCACTGTGCAGAGGACGCGCTACACTAACTTGTAAATACTGCAGCTGCCTGCGGTACTACTAGGATCAGAAGAACACCACCAATTTTCTTCAGGTAGCTTTAGGTGCACACTGTGCAAAGGACGCACTACACTAACTTGTAAATACTGCAGCTGCCTGCGGTACTAATAGGATCAGAAGAACACCACCAATTTTCTTCAGGTAGCTTTAGGTGCACACTGTGCAGAGGACACACTACACTAACTTGTAAATACTGCAGCTGCCTGCGGTACTAATAGGATCAGAAGAACACCACCAATTTTCTTCAGGTAGCTTTAGGTGCACACTGTGCAGAGGACACAGTACACTAACTGTAAATACTGTAGCTGCCTGCCTGTGGTATTAATAGGATCAGAACAACAGCAATTGACTTCATGTAGCTTTAGGTGCACACTGTGCAGAGGATGCACTACACTAACTTGTAAATACTGCAGCTGCCTGCAGTACTAGAATCAGAAGAACACCACCAATTTTCTTCAGGTAGCTTTAGGTGCCCACTGTGCAGAGGACGCGCTACACTAAATTGTAAATACTGCAGCTGCCTGCGGTACTACTAGGATCAGAAGAACACCACCAATTTTCTTCAGGTAGCTTTAGGTGCACACTGTGCAGAGGACGCACTACACTAACTTGTAAATACTGCAACTGCCTGTGGTACTAATAGGATCAGAAGAACACCACCAATTTTCTTCAGGTAGCTTTAGGTGCACACTGTGCAGAGGACACACTACACTAACTTGTAAATACTGCAGCTGCCTGCGGTACTAATAGGATCAGAAGAACACCACCAATTTTCTTCAGGTAGCTTTAGGTGCACACTGTGCAGAGGACACAGTACACTAACTGTAAATACTGTAGCTGCCTGCCTGTGGTATTAATAGGATCAGAACAACAGCAATTGACTTCATGTAGCTTTAGGTGCACACTGTGCAGAGGATGCACTACACTAACTTGTAAATACTGCAGCTGCCTGCAGTACTAGAATCAGAAGAACACCACCAATTTTCTTCAGGTAGCTTTAGGTGCCCACTGTGCAGAGGACGCGCTACACTAAATTGTAAATACTGCAGCTGCCTGCGGTACTACTAGGATCAGAAGAACACCACCAATTTTCTTCAGGTAGCTTTAGGTGCACACTGTGCAGAGGACGCACTACACTAACTTGTAAATACTGCAACTGCCTGTGGTACTAATAGGATCAGAAGAACACCACCAATTTTCTTCAGGTAGCTTTAGGTGCACACTGTACAGAGGATGCACTACACTAACTTGTAAATATTGCAGCTGCCTGCGGTACTAATAGGATCAGAAGAACACCACCAATTTTCTTCAGGTAGCTTTAGGGGCACACTGTGCAGAGGACGCACTACACTAACTGTAAATACTGTAGCTAATAGGACTAAAAGGACCAGAAGAACACCAGCAATTTTCTTCAGGTAGCTGTAAATACTGTAAAAACACCTGCCTGCCTGTCAGTAGGAAGAGAATAACAGAAACTGATCTAGCTAAATTGAATACAGTGTGTATATATATATATATATATATATATATATACAACACCTAGGATTCATATATACACAATACACTGTATGTGCAGCTAACTGATTCGCCTGCCTACTCTATCTAACTTAAATCAAATGACACTGCCTCTCTCTCTCTATCTCTCTCTCAACGCCGGAACACACTACACAGGGCCGACGTGCAGGCGGCCTTATATAGTGTGGGGCGTGTACTAAACCCCCTGAGCCATAATTGGCCAATGCCACCCTGGCTTTGGCCAATTACGGCTCTCTGTACAGACGGCGCTGTGATTGGCCAAGCATGCGGGTCATAGTGCATGCTTGGCCAATCATCAGCTAGCAATGCACTGCGATGCCGCAGTGAATTATGGGCCGTGACGCGCCACTCGAATTTGGCGCAAACGGCCCATATCATTCGCAATTCGAACGGTCGAACATGGGTTCAACTCGAACTCGAAGCTCATCCCTAATTGTATCATTCATACCATAGGTCATACATGTTAAAAGGTCTGGCTATTGTTGACCATTACTTATGGAGCTTTTTTTAACAAAGTTCACCCAGAACATCTGTAAAACAATGGAAAAAAAAGGGGTCTCAATCTTTTCACGATTAAGAATGCCTATTCCATTCCGTTGATTGCGGAGTTATTTGACTGCCTCAAGGGAGCAACAGTTTAAACAAAGCTTGATTTGAGAGGGGCATACAAACTCAGGAGGATTAAGGAGGTTGACGAGTGGAAAACTGCGTTTAATACCACAACAGGCCATTATGAGTACCTTGTAATGCCTTTTGGCCTTTGTAACGCCCCGGCAGTTTTCCAGGAATTTATTAATAATGTCCTCCAAGATTTGTTGCAGTTATGTGTGGTGGTTTATCTCGATGATATCTTTTCCAAGTCCCTGGAGAGCCACCACACAGATGTCTGTCCTGTTCTTCAGAAACTAAGAGGGAACAATCTATATTGTAAATTGGAGAAGTGTGAATTCCATTGTGAACAGGTTAAATTCCTGGGTTATGTCATTTCCATTGCTGGTTTTTCGATGGACCCAGAGAAACTTTCAGCAGTCCTACAGTGGCCTGACCCATGGGGTTACGTTCTCTGTAGTGTTTTCTTGGCTTTGCTGACTATTATCGGAAGTTTATTCGTAACTTCTCATCTCTGGTCAAGCCCCTGACTGATATCACCAGAAAGGGCTGTAACCCACAGAGTTGGTCTCCGGAGTCCATTAAGGCCTTTGAGAGTCTCAAGGCTGCCTTTGTTTCTGCTCCTGTGTTGGCACATCCTGATCCTACGTTACCTTTTATCCTTGAGGTTGATGCTTCTGAGACTGGAGTTGGCACCCTTCTGTCTCAACATCCTAACTCTGAGAGTGCTATGCATCCTTGTGGCTACTTTACCAAGAAATTGTCACCTGCGGAGTGCAATTACGAGATTGGTGATAGAGAGCTGTTAACGATCATTTTAGCCTTAAAAGAATGGAGACATCTCCTTGAAAGAACCACTGTGCCGGTTCTCATTCTTACTGAAAATAAGAATCTCACATTCTTGTCTGAGGCTAAACGCCTCTCTCCCAGAAGGGCCCAATGGGCTCTTTTCTTGTCTAATTTCAATTACATTGTCTCATTCTTACCCCCTACTAAGAATGTAAGGGCTGACGCTTTGTCACGACAATTTTCCTCCACTTCAATTCAACTCTTTTGGGCCATTTCCCAACAATTCTGGTGGCCTAGTCTATGTGCTGATGTAACCACCTTCGTAGCTGCCTGTTCTGTGTGTGCTCAGAGTAAGACTCCATGACACCTTCCAGTGGGCCTCCTACAACCCATATCCAATGGAGAGAGGCCCTGGACCCACCTGTCTGTGGATTTCATTGTGGAGTTACCCAACTCTCAGGGCAACACAGTTATCCTTGTGGTGGTTGAGCTGTTCTCGAAAATGTCCCATTGATCTTTCGCTTACATGGGATACCCAAGGTGATTGTCTCAGACAGGGGTAGTCAGTTTGTGTCCCAGTTCTGGCAAGCGTTTTGTGCATAGTTGGGAATCAGCTTGCTTTCTCCTCTGCGTATCACCTGCAGTCTAATGGGGCTGCAGAACGAAACAATCAGTCCTTGGAGCAATTCCTACATTGGTAAATTTCTGACCATCATAACAACTGGTCAGACCTCTTACAGTGGGCGGAGTTTGCTCACAATAGTGCCTTGAATTCTGCTTCCTGATTGTCCCCGTTTATGGCGAACTATGGTTTCCAACCTTCCATGTTGCCTGACTCATTTGTTGCGCGAAGTATTCCTGCGTTAGAGAAGCATCTCCGTGGTCTTCGTTCCACTTGGGCACAAGTCCAGGAGGCTTTGCGAAATGCTAATGATAGCCACAGACTCGAAGCTGACCGCAGACGCCTGCCTGCGCCTTCCTACCAGGTCGGGGACAGGGTCTAGCTGTCATCTCGCAACCTCCGACTTCGTGTTCCCTCTCTGAAATTTTCACCTCAGTTTATTGGGCCTTTCCGTATTCTTCGCAGGATTAACCCAATGGCTTACTCATTAGACTTTCCTTCTAATATGTGTATTTCGAATGTACTGTAGTGTACCCACTGTACATTCTTTACTGTTTTTATAGGGTCGACATTTGGTTCCTTGTTTATATATGTGTATGTCTTTGTAAACGTTTTTTCAATAATAAATGATATATTTTAAATTTTGTGTTATATTATATTATACTTGTCTGAATGGCTTTTTTTCTTAAACAATAGGTGCTGGAACCACGACCCCCCAAAACCCCTCCCCAACACACCCTTCAAATCACATCAAATAATGGGTGTGGTCATATTTCACAAACAGTAGAGGGGTCTTAAAGGGGCATTTAATATTAGGATTGCATTACATACAGAGTGCAGAGTTCATGGGGGTTACACACAGAGTGCAGAGCTGTCACTTGTAACCAGACTTCTGTGTTTACAAGAGATTGTGGTGAGCAGGCACAACAGGGTCTGAGCCAGAGGTGATGGAACCAAGTTCCCCCTAAAAAAAGCCCTGCTTGTCTGGAGATGACCGTTCAATGCCCTATATCCATTACCTACTTTTTTTTACACTTTTTTTATGCTTCTATGTTTTAGTGAAGAGTCTAAACTTATAGTAAATTGTCCTTAATTTGTCAGCATGATCTACTTTTTGATCTACTTTTTGATTTTTAAATACACCTTTTCAAAGGGCCAAAAGTGAGCACCAAAAAATTGACCCCCGTTGACTTCAACACAGTTGATTTCATTGGTGACACCCCAGCTGAAGTCTACAAGAAAAACTAGAGAGAACCGGAACTGTTCAAGTCCAAGACTCATATAAATAACTTACAGATTTAGCTCTTCAAATTTAAGACTAGTAAAATCGTATCTACCTTAAACTTGTTCCCACCCACTTTAAGCCATATGTTAATTTACTTGTAAAGGAAAGATGTCTATGCTTATCTATTCTGAAGGCAATTTAGCCCAGTCACATGATCCCCCTGCAGCCAGCTTCAGTGAAGAAGAGAGATCATTGACAATGGCTACAGTACCTGGGCGGTGACATCACCCATAGGCTTACTATGGGGTTGACTGTGCCTCCTCTACTTTGAAGACAGCGATGGGAGCTGATCATGTGACCAGACTGAAGCGCCCTCAGAGTAGGTAAGTATAGACATCTTTTTTTTTACAGGGTATTTAATATAGGGCCTAAAATGGGGATGAGAGCAGGTTTAAGTTTAGATTTGATTGGACTTATACTTTAAACTCTGTAGATATGCTTTTTTCAGCATAGCAGATAAGGAGAACCTGAATAAAAGCATTATAAGAAGCTGAGAGCTCCATCTGCAGGCTAAAAATATAGATTTGAACTTTTCAAATAAAATATTTCAAAGTTACCTGAATAAAAACATGAAAAGAGTTTGTATTTTACACAATTTAATAAATTAAATACACACAAAAACAATTGAAGTTTAACCACTTGTTGACCTGCTCCCACAGATATTCTGCAGCAGGCCGGCTCTCCTGCATGAACTGATGTACCTTTAAGGCAGTCCATAAAAGCAGGATAGCGGGCGCGACACTCTATGTCCACTGGCGGCCCACGATTGCGACGAGGAGCAAACAAGGTATTTCCCTGTTCTGCCTAATGACATGACAGGGATATACTGCCCCCAGTGATCTGGAACAGGGATCTCTGTCATGTTTCAGTTAGCCCATCTCCCCTACAGTTAAGCCTCATACACATGATCGGACTTTAAACAAACTTTCCTGTGGATTTCTGTACAAAGGGTGTTGGCCGTGAACTTGTTAAGCATACACACGGCAGGACTTTTTAGGCAACAAAAACGAATGTAGTGACGTTACAACGTACTGACGACACTTCAAAAGAGGAAGTTGAATTCTCCGGCGTCGCCCTTTGGGCTCCTTCTGCTAATTTCGTGTTAGTAGACGTTTGGTCAGTGCTGATTCGCGGTTTACAGTTTCATGCGTTTCCTGTTCATTTCTGACCGTTTGTTCATTGGTCAGCCAGCCATGTTGCGCAATCCTACGAGAGAGCGTGCTATTTATGGGCTTGGAGTTCTTACTGTGACTCTATCCTGGTCCAGGAATAAACAGAGTAGTAGGATGAGGAGTGTTTGGGCCAAAACTTGGTTACTTAATCGTGACCAATTTTGTGGGCACTGATTGGCACAGATTGGGCATTAATTTGAACATGTGGATGGCCATGGGGTACATACCTGGCCATCCACATGTTTCCCCCTTCCCTATTGGTCCTAGTGGCATCCCTGGTGGTCTAGTGTGATCATCTGAGGGGGCTGCACTGATAAACAATCAGTGCAGACCCCCCCCCATCAGGAGCGCCGCCGATCAGCTCTCCTCTACTTGCGTCTGTCAGACATGAGTGAAGAAAAGCCGATCAACGGCTCTTTACATCGTGACCAACTGTGATTGGACACGGCTGATCCGCTGGAGTCTCTTTACCGAGATCGGTGTAGCGGTATGTCAAACTGACACACCGCTCCACCGACCGCCGCGATATGCGCCCCCACGGGCGCGCGGCTGTTATCCTGAAGGACGTCATATGACGCCCAGTCAGGATAACTGAACCACCGCCCGCCCATCATTTTGCTATAGGCCAGGCGGGAAGAGGTTAATATCACCTTCATGTTTTCTAATGTATTTTATACTTTTTTCCATCCTTCCCATTTTTGTAATATGCTGTGAATGAATGTCCTCTTTGTCCTTATGCATGCTGTAAGATTTTTCGTGGCCTACATGCATATTTTCCTTCACTAACCTCCCAGCATGCTACCCTGGGCCCATGCACACCTAGCCTAGTAACTTAACACTGTTTTTATTTTTATTCATTTTTATGTTTACCCTAAACACCCCCGAAAATGTGTCCAAATCTTATTGTTGTCCTCAAATTCATGCAGAGTGCAAGAGTCCCTTTTTTGTGGTACACCAACATTTTTTGAACCCCCCAAATGCAGAGTCAACTGATACAACTACTCTATCTGCTGACTTTGCAAAGCCCATACACAGTATACCTCATTTTTGGAGTTAAGATTTCTGCATGATTTCTCCAAAGCATGTAGTGCAAGGGCCTGCATGCAGTGGCGGAATTACCAGGGTCACAACAGTCGCACTTGCGACAGGACCCCGGCATTCCGCCACTGTGGGGGGGGCCCAGCGGGGTTGCTATTCACACACGGCTCTGAGCGGAGATCGTGTCTGTCATGGAACAGTAGCACAGAGACACCGGCATTAATGTTCTATTTGCCCATCTGTCCTCTCTCGCAGGGGATCTCACTGCTCCCCCTTCTCCCCCTCCCCTCTCCTGTGTGCTCTGCGGGCAGTTAAGTGTGAAGCTAACAAGCTCACATCTCCTGCGGAGCACACAGGAGAGGGGAGGGGGAGAAGTGGGAGCAGTGAGATCAGCTGTGTGTCCTCTCTCATCCCCTGCGAGAGAGGATGGATGGGCAAATAGAACGTTAATGCCAGTGTCTCTGTGCTACTGTTCCATGACAGACATGATCTCCGCTCAGAGCCGTGCTGTCCTGAGAAGGCAGACGGCACTGATGGACATTAATAGCATTCACTGATGGGCACTGATAGAAGGCACTGATATGAGGCACTAATGGTCACTGACAGAAGGCACTGATGGGCACTGATAGGAGGCACTGATGAGCACTGATAGGCCACATTGATGAGCACTGATAGGCAGCACTGATGGGCACTAATAGGTGGCATTGATGAGCACTGATAGATGGCACTGATGATTGGGGCACTGGTTATCAGTGTAAACAATTTACTGACATTCTTGACAGTTAACAGCAGTCCTTTCCTAACACAGACACAGCGTGGGAGGAAAGGGCTGTGGATAACCGGCAAGTCTGTTTACATGTGATCAGCTGATCACATGGTAAAGGGCCACTGTGATTGCGCTGGATGCATGTCCCAGGGGTCATGCGGGAAGCACATTTTTGGGAGGATGTCCATGGACACCCTCCCAAAATTGGAAGCCCGGGGCTCGGATGGAAGGGGGGCAGGGGGGCCCATCATGGTTTCTTGCATTGGGGCCCTGAAGGTTCTAGTTATGCCTCTGCCTGCATGATTACCTTCAAAATGTACACTATTAATTTTTGTTCTCCTATTAACTCAATGGTAAGTTATGTATGTCAAAATGTGTATAGATTTAGACTAGATTTAGTGTGTATTCTTTTTTTTGGATTATGCCACTTCTTACCTGTCCATTGGGCTGCCAATCTTGTAAAGATGGAGGGGCTGGCCAAATTAACCTTCATTTTTAATGCATTTAGCTCTTGTGGAAGTGTAGAGGTTTATCTGTCCAAAACATCTACTTATTCAACTCCCCCCCTAACATTTTTAGAATGTGCCACCAGTGGGGGTGAGGAAGCGTATAATTATAACTTACCCTTTTTTTTGGAAATACACATTTAAATGTTGTAATTTTATGTTGCCCAACAATGTTTGTGTCAAATATGGTTGCAATTTTATGTGCTCAAGTATTATTTCATTTGTCTTTTTTGACTCCACAGTTTCCTTCAATTCCTCCTGCCAATTTGTGGAATTTCCCCAACTGGGGGGTGCCATTAATGGCAAGCATGTCAGGATTGTGCCTCCACCCAACTCAGGATTCTAGTTTTTTAATTATAAAGGCTTTTGCAGCATAGTTTTGCTTGCTGTTGTGTCAGCAAACTACGAGTTCCTGTACGTGGATGTTGGTATGAATGGACGCCACTCTGATGGAGGTGTCATGATGCATACGGAATTCTACAATCGGCTACAGAATGGCACCTTACGTTTGCCACATGCTCACGACAATGTTGAGGACCTAAATTTTGTGTTTGTGGCAGATGAAGCCTTTGCTTTGGGGGAACATCTTCTAAAGCCCTTTCCAATGAGGAACCTCACCCCAGAACAACGCATTTTTAAATATCAGCTCTCTCGTGCCAGAAGGGTTGTGGAAAATGCCTTTGGCATCCTTGCAAGTCGATTTAGGCTGTTCTTAACTTCCATAAACTTAGCAGAGTATAAAATCAACCATGTGGTGTTGTGCTGCTGCATCCTACATCATTTTTTAAGGAGGAATGCTACCAGCTACATTGCCTCAGGGCAAACAGATGAGCCTTCTTTTTCACGACCAGTTGAGGAGGCTGTGATGCCTGCTCTCGAAAGTGTGCATGCTGGTTTTGCCTCCCAGAATGCCTGTCTTGTCTGGGAACAGTATATGGACTACTTTGTGGGTAGAGGGGCAGTGCCTTGGCAGCAAAATGTACTTGATAATGAGTAAATATTTGACTTCATTCATAAAATACTATTTCATTTGAACTACTGTTGTCTGTGTTTACTAGGTTTGCAAATAGCCTTGATCTTTGTCATTTTTGCCACTAATGCAAACCAACCTGATGTGCAACATGAGGTGACAATCTTGCCTTGAGCTAACTATTATGTTGTGCTGTGGCTCGGCTACACACATTTTAGAGTATACTGTCAATGTAACTACACCAACTTAATAAATATACTGGTATTGAGCATTGAAATATGAAGCCACACATTGTTGTTTTTCAAAATTTTTACTCTGTGCACATTCACATGTGTGTTTAGAAAATTCTTTTTTTTCCCCTCCAAAATTTTTTTTTTTTAAGAAACAGGCATGTTTTAAAACATAACATACACAACTCTGGAACTTACAAAGCTCAATGTCTAAAAACTGAAGGCAATATCAGACATTATAGTGTCAAAAATGTCTTGATATTGCCGTAAATGTGATGGGGTGATGTCACCCCTGTAAAAGCCAAATTTTCAAGATGCACACAAATTGGGAGTCCAAATGGGTAATGTCAACATGTGCTATCTCCCATAGGGATGAGCTTCGAGTTTGAGTCAAACTCATGTTCGACTCGAACATCGGCTGTTTGCCAGTTCGCCGAACAGTAAACAATTTGGGGTGTTCGCGGCAAATTCGAAAGCCACGGAACACCCTTTAAAAGTCTATGGGAGAAATCAAAAGTGCTAAAGGCTTATATGCATAGTATTGTCATAAAAAGTGTTTGGGGACCTGGGTCCTGCTCCAGGGGACATGTATTAATGCAAAAAGAAGTTTTAAAAATGCCCTTTTTTTCAGGAGCAGTGATTTTAATAATGCTTAAAGTGAAACAATAAAAGTGTAATATTCCTTTAAATTTCGTACCTGGGGGTGTCTATAGTATGCCTGTAAAGGGGCGCACGTTTCCCGTGCTTAGAACAGTCTGACAGCAAAATGACATTTCAGAGGAAAAAAAGTCATTTAAAACTACTCGCGGCTATAATGACTTGTCGGTCCGACAATACACATAAAAGTTAATTGATAAAAACGGCACGGGATTTCCCCACAGGGGAACCCTGAACCAAAGTTTTAAAAAAATGCGTGGGGGTCCCCCTAAATTCCATACCAGGCCCTTCAGGTCTGGTATTGATATTAAGGGGGACCCCACGCCAAATTTTTTTTTTTAAATGGCATGGGGGTCCCCCTCAAAATCCATACCAGACCCTTCAGACCCACCCGAGCTCCAGCCTGAGGTAAAACCCCTCACCTGCAGGGGTCCCTTATATGCCACCAACTGTCTCCCTCAGCACTGCTTTTCTATGTTCCATCCGACTTCCCTTGCTGGCATGACTCAAGTCTATTCAAGGGCTCACTTAGTATCCTCCGCAATTCCTGTGGATTTGCTAAGGGCCCCTAAATATGCAAGACAACCCTCTTAGCTTCTGCCCACTAAGTTCTATAATATTCTCCAATATTCTAGAACCAGAGGGAGGCACCAGAGACCTGCCTGGATGAGTCACCCAGCCCTGAACTCTAATGAACCCTGACCCACATTCCATGGCTCAGGCTCAGCCCTGAGCCATACTATAATTTACTTGCACTATCTCTAGTAGCACACTAGAGGGTGCTACACTACTATGACCCGAGCTAAGTAACTTTTAGCATATTCCTACTGTACACAGACCATTGTTCATGCTCATTCATTGAGAAGTTTAGGTAGCGTGCGCATGTGTTTTATGTACATCTGTCAGTCTTGTATTATATCCCTATAATTCTAAATTGTCAGAAACCATGAATCAGACTGAGACAGAAGTACAGTTAAATCACACTTGTTTATTAATAAAAGTAAATAGAACAAACGTAGTCAAAACATAGCCAAAGTTCGGTAACCGGAACGGATAGTCAGACAAGCCAGAAAGTCAGGAAGCCAGGGAACAGCATAGTGGAACAGCAAGCAGGATCTGGAGCCAGAAGGAATGTTAGCGAAGCAAGTCTTTTAACAGGAACGCAGGAGAGTCTCTGTGATGTTGACCAAGGCAAAGGCAGAGATCATCTGGGCTGGACGGCTTAAGTAGGCAGGACTGATGAGCAGGATATCATCAACAGGTGAGTCACTGTGGAGAGATAGAAGCTGGCAATTAGCCCACAGTTGAGTGGCGAGCTCAGAGAAGGAAGGGCTGAGCCCAGCCCTGACATAAATAGTTTGTATGTACAGCATTGTGTTTAGTACAGCACAATAATACACAACAGAGGTATTATTATTTCTTTGCTTTTACCACAAAGAACCTCAAAAGACGCAAAGCAAAATAATTGCATATGTTTCTTTTTATTTTGTCCTGACATACACTTTAAGAAGTCTAGTCATAAAAAATGTCCCAAACATTTGCACAGCCATCACAAAATAATCCTCATAATTTGCTTAATACGTTTACTTCCTACGATCGTCGGCTCCATCTAGAGCAGGGATATGCAATTAGCGGACCTCCAGCTGTTGCTAAACTACTGTTGCTAAAGTCCCATCATGCCACTGCCTCTGGGTGTCATGCTTGTGGCTCTCAGAGTCTTGCTATGCCTCATGGGAATTGTAGTTCTGCAACAGCTGGAGGTCCGCTAATTGCATATCCCTGATCTAGAGGCTGTAATGCAGTATTTTTTGGTTGAGGTACAATCAATATAAATATTTTTTCCTTTCCTTTCTTTTCCTTTCCTTTCCTTTCCTTTCCTTTCCTTTCCCTTCCCTTCCCTTCCCTTCCCTTCCCTTCCCTTTCCTTCCCTTTCCTTTCCTCTTCTTCATCCATTATTTAACATATGCAAACTCATATGGCAAACATAGCTCAGTCAGCTGTATCCCCATGACTGCTTTGTAAATATATTTTTGATTATATTGAATTAAAATGTAAAAACTTTATTTCGACTAAATATAAATTGAGCTGCAACATTAGTAAAGTTTAGTGGAAAGTAGAAGTCAAAGAGGTGAAGTGTGGCTTGTTCAGTATTGCAAGACGATGGATTCCACAACACATCAATTCTATCACATACATGGATGGGATTCTAGAGATGATCTGGATTTATATTACTCTAATAAGGAGGACATGGTCTTTGCAAATGATTCTTTAAAATTTCCAATGGAAAGTCTTCACTATCATCTCAACAGTGGTATGTACAGCATATATTGATATTTTTAGCAAAAAAATACTAATTTTGTTAAAAACAAATTGGAGAGTATCGCACCCAAGTAAAAACCTCCTACTTGTGTTTGGAATTACCTGGAGGAGCCAGTCAGGAGTGGGAGCCCCCATAGCTCTGTCCTCACAGCTTCCTATTGCTGGTAGAAGGGGAATGCTTTATTTATTGCTCAAAAATAAAACTGTTTCTATGGAAAAATATATTTACCCCACTTTGGGTTTTTCCACATTTTATTGTTACAACCTGAAATTTGAATGGATTCGATTGAGATTTGATATCACTAATGTGCATAAAATAGTCTGTAATTAAATAACAAAGATCAACACTTTAAAAAAAGTTGGGGCTTCATCTGGAGCAACAAATGGCCCTCTGAAGTTCTATAATTAAAAAAATGAAATCTGCTTTTGGGTAATTAATGTCCCTAGTGTACACAAGTCCAGGATAAGGTTTTAGAAAAGTACTAATCAAGGTCGGGTTCTAAAAATATTTTTAAAAAACTTCCCCAATGGGCTTTTAATAACATTTCATTGTGAAAAACTGTCTAGGGTGCCACCTCCATGAGAGGCAAATGACAAGATTAAGCCTCTTTCCCATTTACTTCATTCAATGGCACAATGAAGGGATGGAGAACTCCAACTTGAGGTGGAGAGGTCAGCAGTGGCAGCCTGATCCAAAGAAAATTATTTTTTTAAAGTATTGAGTCATAAACTGTTACCACATTTATTTGGTGAATGTGTTACTCTTTTTCATTATATTATCACTTTTTATGCATTAGCTTGTAAAGGTCATTTCACAAACATTATCATACATTTCTATCTTTAAATGATCTGAGTAAATTTAGAGCAAGGTGCTTATGTCTCTGCAAATAGCCCCCTGGCCCCTTTATACTCACCTTACCTGCACTCCCTTTCAGCTTCTTGCTCATCTGGGACTTTTATATATGGAGGATAATGTGACATATAATGGTGGCTGGGCCTAGCAACCAATCCAATGGCCATATCAAAAATTGGAGGGGAACAATTTTTTAAATCTATATTCACCATTAGATGTCCATTTTAATGAAAAGGTAATATCTCTTTTTTGGTGGTGAAATTAGGTCCAGGGAAAATAACATCTGAACATCTGAATCTCCTGCAGGTCAAGTGAAGGGTACATTTATGATTGACATTAGCGCTGGTTCCTTCATTCACCATCTCCTTTCCGCCTCCAATTGCTTCCAAAAAATAATCATATTAAAATTGCAAGAGAATTGTATCATGGAACTGACCAGATGGCTACATGACCGTACCGGAGCATATGATTGGACACATGCATCAGGAGCTGCAGCTGTGTTAGAAGGAACGAGGTAACTTTTCCCTTAATGACTCTTTAGCTTTTAAGTTGCAGAGGATTGTTTCTGTACAGGCAACTCCAATGTTTTTGTGTATATTTCATGTATTAGGTTGTTTAATATACAAATATTTTTTTCATTTTAGTCAGGTAAATTTGAAATATTGCATTTGAAAATTTCAAATCTATATTTTCAGCTAGCAGATACAGCTATCAGCTCCTTATAATGTTTTATTCAGGCTGCCTGCTATGCTGGAAAAAGTCTGTTCACAGAGTTTAAAGAAGTCCAGTCAAATCTTATCTAAACTTAAACCTGCTCCCATCCCCATTCCATGCTCTATACTTACTACCCCATAAAGCAGTGGTCTCCAAACTGCAGCCATTTTCTTGCCTTTATCTGTCACTTGGAGCACTATTTCTCCCACTGACATTAAAGGGGTTGTAAAGTCAGAAGGTTTTTTAGCTTAATACATTCTATGTATTAAGCTAAAATATCTTCTGTGTGCAGCAGCCGCCCCAGAACCCCCCAATTACTTGCCTGAGCCTCATCTCTCTATAGCGATGTCCGCAATTGGCTGAGACATAGCAGCGGTGTCATTGGCTCATGCTGCTGTCAATCAAAGCCAGTTAGCCAATCAGGAGAGAGAGGGGTGGGGTCAAACTGGGGCTCTGCGTCTAAATGGACACAGGGACCTGTGGCTTGGCTTGGGTGCCCCCCCATAGAAAGCTGCTTGCTGTGGGGGCACTCAACTGGAAGGAGGGGCCAAGAGCGCCGAAAAGGGAACTGAGAAGAGGAGGATCTGGGCTGCTCTGTGCAAAACTAACTGCACAGAGGAGGTAAGTATAACATGTTTGTTATTTTTAGAGAAAAAAAAAGAGACTTTATTGCTTTAACAGTGGGCCATAATTCCTGCCATTGACACCAACGGTGGGGCACTATTCGTCCCACAAACACCAACAATGGGGCACTATTCCTCCCATTGACAGCAACGATGGGAGTGGGACACTCTTCTGCCCACTGAGACCAATGATGGGTCAATAGTCCTCCTACTGACATCAATAATGGTTTACTATTCTTCTCATGGACACGAGTGAAGGTACATTGTTATCAATAACAGGACATTTTCTATTGCTTGTGGCCACAGTCTGGCCCCACTAAAATTTGAAGGATAATAAACTGGCTCTTTATTTAGAAAGTTTGAAGACCCCTGCCATAAATCAAAGATATCTTTACTTTCCTATTCTGAGGGCCCTCTGGTCCGATCACGTGATCGGCTCCCAGAGCCAGCTTCAGTGTAATGGAGGGACAGTTGACAACAGAAGCCCCATAGTAAGCCTATGGGTGATGTCAACGCCCAGACACTGCAGCCGCTGTCAGCCATCTCTCCTCTTTATTCAAGCTGGCTGCTAGGAAGGTCATGTGACCGAACTGGATTGTCAAAATAGATAAATATAGACATCTTTCCTTGCAGGGTGTCATGGCTGCTGTCTAGCTACAGCTTTTCGTGTGTCCAGTACATGATATAATTACACCCCCCCTTAGGTGGTTGCATGGGAGGGAACTACCTTTTCCCTCCTGACGCAACCGACTTCTGCAGGCTCTGCTTGTCGTGACAGCCCATCAGCATTGCCATGGGTTCTGCCTTTCTTATGCTAGATGGTTAAATTGTATTGCTGCAGATTTAAGCTCCACCGAAGTAGTTTGCCATTCTCCCCAGCAACATGATTTAGCCAGCTCAAGGGATTGTGATCCGTGATCACAGGGAAGAGCCATCCATAAGGTTCTGGAGAGCCCCACATGATCGCAAGACACTCCTTTTCGATCGTGGCATATGCTATTTCCCTGGGAAGCAGCTTCCGGCTCAGGTAGAGGATGGGATGTTCCTCTCTGGGATCATCCACCTGTACTGCACCCAATCCATAGGCAGAGGCATCCATCTGCACTAGGAAATGGTGGGTGAAGTCTGAAGCCTGTAGCACAGAGGCACTGGCCAGCGCCTCCTTCAAGGCCTGAAAAGCCTGCTCACATTCTGGCATCCAAGATACCACCTTGGGCAGTTTCTTTTTGGTTAGGTCAGTCAGAGGTTTCGCCAGGCTACTATAGTTACATACAAACTTCCTATAGTAGCCAGCTGTCCCCAAGAAAGACCGAAACTGCTTTTTTGGTTTGGGGGGTGGGCCAGGCCAGGATGGCCTCAACCTTCCCTGTCTCAGGTGTCAGGGTGCCTCCTCCTACCTTGTGTCCCAAGTACTGGACCTTAGTCATGCCTATCTGACACTTACTGGGTTTGTCAGTCAGATTGGCAGCTGTCAGTTAGTCCAGGACCTGTGACAGGTGCACCAGGTGTTCTTCCTGGGTAGGACTGAACAGCAATGTCATCCAGGTAGGCTACTGCAAAGGTTTCCAGCCCCTCCAGTAAGTCATTTGTGACTCTCTGGCAGGTAGCTGGGGCATTCTTCATCCTATCTGCCCGCGAGAATGTGTTTCCAGCCCAATTCCATCGTGTTGGTTCTTGGTGACAGGGTACTGTACATCTCGTGCTGGCTGCAATAGAAAAAACACATTTTCCTATTGCAGCGAGCATGAGAAGAAATTCCCCTCCAAGAGCATACCAGGGCCTTAGGTATGGATTCTAAGGGGAACCCCCTACGCCGAAAAAACGGTGTGGGGTCCCCCCCAGAATCCATACCAGACCCTTATCCGAGAACGCAGCCTGGCCAGTCAGGAAAGGGGGTGGGGACAAGCGAGCAGCCCCCCCTCCTGAACCGTACCAGACCGCATGCCCTCAACATGGAGGGGGGTGGGTGCTTTGGGGAAGGGGGCACCCTGCGGCCTCCCCACCCCAAGCACCTTGTCCCCATGTTGATGAGGACAAGGGCCTCTTCCCGACAACCCTAGCTGTTGGTTGTCGGGGTCTGCGGGTGGGGGGCTTATAGGAATATGGGATCCCCTTTAATAAGGGGACCCCCAGATCCCGGCATCGTACCCCTACCCATTCACCTGGGGAAAAAAGTGTCAATAAAAACACACTAGACAGGTTATTAAAGTAATTTATTAGGCAGCTCCGGGGGTCTCTTCCGACTCTTCCACTCTCTCTGGCCTCTTCTCCCACTCTCCGGCCTCTTCTCCCGGTCTTTGGTTTTTCTCCCGCTCTCCGGTTCTTCTGCCAGGCTCCTCCGCTATATTCTGCTCTTTTGCCGCTCTTTTGCTAACGTTGGCCCGGTCTTCTCTGTCATCTTCTTCCTTCTTCTCTTCTTCCAATGTGGACACAACGCTCTCTCCCACTGTAATGCCATGTGCGTGGTGCGCAACGACTTATATAGGCATGAGGTGGCCCAGCCCCTTATGACGTCACAGTCCCATCATGCCCCAGGCGGTGACATCAGCAACTGTCAGCAATGCTTGTCGCTCATCGGGAAAGGAAAAAACACATTAACGGCGAGATTGACACAATATCGCGGTCACCTATTGTATGAGTCCCCAGGCCCCTTTTTTGCAAGGACCTAAATCGCTTCCAGTACACTTCCGGGGTTAGCTGATATTTTTGGATAATTGCAACCTTTAGGGCATCATAATCCTCACCCTGTTCTTCTGCCATTTCGACATAAGCATCCAGGGCCTTGCCTCGTAGCCCTGGCGTCAGGTACCGGGCCCATTGTGCTAGGGGAAGATGGTACTGACGGCAAGTTTTTTCAAAAAACAGTAGATACACGTCAATGTCACTGTTCTTTTCCATAACTGGAAATTTGGCTGCCTGGGTCTCTGACAGAGAGGCATCCCTGTGCTCTAGGGATCCAAAGTTCTGAGCCTGTTGCTGCTGCTGGAGCCTAGCCATCTCCAGTTCGTGCTGACGATCAGCCTCCCTCTGCACAGCCTCTATCTCAACCTGTATAAATCCTGTATAATAAGTTCTGTAGTCTCTCTCTCAGGCGCAGTCGTGTGCTCCTCTTGCTTGGCCTGGCGCTTGTGAAACTGCAGGTACACCACAAGATCCATCTTCCTAATGTGTTGTAATGTTTCCTACATTTGAGGAGAGTCTATGCTGGTTTCAGGCAATCTGGTGCTGGCCTGCTTATGCGGTGGCTTGGAGGAAACAATCAGTGGTATTCCAGTGTCAGACTCTGCTTGCCCCTCTGGTGAGGCCACCTCTGAACCACTGGGCTCTGGAGTAGTGCAAACCCTTTCTGGTTCAGTTTCCCCAGGATTCTGGTCTGCCCGGATATCAAACTCCTGTAGGGCATGTATCATGCCTTCATGATTTTTGCCACCAGCGTCAATTCCTCTTACTGTGCACTCAGCGGTCAGTTAATTTTTTCTCATCTTTTTATATACTGATAACTCAGAATTTTGCAAGCATAAAAGATAGAACATAAAGCAGAGATAGGAAGAAGGTGTAAGAAAGAGCTGTTGCTGTATGTCTCTCTTTAAAAAAAAAAAAATATCCCCCAGCTTCTCTCTAAGAACTGTTTCCACAAAGGTTACAATCCCTCAGTGCAGAACTAATTCCTAACAATGCACTGAATGCTCTAATGCAAAACAATCCCACTACGCTGCCAGCCAATATGTGACGAATGCGGGTGTCAGATCCCTGCCCTCCTCTCTCATTTGTGACAAAGGACCGGCCAACCTCATACCACGCTGTCACTTATGTAACAATACCATTCTCAGCTGCGCACTGCACAAAGATTTTCCAGCTTGCGAGACCACAATCTAGGTGCCAGCAGCCTGAGAGCGATTGTCACTGGGCTAAACAATTAACCCTTTAACTGCCACCAATGACATTTGTGAAGTGTCAGGACATCCATCAATTTAGCAATACCAGGTATGACTTCAGAATAAGTGTCTGTAACACACACTGCCACCACAGACAGGCAGCTCAGAAGTCTTACTCTAGAACAGTAGCGCTCTTCAAGAGGCAGGTTCGTTTATAGCTTGCATTAAGAGCTTTAGAAACAAGGTTAACACTTTTCAAAATAAGGGTTTAATAATGAAAAGGTCAAAATTGGTGCAAATAAAATATTTACAGAAAAGATGTTTCAAAGAGATAAAGACAATATACAGTCGCAAAGAAATAGGGTTGAATTGGGGAGGAAGAATACTTGCAATTAAAGTCTGAGGATTGATCAGAGTTTGATTGATGAGCTGGGTAATCGGTTCTCAAACTTGGCAGATGTTCCTGTTTCAATGTTAAAAGGAGAACAGACCATTGTCTTAGCATCTCCTCCTTTCTGTCAGATCAAAAGGGTGTTGACAGCTACCAAAGACCAATCGTCTGGTCATCTTGTTTAAGGGTTAATTTATGGGAGGTCTCTACATTCATGACCATGTCCCAGGTACACTTTGTGATAAATATTCATATCTCTGCATCTCTACTGTTTATAGACTGCTAATATCCAGATTATTGTTCAGCGTGACATTTGCTTCAAAACAAATATAAACATGGCAGGTTTCCATTGTCTAGTTTACCTAGGAGGAATAAGGGGTACCAGTGGTTTCCCATATGATCTGACATAGGGTTGTCTGGACTTAAAACGTTACAAACTATCTGAGGAAACAAAATATGTCCATATTATGGCGATGCTATTATTAATTTGGAAGTTATGAAACATGCTGAAATTTCAGAACTATACTAAACTGTTTGAGCTTTATATTTACGACTGGTACCTGTGTGTTCTCTGAATTGAGAGGGTGACGGTTTTACGATAGGCCTGGACATCCTGCCAGGCCTACATTAGTTGTTTTCACAGGCCTAATCCTGGTTTGCTTCTCTATGTTGAGATAACAAATCTTTTGAAGTGTTAAGCCTATGAATTCCTAGAAATAAGAGAGGAGGGAGGGGGTTCAGATTTCTACTGCAATGTGTAACTGTTAGCCAAGACTGTCATGGCTGCCGTAAGGTTCTCAACAACATTGCCGCTAGCTACAGCTTTTCGTGTGTCCAGTATGTGATATCATTACACAGAGATCTCAAACTGGCGGCCCTCCAGCTGTTGCAAGTCCGATGAGGCATTACAAGGCTGACAGTTACAAGCATGAATCTCACAGGCAGAGGCATGATGGGACTTGTAGTTTTGCAACAGCTGGAGGGCCGCCAGTTTGAGAGCCTTGCTTTACAGGGTAGATAAAATAGGGCTTAAAATGGGGGTGGGAGCAGGTTTAAGTCTAGATAGTATTTGATTGGTCTTCTACTTTAGTAGTTCAGTTTGCAATTTATATATAGAACTTAGATCAGTGATGCCTTGCAGTTCCAGCTCTCTCTAGTCTTGTAGACATCAGCTTGGGTGTCGCCAATGTAGTCAATGGATTTCAACTGTGTGATGTCAATAGAGGTCAAGGTGGTCACCTTTGGCCCTTTGATAAGGTGTATTAGAAAATCCCAACAAACTTGTGTTTCATAAGCAGCAGGTATTGGTCCACTAACATGTAGAAAAAAAAAAATAAAGAGATCTTGTACTTACTGTAATTGTTCATGATGTGTTTTGTTTCTACCAGCCACTTCAAAAAAGATGTTTCACAGCCTTATCATAATAAGTAAAACTGCGTGAGATCCACATTTATTTAAAAGTTACAACATATTGGTGAGGGACAAGAAAAATTGCTAAAAGGTTAGATCATACTGACACTTTGAGACTAATAAAAGTTGAGAATCTTCACAATAAAATTTCTGTTCACTTTTCAATCACATGCAGTTCGCGTAACTGGATTATTGAAGTGAATATTTATGCTTTTTTTCAGTGAAGATTGCTAACTTCCTTAGTAAATTAACCAAATTAACTAACATATATGTGAAAACATATGGTGATTATTATTGTGGGTAAAAAGAGAAAGATAATGATAATATTGTATAACAAGATATATTAAATATTTATTAAAACTGAACTGTAGGCAGATATAAAGGGCACAGATATATTAAGCTCTGTAATCAGTAATACATCATTAAATGTATTTTTAAATGCAAGCAGGAAAGTACCTGACTCTCAGATGATATCAGCCTCTTGCATTCTCTGTTCATGTTCATGTGCTGACAAATAGCATGCTGATAAAAGGAGAGAGCAGAGTGACAGAGAGACAAGACCATCACTGCGCTGCTTCTCATCTTCTGATATCACTGTCCAGTCACAGACTGGGGAGGGTCCAGGACAACTTGGGCTTAGAGGAAGTGGGTTGAATGATCCTGGCCATCAGACCAAGGACATCAAGCGGCAGAAAAAATGGTACTCTAGGGGGCATCTCTGGACTGAAGGTGAATATTGCATAAAAAGCTGGTTTTATTATTTTATCTTTTAACATGCTATTCATCTTGCTTTTTGTATCTGGAGTTCTGTTTTAAAAAGTTCCTAAAATTGATAGATATAGCATATGAGTATATATAAAATAAATTATGTTTATTTATATTTCATCAAAAATGAGTCGATGTGTTTTCCAAATCTTTTGAAGTAGCTGATGGGTATTACAGTGATGTATTAGGCTGCTCATAGATAAGTCCGTTTTTTGCATTTCAACCAGCGAGTTAAACAAAAAAAAAATTGACTCGATTTCCCCATCTACACATTTGAGGTGGATGAGGGAATCCTCCCCACTGTGTCATTCAGTGCTGGCTAGTGACTAGTCGATCATCCCACCCTGCTTACCCCATCCAGGTTGCGGGCGGCTTTGGTTACTTATCCCCTGCTTCTCCTCCTCAGCAGCTTCCCAGGAGGCTTCGGCTGCTTCCCAGCTGCTTCTCCTCCTCGGCTGCATGGGGACAAGAGCCTCATCCCCACAACCCTTGCCCGGTGGTTGTGGGGGTCTGCGGGCGGGAGGCTTATCAGAATCTGGAAGCCCCCTTTAATAGGGAGACCCCCAGATCCCAGCCCCCTCCTTTGTAAATTGGTAACGGGTACATTGTACCCCTACCAATTAAAAAAAAAAGTCTCAAAAATAGTAAAAATGACAAGAGACACTTTGGGACAATTCCTTTATTAAAAAATAAAAAAAATAAAAATGTCCCACTATGTAAATCCATCTCACACCGCCCGACGAACCAAAAAAGAAAAAAATGCAACAGCTCCGCCTCCATGGGAGGCTCCTGCACACTGCTTCTTCTCGACGACAACTGTTATATAACTGAAGGTAGGACCACCCAGTGACGTAAACGGGTGACCCCCGCCTTCCTCTGATGTCACGTGGACAAAATTTTTTACATTTTCCCTTAATACTCATACCAGACCCAAAAGGCCTGGTAATGGACTGGGGGGAACCCACGTTGTTTTTTTTCAATTCATTTTATCTATATTGAAGGGATCCAACAATTCATTACAGCCGCGATCAGTTTCAAATTACTTTTTTTCCTTTAGAAATGTCATTTTGCTGTGGTACTGTTCTAAACACAGGAAAACTGCACGACTTTACAGGCATACTAAGGACATCCCCTAGGCACAATATTTAAAGGAATATTTCATTTTTATTGTTTCACTTTAAGCATTATTAAAATCACTGCTCCTGAAAAAACGTCCCTTTTTAAAACTTTTTTTTACATTGATACATGTCCCCTGGGGCAGGACCCAGGTCCCAAAACACTTTTTATGACAATAACTTGCATATAAGCCTTTAAAATTAGCACTTTTGGTTTTTCATGTTAGTGTCCCATAGACTTTAACGATGTTCCGCGGCTTTCGAATTTGCCGCAAACACCGCATAATGTTCCTTGTTCGGCGAACAACCAAAGTTCAACCCAAACTTATGCTCGGGCCGAACCGTTCGCCCATCCAAAGTGGCTAACAGAGGCTGGAGTAAATCAAAGACTGGATAAACTTAACAGAAATAAATTACCGGGACTAGATGGCTTACTCCCAAGAGTCCTCAAAGAACTCAGTCAGGTTATAGCTGGACCATTATTCCTAATCTTTGTGGACAGCATACTGACAGGATTGGTACCGGCTGATTGGAGAAAAGCCAATGTGGTACCCAGGGCCGGTACAAGGGGGGGGCGGAAGGGACGGATGCCCTGGGCGGAGCTATTTACTGGAGGAAAGGGGGCGCATGTGAAGTGCTGGCTGTGTGCTTCTAAAATTGTCTGGACGCACCAGCCGCTAATACCTACACCTGTAAATATGTGCCTAGTGCGCTCCTGCACCCGGCACAAGCCTAGAACAGATCAGCGCTTCACTTATTTACTCACCTGTCAGGGGAGATACTCCCCCTGACAGGCACTTGGTATTCCCTGCCCAGCGTCACACACTGAGAGGCTGGCCGGAGGCGGGATGAGAGCAGTGGCGTGGCGTGGCGTTGCTATGGGGATGGGGATGGGGGCGACCGCACCTGGGTGACGCCATAAAGAAAGCTGGCAGTTTTAGTGGGTGCTGTCAAGCCCCCCTCCCTCCACCCCCCATCAGTGAAGCTCTGATTGTGGCGGCGTGACAGGGGAGAGGCGAGCTGCGGGATGTCAGAATGTTTCCCCCACTCGCCCCCCCCTTTCTCCTGTCAGCAGTGCGGGAGGAGAGATAGCAGCTCTCTCATTAGGTACGCCGCCCAGCTTCCTGCCACTCTTTTCCCCATCCCATTGGCCACAACACAGGGCCAATCACAGTGACCCATTGCTCTCCACAGGGAAGAGACTACAGCTCCCAGCATGCACTCTGCTGGGGGAAAAAAAGAGAGAGAGCCCGGAACTCAGAAATAAGCTGGGGGAATGAGTGCTATACTTTAACTGCTCCAAAAGACAGAAACAGAGAGAAAGGAGTGTACCTGGGGAAGCCAAACAGAGAGCCATGCTGCTAACCAGAGTGAGCCACGCTGCCAACCAGCACCACCAGAGAGAACCACGCTGCCAACCAGCGCCACCAGAGAGAGCCACGCTGCCAACCAGCACCACCAGAGAGAGCCACGCTGCTAACCAGCGCCACCAGAGAGAGCCACGCTGCTAACCAGCGCCACCAGAGAGGGCCACGCTACCAACCAGCACCACAAGAGAGAGCTGCGCTGCCAACCAGCGCCACCAGAGAGAGCCACGCTGCTAACCAGCGCCACCGGAGAGAGCCACGCTGCTAACCAGCGCCACCAGAGAGAGCCACGCTGCTAACCAGCGCCACCAGAGAGAGCCACGCTGCTAACCAACACCACCCGAGAGAGCCACGCTGCTAACCAGCGCCACCCGAGAGAGCCACACTGCTAACCAGCGCCACTAGAGAGCCACGCTGCCAACCAGCGCCACCAGAGAGAGCCACGCTGCCAACCAGCGCCACCAGAGAGAGCCACGCTGCCAACCAGCGCCACCAGAGAGAGCCACACTGCCAACCAGCGCCACCAGAGAGAGCCACGCTGCCAACCAGCACCACCAGAGAGAGACACGCTGCCAACCAGCGCCACCAGAGAGAGGCACGCTGCCAACCAGCGCCACCAGAGAGAGCCACGCTGCCAACCAGCACCACCAGAGAGAGCCACACTGCCAACCAGCGCCACCAGAGAGAGCCACGCTGCCAACCAGCACCACCAGAGAGAGACACGCTGCCAACCAGCGCCACCAGAGAGAGGCACGCTGCCAACCAGCGCCACCAGAGAGCCATACTGCTAACCAGAACCACCAGAGAGAGCCACACTGAGCCACTACCAGGGTACAGACATGCTACACTACTGACCAGAGTCGCCCCTGGGCAACACAGAGTGAGCAAACATCTATCTGGAAGGATCACTGCGGCAGTTTCCCTGGGTCTGGTAAGAGGGCCTGTCGGCCATTATCCTTTACTGATCCTAGGGACTGAGCCATTAGGAACTGCCTAACCTGCTATCCTCTAGCCCTAATACTGCCTCTGCAGGCTAGAGGACAGCAGGTTAAGCAATTACTGACTGCCACAATGAGCTCCAATGCTGTGCTGTGGGCTCGACAATATTGTGTGTGTGTGTGTTTGGGGGGGGCGCAGTTTGCCATCTTCGCCCTGGGCACCAAATGACCTTGTCCCGGCACTGATGGTACCAATATTCAAAAAAGGGCATAGACATGTTCCTGGAAACTACAGGCCAGTCAGCGTAACATCAATAGTAGGTAAATTATTGGAGGGGATGATAAGGAGCTATATCCAAGAATTTGCTGAAGATAACAGTATAATTAGGAGTAACCAGCATGGGTTTACAAAGGGTCGTTCTTGCCACACCAATCTGTTAAAATTCTATGAGGAAGTGATCTGCCATCTAGAGGGGGAGGCCTTTGTATGTGGTGTATCTGGATTTTGCAAAAGCATTCGATACAGTTCCCCATAGACACTTAATCTACAAGCTGAGGTCTGCAGGCATGGACCATAAGGTTTGTTCTTGGATAGAAAACTGATTACAGGGCTGTGTTCAAAGGGTAGTAATTAATAACGTGTACTTAGACTGGTCTGTAGTGGTAAGTGGGGTACCCCAAGGCTCTGTCTTGGGACTAATTCTGTTTAATTTATTCATAAATGATATAGAGGATGGGATAATTAGGTCAATCTCAGTTTTTGCAGACGACACAAAAATAAGCAGTTGGCACCTTTGGGGTTGAGAGTGGCACAGGAAACCTGTCTTTGACAGGTATCCTGTTCCCACTTCCGGGAGCCACAGCTGCGGATATTGACATCACTGCTCAGCTCCCTCCTCTTACCTCTGTTCACGCATGCGCAGTAGGGTTCCCCGGGGTGAAGCCGCAAGGTTACACTGCTGGGTTCCCTTACCCGAAATGGCAACAGCAGCACCCAACAGCTGATGGAAACATCAGCTGCGGTGCCGACATCGCTGGACTCCAAGACAAGTAAGTGTCCTATTATTAAAAGCCAGTAGCTGCAGTATGTGTAGCTGCTGGTTTTTAATTTTTGTAGTGGTGGGCGGGCCTCTTTAACATGCATAAAAAGGGGGATATTCTCCAGAGATAAAACTATAATCTTGCTACTTTAAAAAACTCTGGTTAGGCCACATCTGGAGTATTCCATCCAGTTCTGGTCACCAGTCCTCAGAAGGGATGTGCTGGAGCTGGAGAGAGTCCAAAGAAGGGCAACTAAATTAAGGGATTGGAGGACCTCAATTACGAGGAACGACTACAAGCACTAAATTTATTCTCGCTGGAGAAGAGATGCATGAGGGGATAAGATAGCGATTTACAAATACCTTAATGGTAATCCCAGCTTAGGAAAAGAATGATTCAGTCTCAGGGAATGTAAGAGGACGCAAATTATCCGAGGCCGAGCGTTTTTCCAACCTATGTGAGCGTGAAACTTTTTGGATTTTTATTTTAGACACCTTAGCACCTAATGGGTTAAATGAGGAACTAGAGGTCAACACCATCTTATAGAATGTATCTATTGATCTAAATTTACTCCTTTTAATCATTCTGTTTATTTTATTATATTACTGGAATAACTTATTATATATTTTTATCCATTATTATATATTTTATTTTATTTTATCTCTTATTTTTACTGTTATCAGTTTACCAACTCATTGAGGCCCCTATTCCCCCCCCCCCAGTAAAACCTCAGTTCATATATTATCAATATATATATCTTTCTTTTTATATATATATTTAAATATAATTTTTTGAATTTTGCGTGTATATATAAAAATATATTTTTTTCATGTGTGATTATTTTATATATGAAAACTTTTTTCTAATATTTTGCTCATATTACAAATAATATGTTGGTTTTTATATAGATATATATATATATATATCTTTCCATACAACATGAATTACTGTACAAAATTCTTATGTCCATTATTTAATTTTATTTACATATCAATTTTCTTACTTTTGACCACACTTCATATTTTTTGATTCTTATTTTATTTATTTAATTCTTCATTTTATTTATCAATCACTATCCAAATATTGTATTATCATGTATTATCAATTCCTTAAATTTTATATATTTTTATGTCCTCAGATTAATTCTATCAGTATTGTCAATTAATTTAAATACCATTACTTTTTATAATTGTTTGCAATCCATAGAGAATTCATTCCTATCATTGTCATTCTCTGGATACCATCCCCTCCCCTTCACCGTTTCGATTGGTTCCAATCAGTATCTTTCAGCTATTTAAGCTTCCTGGTTTGCTTCATCCAAAACACACTTGAAAAAGGAGCATGCATGCCCGTTACGAGCTTCGCGCATGCTCAGAAACGCGTAGTGGTCCCCAGCGAATCTGAACTACCTGAGTGACGTCATTGCCCATGTGACCTGTTGGAACGCGGAAGCCCCCACACCATTGGGATTTCAGTGACAAACACCGGGATTAGTTCTCTATGGAAGCTGCCAATCGTCTACCTTTATGTAAGTGTTTATAATGCTTTTATTATTTGAATAAATCCTTGATACTTAAGAGGCGCTTTCTTTTTGGATTTTTATGTGCACATGGAGAGTTGACTTCGCTCAGCAGGAAGCTGCCCTTGGTGTCTTGGTTGCGCGGATTTCCCTGGCTCCCTTGTCCATCCCTGTTGCGGATGGTCTACATATCATAGACTTTCTTTTGGACTAATTTTATGGACCATTGCTACTTAATTTTTAACGTTTTCTATTGTTATATCCACGGACTTTAGCGCTGTTACATTATATATTTTATCTGTAAGAGGACACGGGCCACACAATGAGATTGGAAGAGAAGAGGTTTAACTTAAAGCTGCGCACTTTCACATTTGGTGGACGTGCTCGGTTGTACAACAATTTTGGACAGCAATCTTCCGTATGGCTTCTGCTTTGCTCAATGTTACTTTAGACCCCAACCCGTCTTTAGCACTGTTGAATCATGTCACTCTTGATTGTACTAGAGCCTGGCTTTGTCTCCTCTTGCAGCTAATGACAGTGACCAAACAGACAGAGCCTGGAAATCTCCCAAATTATGCATTCTTGATGTGAAAAACACTCAAGCCATGATTCATGGTAAAATCAAGGCCGTCATTTAAGACAGAATCCCCCACCACCTTAAAATTTGCAGCCTTGGGCCATTTTCTGCCCCCCCCCCCCCCCAGATTTCAACGAATCCATCTTAGAACCTTGACTCCCCTCTACCCCTCCCCTAGTTTGAGTGATGCTCTATGACATGGGCCATCGCAGTGCCTCTGACCCCTCTCTCCCTCGCAGCTATTTTCCCTCTTTTTCTTTCTCTCTTTTTCCTCTGCTTTTTCCTTTTCCCCCTCCCACTCAACCCCCTTTCTCAAGTACACCATTGGTAGCATGATATATTGGTATATCGTATTTGTTTTACCAGCCTCTGGATTACCACACAGTATATCCCCCTTGTGCTTAATTTACTGTTGGCTTTCTAAACCTCTCTGTATCCCCAATGCCAATAATGTTTTGTTGGTATTCCTTGTTCATTGTAAACAATGTATTGGTCAGCTGAAACCAATGAATACTCCTTGTCATGCTTCTTGTTATGTTACCAATAAAAAATTTTAACAGAAAGTAACAAGTAATAGCACAAAAGGGAACTACAGACAGAAAATAACTAGTAGAGGAGGAAGAGGAAAGGAGGGGGAAAAACAAAAAGGGGGGAAAAAAGGGGGAGAAGGAAAGGGGGGAGAACAAAACAACAAAAATAAAAGAAGGAAGGAAGAAAAAGGGGGGAGGAGGAGTGAAAAGAGAAAAAATGAACCAGGAGAGAGGAGATGGGGTGGGGGGGAGAGGGGGATAGGGAAGAAAAAGAGAGGGTGAAGGAGAAAGAGAACAGGAAGGTGAATATGGAAAGAGGAAGAAAGAGGGAGAGGGGGGACAAAAGAAGGGTAGAAAGCAACAATAAGAGAGGGCCCGGAGAACAGAAGAGGCGGGAGAAATGGAAAGGAAAAGGTAAATAGTACATAATTGTTGGCAAAGATAGATTAACCCACCATAAACTGACCTGAAACAGAGCAGGATTGTATAAGATGCCAGGGGGGATTCAAGGCTCAAGAACCACCCCAAAAAGGGGAGGAAAATACACGTACCTAGAAGTGTAGCAAACCATACATGACATAAGTACCAAGTAGGTATGTAGCAAGGTCCCAGGCCTGCTTTGGTCTAATTAGAACCTCCAGGGCCAGAGATAGCTGACATTCTTCTGAATAGGGTGGGTTGTGAGGCATAGTGGGTGCAAGGTAGTTAAATTTTTTTGGGCGCCAGACACTTCTTGAATGCAAAAGAGATTTTTATTTCTCTTAACAGAACTTTTGGGAGAGAGGGTTAGGGCCAGGACACCCTTAGGTAGTTGCAAGATTAATTGACTCCGAGACATCAACAGGAGGACAGCCATGCAGGGAAAGGCATCCAGCAAGACACCCCATCTGCATGTGCAGGAATGCTGTCTCCTATGCAAACAGTCTTTAGCAGTTCCTAACACAAAGCATAATGCCGCGTACACACAGCCGGACTTAGGAACGGTCTAAACTCCGTTGGCATTTCTGATGGAGAGATTTAGAACATTTTCTATATCTATATATATATATATATATATATATATATATATATATATATATATATATATTTATGTCCGACCAAAAGCTTCCATCGGACTTTTTCTGTCGGGAAGTCCGGCCACTTGTACGCAGCATAACATTTCTTTCACTTTCACTACAATCGCTTCTTGTAGTTCTTCAGCCCACTGAGCTTCTAGTCTCTCACTAGACTAGATGATTCACTGACACTGAATCCCTGGAGCTCCTCCAATCTGGTATCTTCCTCAAGCATCATCCCGCTTCTCTGCTGGGTCCCTAGCTTGGCACTCAAGATACCTCTTAAGCTTCACCCCACTGGCCTGCTTGGTCCCTGGCTTGACACACAAGGCTGCTCTACAAGCGTCAACTTCACTGGCTGGGTCCCTGGCTTGATACCCACTAAAGTTTCCGGATTCTTCACTGTCCCCGGTTGGTGAGAATACTGCGCCGGTACTTGCTTCAGTTACTCACTGTGGTCCCTGGTAATAAAGTGGTTGGTCCCTTAGTGGCGACAGTTTCCCCTCTACCTCCGACCATGACAGGTTCTCTGGCCGGCAGAACCGTCACTTCTGGATTGATTGCAAGCTGCAATCCCAACCCTGCGCTGCTCTCTTGCTCCTGAATAGGGAAGAGCTTCAAGTTCGAGTCGAACATGAGTTCGACTCAAACATCGGCTGTTTGATCGTTCAACGAAGATCGGACATAATGGCCCATTCGCGCCAAATTCGAGCGACGCGTCAAGGCCCATAATGCACTGCGTCATCGAAGTGGATTGCTGGCTGATGATTGGCCAAGCATGCACTATGACCCGTATGCTTTGGCCAATCACAGCGCCGTAAGCAAGTACATGCCCCACACTATATAAGGCCGCCTGCACGTCGGCCCTGTAGCTAGATACTACAGGCAGGCAGTTCATTCAGTTAGCTGCAGTATATTCAGTACTGTATCCAGTTTAGCTAGATCTTGCTGCAGACCGTTCCTGTTGTTCTCTTTCTAATATACTACAGGCAGGCAAGTTCATTCAGTTAGCTGCAGTATATTCAGTACTGTATCCTGTGCAGCTAGATCTCACTGCAGACCATTCCTGTTGTTCTCTTCCTAATATACTACAGGCAGGCAGTTGATTCAGTTAGTTGCAGTATATTTAGTATATATATACATCCCAGCTTTGTGCAGCTACATCTCACTGCAGGCCATTCCTGGTGTATTCAAATACATTACAAATACATCAAATACAGTATGTCTGGAAGGCCAACAAGGAGAGGCAGATGCTCACAGGCCACTAAAAGAGGGCAAGCAGGCTCTGTAGCACATGGCCATGGGGCACGCTTGTCCTTTTTTTCAGCAGCTGGCCGTGTTGAGCCACAACATGCAGAAGAACTGGTAAAGTGGATGACCAAGCCGTCCTCATCATCCTATGTCACCCAAGCTCAGAGTACTTTGGCTGCAAATGCAGCTGCCAAAGCGGCCTCTTCCATCGGCTCAATGTCATCAGTCACTCCTTCCCTAGCCCCACCATCATGCCCTGAGGAGTCCCCCGAACTGTTCTACCACAGTGTTGGGTACATGCTGCAGGAGGATGCGCAGCGTTTTGAAGGCTCTGATGGTAGTACCCAGATTGAGGAAGGCAGTAACGTGAGCCCAGAGAGAGGGGGCACCCAAGAAGGACAACAAACTGGCAGTCATGTTTCCCCAGCTGCCAGGTTTGCTCCAGTGATGAGGAGGGAGGGGATGATGAGGTCACTGACTCTACATGGGTGCGTGATAGGAGAGAGGAGGAGGCACATCTCCAATGAGGCAGGATGCCCTCCAGGGGCCAGCTTAAGGGCAGCCAACCAACTGCATCACACCGCAGAGCTCCGCATGTGCAGAGCGCTGCTGCTTCCACGCGTTTTTCTAAAAGTTCTTTGGTGTGGGCCTTTTTTTCGAGATGCGTGCAGCAGATCGCACCGTTGCTGTTTGCAACATATGTCTGAAGTGTATCAAGCGTGGCCAAAACAACAGCCGCTTGGGCACCACATGCTTGACCAGACATATGTCGAACTCCCATGCATTCCGTTGGCAAGCGTACTTAAAAGACCCATGCCAAAGAACAAGGCGGACCTCTCCTTGCTCCTCATCAGCTGGGATCTCCTACCCCACTATACCTTCAGTTCTCTCAGAAACCTGCACTGAGAGGAATGAAGGTGTAGAATTAGGTGTGCCAAGTACTTGTGGGCAATCTGCTATTGCTACACCAACGTCCGATTGTAGCAGGCAAATTTCCCTACCCCAGTTGCTAAACTGGCGAAAGAAATTCGGTCCCAGCCATCCACGTGCCCAGCGGCTGAACGCTAGCTTGGCTAAATTGCTAGCACTCTAACTGCTACATTTTCAGCTGGTAGACTCTGCCCTCTTTCGTGAATTTGCAGAATGTGCGGTTCCTCAGTGGCAGGTTCCCAAATGCCACTTTTTTTCACGGAAGGCGATTCCGGCTCTCTACCGGCATGTGGAAGGTAATGTCTTGGCCTCGCTGGACAGGGCGGTCAGCAGTAAGGTGCATATTACCGCTGACTCATGGTCCAGCAGGCATGGACAGGGACATTACCTATCTTTGCAGTGCGGGTGCAGTATTGTTGGAGCTTGTTCCGTCACCACGCCACCAAGATGCTACTAGTGGTGATTGTGACACACCTCTCTCCTCCACCCCCTCCTCTTCTTCTTCCTCCATGGCCTCTTCCTCTATAGATCTGTCCTCGGATCCAGCGGTGCTCCATAGGCGTTCAAGGGGCTATGCAAGCACTCAGGCAAAAAGATGCCATGCGGTGCTTGAGCTGGTGTGCTTAGGGGACAGGAGCCACACTGGGGCAGAGATTCTGTCAGCTCTGAAGGGGCAGGCTCAGAGGTGGTTGACGCCAGTGGCTCATGGTCAAGGATGTATGCACTGTCCTGTCACCATTTGAGGAGGCCACGAGGATGGGGAGCAGTGACAGTGCATGCAACAGTGATACTGTCCCTCTTGTCTACCTGTTGGAGCACACGCTGCGTGGAATAATGGACAGGGCACTTGAGGCAGAACAGAGGGAGGAAGAGGATGACTTCCTTACCTCTCAAGGCCCCCTTTATCCAGACAGTGTTCCTGCGGGCCCGCCGATTACACAGGAGGAGGGGGAGGAGGAGGAGGATTGTGTCAGCATGGAGGTGGAGCCTAGCACTCAGCATCAGCAGTAGTCTTCAAGGGATCATTTACAGTCCCCAGAAACCCATAGACTTGTACGTGGCTGTTAGGAGGTGGCTGTGGATCAGGTCGTCCTTAGTGACCCAGAGGACTCCGGACTGAATGCCTCAGCAAACCTACGCTGCATGGCCTCCCTGATCCTTCAAAGCCTGCAAAAGGACCCTCGGATTTGTTGTATCAAGGAGAGGGATCAGTACTGGCTGGCAACCCTCCTTGATCCACGTTACAAGGGTAAGGTTGCAGAACATATTCCGCTGTCGCAGAGGGAGCAGAGAATGAAACATCTTTGGGAGGCCTTGCAGAAAGGTTTGTGTAACGTGTTTCCAGAGACTGGGAGGTTACAAATTCCTGGTCCTGGACAAGGTGTTGCTGAGGCTTCGGTCAGTCACAGAAGGAGTGGTGGAGAAGGTGGCCGCCTGACAGATGCGTTCAGACAATTTTTTAGTCCACAGCCCAAAGGTCTGATCGGTTCCAGCAACCATTGTTAGCGTCTGATTTACATGGTGCAGGAATACCTAGGGGCAAGATCAGACTTGGAGACCTTTCCAAGCGAAAATCCTCTGGGTTACTGGGTCTTGAGAATGGATCACTGGCCAGAGCTTGCACAGTATGCAGTTGAGCTACTGGCCTGTCCTGCATGCAGCGTTCTTTCGGAACACACATTCAGTGCTGCTGGAGGCTTTGTAACTGATCACAGGGTGCGCCTGTCCACTGACTCGGTTGATCGGCTCACCTTCATAAAAATGAAACAGCCTTGGATCACCAGCTACCAAGCACCTGATGCTGATGTAACCGACTAATTTTTTATGAATGTGAGATCCCTTGAAGACTGCCTATGCTGATGCTGAGTGACTGTCCTGTTATGCTGAGTGACTATCCTGTTCCTCCTCAACGTTTATGTTGATAGCTTGTAAGAACATTTTTGGTTCTGGGCACCGCCACCAGTGGCTAAGACCCAATTTTTCTGCCCCTGTTCAACAGGGGCGTGTAACTACAATTTTTGCTGTAATATTTTGCAGCAGGGCTTGTTCCTGCGCTAAAGTAGAGTATCTGTGAGGGGTTGCAGTGTTGTGGCACCAGCACCAGTGCCTAAAGCCAAAATTTTCTGCCCCTGTTGTTCAACAGGGGCATTCAATTACAATTTTTGATCTAATATTTCACAGCAAGGCCCGTTCCTGCGCCCATCAAGAGTAACTGTGAGGGCTTACAGTGTTGTGGCAACACCACCACACCACCAGTGCCTAAGGCCTAATTTTTCTGCCCCTGTTCAACAGGGGCATGTAATTACAATTTTTGATCTAATATTTCACAGCAGGGCCCATTCCAGTGCCCACCAAGAGTAACTGTGAGGGCTTACAGTGTTGTGGCAACACCACCACACCACCAGTGCCTAAGGCCCAATTTTTCTGATCCTGTTCAACAGGGGCATGTAATTACAATTCTTGATATAATATTTCACAGCAGGGCCCGTTCCAGCACCCACCAAGAGTAACTGTGAGGGTTTACAGTGTTCTGGTACCACCAACACCTAAGGCCCAAATTTCTGCAGAGTAAATAGGCCAGGCCCCTACTTTCAAACACCCGACTTACAAACGACTCCGACTTACAAATGGTGGGTGACAATAAGAAGTGGGAGGAAATCTACCCCTAGGAAGGGAAATTCTCTCCTGTAAGAGTTAATATGGGAAAAGGTGTCTCCTCCACTGATGCTTTATCCCCAATCCTTGTTTCCGTAAAAACTCCAAATTTTCAAAATTCGATTGTCATTGGGACAGAAAGTGAGGTGAAATCTTCTGAATAGGGGCACAGACAGCAAAACAAATGTTACAGGGGTGATGATAACCCTTCCCTATGTTATCCATACAAGACCCAAAGGGCCTGGTAAGGGGCTGGGGGGTTACCCATGCCATTTTTCTCAATAATCTTCATCCATATTGCCCGTACCTGGTATTACATTACAGCCACAAGTAGTTTTAAATGACTTTTATTCCTTTAGAAATATCATTTTGTGCAGGGATCCTTCTAAACACGGGAAACACACACCACTTTACAGGCATACTATAAACACCCCCCAGGTACGATATTTAAAGGAATATTTCACTTTTAATTTTTCACTTTAAGCATCATTAAAATCACTGCTTCCAAAAAAACAGCTATTTTTAAAACTTTTTTTTGCATTGATACATGTCCCCTGGGGCAGGACCCGGGTCCCCAAACACTTTTTAGGACGATTCCTTGCATATTAGCCTTTAAAATTTGCACTTTTGATTTCTCACGTTCGAGACTTTAACAGTGTTCGCAAGTTCGTGCAAACTTTCAGTCCGTTTGCGTTTTCTGGATGCAAACCGAACCTGGGGGTGTTCGGCTCATCCCTACTTCTGAATCTCCGGTCTAGCAGCCCGGGCAGTACAATACAAGTCCACCCAGACACCTTTGCCAGCAGGCCAAGGGATTCAAGAAAACCCCTGACTATTGGCTAGGATTTTTTTTTTTTTATTCTTTTATTTAAAATTTCACAAGTAAAATACATAGATAACATAAATCAAAAGAATATGTTTGAACAATAAAATAACATTGAAGTACATTATCAGACAATTATTTACAATATTTACATAACCCTCCCATCTCCCTCCCAAAACCCACCCACTTCCCTCCCAAACTCACCCACAAAAAAACAAAATGTACATAAACACAGTAAAGAAAATAGACATCTCACAACAATAAATATATCAAAAAAGTTTCAAAACAAACAATAAAGATAACAAAATATTAACAAAACAACCCACTCCCATCCCTCATAGCGAAAAATGACAAACTGTCCCTATTATATACTATGGCTCCACCCTATCCCTACACAAACAAAAAACACTCCTATATTCTTTCTCCACACTGTCCCTTTATCACCATCTGTACTCACCCTGAAAAACAAAAATAAAAAAAGGTTAATCGTTCAAAACATCAATAACATAATTCACATATTTACATTATATACACCATTGTTTCCACTCCTCCAACTTCCATAATTTCCTTGCATCCTTCTCTCCTAACTTTTTATAATCATAATATGCGTAATTGTAAATCTTTCCTCGGACCATGGCCACGCATTCTTTCACTTTACCACTTCCTGCTTAAAAATCAAAATATTCCGAACATCCCACAAACACTCTTTAATACAATTCACAACAATCCATAACAACCTCTCCTCATTCCTCCCGAGATCACACAAACCATATAACACTAGACATGTGCATTCGTTTTCGTCCGAATGCATTTTCGTCCGAATTTCAGGTATTTTCGTTATCGTTTTAACAAACGATAACGAAAGTGCAGAATCCGAAAAACGAAAGATCCGACATAAACAAATGCTTTATTTTCGTTTTCGTGGCTACAACAGTTCAATATAGATAGGAGATTTGACATGATGATGACAATAACAATCTGTGCCCATCAAACCTGTGGTCGAATGTGCCTAACCTTAACTCTATTAGTCCAAGATTATTCTACATAGAAAGCAAAAATTCGACACAGAGAGAAAAGATTCGACGTAGGGGAGAAAAGATTCGACGTAGGGGAGAAAAGATAAATAAAAATAATGATGATGATGAATGTTATTGGCTGATTGTAACCAAAGAGGAGGAGCAGTAAAATAGCTAGAACTAAGTACACACGTACTTTGGCTTATGGTGTCTGTTGAAAGTTCTAAGAAGATTCGACGGAGCAGGTAAACTATACGGCGTCGTACAGTTTAGCTGCTCCGTCGAAACTTCTTTGAACATTCGACAGACACCATAAGCCTTCAATGGCAGATTCGACCTTAATTTGGATTTTGGGACGAATGCAATTTCTAACGAAAAACGAAATAAATAAAAACGAATTTCGGGAGTAACTAAAGAAATTTATTTTCCGGACGAAAACGAAATTCCGAAACAAAATATTTCAGTGTGCACATGTCTATATAACACCATCTCATACATTACACTATTCACACCAGTCAACCCCTCAATCATCTTTTCCATCCTTTTCCATATTTTCTTCGCATAGCGACATTCCCAGAACACATGTACCACCCTCTCAATCCCCCCACACCCCAGCCTTGGACACACCTCACTGTCCACAAACCTTCTCCTTCTCTGAAACTCAGGCAAACACCCATGCACCCCCATCCATGCAATATCCTTCTCTCTATTATCCACTCCCTTACAGCACACATTCTTCCAGACTTTCTTACATTCGGCTACTCTTAAACCACCTATTCCTTCCATCTCCTCCCTTTCATTCAGTATCTGCATAACCTTCTTACTGTCACACCATTTATCACGTGTCACATCCTGCAACCCATACCTCCTCATACACCTTTCAATCCTCACATAAAACCAAGGCACAACAAAACATACAGGTTTCCTCAAATCAACTTCACACAACTTATATTTCCGTAACACAATCCCACATGCATATTTTACCATACACCCTACAACATTCTCTTTCTCACTTAATCTCACACACATACTTACATACTTCACCACCAGAAATTTCTCAATACTCACCATACCTTTCCCGCCATTCATTACTCCTTTCATTACTTTCTCTCTTTTCAACTTCTCCATCTTAGACGACCAAAAAAAGGAAAAACACACTCTCACAATTTGTTTCATCACTCTATCTGGAGCTGGAAACACATAATATAAAAATAACAAAATCGGAATCACAACAGCCTTCACAATCAACACCTTCCCTTCCAACGATAAAGTCCTTAAAGACCAAAAATCAATTTTATTTTTTACTTTCACCAACGCATCCTGCCAACTCTCTCTCCCATACAAATCAGAATCAAACTTGACACCTAAAATCCTCACTCCTCCCTCACAAAACTTCCAACCACACTGTTCAATCCTCCTCCACACACCAAACAATTTACACTCACTTTTCCCCATATTCACACAGAAACCACTTGCCAAACAAAAAATTTCAATCAACAACTTTTCAGTCCTGCCATATCTCTACAAATCACTGTAACATCATCCATATATCCTATTACTTTCAAAACCCTGCCACCACTCCCTGGTACCTCCACCCCTCTCACACACTTATCTTTCATCAACATCCTCAACAAAGGTTCAATCACACAAATAAACAACACGGGTGATAACGGGCAACCCTGTCTCACACCCGATCTAATGCTTATATCATTCGTCATCCACCCATTCACCAATACCTTACTCACCATACCTCTATACAAACACTTAATCCACCCAATCAGCACCTCAGGTAACCCCATTCTCCTCAATACTTTAAACATAAAATCATGCGACACTCTGTCATACGCCTTTTCAAAATCCACAGCCAACACCGCCACTTCCTGTTTGCTCTCCTTACAAAACCATAACACATCCCTCAAGCTTACCAAACTTTCTGCAATAGACCTCCCAGGCACCGCACACGCTTGCTGCTCCCCCACCAATTTCTCCACCACCGCACGCAACCTATTTGCCAACACCTTCGCCACCACCTTATAATCTACATTCAACAATGATATAGGCCTCCAATTCTTCAACTCTCGCTTGTCACCTTTTTTATACAACAAAACAATCATGCTTTTTGACATAGATTCAGGCATCCTCCCCTCTTCCAAAACTTTCATCACCATCTCATACATACAGTCACCAATCACTTCCCAAAACGTACAATAAAACTCAACTGGCAAACCATCACTCCCAGGTGTCTTACCTTTCTTCATACTCCCCAGACATTCATCAACTTCACCTTTACTCACTTTCTCCCCTAACATACTCTTATCCTCCCTATCCAGACACATCTCCACCTGCTCCAACACTTCCTTCTCAACCCTCTCATCCCTCTTCTTTTCCATATATAAAACGGAATAAAACTTCCAGATTTAATCTCACAACCTCCTTTTCCCACTTACCACCTGTCCATTCTCATCCAACACACTTGACAAATCCACCTTCCCACCATATACCTTTTTAAAGAAAAAACGCGTACACTTCTCATCCTTCTCCTTCACTACCATCCTTGCTTGCGACATAATCTCTCTCCCCCTCCGCTCCATAAAGACTCGCAATTTCCCTCTTGATTCCACTAATTCACACCCCACATTCTCTCCCCATTCCCTTAGTTCTTCCAAATATTCCAATCTCTTTAGCCACCATTCATACGCCTCACGTTCCTTTTTCGCAATCTCACAACCCTTTCTTACAAAAAACCTCTTAGTCTGACCTTTCACCCACTCCCACCACTCGATCACACTTAAAAAATCATTCCTCCTCCTTTTAAGTTTCCCAAAAAACTCAACATACTCTCTTTTCACACCCTCATCTTCCAATAATTCCACATTCAACTTCCACACACCTTTACCATACGTTACCTCAGATTCCATACTCACAACACACTCAATCCGACCATGGTCCGAGAAAGGCTCCCGCTGAATCATAAAGGAATCCGGCTGCAAATTTTTGGAAATAAAACAAAAATCAATTCTAGATTTCACATTACCCTTATCGCTAAAATAAGAAAACCCACCACCTTCACCCACATCCCTTAACCCAAACAACCGCAAAATCTCACCCAACTCTTTCCCAGACTTATCAACATCCCCACCACCACCTCCATCCCCACATCTATCCCCATTACGTAAAATACAATTAAAATCCCCCAACACAATAATAGGATCCCTCCCCCCCCAAAAAAACTTCATTTTCTCAAACAATTCCAACCTCCCCTTTTTATCAACCGGTGCATACACACAAAATAACTTAAAACAAACACCCCCATATTCCAAAGTAACAAATAAACACCGTCCCACCTCCACCTCCACCTTAATTAAAATCTTAATTTTTTTATTTTTAATAAGAATCCCCACACCACTATTCCTGCTCCGACCCAATGACCATACTGCATCCCCCTGGGTCCATCTTGCAGTATGTGGTTCCTCCCTCATGTTGCAGTCCTGCAAGCAAAAAACATCATTAGCATAGCCAGACAAGATTTTAAAAATTGCTGCCCGTCTAGATGCCATCCCAATGCTTCTGCAATTGAGGGAAGATACCCGTAAGGCCATAGAAAATTAGGAAGGGATCATGTTCCTGTCATGACTTTTTCTTTTTTCCACTTTTATCCCTGGCCCTAGTCCTTGGCCCCACCCCTGACCCAAGGCTCACCCCGCCAGATTTTTTCTTTGCCTTCCCCTTTGGCAACCTGCAGTACCCTATCACCTCCTGCAGTTCGGACACCTGACCAGTGCTCACATAGGATGGTGCCTGCGAGGAGTCCGAGTCGATCACTACATCCGATGCTTCAGGCTCTGGAGAGTTCAGGAAGGAGCCTATGACCTGGGAGGACTCAGCCATCTTTCTTTTTAGGGAGAGTTGCCCCACCTCCATCTCCTCTTCCTCCTCTGAGCCCTCCGATTCCTCACCGTTCCCCTCCGACTCCCCCTCGGCCAGAAGGTGCCCAGGGACACTCTTCTCAGATACAGGAGAGGCCCCCTCCTCCCTTCCGGCGTCAACAGGGGAGGGACCTGGCTCACCCTCCATAGGTGGGCAGACATCAGCCCGCACTACCACTTCCTCAGGCAGCACTATGGCCTGCTCAACGGAGTTCACCGCAGTGGTTGGAACGGAACCCAGTCTGGCCACATCTGCATAGAACAACACCTGCTTGCCCCTGACCGCCTCATCCTCCACAGCTTTTCCCGCCACAGCCACTGGAGTGGGCTCAGCCGCCCTGTTTACCTTCGGGCACTGTCTTGCAAGGTGCATCCTACTACCGCAGATGTGGCAGCTCTTCTTCTCCGGACATTGACCAGCTCCATGACCCTGCTTGAAGCAGTTGCGGCATGTCAACCCGGCCTCGCACTGGTCTTTGGTGTGCCCGAAAGCAAAACACTGCCTGCAAAAGAGGGGCTGACCAGGATACCACAGGTAGCCAGGATTCCTCCCAATGGAGAAGGACTGAGGGGGGTGCCTGACGCCACCTATACCCTCCTGATCCGCCCTAACGATCACCCAAAATTTCCGCTGCCCATTAAAGGTGCCTAGCACATTTGTCAGTTTCACGCCTGCTGAAACTGACTCGCAGTACCTGAATAAAAAGGCAGCGATTTCCCCATCCTGTACAAAAGGATTGTACATATGCACAGTGATGGGGACCCGCACTTTCGTCTCGCTCGACAGGAATGTGATCCCTTCCAGCATCTCATCGCCCTCTTTCTCGCCCTTCCGTAGCATACATGTCTGCAGGTCTTCCTTTTTCCAGAAAGTAACATCATACATTCCAGTGGTAGGAAAACACTGCATGCAAAAAATGGCTTCTCTCGGCATCCCAAAAAGGTCTTCAATCAACTGCTTTTGAATGAAGTGCAATCCGATCTCGCCACGTCTAGGCTCGGCCACGAGCAGCCTCAAAGTGTTTGGTGCGCTCGGCGGCCCCACCATACCTACGCCCACCAATCCCACAGCTAACTCATGGATGGTAGGGAAAGGCAATCACTCTCGTGCACTCACGGTGGCGTCCCCCCCAATAGCAGCATGGGATGCACCCGAGAGGGACTGGCACCGGTCGTTACCTAATGACAAGAACAAGGCAGAAACTACACTTGGTCTTAGCCAAAAGGCAGTGTTCGAAAGTTCGCGCAAACTTTCAGTCCGTTCGCGTTTTCTGGATGCAAACCGAACCTGGGGGTGTTCGGCTCATCCCTACTTCTGAATCTCCGGTCTAGCAGCCCGGGCAGTACAATACAAGTCCACCCAGACAGCTGTCCAGGTGGCACAGAACACAAATCACCTGACTTCACCAGAATAGGCTTTGCCAGCAGGCCAAGGGATTCAAGAAAACCCCTGACTATTGGCTAGGATACCCCACATACCCGTAATCTAACCCTGCATGCCCTTCTCGTATCTAGTACCACCAAGTACAACAAGGTCAAGTGCAACAAGATCAGACTTAGGGAGAAATCAATTCATCTCTAACAATTAAACCAAGATGACTATTCCTGGCAAGTAAATTTTGGGGAGCAACCCTGCCTAAACTCCAGGGTGCTATAGGTATATATATATATATATATATATATATATATATATATACAGCAGCGAAAAGAATGGTTTACATTAGCAAACTACAAATACCAGCAAGGCATAAAAGATCCTTGCAGAAAAAATAACAATGGTCAAAGGTATTTCAGGAAAAGTATACAGCAAAAATCATAATTAGATCCAGGCAGCATGTTTATGCCGCATAGAGGGAGTAACCCAGATGCAGCCACACGGACAAGTAAATAGCTAGATGTTACCTGGCATCTCATAGTCACATGTGTCCACCTCAGTAAGGCTCCATATTAGGCTTCCCCCTGAAAACAACCCCAGCATTAAAAGGATGATGGTACCTCTTTACATTTAATTCACCATAACTAGCAGAGGCCTTTTCCTTATCATTTTCTTACCAGCTATAATAAGGCTTACCCGTAGCTACCCAGGATATCTTCTAAACCTGGTTTAGGAGATATTCCCTATATTTGCATGTGCCAATGTCATCGGCACATGCACACTGAAGCAAACTGAAGCAATGACACCTACGTGCCGTTTGCTTCAGTGAGTGTGCTGTCACCGGTGGCTCCCACGCGGGAGTGACATCATCATGGCTCCGGGCAACCACAGCACCGGAGCCGCGATACCCGGAAGTAACCCCCGAGAGTGATGTCGCTGGCCGGTGCTGTGTACAGGCACCGCAAAGAGGGCTTCGATCTCAGGTGAGTATTACATAATGAGCTAGTATGCTATGTATACTAGCTCATTATACCTTTGTCTTGCAGGTGTTAGTTTTTTTTTTTTTTTCAAAGTGGGTTTACAACCACTTTAAAGAAACAAAAAGCAAACACAAGCATGCCATTTCAGTGACAATAGCTTGTCTAGTAGCCTTCCAAAGGACCTAATTTAAACATAAAATATAATCTCCTCTTGATTTCAATGCAATTCAAGTTCAAAATCCTAGTTCGAGAATTTCTTTTTAATTTGCCAAATTACAGCCTAACTAAATTTTGTCAGAATTGCTCAACATGCTTCAGAAGCAAATTTTTCGGTGTATATTGGAAACTTTCCTGTAACGTCCATACTATTTTGTTTTTTCAGAGAACAACTTCAGGAGACAGAAATGCGCCTAAGGTCATCCGTCAAGCAAATTTTGAAATGTGCTTTTGAACAGGAAGACATAACTTCCCCGGTGCTACTACCACTTGCTGATTGCATTATCAGTGCGTTGATACTGGAATCTATCAGTAAAAATGAAGATGAATACATGAGGAATCTGGAAAAGATCTTAAAGATGCTAAAATGCGGAGGCCAGCTGTTACTTTTTGGGTTAGTAGATTCAACCTACAAGATTGTTAAAGGGAAACGGATCCATTTATTTAAATGTAATGAGGAGTTCGTGAAAAACGCCCTCGGTAAGCTGGGTTTAGTCATTGATTACTATGCAGTGAAGACCAGAAGCAATGTCAGCGATCTCATTGATTATAGAGCTGTTTTATTTATTGTAGCACACAAAGGGGAGTAGATGATTGGTACCAATAGCATTATTCTCAAAGGCCCATCAACGGGCAACAAATATAATTAATCATTGACCTACTAATGGGGTCAGAAATCACAGCAGCTGTGCTAAATTCAGCAATGTTATTTTGCATTAATCTGTGTTAAATTGTGTTAACAAATGTTCCTATCTTAATAAAGATCATTCAGAATTTAAATGTGTGTTGACTTGTCTTGGAGCAATATTGTAATACTTTCATGCGTAAAACATCTTTTATCTATATATTGATAACCAATACACTTCAGAACATTTACAGTGTCTCTTTCATCAAAATATAGTTAAGGATTATATAAAAGTATAGATAGAATGTATGGATAATATGTTAAAATACATAAAAACATTTACATTATCAGGTTCAATACTTTATGTGTTTATAAGGAGATAAAACATAGGGAGATTAAAGGGGTTGTAAACCCTCGCGGTTTTTCACCTCAATGCATTATATGCATTGAGGTGAAAAAAACTCTTGTAGTGCACCAGAGCCCCCCTTTTACTTACCTGAGCCCGATCATTCCTGCCCCAGAGATGAGCACATCCGCTCCAGCCGGTGTCTCGGGTCCTGATTGGATAGATTGATAACAGTGCAGCCATTGGCTCCCGCTGCTGTCAATCAAATCCAGCGACGCAGGATCCAGGGGGGTGGAGCCGAGTCCTGCTGTCTGTGTCAATGGAAACAGCAGCAGGACACGGGAGCGCGCACGCATGATTGCCCCAAGGGAGAGCGCATCTCCGATGGGGCACTCAAGAAAAGGAGGAGTGCGGTTGAGGGACCCCAGAAGAGGAGGATCGGGGCCACTCTATGCAAAACCAAATGCACAGAGGAGGTAAGTATGAAATGTTTGTTTATTTATTTTTTTTTAAAAGGAACCTTTAGTTATCCTTTAAAGTAATAAGTGTTGTACAGGATGGTAGGGATAGGTCCTGGATGGCACGTATATTTCCCCACTTTTGGGTTGTGGTCCCTTTAAGGGAGAGCTTAAGATACATTTATTAGTACTCAGGGGTTCTCATCCATGCAAGGTAAGGGGTTCTGGGGTAGTCCGATCAGAGAAGAGAGGAGTGACTTACAATACTCTCTGGATTGATAAGTCCTCATTTGGAACATGAAATTTGGAGGTTCGGAGAGAGAAATGTGGATGGGAGAGAATCTCCAACCCTGATTACAGGGACTCTTGCCCAGAACGGGTTAACCTGTTAGCATCAACGACCAGAAAAGGCAGAGGAAGCACTTACCGTATATACTCGAGTATAAGCCGTACCGAATATAAGCCGAGGCACCTAATTTACCACAAAAAACTGGAAAAACTTATTGACTTGAGTATAAGCCGAGGGTGAGAAATGCACAGCTACTGTAAGTGGAAAAAGAGGGTCTACAATGCCCATCTGCAGCTGCATGCTTTCCCTGTGTCCATTGCATGCTTTCCCTGTGTCCATTGCATGCTTTCCCTGTGTCCATTGCATGCTTTCCCTGTGTCCATTGCACGCAGCCTCCCTGTGTCCATTGCAGCCTCCCTGTGTCGATTACATTGCAGCTTCCCTGTGTCCATTGCATTGCAGCCTCCCTGTGTCCATTGCAGCCTCCCTGTGTCCATTGCAGCCTCCCTGTGTCCATTACATTGCAGCCTCCCTTTGTCCATTACATTGCAGCCTCCCTGTGTCCATTACATTGCAGCCTCCCTTTGTCCATTACATTGCAGCCTCCCTGTGTCCATTGCATTGCAGCCTTCCTGTGTCCATTGCATTGCACCTCCCTGTGTCCATTGCATGCATCCCTGTGACAATCTGCCTACTTGATCAGCCCGTGTCATGCAGTCAGATGGCAGCCATCCAAGGTATAAAAGCTGCGCCTCGTCCTCGTCCGTGATAGGCGGAACACTCAGTTTCCCAGCTGTCAGTGTTTAGTGTTCGGCCTATCACGGACATCCTCTCGTCCTCGTCTGTGGGATGAGGACGTCGGTGATAGGCAGAACACTAAACACTGACTCACTGCTGGGAAACTGAGTGTTCCCCTATCACAAACGAGGACGAGGAGGAGGCGCAGCTTTATTACACTGGTCGGCTGCCATCTGAACATGACACTGGCTGATCAAGTATGCAGAGATGGCAGTCACTCGAATATAAGCCGAGGGCACTTTCAGAACAAAAAATGTGCTGAAAAACTCGGCTTATACTTGAGTATATACGGTAGCTTCTTTTCTGTGAGGTGGAGTAGAAAAGAACACAGCTAAATGAGAAATGTGTGCTAGCAGCTGAGACAAGGTTGCTGAACTGTAGTGACCTCCTCCTTGGGACCTTTTAGATAGACAGGAGCTTTCAAACACCCAGTTAAGGGACAAGTGTGAGTGTCAGTGAGCCGAGCATTTGTGTGTTGCACCAACAATAATGGACTATTTTGGTTTCCTGAGGACAAGCTGTTTTTTCTGTTAGCCTGTTTTTCACAATTATAGGGACTGTTTGCTTTTACCGACATGCTTGGCTGATAATCTCGGGCTCCAATATCACAGTGTATATAAAATGGCTAAAATACTTTTGTAATCCAATAGCATGAAAAATAAATTACTTTAAATATTAATTAGATATATTGTACACATTCTAAACTGAGAAGTAAATATTTACATTAACATAAAATACTATCATATCAAGAAAGACAGAATGGGAAGGGACTTTAACCACTTCCCGCCCGCCCTATGGCGGATTGACGTCCGGGAAGTGGTTCAGTTATCCTGACTGGACGTCATATGATGTCCAGAAGGATAACATGCCGCAGCGCGCCCCCGGGGGCGCGCATCGCGGCGATTGGTGGATCGCTGTGTAAGTCTGACACACCGCTACACCGATCCTGGTAAAGAGCCTCCAATCACGGCTGATCACGCTGTCAATAGGAAGAGCCGTTGATCGGCTCTTCCTCACTCGCATCTGACAGACGCGAGTAGAGGAGAGCCGATCGGCGGCTCTCCTGGCAGGGGGGGTCTGTGCTGATTGTTTATCAGCGCAGCCCCCCCCCCGCAGATCACCACACTGGACCACCAGGGATCGCCACTAGGACCACCAGGGAAGGGGCAACATGTGGATGGCCAGGTATGTACCCCATGGCCATCCACCACATGTGCCCAGTGTGCCAAATCTGTGCCAATTGCTGTATCCATACACGCGTCACATATCAACTATGCAGATATACCTCACAATATGTGGATTAAAAGATATGCATATGCAAACATCGGGATAGTTCAAAAACTCCAAGAGCCAGGAGACAATTCAAGGGGAAGTGTCCTAGAATATAGCAAATATTTGGAAAGTATTTCATCCAATGCATGACCAAAAGAGCCCTTACCCCCATAGAGAGGCATGGATAATGTACACTATATTGTCAAAAGTAGTTCTATTGGGTTGAGGTCAGGACTCTGTGCAGGCCAGTCAAGTTTCTTCACCCAATACTTGATTGTCCATGTTTTTATGGACCTTGCTTTGTGCACTGGTCCAAATCATTTGGTGGAGGGGGGATTATAGTGTGGGGTTGTTTTTCAGGGGTTGGGCTTGGCACCTTAGTTCCAGTGAAGGTGTCAGCATACCAAGACATTTTGGGCAATTTCATGTTCCCAACTTTGTGGGAACAGTTTGGGGATGGTCCCTTCCTATTCCAGCATGATTGCACACCAGTATACAAACAAGGTCCATAAAGACACGAATGAGTGAATTTGGGGTGGAGAAGCTTGACTGGCCTGCACAGAGTCCTGAACTCAACCGATAGAACACCTTTGAGATGAATTAGAGCAGAGACTGCGAGCCAGGCCTTCTCGTCCATATCATTGCCTGACTTCACAATGCGCTTCTGGAGGAATGGTTAAACATTCCCATAGACACACTCCTAAACCTTGTGGACAGCCTTCCCAGAAGAGTTGGAGCTGTTACGGACTAAGACGGGGATGTCATTAAAGTACAAGTGTGTGTAAAGGCAGGTGTCCCAATACTTTTGGTAATATAGTGTATACAGTACTGTGCAAAAGTTGTAGGTAAGTGTGAAGAAATGCTGTAAAGTAAGAATGCTTTCAAAAATCTATATTTCAATTGTTTGTTTTTGTCAATTTACAAAATGCACAGTGAGTGAATAGAAGAAAAATCTGGTGTGACCACCCTTTGGCTTTAATTCAGCATCAATTCTTCTAGGTATACTTGCACACAGTTTTTGAAGGAACTCGACAGGTAGTCATTCCAAACATCTTGGAGAACTAAGCACAGATCTTCTGTGGATGTCAGCTGCCTCAAATTCTTCTGTCTCTTCATGTGATCCCAGTCAGACTCCATGATGTTGAGATCAGAGCCCTGTGGGGGCCAAACCATTACTTCCAGGACTCCTTGTTCTTCTTTAAGCTGCAGATAGTTCCTAATGACATTGGCTGTATGTTTGGGGTCATTGTCCTGCTGCAGAATAAATTTGGGACCAATCACAAGCTTCCCTGATGGTATGGCATGATGGATAAATATCTGCCTGCATTTTTCAGCATTGAAGAATCCCATTGATCCCGACAAAATTTCCAATTCCATTTGCAGAAATGCAGCCCCAAATTTGCAAAGAACCTCCGTCATGCTTCACTGTTGCCTGCAGATGCTCATTATTGTAAGACTGCTCTCCAGCCTTCAGTGAACAAACTGCCCCCTACTACAACCACACTCACACTCTTTTATTCTTGGTGACCCAACACCTTGGTCATTAAAAAAAAAAAAATACACATACACAATAAAGCCTCCATATCTATGACTTCAACAGTTCACCTGCAGTAATGAAATCGCTAAAAAAGCAGTCTGGATTTCCATGAAAACATCTGTTGTATCAGAAAGGCAATTAAACCACATAAAATGATTACAGTAAAGCCACATATTATATCAATTTTACATCCTGACATTCTCATATGACATTACTATGTACAGAGATGCTCAAATACAACCAAAATTTCTAAAAGCATGTAATGCAATATTTGGTAAAGTGGCATATTCAAAAATATGTTGTGCATATAAAGTACTGTATACCCTATGAGGCAGAATGTCCCCCAAACTGCCACCACTGTGTAAAGTATATATGTATTCCATACACTGTTCATTTTGATTTAGTTTTAGTCATAGTCCTTTTTTTTAAATCAGATCTTTTTTTTTATTAAAGATAAATAAAATTCCATTGAATACAGTAAGTCAAGTGGTTACATTTCAGCACATAAGTCGAATTCAATGTCATAGTACATGAGAACAACCAATATTAATGTTACATGGCGAAATACATCATCACATTCCACATAAGGCACTTATCAATCTTTATCTCTGAATTAGGTACATTTGTGCGATGCATTTGTTATACTTATGACTTTCGCAGGTCATTATTTGTTCTATATAACTTCTATTGGTCATTTTCCAGTGAACTTTTTGTTTTGTTCCCTTTCCTTAGTTTACGTTCCGCTGGACCCAACGGGGTCAACAATACCTATTATTAGACTAGGCAAACTATGTACATATTGGCCTCTGCGTTAACCATCTGCCACCTCCCATTTGTTTCAGTTAAAGACATCACATATACGGTATAAGGTTTTTCATCTCTAGATCAATAACATTATATCCTGTTCTATATTATTATCTATGTTGGTGTTCCTACTGTATGGACTCTGCCACCCAAAATTCTATTATGGACCAAGCTCGATGGGGCCAGTCCAGGTGTGTCTAGCCAAGGATCCCATATATTTTCAAATTTGTTTGGACAGCCTCTATGTTTATATGTGAGTTGTTCTCTGATTAGAGCATCATTTACCACCGCAATCCACTCCGTTACTGTAGGGCTCATTGTGGATAGCCACTTTCTGGCAATAAGCTTCCTAGCTAAGAATAGTGTCCTCAAAATGGCGATGTACGTATGAGGAGTGTACTGTTCTTCATCCAACCATCCCAGTAAACAAAGTTTAGGGTCATTTATAAATTTGATATTCCATATACTGTTGATAGTGTTTATCACTGAGGCCCAGTACCTCTGCAACTTCGGACATTTCCACAACATATGAATAAGTGTACCGTTGTCGATAAGACAGAGAGGACATAGTGGATCATCTCTCCTGTGCCATTTGTGTAATTTTTCAGGTGTGCGATATGTACGGTGAATAATAAATAATTGAGTGAGCTTTTGAGAGGGGCACAGGGACACCTTAAGTACATTCTCTAGAATGTTACTCCATTCCTCGTCTGAGATTTCCCCTATGTCCTCTCTCCAGCCCCCTCTACAGCCCAAAGTCATTGCCCTAGATACATGGTCAATAAGGGAACCATATATAGCGGAGATTTGTCCCTTCCGGGATGATGACGTAACTAGTTGTGTGAGCACCCCAGTTTTAACCAGTTCCCATTTGGATGTTTTGCTTTGTGCTGTTATGGCATGTCTAAGTTGTAAATACTGATAAAATGAGGTGTTTGGCAAATTAAATTCTGAGCGTATTGATTGGAAATCTCGTAAGACCCCCCCATAATACAATTGTGGAATGTATTGAACTCCCTTTTTCCCCCAGTTAGAGAAATTCTCCAACTTACTGAGTTCCGGGTAATTACGATTATTCCATATTCGTGACCAGTTTGTGTATCTGTCATATTGGAGATGTTGTTTTGTTTTGTTCCAAATTTTGTCAATGAGTATTAGCGTGGGGAACTGTATCAGTGCTCCTAACTCGCCTGCTTCTATGCACTCCACAAGACCATCACAAGATAGTTGTGTACTCACAATGTTCCGAATAGGATCAGAAGACTCAGGGTGGAGCCAGCTATAAAATAATAAAATGGATTTGGGACCGCCAATCCACCCGAGTCCTTATGCAGTGCATACAGCAGTTGTGGGCTCCAGATCATCTTGATCAGATTGCACCTACCAACCACAGAAAGGGGTAGCCGGGTCCAGCTGACAAGCTTTTCTTTAAATTTTTTAAGGAGTGGGTCTATATTTAGTTTTATATATTGATTCAAATTAGGGTGTATGATTATGCCTAAATATTTAAATTTATCCACCACTTTAATTTGTTCGGCTATTTGAGGAAGGGATCCTACTAATGGGTCTAGGGGCAGTATTGTCGATTTATCCCAATTTATTTTAAATCCGGAAAAGTTTCCGAACATCCCAATCAGTTCCATAAGTTTAATCAGAGAAGTGGACGTGTCACCTAAGAATAAGAGGGCGTCGTCTGCATATAATGCAATTTTTTCTTCCGTTTCTCCCCGTCTAAAGCCTACTATTTCTGTGTTTCCCCTTATAGCCGCCGCCAGTGGTTCAACAGCCAAAGCGAAAAGTAAAGGCGACAGAGGGCAGCCCTGTCGGGTTCCCCTGTATAAATCAAATGATGAAGATAATGTGTTATTGATTCTGATACAGGCCTTAGGCGATTTATATAGCAGCTTGATCCAAGAGATTATGGTGTCCCCAAGATCAAACTTCGCCAATACTTTCCATAGGTACTCCCACTCCACACTATCAAACGCCTTAGCAGCATCTAACGATAGTATAGCTCTTTGTCCCTGATTGTCTGTGGGGATTTGCATGTTAAGATAGAGACGTCTTAAGTTATTTGCCGTGGACCTATTTGGTATGAAACCGGCCTGATCCGGATGTACCAGTTTAGACACCACTTTGGAAATCCTCATGGCGATAATTTTCGTAAGAAGTTTCAGATCCGTATTCAAAAGTGAAATGGGTCTGTATGATTCTGGTTGATCCGGTTCTTTCCCTGGTTTTAAAATTACCACTACCACCGCTTCATACATAGATCCCGGCAAGGAATCAGATTTAATTGCTTCTGTGAGTGTGTGTAGTAATTCTGGCAAAAGTATTCCTCCAAACTTTTTATATAGTTCGATCGGTATACCGTCGCTACCTGGAGCTTTTGAGTTGGGGAACGTGGCCATAGCAAGTTGCATTTCTTCTAGGGAGAGAGGTGCATTTAAAAGTTTTTTATCTAAACTCTGGAGTTTGGGTAGTGTAATGGATTCCAAAAACTGTGTCAGCTCTTCTGGGTAAGAAACTTTTGAAGAATATAGATCCTGATAAAAGGATGAAATTTCTTGCAGTATGGACGGTGTATCAGTCATTAGCAATGCCGATTTAGTTTTTATGTTATGTATAATTGGAGAGGAATTTTGTGATCTAGCTATCACTGCCAGCATGTGCCCAGTTTTCTCTCCTTCCTCAAAATATGTTTGGGTTGTAAGAAATCTTTTATTATTAGCTTGTTGCAGGTGTACAGAGCGGGATAATTTCTGCGCATCTATCCACTGCCGTTCATTATCAGAGTTAGGATCCTTCAGAAATACCTCCTCTGCTCTTTCTACCCCTTTAGCCACATCCTCTGCCCATTGTTTGCTCCTGGTCTTGATTGTACTAATTTCCTTTACACACATCCCTCTAATAAACGCTTTCAGGGCGTCCCAGACCATCCCAGGTGCAGCCGAATGTTTATTATCCTCTAGAAAATTGCTAATGCTCATTTGAATATGTTCAGTGTTTGTGAACAATTGGAGCCAAAGTGGATTCAGTTTCCAATGTACAGGCATACTAGTTTTTTGGAGGTTTAGACTAAGCTGCACCGGAGAGTGGTCAGACAACCCTCTAGCCAAATATATCACCTTTGGATCATATCGACAAATTAACTCTTTCCCAAAAGCGTAGTCTATTCTAGATCGAGTCGAGTGCGTCAGTGAGTGACAGGAGAACTGGGCCTGTAGAGGAGACGAGCGTCGCCATATATCTATCAGTCCAAGTTCTCCCAGAAACTTAGCCAGCGGGGTGTACATTCTAGGTCCCTGGGGACAGAATTTTTTACGTACATCTAAAGATAAATCCATTGCACTGTTAAAATCCCCCAAAACGTACACCGGCAACTGGGGGTATTTAGACAAAAATCTAGCAAAACATTGCAGTACTGTTAGTGTAAAAGGTGGAGGTATATATATATATTGGCAAAAATACATTAGTCATAGTCCTTTGACTAAAATGCCATTTTAGTTTTAGTCATATTTTGGTCATCTGAGTTGTTTTAGACATATTTTAGTTGACTAAAATCTCCAGCAATCACCTGAAATTCCACTTTCATCTGAGCTCCATCTGTCTGTTAAAGCCCCAGGCCCCTGACTCTATCGGCAAGCTGTATTGTCTGAGAGACATACAGTCCATCTGTCTGCATGCTGCCTGGGAGTTCTGGAACATTGCCCCGCAAACCACAGAAGAGGAACTCTTCCATCAGATTGGTGTCTGTCTGGATGTGACGAGGTGAGTGTTCCCCCTCCCAGCAAGGTAGCAGTGCTCAGCAAAGTGTAAAATAACGCCCTCCCCAGACTGTCCAGTTCTCTTCCCTGTGCACTCCCTCACTCCCACTTACTTCCCCATCGCCATTTGCAGGTCACCTCTCCATCCTCAATATATAATGCCCCCTGTCCTGTGCACTCCCTCACTCCCACTTACTTCCCCATTCCCATTTGCAGCCTGGTATTACAGCCAATAGAGTTTACAGTTTATTTGTTTTTTGTAAGTTGCACTTCTGTTTGTCAAAAAGCAATACTTTTGTTTGTTTATGAAACTTATTTTTATTTATAAAGACATTATATATCACAGTAGCTAAATCTGTTTCTGTAGTGTATGTTCAAAGATTAATACCATAAACAGTAACATTTTAATCGATTTTTATTTGAGAAGTATTTTAGATTTTTGTTTCAGACCTAGTACTGACAAATGAGGATGGACTGTCTGATGTTGAGGTGGGAGAGAATTTGGGTTCTAGTGATCACCAATGTCTTTGATTTGATATTAAAACAAGAACTGAAAAATCATATACAAAAACAAAAGTTTTAGATTTTAAAAGGACACATTTTGCTGAAATGGGGAAATTTCTAAAAAAAAATTACTGAAATGTTGTAGTAAAATGACAGGAGAAAGTGATCAGTGGGCACTATTACAGTCTACCATCCTGATTACTAGATTATATGTCAGGCAAGTATCAGAAACCATGAACCAGACTGAGACAGAAGTACAATAAAATCACGCTTGTTTATTAATAAAAATAAAAAGGTAAATAGAGAAAGCATAGTCAAAGCATAGCCAAAGTCTAGTAACCGGATCGGGTAGTCAGCCAAGCCAGAGTTCAGTAACCTGATCGGGTAGTCAGCCAAGCCAGAGTCCATTAACCGGATCGGGTAGTCAGCCAAGCCAGAGTTCAGTAACCAGATCAGGTAATCAGCCATGCCAGAAGTCAGGGATCCAAGTAGAGGAACAGCAAGCAGGATAAGGAGCCAGAAAGGATGTCAGCAAAGCCAGTCTTTAAACAGGAATGCAGGAGATGGTTTCTTATGATGTGACCAAGACAATTTTAGGAATGAATTGAGCTGGAGATCTTTAAGTAGGCAGGACTGACGAGCAGATCCACAACAGCTGGTTAACTGTGGAGAGGGATAAGAGCTGGCAATTTGCAGACAGCTGAGCAGCCAGCTCAGAGAAGGAAGGGCTGAGCCAGCCCTGACTGCAAGTTAGTAAGAATAAAAGGAAAAAATCAATATGGTTCACTAAAGAGGTAGGTAGGATACTTAAGGAAAAACTAAATTAGCATATAGAACATTCAAGGAAACAGAAGGTGTTAGCTGACAGAGAGGAGTATAAAAATAGACAAAAGGAGGCCAAACACATTATCAGTGCTGCCGAAGCACAGAAAGAGGAGGAAATTGCTAAATCTATTAAGAAAGGAGATAAAACCTTTTTTAGGTACATTGGTGACAGGAGGGAGACTAGGATGTAGCAAACCATTTAAACAATTACTATTCAGTCTTCTCAGAAATAAATTGCACTAACGATAACAAGTTGGGGAATCATATTGGTTCTATTAATGACAGTTCATTTCTGGAGACAGAGGTAGCAGAGGAACTGGCTTGGTTAAAGCTTAATAAAGCAATGAGACCTGATGGTATTCATCAAAGAGTTCTAAGAGAATTTCAAGACAGGGGCGGACTGACCATTGAGCCACTCGGGCACTGCCCGAGGGCCCTGGGCCACTAGGGGGCCCCATCAGGATTGAATAAGGTTCAGGAAGGCAGCCTTTTCATTATGAAACCAAAATCAAGAACATGCGGACATGACCTTAAACTAACTGGAGGAAGGTTCAAAATTAAACTTAGAAAGTATTATTTTACTGAATGGGAAGTTGATTCTTGGGATAAACTACCAACAGAGGTAGAGAGACAGTCAACAGTAAATGGCTTCAAACATGCTTGGAATAAACATAGATCTATAGTCAGACAAATTGGAAATTCTATAGAAATGTTTAAATAATGCATTACAATTAAACTAAACTAAGATTTTAGTTGACTAAATAAAAATTGGAATTGATTTTCGTCATAGTTTTCAATTTACTTAATTCTAATTTTATGTTTAACTCATCTCATGTGCAAAATAACAATGTATAACAATTGTATTAACAATGCATAATTCCAAATGCTTAAATATTAGAACTACCAGATATGAAAAAAGTGCAAAGTGCAAAGAAAGTTCATAAATAGGTGACTAATATAAAATATAAAATAAAATAAATATAAATAATTTGTATATTTCAAGACATAATCTCGTAATAAAATCCATCCAAGTGATAAGACAAAAAGTGCTCTGTGCTAAAAAATCATGAAAAGTGCTTGAATGGAGGGACAGGCTTGAACATCAGCTGTTTGTTTGTTTGTAGACCTGCGTGCTTTGGCCAATCACAGCGTGATGTGCTGTGAGAGCCATGATTGGCCAAAGGCAGGGTTGAGTTCAGGACTGCTTTGTGCACAGTTATGTTGGGACAGGAAGGGGCCATCCTCAAACTGTTCCCACAAAGTTGGGAGCAGAAAATTGTCTTGGTATGCTGACGCCTTATGAGTCCCTTTCACTGGAACTAAGGGGCCAAGCCCCAACCCCTGAAAAATAACCCTACACCATAATCCCATCTCCACCAAATGATTTGGACCAGTGCACAAAGCAAGGTCCATAAAGACATGGATGAGCGAGTTTGCGGTGGAGGAACTTGAGTGGCCTGCACAGAGTCCTGACCTCAACCCGATAGAACACCTTTGAGATTAATTAGAATGGAGACTGTGAGCCAGGCCGTCTCATCTACATCTGTGCCTAACCTCACAAATGCACTTCTGGAAGAATGGTCAAACATTCCCATAGACACACTCCTAAACCTTGTGGACAGCCTTCCCAGAAGAGTTGAAGCTTTTATAGCTGCAAAGGGTGGGCCAACTCAATATTGAACCCTACGGACTAAGATTGGGATGACATTAAAGTTGATGTGCGTGTAAAGGCAGGTGTCTCAATACTTTTGGTAATATAGTGTATACAGTACTGTGTAAAAGTTGTATGTAAGTGTGAAGAAATTCTATAAAGTAAGAATGCTTTCAAAAATCTATATTTTAATTGTATGCTTTTGTCAATTTGCAAAATGCACAGTGAGTGAATCCTAGGGCAGTATCTGGGTCCCCATACACTTTTTATGGCAATAACTTGCACATAAGCCTTTAAAATGGAATATTTGCGTATCTCACTTTGTTCTGGGAACACCAGCACCTTAAACCACATGTTACTATTTACCTTATTTTGCAAGGGGTTAGTACAGCTTGATACCAAACCAAAACTCCAGTGATTAACTTTGAAGTACACACATCCACATGCAGTTCCACCCATAATGCTTCAGCCTCATCACATTCTCCATCAACTAGGTCATCTTTCACACTCACTTTGAGATTACTTCTCACATAAAAACAGACACCACCCCCTTAAACCACATGTTACCATTTACTTTATTTTGCCAGGGGTTAGTACAGCTTGATACCAAACCAAAGGTCAAAAACACACAAATTCAGATGCTTATGAGGCTTTTAGTTCTACCTACATTTGCTTTTTTTGTAACCAATGCCATTTGGCATAGCCAAATTTGTGCAATTCTACTACAAGATGTACACCTACCTTATTAGCCATTCCTCCACATGTTTGACTAGCAGTGCAATTAATCTTTTGTCTTGACACCGTATGCAAATAAGGGGCCCCACTGGACTGTGCTTTTTTCCTTGGGGTCGTATATTTGCATATCTCACTTTTTGCTGGGAACAGGCAGACTAAGGGGACCGCCCCCCCCGGGCATGATATTTCATTGTTAGGCTATATGCACACGGACGTTTTAAAAAACGGGCTGTAAAGCTAGATCCGACGCCTGGAAAAAGCGACATTAAAAACACGATTTTTACAGCGTTTTGCATTAGCATTTTTGCATTAGCATTTTTGCGCGTTTTTTCACGTTAGCGTTAAGTAGCGTTTTTTAAAGGAAAACACATCTCTCGGCTATATGCACTCCCAAATTTCAACAATGCCACAGAAACCAAAGAAAATATGTTACAGAGAATGTGTCGGTGCCATTTTGGTAGGAGAGAGAGGAGAGAGCATTTCAGAGTCTGTTGGAGTCTTTTTTCATTTTGTGGATTTTTCTGAGTAATATGGATCCTGTCGACCAGAATATAGATGAGGCAATCCTTCTGAATTGTCCTGCGGAGAAGGAGACAGGTGGAGGAGAGAAGCAGCAGACGTCAATTTTGGGTGCATCCAAAGGTATCCCATCGGTTGTCTACGGGGTACTTTGACAATATGTATTCCCAACTGCGCTCATATCCGACCAAAATTCCTTAACTTTACAAGGATGTCTGTGCCGCTCTTTGATTTAGGGGATAGGGTTAGGGTTAGGAGATAGGGTTAGGGGATAGGGCTAGGAGATAGGTGTTAGGGTTAAGGGTAGGGTTAGGACTTATTTTTATGGGGTTTTTTCAATATGTTAAATTTTTATGTTATCTTAGGTCCCTTGCCACAGGACAAAGTTATGCCTCGTTGCATCACTACTTCCTCATGGGCCTCACAACGGTGTCCAAAGTAACAAAGGAAACATGTGTGGCAATATGGGAGGAGTTGCATGAAATTGTAATGCCAGAGCCCACAGAAGACATCTGGAAATCAGTTGTCGACACTTTTTGGGAGAAAACTCAGTTCCCAAATTGTATTGGTGCCCTTGATGGGAAACACATCAGGGTGAAGAAGCCTCCCCACTCTGGATCATCCTATTTTAACTACAAAAAATATTTTTCGGAAGCCAAGGTGACCCCACATATTCCGTGAGTCGGCCTTCAGACATCGCCTATATGAGGGATGACTCAATATTCCTGAGAGCAGGCCTCTACCCTGCACTGAGGAACCCAGCTTGCTATTAGTCATGGTGGCAGACGAGGCCTTTGGACTAGCTGAAAATCTTATGAGGCCATACAGTGGCTGTGGTCTCAGGAACAACAAAAGATCTTCAATTATAGGCTCAGCCGTGCACGTCGTGTTGTCAAATGTCCATTCGGGGTGTGCAGGGCCAAATGGCGAGTTTTGCTGACAAGTATGCAACTTGATGTTGAGAACGCCATTAAAGTAATTCTGGCATGCTGCGTTCTGCACAACTTTCTGCGGGACAATGACAGAAGCAGTGTTGAACAGGAGCCCAGTAACCAAGCTCAGAGGGTCCAATTTATGGACTTGCGTTCAACAGCACGTGTCATGAGCATTCAAAACAAATTTGCTGAATTTTTTTTTTTTTTAATTCTTTTTTTTTTTTTGTGCCACTTCAGCAGACTCTGATAGGGAAGCTTATATCACCATTCCGGCTCATTGCTATCCCAATTCTTGTCACATCATCATATCTAAATGTATGCAGTGATAAAGGTATAGCACACAAATATTTCCCATGTATATCATCTTTAATACCTCATCTAAAGCCCTATCTACCCACCACTCTCCCCTCTCCCCCCCCCAGCCACCTCTGCGTATTCGCCTTATAAAGAGATTTTAATTAATCTACTTCCCTAATAAACCTCTTATCTCAGCTCCTCGGCATAGCACCACGATCTTTTAACTCCCTCCAGCCAGCCCAATTCGCTCTAAACCCTTCATTATTGTCTTTGAGATTTGTTCTTAGGCGCTACAATTTATAAGTTTCCTCAGCCGCGTTAATCCAATCCCATATTGGAGGGCTTTCCTCCTCTTGCCAGTTCTTAGGGATGAGTTTTTTGGAGGTGCGGTATCAAAGTCTCCTTATATTGCCTCACGTCCCCCTCTACTTCATGAAACAGCACCACCCACAGAGCTTCCCTGATTTCTTTTTTAGTGATTTCTTTTATGTAATGAATAATCTTTCTCCAATATTTTCTGATTTTGGGACAAAACTGTGTGTCATGTACCTGGTAAGTAGAGCCCGGAATGCAGGGAACGGCCTCTCATATACCTCCGACTCGGGAACCCCTGGTAGTGATGACAGGGGCTCGAGAGTGCGAAGGGGCACAAGTGCCTGACTGGAAGGCTGGAGCAGGGAGCTGAATCAAGTAGTCAGCTGGAAGGTGTCCTATAGTCCGGCAGCAGGATGCAGGCAGCAGGGAGGTGACCTGTAGTCCAGCAGCGGGATGTAGACAACAGGGAGGTGTCTTGTAGTACAGCAGCAGGATGTAGACAGTAGGGAGGTGTCTTGTAGTCCAGCAGCAGGATGAAGACAGCAGGGTACAGGCAAGCCGGGTCAGACACTGGCGGGCAGAGCAGGTACAGAAGGTAAATCCAGGAGAGTAGTCAAGTCCAAAAGCTGAGATCAGGGCGGGCAGAAAACAGAGTAGTCAATGTCCAAAGCCGGGATCAGGGCCGGCAGCAAAGGGAGTAGTCAGGAACAGTCCAACAGGTATCAGGTAGCAAATACAAAGTAACAGGGCAGTAGGGGTCTTCAGGAATGCTGTAGACCGGACAGCAAGGCAGCAGTGGAACAGTCCCCTTTAAATAGCCTCCTTTGGCGCCAAGTGCTGTTACAGGGGGCGCGCGCGCGCACCCGCGCGCCCGTTCGCCGCTATTGGCGCTATTGCACATGCGCATACGCCTATTAGCGACATTGCCGCTATTGCGCATGCGCGTACGCCTATTAGCGCTATTGCCGGATGGCGCTTTTATGCACAGGCATTCCTTTAAACTTTAGTTTGCTGGGGTATTTGCAAGAGGGCTTTCCCTGACACTGTGCCATTGTCCCAAGTTCACCACAACCTCGCCAACACTGAGCTGATCTATCCTTTTGATATTTACTGATTTTGTCAGGAGTAGCATACCATCTTGTTAAACATTTACAGTTCATTTCCACGGTTTTGATGTCAACCTCTGAGCCATGTGTCAGGGTCAGTATTTTTCCAATGCTAACGTTGTCCCTCTGTGACCAACTCCTGTTCCCATTTCCTAATATATGGCGGTATTTCCACCTCATTTACCTTCATCACCAGATTATAAAACTTAGAGATCGTATTTTTTATGTTGTCCGCGCAGCACAGCCTTTCCAAAGGAGTCAGCTCGTCTCCTGATCTGATAGGGTGAGGAAGACTCTGGATAAAGTGATACAGATGGAGATACCGCCACTCATCTATCAACCAAAAATTATTATTGTGTTTTAAAAGTGAGAGAATTTTCCCTTTTTTTAATATGTCTCTTAACTGTGTCGTGTCTTTTTTTTATCCAATTCACTCCTATTACCTTTTCCCCGGTGCAAAAAACTCGTTATCTTTTAACCCAATTAGTGGGGAATTATAACTCCCATTTAACTGTTTATACATTTTGTCCCATATTTTTAAAACATTCCGTGTGAGTGAAGGTGTGTTTACGTCAATTGTTCTATAGTGTGTTGGATTCCATATTATTTTTCCTAATTGTGCCCTACTAAGTGTTTTTTCTATCTTGACTCATCTTTTTTCATTCTTTTCCTTGGCCCATTCCACAACTCTCGACAAGACAATAGCTTTATAATAGCACTGGGTATCTGGAACCGCTAAGCCTCCCCTTTCCTTTGCCTGTCTTAGAACTGCAAAAGAGACTCTCGGTTTTCTATATTTCCATATTGCATTCATAATTATTGTTTTTAGTTTTCTAAAATAAGATAAAGGCAGAGCCATTGGCAACATCTGGAACTTATAAGAAATCTTTGGTAAAAGAACCATCTTTATAATGTTTATCCAGCCTATCCATGATATGGGCCTCTGAACTATTCTATTGCACTCGGTTCTAATTTCATCCAGTAATGCTATAAAATGTGTTTTGTAGATCCTATTCATGGTATTTGCTAATTTAATTCCCAAATAATTCAGTTCCCTCCTCCAGGCAAATTTAAATTCCGTTTTCAATGTTAGTTCTTCTATCTTACATACCGGAGGCTTCTCAGCAGCCTTCATCCACCGGGGCTCCACAGGCTCTCACCCCGCACGGCGCTCGGCTGGTCCCCTGGGTGCTCCTCCATGAGATCACACAGACGCCGCGTCAGACCCCTCCCCTCAGGTGTGCGCGCCCCTCACGTCCACATCGCAGCCAAATACCTTACTGAATTTTTTTAATCCCCTGATGGAGAGGTATCATGGCAGAATGATTATGTGTAAAAAAAAAAAAATTGGAATACATTTAGCTTTACTATCTTGTGTTTTTTTTAAATAAAGCATTTCCAAATTGAAGTTTGTTCTTTTTATGACCATTTTTCAATGATTGTTCAACAAGTCCATTTGACTCTGCCTTTGGACAAGCGTATGGCTAGCATACGCTTGTCCGAAGGCAGAGTGCGAAAGAGTCCTCTGCCTTCGGGTCAAGCGTAGGCTAAGCCCAAAAATGATTTTTGGGCTAGCCTATGCTTGTCCGAACGCAGAGTGCGAAAGAGTCCTTTGCACTCTGCCTTCGAGGGCATGCAGAGTGGAAAGGACTGCTGTTGTGCATCATATAAAACACAAATTGAACAAATTTATTTTCAGGCAAAAAAGATATAAAAGGTTGGGATCACAACTGGTGATAGGTGGGGGTGGATGCTTGCTCACCATGGGGATGTGGGGATTGGGGACGGGGTAATGCCTGGGGCTGGCGATCATGCAAAAAATCCTGCTGGTAGCAGGGTATAGGATATGAGGGATTAAAATGGGAGGTGGAAGGTGAAAATTCACCATAGGAGTGTGGAGTATACAATGAGATCTGGGACAGGATAGGTGATGGTTGGCATTGAGGAGGGGGCTGATATTGAGAGAGGGGGGTGCTAGCACTGCTGAGGTCCCGGGGTCTCGGAGATCTTGCTTCTAAAGTTCGAGATCTCACAAAATCTTGGAAAGAGGGAAGAGGAAAGGACATTTTAATGAAAACAGATGTGTGTAATGATGTGCTGCACATGTGCAAGGCATAGGATGTTTGAGCCTTATCTTGTTTGTGAACCGTACAACATTACATCTGCCTGTTGAAAAAAAGCCTTTCCCTAAGATCTCATGAGTATTTGGAGAGGGGAGGATATTATTTTATTCTCAACAGATATGTGTAATATGGTACGGTTAAAAACAGCCAAGGAAAAATCCAAGGAAAATTCCAAGCTCTACTTACCGACCAGCCTGCGACCAACCAAATTAACCTGTTTAACGGTATGCGTGAAAAAACAGGGTTTAGTTGGCACACATTTGCAAATAAATGCGTAAGCTACAGGCCCCGCCAAGGCACCCTGTTACTTGTAGTCCTACCTCTAACTTTTAAGAGGTTCCACAGTGGAAGCACATGTATTCTGATGGAGGGCAGATGGACTGAAGGGAGCCCACCCCTTCTTAAAGGCTCAGGGGCACACTGAACACCCAGCACATAGCACAATGGCTGCAAAGGTGTCGGTGCGCTGCCTGACCAATATATCAACAGTACAAAAAGGTAAGCCACTACCCCTACCTATAACTGCCCTTTGCAGCAAAGGGGAATTGGAGGGCAACATATGTTAAAAACAGCGAAGAAAAAAATCCAAGTAAAATACCAAGCTCTACTTACCAACCACCCTGCGACCAACCAAATTAACCTGTCTAACAGTATGAGTCAAAAACAGGGGTTTAGTTTGCACAGGTTAATTTGGTTGGTCACAGGCTGGTAAGTAGAGCTTGGAGTAGAGCTTGGAGTAGAGCTTGGAATTTTCCTTGGATTTGTCCTTGGCTGTTTGCAACATATGTTGCCCTCCAATGCTCCTTGCTTCCGAACCGTAGGAGGGACAGAGTGCTGAGACTGGGGAAACAGTGGAGGGGGAGGTCTGCTTTAAATAATAAAATAGGCAATGTGCATGAATTGCATATATGTATTGCATATGTTTCTTTTTATTTTGCCTTGGCATACATTTTAATTGGTCTTCTCATAAAAAAAAGGTGTGCAAATGTCCCAAGACTTCAAGACTTCTTTCTTTGTTACTTTCTTTCCTGAAATAGCTTCTTCCTCTACTATTTAACATGCACATACTCATAATGGCGATCATAGTTCAGTCAGCTGTATCCCCATGACTGCTTCGTGAATATGTTTATGATAATATTGATTTACATACTAATAAATGTACATACTTTATTCCTGTTGAATATAAATATAACTTCAACATTAGTAATGTTTAGTGGAAACCAAAGAGGTGAAGTGCGGCTTTTTTAGCACTACAGGACAATGGATTCCACAACACATACATTTTATCCCGTACATGGAATGGATTCCAGAAAGCATTTGGATGTATATTGCTCAAATAAGGAGGGCATGGCCTTTGCAGATGATTTTTTAACATTTCCAATGGCCAATCTTCACTATCAGCTCAGCACAGGTATGTACAGCTTATATTGATATAAAGAAAAAAAAACACATTTTAAAAAAATCTAAGAGTATCGCTCACATAAGTAAAATCTTTTACTTTTGTTTGTTAATGGAATTACCTGGAGGAGCCTATCAGGAGTGGGAACCCCCATAGTTCTTCCTCACAGCTTCCTCTTGCTGGTAGCGGGGGAATGCTTTATTTCTTACTCAAAAATTAAGCTGCTACTATGGAAAAAAAAAAATATGCCCCTACTTTGGATTTTTTCACATTTTGTTGCATTACAATTTGCAATTTAAAGGGATTTGATTGAGATCTTATGTCACTGATGTACATAAAATAATCTGTAATCAAATAACAAAGATCAACATCATTATATCGATTATTTACACATTCAAAAAATGTTGGCCTTCCTCTGGTGCAACCCATGACCCTCTGAAACTACGATATTTGTAAATTTAAATCATATCCCCTCTCAAACATTTCTTCTCCAGAGAGAATAAGTTCAGTACTCGCAACCTTTCTTCATCATAACTAATATCCTCCAGTCCCTTTATTAGCTTTTTTGCCCTTCTCTGTACTCACTCCATTTCCAGTACAGAATTATTGTTTTATCTCTGGAGTTGATCCCCTTTTTAATGCGTGCCAATATTCTGTTTGCTTTGTTAGCAGCAGCTTGGCATTGCATGCCATTGCTGAGCCTATCATCTACTAGGACCCCCAGGTCCTTTTCCATCCTAGATTCCCCCAGAGGTTCTCCCCCTAGTGCAGTGGTTCTCAACCGGGGTTCCGCGAGAGGTCCCCAGGGGTTCCACAGCGATCTGACTGTCAGCCGCAGGCAGCTGACAGGAGGATTGCAGACACAGGCAGAGATAGGCAGGGAAGCGGCTGGCATCCTATTGGCTGTAGCGCACTGTTCCCTGCCGGCCCCTCCTCCCCTCCTGTCCTTATCGAGTGGTTGTATGTGACATAATCTGGGAGGGGCCGGGGGGGAGGGGAGACAGTGCACCACTGGAGGAGATATGAAATGAGTTCTGAAGCCAGCAGAAGAAAGCCGGTACTGAAGTGTACCCAGCTGTGTCCCCCCACAATGTGCCCAACAGTCTGTACCATGTAATGTCCCTTGTCATGTCCCCTACCCCATGTAATGTGCCCTGCCCCATGTAATGTCTCCTGTCATGTGCCCTGTACATGTAATGTGCCCTGTCCCATGTAATGTCTCCTGTCATGTGCCCTGTACATGTAATGTGCCCTGTCCCATGTAATGTCTCCTGTCATGTGCCCTGTACATGTAATGTGCCCTGTCCCATGTAATGTCTCCTGTCATGTGCCCTGTACATGTAATGTGCCCTGTCCCATGTAACGTCCCCTGTCATATGCCCTGTCCCATGTAATGTCCCCTATCATGTGCCCTGTCCCATGTCATGTCCCCTGTCATGTGCCCTGTCCCATGTAATGTCCCCTGTCATGTCCCCTGTCCCTTTTAATGTGACCTGCCCCATGTAATGTCCCCTGTCATATGCCCTGTCCCATGTCATGTCCCCTGTCATGTGCCCTGTCCCATGTAATGTCCCCTGTCATGTCCCCTGTCCCTTTTAATGTGACCTGCCCCATGTAATGTCCCCTGTCATATGCCCTGTCCCATGTCATGTCCCCTGTCATATGCCCTGTCCCATGTCATGTCCCCTGTCATGTGCCCTGTCCCATGTAATGTCCCCTGCCCCATGTAATGTCCGCTGTCATGTCCCCTGTCCCATGTAATGTGCCCTGTCCATGTAATGTGCCCTGTCCCATGTAATGTCCCCTGTCTCGTGCCCTATCCCAGGTCAAGTCCCCTGTCATGTGCCCTGTCCCATGTAATGTGTCCTGTCCATGTAATGTGCCCTGTCCCATGTAATGTCCCCTGTCACGTGCCCTATCCCAGGTCAAGTCCCCTGTCATGTGCCCTGTCCCATGTAATGTGCCCTGTCCATGTAATGTGCCCTGTCCCATGTAATGTCCCCTGTCACGTGCCCTATCCCAGGTCAAGTCCCCTGTCATGTGCCCTGTTCCATCTAATGTGCCCTGTCCCATGTAATGTCGACTGTCATGTCCCCTGTCCATTGTAATGTGGGCTTCCCCATGTAATGTCACCTGTCATATGCCCTGTCCCATGTAATGTCCCCTGTCATGTGCCCTGTCCCATGTAATGTCCCCTGTCATGTGCCCTGTACTATGTAATGCGCTCTGCCTCATGTAATGTCCCCTGCTGCATGTAATATCCACTGTCATGTCCCCTGTCATGTGCCCTGTTCTATGTAATGTGCCCTTTCCCCTGTAATGTCCCCTGTCATGTCCCCTGTCCCATGTAATGTGGCCTGCCCCATGTAATGTCCACTGTCATATGACCTGTCCCATGTAATGTCCCCTATCATGTGCCCTATCCCATATAATGTGCCCTGTTCCATGTAATGTGCTCTGCCCCATGTAATGTGCCCTTTCCCATGTAATGTCCCCTATCATGTGCCCTGTTTCATGTAATGTGCCCTGTCATGTGCCCTGTCCCATATAATTTCCCCTGCCATGTGCCCTGTACTATGTAATGTGCTCTGCCCCATGTCATGTCCCCTACCCCATGTAATGTGCCCTTTCCCATGTAATGTCCCCTATCATGTGCCCTGTTTCATGTAATGTGCCCTGTCCCATGTAATGTCCCCTGTCATGTGCCAGGTCCCATGCAATGTCCCCTCTCATGTCCCCTGTCATGTCCCCTGTCATGTACCCTGTTCCATGTAATGTGCTCTGCCCCATGTAATGTGCCCTGTCCCATGTAATGTCCCCTGTCATGTCCCCTGTTCCATGTAATGTGGCCTGCCCAATGTACTGTCCACTGCCATATGCCCTGTCCCATGTAATGTCCCCTATCATGTGCCCTACCCCATGTAATGTGCCCTGTTCCATGTAATGTGCTCTGCCCCATGTAATGTGCCCTGTCCTATGTAATGTTCCCTGTCATTTACCCTGTCCCATGTAATGTCCCCTGTCATGTGCCAGGTCCCATGCAATGTCCCCTGTCTAGGGTGACCACATTTCCAAACTGCCATTCAGGGACAACCCCCCCCCCCCCCGCGCCGCCCAAAAAGGATGGTTTTTGATACTTTTTTTTTGCCAATTTGGAGGGGGACATGGAGGAAGAACGGAGGGGGACACAGAAGAAGAATGGAGGGGGACACAGAGGAAGAACGGAGGGGACACAGAGGAAGAACGGAGGAGGACACAGAGGAAGAACGGAGATAGAATGGAGGGGGACAGCAGGACAGAGGGGGAAAGCAGCAGAATGGAGGGGGACACGGAGGAAGAACGGAGGGGGACACAGAAGAAGAACAGAGGGGGACACGGAGGAAGAACGGAGGGGGACAGCAGCAGGACGGAGGGGGACATGGAGGAAGAACGGAGGGGGACACGGAGGAAGAACAGAGGGGGACACGGAGAAAGAACAGAGGGGGACACGGAGAAAGAACAGAGGGGGACACGGAGAAAGAACAGAGGGGGACATGGAGAAAGAACAGAGGGGGACACGGAGAAAGAACGGAGGGGGACACGGAGGAAGAACGGAGGGGGACACGGAGGAAGAACGGAGGGGGACACGGAGGAAGAACGGAGGGGGACACGGAGGAAGAACGGAGGGGGACACGGAGGAAGAACGGAGGGGGACACAGAGGAAGAATGGAGGGGGACACAGAGGAAGAACAGAGGGGGACACAGAGGAAGAACGGAGGGGGACACAGAGGAAGAACGGAGGGGGACACAGAGGAAGAACGGAGGGGGTCACAGAGGAAGAACGGAGGGGGACACAGAGAAAGAATGGAGGGGGACAGCAGCAGAGAGGAGGGGGACATGGAGGAAAGATGGAGGGGGAGAGCAGCAGAACTGAGGGGGAGTGGGGGGGACAGCAGCAGAACTGAGAGGGAGTGGGGGACAGCAGCAGATTCGAGGAGGATTGGGGGGGACAGCAGCAGAACTGAGGGGGAGACAGCAGCAGATCTGAGGGGGGTGGGGGACAGCAGCAGAACTGAGGGGGGTGGGGGTCTGGGGACAGCAGCAGAACTGAGGGGGGTGGTGGGGGTCTGGGGACAGCAGCAGATTTGAGAGAGGGAGTGTGCATGCATTGCTCACTGCTGTAACTAGGTAGTGGACTGTGGAAGTTAAACTAACCTGTCCTGAAGTACTCTGGCGGGCGGACCTCGTGGGCGGGAGGGAGCCGTAGGGAGGACTCGGATGAGGCGGCTCAGTCAGGACTCAGTCACGGGCAGCTCGGAGTCGGCCCGGGTTGCGCTGCTGGCTGGCCGCTGGCAATGTGCGGCTGCTGTAGTCGGCTCGGCGGCGGCTCCGGGTCCGGGACTGGCAGGCATCACCACTGACTGGGGCTGGGCACAGGGCAGGCTAGTAAGCGTGGACTGGACTGGCAGGCTGGCGGCTGCTCTCTCTCTCAGAGGCGCGCTGCTCAGCCGTAGCGTGTAGAGTCCAGAGTGCGCCGTGCGGGTGCCCACTGCACTGACTCTCCCACGTGACTGACAGTGCCAGCTGACGTCACTGGTTGCTAGACGCGGGGCGGGCGGCCCTAGCCTAGCAACCAGTTAGCTGCGCATATCTTTGTGTGTTTAAGGTTACTTGTGTATATACTGTGCTGTAAAATGATAAGGGTGGCAGCCGGCGGTGTGTTTTTTTTTCATTCCGGGACACTGTATTGTCCCGGAATGAAGCTACCCGGGACACGGGACAAAAATCTCAAATAAGGGACAATCCCGGGCAATCCGGGACACGTGGCCACCCTACCCCTGTCATGTCCCCTGTCATGTGCCCTGTCCCATGTAATGTCCCCTGTCATGTGCCCTGTTCCATGTAATGTTCTCTGCCCCATGTAATGTGCCCTGTCTCATGTAATGTCCCCTGTCATGTTCCCTGTTCCATGTAATGTGCTCTGCCCCGTGTATTGTCCACTGTCATGTCCCCTGTCCCATGTAATGTGCCCTGTCATGTGCCCTGTCCATGTAATGTGCCCTGTCCCATGTAATGTCCCCTGTCATGTGCCCTGTCCCATGTAATGTGCTCTGCCCCATGTAATGTGCCCTATCCCATGTAATGTCAACTGTCATCTCCCCTGTCCATTGTAATGTGGCCTTCCCATGTAATGTCCCCTGTCATATCCCCTGTCCCATGTAATGTCCCCTGTCATGTGCCCTGTCCTATGTAATTTCCCCTGTCATGTGCCCTGTTCCATTAAATGTGCTCTGTCCCATGTAATGTCCCCTGTCATGTCCCATGTAATGTCCCCTGTCCCATGTATTGTCCCCTGTTCCATGTAATGAGCTCTGCCCCATGTAATGTGCCCTGCCCCATGTAATGTCCCCTTTCATGTGCCCTGTCCCATGTAATTTCCCCTGTCATGTGCCCTGTTCCATTAAATGTGCTCTGCCCCATGTAATGTCCCCTGTCATGTCCCATGTAATTTTCCCCTGTCCTATGTAATGTGCCCTGCACCATGTAATGTGCCCTGCACCATGTAATGTCCCCTGTCCCAAGTAATGTGCTCTGCCCCATGTCATGTCCCCTGCCCCATGTAGTGTGCCCTTTCCCATGTAATGTCCACTATCATGTGCCCTGTTTCATGTAATGTGCCCTGTCTCATGTAATGTCCCCTGTTATGTGCCCTGTCCCATGTAATGTTCCCTGTCATGTGCCCTGTTCCATGTAATGTGCCCTGTCCCATGTAATGTTCCCTGTCATGTGCCCTGTTCCATGTAATGTGCTCTGTCCCATGTAATATCCCCTGTCCCATGTAATGTGGCCTGCCCCGTGTAATGTCCCCTGTCATATGCCCTTTCCCATGTAATGTCCCCCATCATGTGCCCTGTCCCATGTAATGTCCCCTGTCATGTGCCCTGTTCCATGTAATGAGCTCTGCCGCATGTAATGTGCCCTGCCCCATGTAATGTCCCCTGTCATGTGCCCTGTCCCATGTAATTTCCCCTGTCATGTGCCCTGTTCCATTAAATGTGCTCTGCCCCATGTAATGTCCCCTGCCATGTCCCATGTAATGTCCCCTGTCCCATGTAATGTGCCCTGCACCATGTAATGTTCCCTGTCCCATGTAATGTCCCCTACCCCATGTAATATCCACTGTCATGTCCCCTGCCCCTGTAATGTCCACTGTCATGTCCCCTGTCCCATGTAATGTGGCCTGCCCCATGTAATGTGCCCTGCCCCATGTAATGTCCCGGTCATGTGCCCTGTCCCATGTAATGTCCCCTGTCCCATGTAATGTCCGCTGTCATGTGCCCTGTTCAATGTAATGTGCTCTGCCTCATGTAATGTCCCCTGTCATGTCCCATGTAATGTGCCCTGCCCCATGTAATGTGGCCTGTCCCATGTAAAGTGCTCTGCCCCATGTAATGTCCCTTGCCATGTGCCCTGTCCCATGTAATTTCCCCTGTCATGTGCCCTGTTCCATGTAATGTGTTCTGCCCCATATTGTCCTCTGTCATGTCTCATGTAATGTGTTCTGCCCCATGTAATGTTCCGCATCCCATGTAATGTTCACTGTTATGTCCCCTGTCCCATGTAATGTTCACTGTTATGTCCCCTGTGCCATGTAATCTCCCCTGTCATGTCCCCTGTCCCATGTAATGTCCCCGTCATGTCCCCTGCCCCATGTAATGTCCCCTGTCATGTGCCCTGTTCCATGTAATGTGCCCTGTTCCATGCAATGTCCAATGCACCCCTCCCCTTTTTTACCCTCTCTAGCCCTGCGATAAAGGGAATACTCTTGAATGGTTGCCAGCCAATCATGAAAGGTGGTGAACCACGCCTCTGAAATTCCCACAAAATCGTAATCCTCCTCGTACAATAGTATCTCTAGTTCTCCCATCTTGTCCGCCAGGATCCTGCCACGTAGTTTAGACTGGTCGCATACTCTCCTCTTATTGGGTGTTCCGAGATTTCAAATAGGACTTGTTACTATACTTACCTTGGGTTTGTGTGCTTTAGTCAACCTAACACTAATGACCCCAATACTACCCTCTGGAATATGTTCAGCGCTGACTATCTCTACCTCTGGACCCTCCCCCCCGTTGCCTAGTTTAAAAACCATTCTAACCTTTCGGCCATCTTTACTCCCAGCAGATCTGCACCCTCCTCATTTAGGTGCAGTCCGTCCCTTCTATAGAACTGGTGACCGACTGAGAAGTCAGTCCAGTTCTCCAGGAACCCAAACCTCTCCTTACTACACCAGCTCCTCAGCCACTTGTTTCCTTCCCTAATCTCCCTCTGCCTTTCTGGTGTGGCTTGATGTATTGGTAGTATTCCTGAGAATACTACCTTGGAGGTCTTTTTCCTCAATTTAGCTCCTAAGTCCCTAAAATCGTTCTTTAGGACACTCCATCTGCCTCTGACTTTGTCATTGGTGCCAACATGTACCATGACAGCCGGGTCTTCCCCAGCCCCTCCCAGTAATATTGGGATGTTCCAGCCCAGGATCGGCCTCCCTGGCACTTTCCCCTCTATCCTTCCTGACTGTCACCCATCTACTTTTTTCTAGTGCCTGCACCTCTTTGTCTCCACCCGCCTCTGTGCTGTCCCCTGCTGGCACCTGCCGGGTACGTTCCTGACTATCCTTTAGTATGGAGGGTCTTCTCATGCAGTGCTAACAGTTGTTTCCCTAGACCCAGAACCTGGGCTTCCAGGGAAACAATGTGCTTACATTTTTGCACAGCAGTAATCGCCCTCGATCAGATGATCAAGGAACGCATACATGCCGCAACATGTACACCGAGTCGCATCTCCACACCCGCTGGACATTGTACCTGCTCATTTAATGAGGGTTGGGGATTATAACCTGTCCAAATTAACGAACAACTAGCTTCCTGACACTAATACTCAACAATACACAGGTACTCAACAATACAATAGACAGAAACTCACAGCCCACGTGCAATCGAAGCCCACGTGTACTCGCAACCCATGTGAACCCGCAGCCCAAGTGCACTCACAATACTCAGGTACACACAATACTCAGGCACTGCCAGTACTCAGGTACACACAATAACCAGGTACATGCAATACCCAGGTACACACATTACCCAGGTACTCACAATACTCAAGTACTCACAACATACATTTATATAAAACCCCCACAATATTTATTATACAATTGAAAAGCCAAGCTAAATTTTAAATGCTTTAAAAATTACCCTATATGAATCATAATTACTTTTGGGCAATTACTTTTTCTGGTGTACGCAAGTCCAGGTGGAAAGTTTTAGACAAGTACCAGTTAGGGTTATTAATAACATTTATTATGAAATGCTGTCTTGGGTGCCACCTCGATGGGAGGCAAATGACAACTTTATTAGGCCTCTGTCTCATTTACTCCATCCAATGGCACACTAAAGGGATGGAGAATTCCAACTTGAGATACAGAGGTCAACAATGACAGCCTGATCCAAAGAAGATTATTTTTTTTATCACTTTTTATGTATTTGCTTCAATACATTTGACAAAGGTCAATTCACAGATTCACACATTCATCATCATACTTGTTTTCAATCTTTAAATGAGAAGCACAAATGTAGAGGAAAATGATTATATCACATATTGATGGTGATTATTTATTTAAAGCGGAGCGCCGCCAAAATTTTTTTTTTAAAAGTCAGCAGCTACAAATACTGCAGCTGCTGACTTTTAAAACATGGACACTTACCTGTCCAGGGCGCCCGCGATGTCGGCACCCGAGGCCGAACCGTCTCTCCGTCCTCGGGTGCTGCCGCCTCCATCTTCGGTAAGGGAATCAGGAAGTGAAGCCGTGTGGCTTCACTTCCCGGTTCCCTACTGCGCATGCGCGAGTCGCGCAGCGCAATACGGATGGTCCCTGCTGTCTCTGGGACCCGTGTGTTTCCCAGCAGGCAGCGGGGAGGGAGCAGGAAGTGGCGTAAATAACCACAGATTCTGCGGCTATCTATGCCGGAAGTGGGTACAGATACCTGTAATATACAGGTATCTGTACCCCCCTCCCCCCTGAAAGGTGCCAACTGTGTCACCGGAGGGGGGGAGGAATCTGATGAGTGGAAGTTCCACTTTTGGGTGGAACTCCACTTTAAAGCTATATTTGTCTAATCTAATGAAAAGGTAAAATATCTTTTTTGGCAGTGAAATTAGATTCAAGGAAAATAACATATGAATCTGTAATATCCCTGCAGGTCGAGTTAAGGGTACATTTGTGACTGACATCAGTATTGGTTCATTCATTCACCAACTCTATTCTGCCTCCAATTCCTTTGAAGAAATAGTCATATTAAAATTAAAAGAGAAATGTATCATGGAATTGAGAAGATGGGTACATGACCGTACCGGAGCATATGATTGGTCGCATACATCATCAGCCGCAGCTGAGTTAGAGGGAACGAGGTAATGGTCAATAATGATTCCTCACTTATTCGCTTCTACATTTTAGCTGACAGAAGATTGTTTCTTTGAAGGAAACTTTGATTGTATTTTTCATTTGCTAAGTTATTTAACATTAATTTTTTTTCTCATGTTAGCTATCAGCCCCTTTTCCCTGGAACATCATGACAGCATACAATAGGTTGTGGCTCTGCCCTCGCAACCTGATAGGACTGGTTAACTATAAATCAAAGACAGACTACAGCATTCTTAATGGTTCTCACCTGATCAGGACTGGAGTCGCGAGGTATCCCTTACCGCGTATCGCCCCAGCATGATTCAGCCTCCCCTGGGTGGAAGTCCTTCCTTTATAGCCTCTAAATAAGCTACATGTTCAGAGTACTATTCTGCTGGTCTAGGGGCATGGCCTGTCAAAGAAAACTTTAAACAAGATTTAGAGTGAGTGGCAGTGTTTCCCCCTTGTTTTTCCCTTTTTTTCTCTGTTTGTTTGTCAGTGTTTTATATGTATCTGTTTGTGTTGTGGACATTTGCCATTTTCAAGATGGCAGCAGCAGTGGAAGTACACTTTGAACACAACAGGAAGTGATGCGTTCACTGTGGTCAGTTTTTTCCTGGCTTGCTCTTTTTCAAGTTGGTGTCAGGAGCTGAGCATGCTCGGACAGTCATATTGTCACTGATGGCCAGGGGTGCCAGTTTTAAATGTATTTAAGGCATATTTGGGCAGCACTTGGTGGTGTTCTCTATTAATGCCTGCTGGAGGCTTATGTGGTAATTTTCTGCAGGTGTTAATTCCCACTTTATGGCATTCACCTGGGCTCTTCCTATCTCAGGTTCCTTCTCTATGCTTGCTCTGGGATCAATGTATCCTGCTGTTTTTCATTTCAGTTTGCTGCTTTACCCTGTCTTGTTGGGAATGCTGCCCAGTCAGACAATTCATTGCCTGTAAGGTAAGGGATTAGGTAAGTCATGAATATATTGAGAAAAGGAGAGCATCTGGTCCCAATGCTGATGTAATATTTACAGCCCTGCAAGGGCCTCAAGATGGAGGGAGCCCTCTAAAGGCCAAAACAAGTCGTATATAGTCACAGGCATTCCAGTCAATGTTAATCATAGTAATCTCACCTCTCATTATCATTGCTCCTCATCTACAAATCATTGCAGGCTACCAGACCTAACAGTTGCTTGGTTTGTGGAGGAAAGTAATTGCCTGCTAAGCCAGTATGTCAAAGTTGCTTGGAGGAAGCTGCAACAGAAAAAGAAGCAGATGTCAGGAAAGTAGCAACTTTGATTAAAGAAACAGCCAAAGAATAGACACATGTAGTCTCTACTCCTCAGTCATATGTATCAAGGACCTGCAGTTAGGGGAGGTAGGTGAGGCAGAGCCTCACCTGCCATGAACATAAAAAATTCCACAAAAAAAAAATACCAAAAAAAAAAAGATCGAGGGTCATAGCTCACGACCTGGGGTCACAGAGACCTATCCCACCACTGGTAAATGTGGGTCTCCTGTCACCTCTAGTTCCAGAGATACGGCCTTCTTGTGCAGCCTGTCAGAAGCTACATACAGAGAGGCCAGTTTATAAAGGAACTGCAGTCTGCTCACATAATTTGTAATAAAAACATCTTTGCCATTCTGAAGTGTCCCTCCAACCACTTTGCATATTATTTTATATATACTGTGTTTCTGTACTTGCCAAATGTGCTGCAGAAATCTCCCTCCACTGAGTCTGGCTGCATCCATTTTAACTGTGGGCAGCTGACACTGCTGCCTGTTCACTTCCTGGATTTACACAGAGGCACACCTCCAGCTCTGCAGCTCTCATTGGCCCTCTTAGGACTCATCTCCCCTCCCTTCCTGGCAAACTTTCACAAGGTCACTGTGGCTTTTGGCCGCAATATTCTACCATCTCGAGGTGCACTGTTAGAGCAGGGACACTGTGCTATCCGGGAGAGAACGGGAGCCCATGTTGACTCATCAGCTTGATGCAGTGCAATAGATACAGTATGCCTGTCTTTTTAATACACATATGAGTTGATTATTTACTTTCAATAAACCCAGGTGTTCTTCATACTGTACTTAGTTTGGTGCCCCCTTGTGTTCGTTTCTTGTATTTCTACATAGTATTGCTTCGCTCTATGGGGTGCTGCCACTGTTGCATCTGCCACTTATGTGATGTCTTACATCACTTCTCCCTTTTGAGATTGGGTCCTGCGTCATTTCTGGTCTGCCGCATCGGTGGTTTGTGCCCTCCGGCCCAGCGAAGATGTCCAAAGCTGGTGGGGATTGTTGGGCAAGCACACCCCTGTGACAATATTCTGGGTGTCCACCACCCGGGAGTGCACTGGGGGGGAGGAGCCTGCCCCAATATCCTGGGCCTAATAGGTCTTAATTGACCTTAGGGGATGGGGGTGGCCTCAGGGAGCACCTCACTATAAATGGCTTGTGTGTTTGGGATGGTTCATTTTACGCCATCTTGAACACATTTGTATTCATGTATGTATGAATACAGGCACATGTAGAATTTTGGTTTTGGTATGGAGTGTTTTTGGAATTGGTTTCTCCCCACGGGCCCAACAGACCTTTACCACCAACTATTCCCTTATGAGCTTAGTTAAAGGTGAAGAGATTTTTTTGATAACTAAGGTTTCTTTTATATAAACACACTATTTTGTACTATCTCTGTAAGTGCAATATTTTTTACAAATGTGGTATGAAACAATAAGACCATATATAACTCAGTAAAGTTAATACAAATTTCTTTGTGCATTTTTTCTTGTTTTCTCTATGTATGTAGGATTGCTTCCACTTCCTTAATCCCACACGTTGGGTTGATTTAGTTGGATATGCAATGTATTTCAATTCAATGTATTCCTGCTTCATATGTGTTTAGTAGGAATGTCTTTAAGATTAGGATGTAAATTGTCAAGACCAGACAACTTTTAACTTGTTGTCCAATAAAGATTTTCTATCCTTATATATACATTTTAAACTGTGTGATTTCTATTGCTGCAACAAAGTCCCATGGGAGATATCTTTCCACTAGTTAGTACGGAACTCAGGCAACCCGGTAACAGCCAAGTATCTGTGCTGGGAGTGCGCAGTGCAGCGTTATCCCAGCACAAACACTGATACGGATACAGTATCTCACAAAAGTGAGTACACCCCTCACATTTGTGTAAATATTTTATTATATCTTTTCATGTGACAACACTGAAGAAATTACACTTTACTACAATGTAAAATATTGAGTGTACAGCTTGTATGAAAGTGTAAATTTGCTGTCCCCTCAAAATAACTCAACACACAGCCATTAATGTCTAAATCGCTGGCAACAAAAGTGAGTATACCCCTAAGTGAAAATGTCCACTTACTGGTCACTGGAAGTTCAACGTGGCACCTCGTGGCAAACAACTCTCTGAGGATCTGAAAAAAAGAATTGTTGTTCTACATAAAGATGGCCTAGGTTATAAGAAGATTTCCAGGACCCTGAAACTGAGCTGCAGCACGGTGGCCAAGACCATACAGTGGTTTAACAGGACAGGTTCCACTCAGAACAGGCCTCGCCATGGTCGACCAAAGAAGTTGAGTGCACGTGCTCAGCATCATATCCAGAGGTTGTCTTTGGGAAATAGAGGCATGAGTGCTGCCAGCATTACTGCAGAGGTTGAAAGGGTGGAGGGTCAGCCTGTCAGTGCTCAGACCATACACTACACAATGCATCACATTGGTCTGTATGGCTGTCATCCCAGAAGGAGACAAGCAGACTAAGGACTTGGATTACTGGTACCATGTCCTGTGGTCTGATGAGACCAAGATAAACTTATTTAATTCAGATGGTGTTAAGCCTGTGTGGCAGCAACCAGGTGAGGAGTACAAAGACAAGTGTGACTGGCCTACAGCCAAGCATAGTGGTGGGAGTGTCATGGTCTGGGGCTGCATGAGTGTTGCCGGCACTGGGAAGCTACAGTTCATTGAGGGAACCATGAATGCCAACATGTACTGTGACCTACTGAAGCAGAGCATGATCCCCTTCCTTCGGTGACTGGGCCACGGGGCAGTATTCCAACATGATAACAACCCCAAACACACCTCCAAGATGACCACTGCCTTGCTAAAGAAGCTAAGGGTAAAGTTGATGGACTGGCCAAGCATGTCTCCAGACCTGTGGGGCATCCGCAAATGGAAGGTGAAGGAGCGCAAGGTCTCTAACATCCACCAGCTCTGTGATGTTGTCATGAAGGAGTGGAAGAGGACTCCAGTGGTAACCTGAGAAGCTTTGGTGAACTTCATGCCCAAGAGGATTAAGGCAGTGCTGGAAAATAATGGTGGACACAAAAAATATTGAAACTTTGGGCCCAATTTGGACATTTTTACTTAGGGGTGTACTCACTTTTGTTGCCAGCCGTTTAGACATCAATGGCTGTGTGTTGAGTTATTTTGAGGGGACAGCAAATTTACACTGTTATACAAGCTGTACACTCACTAATTTACATTGTAGCAAAGTGTCATTTCTTCAGTTTTGCCACATGAAAAGGTAGGATAAAATATTTACAAAAAATGTGAGGGGTGTATTCAATTTTCTGAAATACTGTATATGTGGCCCCATGAAAAAAGCCCAGTTCTGTGGGGCCATATATATGCGTACAGTTGACTTGAATGGGTTAACCGGGAAGTCAATATTCCGTTTTTCTTTGGGTGAATTGGGAGAATGACATCCCTGGATGTTGGCCTAACCCTGAAGGCCTACTTGGCAGCCACATCTTCAATCCGGCAAGCTGAAATCTGCACTTGCTCTTGCATGGCTTAAGGCAAGGACAGTCAGCATCAATACGTGCAATCACCTCCTGGATTGTTAAGACAATTAAAAGAGCCTACACTTCACACAACCTTCTTGTTCTGAAGGAATTAACAGCACATTCAACCAGGGCAGTGACAACTCTGTGGACAGAGCAGAGCTGAGTGTCTCTTGAGGCTTTTTGCAAGTTAGCAACATGGTCCTCCCGGTGCACTTCAGTTAGGCTTTACTAGGCAGTTCCAGTGCAGCTCACAACAGTAGAATTTGGAAATTTTGTTGTACAGGAACATACTTACACTGATCATTACAAATGTTTTCTTCTGTCTGGCAAAATTGTTTCCATTGTATGCTACCATGATGTACCAGAAAAATGGAAAATTGTATACTCACCTTTCTGTACTTTTCCTTTCCTGGTGCATCCTCATGGCAGCAGACAGATTCCCACCGAAATGTTGAGAGTTACCGAGAATGCTGTGAGCCGGGTCTGTCTTAAATTTATAGTTATCCAATCCTATCAGGTTACAGGGATGGAGCCACAACCCATTGTATTCTGCCATGAAGATGCACCAGGAAAGGAAAATTATGGGAAGGTGAGCCTACAATTTCCCTTTATTCAGTACTATGTACGTCCAAAGAATAAACTTTTGATCATAAGCTGATGGCTGTGTGGATTTTGTAGATCTGGCGACTGGTTACAAAGTGAAAGTGATGCAGCAGTTCCATAGCTGCCGACCACTTTCACACAGCCGGCCGCATGGTGCTCCCCCCCTTCCGCCGGCGGCCTGCCCTTCTCCCGCAGTTTCCGGGCTGTCCTGTGCTTACCTCACAAGTGAGCTTCTGGAAGAATAGTTAACATTCCCATAGACACACTCCTAAACCTTGTGGACAGCCTTATCAGAACAGTTGAAGCTGTTATAGCTGCAAAGGGTGGGCCAACTTAATATGGAATTCTACAGACTAACGCCCTGTACACACGGTCGGATTTTACGACGGAAAAAGTGCGATCGGATTGTGTTTGAAATTGTGTGTGAAATTCCGATGGTGTGTGGGCTCCATCACACATTTTCCATCGGAATTTCCAACACACAAAGTTTGAGAGCAGGCTATAAAATTTTCCGACAACAAAATCCGTTGTTGGAAATTCCAATCGTGTGTACACAAATCCGACGCACAAAGTGCCACGCATGCTCAGAATAAATTAAGAGACGAAAGCTATTGGCTACTTCCCTGTTTATAGTCCCGACGTACATGTTTTACGTCACCGCGTTCAGTGCGATCAGATTTTCTGACAACTTTGTGTGACCGCGTGTATGCAAGACAAGTTTGAGCCAACATCCATTGGAAAAAATCCATGGATTTTGTTGCTGGAATGTCCGACCATGTGTACAGGGCATAAGACTGGGATGCAAAGTTCATGTGCGTGCAAAGGCAGGTGTACCAAAACTTTTGACAATATAGTGTATGTCAAAAAATAAGGTGCTTAATATTGTGGGTAAAAAAAGATATAATAATAATACTGTATAACAAGATGTATTATGTATTGATTAAAACTGAACTCTAAGTAGATATAAAAGACAAATTATTGGAGCTCTGTAAACATTACTACATCATTATATGTATTTTTAAATTCAAGCAGTATATTAATTCAACCTGGTATCAGTATCTTGCAGTCTCTGCACAGCAGAGCTGGAGTGTGAAAGGAGCACAATCAGTTCATGTGCTAACAAATAAATAGTGCGCTGAAGACCATCACTGTACTGTTTCTCATATCACTGTCCAGTCACAGACTGAAGATGGTCCAGGACAACCTGGTCTTAGAGGAAGTGGGTTGAATGATCCTGGCTATCAGATCAAAGACATCAAGCGGCATCAAAAATGGTACTATGGAATATATCTCTGGACTGAGGCTGGGTTCACACTATTGCAAATTGGATGTGGATTTCGCTGCATCCAATTTGCATCAGGAGATTGTGACTGGCTCTATGGCTCTATGGAGCCGGTTCACACATCTCCGGAGTGGCTCAGGTGCGGCTCCGGTGCGAATTGTGCAGGAGTCCTGTGTGTCTTCTGGTTTATTTCAGGTCTGAATTCAGCCCAAAATCCGGACTGAAATTGGACCTGAAACTGTGAATAGAGATGCACCCGACACCTGCTGTGAGCCGCTCTGTGCTGCAGTGTGAACCCAGCCTGAAGGTGAATATTTCAGCAAACGATGATCGTATTATTTTATGTTTTAACTTGCTATTCATCTTGTTATTTGTATCTTAAATTCTGTTTTAAAAAGTTTCCAAAATTGATAGATATAGTATATGAATGGATATATTCAGAATACAGTAGTTTGTGTTGCCCAGGCATCTTGAATATTTTTTGTCCAGATCTGGGAAAATAGATGAAGCCTTGCCCCCACTTTCCCAAAGATAACAGATAACTTTAGAAAAGACAATTGTGTACTCTTCCAGTTTTCATGTAAATCCTTCCCTGTCCTGAAAGATCTTGAGTCTTTAGATCTGTCACCTTCTTGTCTTTTTTCCACCGATGGACTTCCTTTTTTGCTCCTGCAGTGCTGGGGATGGAATTCCAACTTAGCTCTAGTAACTTTTGAGATTACAACAATGGGTTTTCTGTTAAAAAAGATTTAAAATATGGTACAGAATCTTACACAAATTGTTTTTGGTCTGCTGATCTGATGACCATGCTCTGCAAGTTGTGATGAATGACAACATAGATCTAGTTAAACATCTCAAGCAATCTATAGCAGCTTTCCTGACAAAGTCAGCTGCTAGTTTTAACACTTCTAATGCCGCGTACACACGAGCGGACTTTTCGACCGGACTGGTTCGACGGTCTATCCAACGGACTTTCTGCGTTTTCCGACTGACTTTCCGAACAAGCGTACTTGCCTACACACAATCACACCAAAGTCTGACGGATTCGTACGTGATGATGTACAACCGGACTAAAATAAGAAAGATGATAGCCAGTAGCCATAGCTGCCCTAGCGTCGGTTTTAGTCCGCCGGACTAGCATACAGACAAGCGAACTTTTCGACCGGACTCGAGTCCGTCGGAAAGATTTGAAACATGTTTTTTTTTCTTTTTTTTTTTTTTATTCCATAATCTTTTATTAGTAAAATAAAAATAAGGTTTACATTGCCTTTGGTTACAGAAATTGGGTCATAACAGAGTATTCGGCAACACTGACATTCGAAGTTAACAGACAATAACTCTTATGATAAAAAATAGAAACAAACGAGAAGGGGACCTTTCTTCCGCTGACTTTGGAGAGGTGTACCCTTATGAGAAACAATGAAATATAGTTATGAAAGGTCGCTTGTATATGAATGCATATGTTCCACTGTTAATAATTTTGTCTGGTGTATGCGGATGTTTGGGTGTATTTCTTTAATAAAATTGAAATTGTGTTTTCAAACAGTGTTTAATGGTAAGAGTCTATTTCCGTTCAATATTTGAACAGCTAGGGGTGATTGAACATCAGTGTATACAAAGATGAGATTCTGTCTGCAGGAAATCTAGCTTATGGTGTAGACCTAGATTTATAGGAAAGGAGAGATAAAGGGGGGTAGGGAGCGAGGGAAGAGAAGAAGACAGGGAGTGGAGGGGGGGGGAGGGGGAAGGGAGTGGGGGGGAGAGGGTAGGGTCAGCAGTATCTTGCAGTCTCCGCCACCATATTTAAGGGTTTGTAATCTCGCAGGGAGGACTGCCCAACTGACAGGTCTGTAGATGGGTACGTGTAAAGTGCGCTAGGCGACCTCCCCCATTCAATCCTTGTTTAGGTGGGGGAGGTCGGCCACCACAAACCTTCTTAGATTTAACTTCTGAATGATATAAAGAGGTTAGTATTGGTTGTCCGCTTTTTAGGGATCGCGATTTGTGTGAGCTTGGTTGGTCAATTGTTTATATTGATCAGTGGTACAAAAGTGGGACCAGCATGCCCATGTGAATGAGAATTTGGTTGGGCAGTCTTTGGCTATGGCGATCAATTCCTCCATTTCCGCAATTTTTTCTACTCGTTTGAGCCATTCCGGGATAGTGGGTGCATTTGTTGTTCCCCAGTGAAGAGGGATACACAACTTAGCTGCATTAAGTAAGGGTGGTACTAGCGTTTTGCGATAGTGATGTACCGGAATGTCCGAGTGATGAAGGAGGCATTGTGCTGCGGTGTGTTCTAGAGTATACGTGGATATTTGTGAGGTCAGTTCCCTGACTTGGGTCCAAAAGGGCTGGATTAGGGGACAGGACCACCATATATGTTCTAGCGTACCTACTTCATTGGCGCATCTCCAGCATTTGTCAGATAGGGTAGGATAGAATTTGTGGATAGTTGCGGGGGTTCTGTACCAACGCATTAAAATTTTATAATTATTCTCTTGAATCGAGACATTAAGGGAGCCTTTATGTGCTATCATAGAAATGTGTTCCCATTGTGCCTCAGTTAATTCTGTTTGTAGGTCTTTTTCCCAGTTCACGCACGCTTTGATAGTTTTCATTGAGCCTCCTGCGGAGAGCAGGTTGTAAACGTTTGAGATCATATGTTGCTGAGGTGTAGAGTGAGCACATAGTTGTTCAAAAGTCGTGAGTGGACGGGAGACCGAGGAGCTACTGTCCGTTTCTTTTAAAAAATGTCTGATCTGGAAGTATGTCCAGAGTGGAAGGGGAGTACTATTTGCATTAATTGGTAGGGAGGAGCGCTCTAGAAAAGTGCCCGAGCGAAAGAAGTGATGGGCTAGAACCATTGAGTGTTGCCAAGTACCCGTCAGGAAGTTAGTGAACATGCCGGGAGGGAATGCTGGGTTATGTTTTACCGGAGTGAGGGGTCCCGGATTGGAGGAAATGTGTAGGTTCCGACAGGCTTCCTTAAAGCATTGGAGTGTCGGGGCGATGAGAGGATGACTATTTAGTATTCTCGGGGTCTATAATTCTAGAGAGGTGACACGCCCAATAATATTTCTTAAGATCCGGGAGGCCGATGCCCCCTTTTGTCTTAGGGTGTGTTAGTTGGTCATAGGCTATTCTAGGTCTTTTCTGTCTCCATAGAAATTTAGTGCATAGTCGTTTGTAGAGTTGGAAGAAAGTTGGGGGGAGTTTAATAGGTATAGTTTGTAAAATATAGAGGATACGGGGAAGGATATTCATTTTTAGGATTGCTGCCCTACCAAACCAGGAAAAATGGGGATTGTTCCATTTGCTTAGGTCGCTCGTAATGGTTTTGAGGATGAGTTGATAGTTTTTGGAGTATAGGTCTGAGAGCTTTGACGTTAGTTGTATCCCGAGGTATTTAATTTGGTCATGTCTCCAATGGAAGGGAAAATTGCTTTTGCATTGTGTTACCTGTTCCTGTGGGAGGGAAATATTTAGGGCCTGGGATTTTGTGAAGTTGATCTTAAAATTGGAAATGGTGTGAAAGGTATTTGCTTCTTTTAAGAGGCTTGGGATCGATATGTGTGGTTCTCTCAGGAATAATAATATGTCGTCCGCGAATGCAGCGATCTTGTATGTGCGGTCGGCAATGCAGAAACCTTTGATGTTGTCGTTGGATCTGAGACATTGGAGAAAGGGTTCTAGGGTTAAGACAAATAATATTGGGGAAAGCGGACATCCCTGTCTTGTTCCATTATTAATAGAGAAGGCGTTCGACAGGTGGCCGTTGACACGCACTCTAGCGGTAGGAGTGGTATAGAGGGACATGATAGCGTTGAACATCCGATCTTGGAGACCAATGCGTCTCAGAACTGCTCCAAGGTAGTCCCATGCCAACCTGTCGAACGCCTTCTCTGCATCCAGGGACAGGAAGAATCCCTTGTGTTTTTGGCTCGTGATCCAGTGATGTAAATTCAGCGCTTTGATTGTGTTATCTCTGGCCTCTCTTCCAGGGATGAACCCCACCTGGTCCCTCCCTATCAGGGAAGGCAAGAGAGGCAAGAGACGGGAGGCCAGAATCTTGGCATAGAGTTTTACGTCAACGTTTAATAAGGATATCGGCCTATAATTACTTACTGAGGTGGGATCTTTTTCATCTTTCGGGATCACTGTTATGTGTGCTTCAAGGAATCTATGGAAGGGGAGAGTGGATGATGTTAAGGAATTGAAGGTCCTAATTAAATGTGGGGCCAGTGTATCTGTGAAGGTTTTGAAGTAAGTGGCTGTAAACCCGTCTGGGCCTGGACTTTTCCCATTTTTAAGTTGTTTAATAGCTGCTTTTAGCTCTTCTTCTGATATAGGGTTTTCAAGGTGTGCTGCATCTTCTTTATCTATGGGTTTGGGGGCAAATTTGCTGAGAAATTACTTGATTACCTTACTTCTGTTCTCAGATCCATATTGACTTGTATCTTGTTTTGGGAGATTGTATAATTTAGAGTAGTAAGTCTCAAATTGGGCTGCTATGTCTGTTGAGGTGATGTGCGATTTACCCTGGTGATCTTTAATAGTATGAATGGTTGCCTGTGCTTTCCTGGTCTGGAGGGCTTTAGCAAGGTATTTACCACCTTTATTGCCATATTCATAGAAAATCTTTTGATGTAACAGAAATTTACGTTGTGTCTTACGGTTTAGTTTGTCTCGTAGCATCTTCCTAATTTGGGTGAGTTCATGATAAGTTTGCTGTACTTGTGATTGTTTGTGGGCAAGTTCAAGTCTTTTAATCTTGTCAAGGAGCTCTGTGATTTCCTGTTGTTGGGCCTTTTGACGTGAAGCTTTAAGAGCAATGAGTTTGCCTCTGACTACACACTTGTGGGCTTCCCATTGTGAGAGAGGGGCAGTGTCTGGTGTGTCGTTTTCTAAGAAGAAGGTGTGTATGCAATTGTTGATGTCATTGGTAGTTTCTTCCGACGTAAGCAGAGACGCATCTAGGCGCCAAATTTTTTGTTTGGAGACGTGATTGTCAGGGAACGTCAGGGTCATTGTGATTGGATGGTGGTCTGATAGCACCATTGGTTCAATGGTGGCAGTCGAGAGAAAGGGAATATCTTTCTGGGACAGGAACAGATAGTCGATCCTCGAATATTTGTTGTGTGGGGCCGAGAAAAAAGTGAAGTCTTTTTCATCGGGGTGAAGGGCACGCCACGTATCATGTAAGAGAAGGTCTTGGATTTGCATTTTAATTTGTCGGATAGCTTTGTATGGTAGAGATGTCGTGCCTGTGGAGGTGTCTAAGATTGGGGAAAGAGGGATATTGAAGTCTCCCCCTAGAATGGTCAGTCCGGTATGGAAATCTGAGAGTAGTCGCGAGATTGATCTAAAGAAACTTACTTGTGCAGAATTGGGGCTATATAGGTTGGCCAGGGTCACTGGTCGTCCCTGGAGTCGTCCTTTCAAAAAGAGGTATCTGCCTTCGGTATCTATGAGTGAGTCCTCGAGTTGCCAGTCTAGATTTTTGGATAAGAGAATTGAGACCCCTTTGGACTTTGCAAGAGAATTGGTGGCATGGTAAGCCGTTGGGAACATGCGGTTCAAGAGTTTGGGTATTTTGTTTGTGTGGAAGTGTGTCTCTTGTAGGAACACTACATTGGCTTTAAGTTTAGACATCATATCAAGAACTTGACTACGCTTCTCCGGGATGTTTAATCCCTTTGCATTTAGCGAAACTATTTTGAGTGAAGAAGGTTTTGTTGTGGAGTGTATGTGTGCCATAGTGGGTAGTCGTTCAGTTAGAATGCTAGCGAGTGAGCGATAAATAGGTAGTAGCTCAACCTTCCCGTGAGAATTTAGAAAGGTTCGGAGGAAAGGTCTGTTTGCAAGTTTTTGCCTTAGTCGGGATGTGGGGGTGGCGGAGACTGCAAGAAAGGAGAAGGAGGGAGAAAAGAGAAAGAGGAAAAAGGATAAGAGTAGAGGAAGAGGGGAAAGAAAGGGAGGAAGCGAGAGAGAGAGAGAGAGCGAGAGGGATCACGGGAGAGAGATGGGAAGAGAGAGGGAGAGGTTGAAAGGGGTTTAGGAAAAAATAAGATGGAGGATATTCCGGAGTGAGGGAGGTTATATAAAACCTACCCTACAGATCGAAAAGTGTCCGGTTTGTTTTGACAGGAATACTGACTTTCCTGTCTTGTGAGGGGGTGGAAAGTGTCGGATCGAGACCGTCGAGATTTAGTATCACCCGTCCACCGAGGCTCATGCCTGTGAGTATAGGCGGGAGCCAACAGAGTTTTAAGAGTTAAGTGAGAGCCCCTTGGGTCTAATCTCATGTGGGCAAACATATGACAAACTAAACAGATCATTTAACAGATATATTGCATCAACGTTGTATAAACAGAATTTGCACTACATTGTATATCATGTAGGTTGGTGCTAAAGCCAGAACCTTAACAGGGATCCTCTAACCTTAAATGTAACAGAAAGCCCCATTGTGTCATCAAGGGAATGGGGATGAGGAGGGACTCTAGCATTTAAGCATAACAGCCCTGATAATTATATTCTTCCGAAGCATTCTACATCATCGGATCTCCACCGACTCATTAACTGAAAATAGCCCTTCACATTTGCGTATGCATTCGGGCAGTCTACAGATTATGGTCGGTGTTTCAACAGAGTACATTTTAAATTGGGCCGGGAAGTTAACCCCCCCAACCCAAGTATGAATTAACCATCTCAGAGGTAGCAGGTGAGTAATCCGCTCCCTCTGCTATGGTGATAGATGAGTAATCAGAACATGTTTGAATCATATTGGAGACGATCCCTTTGGTTAGATATCTAGGGTTTGAGGATATTGCCTTAGTGAGAAGCATGTATTTTCTAGCATAGTATAGTTTCTAAACATGAACAAACATATAACCTTAACTTTTCTACCCATGCGAGGCGCCAGGGGGAAGGGTAAGGCCTCCACAGATGCCACAAAACGGAGGTTTATTAGAGTGACTAGTGCTGTCGAGTAATCTAGGGGTGATTGAAAGATTAAATTCAGCTCATTATAGGAGGGGAGAGAGCTAGCAAGGCGGAATAGGTCCATTGTTGGACCTGGAAGGGGGGTTGGCATCTGTGTGGCCTCACCCCCCCCAAGTCACCCGACCAGAGTGTAAGAAAGTACATTCATAAAAATTATTGAGCTTTGGCATCAGAAATTGTTATAAGCCAAGTGGATTATAAGGCTCACCTGTAGCATACCTTCTAGGGCAGATGGGATTGGGGGAGGGTGGCGAGGAAAAGAGGGGGGGAGTTGGGCAGGAAAAGGGGTATGTGAGGGTGAGGGAAGGGCTTGGGGAAAGGAGCTGAACGGTATTTTGAGTGGAAGTTCCATATGTAAAGCATAGATACCGTCAGTGTTTCTAGAGGGATCATACAGTGTGCAAGGGTTTCCCAAGGGGAATGTCCGACTCACAGTTTTGCTGGGGGTAATTCCACTTGCTCGGGGATCAGTTTGCACGGTGGGTTCTCAGAAGCAATGTAGAATAATTATTACTTAAAGGGAAAAAGAAAGGTCACCTGTGAGGAGACCGTTTTCGGGAAGCGCTTGCTGTCCTGTGAGTTGTTGATGGGTGTTGCGGGCAAGTTCCTATCTTGAGGAGTCATATTCAGTCTTGAGAGATACAGGACAGAAGAGTTGAGATTGTTCAGTTGGATCTGTCATGGCGGGCCCTTCTGTGGGCCGGGGAGGCCGTAGGACTGTTGGGTGGCGCGTTCCGGGTGTCTGGCATGGTAGGCTCCCTCGATGGGGTATGTCTGCGACGTCTTATGTGGAAGTCATCACGGACTGGAATGGCGTCAGTAGAGGCTGACCTTCTCATGCGCTGTGGGCGAAGAGTGGTGTACCAATCCGGGATGTCGATGCGTGGAAGATTTAGCGCTTCACAAAAACCTGGCAAGTCTTCTGGGAGGCGTAGGTTTGCAGTGCGACCTTGGAATGAGGCAGAGAGGCAGAAGGGAAATTTCCACCGATATTGAATGCCTTTGGTGCGCAGTAGGTCAAGAAGGGGGCGCAAGTCTCTCCTATTTTGAAGGGTAATGGGCGAGAGGTCTTGGAACAGCTTTATATCAGCTCCTTGATAGAGTAAGGAGTGACGATCCCTGGCCCTATGTAGAATTTCCTCCTTCAGTTGAAAGTTAACGAGACAACAAATCACGTCTCTGGGAGGATCAGATTCTCTGCCTCTGGGCCTCAGGGCTCTATGCAATCGTTCAAACTCAATGGGTGTTTCAGGAGGTCTGCCCAGGAGATCGTTAAATATGGCAATAGTAGCTTTTGTAATTTGCGCATTTTCAACTGATTCAGGGATACCTCTTACCCGTATGTTATGACGGCGGCCGCGGTTGTCTAAATCTTCCATATGCCTCTGAATGTCTCTGAGCTGTGAAGATTGTGCCTGGGCAGAGGTCTGTAAATGTTGAATGGAGGTGTCATGGCGGTTGGTTGCTTCCTCCAGATCATCTAGGCGTATTGTCATTACCTGGACATCTCTCCTGAGATCCGTGATGGCTGCAGAGAGTGTGGCTTTAATATCTTCTGCCACAGATCGCAGGTCTTGCATGGAGAGGGGCTGTGGGGTGGATGCTGCTTCAACTGAAGGCTGGATCTGTGTGTGGCTTCTCCCTGAGGGGCTGAGGCTGGATGAGCGTGCAGCGTTCGGGTAGGCCCGATTTGAAGCCGGGGCCTCGCGTGCCTGGGACCGGAAGATTTCCGGAATATTGCGGCCGATTTGCGTACCGGACCCCCTGGGGGAGCGGGACCTGGCTGGGGATGGTTCCCTGGATGTTTTACCCATGGTTGTGTCAGGATGGCTCCGGATTGCTGATTATTTTAGCCTCGGCGGACGGGAGCTCGGGATCTAAGCGGCCATTCAGCTCTGGCTCCAAGCCACGCCCCTGAAACATGTTTTATTTCTAGGTCCGTCTGACTTTTGGGGAAAAAAAGTCCGCTGGAGTCCACACACGATCGAATTGTCCGACGGGGTCCGGTCCGCCGTACCAAGTCTGCCGGATAGTCCGCTCGTGTGTATGCGGCATTAGGCTTTAATAAAACGTTGTATCTCCACTTGAGATCTCAAAGTCATACATTATCTGTCCAAACTTGAATAGCCTTTGCTACAGAAGTAAGGCTTAAATGCACTTCCCAAACTTTGATTTGTTTTCATTAGACTTGTGCACAATGGAAAATTTTATTTCATTTGGATTTGTAAAATACATAATTCCATTCTGTTATATTCGGTATGTTATGTTAATTAGTTTTTGGATCATTTGTTATTTCCGTAGAGTGTCGATATTCATTATACTGAATTGATTCGTTATGTATGAATATCGATTTGATTCAAAAACGATTCATAGTTTGTTTATTTAATCCATTAACACACACAATGACAATATCTCTTCTCCTATGCTTAAATACAATACAAAATCCTTCTCAGTCAGTTCTCAGGAATGCACTTTACCAGTATTCCAACCTCCAGCACAAAGTTAATCAGCTGATTGGATGGTAAGATTTACTCTGAGTTGACCTTTTGTTTCATTAGATGAATGAACAAATCGTATCGAATTCATTCGATATTATTGCTATAATTTCTTTTGTATTCATTGAAATTCGTTATTTTTTTCTTCGGACATTTGGATGCATTCAAATGTCGGAAAGATCGAAAGATGCAAAATTCAGCCGAATTTCAATTAGTTATGAAACAAATTGCACATGTCTAGTTTTCATGGTGTGTATCCACTTTGCAATCGGAACTGTCCTTGAAAATTACTGCATCAGTCATTGGGAGACTTACATGATGTACTAAACACATGACTACTGCAAGGACTGCAGTAGGTGAAGTGAAAGGCATAGGATATGTGGTGGATGCTTGTAGGTAGTCCAGGCATTCACTGACATATGTTTGCTAAGATTGATCCTTGTACAATATGACATATCATATCAGGGCTGGATCTAGCCTATCTGATGTGGCAGTGCAGTAAAAACCTTGGGGGGGGTGGGGGGGTGGAGGGTTAGCAGGGAAGTGTACAGGGGGTAAGCAGGGCAGAGGATAGGTGTCAGAAAAGAGCCTGTCAACATCGGAAGGTCCCTGTGCGTTTGCGCGGCGGAGCCGCGCTTCGGCGCATGCGCGTTAGCAAAGTAGCGGCACACACGGGTTCACTACACGGCGTAACGGCGTAACGGCGTAATGGCGTACAAACGTTCGCTCGTCAGCATCACGCCCCCTTTCTGGCCTATATAAGGACTGACTTGTGCCCTGTTTAATTGCTGGTTTGTCTTTCAGCTTCCAGTGTTCCGTTCCTGATTCCTGCTTCTTGTTTACCTGTTTGACCCGGATTTGCCTGACCTACCTTGTCTCTCTCCAGCATTTGACCTCGGCTTGTTTAAAGGACTTTCCCACGATCTGCTTCCAGTGTTTGACCCTCTGCCTGTCTCCGGATTCTCCTGCCTTCTCGTGTATGACCCCGGCTTGCTTAAACGGACTTCTCTGCTGACATCTCCAACCCCTTACCTCTGGCTTGCCTTCAGGATTCCTCTACTTACCATCTGCTGTGTTTGACCCCCGGCCTGCTTCTAGGACTTCCTCATCTACCAGTCTCCAGTATCAAGTCATCGGTCTGCATCTTAGACTCTCCACTACTGGGTTCTCAGTGCCTGATCTCCTGCACTTATCCCAGCTCCCATTGTGTTTGCGGGTTAGAGCCCCGGCCGGGTCTTCTTCTCCAGCTCTGGGTCAGAGCCACCATCGCTCTCATCTCTGCGTGACTGAAGTCCTCCTCTCAAGAAGCTTCCTGCCTGCAGGCGACCCGTGCCCCTCTGTGCCCTACACCCTCTGTACCACTACCAGGGGTGTAGTGCGCTCAGCCGCAAGGGAAGCCACTCTCGGCATCTCGGCCTCGGTGAGTACCCGTGATAGTACAAACCAGCCAGATGTCTGAGGCCGACAGAGTGGGTTCCCCTCTTGAAGCTCTATGCCAGCAGGTAACGACCCTTACGCAAGCAGTCCAGAGGCTACAAGATGGCTATTTCCAACTAGAAGGTCGTCTCCAGCACCTAATCTTATCTCCTGGGGATGCAACTTCCACATCCCCCAGTGGGGCCAGCTCTTCACAAGATCACTCCAGCACAGCTCCTGCAGTTGCTATGACTCTCCCAGAACCTAGGGTGCCCACACCCGAACGATTTTCCGGAAATCGGAAGAGGTTTAGAGCATTTAAAAACGCCTGCTTGTTATACCTGGCTCTCCAACCTAAGACTTTCAGTTCTGAGACAGTAAAAGTTGGGTTCATCATTTCCCTGTTGTCCGAAGAACCCCAAGCTTGGGCTCATAACCTCCTGGAGCAGAAGAGTCCCTTACTAAACTCCGTGGAAACCTTCTTTGAATCTATGGGAAGATTATATGATGATCCCCAACGCTTAGCCACGGCCGAGTCCATCTTACACACCTTAGTCCAGGGAAAAAGACCGGTGGAGGACTATACGGTCGAATTTCGGAGATGGTCAGGGGACACTGGATGGAATGAGGCGGCTCTCAAATACCAGTACCACCAGGGGCTCTCAGAGACTCTCAAAGACGAATTGGCACGTGTTGATTCTCCTTCCACTCTGGAAGAATTGATCCAGCTAGCCATAAAACTTGACCGACGCCTACGGGAACGACGTTCTGAACGTCTTCAATCTCCTCGGCCTACATGGATGCTACCCAGGGTCCCCACAGGTCATCCTCTCCCTGCGGTCCCTTCCTCCTCTACCTTGGAGAGCGAGCCAATGCAACTGGGACTGATCCGGGCTCCACTTACACCTGATGAGAAACAACGCCGGCGGGAGGCCAATCTCTGCCTATACTGTGGAGGGTCAGGCCACTTTTTGCGCAACTGTCCTATAAGACCCAGTAAGTCCCAATTACAAACAGCTATGAACTTTCAAGTCAATGGTTCAAGTACAACCCATCTTGTCCTTCCTGTCTCCCTACAGGTGGCAGACGAGGAGATCCGGCTACCAGCCATTATTGATTCTGGCGCCTGCAGCTGCTTCCTGGATACATCCCTATCTCGAAGTTTACGCATCCCTCTGCAAAATAAAAGACAAAGGCTCCAAATCCACCTGGCCGATGGATCTTCCCCCTGTTCCGGGCCTGTTACCCAAGAAACGAAACCCATTCTCACCATCACAGATTCAGGACATCAAGAATTTCTGTGCTTTGACATCATCTGCTCCCCCATGTTCCCTATCATCCTGGGACTTCCATGGCTGCAAGCTCACGACCCCCATATCAATTGGAGGGAGAAGAAGATCTCCTTCTCTTCGGCTTACTGTTCCCAGCACTGCTTCACCTCTGGTCCTGTCTGCACAGCTTCCTGTCTAACTGTCCAGCCAGTCCCTGAACACCTTCAGCACGTCCCTGCAGCTTACCATGAATTCATGGACATTTTTGACAAAAAGAGAGCTGACAGTTTGCCCCCTCACCGACCATACGACTGTCCCATTGATCTCTTACCTGGCTCCGAGATTCCTTTTGGTCGGATATTCCCTCTATCAGAAAAGGAGTTGGAGGCTCTGAAGTCCTACATCAACGAAAACCTTGAAAAGGGATTCATTCGTCCTTCCTCTTCCCCGGCTGGAGCAGGGATTTTCTTCGTTGAGAAAAAAGATGGTACTTTAAGGCCTTGTGTGGACTACAGGGAGATCAACAAGATCACCATCAAGAACCGTTATCCACTTCCCCTCATCCCAGAACTGTTCCAACGGTTTCGAACCGCACGAGTTTTTTCTAAACTTGACCTAAGGGGCGCCTACAACTTGGTGCGGATACGCCCAGGGGATGAGTGGAAAACGGCTTTTAGGTCTAGATTCGGACACTTTGAATATCTAGTGATGCCATTCGGTTTGTGCAATGCCCCAGCTACATTCCAACACCTGGTAAATGATATTTTTCGTGAATACTTAGATGACTTTGTGATTGTTTACCTTGACGACATCCTGATTTTTTCTACAAACATTGAGCAACACCAGGTCCATGTGAAGAAGGTACTCACGATCCTCAGGAAGCACGGACTTTACCTAAAGGGAGAGAAATGCGAATTCGAAAAAACAGTAGTCCAATTCCTAGGGTTCATTATCTCCACTGAAGGGGTCTCAATGGATCCTCAGAAGGTGAAGTCTATCCAAGAATGGCCAGCCCCTACAGACAAAAAGGGGGTCCAACGATTTGTGGGCTTCGCCAACTTCTATCGCAGGTTCATAAAAGGATTTTCATCGATCATTTCTCCCATAACCCAACTGACTCGCCAGCAAAGTCGATTCCAGTGGTCCTCAGAAACTCAGGAAGCATTTGATAAACTGAAGAATCTATTTACTTCTGCCCCGGTACTACTGCATCCAGACCCCGCCTTTCCCTATGTGTTGGAAGTAGACGCCTCAGAATCCGCTTTAGGAGCAATTCTATCCCAAAGACGAGGCCAGAAGGCCCTTCTTCATCCTGTGGCATTTGCCTCCCGGAAGCTGTCCCCGCCGGAAAGGAACTATGACGTGGGGGAGCGTGAACTACTGGCCATCAAATTTGCTCTTGAGGAGTGGAGATATCTTTTGGAGGGCGCTTCTCACCCCATTATGATCTTCACCGATCACAAGAACCTGGAGTACCTTAGAACAGCAAAACGCCTCAGACCCCGGCAAGCCCGCTGGGCTTTGTTCTTCTCCAGGTTCAACTTTCACATTTCCTATCGGCCTGGTTCTAAGAATGGGAAAGCGGACGCCTTATCTCGAATGTTCCCAGAAATCTCTCTACCAACAGAACCTGGTACTATTCTATCCTCACAGAATTTTCTTTGTTCAATCCAGCCAGATCTAAGAACTGCCATTGAACAGGCCTCCAGCCAATGCTTAAACCCTGAAGTACCCACACTGAGGAAACAGGATGGTCTACTATGGGCCCAAAACAAAATATTTGTTCCAGCGCAAGTAAGACCCTTGGTACTAAAAACATTTCATGATAACAAATTTGCAGGACATTTTGGGGTACAAAAGACCTCGGAACTAATACATCGTTCCTTCTGGTGGCCAGGGTGGAGTCAGGACTGTAAGAACTACGTAAACTCTTGTATTATTTGCCAGCGCAGCAAGGGATCCAATGCAAAAGCCTGGGGTCTATTAAGACCATTACCCATTCCAGAGCAACCCTGGAAGGAAGTGGCTATGGACTTCATCGTTGACCTACCATCCGCTGAAGGATTCTCCACCATTCTGGTAGTAGTCGACCGCCTCTCAAAGATGGCCCACTTCTTACCCATGAAGGGCACACCCTCTGCCTCAGATACCGCGGATATATTCATCAAGGAAGTGGTGAGGCTACATGGAGTACCCGCTAGCATTGTGTCTGACAGAGGAGTTCAGTTCACCTCAAAATTTTGGAGAGACCTTTGTAAATCCCTGGGAATCAAGGTATGCCTATCCTCAGCATATCATCCTCAAAGTAATGGCCAAACAGAGAGGACGAACCAAACGCTGGAACAATACCTGCGCTGTTTTTGCTCATGCTCTCAAGACGACTGGGTTTCACTCCTCCCCTGTGCAGAATTTGCCTATAACAATTCCATACATACAGCAACCAATCAAACTCCTTTCTGGGCTAATTATGGATTTCACCCCTCTTTTTTGCCTAATTCTTTTGCAGAAGTATCAGTTCCCGCGGTGCAAGACCGAATAAATTCCATTCAAGCCAATTTTCAAATAATTCAGGAAACTATGAAGAAGGCTCAGGACAGCTACAAGAAATACTATGACAGGGGGAGGAGGAGCAACCCAATTTTTAAAATTGGGGATGAAGTCTGGCTATCTGCAACAAACCTTAAACTTTCTTGCCCTTCACGCAAATTAGGCCCAAGGTTTATTGGTCCCTTCAAGATAAAGAGAGTAGTGAACCCAGTGGCCTTTGAACTCTCTTTACCCAGCTCTTACAGAATTCATCCTGTCTTCCATACTTCCCTCTTGAAACCAGTAACTCCCAGTTCTTTTCCAGGAAGGGAGGAGTTGCCACCTCCTCCAATTAATATTGAAGGCGAAGAGGAATTCGAGGTTGAGGCTATAATGGACTGTAGAAGGAGGGGAGGTCATATCCAGTACCTGGTCAAGTGGAAGGGGTACCCCCCAGAAGATAATTCTTGGGAACCCTCCTCCAATATACACGCCCCACGGTTAATACAAACATTCCACAAGAAATATCCGGGAGTACTGGCCAGATTGGGCACCCGGAGGTTGCCCTTTGGGGGGGGCACTGTCAGAAAAGAGCCTGTCAACATCGGAAGGTCCCTGTGCGTTTGCGCGGCGGAGCCGCGCTTCGGCGCATGCGCGTTAGCAAAGTAGCGGCACACACGGGTTCACTACACGGCGTAACGGCGTAACGGCGTAATGGCGTACAAACGTTCGCTCGTCAGCATCACGCCCCCTTTCTGGCCTATATAAGGACTGACTTGTGCCCTGTTTAATTGCTGGTTTGTCTTTCAGCTTCCAGTGTTCCGTTCCTGATTCCTGCTTCTTGTTTACCTGTTTGACCCGGATTTGCCTGACCTACCTTGTCTCTCTCCAGCATTTGACCTCGGCTTGTTTAAAGGACTTTCCCTCGATCTGCTTCCAGTGTTTGACCCTCTGCCTGTCTCCGGATTCTCCTGCCTTCTCGTGTATGACCCCGGCTTGCTTAAACGGACTTCTCTGCTGACATCTCCAACCCCTTACCTCTGGCTTGCCTTCAGGATTCCTCTACTTACCATCTGCTGTGTTTGACCCCCGGCCTGCTTCTAGGACTTCCTCATCTACCAGTCTCCAGTATCAAGTCATCGGTCTGCATCTTAGACTCTCCACTACTGGGTTCTCAGTGCCTGATCTCCTGCACTTATCCCAGCTCCCATTGTGTTTGCGGGTTAGAGCCCCGGCCGGGTCTTCTTCTCCAGCTCTGGGTCAGAGCCACCATCGCTCTCATCTCTGCGTGACTGAAGTCCTCCTCTCAAGAAGCTTCCTGCCTGCAGGCGACCCGTGCCCCTCTGTGCCCTACACCCTCTGTACCACTACCAGGGGTGTAGTGCGCTCAGCCGCAAGGGAAGCCACTCTCGGCATCTCGGCCTCGGTGAGTACCCGTGATAATAGGGGTCAACTGAAATAAGGACGGGGGACAGCAGGGCAGAAAGACAGGGGTCACTGCTGGCAGGATACAGGACCGGAGTCACCGCTGGCAGAAGAGAGGACAGGGGTCACTCCTGGCAGGATACAGGACAGGAGTCCCCACTGGCAGAAGAGAGGAAAAGGGTCACCGCTGTTAGGAGACAGAAAAGGGGTCACCGCTGATAGGAGACAGAAAAGGGGTCACCGCTGGCAGGAGAGAGGAAAGGGGTCACCGCTGGCCGGGGAGAGGACCGAGGTCATTGCTGGTCAGAGAGAGTATGGGGTTACCGCTGGCAGGAGAAAAGATGGGGTCACAGCTGGCTGGAGAGAGGACAGGGGTCACCACTGGCAGGTGAGGATGGGGTCACCACTGGCAGGAGAGAGGATGGGGTCACTGCTAGCAGAGTACTTTGCAGAGCTTTTTCTCCCATGCCAGCACTGTACACAGACTAAGCACAGACAGCAAGATCTCCTTCTTTTCACAGCACACACTGTAGCTGAAATCTGAGTCCCTTACATACAGCTACAGTCTGCAGTGTGTAGGTGGCTACTGCAGCTGAACTGCTGTTCCAACCAAGGAATTTCAAAAATCAGATCATAGTGCCAGCTACACACTGTGGAAAGATCTTGCTGTCTTTGCTCAGGCTGTGTACTGTGCAAATATGGGAAACAGCCAGCACAAAGTTTGGGGTGCTTGGGGGCTTTGGGGGGGGTGCAACTAAAATCTGGGGGAGCACAGCCTACCCCAGCACTGTACTAGATCGGGACATGTATCATATCCATCACGAGTGTGTAATGCTGCATACACACGACTGGACTTTTCGGCATCAAAGGTTCGACGGAACGAATCCGTCGGACAATTCGATCGTGTGTGGGCTTCATCTGACCTTTTCTGTCTAAAAATCTGACGGACCTTAGAAATAGAACAAGTTTCAAACCTTTCCGAAGGACTTGATGCCTATCGAAAAATCTGTTCGTCTGTATGCAAGTCCGATGGACCAAAAGGGCAGCTATTGGCTACTGGCTATGAACTTCCTTATTCTAGTCCGGTCATACGTCATCATGTTCGAAACGATCGGACTTTGGTGTGATCATGTGTAGGCAAGTCCATTTCGTTGGAACTCCGTCGAAAAAGTCCTTTGGAGTTTAGTCAGACGAAAAGTCTGCTCTTGTGTCTACGCAGCATTAGTCTCTCTCTCAAGACTTTGGACAGACAGCTTGCACAAATTAATTTGCCTTGAAAAATTTGTCTGCTGCATGCCCAGCATTGCTCCTCGGACAGATGGCTATGTCTGTGAGAACATGAAGTGTGTCTGCTGGTACTATGATGAGAATGTGGGTGATGGTGAGCAGACCTTGCCCTTGGTCTTTTACTTGAATGGATGTGAAGGAGAGGAATTCTTATCCCTAGAAAAATGATTATGCAACAAAGTAAAATTCATGACAAAATTTTACTGTTTAAATCTTCTTCTAAATATTTTGTTCAATACTTAGCAACTTCTAGCTATTATTGGATAAAGGATCTATTGTTACTTTATCCATTTAGAATAAATAGAGGCAGCAGTGGTGACAGAGCGGTGTTGTAACCGTATATATGTGTGAATAGAGATAGAATTTAACAGCGTGTAGACAGGTGCAGTATGTACTCCCTACTGCAGGTGGTGCTCAGCCAAAGTGGCAATGCAGAAGGGGAAGGAAGTTGTGAGGAACTTGGTTCCTCTATGACTTCCTGTGGTCACAGGGAGACAGCTGTCTGATTGGACAAGGGTGCCCCATGTGACTCCAGTGACCATCTTGTGTCAGGCAGAGTCCTTATTAAGACTGGCTCCTGGGTTTGGCACACTTTATGCAAGTGGCTAGCGTAGGGACAGGAACCCCATCTGGCAGGGACAGTGCTTAGAGGTAGGGAAAGGTTCCAAAGAAGTAGGGACAGTGCAGGAGCAACATATACCTCTCTTGAGAAAACCTCCCCTTTAAGTGTGGACCAACCATGCTGCATTCTGCTCCTTGTTGCAGATGCTGTCAGCAAGCATCTTCCAGTCTCCAGATCGCTGTCACAGTTTATAAGTGGCTTTGGCTGGAGACCATAACTAGCCCCTCATCTGGCCAGAATGACAGTGTCTTGTGACTGGGCTTCAGTCAAATCGCACAGGACAGTCACAATCGTTCCAACCAGTATTAAAGCTTAGAGAAATGAGAGAAAGAGGAAATAAAAGCATGGAATGCATGCACTGTGTTTCATTGATAGAACACCAAATTACTCTGTTACCTGCATACTGGACATTACCCCCTTGACCACCAGAATGGGGTTCCTCATGAGAGATGCCTTTAGCACCTGTAGTATGAGGACGTCAGGGAGGAAAGTGTCAGAAAACCTGCCCAATAAAGGAGTGCAGAAAACATTCAGGTAAGGGTAGAAATAGTACCAAAATTAATTACATTAGTCAATTAATTTCTTGTTTGGGATAGCAGCTGCATCCTATTGTCATGAGGATGAAAAAAAATTCTGGTGCTAAGTAGAGTTTTTTTATTTATAGAGTAGTCAGTCTTGTTAGCCCAGTAAGGGCTGTTGCTGTTGTAACGCAACTCCCGTGAGGGCCGCTGAATGATACTTGTCTTCTAGAGCTGCCTTGACTTTTAAGCACCTTGACCCTTCTAACACTCTAGGTTCAGTCATGGATTTCACCCACAATACTTGCACATGGGGGCTAAGAATATACATGTATCATACATACCAGGGGGAGTACAACTGGGGGAATCCATAGTGGAGAAGGATCTGGGGGTTTTGGTAGATCATAAGCTCAATAATAGTATGCAATGCCAAGCTGCAGTTTCAAAAGCAAGCAAAGTCCTTTCTTGTATTAAGAGAGGTATGGACTCCAGAGAGAGATGTAATTTTGCCCCAGTACAAATCATTAGTAAGATCTCATCTGGAATATGCAGTTCAGTTTTGGGCACCAGTTCTCAAAAAGGATATCGGGGAACCGGAGAAAGTGCAGAGAAGGGCAACTAAACTAATAAGAGGCACGGAGGAGCTCAGCTATGAGTAGGGATGAGCTGAACACCCCCCCGGTTTGGTTCGCACCAGAACCTGCGAACAGACTGAAAGTTCGCGCTAACTTTAGAACCCCCGTTAAAGTCTATGGGACTTGAACGTTCAAAATCAAAAGTGCTAATTTTAAAGGCTAATATGCAAGTTATTGTTTTAAAAAAGGATTTGGGGACCCGGGTCCTGCCCCAGGGGACATGTATCAATGAAAAAAAAGTTTTTAAAACGGCCTTTTTTTCGGGAGCAGTGATTTTAATGATGCTTAAAGTGAAAAAAGTGAAACATTCCTTTAAATATCGTACCTGGGGGGGTCTACATGTATAGTATGCCTGTAAAGTGGCACGTGTTTCCGGTGCTTAGAACAGTCCTTGCACAAAATGACATTTGTAAAGGAATAAAAGTCATTTAAAACTGCTTGCGGCTGTAATGTAATGTTGGGTCCTGGCAATATGGATGAAAATCAGTGAGACAAACGGCATGGGTACCCCCCCCCCCCCCAGCCCACCAGTCCATTACCAGGCCATTTGGGTCTTGTATGGATATTAAGGGGAACCTGCACCCAATTTAAAAAAAGGAAAGGCGTGGGGCCCCCAGGCCCTAGACATTTGTAGGACTTAAGCCCAGTATCCTGAACACACCCTTTATCCCCAAAACTTCGCCCCCTCCAAATCCCTCATAAATAACTTGACCAGGTTTTGGAGTAAATGGCCTTGACTGACTTTTTTATTAACAAATTATAAAATTAAATAAATAACCATTAAACTTAGATACACTTTTTTAGGGGTCATAGAGGGAAACAACATACCACTGGTCACTGCGAACAACTTCTTTAAACTTTTAGGCCTCCAGTCGGAAACCCCTGACTCAGAGGCGGTACCCAACCTTCGCAGTGACTTACCCTTTTAAACCCTTCCAGGTTAACCCTTCATAACCTGAAAGTACTGGAAACAACCTCCATCCCATGGATGGGTACCAGAAACAACCCCCATCCCAAGGATGGGTACCAGAAACAACCCCCATCCCATGGATGGGTACAACATGTTCCATACATGTAACCTCTATCTTCTCCTCCTCCAGCAACCCAACACTACCAGGTCATCCTGACCTATCCCATACCCCCTTTTCAACCAACTCAAGGCGGGTGGGTGGGAATCTCTTCCTCATCCGCTCTCCGACTGACGTCACTTCCCCCTCTCCCTTCCTCTCTCCAGCTCTGAGCGTCGCCCTCACCCAGACCCTCCCCCTTTCCTAAAAGGAGAAACACTGCTCTTAAAACGGCAACTGTGCTGTCAGCACTGTCATGCCGTCCCTGAGCCCATTTCTCCTATTATTAGCTCCGGGACTCTTTTGACATTTGTAGGACTTAAGCCCAGTATCCTGATCACACCCTTTATCCCCAAAATTTCCCCCCCTCCAAATCCCTCATAAATGATTTGACCAGGTTTTGGAGTAAATGGCCTTGACGGCCTTTTTTATTAACAAATTATAAAACTAAAAACATAGCATCTTCATAAATAACCATTAAACTTAGATATACTTTTTTAGGGGTCATAGAGGGAAACAACATACCACTGGTCACTGCGAACAACTTCTTTAAACTTTTAAGCCTCCAGTCGGAAACCCCTGACTCGGAGGCGGTACCCAACCTTCGCAGTGACTTACCCTTTTAAACCCTTCCAGTTTAACCCTTCATAACCTGAAAGTACCAGAAACAACCCCCATCCCATGGATGGGTACCAGAAACAGCCCCCATCCCAAGGATGGATGGGTACCAGAAACAACCCCCATCCCATGGATTACAACATCTTCCATACATGTAACCTCTATCTTCTCCTCCTCCAGCGACCCGACACTGCCACAGCACGAAAGGGGTAACCCATTACCCTTACGTGCACCTCCACACCCTCAGCCCTCGCTGTATGCCTTCCTGAAGGTCCAGTGCCCACAAATCATTCCCCACATCATTAAGATGTACTCCATTACTCCTCAGATACCTCCATCTCTCTGTGGCGTATGGCCAAACCCTTGTTTTTGATGAAAAACCTGCTCACCTCCTTATTCACTTTTATTCAGGCCCTGTCCACTTTTTTAGCTGACCATGCCCACGGCCATGACATCCTGCCCACCATATCCGACCATACTATAACAATACCTGGGTAAGCCGCTCGTAAACGTAAAAAATCCCATTTTACGTCACGAATGAGGTTCCTCATAGATCTGACTACCATATCATTCCCCCCCACATGTAATAGCAAAACATCCAGGGCCCTGTCCAAATGGGAGAACCTGTGTACTTCCCCCAACACCCTGTTCCACCACATGCCAGGGACCCCGATCCACCTGACCTGAGCCTCCTGCCTGGGGATAGCTGCCTACCGTTCGGCCAAACATCAGCTCTTCTGACCCCCAATAAACGTAGGAGTGACGTTAGACATGAATGAATTTCTGGACAGCCACACTCATAGATAGCCTTGTTTATTCAGAAGGTGCACATCAAATACAAAAATCACAGAAGACAGGGAAGAGCTGACGTTAGTTAGCGTTAGTGCTGTAAGGATGGGAAAGGATGCCTATGCCTTTCTGACGCACTGCTATATGGTATGTGCGTCCTACTGATCTGGTAAGGGTACCCATCCCCCCCTATTGAATATCCATACGTCTTCTGGTGTTCACTTCTGCCTTGAAATTTGAGGAGATATCCCTTCACTGTTACTTCACATATGGACTTTCACATTTTGCTGTTTCATATTTCACATATGGACATTTGATTATAATTTTTTATTTTTCTCACACTTTTTGCACTTGAATGTGCGTTTGTCTTATATTTACATGTCTACTATTGCATGTTAGATATTTCTAGCGCTGCACTTTTTATTTTCACTTAAAAAGAAAGGCCAAACCTGACAACTTGCGGTCAATGGCAGCTCCTGAGATACCCCTTTCTAGTCCCATATTAATAAAATAGAGGACTGCTTGGGCTACGTCATGACCTTCTGGGGCCATTCCAATCCTGTTCAAGCAAGCAAACCATTCCTGCCATACCTTCGAGTAGGCATTCCATGTAGCCGTACTCACTGATTGATCCACTTTGCTCGGTCCCAAAGCAATGCTCCAAATAGTCGGGACAGGCGACCCCGTGTTGCTCCGCTTCTGGTGCCAACTCCCAGAACCTGTCCCACTGAAAACGAGACAAAGCGTCAGCCAAAGTGTTGTCAATCCCTAGTAAGTGTACAGCGTAGATGAATGCAGTCACTTGTAAGCAGCTTAGGACCAAATGTCACAACAACCTGACCACTGGCACGGATGCCGCTGTCAATCTATTAACCACCTGTACCACCCCCAGATTGTCACAATTAAAACGGACCTTCAGGTTGCTGAAGGATTCCCCCCAAATTTCCAAGGCCACTACAATTGGAAACAATTCCAAAAGAACCAGGTTCTTCAGAAACCCTGCCTCGCCCCAAGCTGGGGGCCACCAAGCTGCACTCCATTGTCCCCTGAAAAAGGCACCAAACCCCGTGGAGCCTGCAGCTTCCGTAAATGGTTCCAAGTCACAGTTGCTGATGGGACCTGACATCCAAAGAGTGCGCCCGTTGAACGACTCTAGGAAATCCTGCCACACCCGCAAGTCCTCCCTGTGCTCCTGGTTTAGGCTCACAAAGTGAGTGGGAGCCCGTACTCCCGCAGTCGCTGCCGCCAGCAAAAAACCCTACCCATGGGGAATATGCGGCAAGCAAAATTCAGCTTCCCCAGCTAAGATTGTAGTTGATGTAGTTGTAACGTGCGTACTCCAATGGTCCCTCGCACCTCGTCTTTTAGCTTCTCTAGCTTGTCCCTCGGCAGCTGGCATTCCATCCCAATAGAATCTATTTCAGTTCCCAAGAATGTAATGTTTGCCGTGGGGCCCTCTGTTTCCCCCGGAGCTAAAGGAACCCCGAAACGATCCGCCAGATGTTGTAATGTCCCCAACAGGACGACGCAGATATTAGAACCCGCCAGGCCAACACATAAAAAATCATCCAGGTAATGAATGACCAAGTTGATACCCGAAACATCCCTGACTGCCCATTCCAAGAAGGAGCTGAACGTTTCGAAGAAGACACACGAGATGGAGCAACCCATCGGCAGGCAACAATCCACGTAGTATGCCCCATTCCATGTGCAGCCCAGCAGCCGAAAGCTGGCCGGATGCACCGGCAATAGCCGGAAGGCCGATTTAATTTCTGACTTGGCCATCAATGACCCTTGCCCATACCGCTGCACCCATGCAACCGCTGCATCGAAAGAAGTGTACGTTACCGCACGCTCTTCAGGAGCAATTGAATCATTGACCGACCCACCTTTCGGAAAGGAAAGGTAATGAATCAATCTGAACTTGTTGGGCTCCTTTTTGGGAACCACTCCCAGTGGAGAGACCACCAAGTCCGGAAGAAGCACCTTATTAAGGGGGCTGGCCATGCGCCATAAAGTAACTTCCTTCCCCAGTTTTTCTGAAACCACTGCTGGATGAAGCAGGGCCGACCGTAAATTCTTAGCCTCGGGTGGGACTGTCGTCAATGAACAAGGTATTCTAAAACCGTTAGTGAAACGGCCTCTAACATGTGCGCTGCTGCTCTGTCGGGATATCTACTGAGGAAAGGAAGCATCTTTTCCACCCGCACCGACGTCGTCCCTCTTACTCGCAGACTCTCCGTCACGTCCTTTTCCTCTCTTAAAGCACTTGGACAGTGAATGGGATCCCGCGCAGTCTGAACACGTGTTTGAATCGACAGTTTGTCCCAAATTTACATGTGCCCTCGTTGAACTGCCAACAAAAGCCCCATCTTTTCTCGGTCGGTTGTCCCGAAGCTGCCGAATCTCCGACCCCTGCCTGAAAAAACTGATTAGGAGCCCGCGCCACTCTCATCAGCTTCATCCACAGGCTGATGTCCTTATGATCCCAGTGTAGGGAAGGTCGGATGGCCATCTGTTGCCAAAACTGTTCGTCATACCTTAACCAAGCCACACCGCCATATGTCCTGTGTGCTTCGCTAATGGCCTCCAAGTAAACGAACAGAGCCGAACAGTGTTCGGGGGTCTTTTCCCCTATTACACTTGCTAATATGGGGAACGCAGGTAGCCAAATGGCAAAGGTGCGAGGAATCAACCGGTATCTCCGTTCTTCCTCGTCTTCCTTCTTGCTGTCTTCCGGCTTCAACCTGTCCAGGTTGAACTTCTCCAAAGGCAATAACTTGAATCTCTACATACTCACTTTTCCAAATTTTCTCTTTTATTTCTGTCTTCAGATGGGCCCCCAGGGTGCCCTCAAAACAGACGTATACTTTATTTTTTGCGGAATCCGCCAACCTGACTAAGTCCGCTTTTTTGTCCCCTGTCTTGCCCTGGCTATCCGGAGCCGTAACACTAGTCGATAAGCCAGGAAACTCACCTACCCCCATAGCCGTACCCGTTACTGTCGCAGTAGTATCACATGCAACCCTGGCGGCGCCCTCTGCTGGAGGTGTGGCCTGCGTTGGTGCCCATGCCTGCGCCGGACTACTTCCTGTGCTTGGCTCAAAGTGCTGCACCAACTCCTTTAACCCTACTAATAACTCACATAGACCCATGGACCCTGTCTGGAGTCCCATCTCTTTGGGCGATACGGGAGTAGACCTGTCCCCCCCGGCTCCCGCAATTACCTCTAAACCTGATGGCCCTGGTAGACTACACTGACCCAACAGACTATTCAGTAAAGTAGAAATGGAAAGTGAAGAATCACACTCACCAGGCGTCACTCCAGGAACCACCGCTGCTGGATGTCCCTGGTCATCACCTCCTTCCGACCCAGACAGTTCACCCTCAGATCTGTCGCTGCCCACTTCCGTCCGACCGACCATCGGCTGCATCCCCGATGGACCCGCTCTGTTTGCCGTGGGTCTGCGGTGCTGCTCTCTACCTTCTCTCCAACCTGTTCGGCCAGACCCACTCCTCTGCCGTCGACACACCCGACCCTGTGCTCCTCGTGGACCCTCTTCCGGGCTGCGTAGGACTGTGGGCCATGCAGGCTGTCTGGCCCCCATCCTGAGATCCTGTGTTCCCTGACTAGGCTGGCTGGCTGCCCTGATCTTCCCCCGCAGCCCCGGCTGCCTGCTCTGTGCATCTGCGACAAGCCGGGGAGCGGAGCCGTGTGCTGTACTGGGCTCCCTCCCCGCCGGGCCCTTTCCTCTTTGCCAAATTCTGCTCTTCTCCCCGTTCCTGGTCCTCTGGCTCCGCTGTGCGCTGGGGTCGGGAGCTCACTCCCCCCGCCTGTAGCTGCCTCCTCTGAGAGCCTCCAGGGCTTGCTTCCAGGCTGACCAGGCAGCCGTGACCGCCACGCACAAGGTGCCCCCACCCCATTGTCTGTTGCCGCTCCGCCGTCTGCCGCTATGGCTGCTATCTGGGCTTGCAGCCAGTCCGCGCCTTGTGCGACAACCACCCCTCTAAGCTGGGCGATAAAGCCTTCCATCTCTGCCATGCTGCGCTGTATAATGGAGAGGATACAGAGCGGTGAGGGTGATGCGTGCAATCTCTTCCTCCTCCGCTCTCCGACTGACGTCACTTCCCCCTCTCCCTTCCTCTCCAGCTCTGAGCGCCGCCCTCACCCAGACCCTCCCCCTTTCCAAAAAGGGGAAACACTGCTCTTAAAATGGCAACTGTGCTGTCCAGCACTGTCATGCCATCCCTGCGCCCATTTCTCCTATTATTAGCTCCAGGACTCTCTATATACTCTGAACAGCAGTATACAGGCGGTGCAAACAAGACAGGGACTGTAGGTTTGTTGTTAAGTAGAATCTGTTTGTAATTTTGAACTGGTACATTTTAAAGTGTAGCTCCAGCCTTTTTGGAAAACATAGGGAAAGGTTATCACCCCTGTAACATTTGTTTTGCTGTCTGTGCACCTCTTCAGAAGTTTTCACCTCACTTTCTGTCCCAATGACAAATGTTTTTTGAACATTTGGGGTTTTTAGTGAAATATGGATTGGTGATTAAGCATCAGTGGAGAGGAGGCACGTTTTTCCAACATTAACTCTTACAGGAGAGAATTTCCCTTCATAGGGGTAGATTTCATCTCACTTCCTGTTGTCTCCTTCCGTTTGCAAGTAGGAGTCGTTTGAAAGTTGAATGTTTGAAAGTAGGGGCCTGCCCTATATACTCTGCAGAAATTGGGGCCTTAGGTGTTGGTGTTGCCACAACACTGTAAGCCCTCACGGTTACTCTAGGTGGGCGCAGGAAAGGGCCCTGCTGTGAAATATTAGATCAAGAATTGTAATTACATGCCATTGTTGAACAATGGTAGAAAAATTGGGCCTTTGGTGGTGTTGCCACAACACTGTAAGCCCTCACAGTTACTCTTGGTGGGCGCAGGAATGGGCCCTGCTGTGAAATATTAGATCAAGAACTGTAATTACATGTCCCTGTTGAACAGGGGCAGAAAAATTGGGCCTTAGGCAGTGGTGCCACAACACTGCAACCCCTCACAGATACTATAGTTGGAGCACAGGAATGAGCCCTGCTGCAAAGTATTGCATCAAAAATTGTAATTACACGCAACTGTTAAACAGGCGCAGAAAAATTGGGCCTTAACCACTGCTGCCACAACACTGCAACCCCTCACAGATACTATAGTTGGAGCACAGGAATGAGCCCTGCTGCAAAGTATTGCATCAAAAATTGTAATTACACGCCCCTGTTAAACAGGGGCAGAAAATTTGGGCCTTAGCCACTGGTGGCGGTGCCCAGAACCAAAAATGTTCTTACAAGCTATCAGCATGAAAATTGAGGAGGAAGAGGTTTGTCACTCAGCATAACAGGATAGTCACTCAGCATCAGCATAGGCAGTCTTGAAGGGATCTCACATTAAAAATTATTCCGTTACATCAGCATCAGGTGCTTGGTAGCTTGTGATCCAAGACTGATTCATTTTTATGAAGGTCGGCCGATGGACCAATTCGGTGGACAGGCGCACCCTGTGATTGGTTACAAAGCCTCCAGCAGCACTGAATGTGCGTTCCGAAAGAACGCTGGATGCAGGACAGGCCAGTAGCTCAATTGCATACTGTGCAAGCTCTGGCCAGTGATCCATCCTCAAGACCCAGTCACCCAGAGGATTTTCGGTGGGAAAGGTGTCCAAGTCAGATCTTGCCCCTAGGTATTCCTGCACCATGTGAATCAGACGCTGGCGATGGTTGCTGGAACTGATCATCCCTTGGGGCTGCGGATTAAAATATTGTCTGAAAGCATCAGTCAGATGGCCACCTTCTCCACCGCTCCTTCTGTGACTGACCGAAGACTCAGCAACACGTTGTCCAGGAGGACCAGGAAATTGTAACCTCCCAGGCTCTGGAAACGCGTTGCACAAACCTTTCTGCAAGGCCTCCCAAAGATGTTTCATCCTCTGCTCCCTCTGCAACAGCAAGATAAGGTCCACAACCTTATCCTTGTAAAGTGGATCAAGGAGGGTTGCCAGCCAGTAATGATCCCTCCCCTTGATACCACACATACGAGGATCCTACCGCATGCTTTGCAGGATCAGGAAGGCCATGCAGCGTAGGTTTGCTGAGGCATTCGGTCCAGAGTCCTCTGGGTCACTAAGGACGACATGATCCACAGGCACCTCCTCCCAGCCACATAAAAGTCCATGGGTTTCTTCGGACTGTAAATTATATATATATATATATATATATATATATATATATATATATATATATATATATATGTATATATATATATTCAATTGCTTTATTATTTTATATTCTATCTTATTGTTTTCTATTTTTTTCAAATTCGATTCAAATAAGTTTTCAATTTCAATTCGAAGATGTTTTCGAATTTGTTTGTTTTTTTTCGGATTCGGATTTTCGGATTTTTAAATTCTTTACTTTTGTAATTCGGAAATTCAGATGCATCCGAATTTCCGAATAATGAAAAATTCGTCCGAATTTCGATTTGGAACAAAGCGGAATGCACATGCCTACCAAGAACCGCTGCACCACCAAGTTAAGGACATGAGCTAAACAGGGCACATGGGTCAGTTGTCCCTGTCGGAGGGCGGAGAGGAGGTTGGTGCCATTGTCACTGTAACAAGCCCCTTGCTCGCTCGGTTCCACTCTCCCGACACTCCTCTGCAGCTATTGAATCAGATTGCAACGTCTGATTGTTCGGTCATCCAATGTTCCGGGATTAGAATTACAGCTATGTGCAGTTCTAATCCAGTTGTGATAGCTCAGAACAAACACCAGGCAAGCTGTATGTAAGTTCAAACAGGAATCTATCTTTATTGACAAAATACAGGCTTTTATACACTCAAAGTGGAGGTGCAGACCTCCTGCTCATATTACTCTAACAATACAGCTGTAACCTAATTAACCTAATTAACATGAGCTAATTAACTAATCTCTTTAGACAGCCTAGATGACTCAGACATGACCGTTAGGGGAGACTGGCCGTCTTGTAGTTCAGAAAATCCAGTCAACATTATCACAATCAACATAGACTCTTCTTCACACAATAGCAGAGTTAATTAACACAAATAACAATGGGGATCTAATGACTCTTATGCCGCGTACACACGGTCGGACTTTGCAGCTACAAAAGTCGGACAGCCTGTCCGACATACTTCCGGCGTACCTTCGGCGGACTTGGGGCAGACTTTCTTACGAACGGACTTGCCCACACACGACCACACAAAAGTACGCCAGCTTAGTACGCTGTGACGTACACCAAGTCCGACGAGACTATAAAACGGAAGTTCAATAGCCCGTACGACACCCTTTGGGCTCCTTCTGCTAATCTCGTGTTTATCTCGTGTTAGTAGAAGTTTGGTGAGAGACGATTCGCGCTTGTGAGACTCGTATTTTTCAGTTCGTTTTAACTGTTGTTCAGTCTGTGCTTGTGAGGTTTGTATCTGCTTTTCAGTGCGTTTGGTCAGTTGGCATTGAGAAATCTTTGTTTTATTGGCCGCTCGTTCCTGATTTTCAGGTCGTTCTTCACAGGCCTTGCTGTTCTTCAGTGCGTTCTGTTTAGTGCGTTCTGACCAGCCGACCGTTTTGAAGCCATGTTACCTGTACGTACTCGTCGTAGAGCTCATGCATTGTATGTGCTTGGTGCTGTAGTTTATTCTTCAGCCCAAGACCAGTCCATGAACAGGGCGAGGAGGAGTTCATGGACCAAGAATTGGTTGCTTCAGCGTGACCAGTTCTGTCACATGCCTTTGCTCCGTGAGATCCGTGAGAATAATCCTGAGGATTTCAGGAACTTTCTCCGGATGACGGACCCCGTTTTTGATCGTTTGGTGGCTTTGCTGACCCCCTATATCAGCAGGCAGGATACCTGCATGAGGCAAGCCATCACTCCGGAGCAGAGGCTGGTCGCTACCTTGCGGTATTTGGCCACAGGGAGAAGCCTGCAGGACCTTAAGTTCTCGACAGGCATCTCCCCCCAGGCTCTGGGGATCATTATCCCAGAGACCTGTTCTGCCATCATACAGGTCCTGCAGAAGGACTATATTAAGGTAAGCTATTTTTATTTTATTAGCATCACATGTTCTTTTATGTAATCTTTGATAATGTAATGTATTTCTTGCTTCAAACACTACTTCCCATCATTGCAATATAGTGTGAATGTCCCCTTTTTATCCTCACACATGCTGGGATTTTTTCCTGTTATTTTTTGTCATGCATGTATAGTTTCCTTCAATAACCTTCCCAGCATGAAGTGATGGGAACATATCCACCTAGTCTACTCATTTTGAATGTATTTTGTTGGAGTGTATTTAGTGTGCTGCTAATTAGCAATTAGCTAGATTTCACAACCCCCCCCCCACCTGAACTCACTCCAAATAGTGTGCTGCTAATTAGCAATTAGCTAGATTTCACAACCCCCCCCCCCCCACCTGAACTCACTCCAAATAGTGTGCTGCTAATTAGCAATTAGCTAGATTTCACAACCCCCCCCCCCACCTGAACTCACTCCAAATAGTGTGCTGCTAATTAGCAATTAGCTAGATTTCACAACCCCCCCCCCCCACCTGAACTCACTCCAAATAGTGTGCTGCTAATTAGCAATTAGCTAGATTTCACAACCCCCCCACCCCCACCCTCATTAAAATTTGCTTGAATGTTCTGTGGTGTTGATTTGTCTAAAGCAAATCTATGTTGCACTTTGCAAAATGCATGTGCACTCTACAAGTGCATTTGTTCCAGTGCTTTAGTAAATGAGCAGAAGCTCTGCTGATTTCCATCATCAAATCATATGCAAGCCTCAAAGTGTTTTCATTAATTGCCCTTGCATGTGATTGTGTACTCTTTGCAACATGAATGCCTTTTGACATTACCTCATTTACTGTAAGCTGGTTAGCAACTGCACCTGCAGAGTGCGACAACTGCAGTCTTGTAGCCTTTGTTATCCCTAAATTCCTGCGTGTTGTTAAAGTAATTTTTTTTGGGGATTTCACAACCCCCTAAAATGTAATCAATGTTCTATCAGAGGGGGTGAGCAATCTGATAAGTGTGCCTTTTTCCATATTAGTTATTCCAGAAGAATTAAATTATTGAATGTTATACTGATGCTGGGGAATAATGTTTTTAATTGTCTAATTTTCTTGCAATGTTAGCTTCCAAATTAATTGATTTTGGTTTTCTTGTTTGATTCCCCAGTTTCCTTCAACGCCACAGGAATGGCAGACTGTGGCATCCCATTTTGCCAGCCGTTGGGACTTTCCCAATTGTGGAGGGGCTATAGATGGGAAACATGTCCACATTGTGCCACCACCCCATTCGGGGTCATATTATTTTAATTATAAGGGGTTCCACAGTATTGTTTTAATGGCGGTGGTGTCGGCACACTATGATTTTTTATATGTGGACGTGGGGAAGAATGGCCGGATGTCGGATGGAGGAGTATTTGCCCAGACGGAGTTCTGCCAGCGTCTCCAGAGTGGTGGCCTGGGATTGCCACCTGATGAGGATAACGTGGAAGGACTCCCCTTTGTCTTCATTGCCGATGAAGCCTTCGCTCTGAGCAAGCACCTCATGAGGCCATTCCCCCAAAGAACCCTCACCCCGGAGAGGAGGGTTTTTAATTACCGGCTGGCCAGAGCTAGAAGAGTGGTTGAGAATGCGTTTGGAATTCTGGCCAGCCGGTTCCGCCTGTTTCAAACAGCCATTAATTTGGCGGAATACAAACTTAATTTTATAATTTTATCATGCTGCATTCTGCACAACTTTTTAAATAAGCATTCTGCCAATTATATAGGCACAGTTGGGCCTGAGGCCGGACAAATAGAAGCCAACCTTACAGGCCTGGATACTGTCCGTACTGGCTTGGCCCCCCAAAGTTCCCGTCAGGTTAGACAGCAATATGTTGATTATTTTATGGGTAGGGGGGCCATTGCAATGGGCCAGGATATATTTTTTTGACAATAAAAAAAATATTGCTGAAATCTGGCATTATATTTATTGCTTGCCTTTCTTTTGGGCTGTCTCCTAGGTTATGGTCGAGCAGTTGTAGTGCCAACTGTATTAGAATTTTAAAAATGTCTAAATAAGCTCCATTGCCACTGTAAACAACTTTTTGACAATTATAACCAAACTGATACTGAGCCTTGAAATAACAAACCACACATTTGTTAAAATCCTATAAAAGGAGATGTTTTTATTAATGGTTGTTATGCATTCAGTTCTGCATTTAGTATAAAATGTTCATAGACAAAAATATAATGGTATCTTAATGATGTAGCAAAATATAATTATATTTAAATATTTCTACCTAATCCACAAAAAAATATTTTGGGCTTTTGGATTTTCGAAAACAGGCTTTTTTTTTGGAAAATCAAGTTTTTTTTTTTTTTTAAAAGCAAGTTTTTTTTTTTTGTTTTTTTTGTTTTTTAAAATCAATTTTTTAAATTTTTTTGGTTTTTTAACATTAATTATTTTTTATTTTTTTTGTTTTTTAAAATCAATTTTTTAAATTTTTTTGGTTTTTTAACATTAATTATTTTTTATTTTTTTGGTGTTTTAAAATCAATTTTTTTACTTTTTTTGGTTTTTTAACATTAATTATTTTTTTGATTTTTTGGTGTTTTAAAATCAATTTTTTAAATTTTTTTGGTTTTTTAACATTAATTATTTTTTATTTTTTTGGTGTTTTAAAATCAATTTTTTTACTTTTTTTGGTTTTTTAACATTAATTATTTTTTCGATTTTTTGGTGTTTTAAAATCAATTTTTTAAATTTTTTTGGTTTTTTAACATTAATTATTTTTTATTTTTTTGGTGTTTTAAAATCAATTTTTTTACTTTTTTTGGTTTTTTAACATTAATTATTTATTCGATTTTTTGGTGTTTTAAAATCAATTTTTTTTTTTTGGGGGGGGTTTTTTAAAATCAATTTTTTTTGTTTTTTTTGGTGTTTTTTAGAAAATCAATTTTTATTTTTTTGTGGATTTTTGACAGCCCTCCTTTTTGACATTAGGTTAAACAGCCATTTATGTTATGCCAAAAAAAGAAAGAGAAGGCCCAGAATGGGGTCAGCAAAACAGGAAATGAAGGACATGATTGATGTTTTGGGGTTTAAAAAAGGGCATTTAGATTCGACCCAAAACATCAATCATGTCCTTCATTTCCTGCTGCATACGATCCAGCCGATTACGCATTTGATCCATGTCTTGATTCCAGGCCATTATTTGACCAATTAGACGTTGGGCACTTTCAGAGGTGAAATAGTCACTTCTTGTTGTTCCTAAAGTGGAATGAAACCAAAAAATGTCTTTAGAAATATGCACACATACATAGTTTACCTTACCAGAAATAAAGCTGTTGTCTCAGACACTGACCTGGTGGGGTGGCCATGTAGCCTAATTCCTCCACATCCTCGGGGGTGTCACTGTTGCTTGAATGAAGCACAACCAGATCCCCTAAAATAGAGTAGCCAAATTCAATTAAACAAAAGGCAGCCATGCATAGATTAACGTAAGCTGGTGTGTCAGACACTCACCTGGTGGGGTGCCCATGTCGCCCACCTCTCCTTCCTCCACATCCTCAATGGGACTTGGGCTGATTGCCCAATCCTGTTTTGCTTGGGGTGGACTGTGTTCTTGTGGTTGGCTGAGTGATTTTTCCCCTATGTGAAACAAAAAATTAGTAATCTAATTAGCACACAGATATTTTAGGACATAATAATTTTCCCACATTTGTAGTGAAGTGGTTTGTGTAGAGTTCCTATTTTAGTTCAATATTTAAAATTATAAAGACATACCGGATAGATAGATATCAATATCTCAAAATATAGTTAATAATCTTTTGATCTCTCTCTATATCTGGAACAAAATCTCTAAATATCTAACTAAATGTAAATCCAAAAAATTAAGAGAACTTCAAATAGATATATATATATAGATATAGATATATATATATAGATATATAGATATATATATATATATATAGATATATATATATAGATATATATATCTATATATCTATATATATATATATATATATATATATATATATCTATATATATATATATAGATCTATATATATATATCTATATATCTATATATATATATATATCTATCTATATATATTTATATATATATATATATATATATATCTATGTTTATATATATATTTCTATATTTATATATATATTTATATATATATATATATATATATATATATATATATATAAATATATATATATATATCTATAAATATATATATATATATATATATATATAAATATATATATATATATATATATATATAAATATATATATATATCTATAAATATATATATATATATATATATCTATAAATATATATATATATATATATATATATATATATAAATATATATATATATAAATATATAAATATATATATAAATAATATATATATATATATATATATATATATATATATATATATATATATATATATATATATATATATATAAATATATATATAAATATATATATAAATATATATATATATATATATATATATATATATATATATATATATATATATATATATATATGATAGATAGATATAGATAGATAGATAGATAGATAGATAGATAGATAGATAGATAGATAGATAGATAGATAGATAGATAGATAGATAGATAGATATGGATATGTAACGAGGTTTATTAAAAGATCGTTTAAAACGATGAACAAAAATCGTATAGGAAGGAAAAGCACATGGAGCAGTATACAAGGTAATAAACACAAGAGAAAAACACGACAAGTACTTACTTTTTTTAAGAACTTTCCGGATACGTCGGTATTGATCCGGCTCCCTGAGTTTCAGGTCAGACCATCTTTTGCGCAATTGATCTTTGGAGCGCTGGACCCCAAATGATGCCTGCAAAGTCTCCACGACCTTCGCCATTATTTTGGCCTTGCGCAAATTTGGCCGTGCGTACGGCCCATAATTGCCATCATAGTCGTCTTTGTGAAGAATGGCCACCATCTCCACCATCTCTTTGAAACTCATATTAGAGGCCTTAAATCTAGGCCTCATAGATTTGGTTGACGTTCCAGACGTTCCAGCCTCCGGGCTGTCTCCACTACCTGAGGTCGTCAACATTTCAGGTGTCTCCGCCATTCTTTAACTCCACTACGCGCCGTAACAAAAAAGGGGCGGAGAACATGAGTTCATTTCGAACGTCAGGGGCGGGCGACGCAGGCGGAGTTTCACACATGCGTAGTGTATAAAGGAGGGCCTTTCGCGCGTGTCGTACGTACGTTCTGTGCGTCAAATTAGGGGGCGGAGAACATGAGTTCATTTCGAACGTCAGGGGCGGGCGACGCAGGCGGAGTTTCACACATGCGTAGTGTATAAAGGAGGGCCTTTCGCGCGTGTCGTACGTACGTTCTGTGCGTCAAATTAGGGGGCGGAGAACATGAGTTCATTTCGAACGTCAGGGGCGGGCGACGCAGGCGGAGTTTCACACATGCGTAGTGTATAAAGGAGGGCCTTTCGCGCGTGTCGTACGTACGTTCTGTGCGTCAAATTAGGGGGCGGAGAACATGAGTTCATTTCGAACGTCAGGGGCGGGCGACGCAGGCGGAGTTTCACACATGCGTAGTGTATAAAGGAGGGCCTTTCGCGCGTGTCGTACGTACGTTCTGTGCGTAGGTGATAGTGGACCAGGACGTTCCAAAACGAAGGTAATTTGAGATATATATATTTTTTTGGGGGGGGGTTTATGGTCATGACTTTGTAGCAAGCGGCCTATATGGCTTGATAGATTGATGAGGCCTACATAGGGAGAAGATGATGAGGGGTTAGCAGAAACATATAATAAGTGTTTTTGGTCTTGTGACTTTCTCTTTTCCAGATATAATGAATCCCCTATTGAAGGATCCAGAGTTCCTTACTTCTTTTATTTCAAAGTATCGAGAGATGAGGAATTTGTGGGAGGTGAAACACCCTCAGTATTATGCCAAGCATGTGAGGAAGTCAACGCTGGAGAGACTTCTGTCCTTTGTCCAGGAGACCATCCCGGGAGCAACAATGGAGACAGTGCTCAAGAAAATTGGGGTCTTGAGGAACATGTATAAAAGGGAGCATAGGAAGATCCAGGAATCAAGGAGATCAGGAGCATCAGCAGATGATGTTTATGTACCCAGGCTGTGGTACTACAATCAACTCCGTTTTCTTGATGACCAGAATGAAGCCAGGGCATCACTTTCAACCCTTCCCTCCACCCTTCCCTCCACCCTTCCCTCCACCCCAGCAGAGGCTGATGAGGAGCAAGCTGGGTCTTCCATCCTGGATGAACCGGATATGACCATCTGGAGTCAGGTAAATTATTTTAACAAATATTTACTGTACTAATATTAATGATGTTAACTGGATGTTATAATTGTCTCAAATAATTTAGCACTCCAAATTGTGTATACATATCAAATGATAGTAGTGACTAAATATGTTTGGCACCTGCTTGAAATAATTAGGGTGTCTGATTAGACTCTTTTATTAAAGAGATGTATTCACATTGAATTTGCTAGTCATGAGAAGCAAACTGTGTGTCATTGATGAACCCAAAAAAAGAAACTAAAACTATTGTCCTTTTTTTATACACAGGATGAGTCCATCCAGGAGGAATGTGGGGAAAGTGGCAGGCAGGAGGAGACCGGGCCCATGGACAGCCTGGAGGAGGCCGGATTCACCATCATCCTGGAGGAGGCTGGGCCCAGTGTCAGGCAGGAGGTGGCTGCTCCCAGTGAGGTGGCTGGGCCAAGTGAGGTGGCTGGGCCAAGTGAGGTGGCTGGGCCAAGTGAGGTGGCTGGGCCCAGTAGGAGCCTCACCCAATCCCAAGTGCCTCCCCTCCACCTTCCCAAAAAAAGGGCCAGGAAGGGGATGGTCACACAGGACGCTTCCCTGCGCCTCATGCAACAGGCCACCCGTTTTTTAACAAGCCCCCCCGAAGCGGAAGAAGCCTATGGCTGCTACTTAGCCAGCAGGCTTCTTCAGATGGATTGGGAGCAGCGCCTCATTTGTGAGCGCCTATTTGGGGAAACAATCCATAAGGGGCTGCAGGGCACGCTAACCAAAAACACCCAACTACATGAGGCAGCCCCCCCCCTCCTCCTCCTCCTCCTCCTCCTGCCACAACTGAAACACCAGAGCCACAGCCTCAAAAGAAGGCTACAGGGAAGGCTACAGGGAAGGCTGCAGGGAAGGCTGCAGGGAAGGCTGCAGGGCAGCGTGGAGGAAAGGCTGCAGGGAAGAGAAGAAAGTGATGACCTGGGTTCAGTCTGGTCTGACAGAAGACGCAGGCTGTTGTAGGACCACAGTCTGGGGACATCTAGATCATCTGCTGGTGCAGTTGATCTCTGGGATTCTTGGACCAGATTGTGCTCCCTCTTATATGGACTCCTCAAGATCCCAATTTTCTTGTACACCGACTTTTTCCAGCGTTGACTTCCTCTTTATTTTATTTTGACCATGAATAAATGGATCTTTTTTGAGTTTAGCAAAAGACTTTATGTGTTTTCTTTTAAATCATTGATTTTACACACAATGTTAAATTAACAAGGGACAACAATCTCATTGAGTTTTAAAAAAACACACCAAAAATACATTACTAATGTTAATAATGTTCAAGTGGTAAGTCTTGAAAATAAAAAAATATACATAAACAAAAACGGTGCTTTGGGTTAACTTTATCTAAAAACTAAAAAATAATCACGAGAAAAAAAAAAAAAAGAATAATGGGTTCTTTGTGGTAACTTTACAAACCTAAAAAAAAAAAAAAAAAAATAAGGGAAAAAGTATTATTAGTATGGAAACATTGTTTATAAAAAGCATACTATATCATTCATGAGATCAAAGAGAAAAAGAATTCAGAAATCAGTTTGGGAGAACTCTGATTATGAACAGCAAAACACCTTCGTTCTTTAGAGCATTCGTAAAGAAGAAATAAAATGCGCTGCATTCAACGATCACAGATTTTGCAGCGTGATGAATGTGCTACCTACAATACGAACACTAGTTTTACTAGACCGAGTGCTTCCGTTTAGTTTTTGCTTATGAGCATGCGTCATTTTTTTGTCCGTAGGACTAGCATACAGACGAGCGGACTTCGGGGTCCGTCGTAGTTACGACGTAAAGATTTGAAGCATGTTTCAAATCTAAAGTACGTCGGATTTGAGGCTAAAAAAGTACGTTGAAAGTCCGAAGAAGCCCACACACGATCGGATTACCAGCCAGCTTTAGTCCGTCAGCGTCCGTTGGACTTTTGTAGACGAAAAGTCCGACCGTGTGTACGCGGCATTAGATTCCATAGTAGACTTATTTACAATACACATTTTAGCAGACAATAGACAGACAGGTGTTGGAATTTACATCAGCATCTCCTAACAGTATCTGTCCCAGCATTATGAATCAGCCACTATTCCAATATGGCAAATCCAGGGTCCCCAGAGTCTGTGTGTCCTGGGGGACCAGGACCCGAATCCACAGTAATACCACCTCAAGAGTCCCCAGGCATACAGCTCACAAAGAGCACCGTTCCCCCAAATGCAAGTGGCCCCCGATCGATCGGCAAGAGGCTAGCATACAGTCCCCTCCAAAAGTCTCTCTCCCGGCTAGGTCTGTCACAGTCACAAACGACTATTCCTGGCTTAAGCTGGCGTGGCGTCAACCACCTCTGAACCTGCCCCTGCAGAGCTGACAGAATCTGTGCCCCAGTGTGGCTCCTGTCCCCCAAGCACACCAGCTCAAGCACCACATGGCATCTTTTTGCCTGAGTGCTTGCGTAGCCCCTTGAACGCTTACGGAGCACCGCTGGTTCTGAGGACAAATCAGCAAAGGAAGAGGCCATGGAGAAAGAAAAAGAGGAGGGGGTGGAGGAGAGAGGTGTGGCAGAATCACCACTAGTAGAATTTTGGAGGTGTGGTGGCAGAACAACCTCCAACTCTACTGCACCCTGTCCTGTATCCTTCCCAGCTGCCAGAAGAGTCACCCAGTGCGCGGTGAAAGATAGGTAACGTCCCTGTCAATGCCTGCTGGACCATGAGTCAGCGGTAATATGCACCTTACCGCTGACCGACCTGTCCAGCGAGGTCAAGACATTGCCTTCCACATTATTATATTATTATTATAATACGACATTTATATAGCACCAATAGTTTACGCAGCGCTTTACAATGTATAAGGGGGACATGCCAGTAGAGAGCCGGAATCGCCTTCTAAGAGAAAAAGTGGCATTTGGGAACCTGCCACTGAGGAACCGCACATTCCACAAACTCATGGAAGGGGGCAGAGTCTACCAACTGAAAAGGCAGCAGTTGAAGTGCTAGCAATTTAGCCAAGCAAGCATTCAACCGCTGGGCATGTGGATGGCTGGGAGCGAACTTCTTTCAACGGTGCAGCAGCTGGGGTAGGGAAATTTGCCTGGTACAATCTGACGTCGGTGTACCGATAGCAGATTGCCCGCAAGTACTTGGCTGTGACACACCTAATTCTACACCTTCATTCTTCTCAGTGCAGGTTTCAGAGAGGACTGAAGGTATAGGGGAGTTGGAGATCCCAGCTGATGAGGAGCAAGGAGAGGTCCGCTTTGTTCTTTGGTGTGGGTCTTTTAGGTACGCTTGCCAACGAATTGCATGGCAGGTTGACATATGACTGATCAAGCATGTGGTGCCCAAGCGGGTGATGTTTTGGCCACGCGAGATTGAGACATATGTTGCAAATAGCAGCGGTGCAATCTGATGCACTCGTCACAAAAGGCCCACGCCAAAGAACTTTTAGAATAATGTGCAAAGACAGCAGCGCCCTGCACATGCGGTGTGATGCAGTCGTGTATTGCCCTTAAGCTGGCCCCTGCAGGGCACCCTGCCTCATTGGAGATGTGCTTCCTCCTCTTCTCTCCTATCAGGCACCCACGTGGAGTCAGTGACTTCATCATCATCCCCTCCCTCCTCATCACTGGAGCAAACCTGGCAGTATGCTGCAGCTGGGGGAACATGACTGCCAGATTGCTGTCCTTCTTGGGCACCCCCTCTCTCTGGGCTCACGTTACTGCCTTCCTCTAGCTGGGTACCATTATCGGAACCTTCAAAACGCTGGGCATCCTCCTGGAGCATATACCCAACATTGTGGTCAAACAGTTCAGGGGACTCCTCAGGAGGACATGGTGGGGCTACGGAAGGAGTGACTGATGTCATTGAGCCAAGGGAAGAGGCCGCGTTGGCAGCTGGTTTGCCAGACAAAGTACCCTGAGCCTTGGCAAGAGGGGATGAGGAGGATGAGGATGGCTTGGTCATCCACTCTACCAAGTCTTCGGCATGTTGCGGCTCAACACGGCCAGCTGCCAAAAAAAAAGACAAGCATGTCCCACGGCCACGTGCTGATGAGGATGCACCGTCTCCATGACCAGCACTGTTGCCTCTAGACACAGAGCCTGCTTGCCCTCTTTTATTGGCTTGTGACTGTCTGCCTCTCCTTGTTGGCCTTCCAGACATACTAATGGCCTGCAGTGCGATGTAGCTGCACAAAGCTGGGATGTATATATATACCGATTATACTGCAGCTAGCAGAATCAGCTGCCTGCCTGTAGTATTATTAGAATGAGAACACCAGCAATTGTCTTCAGGTAGCTTTAGGTGCACACTGTGCAAAGGACACAGTACACTAACTGTAAATACTGCAGCTGCCTGCCTGTGGTAGTAATAGGATCAGAACACCAGCAATTGTCTTCAGGTAGCTTTAGGTGCACACTGTGCAGAGGACACAGTACACTAACTGTAAATACTGTAGCTGCCTCTCTGTGGTATTAATAGGATCAGCAGAACACCAGCAAATGTCTTCAGGTAGCTTTAGGTGCACACTGTGCAGAGGACACAGTACACTAACTGTAAATACTGCAGCTGCCTGCCTGTGGTATTAATAGGATCAGAACACCAGCAATTGTCTTTAGGTAGCTTTAGGTGCACACTGTGCAGAGGATACAGTACACTAACTGTAAATACTGCAGCTGCCTGCCTGTGATACTAATAGGATCAGAAGAACGCTAGCAATTGTCTTCAGGTAGCTTTAGGTGCACACTGTGCAGAGGACACAGTACACTAACTGTAAATACTGTAAATACTGTAAAAACACCTGCCTGCCTGTCAGTATATTAGGAAGATAATAACAGGAACAGATCTAGCTAAACTGAATACAGTGTGTGTATATATATATATATATATATATATATATATATATATATACACACACACAACATCTAGGATGCATATATATACACACAATACACTGTAAGTGCAGCTAACTGACTCGCCTGCCTACTCTATCTAACTTTAATCAAATGACACTGTCTCTCTGTATATCTCTCTCTGCTGCCGCAACACACTACACAAGGCTGCCACGCAGGCGGCCTCATATAATGTGGGGAGTGTACTAAACCCCCTGAGCCATAATTGGCCAAAGCCACCCTGGCTTTGGCCAACTATGGCTCTCTGTACAGACGGCGCTGTGATTGGCCAAGCATGCTGGTCATAGTGCATGCTTGACCAATCATCAGCCAGCAATGCACTGCGATTATTGTGAATTATGGGCCGTGACGAGTTACTCAAATTTGGCGCGAATGACCCATAACGTTCGCAATTCGACGAACAATCGAACAGGCGATGTTCGAGTCGAACATGGGCTCAACTTGAACCCAAAGCTCATCCCTAGCTATGAGGATGGATTAGAGGAACTAAATCCATTCCCTCTTGAGAAGAGGAGATTAAGGGGGATATGATCAACATGTACAAATACATAAGTGGTCCATATAGTGAACTTGGTGTTGAGTTATTCACTTTAAGGTCATCACAGAGGACAAGGGGGCATGCTTTATGTCTAGAGGAAAAAAGATTTCATTTCCAAATACGGAAAGGTTTCTTCACAGCAAGAGCTGTGAAAATGTTGAATAGACTCCCTCCAGAGGCGGTTCTATCCAGCTCAGTAGATTGCTTTAAAAAAGGCCTGGATTCTTTTCTAAATGTACATAATAAAACAGGGTACTAACATTTATAGGTAAAGTTTATACTTTCCATTAATCCGATTGCCTCTCGGGGGATCAGGAAGGATTTTTTTCCCCTGCTGTAGCAAATTGGAGCATGCTTTGCTGGGGTTTTTCGCCTTCCTCTGGATTAACTGTGGGTAAAGGATTGTTTATACGGGATTGTTTTTTTTGCTTTGTTTTGTTTTTCTGGTTGCACTAGATGGACTTGTGTCTTTTTTCAATCTGACTAACTATGTAACTATGTACTTAGCAACCTAAAAGCAGTAAATATAAATCTTAGGCAACACTATTATATTGAATACTAGTAGTTAGTTAGCAGTGGAAGCAATTAACATGCAGCAATACACAGTCAACTGATGTTAGACAGTTAGATTTAACAAGGGGTCCCCCAGATCCTGCCCCCCCCGTGAGAAATGGTAACGGGGTACAAATGTACCCCTACCATTTCACAAAAAATGTGTGAAAATGGTAGAAAAAAAAACACAATACACAAGTACTTTATTAAAAAAATTAAAAAATATAACTGTCCCACAGAGTCTTCTTCTTCTTCTCGCGCTCCGATGGACTGAAAAAGAAAAAAAAAGCCACACGCCGCCTACAATCTGCCTCCATGGGAGGCACCCGCCGTAATGAACGGCCGCTCTCAGGTGACAGCTCTTTTATAACTGAGGGCGGGGCCACACAATGACATAACCAGGTGGCCCCGCCCCTCTCCGACGCTACGGGAAAGCCATAGGGATGTCCCCATGCATCAGAGGGGGCGGACTGCAGGGTCACCCGGCGACGTCATTGTGTGGCCCCGCCCTCAGTTATAAAAGAGCTGTCACCTGAGAGCGGCCGGTCATTATGGCGGGTGCCTTCCATGGGGGCAGATCATAGGCGACGAGCGGCTTTTTCGGTCCGTCGAAGCGCAAGAAGAAGACTCCATGGGACAGTTTTATTTTTTAATTTTTTTAATAAAGGACGTGTCCCAAGGCGTGTATTGTTTTTTTTTTTTTTTTACCATTTTCACACACTTTTTTTGAAATGGTAGGGGTACATTTGTACTCCATTACCATCTCACACAGGGGGTGGGATTTGGGGGTCCCCTTGTTAAAGGGGGCTTCCAGATTCCGATAAGCCCCCCGTCTGCAGACCCCCACAATCACCGGGCAAAGGGTTGTGGGGATGAGACCCTCCTCCCCATCAACATGGGACAAGGTGGGGTTACCCCAAAGCACCCTCCCAATGTTGAGGGCATGTGGCCTAGTACAGTTCAGAAAGGGGGGCGCTCTCTCATCCCCCCTCTTTTCCTGCAGCCTGCCAGGTTGTGTGCTTGGATTAGGGTCTAGTATGGATTTTTGGGGGGACCCCACGCCATTTTTAAAAAAATTTTGGCACGGGGTTCCCCTTAAAACCCATACCAGACCCTTTGAGGGGGACCCCCATGCAATTTTTGTTTAAATTTTGGCGCGGGGTTCCCCTTTGGGGGAATCCCATGCCTTTTTTATCATTGAACTTTTATATGTATTGCCGGGAGTCAGGAACGACAATTCATTATAGCGTGTATGCGTATCCGAACAAATGTTTTGCCCGTTCGCGTGTTCTGGTGCGAACAGAATCAGCCCATCCCTAAAATCAAACACAAACATGCCATTTCAGTGACAATAGCTTGTCTAGCAACCCTCCAAAGGACCTAATGTCACAGTCTAGCAGATTTCTGTTTGTGAAACTCTTACATCCTTGCTGGAGGGTTCTGCTAGATCTGTGACTCCATTTCACATGTGGTGTTTGGCTTCTCTGTTCACCTTTGGGCATCACCTGCTCCACTTTGGGTTTATATCCTTTTGCCTTCTATTACTTCCTGGGTCACCTCCTTGTTTGCTTGCCTATATATACTCATGTTTAATGCAGTGCTCCTTGCCTGAGCAATTTCACAATTCCCTGAGCTCCCTTTTGCTTGTCTTTTGTGTATCATGTGCCTAACTACCCGTGTACCAACCACAGCTTAGTTTACGTCTATGCTTGTTCGCTACCCGCCCTGATCTCGGCTTGTCTCCTGGATTTCCTGTTGTCTCCTGCTGCTTGTACTCTGCACATGCGTTTGCTCTCCATATCCTCAGTACGGTGAACCTGGGGGCAGCGACCTGGTTCCAGCTTGCTACAAGTCCATCCACACCATCAGGGGCTCTGGTGTAGAAGCAGGTTGGGGCATAGACTCACGCCCTGGGGAACCCAGAGTTTGGTGATCTACAAGGGCTCACTATCAAAGACTCCTGACAGTTTGAGCAGGCCATGAACTCCTCTGAGATACCGCAGCCTCTTCTGAAACAACTTCCAGCAGGCCTATTAAAAACGGATTATGCAATGTTTGCAGGAACTTTCCCCCATTTGGATCAGCTGCAGGTTGTGCCTACTTTCTCACCCTCCATTCTGGCTCCTGTTCTGGTTCCTGCTGCTCCAGCTTCCTCCAGTGGAGGGCAGTTATTTTAAAATGCCAGCTGCCTCCACCGCCTCACTTTTCTGGTGATCCTAAAGCTTCTCAGGGCTTCATCAATCAGTGCTCGATTCACTTCGAGCTACCGAGCAACCATTTCCCTACTAATTGTTCCAAGGTGGCGTACATGATATCACTCCTTTCTGGTGAGGTTTTGGCTTGGGCCTCACCACTGTGGGAGCATCAAGACCCTACACTTGCCTGTGCTCCTGCCTTCCAGCAAGCTTTATGTAAGACCTTTGATATGCCTGGCAGGACCTCATCCGTTGCTGGAGCACTTCTTTGGCTTTGTCAAGGACACATGACTGTTGGTCAGTACGCAGTTCAGTTTCGCACCTTGGCCTTGGAACTAGCATGGAATAATGATGCCCTTACTGCAACCTTTTGGCAGGGTTTAGCAGATTATATTAAGGATGAACTTGCTGGCAGAACCATACCCTCCACCTTGGATAACTTGATCGCCCTTAGCATCCAAATTGATCTCTGCAGGAGTGAAGTCTGGAAAGGGCTTGTCCACGTCTCCCCCCCCCCCAGTGGATCATTTAGCACCTCTTTTCAAGGAAGCTCCTGAACAATGCACCTTTACAACAATGCTGGAATCTGAAAAACCCATGCAATTCGGTCAGACACATCTCATGCCACAAGAGCAATAGCGACACCTCAAACTCTGCCTGTGCCTATCCTGCAGAGCTGATGGTCAAATATTGAAGTCCTGTCTTGTCCACCCAGGAAAACTCTCAGATCTAGGTCCCTCGGAGGGGAGTGATCTAGACCAGAATCTGAATTCCATTAATTTCCCTCGATTTGTCTTACCTGTCACCATTTATTGGGCCCTGAACTCATATCAAGTAGCTGTATATGTGGACTCTGGGGCAGCCGGGAGCTTCATGGAGCAGTCCTTGGCTGCTAAATTGGATTTTCCTATCATTCCCTTGGCAAAGCCCCTCTCGGTACCTGCAGTTGATGGCTCTAAACCTGGCCTTAGAACCCCTACGATTCCAAACTGCCCCAATAACTATGCATGTTGGTGTTCTTCATGGTGAGGAAATCTCCTTCCTGATCTTTCCTAAGTCTTCTAATCCCATCATTCTTGGACTGCCATGGTTGAAAAAACATTTGCCATATTTAGATTGGAACTTTGGTCAGGTGTTGTCATGGGACACCCAATGCCATCAGACTTGTCTCCCTAAGGTGCTCTCTGTATCTGTGGCTAAGGTCACCACCTCTCCAATGCTCCCCCAACATTATCAGACCTTCCCAGATGTCTTTAGTAAAAAAAAGCTGCTCCCCTGACTACTCCTACTGCAGGCCCCCTTCCAGTGCTATCCACCTCTAGTTTCTTACCCTCTCTGCTGCCTGAACCACCAGTAACTTTACTTACTGTACAGCTCAATGCTCCAACTCTGTCACCATTCAGATAGGTAGAGGCCCCAACATATGCAACCTCTGTACCACTTGAGGTCCCAACTTCGTGTACCCTGTCTGCTGAGACCCCAGCGCCCTCAGCTGCTGTGGACCCTGCCATGGTTCCCACATTGGTAGCTTCAGTGCCTACCCCAGGTTCCCGTTCATCACAGCCTGTTATGCCCACTGTACAAACTAAAGCCTCAACTCCTATTCCCTTACCTTTGCTAAAAGCTCCCACTCCTGTGTCCTCTCTGCCAGCCACCTCACCAGACCCTTCATCTTGGTTACCGGTGTCTGCTCCAGCCCAAGCACCTGATGTATCTTTTCCCATTCTTGCTTCTTTAGTGGCAGATGTTTTCAAGAACTCACTTCTGACAGTTTCCAAATACAAAGTAGCTACAGATCGTCTGCACGGTGTGAGTCCCAAATCTCTACTTGGCGACAACCTCTGGCTCTCTGCTAAGGATATCTGTCTCAGAGCACCCTCTGTGAAATTTACTCCTCATGTCACTGGTCCGGAAGGAGGATGTTGGACTTCTTTTACAGATGTTTTTGCCTCCAATTTGGTGAAACCCATTCATCAGAGGTTTCCTCTCAAGCCTGGCCCTAAACGGATGGAGAGGATTTAAAAAGTGGGGGGGGGGGGTACTATTTGTACTATTTGTGAAATTCTTACCTCCTTGCTGCAGGGTTCTGCTAGATATGTGACTTCATTTTACACGTAGTGTTTGGCTTCTCTGTTCACCTTTGGGTGTTGCCTACTCCACTGTGGGTTTATATCCTTTTCCCTTCTATTACTTCCTGGGTCCCCCCCTTGTTTGCTTCCCTATATACACACACATATGCTCAGTGCAGCGCTCCTTGCCTGAGCAACTTCACAGTTCTCTGAGCTCCCGTTTGCTTGTCTCTTGTGTATTCTGTGCCTGACTACCCGTGTACCGACCCCTGCATCGTTTACGTCTATGCTTGTCCGCTACACGCCCTGGCCTTGGCTTGTCTCCTGCATTACCTGTAGTATCCTGCTGCTTGTACGCATATTGTACACATGTTTGCTCTCCGCATCCTCAGCTGGGCGTACCTGGGGGCCGCAACCTGGTTCCAGCTTGTTACAAGTCCATCCTCATTATCAGGGGCTCCAGTAAAGAAGCAGGCTGGGGCTTAGACCCCACGCCCTGGGGAACCCTGAGTTGGCAATCTACAAGGGTTCACTATCACAGACTCCTGACACCTAAGTTAAACATTAAATATTACTTCCTATTGACTTCAGTGCAATTTAAGATCAAAAATCCTAGCTTGACATGTTTTTTAATTTGACAGATTACAGCATAACTGAATTTTAGCAGAATTGCTCATCACGCTTCAGAAGTAAATTCGTACTTATATTGGAAACTTTCCTGTAATGTTCATATTATGTTTTTTTTTTTGTTTTTGTTTTTTTCTTTTTAGAGATCAACTTCAGGAGCAGGAAATACGCATAAGGTCATCTGTGAAGCATATTTTAAAATGTGATTTTGATCAGGAAAACATAACTTCCCCGGTGTTATTACCACTTGCTGATTGCATTATCAGTGCATGGTTACTGGAAATTATCAGTAAAAATGAAGATGAATACATGAGGAACTTGGAAAAGATCTCAAAGCTGCTAAAACCCGGAGGGCATCTGTTACTTATTGGTGTATTGGATACAACTTACGGGGTTGTTGGGGAGGAACGGATTCATTGTTTTAAATATAATGAGGACTTTGTGAAAAATGTTCTCAGTAAGGTGGGTTTAGTCATTGATTACTGTGCAGTGCAGAGGAGAAGCAATGTCAGCGATCTCATTGATTATGGCGCTGTTATATTTGTTGTAGCACGAAAAGGGGAATAGATGATTGGAGCTGACAGCATTCATCCCAGCATGGAAGTCCAGGTACACACTGCCGCAACTTGTCATGCGAATTGAGAGTTCAAAGTCCCATGACAAGTCACGCCCCAATAATGGCAATGGAACCATTCTAATAAGTGCGACTTTGAAGCCGCGGCAGTGTGAACAAGGGCTAAATAATACAAAGAATCTACAGGCAAAAAATAGAATAAATTGTTGGCCTACTGATGGCAGTCAGGAATCAGAGCAGCTGTGCTAAAGTTAGCAATACTATTTTGCAACTATTTGTGTTAAATTGTGTTACCAAATATTGCTATCTTATTAAAGATCATTCAGAATATAAATGCGTGTTGACTTGTCTTGGAAAATATTGTAAAACGTTTATGTATACAACATATATTTTTATCTATCTATTGATAACCAATAAGCATGGGCCGATCAGACCCCTGTTCGGTTCGCACCAGAACTTTCGAACACTGTGAAAGTTCAGACCCGAATAACAAACCCCATTAAAGTCAATGGGACCCGAATGTCAAAAATCAAAAGTGCCCATTTTGAAGGCTTATATGCAAGTAATTGGGCATACAATGGTTATAGGGGTCTGGGCCCTGCCCTGGGGGACACGTATCAATAAAAAAAAAAGTTTGTGAAAAAGGTCATTTTTAAATGAGCAGTGATTTTTTTATTTTTAAAGTGAAAGCATAAAAATGAAAAATTCCTTCCAATATAGTGCCTGGGGGGGTCCCCTTAGTCTACCTGTAAAGTGGCAGATCTGTACCATGTCTAGAATCTGCTGCAGTAATAATTGCATTTATAAAGCCAAATAAAATGACATTTTTCCTGCAAGCTCTCTTTATTTTGCTCAGCAACAGCTGGGGAGCCAGTGTGTATGATTAGGCCACAATGTAGTGCACTGGGAATTATTTTTTGGATACATTCTGGTGTCACATTGACTTTGGATAGAAGTAAGGGGTGCGTAAAAATTGTTTTTTAGGTGTTGTGGCCCCTTCCCACCATAACCATACAGAGGTACTCTTGATAAAAGCAAGAATTGGCCTTGGTGTAAAAACTTGCAATGATATGTACCTGTCAAACAGGTGCAGAAAAAATGGTCTTTGGGTGTCAGTGGTGCCTTCCCACCGTAACCTTATAGAGGTAATCTTGATGAAAGGAAGAATTGGCCTACCTCTATGACTCCAAACTACCCCAATAACTATGCATGTTGGTGTTGTTCGTCGTGAGGAAATCTCCTTCCTGATCTTTTTTAAGTCTTCTAATCCCATCATTCTTGGACTGCCATGGTTGAAAAAACATTTGCCATATTTAGATTGGAACTTTGTGCAGGTGTTGTCATGGGGCACCCAATGCCATCAGACTTGTCTCCCTAAGGTGCTCCCACCTCTCTCTGTATCTGTGGCTAAGGTCACCACCTCTCCAATGCTCCCCCAACATTATTAGACCTTCCCAGATGTCTTTTGTAAAAAAGCTGCTCCCCTGACTACTCCTACTGCAGGCCCCCTTCCGGTGCTGTCCACCTCTAGTTTCTTACCCTCTCTGCTGCCTAAACCACCAGTCCCTTTACTTACTGTACAGCTCAAAGCTTCAACTGTCACCATTCAGATAGGTAGAGGCCCCAACATCTGAAACCTCTGTACCACCTGAGGTCCCAGCTTCATGTACCCTGTCTGCTGAGACCTCAGTGCCCTTACTCCCTTCAGCTGCTGTGGACCCTGCCATGGTTCCCACATTGGTAGCTTCAGTGCCTACCCCAGGTTCCTGTTCATCACAGCCTGTTATGCCCACGGACGTTTTTAAAACTTTTTAATTTGCATTGATACATGTCACCTGGGGCAGGACCCAGGTCCCCAAACACTTTTTATGACAATAACTTGCATATAAGCCTTTAAAATGAGTACTTTTGGTTTTTCATGTTAGTGTCCTATAGACTTTAACGGGGTTCCGCGGCTTTCGAATTTGCTGCGAACACCGCATAATGTTCGTTGTTCGGCGAACAACCAAGTTCAGCCCGAACTTGCCCCGAGGGCTTTCACACTGGATACAAAGCAGGGGCACTTTCGGGTCGGTTTGCAGGCTCTATTATTAGCGCAATAGCGCCTGCAAACCGCCCCAGTGTGAAAGGGCTCTAAAGATGCTAAAATGCAGAGGCCAGCTGTTGCTTTTTGGGTTATTAGATTCAACCTATTATACTGTTAAAGGGAAACGGATCCATTTATTTAAATGTAATGAGGAGTTTGTGAAAAACGCCCTCGGTAAGCTGGGTTTAGTCATTGATTACTGTGCAGTGAAGACGAGAAGCAATGTCAGCGATCTCACTGATTATAGCGCTGTTTTATTTATTGTAGCATGCAAAGGGGAGTAGACGATTGGAACCAATAGCATTTTTCTCAAAGGCAAATCTACGGGCAACAAATATAATTAATCATTGACCTACTAATGGGAGTGAGAAATCATAGCAGCTGTGCTAAATTCAGCAATGTTATTTTGCATTAATCTGTGTTAAATTGTGTTAACAAATGTTCCTATCTTAATAAAGATCATTCAGAATTGAAATGTGTGTTGACTTGTCTTGGAGCAATATTGTAAAACTTTCACGTGTAAAACATCTTTTATCTATATATTGATAACCAATACACTTCAGAACGTTTACAGTGTCTCTTTCATCAGAATATGGTTAAGGATTATATAAAAGTATACTTTTAGATAGAATGTATGGATAATATGTTAAAAAACATAAAAACATTTACATTATCGGGTTCAATACTTTATTTGTTTATAAGGAGATAAAACATAGGGAGATTAAAGGGGTTGTAAACCCTTGCGGTTTTTCACTTCAATGCATTATATGCATTGAGGTGAAAAAACTCTTGTAGTGCACCAGAGCCCCCCGTTTACTTACTTGAGCCTGATCATTCCTGCCCCGGTACGAGCACACCCACTCCAGCCGGTGCCTCAGGTCCTGATTGGATAGATTGATAGCAGCGCAGCCATTGGCTCCCGCTGCTGTCAATCAAATCCAGCGACACAGGATCTAGGGGGGTGGAGCCGAGTCCTGCTGTCTGTGTCAATGGACACGGGAGCACGCCCGCACGAGTGCCCCAAGGGAGAGCGCATCTCTGATGGGGCACTCAAGAAAAGGAGGAGCCAGGAGCGCCGTTGAGGGACCCCAGAAGAAGAGGATCGGGGTCACTCTGTGCAAAACCAACTGCACAGAGGAGGCAAGTATGACATGTTTGTTTTTTTTAAAAAAAATAAAAAAGAACCTTTAGTTATACTTTAAAGTAATAAGTGTTGTCCTGGGGGGCATGTCCTGATGTGAGCACCAGAGGACGTGTATCTGTGGAGCTCCGGGCATCCTGATCTGAATCCTTCGCCATCTGTGCATCTGCCTTGCTAAATCAGGCTGATACCCTGCTAGCCCGTTCCTCTGTGTCCCCTGCATTGTCCTGGGTCAAAAATTGCGGAGTTTCTCTGCCCGGGGCCGTCTACACCCCATAGCTTCCAGGTACCTGCGGCCGCCTCCATCTTGCAGGCCTGTGCCACTCTGGGGAGATCTGATCTCGGCCGGACTGAAGGTAAGGGACTGTCCTCCGTCCACATCTGCCTGCCCATCCACCTGCCTAGCGCGGTCCGGAGGCCCGTTTGGCTGCTGGGGACGTCCGCGGCGGCCTGTAAAGCACCGGTGTTTCCTGAGCCGCGATCCCACCGGGGGGGCGCCGTGGCCGGCCTGCCCGAACTCAGGCGCATGGTTCATCGGTCTCCTCCTGCCCTGCCATCCATCCACAATCCTGCCATCCATCCACACCCCTGCCAAGGCCTAGTGTGCTGCCCAGCAGAGACTGATTACCTGAGCTGGCTGAGAACTCCTGGGGCCTAGTGTCTGTCATCTGCCACCCTTCTGCCTCTCATACTGCTCTGGGCCCTCTCCACCTTAGTGCCCCCAGCATCACATCCTCACCACCTTGTCTCTGCCTGTGTGTCTGCAGTGAAGTTGGGAGCTGCTGGCAAACACCGATGACCTGCTCAACATGTTCTCTCCTGGGGCTCAGCGCCTGTTGCCAGCTTGATCGCCCTCTAATTGCCTCCTGCATGCTCACCTGGGCACGGATAAATATCCCATATAGAGGGCTCTCGTGGTGAACTGTCCGATGTCCTCCTCCTCCAAAAAAGGGAAGGGGCCCTCCAAAGCCACAAAGACCAACGCACTGCTCCGGCTACCGCTGCCATCTTCCCCGCAGACTGATCCACTACTGGTAGGGCGGCTTTGGGCCTTGCTGGCTGACCTGGAAATGGACCCTGGCGAGGCTCCAATGGCAGAGGCATCAGCCCCACTGCCTCAAGATGGTACAGCCACGATCCTTGCTGCAATTGAGCAAAGTAGGACCTCACTGCTGGTACGCATCGACCACCTCGCTGAGGAGTGTAATCTTATACGGAACAACCTCGACAAAATAAGGGGGAGAATGACTGAAACCGAGTCCAGAGTATCAGCCACCGAAGATCTTACGGCCACCCATGCCGCCTCTATTGCCGAGTTGCAGCGCACAGTACAGTCCCTTTTCGCAAAATCAGATGACGCAAAAACAGGCTGAGCCGCAATAATGTTAGAGTCCTAACAATGTTAGATGTCCCATCATGACACCCCCATAACGCTGATCCCCGAATTGATCTCTCCCACGGGTGAATCTATTACGTCCCAAGAAGATATCCTAAAGGAGTTTCAGTCCTTTTATCAGATACTGTACAGTACCACGCTCCCTCAGGATGTGACTCCTGGCGAGATGGCACCTCTCCTGGACCCCCTGGCTCTGGGGTGGCTCTCAGATGAGGAGAGGTCCCATCTGGTTAGGCCTATCACTGCGGAGGGGGTACATGCTATCATTAACACACTGGCAACTGGGAAGGCCCCGGGTCCTGATGGTCTACCTGTCTAATTTTATCGGTTTCATGCGGATCTACTGGCCCCCCTGTTGGCAGACCTGTAGCGCTCCCACCCTCTATGGCAGATGCGCATATTATGCTATGCCTTAAGCCCAATAAAGATCCCAAACAGTGCGCCTCATACAGGCCCATTGCACTTCTTAATATTGATTTCAAAATCTTATCTAAACTAATTACTGTTAGACTATGCAGGAAGAGCGTCTAGATCAGACAAGTTGAAATACCAAATACAAGTACCATCATCCCAGATGTCTAGTGTAAAAACAAAGAGCAGGAGGTAGAGAGCGGCCGCAGTGAGCTGCTTCTGTCGGCCAGTATCTCAGTACCCCATGCAAGGAGGACCAACCACTGAAGGGGTACCCCCACTTTCTATTCCCTTCCCAAGACCCATAAAGCCACGCATAATCCACCGGGAAGACCCATAGTGTCTGGGATAGGCTCCCTAACAGACAACGCAAGCAAATTTGTTGACGCTTTCATAATGCCCCATGTCCGCAGCCTCCCGTCCTATATTAGGGACACCACCGACCTATTGCAACATCTTGAGGGAATCCAGATCCCTCCGGACGCCCTGCTCGTGGCTGTTGATATTGAGGCTCTTTACTCTAGTATCCCCCACGAGCAGGGCGTACGGATGGCTGGTTCCTTTTTAGCCGAACAAGATACAACTACCTGGCCTTTGAATCAATTCATACTAACATTATTGTACTTTATACTCACTAAAAACTATTTTACTTTCAATGATCAATTATTTTTACAAATACAGGGTGTTGCAATGGGGACGTCGTGTGCCCCAGCCTATGCAAATTTATATCTAGGCGGCTGGGAGCGACATATCCATGCCCATGACCAATATAAAGAATTCCTAGACGATATCCTTTTATGGTATCGCTTTATTGATGATCTTTTCATGGTATGGACGGGTTCCAGAGACAAACTTCTACAATTTTTACGTCAACTGGACAACAATGACCTAAATCTCAAATTCACTTTCAAAATCGAGACTGAGCAAATCCCCTTCCTAGATCTATTGATTATTAAACAACCTGATGGAACGCTAGGCACCGACCTCTATAGGAAACCCACGGCTGGTAACACCTTGTTGTTTGCCACTAGTGCTCATCCGAATCCCCTGGTACGGAGTATTCCGTATGCCCAATATTTACGGTTACGCAGGAACTGTACACATCACAAAGACTTCATTCGTCAGGCCAAAGCATTACGCGAACGCCTTTTACGACGAGGTTATTCTTCCACCAACTTGCGCAAAGCATTTAACAAGTCCCTATCATGTCCACGGACCTCTTTACTATTTAAAGGCAACAAACCTTCTCCCCCCTTAGATACTGTAAGACTGATTACGACCTATTCTGCACACCACAATATACTCCGTAACATTCTAACTAAACATTGGCACCTCTTGGCTGACCATCACGTATTAACTAAATACATCAGACATACACCGGAAGTGGTTTTCCGTAGAGCGCGGTCACTACGCGACCAACTTACTGCCAGCCATTACAACCCCACCAAGCCTACTAGGAGTGGCCCCAACGGCACCTTCCAGTGTGGGGAATGCCCCCGGTGCCCTTGGATCCATGAAAGCAGAACTGTGGTTTTACCCAACGGCGAGACTTTTGTCCCACGGACCTTCGCCGACTGCAATACAAAAGGGGTGGTCTATCTCATGAATTGTGTATGCAAAGCCTTCTACGTGGGCAAAACAATTAGGGAACTTAGGCAGAGAATCGGTGACCACTTATATGACTCAGAAAACGGCAAATTGACAACTGTCGGCCGACACATTGGCCTACATCATAGATTCGACAACTCCGTGGTTAAATTTCTGGTACTGGAGGTTGTCCAACCCAATCCTAGGGGTGGCGATTGGGATCGCTCGATACTCCAGAGGGAATCCCTGTGGATTGAGCGACTCAACGCCACCATTCCCCCTGGCCTAAATGAATCAGTGTCCTATAGGGCTTTCCTATGAGGTTCCTATGTGTCTTCCCCCCCCCCTTTCCCCCCCCTTATTTCCCCTCCCCCGCACCCCCCCTCCCTTCTCCCCTCCTCTCCTTCCCCCCCCTCCCTTCTCCCCCCCCCTTTGTTCCCCCCTTCCCCCTTCATCTCCCTGTCTCCCCTCTCCATTCCCCCTCCTCACCGTTCTCTTCCTCTTTCCCTTTCCCCCCCCCCTCCTCCTCCCTTTTTTTCCCCCCACCATTACAACCCCTTCCCCCCCCCTTTTTTTCCCCCTTTTTCCCCCCTCCCTCCCCCCCTTCCCCCCTTCCCCTCCCCTCCCCCCCCCTTACTTTCCCCTTTCCCTCCCCCCCTCCCCCTTCCCCCTCCCACCATGGGTCTTAATACTCTTCATGATACCTTTCTACCTTAAGTGAATTCCCCTATGTTGCTGTTATTGACTTTTTTTGTTGCTTGGATACCACATTATACACTGTTTTTTTCTGCTTAATTTTATTATGTTGTATTATGTCTTATTTGACTTGCTGTGCAAGGTTGACCTTCCCCGTGACCAGGCTCTTTGGGTTCTGCTCCGCCTCGAGTTTTTTTCTCCGTGGCGGGCATATGCTCGCCCTGGCAGCCCTTCAGCTGCTTGCGTCTCAGTGTCCGGGAACTGGATTCCCTTTGACATGAGCGCGCGCTTGCGCAGTAGCACTTAGCACTGCACCTGCACAGTGCGGGCGAGCAGATCCGGTGACGTCAGGGACCGCCTCTTGCGTGGTCCCTGACTTCCGGGTTGGGGTGCTCTTATAGCGGCCGTTCATGGCCGCTATGTGAGCCTACAGCTTCTTGACGCTGTGCCAAGTGAGGACCACCGCTGCAGGTAAGTGCTGCCGCTCCCCTCCCTCCGTTATTGTCCCTGCTCTCAGGCAGATCTCCTTTCTTGTCTGCACTCCTGTTGCACTCTACATATCTGCATACAACCTGTTTACACAACGGTTCCTGTATGCTTACTTTTTGCTACACCAGAGTGCCTTTTGGACACTCTTGCCATTTCACACTGTTCCTAATAGGCAATTTAACCCTTTCCTTGACTGGTGGGTTGACCCCCGTGTTATGGTAATTCTAGTATAATTCTTATTACAGCGGTTACTTTGACCTCCCCCGGCATATACCAATATCTTAGCCCACCTGGGGGGCCTCTTATTGCCTACCTAACAGTGGCTGGCGACCTCACCTTGTTCGCTTCATAACCTCTTGTTATATGGTCCTCATCCATTCCAGCCTAGGCGTCTACAACTTATCAGTATTTTAGGGGTGAGTGCCAGCTCTCTACCTGTGTGCATTATCTTTTAACCTGGTTTTCCCTCTTTCTATCAATTTTAAGTAGTGGTTTTTCCCCTCACTGACCTACTGTCCTTCCCCCTGCCCCCTCCCTTCCCCCCTTCTCCCCCCCTCCCCCCCTCCCCTCCTTCTTTTTCCCACCTTCCTTCCCCTCCCGTCCGCCCCCCCCCCTTTTTTCCTTCCCTCCTTCCTTTCCTCCCCTTCCCTCCCTCTCCTTCCTCCCCCACTTTCCCCCCCCCCTTCCCCACTGCCATCTACCGTCACATTTTTCTTGGTTTCTCTCCATGCACACTGGTTTTAACTCTACAGGCACACTATTGGCACCCCCTTACCCTATCCCTCCTTTTGACTGATTCCCTAGTCTATTTACTTATATAACCCCATCATCTAAAATTTATCCTCCTAGAGGCTGTTTGCTATCCCCTGTGTCCACCACAGGGGGAACCACTTGGGGCCTTGCACACCCACAGAGAGCCATTGAACGGGTGAGCTCATCCTTTTGTTACTCAATTGTATGTATTTGTTAATGTACTGTCTAATGTTTTTGCTGCATTGATAACCTTGATATGTATCTCTTGTGTTATGTATTGATTACAATTATTGTATGTCGTATCACAGATATTGCTCTCCTGAGGAAGCGGTGAAAAACCGCGAAACCGGTCGAGAATCCAAGCTCTATTTGTGCTCTATATCACTATGGGTTGTAATCCAATTGGTTGTATTTACTGCTTCCGCTTTTAATTACAACTGTATGTGACACTGTAAAAAATCTTTTAATCATGTTTTCTATTAAAATGTAAATGATCCTTATGATCCTTTTTTCTACCTTTTCTTACTGAATATTTGATTATATCTAGTACCGCAATAGTCCCCCCCTCCCCCCCTTCAGGGGTTGGTCCTCCTTGCATGGGGTACTGAGATACTGGCCGACAGAAGCAGCTCACTGCGGCCGCTCTCTACCTCCTGCTCTTTGTAATTACTGTTAGACTCAACCCACTTCTGCCCTCTATTGTAGACACAGATCAGACTGGGTTCACGGCACATAAGTCAATGGATATTAACCTCCGCAGATTATTCACCAACTTACAGGCCATACATGACAATGTGGGCACTAGAACGGTTGCCTCCTTTGATATCGAAAAGGCATTCGATTTGATCGAATGGCCATTTCTCTGGGAAACTCTGCGGAGGATGGGATTTCCGTTGGTTTTTTGCCTGGCTGCAAACTATATACAAATCCCCGAAGGCGGCAATCAGATTGGGAGGTAATGTTTCTCTCCCCTTCCCGCTGTCCAAGGGTACCAGGCAGGGCTGCCCCCTCTCTCCGGCATTGTTCGCAATAGCTATGGAACCCATGGAGGAGGCACTGCGGGTCTCGCCCCATATAAAAGGATTAAAAATAGCGTGGCTGAAGGAGAGGGTAGCTCTGTATGCAGACGACCTCCTGCTCTTTCTGAATGACGCAGACTCCTCTCTTAGAGGAGCGTTGCAAGTATTGACTGAATTCTCCAAGGTAACAGGATTACGGGTGAACTGGACAGAATCCCAGTTGCTGGCTATTGACCCTGAGGCAAAAAGACTGGCCCCGCCGGATCTGCAGATGCAATGGGTGGACGAAATGGTGTACTTGGCTGTACGCGTCTTGAGAGACGCATCCAGCTTTATCCCCCTTAACCTAGATCCGGTGGTCCAAGTAGTCAAGGCCAAACTAAAAGCCTGGGAGAACCTTCCTCTATCCCTATTAGGCCGCATTAACTTAATTAAAATGAAAATCATACCTAAATTTACATACTATTTTGTAATTCCCCACAATGGATACCTTGCTCATTTTTCAAGAAATTGAACCGAATTTTCTCCTCCTTCCTCTGGGGTCCAAACCACCCTAGATTTAAACTCTCCACACTGATGCGTCCGGGGTCACAGAGGGGGCTGGCATTTCCAGACTGCCAGAAATATTTTCTGGCAGCTGGTCACGGCAGTTTGGTGGCTAGTACCGGATGCGTCCGACCCCGCTGCGGTTCTTGAGACCGCGGTGGTCTGCTTTGTGGAAGCCCTAACACATTTACCCCTTCAAGGTCCCAAGGCTACATATGATTTGACCACCTCCATGCACACGACTCTAAGGGCCTGGGGGGCGGAACTGGGACTTGAGAAGTTCCCACGGAATGCAGTCTCCCCGCACACCCCCCTATAGAACAACCCTACCCCATCTCTACTCATTACCAGACCCTAAAATATGGGCCAAATGCGGTATTAACCTGTTATCTGACCTCACCACCGGCACCGCCATACACCCCTTTAATCACCTAGTATCCCACAGCAATGTGCCTCGCTCGCATCTATTTCGCTATATGCAACTGTCTCATGCTTTTAAAGCCTAAATAATACCCAACGACACGCAAATAGTGCAATCAGATCTGGAGAGGGTCACAAGATATGAATGCACCAGGAAATCGAGCTCGGTCCTTTATGCACATCTCCTCAGAGTTTCCTCTCCAGATCTGTCGAAGCTCCAGCAGCGATGGACACAAGATATCCCGGCACTAGGCTCCGAGGATTGGGAGGACATGTGGGATTTCCCCTTCAAAATCCTGGTCTCACTTCGAGACCATCTCATACAATACAAAATACTACATCGGGCATATCTCACCCCGTATAGATTGCATAAAATGAGAACCTCCCTGTCCTCAGAGTGTTGGAGATGTACTGGGGGTGATTTTATACACATTTTCTGGTCCTGTCCAGCAATTAAAAACTACTGGTCATAAGTACTATCAGCAATACAAGAAGTGGTGGGAACAGATATAGCCCCAACCCCGCAGACCTGCCTTCTAGGTTTAGTGGAAGAATTAGCCCCCAAGATAGCAGAGAGAACCCTCATAGGACTCCTGCTCTTATGCCAGGAAAATGATCTCTCTGCTGGAAAAAACGTGCCCCGCCATCCATATTGTTATGGAAAACACATGTCAATAAAGTACTACCACTCTATAAGGAAACCTACCAAAATAGGGGATGCCCCAAAAAATACGATAGAGTGTAGGCCAAATGGTTAGCTGAGGCCTCCACAGCAACCGCAGACTGATTGAACAGGTACATAATACCACTCTACGGGAGAAAGTGATATTGATACATTGGTTGATTTTTTGGTAATGTAATCTCTGATATGGGTTTATTTGATATCTATTATTGTCCCTTGGGTCTCAACTGATAAATCTGATCCTGAAATACTTTCATTGAGCAGGAGCCAATACAGCACTAGGTTTGTTTGTTTGTTGTCCTTTTCTTTCAGACGTGCTACAGCTGTATCATATTAATGCTGGAAGCAGCCCAATGGCCGGCTGGCACTGACTCCTGTGTGGGTCTAGTCCCAATGCTGTGGCAGGTTTACTGTTATTTGTTTGTATGTCTTATACTCAATAAAAAGATTTTCAAAAAAAAAAAAAAAGTAATAAGTGTTGTCCTGGATGGCAGGTATATTTCCCCATTGTTTGGGTTGTGGTCCCTTTAAGGGAGAGCTTAGACATTTATTATTACTCAGGGGTTCTCATCCATGCAGGGTAAGGGGTTCTGGGGTAGTCCGATCAGAGAAGAGAGGAATGACTTGCAACACTTTCTGGATTGATAAGTCCTCATTTGGAACATGAAATTTGGAGGTTCGGAGAGAGAGAAATTTGGGTGTAAAAGAATCTCCAACCCTGATTATAGGGACTCTTGCCCAGAAAGGGTTAACCTGTTTGCATCAGCATCCAGAAAAAGGAAGAGGAAGCACTCAGCTTCCTTTCTGTGTGGTGGAGTAGAGCAGAACACAGCTAAATGAGCAATGTGGGCTAGCGGCTGAGACAAGGTTGCTGAACTGTGGTGACCTCCTCCCTGGGACCTTTTAGGTCAGTGGTTCTCAACCCTTCTAGTGCTGTGACCCCTTGATAAAATTTCCCAAGTTGTGGGGACCCCTAACAGTAAAAAAAATTTGTAGCGTGGCTTGTCAACACCCAAGACAAGTAATTTGCACCCCTAACCCACGGACATTTAGCTCTCCCTGAGTCCCTTCCACTCGTACAGTATTAAAACCCCTTATGGTACATTTTAGGATGTACCACTCTTTGTTCTCCTTTCTTTTCATTTTATCTTGCTCTCTGCTAATTTCTTGTTTTTTTTCCCCATCCCTCTCTCTAGCCGTCTTTCTTGTTCTTTCTCTTATTCTTTCTCTCCCTTCCATGTATTCTCTATTTTTATTCCTTCTCTTACTTCTTGGTGGGGGGAATGGGATCAGTGGCAATGCTGGGCGGGGTTCTGATCAGCCAACGTAAGTGCTCTTGATCAAGGTCATCTGCTGATCTGAGAACTGTAGTGGGGACTTTTATTGACAACTATAATCACAGGTAGTATTACTCACTGTGTCTCTGGCTTCACTATGTCTCCGACTTTGTGGTGTCTCGTAACAGTGACACCTATGCCGAAATCAGGAGACAGTGTCTCCTCCAGCCCCTCCCACTTCACATTCTTCACCAGTCAGCTGACCTCTAGTCTCTGCCCCCCAGCTATGCTGTGAAGTGAATGGGCGGCTGCGAAGGGGCTGGGAGAGCGGTGAGGGATTCAGGAACAGTCCAGGATTTGGTGACCCCTGGCAAATAGTCATTCGGCCCCCAGGTTGAGAACCACTGCTTTAGGTAGACAGGAACTTTCAAACACCCAGTTAAGGGACAAGTGTGACTGTCAGTGAGCCGAGCATGTGTGTTTTGTACCAACAATAATGGACCATTTTGGTTTCCTGAGGACAAGCTGTTTTTTCTGTTAGCCTGTTTTTCACCATTATAGGGACTGTTTGTTCTTACCAACATGCTTGGCTGATGATACCGGTCTCCAATATCACAGTGTATATAAAATAGGTAAAATACTTTTTGTAATCCAATAGCATGAAAAATAAATGACCTTAAATAATAATTAGATATATTGTACACATTCTAAAAACTGAGAAGTTTTGCTCCCAAAATCTTGGAAAGAAGGGAGAGGACATTTTTATGAACAGACTAGTGTAATGATGTGCTGCCCATGTGCAAGGCATAGGACGTTTGAGCCTTATCTTGTCTGTGCACCGTACAACATTACATCTGCCTGTTGAAAAAAAGCCTTTCCCTAAGAGCTCATAAGAATTTGGAGAGGGGAGGGGGGTATTTTATTCTCAACAGATAAGTTTAATATGGTACAGTTAAAAACAGCCAAGGAAAAATCCAAGGAAAATTCCAAGCTCTACTTACTGACCAGTAAGGATGAGCCGAACACCCCCCGGTTCGGTTCACATCAGAACTTGCGAACAGACCAAAACTTCGCACAAACGTTAGAACCCCATTGAAGTCTACGGGACTCAAACGTTCAAAATCAAAAGTGCTCATTTTAAAGGCTAATTTGCATGGTATTGTCCTAAAAAGTGTTTGGGGACCCGGGTCCTGCCCCAGGGGACATGTATCAATGCAAAAAAGTTTTAAAAACTGCAGTTTTTTCAGGAGCAGTGATTTTAATAATGCTTAAAGTCAAACAATAAAAGTGTAATATTCCTTTAAATTTCGTACCTGGGGGGTGTCTATAGTATGCCTGTAAGGGGGCGCATGTTTCCCGTGTTTAGAACAGTCTGACAGCAAAATGACATTTCAAAGGAAAAAAGTCATTTAAAACTACTTGCGGCTATACTGAATTGCCGGCCCGACAATACACATAAAAGTTAATTGATAGAAACGGCATGGAAATTCCCCACAGGGGAACCTCGAACCAAAATTTTAAAAAATGCCGTGGGGGTCCCCCTAAATTCTATACCAGGCCGGTATGGATTTTAAGGGGAACCCCACGCCAAAAATTTTTTTTAAAAATGGCGTGGGGTACCCCCAAAAGTCAATACCAGACCCTTATCCGAGCACGCAACCTGGCAGGCCGCAGGAAAAGAGGGGGGGGACAAGAGAACGGCCCCCCCTCCTGAACCATACCAGGCCACATGCCCTCAACATTTGGAGGGTGCTTTGGAGGTAGCCCCCCAAAGCACCTTATCCCCATGTTGATGAGGACAAGGGCCTCATCCCCACAACCCTGGCCCGGTGGTTGTGGGGGTCTGCGGGCAGGGGGCTTATCGGAATCTGGAAGCCCCCTTTAAAAAGGGGACCACCAGATCCCGGCCCTCCCCCCTGTGTGAAATGGTAGGGGGTACAAAAGTACCCCTACCATTTCACAAAAAAAATGTCAAAAATGTTAAAAATGACAAGAGACAGTTTTTGACAATTCCTTTATTTAAATGCTTCTTCTTTCTTCTATTTTCTATCTTCTTTCTTCTATCTTCCTTCGGTTTCTTCCTCCATCTTCTTCTTCTGGTTCTTCATCCGGTCTTCTTGTCCTGCATCTTCCTCAGTGGCGCTGTCTTCTCTTTATCTTCTTTCCTCGGGCCGCTCCGCATCCACGATTGGATGGGAGGCTCCCGCTGTGCGACTCTTCTCCTCTTCTGACAGTTCTTAAATAACGGAGGGCGGGTGACCCCACTCCCCTTTGATGCAGGGCAGGTGACCCCGCCCCTTCTGACGCACGGGGACTTCCCTGTGGCATTCCCCGTGACGTCAGAGGGGGGCGGGGTCACCCGCCCTTCGTTATTTAAGAACTGTCAGAAGAGAAGAAGCGTCACACAGCGGGAGCCTCCCATCCAATCGTGGATGCGGAGCGGCCCGAGGAAAGAAGATGAAGTGAAGACAACTGAGGAAGATGCCGGACGAGAAGACCGGATGAAGAACCAGAAGAACAAGAAGAACCAGAAGAACAACAACCAGAAGAAGAAGAAGATGGAGGAAGAAACCGAAGGAAGATAGAAGATAGAAAATAGAAGAAAGAAGAAGCATTTAAAGTGGGGTTCCACCCAAAAAAAAAAACTACATGAAAAATCCTAAAAAAAAAAAAAAAATACAAAAAAACATTTGGACATTTTTTTTTTTTTTTACTCACCTCTAAATGCATGTTGCTAGGGGGTCCCTCGTAGTCTGCCTCTTCCAGTGCCTGGGCTGGTGACATCACTTCCCCCTAGGCACAGGAAGGGCTCAGCTCTGCTCCCTCCTGTCAATCATCTGGGATCCATTACAGGTCCCAGGTGACTGAGCGGCCAATCACGGCGCTCGGCGCCGCTCGTGCATGCGGAGTGGGTGCCAGGCTGTGAAGCCACAGCCCAGCGCCCACAGTTGCAATGCCGGCGCCGCCGAACGGAGGGGGAGACGAGCGGGGCTTCGATCCCCCGCATCGCTGGACCCAGGGAGAGGTAAGTGTCCAATTAAAAGTCAGCAGCTGCAGTATTTGTAGCTGCTGACTTTTAATTTTTTTTTTTTTTGACTGGAACTCCTCTTTAAATAAAGGAATTGTCAAAAACCATCTCTTTTTTTGTGAAATGGTAGGGGTACTTCTGTACCCCCTTACCATTTCGCACAGGAGGAAGGGCCGGGATCTGGGGGTCCCCTTGTTAAAGGGGGCTTCCAGATTCCGATAAGCCCCCTGCCCGCAGACCCCTACAACCACCGGGCAAGGGTTGTGGGGATGAGGCCCTTGTCCCCATCAACATGGGGACAAGGTGTTTGGGGGGCTACCCCCAAAGCACCCTCTCAATGTTGAGGGCATGTGGCCTGGTACAGTTCAGGAGGGGGGGGGGGCGCTCTCTCACTCCCCCCTCTTTTCCTGCGGCCTGCCAGGTTGCGTGCTCGGATAAGGGTCTGGTATGGATTTTTGGGGGTACCCAACGCCATTTTTTTTTAAATTTTGGCGCAGGGCCCCCCTTAAAATCCATACCAGACCTGAAGGGTCTGGTATAGATTTTAAGGGGGACCCCACGCCAATTTTTTTAAAAATTTTGGCCAGGGTTCCCCTTAACCACTTCAGCCCCGGAAGGATTTACCCCCTTCCTGACCAGAGCACTTTTTACAATTTGGCACTGCGTCGCTTTAACTGCTAATTGCGCGGTCATGCAATGCTGTACCCAAACGAAATTTGCGTCCTTTTCTTCCCACAAATAGAGCTTTCTTTTGATGTTATTTGATCACCTCTGTAGTTTTTATTTTTTGCGCTATAAACAGAAAAAGACTGAAAATTTTGAAAAAAATTACATTTTCTACTTTTTGTTATAAAAAAAAATCCAATAAACTCAATTTTAGTCGTACATTTAGGCCAAAATGTATTCGGCCACATGTCTTTGGTAAAAAAAATGTCAATAAGCATATATTTATTGGTTTGTGCAAAAGTTATAGCGTCTACAAACTAAGGTACATTTTCTGGAATTTACACAGCTTTTAGTTTATGACTGCCTATGTCATTTCTTGAGGTGCTAAAATGGCAGGGTAGTACAACCCCCCCCCCCCAAATGACCCCATTTTGGAAAGTAGACACCACAAGGAAATTGCTAAGAGGCATGTTGAGCCCATTGAATATTAATTTTTTTGTCCCAAGTGATTGAATGACAAAAAAAAAAAAATTACAAAAAGTTGTCACTAAATGATATATTGCTCACACAGGCCATGGGCATATGTGGAATTGCACCCCAAAATACATTCGGATGCTTCTCCTGAGTATGGGGATACCACATGTGTGGGACTTTTTGGGAGCCTAGCCGCATACGGGGCCCCGAAAACCAATCACCGCCTTCAGGATTTCTAAGGGCGTAAATTTTTGATTTCACTCCTCACTACCTATTACAGTTTTGAAGGCCATAAAATGCCCAGATGGCACAAAACCCCCCCAAAATGACCTCATTTTGGAAAGTAGACACCCCAAGCTGTTTGCTGAGAGGCATGTTGAGTCCATGGAATATTTTATATTTTGACACAAGTTGCGGGAAAGTGACACTTTTTTTTTTTTTTGCACAAAGTTGTCACTAAATGATATATTGCTCACACAGGCCATGGGCATGTGTGGAATTGCACCCCAAAATACATTTAGCTGCTTCTCCTGAGTATGAGGATACCACATGTGTGGGACTTTTTGGGAGCCTAGCCGCGTACGGGGCCCCGAAAACCAATCACCGCCTTCAGGATTTCTAAGGGTGTAAATTTTTGATTTCACTCTTCACTGCCTATCACAGTTTCGGAAGGCCATGGAATGCCCAGGTGGCACAAACCCCCCCCCCCCCCAAATGACCCCATTTTGGAAAGTAGACACCCCAAGCTATTTGCTGAGAGGCATGGTGAGTATTTTACAGCTCTCATTTGTTTCTGAAAATGAAGACAGACAAGAAAAAAACATTTTTTTTTCTTTTTTCAATTTTGTCTGCAAAATACTCACTATACCTCTCAGCAAATAGCTTGGGGTGTCTACTTTCCAAAATAGGGTAATTTGGGTGGGGTTTTTATGCCACCTGGGAATTCCATGGCCTCCGAAACTGTAATAGGCAGTGAAGAGTGAAATCAAAAATTTACACCCTTAGAAAGCCTGAAGGCGGTGCTTGGTTTTCGGGGTCCCGTACGCGGCTAGGCTCCCAAAAAGTCTCACATGTGGTATCCCCGTACTCAGGAGAAGCAACAGAATGTATTTTGGGGTGTAATGTCACATATTCCCATGGCATGTTTGAGCAATATATCATTTAGTGACAACTTTGTCATGCCTCTCAGCAAATAGCTTGGGGTGTCTACTTTCCAAAATGGGGTCATTTGGGGGGGGGGTTTGAACTGTCCTGGCATTTTATACACAACATTTAGAAGCTTATGTCACACATCACCCACTCTTCTAACCACTTGAAGACAAAGCCCTTTCTGACACTTCGTTTACATGAAAAAAAATTATTTTTTTTTGCAAGAAAATTACTTTGAACCCCCAAACATTATATATCTTTTTAAAGCAAATGCCCTACAGATTAAAATGGTGGGTGTTTCATTTTTTTTTTCACACAGTATTTGCGCAGCGATTTTTCAAACGCATTTTTTGGGGAAAAAACACACTTTTTTAAATTTTAATGCACTAAAACACACTATATTGCCCAAATGTTTGATGAAATAAAAAAGATGATCTTAGGCCGAGTACATGGATACCAAACATGACATGCTTTAAAATTGCGCACAAACATGCAGTGGCAACAAAATAAATACATTTTTAAAAGCCTTTAAAAGCCTTTACAGGTTACCACTTTAGATTTACAGAGGAGGTCTACTGCTAAAATTACTGCCCTCGATCTGATCTTCGCGGTGATACCTCACATGCATGGTGCAATTGCTGTTTACATTTGACGCCAGACCGACGCTTGCGTTTGCAGGGGGGGACAGGGGTGCTTTTTTTTTCCCTATATTATTTTTTTTGCTTTTTTATCTTATTTTTAAACTGTTCCTTTAATTTTTTTTTTTTTTTTTTTTTTTATCATTTTTTTTGTTATCCCAGGGAATGTAAATATCCCCTATGATAGCAATAGGTAGTGACAGGTACTCTTTTTTGAAAAAATTGGGGTCTCTCCTCTGCCCTCAAAGCATCTGACCACACCAAGATAGGTGTGATAAAAATGCTTTCCCAATTTCCCCAATGGCGCTGTTTACATCCGGCGAAATCTAAGTCATGAAATGCTCGTAGCTTCCGGTTTCTTAGGCCATAGAGATGTTTGGAGCCACTCTGGTCTCTGATCAGCTCTATGGTCATCTGGCTGAATCACCGGCTGCATTCTCAGGTTCCCTGTTGAGACAGGAGAGCCAGAGAAAAACACGGAAGACGGTGGGGGGGCATTCCCTCCCACTGCTTGTAAAAGCAGTCTAGAGGCAAATTAGCTGCTAGGATTGCTTTTACATGAAGGCCGACCGCTGGCTGAAAAGAATGATACCAAGATGATACCTAGACCTGCAGGCATCATTCTGGTATAACCAATCAAAGTCGTGAATTGCGTACCTGAAGACAAAAAAATGGTTAACAATAAAACACAGTAAACGGTAAAGTATAAAAAATTGCATACCTGAAAAGCAAACATGATAAAACATAACAATAAAACATTGCAGAATAGAATACCAGTAAAAAAGAGCATAACAATAGAGAGAGACTAGAGAGAGAGAGAGAACAATGAAACAACAACTATTTTTTTTTATTTTATAGATTTTTTTGTGTTTTTTTTTTTTTTTTTTTTTTTTTACACTTTTTTTTTTTTAACTGTAACTTTTATAACTATAACCGGTTCCAGGTTCGGGTCTCTCAAAATGCGATGGCATCTTGGGAGACCCTGTGAAATGTGCCTAGTCTGTGCAATGCTGTACCCTACGCTAATACGCAACTAGTGAATGGTAGCGTTCAAAACATTCACAAATGCAAAGGCCAGGATTGTCAGGACAGGAGGGACAATAATAGCGGGTGTCACACCTATATCCGCGCTTGCTGCAGATACATCTTTTTGAGGGGGGGGGTTCGTTGGGTAGGGGTACTCGGGAGGACATAAAAATGCCTCTCATGCAGCCGACTGCATTTGGTTGGGGATGTGAATGGGGGAAGTACGGGCGCTGCAGAAGTGGTGGGTTCCCAATTATTAGGATTGGCGAATGCAGCAGGAAGGGCATTATGGGCACGACGGGCCTGTGTTTGTCTTCTTCTTGGTGGCAGCAGGACACTACTTGTGCTTGCCACCTCACCAACTTGAACTGCACTTATGGGACTCGCCACGTCACCAAGTGTTACTGCAGTGCTGGTTTGACTACGACCGGGGTGTATAAGGCCACTGGTGCTTGCCAGTTCACCAAAATGCTACCAAAAAAACTGTTAGCGATCGCAGGGATTAGGCTCTGCGAACGCTGCAGTTATGCGTTTAGTGTTTTGTAAGTGACAGTGATCGATCGATACTGCACTTGGGGTGGGCTGGGCCGGGCAGAGGGGCAAAACGCAGGTGCTAGCAGGTATCTGGGCTGATCCCACTAACACTGCGTTTTTGGGAACCCTAAACTGCTGGGGACGCTAGTATAGATCTGATCGGATCAGATATTGATCCGTTCAGCTACTATACCACTAAGGGAGGTGTACGGTGCGTGCGTGGGTGTTAGCGCTACTGGCGCTAACCTGGCGCTGCTTGGGGCTGGTGCTTGCCAGTTCACCAAAACGCTACCAAAAAAACTGTTAGCGATCGCAGGGATAAGGCCTGACTCTGCGAAGGCTGCAGTTATGTGTTTAGTGTTTTGTAAGTGTCAGTGATCTATCGATACTGCACTTGGGTGGGCTGGGCTGGGCTGGGCTGGGCGGAGGGGCAAAACGCAGGTGCTAGCAGGTATCTGGGCTCATCCCGCTAACACTGCGTTTTTGGGAACCCAAAACTGCTGGGGACGCTAGTATACATCAGATCGGATCAGATATTGATCCGTTCAGATACTATACCACTAAGGGAGGCGTATGCTGCGTGCGTGGGTGTTAGCGGTACTGGCGCTAATCTGACGCTGCATGGGGCGATGCATATCACCGCCGGGCGATCAGGGGGCTAAACCTTTATTAGGTGCCCTGACACTATAAAAAAATAAACAAACTAACCAGCGTCACTCATAACAGTTATACAGTGATCAGTTGTGAAAGGGTTAACTAGGTGGCAATCAAGGGGTTAAAACCTTTATTCGGTAGTATATGGGGGTCCCTGACGCTATAAAATGCTGACGGCGAACCTAAATATTTACCTCCCTAACTAGCGTCACCAGTGACACTAATACAGCGATCAGAAAAATGATCGCTTAGCGACACTGGCGATGGGGGGTGATCAAGGGGTTAAAACTTTATTAGGGGGGGTTAGGGGGGTTCCCTAGACCTAAAGGGGGCTAACTCTAACTGCCCTACCACACTAACTGTCACAAACTGACACTATGCAGTAATCAGAAAAAAAAATGCTTGGTGTCAGTGTGACGGGGGGGAGGGGTGTAAAGTGTGCCTGGCATGTTCTACTGTGCGTGTGTTGGTGCACTCACAGTGAAGTCTTCTCTCCTCGGCGCCGGAACGGAAAATACCGAGCCGAGAAGAGATGACATCATTTCCTTTGCTGCTGTTTAGCATACAGCAGCAGAGGAATGATTCTGATTGGCTGGGAGCGATCGCGAGGGGGGGGGCCACAAACGGATGGTCTCCCCCTCGCCTCTCATTGCTCCCAGACCACAGCCGACCGCCTCGCGCCCTGGGGGGGGTCTGATCGGACCCCCTGCCCGCGGGAAGGCAATCACGTACCAGGTACGTGATTTTGCCTGCCCGTACCATTCTGCCGCAGTATATCTGCGTGAGGCGGTCGGCAAGTGGTTAATATCCATACCAGACCTGAAGGGCCTGGTATGGAATTTAGGGGGACCCCCCACGTCATTTTGTTTTTTAATTTTGGTTCGGGGTTCCCCTGTGGGGAATTCCCATGCTGTTTTTATCAATGAACTTTTATGTGTATTGTCGGGCCGGCAATTCAGTATAGCCGCGAGTAGTTTTAAATTACTTTTTTCCTTTGAAATGTCATTTTGCTGTCAGACTGTGCTAAAACACGGGAAACATGCGCCCCTTTACAGGCATACTATAGACACCCCCCAGGTACGAAATTTAAAGGGATATTACACTTTTATTATTTGACTTTAAGCATTATTAAAATCACTGCTCCCGAAAAAACGGCCGTTTTTAAAACTTTTTTTTGCATTGATACATGTCCCCTGGGGTAGGACCTGGGTCCCCAAACACTTTTTATGACAATACCATGCATATAAGCCTTTAAAATTAGCACTTTTGATTTCTCCTATAGACTTTTAGGGTGTTCCGCGGCATTCGAATTTGCCGCGAACACCCCAAATTGTTCACTGTTCGGCGAAGTGGCGAACAGCCGATGTTCGAGTCGAACATGAGTTTGACTCGAACTCGAAGCTCATCCCTACTGACCAGCCTGTGAGCAATCAAATTAACCTGTTTAACGGTATGCGTCAAAAACAGGGGTTTACTCTGCAAACATTTGCAAAAACATGTGTAATCTACAGGTCCCGCCAAGGCACCCTGTTACTTGTAGTCCTACCTCTAACTTTTAAGAGGCTCCACAGTGGAAGCACATGCATTCTGATGGACGGCAGATGGACTGAAGGGAGCCCACCCCTTCTTAAAGGCTCAGGGGTACACTGAACACCCAGCACGTAGCACAATGGCTGCAAAGGTGTCGGCGAGTTGTCTGACCTATATATCAACAGTACAAAAAGGTAATCCACTGCCCCTACCTATAACTGTCCTTTGCAGCAAGGAGCATTGGAGGGCAACATATGTTAAAAACAGCGAAGAAAAAATCCAAGTAAAATACCAAGCTCTATTCCAAGCTCTACTTACCAACCAGCATGCAACCAACCAAACTAACCTGTCCAACAGTATGAGTCAAAAACAGGGGTTTAGCCTGCATAGGTTAATTTGGTTTGGTAAGTAGAGCTTGGAATTTTCCTAGGCTGTTTTTAACATATGTTGCCCTCCAATGTTCCTTGCTTCAAAGGCCAGTTATAGGTAGGGGCAGTGGCTTACCTTATGGTAATATGGTACGGTACACGCACAAGATGAAGCCCAAATGTAATCAGTGAGCTGGCGGAGAATAGTAAAGAAGAATCTGGCTGTTGATGACATTTTTTCTTAAATGCCTGAGCAGGTTTCCGACCCGTAGGAGGGACAGAGTGCTGAGACTGGGGAAACAGTGGAGGGGGAGGTCTGCTTTAAATAATAAAATAGGGAGTGTGCATGAATTGCAAGAAGATGTATTGCATATGTTTCTTTTTATTTTGCCTTGGCATACATTTTAAATGGTCTATTCATAAAAAAAAAAATTGCTGTGCAAATGTCCCAAGACTTCAAGACTTCTTTCTTTGTTACTTTCTTTCCTGAAATAGCTTCTTCCTCTACTATTTAACATGCACATACTCATAATGGCAATCATAGCTCACTCAGCTGTATCCCCATGACTGCTTTGTAAACGTATGTATGAATACATTGAATTACACAGTATTTTTCTTGATTGGGGTATAAAGAATATATAGATTGAAAAAATTCTCTTTCCATCAAGAAATAATCCCCATAATTTACCTAGTAGATTTATTTCCTATGATCATCAGCTCCATCTACTGGCTACAAAGCAGTATTTTCCTGATGGTATAAAGATAAATGCCCCGCCCCCTAATTATTGTACGGCTCCGCCTACAGCCACAAAAGTGTCCCACATTTTTTTTTTACAATGTTGGCAACTATGGACACATGGAGTGCCTCCCGATCCCAGGGTCCCCGGGGAAACAATAACTGCATAGTTGCCAACTGTCCCAGATTTCCCGGGACATTCCCGGGACTTGGGCGCCATTCACGAATTTGTGGTGTCCCGGTAAATATCCCGAGAAATCCGGTTCTTCACGATTTTCGCCGCTGCTAGAGGTCCGCTGGGGGGCTCCTGCATCGCCGCCCACCCTCCGCTCCGCCTCGCTCGCCTCACCCCACCTACCCCCCCGCCCCGCTGCCAGTCTGATATGGAAAGGGGCGGGGATTCTAGCCATGCTGCAGACACTACTAGGACACATCTGAGGTAGGGGGGGTGCACCGCTGTGGGACTCCTGATGTGAGGGGGGCTCCACTGGTGACACACACCTGATGCAAGGGGGGCTCCACTGGGGACACCTGATGCAAGGGGGGCTCCACTGGGGACACCTGATGTGAGGGGGGGTCCACTGGGGACACCTGATGTGAGGGGGGCTCCACTGGGGACACCTGATGTTAGGGGGGGCTCCACTGGGGACACCTGATGTGAGGGGAGGCTCCACTGGGGACACCTGATGTGAGGGGGGGCTCTGCCAGGGACACCTGATGTGAGGGGGAGCACCGCTGGGGACACCTGATGTGAGGGGGAGCTCCGCCGGGGACTCCTAATGTGAGGGGGGGGCTCCGCCGGGGACTCCTGATGTGAGGGGGAGCTCCACTGGGGACACCTGATGCGAGGGGGGGCTCCACTGGGGACACCTGATGTGAGGGGGGGCTCCACTGGGGACACCTGATGTGAGGGGGGCTCCACTGGGGACACCTAATGTGAGGGGGGGCTCCACTGGGGACACCTGATGTGAGGGGGGGCTCTGCCGGGGACACCTGATGTGAGGGGGAGCTTCGCTGGGGACACCTGATGTGAGGGGGAGCTCCGCTGGGGACACCTGATGTAAGGGGGGCTCCGCTGGGGGCACCTGATGCAAGGACGGACTCTGCTGGGACATCTGACGCAAGGACGGACGGCTGGTGGCAGGTGACGTGGCTAGTGACACGCTCAGGGATCCCACTGATTCTGCATTATGGTGAGTTGAATGATTTCATTTTATATTACAATGTAATAATAGAAATAATGCACTTCAATCACAACCATGGTGCCGGGATAATTGAAGTGCTAACACCAGGTGTTTGGAGTATCTTTATCTGCTGATTGTTAAACTTTCTAGAATACACATATTTTTATTGTGTAGGATCTGGGGCTGCTGTCCCGTCATTTCCCTCTCCCCCTCTCCCCCTCTAATCCCTCTCCCCCTCTCTCCCTCTCCATCCCTCATTCATCTCAGACTCTAACCACACCCTCTTGAGCCGCGCCCATTTAAGCCACGCCCACTGTGTTGCGTAAACCACGCCCATTTTTCACCGCGCCGCGCGAAGCGCGCCGCACTTGTATATTTTTCCTAAGCCACGCCTACAAACAAATGTCCTGCCCCCTAATTATTGTACGGCTCCGCCTACAGCCACAAAAGTGTCCCACATTTTTTTTTACAATGTTGGCAACTATGTAACTGTTGTTAAACTAAAGTTAACTATCAACATAAAACTCATGTAATTGGATAAATGCTTTGTGGCACAGATACAATACACAGGGTGAACACCCCCACACACATTTTGGTAATGTCGAGGGGAACCTGGAGGACTTCCCACAAAAAAAAAAAAAAAAAAAAAACCTGTGAAGGGACAGGCTCAGGGGAAGTAAACTGCAGCTTTAGAATTAACTCAACCGCCCCCTACCTGCAAAATGAGTCCTCTAAGAGTCCATATACCTGGAGGAAAGAAAAAATGGAGGAAAGAAGGAGGAAAGAAAAATTAAGTAAGAGAAAAAAATAAAAATAAAAAACTGGGGTTGTGGAAGGGAGGTCATCACGGTGTGAAGGAAATAAGAGTCCCATTTATTTAAATGAGGTATCTGTGTAGAGTCCTCTCTGGTAATATCAGACGTCTGATCCATCAAACTTCAAGTGGGGGGAGGAGGGGGATGGGGAAGCGGATGCTAAACTATACTGCCCCATATACAGTAAGGATAATAAGGAGGTCTCCTAAGGTAGCAATACACAAGTGAGCAGACCAAAAGGTTAGAAACAACAAAGAAGTAAAAATCAACATACTGAAAACTTCATCATCAAAAAATAAAACCATGAGGTATATATGTTTTACCTTGGGGATGACCCAGAGTCCATCTACTTCTAATATTGTTAGGCCTCATGTACATTGCTGCTGGTAAACGGACGTTTTAGGAGCAGTTGAGATTTTTTTTCAACTGCTCCTGAACTCTCCTCTATGTTATCTTATCAGTACATGTACTGTACACAGGGCCGTTTATAGTCGTTTATAGGCAGTTGCGTTTAGAGGATTTTTTTGGAAACCAAAAAAATGCGTTCAGAAGCTGTGTTTAGAGGCATTTCAAACGCCAAAGGCGGATAAATGCAGCTACACGCGGTAACTCACGTCTAGCCGTGTTTCGTTTACAGGTGTTTTTCATTTTTGGCTATTTTGAAAAAAAAATAAAAGATTTTTTTTTTCAAGCGCTTCTAGACGCAAACACGGCATGTAAACACAGCTAAACGGCCATTTTTAGATGCTGGTTTCTAGCTGTCAAGTTAAATTGTTCAGGAGAGGTTGAACAATGTCCTGTGTACATGAAGCCTAAGTCTAGTAAGTTATTTTGTGCAACCTAAAACTGAGACACAGAACAGGAAAAAGTGTTGTCATGAAACAATTCCCCACAGGATCAGTATTAGTCACTGGTAACATGTGTACTGCAGGTGTTTCGTCACATTCGGCTACCCATCACATTTTGCTACCCGCTGGAGTGCGCATGTGCGACGCCGCCATATGCGTTCCAACACTGTAGGGAGGATTTCGGAAAACTGACGGGTTGCCTAATTTGATGGAACACGAGGCTTGAATCTCAGAAAGTGTATATTTGTAGACTGAGGCTTGAATATCAGGAAGTGTATATTTGTAGAACGAGGCTTGAATATTAGGAAGTGTATATTTCTAGAACGAGGCTTGAATATCAGGAAGTGAATATTTCCAGAATGAGGCTTGGATATCAGGAAGTGAATATTTCCAGAACGAGGCTTAGATATCAGGAAGTGTATCTTTGTAGAACGATGCTTGAATATCAGGAAGTGTATATTTCTAGAACGAGGCTTGGATATCAGGAAGTGTATGTTTCTAGAATGAGGCTTGGATATCAGGAAGTGTATGTTTCTAGAATGAGGCTTGGATATCAGGAAGTGTATGATTCTAGAATGAAGCTTGGATATCAGGAAGTGGATATTTCAGAATGAGGCTTGGATATCAGGAGATATAATTCTCCAGAATGAGGCCTTTGAGCAGGCAATGAGCCCCCCATGGAGTGTTTTGCAGTTGCAGTGACTGCAGGAAAGGAACTTGGCAACCTTTGGAGGTACTGTGAATGTTTTTTATTGATATTACAGAGAGCTGACCAGAGGCTGTTTGTTTTTGTGAGGTTAGCACTGGTGAGCTGGAGTGACATGAGACCGGAGCAGCAATGTAATTACTAATTCACACTGGTGTGATATGGGAACCCTGCGAATCCACTGCGGGTTTCCACATCGCACCCGACTCGCAAGGCAGGCCGCACTGCCATTTGCGAACTGCTGGGAGTGTCAATACCATGTTAATGACACCCCCAATTTTAGCTTGCATGTCGTACTGCGAACTGACAGTTCGGACATGAATTGGAGAACACTCATGGGATCCGATTCTGGGGCGGACCAAAAAAAGGGTCCTGTGTGAGTTTGGTCCAAATGCGATGCGAATTCAGCCATACTATCTGTATGGCTGAAATTGCATTGCATGGACATTACATGTGATTTGCACTGCCTAGTGGGATCTGGCTGCTTTCTCCCCATCAAGTATAGCAAGTATGTGTGTATTGCGCTTTTTCTTTTTCTTTCTTTGTTCATTAACCACTTCCAGACCACCCACCGCACATATACTGCAGCAGGGTGGACCGGCTGCGTGAGCTGACGTACCTGTACATCCATTCATGCATCACAGCGGGGAAGAGAGGCAGAACGGGTATCTGCCAATGTAAACAAGGCGGATCCCCATTCTGAGAGAGAGAGAGAGAGAGAGAGAGACTGACTGACTGACTCCCTGTCTCCCTGTCTGTCTTTTCCCCTAACAGTTAGAAACCCCTCCCTAGGGAACACAGTTAACCCCTAGTGTTAACACCTTCCTTGCCAGTGCCATTTATGCAGCGATCAGTGCTTTTTTATAGCACTGGTCATCAAAAAAGTGTTACTTGGGGTCAGATTTGTCCGCCGCAATGTCGCAGTCCTGCTAAAAATTGCAGATCGCCACCATTACCAGTAAAGACAATTAAAAAAAAAAAAAAAATTAAAAGTCCCTAAATCTTTCCCCTATTTTGTAGATGCTATAACTTTTGTGCAAACCAATATACGCTTTGTGCAATGTAGCAGAATACATATTGGCCTATGTGAATTAAAAAAATAAAAGTGTGTGTGTGTGTGTGTGTATATGTATATGTATATATGTATATGTGTGTATATATATATATATATATATATATATATATATATATATATATAATATATATAATTATTCAGAAGGTATAAAATATTTTTTTTTTCAAAATTGTTGGTATTTTTTTGTTTATAGCGCAAAAAATTAAAGACCGCAGAGGTGATCAGATACCACCAAAAGAAAGCTTTATTTGTGGGGAGAAAAAAGGACATCAATTTTATTTGGGTACCACAGCGCAATTGTCAGTTAAAGCAACGCAGTGCCGTATCACAAAAAACGGCCCGGTCATTAAGGGGGAAAATTCTTCGGGGCTGAAGCGGTTAAAGTGATTGTATTGTCCACTTTGGTGACTTTTACCTACAGGTAAGCCTATAATAAGGCTTACCTGTAGGTAAAAAGAATATCTCCTAAACCTACACGGTTTACTGCCCCTTTAATCGTTTTACACCTTTTATATATATATATATATATATATATTTAGATGTTTCACATTGAAAAAGCATAACATTAAAAAAAATACATTTATTTAATTTGTAAAATGACTTTTTTTCAATGCTTTCTACCATTGCCGACAGCTGAAGTGTAAAGAGTTGTGGTAGGTATCGGTAAATGGTATCGGCGAGTACTAAAAAACAAAAAGACCCTGCTATAACTTGAGCCCACGTTCACATTGTGCCGATCTGCCATGCGATTTCATATGCCAAATCGACGGCTATTGCCGGTGTTCTGCCGAGAAAGGTCCCCCGTCGGATAGTGTCCACCCTGTACTGCGCAGGCGCATCGCTTGTGCAGTATGGAGGACAAAGGAGATGCTGAAAGTCTCCGAACATGAACAAGCTGTTCATGAGCTGTACACGGCGCCTGCGCAATTAAGATTACATTGTGCCACACGCTCCCGATGCTCGTGCAACTCTGCAAGGGGCGGGTGTAGGGGCGGATGCATACAGAAGAGGCTGCATGATGGGCAGAGCTGCAAAACCCACCCTTCAGTTGTGTAAACACGCCCCGCAAAGATCCGCCCATTTGAGAAATCCACCCCCACGAGCATCGGGAGTGTGTGGCACAATGTACTCTTAATTGCGCAGGCGCCGTGTAGAGCTCATGAACAGCTGTTCATGTTCAGAGACTTCCAGCGTCTCCTTTGTACTGTGCAAGCGCTGCGCCTGCACAGTACAGGGCGGACACTATCCGATGGGGAACATTTCTCAAAAGGACACCGGCAATAGCACCTTCCGAAATGGCACGGCGCTACACACAGATTCCCAAAAGTAGCTCCTGGCGACTTCGAGGGCGATTTGAATAGACTTCTGTGCATTAACCCGCTAATGGTAATTTTTTTTTTTTTTTCCCTTTACACGTTACATTATTTTTCATTACATTTCTTTATTGATTGATGCAAAAAGTATTATGTCTTATTTTATTGCCATCTTGTTTGATGACCTAATGTTCAGGGGTTGTAAATCTTTAAAATAAGAAAGTTCTTCAGAATCGTGATCTTTATTCTAAGCCAAAAAATGTTAAAGATTCTCATTTTATCCAGAATCGTGCAGCTATACTTGACTATACCTGGCCGATGCCCCTGGAAGCTGGGAATCTCTGTAGCAGACATCAATACTCCAATGATCTCCAGTTCCTTCCGGGTCCTGTGCTGGGTGGCTGCTTTACTGCATTTTAAACACAGGAGGTCGAACGCTCAGCATGGCTACCATTCAGATTTGCAAATTTGTGTCCATTCTCTAAGGGCCCTTTCACACTGGGGCGGGGGCGGCATCGGCGGTAAAGTTCCGCTATTGTAAGCGGCGCTTTACCTTCGGTATGCGGCCGCTAGCGGGGGGGGGGTTTACCCCCCCCCGCTAGCGGCCGAGAAAGGGTTAAAAACCACCGCAGCGCTTTGCCGGCAGTATAGCCGCGCTCTCCCAATGATTTCAATGGGCAGGAGCGGTATACACTCCGCTCCTTTATCGCTCCAAAGATGCTGCTAGCAGAACTTTTTTTCCCGTCCTGCCAGCGCACCGCTGCAGTGTGAAAGCCCTCGGGGCTTTCACATTAGAGACCGCAGCGGCACTTTTCGGGTCGGTTTGCAGGGGCTATTATTAGCGCAATAGTGCCTGCAAACCGCCCCAAAGGGCCCTAATTGGATGAAGTGGAGCATTGAGCCCTCGTTCACACCTGTGCGATTTGTCATGCAATTTCACAGTTCCAAATCGCATGACAAGTTGCACCTCATTGTCGGCAATAGAATCCTTCAAATTGCTGCGACTTAGAAAAAGCTTCCTGCACTTTTTTTTTTTTTTTTTCTGTTTTCCATAGACTTAAACCAAAAGTATTGGGACACCTGCCTTTACACGCACATGAACTTTGAGCCCCCGTTCACACCTATGCGGCTTAGACCGCATCCAATTCACAGGACATTTTAAAATACATCCATTTGAATGCATCGGGTTCACATATGTGCGTTGCATTCATATTGCACAAAAAACGCGTGCGTTTTCTGGGCATTGAGGTGCGAATTACAAGCCCATTATCTTCTATTGAAACGCATCTGATTCACAGATGCATTTCGTTCTGAACACAAATTCTCTCCTTCTCCTCACTACACCTCCCCCCTCTCTCTGCTCACTGATCCACAGCTAAAACGAAGAGGAACCTCTGAACAACTGATTTTTATCTTTGCAGTGAAACCAGATCTTGAATTCGCAACGCACATGTGTGAACCCGGGCTAAAGGCATCCCAGTCTAAGACCCCACACACACTACTAGATTTTCTGCAGATTTTTGTCTTTAGATTTACCAAAACCATATAATATGAGGTCAAACCTTAAGAGTTTCAATTTGTATGCAATCAGGCAGGTTCTTGCACTACATGGTTTTGGTAAATCGGAAGACAAAAATCAGCAGAAAATCTAATAGTGTGTATGGGGTCTTAGTCCGTAGGGTTCAATATTGAGTTGGCCCTCCCTTTGCAGCTATAACAGCTTCAACTCTTCTGGGAAGGCTGTCCACAAGGTTTAGGAGTGTGTCTATGGGAATGTTTGATCATTCTTCCAGAGGCACATTTGTGAGGTCAGGGACTGATGCTGGACGAGAAGGCCTGGCTTGCAGTCTCTGCTCTAATTCATCCCATCAATGGCAAGCCTTTCTTGCATCAAAATCATGTAGTGCCAAGAACCTGGTAAGATAAAAAAGCGCTCTGCAATAATTCACCTGTAACATAAACAACTTGTTGATTCTTTAATAAAATTTATTTGGAGGTCTGACTTGTCTTACAGGATTGGAACCGTTTCCCTTGATCCTTTGAAGAGCTCCATGTGGACTTTCATGTGACCTGTAAATCTAGTCCTCCCAGTTCAAGTTTTTACTTACTGAGGACTATTTAGGAATTAATGAGCGGTCAGGTAAATTTCTTTTTTTTTTCTCAGTAATGATATTTTAACCACTTCAGCCCCGGAAGATTTTACCCCCTTCCTGACCAGAGCATTTTTTGTGATTCGGCACTGCGTCACTTTAACTGACAATTGCACGATTATACGATGTGGCTTCCAAACAAGTTTGACGTCCTTTTTTTTTCCCTACAAATAGAGCTTTCTTTTGGTGGTATTTGATCACCTTTGCAGTTTTTTTATTTTTTGCGCTATTAACAAAAAAAAAGCGACAATTTTGAAAAAACCGCTATATTTTTCACTTTTTGCTATAATAAATATCCTAAAAAAACATTTTTTTCCTCAGTTTAGGCCGATACGTATTCTTCTACATATTTTTGGTTAAAAAAAAATCACAATAAGCGTTTGGTTTGCGCAAAAGTTATAGTGTTTACAAAATAGGGGATAGTTTTATGGCATCTTTATTATATATTTTTTTTTTTTACTAGTAATGGCGGGACATTATAGCGGACATTTTTGACACATTTTTGGGACCATTGTCATTTATACAGCAATCAGTGCTATACAAATGCACTGATTCCTGTGTAAATGACACTGGCAGTGAAGGGGTTAACCACTAGGGGGCAGTGTAAGGGTTAAGTATGTCCTGGGGAGTGTTTCTAACTGTGGGGGTGCATGGCTACGTGTGACACGTCACTGATCTCTGCTCCCAATCACAGAAAGCAGAGATCAGTAACACTGTCACTAGGCAGAACAGGGAGATGCTTGTTTACATTAGCATCTCCCCGTTCTTCCTCTCTGTGAGGGGATCGCGAGTATCCCCATGGCAATCGAGTCCGCGGGACCCACGACCCGACTTGCGGAGCTCCTGGCCGGTGCGCACGCGCTGGCATGACGGCAAATTTTTAAGGGACGTACGGGTACGCCCATTTGCCCAGCCGTGCCATTCTGCCGACATACATCGGCGTGCGCCGGTCGGGAATGCAAAAGGATGCACTTGACTGACAACCACCAAAATTTTTATATAGATCTCTATGTCTATAATTTTTTTTTTTTATATAATAAAAAAAATCTCTCACAAAAGTGAGTACACCCCTCACATTTAATATCTTTTCATGTGATGACACTTTGCTACAATGTAAAGTAGTGAGTGTACGGCTTGTATAACAGTGTACATTTTCTGTCCCTTCAAAATAACTCAACACACAGCCATTAATGTCTAAACTGCTGGAAACAAAAGTGAGTACACCCCTAAGTATAAAAATGGGCAATCTTTATGTAGCGCAACAATTCTTTTTTTCAGATCCTCAGGAGGTGCCATGTTGAACTTCCAGTGACCAGTATGAGAGAATGAGAGCGATAACACCAAATTTAACACACCTGCTCTCTATTCACACCTGAGACCTTGTAACACTAACGAGTCACATGACACCGGGGAGGGAAAATGGCTTTTTTTATTTATTTATTTAATTTTTTTTTTTCCAAAAGGTGAATTTGGCCTTTTAACTTTTACTGATAAGTCTTCTTTACCAGATAACTTCATCTTTAGTAAAGCCGTACTTGTGTAAGCCTCCAGGAGTCCCTCTGTGTACTTATCCATAGCAGGTCTGTCTTAATGGTCTGTCTTAATGCATGGGTACCCTTGGGCACTGCCCAGGGGCCCCAGGTCCCCTGGTCCCATGATAATCTTGTATTACATCATACTTGCCAACTGTCCCCAGATCTGCTGGAATAGTCTTTTTTACTAAGCTTTCCCGAGATGGCCAGTGTCCCAGAACCTGTACTTTTCCCTCCTGATCCCAATATCTTGCCCCCCCATAACTAGCATAATGTGCTAGTATGAAATACTTGCCTAAAAACAAAGCCCTCCAAAGGTGTGCTGTCACCACTGACAGGGCTTCTATGTTCACCCGATCTTCCTTCCGGGTTCATGTCCGGGTCTAACTGTGTGAGTGGCGGTGACTGCGCATCTGCTCACCTGCGCAGGAGCCTTCAGCTTCTGCACAGAACACTGAAGATACGGCACAGTATGCCGGACCTTCAGAGTACATGCGCTGGTGACCTCACCAGCTGAATCCACTGTGAATATATCCTAAACGGTGCACATTTAGGAGATATTCACTGTACCTACAGGTAAGCCTTTATAGGCTTACAACATGAGCTTACTACTGCTTTAAGAAACCCCACTGAATTTTGTCTGTTTAGAGTCTGAATCTGTTGGATGGACTTTGAATTTTCAAAACAGTTCTTAAATTACATTGTTTACATTCTCTCTCTCTAAGGTTGTTTTTATATGTTTCTAGGGTCCAATCGCCTTCCATGATGTTGCTGCCTCCTTTAGTGAGGAGCAGTGGATGTGCCTGGATAACGGTCAGAAAGAGGTTTACAGAAATGTGATGACAGACATTCATGGAACATTATTGGCACGGGGTGAGTTTGAATCAATCTGAAGCTGAATTCCAGAGAAGATTTTTCTATAGCCATTCTTGTGCTCTGTCCCTACTATACAACTTATAAAGCAGGATCTGGACATACCCTTAAAGTGGTTGTAAAGGCAGAAGGTTTTTTTTTTTTTTATCTTAATGCATCCTATGGATTATGACAAAAAGCCTTTTGTGTGCAGCAGCTTCACCAGCCACCTCTAATAGTTACCTGAGATCCCTCTCTGTCCAGCGATGTCCACCAGTGGCTCAGCCGTCTGAGATTGTCCCTCCTGCTTGGCTGAGACACAGCAGCGGTGCCATTATCTCCCACTGCTGTCAGTCAGCTAGCCAATCAGGGGAGAGGGGGCGGGGCTAGGTCAGGGTTCTGTGTCTGAATGGACACATGGAACTGTGACTCGGCTCAGGTTCCCCCCATAGCAAGCTGCTTCAGGGAATCGTGAAGAGGAGGATCCGGGCTGCTCTGTGCAAATCCACTGCAACAGAGGAGGTAAGTATAACATGTTTGTTATTTTTATAGATATGAAAATGAGACGTTACAATCACTTGAAATTGGCTGTGTCTGGATGCTGGGTCATTCTGATCAAGCAAAGTTGTAGGTGTTTTTTTTTTTTTGTTTTTTTCTTTTTTTTTTTTTTTTTTTTTTAAGCTTCCTGCACCCTCCTGACCAGGCTGATGTTGTGTGGGTGTGTGGTGTTTTTTTTTTTTTTTTTTTTTTCTTCTTTCAGGGGGCGGCAATCAATCATCACCATCCTGAAAGGGGCTGGACACATGAATAGGGGGTGGCTGCGGCAGCCATGGATAGATTCATGTTATGCATGAATCATCTATAAATCAGAGGGGGCGGCGCCTGTGCTTCCTTAATGGATGGGCCGGCCCTGCTTTAGAACCTTCATACATTTTTTTTTTTCTCAAAGCTGAACTCCAGCAAATTGTTTGTTTTTTTTGTTTTTTTATTTCTTCATGCTGTGGGGCGGTGCCTGCACTACGTGGGTTAATTGCTTCCTTTGTCTAGGGGTGAGAAGAGCAGAGATATACTTGCCTACTCCTCCGATCCTCCCACCACAAAACCTGGATCCTGCCCCCCCTGGTGTAGCGAACTTGTGCTGTGGACTGTTCCTGACATCATCACACCCATAGACCCACTCTTGAGGTGAAGCCGCCTGGAACAGGCCACCGCTAGATCAAGGGGGATTGCTGTTTGCCACTGGAGTGGAAGATCAGGTGAGTATACAGATTTCTGGGCACCTCTGGACAAAATGAGTAGTTAATCCATGCAGTGCGGACACAGCCCCACTGAATGGGGAAAATTAAAATTGCCCAGAGTTCAGCTTTAACTGCTTTAATTGGTGTCTTTATTATCTCTAAATGACTACTACATACATTTTATGTGTTTTTTTTTTTTTCCCCAGTTTAATCTCCCACTATTATTATCTATCTTTTCTTGTAGGTTATACAATTCTGAACCCAAGCTCTGTTTTCCATATAAAAGGACGGAATGAATCCTTTGTCCGCGTAGACAGTCACTGTGCCAAAATGGAAAGTTCTGTAGTTGGAGGTAGGTGATATGCTGTATACAAGAAATGACAAGCCACGTCGGGTTATTAACGGTGGTTGGGTGCTAGCCTACGATCCAGAGTTATCACTGATCTGTTCATATTCATGGCACATTCCTATCGTGTGTGTGTGTGTGTGTGTCTGAATTGGAGATTTGTCTCCAAGCGGCTAGTGGCCTAAATATGTTATACCTGCAAATGCCATACCATGACATTTGTAGCAGGGCCATTTGTTGAAGTCTGTTATACCCCGTAGACCAGAGTAGGCAACCTTGGCAGTCCAGCTGTAGTTGGACTACAAATCCCATCTTGCCTCTGGAAGTCAGTCTTGCAGTGCCTTAATGGGAGTTGTAGTTTCACTATAGCTGGAGTGCTGAGGTTGCCCGCCTCTGCCATAGACTGATACCCCATTAATGGTTTGATGGTCATGTGATCTTAATGAAATTGCAGCTATTGGGAGATGCTGGGAACATTGAATGGTTCAATGAAACAGTGATGTAGCTCATAACAAGAATCAGAATTCATGTTTAGGGGCTGATTGTTGTAAAATAAAATGGTTGCTAAAGGTCACCGCGCTTTGATATTCAGTTTTATAGTTTACTTTCCGATTGAATAATTGGTTGTCTTTCCCTAAAATTTTATTCTGGTATAAATATTTTTCAACCTAACTACCTGGCCTATATTGTAGAATGCAACTGTGCACTTTGCAGATCTTTGTACCGTGTTACATAGAATACAAAATGCCTTAGTAAAACCAGTGATGTGCAATGACTGGTAGCAACCAGATTGAGACCTTTCAGTACTCAGTGTACTCAGATTATTGAAAAATCTTGTTCGTGGTGCAGATCTTACCTATTTTTGTATTAAAGTGATTTGTAAATGATCACCTTGTAAAACAACCCATTCAATTTAAAATGGAAATGAAAGGCGAAACATTTGTGTAATATATACTATTATAAAAAAAAAAAACATTATAAATACTTCCCCCTTTTTTTTGTAAGTGATCACATCCCCTCTGTTCTTCTCGGCTGCATAGGAGCTGGGGGGGGGGGGGGGCAGCAACACACTGAGCTTCCCAGTGAATGCCTGTGCAGCGTGGGCATGTCAGGATAAGTCCTGAACATTGGAGGAGAGCAGGCTGTGTTCCCAGCATAGCTAGAGAACAGACCACTGTGTGCTCTCCTGCTTAGTGTGGTCATTTTCTGATAGGAAAGCAGAGGGACTGGCAGGGACACCAGGAATTTCACACAAAGGAAACAATGCAAAGAGAACAGGAGACTTTCTCATACAAGAACATGGTACAGCAGGCACATATCAGGAATATGGATATGTTGGGGTAACAAACGTTTTAAAGTGATTGTAAAGTCTTGTTTGTTGTTTTTATTGAAAAAAAAAAAATATATAATAAAAAAATAAATAAATTTTATATATAATATATACCTGCCCTGTTGCAGTGGATTTGCAGAAAGAACCCCAGATCCTCCTCTTTCCGGGTCCCTCTTCTGTGCTCCTGGCCCTTCCCTCCTCTTGAGTGCCCCCACAGCAAGGAGCTTGTTATGGGGGCACCCGAGCCATAAATAAGGGTCATTTATAAATTGGTAGCAACACATCTCAAAGTTGGGGCAGGGCCATGTTTGCCATGGTGTAGTATCTCCCTCTTTTAGGCAACAATCTGTAAATGTCTGTCAAGTGAGGAGACCAGTTTCTGGAGCTTTGAGAGAGGAATGTTGTCCCATTCTTGCCTGATCTAGGTTTCTAACTGCTCAACAGTCTTGGGTTATCTTGTTGTTTTCTTAATTACAAGATGTTCCAAATAATTGGTGACAGGTCTGGACTGCAGGCAGGCCAGTTAGGCACCCGGACCTAGTCCAGAAGATGTGGCACCCATGGTTGTCAAAAATGTAAAATTTCACCTTGTCTGACCACAGAACAGATTTCCACTTTGCAACAGACCATTTTAAATGAGCGTTGGCGCGCTTCTGGATCATTTTCAGATATTGTTTCTTCTTTGCATGAATAGAGCTTTACCTTGCATTTTTGGATGGCATGGCAAGCTGTGTTCAGACAGCGATTTCTGGATGTATTCCTGAGCCCATGCAGTGATGCCCATCTCCGAATCATGCCTGTTTTTATTGCAGTGCCATCTAAGGACCTGATGATCACCGCCATCCAATATTGTTTTTCGGCCTTGTGCCTTACACAGAGATTTCTCCAGATTCTCAGACTGTTTTGATATTCTGTACTGTAGATGATGATTTAGCTAATGTTTTAGGCTGAACACTATTCTTGAAATTATTCAACAGTTCTGTAGATGCAGCTTTTTACAGATTGGTAAACCTCTGCCCATCTTTACTTCTCACAAACTTTGACCCTTTAAGATGCTTTTTCCCGCAGTCATCTTCCAGGACAGCCCTTGAGAGATGGAGCTCCTCCCCGGACAGCAAACACATTGCCTCCAGCACTTTAAAAGGCGGTCCCTCAGGCACCGGGTCAGTTTTTTGTGTTTCCTCAGTCGGAGGAGACATGTTGCCTGGAGAAGCCGTCTTCAAAGGGGAGATGGAGTTGGAGAGCATCCATCATCAAGGGCTGTCCAGACCAGCCGAAAATCCCCCTCACCTTTGTTCCTCTCCGCAGGCCACGGGTTCCGTCTGCATTGGTATGGAGTTCCCAGTACCCCCTCTCTCCGGTGTCCGGCGAGAGAGTGGGCAGTGATGGCGAAGTATGGCGGTGGCAGTGAGAGAGCTCACTCTCCTCGTTGTAGGATGCCATATCTATCTATCTTATGTATCCTATCTATCCTATCTATCTATCTACGTTTCTTGTAGTTGGCCACCAAGATTTTGTCCCACTCCTCTTTGCAGATCCTCCCCAAGTCCATTAAGGTTTTGAGGCTGAAGTTTGGTAACTCAAACCTTCAGCTCCCTCCACATATTTTCTATGGGATTAAGGTCTGGAGACTGGCTAGGCCACTCCAGGACTTTATTGTGCTTCTTCTTGAGCCACTCCTTTTTTGCCTTGGCCATGTGTTTTTGGGTTTTTGCCATGCTGGAATACCCATCCACGTCCATTTTCAATGCCCTGGCCGAGGGAAGGAGGTTTTATGCAGTAGTGACGTTGTCCTGTCCCCTTAGCAGAACCCCCCCGCTCTCCATGTTCGAACGTAGGAATGGTGTTCTTGGGGTCATAGGCAGCAATCTCCCATCGGTGAGTTGAGTGGATGCCAAAAAGCTTGATTTTTGGTCTTGTCTGAACACAACACTTTAACCCAGTTCTCTGAATCATTCAGATGTTTATTAGCAAACTTCAGACGGACCTGTATATGTGCTTTCTTAAGCAGGGGGATCTTGGGGGCGCTGCAGGATTTTAGACCTTCATGGCGTAGTGTGTTACCAATTGTTTTCTTGGTGACTATGGTCCCAGCTGCCTTGAGATCATTAACAAGATTCTCCTGTGTAGTTCTGGGCTGATTCCTCGCCGTTCACATGATCATTAAAACTCCATGAGGCGAGATCTTGCATGTAACCCCAGACCGCGGGAGATTGACAGTTATTTTTGTTTCTTCTATTTGCGAAAAATTGCACCAACTGTTGTCACCCTCTCACCAAGCTGCTTGGCGATGGTCTCTTAGCCCATTCCATTCTTGTGTAGGTCTACAATCTTGTCCCTGATCATTTCTTTGTCAGTGGGCAAATGTACAAAATTGGCAGGGGATCAAATACTTTTTTCTTTTTTTTTTCCCCTCACTGTATGGTGTATATCTATCTATCTATCTATCTATCTATCTATCTATCTATCTATCTATCTATCTATCTATCTATCTATCTATCTATCTATCTATCTATCTATCTATCTATCTATCTATCTCTCTCATCTTTTCATGCTTATATTTCTAGATTGGTACAATATTATTCTTCTGTAGAAATTAGAAATCAATGGGTACAATCTGTACAAGTCAATGCAGTTTTACCACAACCACGAGGAAAGCTAATAAATAAGCAAATCAGATTCAATTTGAAATTCTCCATGGGTTTTTTATTTATTATTTATTTATTTGTTTATTTTCTCATTGTAGACTTCCCTGATATTTTAATGAAGATAAAGGAAGAACCCATTGGAGAGACTCAAACAAGTCAGGGGGAACATTGTGTCCTACACAGTCGACCTTCAACATGTAAGTAGAGACCGTATAATATACATTTCTGAGTGTGTGGGGTGTGTTGTGTGTTTTGTTTTGTTTTTTGTTTTTTTTGTTGTTTTGATGCAGCAATCTATCAACAGCTTCTGGTCCAGATTTCTCCTTAAATATCACGAAGGAGAAAATAACATATGGACCTGTCAGTTTGAGCCACGAAGCAAAATTGACAGGTAAAAGAAAATCTCAGCTTTTTAAATCGTAACACTGTACTTCTCATATAATTGTTATACAGGATTTATATAGTATCAGCAGTTTGCACAGCTCTTTTCATAAAAAAAAGGGAGGCAGTACAGTCACAATACAACTCAATACAGGAGGGTTAGCAGAGTCCTGCTCTCAGAATCATTGCTATCACTTTAAATAGTTGGTTTCCAACAAGCAGGCCCAAGCTATTTCCTTTACTAATACATGCAGCCCCGCTGTATGAACTGTATGTGACATCAGCTACCTGCAGTATACAGCGATGTGTTCTGGCTGCAGTATGGGGTCTTCCCATTACAAAATCGAGTCTGAGCACTGCTCAGACATTCACAGGAAGCCTTGTATTTTTAATAAATGAATTTAAAGCTTCCTATAATTGGGTGGGGTAGGGATTCTGTTAGCCAGACTTTCCTCCTCAGCCATTTATAAGAAGCCTTGTATTCAGTGATTAAAAATACAAGGCTTCCTGTAAATGGCTGAGCAGTGCTCATCCCATCTCAATTTTGTTCTGGCGGCAGACGGGAAGTCCCTCTACCGCTGCCGAAACACAGCACTGTATACTGTATGTACAGTTTATACAGCACTGATAGCTGCCGCATTTTATTAATAAATAAAAAAAGTTTATTTGGGTCAGCTTGGCCCAAATAAAGCTGACTTTAAAGGCAGAGTAGGAGAAAGTCAGATTGGGGAAGCAAAATGATTCCCCAGCTCCACTGCCAATATGATGATCCATGAACTGTGATCCGGTGCTCTAGCCAGGATGTTCAGGCCCCAAAATGCAGTACTTGAGTCAGAAAAGGGCTGGCGACTCTGATGCTCTTGAATAAAAGTCCCCCGCATCAGCGTAGCCTGTACTCTTGTACCCATGTAACCCAATAAAGGACTTTTATTCAAGAGCATCTGAGTTGCCAGCCCTTTTATGATTCAAAGTCAGATTGGGGTAGGGAGTAGAGATGGGCTCAGGCGTGTTTGAAACCTCACATGCCCGATCCCGCCAGGAAGCCGACACTGCATATCGCTAATCACAGGCAATGAGACATTTCCCGATCTCTGCAGCTGCGTACCAAGAAATGTCCCACTGCCTGTGATTAGCGCTGTGCAGTGTCGGCTTCCTGGCAGGATCGGCACGTGAGGTTTCGAACTTGCCTGAGCTCATCACTAGTAGGGAGTTTCAGAGGCTAGTGCTAAAGGCAAGCTTAGGAGGAGGTGATAAGGGGGTGAGCGAGGAGGAGGCCTTGGGAGGAGTGAAGGACAGTTTTGAGGTAGTTGGGGCAGAGTTGTATGTTTGTTGTATTGAATTCTTTAAAAGAGTGGAAGCCACTGGAGTGATTGACAGGAGGGGTTGGAGGAAACTGAACGGTTGGTATGGATGAGTCTGGTTGCATCATTCATGATGAACTGAAGGGGAAGAGAAGCCCATGTAAAGATAGGCCAGGGAGGAACAAGTTGGAATATCCAGGGAGTGAATTAGAAGATTTGTGGTGTCAGTTGTTAAGAAGGGGCAAATTTTGAAATGTTGTGAAGGTGGCAAGATTTGGACAGTGCTTGGATATAAGGCTGAAAGGAGAGGTCAGGATTACACCTAGCACCCGAGTGTAGGAGTCTCTTCTTCCCTTAACTCCCAGAATCTTCACAAAGTTTTTTTATTACTAGTGCCAGATTCACTGTCACAAACACAATGGGGTTATTTACTAAAGGCAAATCCACTCTGCACTACAAGTGCACTCGGAGCGATCACTTGTAAAACATGTCATGATGCCGGTTCCTCTCTGTGTACTGATCTGTACAGTGGAGGGGAGAGATCGGATGGCAGCAGTGCCAATACTCTGCCATGATGTGATGATGTGGATATTACAGTGGGGGAGATTTTTTTTTTTTTTTAACCAGAAGATGATACGAACCCTGAATCCTGATCCGAGGAAGGATCCAAACCGTGAGTTTTTTTGATCCGTTGCACCCCTAGCAGAGAGGTAAATCTTGGTCCTAGGATAATGCACTAGGTTGGTGCTCCCTTTTGTGTCTTTTATGTGGTTTCAGATTCATGATGTGCTGGCCAATCCCTCAGTTCTCTTGCATGTGTGTGGGAAAAATCCCAGTCATTCCTATGGAGAGGCTATCTATTGTGCATTCCAACCTTAATCTGTCTGTATGGGAATGGAAAGATTTTTTTTTTTTTTTCTGCACAAGTGAACAACCAAAGGACTGGCCAGAGGTCTGCAATAGTGACACTGCGGCTTCCTATGGACTTCTCGCCACGGATCAGTCAGAGGCACACACACAAGTGGATATAAACTAGCGTTTTCTCAAGAGGTCACTTATTGCTGCCTTTGTATTAACCACTTGGCGACCACCCTACAGTAGTTTTACTACTACAGGGTGGCAGCTGTGCGCAGGATCCTGTGTGTGTGTGTGTGTGTATACACGTGATCCTACACTTCAGGGTTTGGGGCACGAACGTGCGCCTCTGCCGGCTTGCTTCCGCTGTGATTACACACAGCAGGAGCTGATCGCCAGGTACCATGGACTCGATGTCTGCCGGCACCCACCAATCATCAGCCAAAGGGACAGAACTGCAATCTGCTTATGCAAACAAGGCAGATTGCTGTTTTGACAGGAGGGAAGGAATGGATCCTGTATTCCTGCAAAATGGGGATTAGGATCCATGTCTTCCCCTAGTAAAAGCACCTCTTACAGCTTAGTGACACATAGAGCTGCACAATTAATCGTTAAAAAATCGTGATCTCTCCTGCTGAGTTTGACAATTCTTTCATATAAAGAAGTGGAAAGATTATCTGCTCACTCAGCTGTAAAAAGAAAACATCCAGCCATTCTGCCAAGTTTAGAACTTGAAACATTGTATCTAACTTCCTTCTTAGATCAAAGGGATAAACTTCTCTGTGTAAACAAATAACCTGGGCAATCTGCCAAGCTTTAAACAACCTGTAAATGCAGGAAGTTTAACCACTTAAAGTCTAAATCTTTTTCTGACACTTCTTTCTTAAGTTAAAATCAATATTTTTTGCTAAAAAAAAAAATATTTATATATAATTATAATATGGAATAAAATGGCAATTGCTGCAATATTTTATGTCACACTGTATTTGCCCAGCGGTCTTTCAAATGCAATTTTTTGGGAAAAAATACACTTCAATAAATAAAAAAAAAAAGAAACGGTAAAGGGTGTACAGGTACGTCCCCCTTTAAGAAGCGCTGCTGCGATCGCGCCGCCGGGGTCTCCGTGACCACGAGTCCGATGTCCGCCGGGTGCCTGCAATTGTGTCACGAAGAGGAAGAGGGGGGGAGGACACAGTATAAGTGTATATATGTGATGACACAGTATAAGATAAGTATGTGTATGTATATATATGTGTGTGTGTGTATGTGTATATATATGTACATACATGTGTATATAAATGTTATTAATTATACACTGTGTCGTCTCCCCCTCTTCTTCTTCCCTTTTTTTTTTTTTTTTTTTCCTCCTGAAAACTAGAAGTGGACTTCCTGGTATGCCTAGTTGGCTCTTGTACCTACAGCCTCATAGCTGCATTAATCTGCAGTGCAATCTGCAGCTGGCCATACATGGTTCGAATTTCAGTCGGTTTAAACCATCATTCAGCTTCTCATGCATAATTGAGGGAAATATCACACTGGCAAGTGTCTACTTGAATTATGTCCCAATAAAGGTGATATTATCGGATGTGTGGCCAACCAGATTCCTTTTCTTACATCATGGACTGGCTTGTTGGTAAACTTTGCTGCTGTGACACAGTGGGGTGGATTGAGGATGGGGAATCCTCCCTGCTGTGTCATTGTATTCTTACAGTTGGACTCCCCCCGCCAATAGAATGCACTGATCTGCACAGCAGTTGATTTGGCTGTGTGCACTGATTGAGCAAAGCATACCAACAAGCCAGTTGACTGCTAGACACAGAAGATTTAATGATATCGCTACTGTGCTGCTCACTGTTCTGCTATTTGCTGGAGGCTGTGACATGAAGAAGCAAACCCTGCATCTGCAAGATGGCCGTCTCCACGCAGAGACAAAGTACTTAACAAGGCACATCTGTAATGGGAGAAACCTCAGCTGAAGGGAGACCACAGGCAATACTTGTGATTTAGTCCTTTGCCAGCTTGTTGTTTGGGCACCACTTCCAAAGTTTAATCCCTCTTTCATATTAATCATCCGAATATATGTAATTAGTACAGGATGTCTGTGGGGCAACACCAGTTCGCTTTAATATTGAAAAGTCTGCAGGCAAGGTACACCAATTTAACCTTATTGGTTAATTAAAGGACAGCTCCTCTTCAGCTCCTGTTTTACTTGACTTTAAGTTTTTATTTGTGCATATTTTGTATTTTGCAGTTTCACCACCTAAATCATCTAATACAGCTCTTATTAAAAAAGAGGAGGAGGAGGGGTTCTCAATAGATGATTATAACCGTGCTGGAGGAGAAGGTACTTCCAGCAACAGTGCAGGTAAGCGTGTGTGTGTGTGTGGTGTTTTTTTATTAAAATAAATTTTAAAAAATATTAATTTATATGTATGTAATATAGATCTATAGTCTATCAGGTAAAATAAATATTGAGCACATTACCATTTTTCTAGATAAATATATTGCTAAAGGGTGCTATTAACATGAAATTTTCACCACATGTCCGTAACAACCCATGCAATCCATACATACAAAGAAACCAAAACACATAAGTTCAGAAATGAAGTTCTGTGTAATAAAGTGGAATGGCACAGGGGAAAAAGTATTGAACACGTTAACTGAAGCGTATTTAATACTTGGTAAAAAAAAATTATTTATTGGTAATGACAGCTTCAAGACTCCTCCTGTATGGAGAAATTAGTCACCTGCATTGCTCAGGTGTGATTTTGGCTCATTCTTCAAACAGTCTTCAAATCTCTTGAAGGTTCCGAGGGCTTCTCCTATGAACTCTGATCTTTTAGTTATTTCCATAGATTTTCTATTGGATTCAAGTCAGGTTGAGAGTTTCCTTGGCTTTGTGTTTTGGGATCATTGTCTTGCTGAAATGTCCACCCTCGTTTCAGCTTCATCATCCTGGTAGATGGCAGCAGATTTTTATCAAGAATGTCTGTACATTTTTCCATCCATCCATCCATCCATCCATCCTTCCTTCAATGAGATGAAAATTGCCAGTACTGTATGCTGAAAAACAGCCCCACACCATGATGTTCCCACCTCCAAACTTCACTGTTGATATGGGGGGTGATGTGCAGTACCATTTGACCTCCAAACATGGTGTGTATTGTAACATACCAAGACTTAAATTTTGGTCTCATCTGACCAGACTATATTCTCCCAGTATTTCACAGGCTTGTCTAAATGTTGTGCAGCAACCTCTAAACAAGCTTCATCATGCTTTTTCTTTAGCAATGGAGTCTTGCATGGTGAGCCTGCATACAGGCCATGGCGGCTGAGTGCATTACTTATTTATTTTTTTTCTCTTTGAAACCATTGTACCTGCTTATTCCAGGTCTTTCTGAAGCTCTCCACAAGTGGTCCTTGGCTGTTGGACAACTCTTCTGATAATTCTTTTGACTCCTGTCAGAAATCTTGCACCTGGTTGTTGCCGGTTTATGGTGAAATTGTTTTTTTCCACTTCCAGATTATGGCCCCAATAGTGCTCACTGGACCATTTAGAAATCCTTCTGTAACCAATGCCATCAGTATGTTTTTCAAAAATAAGGTTGCGAAGGTCTTGAGAGAGCTCTTTGCTTTTACCCATTATGAGATGTCTCATGTGTGACACCTTGGTAATGAGACACCTTTTTATAGGCCATCAGTTGAGACTGAACCAGCTTATATTCATTTGCACTGACAAGAGGCAAGATTGCTTTATAATTCCTGATAGATTTCAGCTGGTGCCTTGGCTTTCCATGCTGCCTTTGCATCTCCTTTTCTTCATGTGTTCAATACTTTTTTCCCTGTGCCATTCCATTTTATTACACAGAACTTCATTTCTGAACTTATTTGTTTTGGTTTCATTGTATGTATGGAGTGCATGGGTTGTTACCGACATGGTAAATATTCCATGGCAACGGCACCTTTTGAAATATATTTACCTAGAAAAATGGTGACGTGTTCAATACTTATTTTTACCTCTGTATATAATATATAATATATATATATATATATATATATATATATATATATATATATATATATATATATATATATATATATATATATATATATATATATATACACACACACACACTGATCAGCCATAACATTATGACCACTGACAGGTAAAGGGAATGTCTCATTACAATGGCATCTGAAAATTGGTGGGATATATTAGGCAGCAAGTGAACATGTTGATGTGGTGAAAGCAGAAAAAAAATGTGCATCGCAGTTTGTGTATGGGCCCATGGTGACCCATGTCCACAGCCAATAGCTTGTACAATGGTCACATGAATATCAGAACTGGACTATGGAGCAATGGAAGAAGGTGGTCTGGTCTGATGAATCATATTTTCTTTTACATCATGTGGATGGCAGGGTGTGTGTGTGTCACTTACCTGGGGAGGAGATGGCACCAGGATGCAGTATAAGGCAGGTTGGCAGAGTCAGTGTGATGCTTTGGGCAATGTTCTGTTGGGAAACCTTGGATCCTACCATTCATGTGGATGTTACTTTCGTGTCCAATGGGTCAGAGCTGTTTTAGCAAAAGGGGACCATATTCAATATTAGGTGGGTGGTCATAATGTTATGGTGTGTGTGTGTGTGTGTGTGTGTGTGTGTGTGTGTGTGTGTGTATAATATATTTATAATTTTAGGTATTTAGCAAAACACATTCAAAATATAGTTATATAATGGATATGGGCTGAAAGTGTACACTCTCTCTCTTCTCTCAGGTTTAATTTGGGGGTATGTACATCCAAATCAGAGGAAGGGTTTAGAAATTACAGCTCTTAAGAATAGCCCCCCCCCCCCTTTATGGTCCCTTGAAAAATAAATAAATAATCGGACAATTGAATCAAAAGCTATTTCACGGCCAGGTGTGGGCTACTCCTTCTTTACAATGCTTCATCAATTAAGCAGATAAAAGGTCTGGAGTTACTTATAGGTGTGGTATTTGCATTTGGAATCTATTGCTGTGAACCTACATCATGCGTTCAAAAGAGCTGTCCATGCAAGTGAAACAGGCCATTGTAAGGCTTCAATAACAAAACCAACCCATCAGATAGCAGCAACCTTAGGAGTGGCCAAATCAACAGTTTGGTACGTTCTGAGGAAAGTAGAACGCACTTGTGAGCTCAGCAACATAAAAAGACCTGGACATCCATGGAAGACAGCAGTGGTGAATGATCACAGGATCCTCTCTATGGTAAAGAAAAAAACCCATTCACCACATCCAGACAAGTGAAGGACACTCTCCAGGAGGTGGGCGTATCATTGTCAAGGTCTACAATCAAGAGAAGACTTCACAAGAGCAAATACAGTGGTTTCACCACAGGGTGCACACTATTCATAAGCCTGAACAATAGAAAAGCCAGATTAGACTTTGCCAAAAAACATCTAAAAAAAAAAAAGCCAGACCAGTTCTGGAAAAGCATTCTTTGGATGGGTAAAACTAAGATTAATCTGTACCAGAATGACGGGAAGAAAAAAAGTGTGGAGAAGGCCTGGAACAGCTCATGATCCAAAGCACACAATCTTGTCATCTGTAAAACATGGTGGAGGGGGTGTTATGGCATGGGCATGCATGGCTTCTAGTGGTACTGGGTCATTGGTGTTTATTGATGATGTGACAAAAGACAGGAGCAGCCAGGTGAATTCTGCAGCAAAGTTGATTGAATGATTGAATGAATGAGTGACTTGTATAAATGAGTGACTTGTGATTGGGCGGCGCTTCACAGTACAGTTGGACAATGATCCAAAACACACTGCAAAAGCAGCCCCAGAGCTTTTGAAGGAAAAGAAGTGGAATATTCTGCAATGGCTGAGTCAATCACCTGATCCCAAACCAATTGAGCATGCATTTCACTTGCTAAAAGGCAAAACTAAAGGCAGAAAGGCCTGCAAAGAAAGAACTGAAGACAGCAGCAGTTAGAGCCTGGCAAAGCATCAGAAGGGAGGAAACCCAGTCACTGGGTTGTCCATGGCAGCCATTACCAGTAAAGGATTCTTAAGAAAATATTAAAAATGTAAGTATTTTTTATGATTACATTTAAGCCCCTGAAAATGGGGTGGGGGGGGGGGGGCTGTGTATAAAAATGGCTGCAGTTGCATTCAGGACAGGATATTGTCAGTGGGACTTTACTGCTGCTGGTGGTGTACTAGTTCAGGTCAACTAACAGCACTGGCAATTAACAAACTGCCCTCTACCACTGTCCCAGTGCAATTCAAAAGGACACCTCCTACTCCTCCAATTCTCATAGATAGATCCCCAGAGCTGTGGGCTCTCCAGGACCGTACAAGAGACAGGCTGCACACCGATGTTGCCTCCTTCCATCACCCATATTCAAGGGAATAAGGCATTATGACGGGTTCTGCCCAGACACCGTCCTCTGACTTTTTTCATCCTCCTGCGCTGAATCATAGAGAGCTCTCCACCACTGTCTCTTGAGGGGGTGGATGCAATCCGGGTGTTAACATACCCAGAAAGTTGCCAGAACCACTGTGATACTCTTTGGGCAGAACCCTTAGCACTAGTTTATTAGCTGTCAGTGTCCTTGCAGTGTAGCTCAGACTGAACCGCGAGTGTTTGTAGTTCAATATACAGTAGGATCCAAGTGGTGGTAAAGAGTTGCAACATTATGTGAGATTAAAGGGATATTAAAGTGGAACATTAGTCAGAAAATCAAGGCCTGCTAGATCCCTTGAGGCTGACCTTGCAGGTATAGATATACAAAACATTACAAATAAGTGCCTATACTGTTTTAAATCCTGTCATACGCTGTATCACCCTGCTCTGCACATGCTCAGTTGCTCTCTCTTTTTAGGCACTGGCAAGTTTGTAGAGGCCAATCTGTTGACAGCCTTAAAGTGGATGTAAACCCAATGTCATCCTTTCTAAACTACTGCCATAGGGATTATCTATAAGGATCTACATGCCTCCTGCATGTATCCTTACCTGTCAAATGTCTCCCCTCTGTCTGTTATGGGACCCCAAAACCAAAAACTGCATATTCTGTGGGTGGGTCTGTTGTCTGGCGCTCGGTGGGTGGAGTTGTGATGTCAGACTTCCCGCCCACCTCTACACTCCCCTTGTCAATATGTATTTTCTCCTGTGTATTTCTTACACTGAACTTCTGCTATGATCACCTAACATCCAGTCAAAACCCAGAAAAGTCACCACATGACTTCAGCATGCCCAATCGTGGTGAGGTGTGGAGCAGCCAATCCTGGGAGAGCTGGAGAAGAAAGGAGGGGAGGATCTGAAGTACACAGAATGTCTCTCTCAGGCTCCTGCATGAGATATGTAAATCGCCTGTCACTCACAGCAAGGGGGAAGAAGTGACTCTTATTTCTCTGTCTGTCAGTTTTTATCTCACTGAAAAAAGATTAGAGGATTGCTCAGAGCTGGATTAACTCTCCGTTGGCAAGATTGGGCACAGATGACATGAAATCTTGGGTTTACAGCCACTTTAATGCAGAATTGAACCCTCCTATACTTTACAGCTAAGGAAGTTGCTTCTGTTTTACCTGCAACTGCCATGACGAGGCACATGTGATCAGTTATGACACCAGACATTTGATGGTTTGACAGTTTGGTCGAGGACACAACACAAGCAAATGTGACAGTTAGCAATCTCCACATTCCAGGAATTAAACTGTTTTAAAATGGTATGGATTTAGTTCTGATTTGTTTTACTGCTGTTCAGTGGCTCTGGATATCGGCAAAATAGCAGCCTCCGGCAAAAAGAACCTGGAGCAAAGCTGGAGGCACACACTAATGTTGGTAGCATAATTGTTCATGTGAAATGTGTGTTTCTTGCTAAAAGAACATCCATTTTTTTTTTTTTTTTTTTTATCAAGTTATGGGTAAAGTTCCACTTTTAAAGTTGTTAATATTATTATTAATAATATTTTTTTTCCTTAAAAAAAAAAGGGGGGGACCTGTGTCTCTGTGAATTCAGGAAGAGGGAGCAGCAGTGCTGCAGTCGGGGAGCATGAGAGGAGATGATTGGACTACTAAATGGCTATAGTAGGTTGTGGTGGCTCTACAGTATTATGCAGCTATTTGGGGAATAGCCAGATATTTTGGCTAAACACAAGCTATAGTGTGAAAAGTATTGGTACGCTTGCCTTTAAACACACATGAACTTTAATGGCATCCCAGTCTTGTTCAATATTGAGTTGGCCCACCCTTTGCAGCTATAACAGCTTCAACTCTTCTGGGAAGGCTGTCCACAAGGTTTAGGAGTGTGTCTATGGGAATGTTTGACCATTCTTCCAGAAGCGCGTTTGTGAGGTTAGCATTGATGTTGGACGAGAAGGCCTGGCTCACAGTCTCCGCTCTAATTCATCCCAAAGGTGTTTTATCGGGTTGATGTCAGGACTCTGTGCAGGTCAGTCAAGTTCCTCCACCCCAAACTCGCTCATCCATGTCTTTATGGACCTTGCTTTGTGCTCTGGTCCGCAGTCATGTTGGAACAGGAAGGGGCCATCCCCAAACTGTTTCCAGAATGTTGCGAGCATAAAATTGTCCAAAATGTCTTGGTATGCTGACGCCTTAAGAGTTCCCTTCACTGGAACTAAGGGGCCAAGACCAACCCTTGAAAAACAACCCCACACCATAATCCCCCCACCACCAAATTATTTGGATCAGTGCACAAAGCAAGGTCCATAAAGACATGGATGAGCGAGTTTGGGGTGAAGGAACTTGACTGGCCTACACAGAGTCCTGACATAAACCCGATAGACCACCTTTGGGATGAATTAGAGCAGAGGCTGACAGCCAGGTCTCCTCGTTCAACATCAGTGCCTGACCTCACAAATGCGTTTCTGGAAGAATGGTCAAACATTCCCATAGACACACTCCTAAACCTTATGGACAGTCTTTCCAGAAGAGATGAAGCTGTTATAGCTGCAAAGGGTGGGCCAACTCAATATTGAACCCTACGGACTAAGACTGGGATGCCATTAAAGTTCATGTGCGTGTAAAGACAGGCGTCACAAAACTTTTGGTAACATAGTATATGTAAATCACTTAAGGTTGGCTTTTTTTTTTTTTTTCTCCCTTTTTTTTTTCCTGACATCCTGCTGGTTTTAAAACACAGAATATAGGAGATGGCGCTGTGTAAAGTGTGAGTGTTCAAGTGCCAAGTGCTGTGATGCGTAGTACAATCCTACCTCAATACCCGAAAATTGAAAGATATGTAATCAATATAAATAAATTAAAAAATAGTAAGTTGATCAAGAATTAGCCAATATTGTGGGGTGAGATATCATTAATGGAATTGCAAGTAATGCTGTACATTAAACAAAATCAATCCTTAAAAAATGTGAAAAAATGTGAAATTAAAAATAGCAGATATAAATTGGTTGTCAAACCACAGTGCAACCCACACAGTGCAATAATGTGCAAATATCTATAAAAATTGAAAACAATCTGATATATAGAGATGTGTACATAAAAAGGTTAATTCATCACAAAAATTAAAAAATATTCAAAAAGATATATATATCTAGTCCCAACTGCTGTATAGTGCAAAAAGTTCAAAATAGTGATATAATTGCAGTGTAATAAACCGTGTAGCGTTTTTCCCAGACGATTATTATTCTTTAACAATGGAGAACCATGCAGTAATTTTTTGGCAATTTCCCAAATGTGATTGCACTCACCGGAGCTCCCTGCCCCTGCAGGGGTATGAGCGTAAATCCTCAGCCTTTAATCGCCCCGATCTCCCTGGTGCCAGTACTCTTCCACTCAGCCCAATCCAGGAGAACCACTTGTTGAGAAGGGAGGGAGGACTCACTGCCCTTTGCTGTAGCACAGATCCCAGCCAGGCATCCACTGTAATAAAGGACTAACTTGGAACCAAGGAGTCCAGGTTAAACAAGCTGCCCAAGTTCGTGTTCCTTCCAAGGCAGAACCCCAAAAAAAGGGGGGGAGGAAAGGGACAAACGACAAAGCTTGTTTTAAACTTCTTCTTTTTTTTTTTACATTTCTTCAGTTACTTCCTGATTTCTGGCCTTTTCAAAGTGATTTCTGTAAGACTCCAGTTTATTCTATAGAAACGCTATCCATTCTGGTGTTTGTATTTGGGATGGGAAAACTGATAGTGATCCTGCTAGTTTTGCTTATGGCTCCTGATCTCATACGTGGATTGGCAAGCATGCCTAGAGGCATATCAAAGATGCCCCTTTTGCACACAATCCATTCGCCACATACTCCTCTCCCTCATTCAAACCTGAGCACTGATGCCTGATGTACATGGACCTCTTTTTGGGGAAAAAGTGGTGCTGTTTGACCCTGTAGACTTTATTGGGAGAACCTGGAAAACACATTTGCATGAGGTGTTGGGCTTTATTTTTTTTTTTTTTTTTTTAGGCACTCCCATAAAACAGTCTATGGGGCCAAAAATACACGACTGCTCTGTACTACAAGTGACAAAACACAGAAAAAAAGCCTCTAGAATTGCCTGCCTCATGTGAATGGGGCCTTCTTAGACTTTCCTTCATTTTAGAGGCTTTAAGACACCTCCCCTTTCCTACTATGACATCATTTTTGTGTGTCTGTGGCAGGGGTTCCTGGTATTTTTAAGCAAGAACCTGATGATGGTAATGCGGGGGGAGCAGAAAATGAGAATCATGAAAATATAAGTAAGTGATGTATCTTCCCTGTTGTTTTTTTGTTTGTTTGTTTGTTTGTTTTTTTGTTTTTTTTTTTATAAAAACCTACTTACCTCCTCCTGTGAAGTGGATTTGCACAGAGCAGCCTGGATCCTCCTCTTCTCAGGTCCCTCTTCTGCTCTCCTGGCCCCTCCCTCCTGTTCAGTGCCCCCACAGCAAGCAGTTTTTTAGGGGGGCACCCGAGCCGAGTCACATTCAGACACGGAGCCCCGGCCCGGCCCCTCTCTCCCCTGATTGGCTCCCACAGCTGTCAAAGTCAGCTAGCCAATGTGAAAAAATACTCCTTTAATGAAAAACGCTATATAGTACGTATTTGGTAAAGTATTAAAGATGATGTTACGCCGAGTAAATGTGATTCCAAACATGTCACACTTTAAAATTGCGTCTGCCCATGGAATGGTGGCAAACTAGAAAAAAAGTCTCCATGGGTGATGCTTTAAAAGCCTTTAACAGGTTACCAGTTTGGAGTTATAGAGGAGATCTGGTGCTAGAATTCTTTCTCTCGCTCTGACGTTCTTGACGATACCTCACATGTGTTGTGTGTTTGCCGTTTCCGTGTGTGTGTGACCTACGTGCATGTGTGCATTTGCACGGGGGAGTGGAGGCTCCTTCTTTTTATTTTGATCATTTTTATTGATATCAGAAAGCATGAACACCCCCCCTGTGATAACATGGGCCATGACAGGTCCTCTGTGTGTTAGACCCCACATTTCTCCTCCAAAACTTCTGATCAAACATCAGTTTCTTTTATTGTGTCCCAAGAACCAGATGCCAGCAGTTGTATCTTTACGAGCAGTAGGTGTGTAGTGCGACTCTTCCTCCTGCCGCCGCCTGTAAAAGTAATCCAGCGGCTTCTTAGCTGCTAGGATTACTATTACAGTGAAGGAAATTACTGGCAGAATTAAATATTTTGTTTATCGATGCAGCAATGACATATCACCACTTCTGACGGCAAGCACTTAAGTGGTTTTGTTTTTTGTTTTTTCTTTTTTCTTTTTTAAAAAGGCGAACTTTGGTCTTTAACCATTTTCTTATCCATCCAAAAGAAAGTTTGGCGATTTTTTTTTTTTTTTTTTTTGCCGACTTCACACCTTATTAATGCACAACCATCTTGTGTCAGGCACTGCAACATAGCAAAGGTTTGAATCCAACCTAAAGGTTAATTCTGCCTAAAATTAAAAATTTCTGGGCACATTGCTGTATTAATGGGTGTGCAGATTATCATTATTATGCACACTAAGGCCTGGTTCACACTGGTGCGACACAAGTTGCCCGACTTCGGCCCGACTTCCGTGCGACTTTGGCCCGACTTCCATGCAAATTTGGCGAGACTTTAATAAATAAGATCTGATTTTTTTTTTTTATCTGACTTTGAGATGAGTGTGACTTGTCCTTTGACCAATCAAAACAATTTCTTTTGGTTCTGCTATGGATGAAACCTCACGGCAAATGGGGGGGGGGGGGGATGCTGTGCTGAGATGTAAAACATGGTACATGGTACACAGTTCTTTAGTAAGAAAAGTCTTTCAGTTCGAGGTTTACACTCTTTTGTGTGATTAAAGTGATTGTAAAGTCTGTTTATTTTAATAGAAAAAAGAAGAAAAAAACATGTACTTACCTGCGCTGTGCAGTGGATTTGCACAGGGCAGCCCGGATCCTCCTCTTCTTGGGTCCCTAGCTGGAGCTCCTGCCCCCACAGCAAGCAGCGCCCCCCCAGGCATGCTGCATCACCTTGTATCCATTCAGACACGGAGCTGCTGTACTGCCCCGCCCTTTCTCTCTCCTGATTGGTTGACTGAGTTTGACAGCAGCGGGAGCCAATGGGGCCTCTACTGTGTCTCGGCCAATCAGGAGAGAGCGTCCCGGGCGATCAAGGCACTCCTGGACATCACTGGATAAAGAGGGAGCTCAGGTAAGTATTGGGGGGGGGGGGCGCAGATTGATTTAGAGGGCTCACAATGACAAAACTTAGTATTGTTATAATAGAAAATCCACTATTTGGAGCCCTAATGTTGACAATAAATGGAGTTTTGGGTCCTAATCATGGTATTGTGTTTATCCCATAGTCCCTGTGATTGTGAAACAAGAAGAGCCTGAGCCAGGTAGAAATTATCACAATGAAGAAACGCAACCTGCTCACCTAAGTGCAAGTAATTGTTGCTTTTTAACCTATTGATTAAAATGTAAGTGTGAAGTAGGTTATCCTTTTTAGGACTCAAGCACATGGGCATAATAAAATGCTGCTGTCTAAACAAAACAGGACCCTGCGTAAAATGCACATAATGGTCTGTGAAGTGCTTCAGAAGAGACTTGTAGAAGTCCGTAAATCATTCACATCTGTAAAACTTTTCTTCCATGCCACTAGCTCAGTTTTCAATCCCAGAATGCTATATATATATATATATATATATATATATATATATATATATATATATATATATATATATATATATATATATATATATATATATATATATACATACATACATACATACATACATACATACATACATACATATACATTTTTATTTCTTTTTTTTGCCACCTTTTTTTCCTTTCCTTATACAGTATGTAGAGATTTGGCACTTTTTTTTATTCTTTTCTAGAGCTCCCTGCTCCTGACAGGTGTGCACACTGGCTTTATTCTGAGTATCTTGCTTTGGCAGGTTTTGGGGACCCCATTGAAAGTCTGATTGATGTAGCTATTTTGCTGGTGGTGTTGAGGAGAAGAAGAAGGTTGAGGGAGTTGGAGGAGAAAAGATCCAGGCGTCGCTATCGGACGCATCCTTTGACATCGCAGCAGCTGACAAATACTTTATTTGCCACGATATACAGAGACCTTCGCAAATATCCAAAGAGGTTTTTTAACTTCACTCAGATGTCTGTCTCCACTTTTGATGCACTGCTTGAGATCCTGCGACCACGACTTTCCCCTTCGAGTACCAACATGTGGAGGAGCGTGTCTGCTGAGGAGCGACTATTGGTCACCCTCAGGTATGTTCTGATCCTAGTGTGTATGTAAATGTAACCTGTATGTATCCCTCATGTGTTGATGGCATGTAGTGCACTATATGTACAGTATACTGTATTGTAAATTCTATCATAGTGTGTGTATGTGTAGACAGACAGATCGGCCATAATATTATAACCACCCACCAAAAACTGTCAGAGCATGGATGCCACTAGACTTCTGAAGGTATGTTGAGGTATCTGGAACCAAACCAACACTAGCAGATACTTTTAATGAGGCCTGTAAGTTACAAGGTGAGGTTTGTTTTTCCAGCACATCCCACAGATACTCGATTGGATTGAGGTCTGAAGAATTTTGGAGGCCAAGTCAACACCTGAAAAGTGCTGTGCTCTTCAAACCTTTCTTGAATTCATCAGACAAGGCCAACTTCTTCCATTGCTCTGTGGTCCAGTTTTGTTGTTCGTGCGCCAATTGGCACATTTTGGCTGTGGGCATGAGTCAGCATTTGCATCCAGACACTCTACACAGCCCCATACACAACAAACTGCGATGCACTGTGTGTTCTGACACCTTTCTATCAGAACCAGCATGAACTCTTTCAGCAATTTGGACTAAAATCGCTCCTCTGTTGGACTAGACTACTCAGGCCAGCCTTTGCTCCCCATGTGCATCAACGAGCCTTGGCCACCCATGACTTTGTTGCCGGTTTTCTTTCCTTGGACCATGGTTCCTTGGATGGTCCTGACTGCTGCAGACCGGGAACATCCCACAGGAGCTTCAGTTTGGGAGATGCTCTGACCCAGTTGTCCAGCCATTACAATTTAGCCCTAGTCCCTCAAATCCTTACACTTGCTTCTTCCTTCTTCCTTCTTCTTTCTAAACATAAACTTCAAGAACATGTTCACTTGCTGCCTAATATATCCCACCCACATTTCAGATCTCATTGTAATGAGATAATCATCGTTATTCGCTTTACCTGTCAGTGGTCATAATGTTATGGCTGGTGTATGTATGAAAAGTCAGGTTCTGACTGGTTGTTTGGACTATAGGCAACTTGAACAGTAATTTTGTTCTCTATACAGTAAGGGGGGAAAAAAGTATTTGACCCCTGCTGATTTTGTACATTTGCCCACTGACAATTTTTAAGTGTGTGTGTGTGTTTTTGTTTTTTGTTTTTTTTGTTTAACAGTGAGACACAGAACAACAACAAAAAAATCCAGAAAATCGCATTTCAAAAGTTCTAAGTTGATTTGCATTTTAATAAGTGAAATAAGTATTTGACCCCTTCGCAAAACATGACTTGCTCTTTGCAGATCCTCTCCAAGTCATTAGGGTTTCAAGGCTGATGTTTGGTAACTGGAACCTTCAGCTCCCTCCACATACTTTCTATGGGATTAAGGTCTGGAGACTGGCTAGACCACTCCAGGACCTTAATGTGCTTCTTAAGCCACTCCTTTGTTGCCTTGACCATTTGTTTTGGGTCATTTGTCATGCTGGAATACCCATCCACGACCCATTTTCAATGTGCTGGCTGAGGGAAGGAGGTTCTCAACCAAGATTTGGTGATATGTGGCCCCGTCCATCATCCCTTTTGATGCAGTGAAGTTGTCCTGTCCCCTTAGCAGAGTTGATGCCAAAGAGCTCCATTTTTGGTCTCACCTGACCACAACATTTTCACCCTCCTCTGAATCATTCAAATGTCCATTAGCAAACTGTACATGTGCTTTCTTGAGCAGGGAGACCATGCGGGCACTGCAGGGTTTCAGTCCTTTACGGCGTAGTGTGTTACCAATTGTTTTCTAGGGGACTATGGTCCCAGCTGCCTTGAGTTTGACAAGACTCTCCCATGTAGTTCTAGGCTGATTCCTCACTGTTCTCATGATCATTGAATCACCACGAGGTGAGATTTTACATGCAGCCCCAGACTGAGGAAGATTTAGTGTTTTCCTCCATATGCGAATAATCACACCAACTGTTGTCACCCTCTCATTAAGCTGCTTTTAGCCCATTCCAGCCTTGTGTAGGTCTACAATCTCTTGTCCCTGACATCCTTGGACAGCTCTTTGGTCTTGACCATGGTGGAGAGATTGTAATCTGATTGCTTCTGTGGACAGGTGTCTTTTAAACGGGTAATGAGCTGAGATTAGGAGCACTTACTTTTGAGAGTGCTCCTAATCTCAGCTCGTTATCTGTATAGAAGGCAGCCAGAAATCTTACTGATTTTGATAGGGGATCAAATGCTTATTTCACTCATTAAAATGCAAATCAATTTTATACCTTTTTTGAATTGAGTTTTTCTGGATAATTAAATAAAATAAAGAAAGATTGTCAACGGATTAGATAGAGTTGCCCATAGCAGCTATTCACCTTCTGGATTTCCCTTTCACAATCTTGCTAGATAAAGGAAACCACCTCCAGAAATATCCTCCTTTTGGGATTCAGTTGAGATGTCTATCTATCTATCTATCTATCTATCTAATCTAATCTATCTATCTATCTATCTATCTATCTATCTATCTATCTATCTATCTATCTATCTATCTATCTATCTATCTATCTATCTATCTATCTATCTATCTATCTATCTATCTATCTCTATTTAAGTCTGGTTTTTGTATTGCATTTTGATGTTTCAGATTTCTGGCAACAGGACAGTCGTTTGCGTCGCTCCATCACTATTTTCAGCTGGGTGTGAGCACAGTGGCCAAGGTGACCCATGAAACTTGCCAGGCGCTGTGGGAGGAGCTGCATCAGGTCGTGATGCCAAAACCTAAAAAGCAGCTGTGGAAAGACGTGGAAGATGAGTTTTGGATGTTGAAGGATTTTCCTAACTGTATCGGAGCCCTGGGTTGCAGACATGTTAGAATGAAGATGCCCCCAAACGTGGGGTCAAAGCATTCAAAAAATTTACCAATTGTTGTCCTGGGTTTGGTGGATGCCTACTATCGTTTTATTGGCATTGATGTTGGGGCTTATGGGAATGCAGACAATTCCAATATATTCGGGGAGTCCACAATAGGACGTAGCCTGTATGAAGGACAGCTAAAGATCCCACCTAAGAAGCCTCTGCCTTGTACAACGGAACCAAATCTCCCACATGTGATTGTGGCAGATGAGACCTTTGGACTGACAGAGAACCTGATGTGCCCCTACAGTGGGCATGAGCTTGCCCCTAAAGAAAGGACATTTAACTACCGTCTGAGCCAAGCCCGTCAGGTGGTGGACTGCGCCTTTGAAGTCTGCACCTCTAAATGGCGTATTCTCCGGTCTGAAATACAGCTGGATGTAGAGAATGCCATGAAAGTAGTGCGGGCTTGCTGTGTGCTTTACAATTTTGTCCTGGAACGGGAGAGAAGATCTTCATACCCTGTGCCAAGGAACACTGCTCAAGATGTGTCGGTCATGGACTTGCAGCCCACTAACTATGCCATAAACGTTAGAAATGCCTTTGCAAAATTTTTTGTGTCCCCAGAGGGGAAAGGTCTCTTTGCAGGATGAATATACTGTATATTGTTTGCATCTCCACACCTAATAAAAACCCTTCTGTTTAATCCCCCACCCCCTCCCATTTGTTGTGGTCCCTGCACTTCTTCAGCACACAGTGGGGACAGACAGCTACGCCTATCTCTGTTGTGTGCTGAATATCAGATATGACACACTCCCTGTCACAGACAGCAAGAACATTTTAGGAAAACTGTAAAAAAAATAAAAAAGCTATCCTCCTTTAAAAGGAAAATGATATGCTCACGATAAGAGAGAACAGAATTTCTTTAAGCCCTCCAACATGTCCACATATTACTGTATGTGTTTTTTTCAGGATCATTACCATCTGCAGCCACTAAGGTCTCAATTGCCATTGAGAATATGGGCCTTTTCTAAGAGCCCTTTCACACTGGGGCGGGGGGCGGCATCGGCGGTAAAACGCCGCTATTAGCGGCGTTTTACCGTCGGTATGCGGCCGCTAGCGGGGCGGTTTTACCCCCGCTAGCGGCCGAGAAAGGGTTAAATACCACCGCAAAGCGCCTCTGCAGAGACGCTTTGCCGGCTGTATAGCCGCGCCGTCCCATTGATTTCAATGGGCAGGAGCGGTAAAGGAGCGGTATACACACCGCTACTTCACCGCTCCGAAGATGCTGCTGGCAGGACTTTTTTTACCATCCTGCCAGCGCATCGCTCCAGTGTGAAAGCCCTCGGGGCTTTCACACTGAAATTAAAGTAGCGGCACTTTCGGGTCGGTTTGCAGGCGCTATTATTAGCGCAATAGCGCCTGCAAACCGCCCCAGTGTGAAAGGGCTCTAACATATGTGGCAAGGTTGTTTTCCTAATGTCAGGAGATGGCCACACTTGCTGCCATAAGACAGCATCTCCATTTACCCTTCTTGGCTTTAGAAATGGACCCAGAAATGACTGAGAGAAGAGGTTAATTCCTATGTGTGATTCAGGGGACTCCAAACTTTCTAAACAAAGGGTCAGTTTACTGTCCTTCAGACTTTAGTGGGGCTGGACTGTGGCCACTGGGAGTAGATAATGCCTCCAGGCTTGGTGGTCAGTAGGTGCAAAAAAATTACACAGCACCCTTGTGGTTAGCAGTAGGAATAGGTAGAAGTGGGAGGAATAGTGCCCCAATGTTGGTGTCAGTTGGAGCAATAGTGTCCCATCTGTGTAAGTGGAAGGAATAGTGCCCATGAATGGTGTAAGAGGAAGGGAAGGATGGTTTTTTTTTTTTTTTTTTTTTTTTTTGCTCCCTTTTTGGGGTCAATGGGAGAAATGATACCCTATTGTTGGTGTTAGAGGGAGGAATAGTGTCCCAAGGACCAGATAAAGGCAAGCAAAGGGCTGCATCCGTCCTGCAGGCCGCAGTTTGGCGCCCACTGGTGTAGTCCTATATGGGACAGACAGAACTCTGCTCCTGTGATTATTTTATTTAATTTATTTATTCTTAGACTTTTGACACCATACTAGACCTGGGCTTCTTTCCTTCCATCACCCCTTCATTTTGTTTGCTTTGCCTCCTTTGGGGGTTTCGCAACAATTTGATCCTGCTTGGCATCCATTGGATTACTTATGTTATAGGTTATGATGTTAAATGTTATTTAATGTTGATACTTCACTTCATGTTCTTTGTTTTTGCTGAAAATTTTGAATAAAAGATATTTGAACTATACATATTTATTATGCTTCTTAAAATAAATAAATAAATTTATATTAACAAAGTACTGCAAAAAAGAACTGGTGTCAGGCTGTAATAAATAAATTTGGCCCTGTACCATGCAATCATTGTAACCAATCACAGTGATCACACTTGTAATTGAAGGCTGTACATTGCTATCTCTGCTTTGTTTCCTCTAATGCCCCGTACACACGGTCGGACTTTGTTCGGACATTCCGACAACAAAATCCTAGGATTTTTTCCGACGGATGTTGGCTCAAACTTGTCTTGCATACACACGGTCACACAAAGTTGTCGGAAAATCCGATCGTTCTAAACGCAGTGACGTAAAACACGTACGTCGGGACTATAAACGGGGCAGTGGCCAGTAGCTTTTCATCTCTTTATTTATTCTGAGCATGCGTGGCACTTTGTGCGTCGGATTTGTGTACACACGTTCGGAATTTCCGACAACGGATTTTGTTGTCGGAAAATTTTATAGCCTGCTCTCAAACTTTGTGTGTCGGAAAATCCGATGGAAAATGTCCGATGGAGCCCACACACGCTCGGAATTTCCGACAACACGCTCCGATCGGTCATTTTCCATCGGAAAATCCGACCGTGTGTACGGGGCATTACAGTGATAGACACTGCAGGAAATGCTCAGTGTGTGGGAGAAAAAAAATCAGAGCAGTGCAGTGTCACGATAGTGACATTGTACATTGAAAAAAATTCTGCATTTTACAATAGCTTGTTGCAGAAAGAATTAAATCTTCAAAAGACTCATCATACTCTTAATACCTCAAGGGTGTCTGCTTTTAAAAATTGTGGGGATGTTCTGGGTGTTTCTATTGTTCTTGCACCCCAGGACCTCCAAACACATGATAGGTAGTCAGGAAATTTAGATGTCTAATTTATGCCCCTTGAAGGCTTGAAAGTGGTCCTTGAATTTTGGGCCCCTCTATGTATCTAAGCTGCAAAAAGTCTCACATGTGGTGTACCCACACTCGAAAGGAGTAGCAAAATTTGTGTTTTGGGGTGTAATTTGAAGTGTGCGTGTGTGCGTGTGTGTGTGTGTGTGTGTGTGTGTGTGTGTGTGTGTGTGTGTGTGTGAAATCTCTTATTGACTGCTGTATGTAAAAAAAAAAAAAAATGCATTTCACTTTTTTTTTTTTTCTGAACACGTTCGGCAAAAAATGTGATCTTCAAAAGACTCATCATGCCTCCAATACTTTAGAGGGTCTACTTTGCAAAAATGAAATTTGCAAAAAAAAAATTTTTGGGGGTGTTTCTCCTGTCCTGGCATTTCAGGGCCCCAAGAAATGTGATGGGCAGGAAATCGGTTACAAAATTCATACCCTTTTAAAGCCTGAAGGTGATTTTTGGAATTTCGGCCGCTGAATGCATCTCAGCAGTGAAAAAGTCTCACATGTGGAATCCCAATACTTGGGAGAGGTAGAAGAATGTGTTCCTGGGTGTAATTGTAAGTATGCCCATGCTGTGTGTGTGTGTGTGTGTGTGTGTGTGTGTGTATGTGTGTGTTTAAAATGACAACTTTGTGAAAATACTACCAGTACTTAATTTTTCCAAAAAATGTTGGTGCAAAAAAAACCTCACTGTGCCTCTTACTAAATACCTTGGACTGTATACTTTCCAAAAAGGGGGAATTTCGGGGGTATTTGTACTGTCCAGGCATTTTCAGGGCCCCAAGAAATGAGAGGGGCCATCCGTACATCATGATATACTGATTTCAAATATACTCGTACATAGTTTGTAGACTATAACTAACTTTCACACAGCCTAAAATATTATATACTAATTTTGGGTTTGTTTTTATGTAGTTAAGAGAAAAAGAAAAAACCCAGATGTGTTTAAGTACCACCGAAAGAAAGTGCTGTCTCAAAAAATTATATAAAATTAATTTAGGTACAGCCTTACATGCCTGAGTAATTGTTAGTCATGGTTTCACAGTGCTGAATACTCTGGACAGGAAGGGGGTTTTTACATGAGGGTCTTGAAGGACATGATGGTCAGTGGAACTTTAGGCTCTAGAATGAAAATGGGTGGACAGGCAGGATATTTAATGCAGCAGAGACATGCTTTGTCTCTGCTGCATTACAGCTACTTACCTGCCTGTCCACCCCTATAAAGTAAGCTGCGCAATGCCAAATCTAAAAGAAATCCTGCGCAGGAGTGACGTCATCCCGATCCAGCCAATGACGCCGGGCAGAGATCGAGACCCGCAAGCCAGCCCCCCAAAGAGGCCAGTGGGGCATTCCGGGAATGGCGCATTGCTGGATTCAAGGCGAGTATGGTTCTGCTTTAACTTGAGCAGAAATACTGATCGAAGCTACAGAGTTTTCAGTTTTGATTTTATGCAGCTGAACACAGCCCAAGATAACTGAGCACAATGCTGCTGTGTGCATGGGTCTATAAAATGCAATACTGCTGAATGCAGCTTTTTGTTTCTGCCCATATGCATGAGCCCTTATGTTTTGAATGCCACTATATAATTAAGGGTTTCACTTTATTTACTTATTTGTTTGATAACAGGTTATTCAGCTTAAACTTTCAGATTGCCGAGAGAGGTGCAATATTTCAAAAACTGACAAATAAAAAAAATTGCATATATAATATATATTGATGTGCAAAAGTTTTATGCAGATGTTAAAAAATGCTGTAAATGACAAATGCTCCAGGAAAAAAAAAAAAGTGTTTAGGAACGCCTACAACATAGGAACTCGGTGCAAAAAAAAAAACTGATGAGGCCAAATTTAGCTGTATCAGGAGGCAGTTTGTTGGTGAAGGTCTGGAGAGAAATGCAATAATGAGTGTCTGCAGGCAACAGTGAAAGATGGAGGAGGTTCCTTGAAAGTTTGGGGCTGCATTTCTGCAAATGGAGTTGGAGATTTGGTCAGGACCAATGGTGTCCTCAATGCTGAGAAATACAGATATTTACCCATCATGCCATACCATCAGGAAGGTGTGTGATTGGCTCCAAATTTATTCTGCAGCAGGACAACGACCCCCAAACATACAGCCAATGTCATTAAGTACTATCAGTACATGAACAAACCGTACTGAAAGTGATGGTTTTGCCCCCACAGAGCCCTGATCTCAACATCATGGAGTCTGTATAGAATTACATGAAGAGCCAAAAGAATTTTGAGGCAGCCTGCATCCACAGAAGATCTGTGGTTAGTTCTCCAAGATGTTTGGAACAACCTACCTGTCAATTTCCTTCAAGAACTGGGTGCAAGTGTACCTAGAAGAATTGATGCTGGTTGGAAGGCTCAGGGTGGTCACCACAAATATTGATTTGGATTTCTATTCTGTTCATTTATTTTACTTAGTTTATTTTTTATTAGCGAATGGAAAAAAAAAAAATTAACACTTTTATTTTGGAAAGCATTCTTTATTTACGTTTCTAAAGGGCTGCGCAAACTGTTGGCGCTATACTTTACAGCATTTTTTCACACCTGCCTAAGACTTTTGCACAGTACTGTATGTGTAATATAAATATATATATTTAGTAATAATCACTAACCACTTCTATATAATTTTTAAGTTTTTTTGAGAGCTTACAATATGCATTTTAAAGATCATGCTCCCTGCTGATTGGAAAGCTCTTGTGATGTGGTGGGCATGTCAGACTGCTGCCCTCACACACTGTGCATTGGTCTTATCTGCTGCCTACTGGTCCAAGAATAGGATTTTATACTGGCACTGGATTTTGATTAAAGCCATACTCCAGGTAACCTAAAATACACTAGGTTGTCAAAAGTATTGGGACGCCTGCCTGTACACCAGGGGTAGGCAACCTCCAGCTCTCCAGCTGTTTTGAAACTGCAAGACCCTGACAATCACAGGCATGACTCCTAGAGGCAGAGGCATGATGGGATTTGTAGTTTTGCCACAGCTGGAGGGCAGAGGTTGTCTACGCCTGCTGTACACGCATGTGAACTTTAATTCATCCCAAAGGTGTTCTATCGTGTTGAGGTCAGGACTCTGTGCAGGCCAGTCAAGTTTCTCCACCCCAAACTCGCTCATCCATGTCTTTATGGACCTTGCTTTGTGCACTGGTGCTCAGTCATGTTGGAACAGGAAGGGACCATCCAAACTGTTCCCACAAAGTTGGAAGCATTAAAGCCTTAAAGCGGACGTAAACCCATCCATTTACCAGTTTCATTTCCGGCACGTGCTGGAAATGTAACACTCTCCATTGGTTGTGCTCTCTAATGCAAACTCTCAATCCATCCAATGGCTGGTGTCATAACTGATCACATGTGCAGCATCATGGCAGTTGTAGATTAAACAGGGGCAAAGATGGCAGCTTCTCAGTCTTTTGGCTAAGATCAAGTGTAGTATCTGTTCTTATCAGTTTCCAGGAGGTGGCGCTTGCTTCCGTCCCTGATCTATGGCGAGATAGAGATGGGATGGCGGTTGCTATGCAAAACCTGCTTGAGTAAAGGTGACCTGGACGGTTCGTAGCCGAAAGGGAAGCCTTCTGATGGGGATGGAGAACCACGGGGTCTGAACCGGAGGGTCGGGACCCTGGCTTTCTGGCCTGGATTGGGGCAGCTCTAGCTCCGGACAGTTATTCGGGAGAGAACGTTGGCTCCCCTTTCTCCCACCGGGGGAGCGCCCAGTATTTCCCGAATGTAATTCGGTAGGAGGGGCGGAACGACGGTGAAGCCTGATGGTAAAGGGCTCTCACCAAGCTTCCAGAACTCCATGCCTTTCTGCCTGGGGTGGGGGCTGCTGTGGTCTGGGCTGGTGGCCAGGGTTGGTCTTAAAAGCCTATGGAGTAGTGCCCCTGGAGTGGCAGTCCAGGGGTGCCATAAAATCACTGTGAGTGGCAGTCACTTTGATTTGAGGCACCATGGTCACTGCACCATAGAACACGCTTTTTTTTGCACCTGCCTCTTGGGCCGGTCCTTTTGGCTAGGACCAGAGGAATTTTTTATTCCTGGCCGGAGGGCCAGGTCATTGTTTTACACAATGGCCACCTTTTTCACTCTCCTGTCCCCTATCCCTTCCCCACTTTTTCTTTATCTTCTTTCTTTTTGATTGAAACCTATGTTTTTGTCACGTCTTGTTCACGTTTGTCTCACTGTGTGATGAGTAAGGACGGGTCCTCGGGCCAGCCCTGAAAGTCTTGGGAAGGGGTGGACATGGCCTTCTGGCTTCGTCCACCCTAACTCACGGGGTCTCCCTTCAGGGGAGCCCCACCTAGTACTTGGGTGGGTTCTGCCTCGGCAGACTTTCCAGAGAACGGGGTCTGTCTGGTTTTGGCCAGATAGACCATTCTAAAGTACCTTTTGTCCCCGTCTGGAGCCTAACGCCCCGGGGGATCAGGGAATTGGCACGTCTGTGTACCCGTTGCACTTTTTTGTGACCACTCTTTATGTGTGTGCACATTTTTTTGGCACCGGGTGAAGTTTTTTGGGTGTGTTATGCACGCCATAGGCTTTCAAAAAAAAAAAACCAAAGAGGCAAAGATGGCAGCTTCCATGGCTGAAAACGATAGGGGGGTTTACTTACACTTTAAGAGTTTCGTTCACTGGAACTAAGGGGCCAAGCCCAACCCCTGAAAAACAACCCCACACCATAATCCCCCCTCCACCAAATGATTTGGATCACTGCACAAAGCAAAGTCCATAAAGACATGGATGAGCGAGTTTGGGGTGAAGGAACTTGACTGGCCGGCACAGAATTCTGACCTCAACCCAATAGAACACCTTTGGGATGAATTCGAGTGAAGACTGCGAGCCAGACCTTCTCATCCACATCAGTGCCTGACCTCACAAATGCGCTTCTGAAACATTCCCATAAACACACTCCTAAACCATGTGTACAGCCTTCCCAGAAGAGTTGAAGATTTTCTAGCTGCAAAGGGTGGGCCAACTGAATATTGAACCCTATGGACTAAGACTGGGATGCCATTAAAGTTCATGTGCGTGTAAAGGCAAGCGTCCCAATACTTTTGGTAATATAGTGTATCTCCCTTGCAGTGGGTGCTGCATCTGCACTACTGACTATCAGCACATAGGGGTTTTCAGAAGCGGAAGATCTGCTAAGTAAAGATGCTTTACCAAATCACCAATACAGAAACAAGCAGTTAAACCTTGCAATGTGAGTGTACCCTTACCACAGTTGGCTCAAGCAATAGGCAGCTTAAACAGCCTCCTGAGGGCACCAGGAGGGGAGGGTGGTAAAATCCAATCCCCAGTATCTGAAACTGGGAGCCCGGTGCCAGAACAAGTCCTGGCACTGGGATCCAGTGACTTGCCTGGTAGGGGTGCCCACCAGTGACATCTGTCTTGTGGCTGGTCCAGGTGTCTCAGGTCCCACATGGCAGCCAGCGTCTCCCCCCCCCCCCCACTGCCTCACACTAGCACATACAGTAAGCACACAGTGCATGGCGGACTAAAGGCCCCCCCTTTCTCAGCTCTGCTGTTCTCCTATACTGTATACACAGACCGGAGGAGGGGGGAGGAAGATGGACACAGCTCTCCATGCCCCGTGCTGATCTGAGGTCTGTACTCATTGCAATATACATGAGACTTGCAAGAGGGGGGCAAGTTTTGCAAAGAAAATTAATACTTGCAGTGATTTGTGGGGGGGGAGGGATATCATATGTACTAGGGGGTACTTTGGGAGGAGAGAACTTGTGATGGGGGGGCAGATTTTACGTCCAACCCTTCTTCTCTCCCCTCTCCTCCCAAAATACCCCCTAGCACATACAGTATCCTCTTCCCACCCCCCCACCACCACCACCTCCACCACCACCAAATCACTGCAAGTGTTCTTCTTTACAAAATTGCCCCCCTCCATCTTGTAAGAGGTGCTGGCTGCTAATCAGGGGACAACCGTGGTGTATGGGACACCCCTCACTACATATTCGGGGGGAACCAAAATGCACCTTCTAAGTAGACAAAAAACCCTTGCACCCGCCCTGACCCTTGCTGCATGGTCAAATTTTTAGGTCTCCTGGAGTTTAGCTTTACCTGCTCAGCAAAACTAAGTGAAAAGAAGATGTTTTTTTCTGACTGCACCATAAGTGTATCTAACTAGTTTTAAGGAAACTAAAATTGGGCCCAATTTTAGGAGAGATATTAGTCAATCAGTTATGATGTGACTTCAAGTTCTGTAGCTTGTCTTATTTAAAGTAATCTTCTGTTTTCAGATGGTGGAAGCAAACAGAAAACAAAAAAGACGGGACCAGTAAGTAGCTCTAGTTCTGCACCTGTTTCTCCATTTAATTAAAAAGGAATGTCAGCACATTGTTGGTACCCCATGGATGAATCCCTGTCGTTAGTAGGGGGTTAAAGTATAATTAATGGCAAAACTTTTCTCCCTTACTCTATCCAAAATTAAATTAAAAAAAAAAAAAGTTTGCTGATAGTTCATCTTTAAAGTTGTAATGCAGTAAGGCCGTCAAAGCCAAAATGCAAGTTGCTTTGTATAATTGAGGTAATATACTGCAAATGATATGATTTTAATGTTCAGATAAAAGAAAAGGGTGTGCCGCGCTATGGACTAAATAATTAAGTTATAATAATAACTTAATTAAATTATCATTAGAATGACAAGCTGCTGCCCCCACCAAGACCAACTGCCAAGGCAGATTTCAATAATAAAGAGAAATGGGATTAAAGAGTAGTTATGGCACTGCGAATGGGTAAATAATATCGTGAAAAATAAAAATAGGAATAAATTTACATCAGGTGTGCAAAAATACAATATGTGCATATATATATATCTCCCAACATCAAGTACATTTCCTAAAAAAAATTGTGCAAATAAGCAAAAAAAACACAGTACAAATGAATCGGTATGAACTGAACATACCATAAAGTATATAGTAAATTATTACAGTGCTCACAATTCTCATATAAAAAAAAATACATAAATAAACATGAAAATAATAAAGTCCACTGGTGAAAATCTGTGAATAAAAAATGTGACTAAAAAAAATATATATATATTAATATATGTAAAGTCTTTGAATCTGATGAGTAAACCAAAGTGCTGCTGTAAAATCTTTAAATCTGATGCTGCAAATTCCACACAGGCAAGCGGTGTTCGTTTTGTCACTCGTGCTCCCCCCTATGTGATTACACTCACCAGCTGGATCTCCCCACTCAAGCGGTAGTGCGCATTCACAAACGTATGCGGATCTCCCAGTGGTTTCCTCGATCACAGCGGTACCATGTAGGGACAATAAGAAGCCTCCATTGCGTTATTCCGTAAACTGTTTTATTTAAAATTTAAATATTTCACTTACAGCGGGTAAAAAACATCGAGCATAAAAAACATGAAGTCCGGAGCTTGCTGCCCTCCACAGACCCAAACCGAATGTGACGTAATGACGCTCCTAGCTCCACCTTTACGTGTTTCGTCATCAAGACTTCAGTAGAGAGGCTTCTGATGACGTCTTGATTCCTGTGTGGAATTTGCAGCACCTTTTTGTTTATTCATCAGGTTCAAAGACTTTACATAAACATAAATATATATATAAGAAACAATAAGAAGCCTCCATTGCGTTATTTCGTAAACGGTTTTATTTAAAATGTAAATATTTCACTTACAGCGGGTAAAAAACATCGAGCATAAAAAACGTGAAGTCCAGAGCTCGCTGCGCTCCACAGACCCAAACCGGATGTGACGTAATGACGCTCCTAGCTTTACCTTACGTGTTTCGTCATCAAGACTTCAGTAGAGAGGCTTCTGATGACGTCTTGATTCCTGTGTGGAATTTGCAGCACCTTTGTGTTTACTCATCAGGTTCAAAGACTTTACATAAACATAAATACCGTATATATATATATATATATATATATATATATATATATATATATATATATATATATATATAAATTTAAAAAAAATTATTTTTATTTATTTCAGAAAAAGAAAAGTTTCATAACAGAGCCTCTGGGCATTCCCCGACTCAAAGTGCATAAAAACATTAGGCAAGGCTTGTCCTACCTTAATTACTGGCCAAGACCAGTTAAACAAGTTGAACAATAACAAAACAACCCCGTAGCTTGCTGATAAAAAATAACAGGATAAGTGTAATGCTTAGCAATTTACATAGAAATGTGATATACGACAGGTATCTCCCGAAAAAATGGTCTACGACAAGTGGGCGGCTATAGGCACGCGGCTAGTCAGAATACACCCCAGGGGGGAGCAATCAGAGGAGCCATCATCTCATCTGTGAGATCGAATCAGACAGATAGTCCTACAGGGTCTTCTTGTTCTACAATTGTTGTTTCGGACTCAAGCCATATGTTCCAGACCTTTTGAAATTTTAGGGGGCATCCTCTATTAGAGTATGTTTCTTTATATAAGGGTACCATAAGGTTAACTAATGATTTCAAATATATTTATTTTTAATCACGTTTTTTATTCACAGATTTTTCAGTCCAGCGGACTTTATTAATTTCATGTTTATTTATGTAATATATGTATGAATTGTGAGCTCTGTGAAATAATGTACTATATACTATATGGTATGTTCAGTTCATAGCAGTTCATTTGCACTGTGTTTTTTGCTTATGCGGGAGGTATATGCACATATTGGGGGTTATTTACGAAACGCAAATCCACTTTGCATTGCAAGCGCACTTGGAAGTGCAGTCGCTCTAAATCTAAGAGGTAGATCTGAAATGAGTGGAAGCTCTGCTGATTTTATCATCCAATCATGTGCAAGCTAAAATGCGGTGTTTTATTTTCCTTGCATGTCCCCCTCGGATCTACAGCGACTTTACTACCAAGTGCACTTGCAGTGCAAAGTGGATTTTCCTTTAGTAAATAATCCCCATTGTATTTTTGCACACCTGATGTAATTTATGCCTATTTTTTAGTTTTTGCTCGATATTATTTATCCATTAGCAGCGCCATAAACACTCTTTAATCCCATTTCTCTTTGTGATTTTAATGTTACTTGATTTACCACATTTCCTTAGACTGTTTAATATATATTGTGCAATTCAAGTAAAGCTCTTTTTCTTTGTATGTTACACCTGGAATCATTAGCCATCCGCCAGTAAAAGTAATCTTTAGCGCTCTCTCAAAACAAGCAAATAAAAACAGCTTTATTCAGCAAAAGTAAAGCAAACAGTCCATAATTGTGATATAATTTAAGACCACATAAAGGCTCGCCGCCAGAATACAAGTCCCACGTGTGGGTTTAGGATTCACATCTGTTTTGGGGCACCATAAAGGCCGCAGGAGCTCAGCCTCATATCTGTGAATTCATTCACTTGACCTCACTAACAGATGCTGACTCCTGCCTGTTCTCTTTCAGGCCTCCCCTTCAGGTGAATAACCCTTTTTGGGACCAGGAACCCTGTAGTCAGAATTTGGAAGCTTTTTCCCACCCAAAGTCTCTCTCCGAGTCTCTGAATTCTGGGTCACAAATGAGGCCTTGCCAATCCCAGAGATTACTGTAAATCAGTCCTCTGCTCTCTGACCGGACTACCCTGGAACCCCTCACCCTTCATGCGTCAGAACCCCTGAGTACTCAAAATGTGTTCCCATCATCCCCTAAAAGTAACACAACCCAAATAGAGGGGACACATATCTCCCGTTAAGGACCCCTCCCTGGTATCCTGTACAATTTAATACAGCTTAGGTGTTCATTTTTGTTTTTGTTTTTTATCTGTCTCAGATGCTTTCTGGCTTATGGCTTTCAAATTGTATATCCAGCTAAAACCATTTTTTTTCTGTTTTGTACAGCATTTAGTTAAAACCCCTGTCTGTTATTTTTAATGTACATATCTTTTTTTGGGAGGTTTCTTTCACTGTTTTAGTGACACTTCAAACTATGGCAGGAAGTGAAATATTTAGTGGGGAAAGCAATACAAAAATCCTAAGGTCTCGGCCTACCCCTACACTAATAGTCATTTTATTGCCATTATGTCCCTATGAGAGATGTTTCCCTTCTTTACCTGTCCTAAAACGTCATGGACTGAGGGCGAAGGACAGGCCAAACTTTGTAATTGACCACCTAGTGAGCTGTCAGTTACAGCCAATGGCAGCGAAGCACTGTATTTGTAGGGAGCAGGAGCCCACCAGAGGTTCCTTTTGGCCAATCCGAGCATGCGCATGTGACACATGTCAGTCTTCTGGGTTGAAATTGATATTGCATGTCCTTCTGCGTGCCTTAGTTTGCTATAGGTAGTGTACACCGATATAAACGTTTGATGTTTTTTTCTGCCTTTTAGCTGTTAGTAGAAGCAAAGAAGAGACGAAGTGGTCCTCAAGTCCCTGGGGATATCCTAAGCTTAGAAGAAAGGGAAGCAAGGGTAGGTGCATTTGGAAGGTCACACAAAGTATTAAACCATTTTTACAGACTCACACCTGGGTCAATTTACTAAAACTGGAGAGTGCAAAATCTGGTGCAGCTGTGCATGGTAGCCAATCAGCTTCTAACTTCAGCTTGTTCAATTATGTTTTGACAATAAAACCTGCAAGCTGATTGGTTTCTATGCAGAGCTGCATCATATTTTGCATGCTCCAGTTTTAGTAAATCAACCCCACTGTGTATACACTATATTATCAAAAGTATTGGGACACCTGCCTTTACACGCACATGAAATTTAATGGCATCCCAGTCTTAGTCCATAGGGATCAATATTGAGTTGGCCCACCCTTGCTTTGTGCACTGGTCCAAATCATTTGGTGGAGGGGGGATTATGGTGTGGGGTTGTTTGTTAGGGGTTGGGCTTGGCCCTTTAGTTCCAGTGAAGGGAACTCTTAAGGCGTCATCATACCAAGACATTTTGGACAATTTCATGCTTCCAGTGCACAAAGCAAGGACATGGATGAGTGAGTTTGGAGCGGAGGAACTTGACTGGCGTACACAGAGTCCTGACCTCAACCCGATAGAACACCTTTGGGATGAGTTATGCCCTGTACACACGATCGGACATTCCGACAACAAAATCCATGGATTTTTTCCGACGCATGTTGGCTCAAACTTGTCTTGCATGCACACGGTCACACAAAGTTGTCAGAAAATCCGAACGTTCTGAACGCGGTGACGTAAAACACGTACGTCGGGACTATAAACGGAGCAGTAGCCAATAGCTTTTGTCTCTTAATTTATTCTGAGCATGCGTGGCACTTTGTGTACACATGATCGGAATTTAACCGATCGGATTTTGTTGTCTGAAAATTTTATAGCCTGCTCTCAAACTTTGTGTGTCGGATATTCCGACGGAAAATGTCTGATGGAGCCCACACACGATCGGAATTTCCGACAACACAATCCGATTGCACTTTTTCCGTCGGAAAATCCAACCGTGTGTACAGGGCATTAGAGTGGAGACTGCGAGCCAGGCGTTCTCATCCAACATCAGTGCCTGACCTCACACATACGCTTCTGGAAGAGTGGTCAAACATTCCCATAGACACACTCCTAAACCTTGTGGACAGCCTTCCCAGAAGAGTTGAAGCTGTTATAAGTGCAAAGGGTGGGCCAACTCAATATTGAACCCTACAGACTAAGACCGGGATGTCATTAAAGTTCATGTGTGTGTAAAGGCAGGTGTCCCAATACTTTTGGTAATATAGTTTTTTCAGATTGTAAGTTCTAACGAGCAGGGCCCTCTGATTCCTCTTGTACCAAATTGTAATGTAACTGTAATGTCTGCCCTCATGTTGTAAAGCACTGCGCAAACTGTTGGTGCTATATAAAACCTGTAAAATAATATAGTGTATGTTTGCCTATGTATACAAGGCATTTCCCTGTTCTGCCTAGCAACATGACAGAGATCTACTGCTCCCTGTCATCGGGAGCAGTGATCTCTGTAATGTTCTAGTGAGACAATCCCCCCTACAGTTCTAGGGCGTACACACGGTCGGACTTTGTTCGGACATTCCGACAACAAAATCCTAGGATTTTTTCCGACGAATGTTGGCTCAAACTTGTCTTGCATACACACGGTCGCACAAAGTTGTCGAAAAATCCGATCGTTCTAAACGCGGTGACGTAAAACACGTACGTCGGGACTATAAACGGGGCAGTGGCCAATAGCTTTCATCTCTTTATTTATTCTGAGCATGCGTGGCACTTTGTCCGTCAGATTTGTGTACACACGATCGGAATTTCCGACAACGGATTTTGTTGTCGGAAAATTTTATCTCCTGCTCTCCAACTTTGTGTGTCGGAAAATCCGATGGAAAATGTCCGATGGAGCCCACACACGCTCGGAATTTCCGACAACACGCTCCGATCGGACATTTTCCATCGGAAAATCCGACCGTGTGTACGGGGCATTATAATCACTCCCTAGGACACACTTAACCCCTTGATCGCCCCCCTAGTGTTTAACCCCCCCTTCCCTGCCAGTGTCATTTACACAGTAATCAGTGCATTTTTATAGCACTGATCGCTGTATAAATGACAGTGGTTCCAAAATAGTGTCAAAAGTGTCCGATGTGTCCGCCATAATGTCGCAGTCACGATAAAAATCGCAGATCGCCGCTATTACAAATAAAAACCGCAGAGGTGATCAAATACCACCAAAAGAAAGCTCTATTTGTGGGGAAAAGAGAACACCAATTTTGTTTGGGTACAGCGTCGCACGACCGCGCAATTGTCAGTTACATCTTCGCAGTGCCGAATCGCAAAAAGTGCTCTGGTCAGGAAGGGGGTAAATCCTTCCGGGTTGAAGTGGTTAACCGTGGCCAGCGGTCAACATAGTCTGTGTGTAAACGAGCCCTATAGCTTCCTCGCAAACTAAAGCGGTTTGTTTTCCTTCTCACAGCGGCTCAGAGTTCTGGAGGGCAACATAAAACCATTCCTACAACAAACCAGTTTTACATTTGAACCTATAAGGACTGCTTCAGATATAAAAGTAGAAAGTGCAGATGTGCCTGGGATAAAGAAAGATATTGAGAACATGGACTGGTGTAAATGTGGTCACTGTTGTCAGATGTCCACAGTGGAAGAGTCTGTGTGCTGCCATGAAATTTCCGGGATGGACTACCCGCTGAACGATGATTGTATCACCCTGCACCCAGACTTCCAGAAATTGTGTCTGGAAAAGGATCGCCTGGACTTCCTGTACCGCTTTCTAGGTCGGATGAAGAGAAGAAATGACATTCCATGCTATCTCCAGTAAGTATGATATGTATACTGTAATGCCACGTACACACGATCGGACTTTGAGATGGGAAATGTTGGATGTGAGCTTGTTGGCTGAAAGTCCGACCGTGTGTAGGCTCCATTGAACATTTGTTGTCGGACTTTCTGCCAACAAATGTTGGCTAGCAGGTTCTGAAATTTTCCACCAACAAAACTTTGTTGTCGGACTTTTTGATCATGTGTACACAAGTCCGTCGCACAAAAGTTCATGCCTGCTCGGAATCAAGTAGGAGCTCGGTCTTGTAAAACTAGCGTTCGTAATGGAGATATCACATGACTTTTGAACTTCCTTTTTATCGACTTGTCGTACGTCTTGTACGTCACCACGTTCCCACGTTCATAATTGTTGGCCAACATTTGTGTGACTGTGTGTACGCAAGACAAGAGCCAACAACCTTTGAACAAAATTCCACGGTTTTGTTGTCGGAAAGTCCGATCGTGTGTACGGGGCATTAGATGGTATCTAGACTTGTTGATTTGAAACATTATAATTGCCTGTCCCCTAGTGTGTTCTTACAGCTCTGAAGAGATTAGTGACATAACAGATAGCTAATGGAACCATAGTGAGAAGGCGCAGTCATCTGAAACACCCAGAAGTGAGTTGAGTTTGAGTCCTCAGTGGTGGAACTGGTATTATTAATATACACCGATCAGCTATACTGTTATGACCACCCACCCAATATTGAATAGGGTCCTCTTTTTACAAGCAAAACAGCCCTAACCTGTTGGGGTGTGGACTGTACTACACCTCTGAAGGTATGCTGTGGTATCTGGCTCCAATGCGTCAGTAGCAGATCTTTGCCTTCTTCCTATAGTGCATCTTGGTGCTATCTCTTCTCCAGATAAGCGGTGCACACACACCCAGTCATCCACATGATGTGAAAGAAAAACATCAGGCCAGGCCACCATCTTCCATTGTTCTGAGACCAACTTTTGATGGTTAGTGCCCAGTGGCGTCGCTGGGGGGTGCAGGCCGCACCCAGGTGACACCCTTTAGAGGGGTGACACCCATGGGTAGCGACATCGCTAACACTGCCCGCTGCCCTACACTGATTTGCGCCTCTCGGGTCTCGCGGCTGGGTTCCTCAGTGGAGCGGACCAAAGCTGCCTCCCCTTCCTCTCTGTTCACATCCATACAGAAGAAGGAGGAGCCCGAGAAACACCGCTGTGTATATCCGTCCACGCTGTTCTGAGGTCTGTACATGTTACTATATGCAGATGGACATATGCACAGAGGGGGTCTATACTGAGGGGGGGTGTCTATACTGATGGGGGAGGTCTGCACTGAGGGAGATCTGTACTGATGGGGGAATCTGTGCTGGGGGGGTGTCTATACTGGTGGGGTGGTCTGCACTGAGGGCGGTGTCTATACTGATGGGGGGGTTGCACTGATGAGGGTGGTCTGCACTGAGGGGGTGTCTATACTGATGGGGGGTCTGTACTGATTGAGGGGGGGTCTGCACTGAGGGGGGTCTATACTGATGGAGGGGGTCTCTACTGAGAAAGGGGGTCAGTACTTAGTGGGGGGGTCTCTGAGGAAAGGGTGTCTGTGCTTAGTGAGGGGGGGGTCTGTACTGAGGGGGGGTCTATACTGATAGATGGGGGTCTGTACTGAGAGGGGAGGGTCTGTACTGAGAGAGGGGGGTCTGTAGTTAGTGGAGGATGGTCTGTATTGAGGGGGTACTATAGTCGGTGAAAGGGGGGGGTGACACCAATTTTTTTTCCACACCTGGTGGCATCAACCCTAGTGACGCCACTGTCAGTGCCCATTGTAGGCACTTTTGGCTGTGGAAATGGACCAGCATGGGCACCCTGACCGGTCTACAGCTACACAACCCCATACACAACAAACTGCCATGCCCTGTGTGTTCTGACTTCTTTCTATCAGAACCAGCATGAACAATCTGAGCTCCATCAGCTCTTCTGTTGGGTTGGACTACACGGGCCAACCTTTGCTCCCCATGTGCACCAATGAGCCTTGGCCGCCCATGACCCTGTCGCTGGTTCACTGGCTTTCCTTCCTTGGACCACTTTTGGTTGCCCCTGACCACTGTAGACTGGGAACATCCCACAAGAGGTACAGTTTTGGACGACCGGGTCGTCCAGCCTTAATATGTCGGCCCTTGTCAAAGTGGATGAAATCCTTCCGCTTGCCCATTTTTTCTTCTTTCAACTCATCAGCTTCAGGGTCAACATGTTCACCTGCTGCCTAAGTTATTCCACTGACTTAAAGATGCCATTGTAACAAGATAATTATTCACTTTACCTGTCAGTGGTCATAATGTCATGGCTGATCAGTGTACTTCTACAGAGTGCTATTTTTTTTTTCCTTTTCTTGTTTTTTAAATTGAAAAGTTGAAATTTTTTGCTTGAAGGCTGGTACAGATGAGTAAATATGGGATCGTTTGATACAATTTTGAGATTCTTTAGGGTTATTTCACATATGTATCTGGCCTGCTTTCAGCTGTCTTTGCATTTTCATTGATTTGTAATGAAAAAAGCAGTTATGATGGGAACACAAGACTGTATACACAGGCTCTAATGCAAATCTGTTCTTTTCACATTCACTGCAAATTAACATTTTGAGAAAATCCAAAGAAAGATGATAACCATTCATATATGTGCGACTTAAAGTTGCAGCGACTTACAAGCAGTTTATGCACTACTTTGGTCTTACTTTCATGCAACTTGAGATCCATAGACTTCAATGTTAAAAGTTGCATTAGGGCTGTACCTGAATGTTATACAAAGCAACAGTTGTGCAATAGTTGTCCATTATCACTGGTCAAAGCCAAAGTCGTATCAAAGTTGCACCCAACAAAAGTTGCGTCAAAGTTGCACTCCAGTCAGTACAACTTTGGAGTCGTACACACTATTAGATTTTCTGCAGATTTTTGTCTTCAGATTTACCAAAACCATGTAGTGCAAGGGCCTGCATACAAATTGAAACTCTAATGCCGCGTACACACGTTCGGAATTTCCGACAACAAATGTTCGATGTGAGCTTGTTGTCGGAAATTCCGACCGTGTGTAGGTTCCATCGGACATTTTTTGTCTGAATTTCTGACAACAAGAATTTGAGAACTGGTTCTCAAATCTTCCAACAACAAAATCCGTTGTCGGAAATTCCGATCGTGTGTAGACAATTCCGACGCACAAAATTCCACGCATGCTCGGAATCGAGCAGAAGAGCCGCACTGGCTATTGAACTTCATTTTTCTCGGCTCGTCGTACGTGTTGTACGTCACCGTGTTCTTGACGTTCGGAATGTCCAACAACATTTGTATGACCGTGTGTATGGAAGACAAGATTGAGCCAACATCCGTCGGAAATAAATCAAGGATTTTGTTGTCGGAATGTCCGATCGTGTGTACGCGTCATTAAGGTTTAACCTCATATTATTATATGGTTTTGGTAAATCTGAAGACAAAAATCTGCAGAAAATCTAATAGTGTGTATAGGGCCTTAGTGATAGGTGGGTAAAACTTCTTCACAGCCCACTCCTGTTCTCCTTTTAAAGTTACAAAGTCCATAACATATAACCAAGAACTTTGGTTTGGCCCATGGGCGTCTCTAAGGGGAGGCAAAGGGGGTCAAGTGCCCCCCCTGGAATCGGGGATTGGCAGGCTGTCTGCCCTGAGACTGCTTTGAGCTGTGGCTGCTGCGGCGCCCAGGGCCGATCTAATTGCAGCATCCTCCCCTCCCTCTCAGTGGCATAGCTAGGGAGGTGCGGCCTCCTGGGTGACACCAGGATCAGACTGGCACCGCTGCTCCCTCATTCCCTTCTGGCCGTTTTGGGATCTTCTCAGCTGCGTGTGATGGGAGAGGGGAGGAGGGAGTGACTTGTGAGACAGAGACTGAGGTGCCCTAGGTGCATCTGTATCACACGCCGCAATCTTATCTAACTCCTCGCTGGCTGCACCCGCCTCCTCTGACGTTTTAAGTACACAGGCCGGGAGGAAGAGGGACACCGCGCTACATCACCTGCCCAGGGGCAAGGTATGTAAAACAACACGAGTATTGCACTGCAGAGGAGGGTACATGATGATTGGGGGGGACAGGTCAGGTAACATCCATGCTGCCAGGAGTAATTTTAGGGAGGGGAGGGGGGGGTTGAGGATGTGCTAGGGGGTGCTTTATTTTGGGTAAGAAATTACTTGTGCTGGAAGTAGACGGAGGGGTGCAGATTTGAAGTTTAACCTCCCCCCAGCACAATTCTTCTCCCCTCCCAAAGCACCCCCTAGCACATACCCTCTAACCCCTCCCCCCCAAATCAAAGATCCCATCCCGGCTCCATCCAACACCTCGAATCCAATCCGGGCTCCATCCAACACCTCGAATCCAATCCGGGCTCCATCCAACACCTCGAATCCTATCCCGGCTCCATCCAACACCTCGAATCCCATCCCGGCTCCATCCAACACCTCGAATCCCATCCCGGCTCCATCCAACACCTCGAATCCCATCCCGGCTCCATCCAACACCTCGAATCCCATCCCGGCTCCATCCAACACCTCGAATCCCATCCCGGCTCCATCCAATTCCAGCTACTTCCAAAACCCTGATTCAATCCTGGCTCCATCCCCCACCCGAACCTATCCCAGCTCCATTCATTCCCATGATCCCATCTCAGCTCCATCCATCCCCTCAATCCCATCCCGGGTCCATCCATTGTGGCAAGTTAAGGGGGGAGAGCCACACCGACGCACTAGCCTGATTAGTATTGATGGGCACAGGATGAGTCTGCATTGATGGGCACAGGATGAGTCTGCATTGATGGGCACGGGGTGAGTCTGCATTGATGGGCACGGGGTGAGTCTGCATTGATGGGCACGGGGTGAGTCTGCATTGATGGGCACGGGGTGAGTCTGCATTGATGGGCACGGGGTGAGTCTGCATTGATGGGCACGGGGTGAGTCTGCATTGATGGGCACGGGGTGAGTCTGCATTGATGGGCACGGGGTGAGGCTGCATTGATGGGCACGGGGTGAGGCTGCATTGATGGGCACAGTGAGGCTGCATTGATGGGCACTGATGAGGCTCCATTTGGTGGGCACTGATGAGGCTCCATTTGGTGGGCACTGTTGAGGCTCCATTTGGTGGGCACTGTTGAGGCTCCATTTGGTGGGCACTGTTGAGGCTCCATTTGGTGGGCACTGATGAGGCTCCATTTGGTGGGCACTGGTGAGGCTCCATTTGGTGGGCACTGATGAGGCTGCATTTGATGGGCACTGGTGAGGCTGCATTTAATTGTGACAGCAGGCGTGTGAAGAAGATCCCTGGCCTGCTGTCACAGCGGGGGTACCTGCAGCAGTAACATGTTACACCCTGAATATGGGTGTAACATGTTATGAAAGGTGAACTTATCCTTTAAGATAGGATATGATCCCAACATACAAATCTTTGAATAGTGACACAAGCATTGGGAGAAGACTATTTAATCTAAGGTCTCTAAAAAAGACATGTGGCTACACAATGAATTTGGACAAGATACATTATATTACCAAAAGTATTGGGATACCTGCCTTTACATGAACTTTAATGACATCCCAGTCTTACTCCGTAGGGTTCAATATTGAGTTGACCCACCCTTTGCAGCTATAACAGTTTTAACTCTTCTGGGAAGGCTGTCCACAAGGTTTAGGATTGTGTCTATGGGAATGTTTGACCATTCTTCCAGAAGTTCATTTGTGAGGTCAGGCACTGATGTTGGATGAGAAGGCCTGGTTCACAGTCACTGCTCTAATTCATTCCAAAGGTGTTCTATCTGGTTGAGGTCAGGACTCTGTGCAGGCCGGTCAAGTTCCTCCATCCCAAACTCGCTCATTTATGTCTTTATTGACCTTGCTTTGTGCACTGGTGCTCAGTCATGTTGGAACACAAAGGGACCATCCCCAAACTGTTCCCACAACGTTGGGAGCATGAAATTGTCCAAAATGTCTTGGTATGCTGACGCCTTAAGAGTTAGAACTGAGGGGCCAAGCCCAACCCCTGAAAAACAACCCCACACCATAATCCCCCCTCCACCAAATGATTTGGACCAGTGCACAAAGCAAGGTCCATAAAGACATGGATGAGCGAGTTTGGAGTGGAGGAGCTTGACTCGCCTGCACAGAGTCCTGACCTCAACTCAATAGAACACCTTTGGGGTGAATTAAAGCGGAGACTGTGAGCCAGGCCTTCTTGTCCACATCAGTGCCTGACCTCACAAATGTGCTTCTGGAAGAAGGGTCAAACATTCCCATAGACACACTCCTAAACCTTGTGGACAGCCTTCCCAGAAGAGTTGAAGCTGTTATAGCTGCAAAGGGTGGGCCAACTCAATATTGAACCCTACGGACTAAGGCTGGGATGCCATTAAAGTTCACGTGTGTGCAGGCAGGCGTCCCAATTCTTTTGGTAATATAGTGTAACTTCATTCTCAAACTGTAAAAGGAGTTCTTTATTGTTAGAGTGGTAAGCATGTGGAACTCCCTGCCACAATTGGTGGTGTCCTCAGAGAGTGTAGAGATACATTCAGCAACTTTATATGGAAAATAGTAGACACACACCCTCAGGTTAAATGGATGGACTGGTGTCTTTATTCAACCTTACCAACGATGTAACTATAATAAAAACAAAGAGTAAGGCCAACATTTTGGAAAAATAGGATACCGAGGAATGGACACCTCTTTTATACTGTATGTCATACATATAGATGGCCAAATGTACTCAAACAGGCGCAAATCTAAAAAATAACAGGTTGGCTTTAGAGCAGGGGAGGGAATAAACACATACCGTATATACTCGAGTATAAGTCGTTCCGAGTATAAGTCGAGGCCCTAATTTACCACAAAAAAATGGGAAAAACTTAGTGACCCGAGTATAAGACGAGGGTGAGAAATGCACAGCTACTGCAAGTGGAAAAGAGGGTCAACAATGCCCATTTGCAGCCTCACTGTGCCCATTTGCAGCCTCACTGTGCCCATTTGCAGCCATAGGTCCCCCGAACTTCAAACTCGGTAGTTAAGGGTTCCTAGATGCCCCCTAGCTGCAGCCAAAATTTGGGGTCTCTGAACCCAAATGGTCCCGAAATGACATTGCTGCAGATGGACACAGTTGACCGACTTTGGGGCCCCGCTAGGAACCCCAAATTTGGTGTGCAAACTCAGTGGAATTAGCACCATAAAATATCTAAAGCTGGGGTTTATAGCACCAAGTGTCCCCGAGATACAGGGCCCCGAACATCGGTTCAGAAAATGTCAAGCACTTTTCTGCAGCAGAGAATGACATTTTCTGAACCGACTTTGGGGCCCGTATCTCGGGGCCACTTGGTCCTAGGAACCCCAGCTTTGGTTATGTTATGGTACCAGTTCCACTGGGTTTGCATACCAAATTTGGGGTTCCTAGCACAAAGTGGCCCTGAGATACGGGGCCCCAAATTCGGTTATGAAAATGTCAAGCACTTTTCTGCAGCAGAGAATGACATTTTCCGAACCAATTTTTGGGGCCCCGTGTCTCGGGACCACTTAGTGCTAAGAACCCCAGCTTTGGATATGTTGTGGTACCAGTTCCACTGGGTTTGCATACCAAATGTGGGGTTCCTAGCACAAAGTGGCCCTGAGATACGGGGCCCCAAAATCGGTTTGGAAAATGAAATTTTTTGCTGCAGAAAAGTGCTTGACTCGAGTATAAGTCGAGGGGGGCACTTTCAGCACAAAAAAATGTGCTGAAAAACTCGACTTATACTCGAGTATATACGGTACATTCCTTTTCTCTTTCCCTCGACTCGAAAAAACAACCTTCCTTGAAGCGTTTCACCACTCCTGGTTTGCCCATAAGGATGGGGGGGAAGTCCTATCGTTGTGGGCAAGCCAGGAGTGATGAAACGTGTCAAGGAAGGTTGGTTTGTGGGTGGAGACATTGTATGCAGACATTTTTCTGACTATTAATAAATACGGAAAGAGGAGCCAAGTTTGGAGTGCAGCTGATATTCTTTTTCATAGATGGAGAGTGGAGACCGGCTACAGCAGCCAACATCTGGGTTGTCCATACATGATAAGTGGAGCAAGTCTTGAAGGGCGCTTTTTCGGTTAACGTTTGGACACGACTGAACACAAGCGGGGAAAAAAAAACCTAATTAAAAATAAAGATAATTTCGTAAGGGAAAAAGCAAAATCTCACACAGTGGTGGGGATACGCTTTAAATGGTACTCGTTTATAAAAGTGGGGTAAATTGTAAATGATCTACATCTTGTATTTATAGTTTTTGTGTGTGTTTTTTTGTAACTTTTGTTATTACAATATATTACTCTTAAGCTGATCTAATGCTTTTATGTTTTTTCCAGCAAGCTACGCTGTATGTCATACAGGGCCTTTGTAGTGTGGGCTCATGGTTTCCTGGACAAGCGCGACTGCAAACCTGTCCCAGCTTGTGTGGTGAAAGCCGTACAAGACCTTCTACCCTATCCGGAGGAGCTAAATGTCGGCTATATGAAGATTTATGATTACCCAGCAGCCATAATGGCTTTGGATCATATTTGATATATATTGGTAGTTTAATTGTTATATGTATGTATATATTTTTTTTACTTCATTAAATACTTTGCTTCTGTCTGGTAAAAGATGACCTTTTAACCACTTAAGGACCGGGCCTCTTTTTTTAGATTTGTTGTTTACAAGTTAAAAACAGTTTTTTTGCTAGAAAATTAGAACCCCCCAAATATTATACATTTTTTTTTTTCTAACACCCTAGAGAATAAAATGGCGGTCGTTGCAATACTTTCTGTCACACCGTATTTGCGCAGCGGTCTTACAAGCGCACTTTTTAAAAAAACAAAATACACTTTTTTGAATTAAAAAATAAGACAATAGTAAAGTTAGCCCAATTTTTTTTTTATATTGTGAAAGATAATGTTACGCCGAGTAAATTGATATGCAACATGTCACGCTTCAAAATTGCGCCCACTCGTGGAATGGCGACAAACTTTTACCCTTAAAAATCTCCATAGGCGACGTTTAAAAAAAAAAAATTCTACAGGTTGCATGTTTTGCATTACAGAGGAGGTCTAGGGCTAGAATTATTGCTCTTGTTCTACCGATCGCGGCGATACCTCACATATGTGGTTTGAACACCATTTTCATATGCGGGCGCTTCTCACGTATGCGTTCGCTTCTGCACACGAGCTCGGCGGGACGAGCGGTGTTTAAAATTTTTAATTTTTTTTCCTATTTTACCTTTTATTTTTTTATCTTTACACTTTTTTAAAAAAGAAAAAAATTGTGTCACTTTTTTATTCCTATTACAAGGAATGTAAACATCCCTTGTAATAGAAAAAAGCATTATAGGACCTCTTAAATGAGAGATCTGGGGTCAAAAAGACCTCAGGTCTTATATTTACACTAAACTGCAATTAAAAAAAAAAATGTTGTCATTTAAAAAGATGAAAAAAAAAAGACCCTTTAAGAGCTATGGGCGGAAGTGACGTTTTGATGTCGCTTCCGCCCTGCAGTGTCATGGAGACTGGTAGGGGCCATGTTCCCCTCACTCGTCTGCAGAGCCCTGAGAAAGGACCGGATCGCCTCCGCCGCTGCTGACGGCTCTGGTAAGCGGCAGAGGGCACTGGATCGCTGTGGGAGGGGGGGGGGCCCTCTCCCGCCACCAATAATAGTGATCTTGTGGCGAATCTGCTGCAGAGACCACATTTATCTTGTACCAGACCGCCGGCCGAAGAAAAGGATACCGGGGTGGCAGCTAGCTGCTGCCATAACAGCGATATCCGTCCTCAAATTGAGGACGTACATCGGCGTGCGGCGGTTCCTTGAACTTAAATAGCATGGGCTTGATTTACTAAAACTGGAGAGTGCAAAATCTGGCGCAACTTTGCACAGAAATCCTTTTTTATTTTTTTTGTCAAAGTTTAATTGAACAATCTGAAGTTAGAGGATATTTGTGCCTTGCAGCTCTGAACTTGACTTCAAACTTAGGACACTAAGCAAAACACGCTTCCCTTCATCAGGGCTCGGTAATGTTTGCAAGTGTTTTAACTGGGCTCAGAGAAGCAGATGTCTGCGAAACCTTAAAGTGGAACTTTAGTCACAAAATGAAGTCCTGCTAGATAACTTCAGGCTCCTTTTGTAGGTATAGTTATGTAAAACATTAAAAATAATTGCCTATACTGTTTATAATCCAGTAATACATTGTCTTGCCCTGCTCTGCACATGCTCAGTTGCTCTCTATTTTTAGGCATTGCTGAGTTTGTTGAGGCCGATCTGCTGACAAATAAAGTAATATAGTGCAGCGCTGATGAAGGTGAAATAAACAATAAAATTATCCCAATATAAAGTGAATATGATCAATGAATGTGCAAAACATAAATACACAACAATAAAATAACACAGCAATAATGATAAAATTGCATAAACCAGCAGTGTTCGTGCATATAAAGTGCATAAAGTCCATATATGACATCAAATATGGTGACTGTGAATCTGTGTGAACTGGTTGGCTGTAGATAATCCACCACCATAAGGAAAGAGGCTTACCAGACAGGTTGAACCCAACTAGGCGTATGCCTGATGAGTCAACCAAGCTTTTGACGTAACCCACCCAAGGAGGTACAGCAACCACGACTTCCAAAATAAACCAAATCAGGTAGGGTTCTGTGACAATCCGTTTGACATCAGTAGGTGTCTACCATAGGAACAGTGACCGGAATTTGTGAGCGATTCCTTAGAACAAGATGGTAGTTTACAAATTCGTGTGATTTCTGTTTTTTCACTACTACATTGTTGTATTGTTGCTTGAACCACAAAGAACTCGCCTTTCTTGGGTTCCATTGCCACAGGTCACAGAACACGTAATGGGAGCAGGTACAGGGAACAGGTCTCAAGCAGGTTCAGGCAGGGACAAAGATCTGCTGACAGCCTTAAAGCAGGATTGAACCCACCTATCTTTTACAGCCAAGCAAGCTGCTTCTGTTTGATCTGCAACTGCCATGATGCTGTATATGTGATCAGTTATGACAGCACCCAATTGATGGTTTGACAGTTTGAGGACACTCAACTGATGTGACCGTTGACAATCCCGGCATTCCTGGACTGTAATGCCCTGTATACACGGTCGGATTTTCCGACGGAAAATGTGTGATAGGACCTTGTTGTCGAAAATTCCGACCATGTGTAGGCTCCATCACACATTTTCCATCGGAATTTCCGACACACAACGTTAGAGAGTTTGCTATAAAATTTTCCGACAACAAAATCCGTTGTCGGAAATTCCGATCATGTGTACACAAATCCGACGCGTTACGCATGCTCAGAATAAATAAAGAGATGAAAGCTATTGGCTACTGCCCCGTTTATAGTCCCGACGTACGTGTTTTACGTCACCGCGTTCAGAACGATTGGATTTTCCGACAACTTTGTGTGACCGTGTGTATGCAAGACAAGTTTGAGCCAACAACCGTCGGAAAAAATCCATGGATTTTGTTGTCGGAATGTCCGATCAATGTCCGACCGTGTGTACGGGGCATAACTGTTTTTTGAAACCGTTAAATTTATGAGTATAGTTTCGCTTTATAATTTACTGCTCTTCATGCGCTCTGGGCTTCAGCAAAATGGCCGCCTCCAGCAAGAAGAAAAGAAACGGGAGCAATGCTGGAGGCAATTTACAGCACACACTTATTTCTGTAGCACAATTATGAATGCGGAATGTACGATCTTGTAAAGAACATAATTTTTTTATTAAGTTGTTATGGGTAAAGTTCCGCTTTAATCTTACTGCTTGCAAATGAATTAGATGAGGCAGAATTTTGAAGAGTGAGTGTTTTTCATGCTAAGGGACTGTGTTATTAATTTAAGTTGTGTTGAGGGGATTTCTTTCGCAACAAGTTCAGTCTGCAGCCGAGGTTCACATATGTATAACTTGCTGTAGAGGTCCAGGGATCACATGGCTCAAAGTCCTCTAGCATTAATGACAGAGCAAGACAAGAAAACCCATTATATTACTCTCTATGATAATGTGAGTGCAGATAAGGACAAAATATGAGCTAGATGCACCCATAAACTGGAGACAACAGATCAGGCAAAAATGCTATATCTATTGGAGGCCTTTGACCTAGCTGATGTTGGTGGCATCCACCTACATTTTTATCTGTTCCTCCTCCCCTTTTTCCTTCACTTTCTCCGCCTCCTCCCCTCCTCCATCACACCTCTTCCTCTATCTATGTGATTATAGCATATGGTCAACCATCGGGGAGCTGTGTTTTTCCCACCTTGGCAGTGGCCCATCATCCAGAATGTCTACACATTTTAGCTCCTTTTGAAGGTGTGATGAAAATGGAGAGCCATGATGGAGCAGATATTAGTAGCCCAATGTTCCTCTTAGAGCACACAAAGCTTGGCCTAATAATCATGAATAAAAAACATTCACTGCAACATCACCCATATTTAACATAAAGTTCCAGATTCTGGTGGTCCCACGGTGACATATTCCTACTTGCCATCAGTATTTCATTTTATTATATAGGCCTTGGTCAAGTGGGTGTATTTGAAAGTATGGGTTTAGGTAAAAAAAAAAAATGATACCTAGGTGGATGCAGTATCGTTCCAATGCTGCATCTGTCTCCCACCGGCTCTGAGAACTGAGCGATCAAACACAGCTGATCGCTCAGTTCTCAGGCTTCAGAGACCTGGTGGTTTTCAGTCATCGGCTCACTGGAGTGCTGGGCTGTGGAGGGGCGAGAGCGGCTGGCTCAGGCTCTCAGTGGATCGCTAAGGCCCAGGCATCTGGGTGAATCCCAACCACATGGTTGGGATCTTTTCAGAGCTTGGACCGGCTCTGTGACGTCAGACAACAGTGGGCTTCAGCCTGCTGGTGTTGCCTGAAAACAGGTCACAGGAGCACAGAACGGACTGCACTCCTGTGATCCACAGGAGAAGTACAGCCAAAAAATCTTTTGTCATACTTCTCCTTTAACCTCTTGGCGCCAGCCACATGCAAATATGCAGCCTTTCGGAGTCGAGCGGCCACGTATTTGCGTGCATTAGTACAAATACAGCTGTGTGCCGAGAGCACGTGCACTGTTACCGTTACCAAACATGGGCAGGGACAGCAATGCAAACTACAAAAATCCACAGCTAGAGGTTGTCCTGCTTTTGACGGGTTGCAGAGGAATCTGTCCACTGAAGTCTCTTGTATATGATAAACTGTTTGGCAAATGGCATAATACGCTAGGTAAGCAAAGCAAATAGCACATAATACAGTGGTAGGAGGCTCTCGAACCCCTGAATCTTATCTGGAGAAGAACTGTGGCAGAAAGTCTATCACAAAGGTTTTGATGTGATCACCCAAGAAAAAAATTCAGTGCAGCTCCTCCATATTTCCAGCCACTATCATTTTTTTATTACACATTATATTATCTACAGCCGTGGTCAAAGGTTTTGAGAATGACACAAATATTATTTTTCACAAAGTCTGCTGCTTCAGTGTTTTTTAGATCTTTTTGTCAGATGTTACTATGGTATACTGAAGTATAATTACAAGCATTTCATAAGTGTCAAAGGCTTTTATTGACAATCACATTACGTTTATGCAAAGAGTCAATATTCACAGCACTGACCCTTCTTTTTCAAGACGTCTGCAATTCGCCCTGGAATTCTGTCAATCAACTTATGGGCCACATCCTGACTGATGGCCGCCCATTCTTGCATAATCAATGCTTGGAGTTTGTCAGAATTTCTGTCTTTTTTTGTTCACCTGCCTCTTGAGAATTGACCATAAATTCTCAATGGGATTAAGATCTGGGGAGTTTTCTGGTCATGGACCCAAAATTTTGATGTAGTGCTCCCTAAGCCACTTAGCCATTGCCCCATGGGAATGTGCTCCATTATGCTGGAAAAGGCATTGTCTGTCACCAAAATGTTCTTGGATGGTTGGGAGAAGTTGCTCTCGGAGGATGTTTTTTTGTACCATTCGTTATTCATGGCTGTGTTCTTAGGCAAAATTGTGAGTGAGCCCTTTACCTTGGCTGAGAAGAAACCCCACACATGAATGATCCCAGGATGCTTTACTGTTGACATGACACAGGACTGATGGTAGTGCCCACTTTTTCTTCTCCAGACAAGGTTTTTTCTGGATGTCTCAAACAATCGGGGATTCATCAGAGAAAATGCCCCCAGTCCTCAGCAGTCCAATCCCTGTACCTTTTGCAGAATATCAGTCTGTCCCTGATGTTTTTCCTGGAGAGAAGTGGCTCCTTTCCTGCCCTTCTTGACACCAGGCTATCCTCCAAAAGTCTTCTCCTCACTGTGTGTGCCGATGTACTCACACCTGTCTGCTGCCATTCCTGAGCAAGCTCTGCACTGGTGGTGCCCCAATCCTGCAACTGAATCAAATGTAGGACGGTCCTGGCACTTGCTGGACTTTCTTGGCCGCCCTGAAGCTTTCTTTACAAATGCAGTGGAAATGTTTTTTATGGGATTACGTTCATTTTCATGGCAAAGAGGGACTTTGCAATTAATTACAATTCATCTGATCATTTTTCATAACATTCTGAAGTATGTGCAAATTGTCATCATAAAAACTGAGGCAGCAGACATTGTGAAAATTAATAATTTTGTCATTCTCAAAACTTTTGGCCATGGCTGTACAAAATATTTATATTTTTAAACACTTGCTGCCCGTTCACCGTCGAATGACGGCTGGGCAGTGTGGCTCTCGTTCTGGGTGGACATCATATGACGGCCTCCCAGAATGACCGCTTATGCGCGCCCCCGGGGGGGAGCAGCGCAGCGATCGCAGCAACATGGCGTGACCCCAATCTGTATAAAGAGCCGTAGCTCTTTAACCATGTGATCAGCTGTGTCCAATCACAGCCTGTCACATGTAAACAGTGTGAGACGCTCCTCGCCTCACACTGACAGAGTGTGAGGAGAGGAGATCCGGGACAGCTAGGTAGGTAATGTAATCATCAGTGCCCTGATTACAATTAAGTGCCCACCAGTGCCAGCAATGATTGCCCACCACTGCCAGCAATCAGTGTCAACCAGTGCCCACAATTGCCACCAATCTGTGCCCAAAAGTGCCAGCAATCAGTGCCCACAAGTGCCAGCAATCAGTGCCCATTAGTGATGCCAGTCACTGCTGCCCATCAATGCTCATCACTGCTGTCCATCAATGCTCATCACTGCTGCCCATCAATGCCCATGAGTGCCGCCTATCTGTGCCCAGTGCCACCTATCAGTGCCACATATCAGTGCCTATAAGTGTGGCATATTCGTGCCTCCTCATCAGTGCCCATAAGTGCCACCTCATAAGTGCAGCCTATCAGTGCCCATAAGTGCCACCTCATCAGTGCCGCCTCATCAGCACCCATCAGTGAAGGAGAAAAATTACTTATTTACAAAATTTACTGACAGAAACTAAAAAAAACTTTTTTTTTTCAAAATTTTTGTTCTTTTTCTTTTTTTTTAGGAAAAAAATTAATTGGGTGATTAAATACCACCAAAAGAAAGCTTTATTTGTGTGAAAAAAAAGATAACAATTTCACATGGTTACAGTGTAGCATGACTGCGCAATTGTCATTCAAAGGGTGACAGCGCTGAAAGCTGAGAAATGGCCTGGACAGGAAGGGGGGTGTAAGTGCCATGCATTGAGGTGGTTAATGTAATTTTTTTCTAAGGCTGTTCCTGCCCTTGTCAAGCAAACACAAGCAGGGAGTGCAATGCAAACCGAGTACAAATCTAATATTCTGCAGACTAGTGTATGTATATATATGTATATATATATATATATATATATATATATATATATACACTTTGCATTCAGAGTAGCCTATATATACAGTGCATTCGGCGGTGTACAGTTTCAAACACACTTCAATACAGTGTAGTGCGGTGTTAAAAAAAAAAAAATACCCATCATGTCCGAAAGGCCTCCAAGGAGAGACAGATGCTCACAGGCCACTAAAAGAGGGCAAGCAGCTTCTGAAATAATATTTAACAGCAGGGACTGTTCTTGCCCCCAACAAGAGTAACTGTGAGGGGTTACCGTGTTCTGCCACCACCAACATCTAAGGCCCAATTTTTCAGCAGAGTATATACCCTGTTTCCCTGAAAATAAGACCTAGCGTGATTGACGCTGATGGCTGCAATATAAGCCCTACCCCCCAAAAAAGCCCTACCCCCCCAAATAAGCCCTAGTTAAAGTCCTTGTAGGTCTTCTTTTAAGGGTAGGGCTTATTTGCGGGGAAACAGGGTAGGGCTTATTTGGGGGGTAGGGCTTATATTGCAGCCATCACCGACAACCACGCTAGGTCTTATTTTCGGGGAAACAGGGTAGTGCAGTCCGTATAGTATATATACTGCAGTTCAGAGTATATAGTGCACTCAGTGTAGTATATATAATACAGTACAGGGTATATAGTGCAGTGTACAATATATAATATAATGTATTGAAGTTGTTAAGGGGAGCCTATGACAGAATTAAGAAAAAAACGGCATGGGTTCCCCCTGTCCATACCAGGCCCTTTGGGTCTGGTATGGATTTTGGGGGGGGGGGGGCCGAGGCCATTTAAAAAAAAAAAAATTGGCATGGAGTTCACCTTAATATCCATACCAGACCCGAAGGGGCTGGTATGGACTGGGGAGGGGAATCCACACTGTTTTTTTAAATTATTTTTTATGTATATTGCCGGGATCTGGCAATACATTACAGCCATGAGCAATTTTAAATTACATTTTTTCCTTTAGGAATGTCATTTTGCTGCGGTACTTTACAAAAAACACGGGAAAAATTCGCTACTTTACAGGCAGACCAAGGGGACCCCCAGGCACGATATTTAAAGGAATATTTCATGTTTATTGTTTCACTTTAATCATTCTTAAAATCACTGCTCCTGAAATAACAGCAGTTTTAAAAACTTTTTTTTGCATTGATACAAGTCCCCTGGGGCAGGACCCAGGTCCCCAAACACTTTTTATGACAATAACTTGCATATAAGCCTTTAAAATCAGCACTTTTGATTTTTTACGTTTGTGTCCCATAGACTTTAACGGTGTTTGCACAAATTTTTTGTCTGTTTGCAAGTTCTGGTGCAAACTGAACCGGGGGGGTGGTGTTCGGCTCATCGCTAGTCACCAACCACCCCTATTCCCAGGAACTGAATGACAGCTTGCAAAAGCGGCTTGATACTCAAAATGTTTCCATATCAGCTTGTGAAAAGAGCCCCTACTCCAGTTCATGACCTAGGTGGTACCACCATCTATTTCTTAGGTATTTTAATCTTGTTAAATATTTTTTATGCGGGGGGGATTTGTTACTGAAAAGCCAATTTTTTTAATCAAAATTAGTCAGGCCTGGATCACAGAGGGCTATCAAATGTCCACTACAGATGGTAATGATACAGTCGGAGGGTTTGCCAATGTGTAAAAACGCAACATCTGCATTTTTCCACACCACACCGCATATCACACCAAACAATTGTTTATCTGTGTGCGCTTACAGTGACTGCTGATGAGCAGATGTAGAAAAACATCAATAAGTGCACTTGGTGTGAATGAGTCCTTATTGTTTCCCATTGTAGTCCTAATAGGAAAAAATATTTCCTGGAAAGAGTCCAGAGGACGGCAACAAAGCTGATAAGAGGGCTGGAGGATCTCAGTTACAAGGAAAGATTACAAGCATTATACTTATTCTCTTCTGAGAAGAGGCAAACAAAGTGGGATATGATAGCGATATACAAATATCTCAATAGGGTTTCCAACATTGGGAGGAAACTATTCAATCTCAGGTCACTCATGAAGACACGTGGCAACTCAATAAAGTTGGAGGAGAAAAGGTTCAACCATAGGCGTGCGCAGCCTATTGCATTAGGGTGTGCACCCCAAAGCTCAAACACACACATATATACACATACATACATACATACATACATACATACATATACATACATACATATACATACATACATACATACATATACATACATACATATACATACATACATACATACATATACATACATACATACATACATATACATACATATACATACATACATACATATACATACATACATACATACATACATACATACATATACATACATACATACATACATACATATACATACATACATACATATACACACACGCACTCTTATAAATAAATGTGAACAAACATTTTAAAATGTATTAAAACATTTTTTAACACTTATCAATGTTAAAAATAAAATAAAACACTTTATTTTTTAACTGATTAAAACATTTAATTGTTTACACTAGTGGTTGAGGGGCAGGAAAACTCTGCAGTTGAGCCATTCTTTTACCGCCTTTTAACCGCTACACAAGAGCCAACTGTTACATTTTATATCACAGTTCCCCCCTTATATCAGATTCCCCAGAGTTCCCCTTTACACTGGGAAACCTGATGTAAAGAATGCCGTTGACTCTGGTATAAGGGGAACTTTCATATAAGGGGGTCTTTGGTCACTAGAGTCCCCAGCATTTACTCTTATATCAGGGTTCCCAGAGTCCCCACTTTCATCAAAGTCCCCCTTTATATACACTGTAAGGGGACTCTAACACAAAGGATATCTCTTCAGACTATGATGTAAGGGGGGGCCTCTGATGTGAGGAGGTCTCTGGTTACCATAGAGTCCACTGAGATCCCACTTACATCAGAGTTCCCCTTTACCCCAGAGTCTGCAGAGTTCCCCTTTAAACCAGACAATAGTGTATTTCTAGAAGGGGATCAGGTCAGCCATAGCAGCCCCCCTCACAACACAGATTATTTTACCTTTATATGACCAGCCCCCTTTCCCAGCATGTGTGAATATTGCCCCCCCTCCATGGGACTACAAATCCCAGCATAGCAGGCTGGACTCCCATTTCTCAGCTTCTCCCTGGTACTAACTCCACATACAGTGTGACTTGCACTGCAGGGGAGGACACCCTCTCTCCCTGCCTGCTGTACTGCCGCCCTCATACTGCCAGAGTCTGTGCCCCCCACTCTCTCCTTACCAGTCAGTGACACGTCCTGAGTTCCAAGTCCCGGCGGGTCTCCTTCACGTCAGTTTCTTCCATTGTCGGCACTCACTGCAGGGCGGAAGCCAGGAGGCGGGGCACTCGGAGGCGGAGCAGGGAGGAGAAAGTTACATCCTCCTCCTCAGCCTGGGACAGTCCTGGCAACCCTGTGGTTTTCTCGGCGGCGGACAAAGGGCAGTGGTGGGCTGCGGAAACCCCGGGGTGGCAGCGGGCAGGACTTAATAACAAAATCAGTGGGGTTAATCCAGCCCTGATGTTACTTCCTTATTTCCGGCTACAGCATCACTGAAAGCAGGCAGCGGAGTGATATTCAGCTGTCAGGGATGCTATAGCCGGAACTATAGAAGTAGCATCGGAAAATGCGGCCGCTTGCCTGCTCACTCCGCGATCAGTGGCTGTACTCACAAGAGTTACACAGCCAACTAAATAATAGTCCCACCACTCGCAGAGTACAGCGCTGCCATTGTTTATTACCAAAGGCTCCGAAATAGAGATCCTGCACATTCTGCTGCCAAAAAAGTCCTGGGGTGTGTTGGATGTGCCTGGGCATTAGGGTGTGCCCAGGCACACCCGGCACACCCCGTGCGCACGCCTATGGGTTCAACCTTATCAGAACCATCTTTTACTTTTTCAGCAATTTGACCTACAGAAGCTCTTCTATTGGTTCGGACTATATGGACCAGCCTTTGCTCCTTATGTTCATCGATGAGCCTTGGCCGCCCATGACATACCTCCTAACTCTTTGAGATGCGAACGAGGGACACCTATTAGCAAACGTATGTAGACACAGGACACACCTCCTGCCACGCCCCCTTTAAAGGAAAATTATACAAAAAAAAGATTAGTTAAACCCACAAGGACCTTTTTTTTACCACGACTATTCCTTTATATTGGTTTGAAATTTACAAATGCAGCAATTTAGAAGGTTTTAATAATAGGACACTTACCTGTCCTGGAGTCCAGCGATGTCTTGATTTTTTTTTGTTACTGTTAGAGCGGTAAGGATGTGGAACTCCCTTCCACCATCTGTGGTTGCAGTGGGAAATGTAGCTAATTCAAAATAAAATCCTAATGGACATCTTATTGAACACAATATCAGGGATATAGGAAATTGTCAGGACATAATACTTACACATGCCCACACAGGTTGGACTGAATGGACTTTATTCAACCTTGACAACTATGTATATTTGTGTAACTCTGTGTACACACACTGATCAGCCATAACATTCTGAACACCCACCATGACCTGTCGAGGCATAGACTCCAATAGACCTCTGAAGGTATGCTGTGGTATCTGGCATCAAACCATCAGTAGCAGATTATTTAAGTCCTGCAAGTGGGGCCTCCATGGATTGGACTTGTTTTTCCAGCATATCCCACAGATGCTCAATTGTATTGAGAATTTGGAGGCCAGGTCAACACCTTGAACTTGTCTCATTCCTAAACCATTCTTGAATTCATCAGACCGGGTCACCTTCTTTCATTGCTCTGTGGTCTATTTTTGATGCTCAGTGCCCATTGTAGGCACTTTTGGATGTGGACAGCATTGGACACCCTGACTACAGCCCCTATACCCAATACACTGTGTGTTCTAACACCTTTCTATCAGAACCATCTTTAACTTTTTCAGAAATTTGACCTACAGAAACTCTTCCACTGGATCGGACTAAATGGACCAGCCTTTGCTCCCTATGTTCATCAATGAGCCTTGGGCGACCATGACATACCTCCTAACTCTTTGAGATGGGAACAAGGGACACCTATTAGCAAACGCATATAGACATAGGACACGCCTCCTGCCACGCCCCTTTAAAGGAGAATTATAAAAAAAAAAAAAAGATTAGTTAAACCCACAAGGACTTTTTTTTTACCACTACTATTCCTTTATATTGTTTTTTGGAATTTACAAATGCAGCAATTTAGAAATTGGATGAAAGGTTTAGCATTAGGAAACACTTTTTGAAAGATAACTAGTGCACTATATATACAACTATATAGATCAGACCAAAATGAGGGACAAATGAGGAGGAAAGAGGGACAGCGGGACATTGCTCCAAATCAGGGACAGTCCCTCGAAATCAGGGACAGTTTGGAGCAATGCGCTCCAACAAAAAAATGACATGCCAAAAAAAAGCGGAAGTTCCATTTTTGGGTGGAACTCCGCTTTAAGTGGTTAAAGCGGAGGTCCGCCCCCCCAAAAAAATGAAACTTAAAAGCCAGCAGCTGTACTGCAGCTGCTGACTTTTAATAATTGGACACTTACCTGTGCCGGAGTCCAGTGATGTCCGCACCGCAGCTGATGTTTCCATCAGCTGTCGGGTGCTGTTGCCGCCATTGTGGTTGAGGAAACCCGGCAGAGTAGCCTTACGGTTTCACGCTGGGAACCCTACTGTGCATGCGCAAGGGCCCCGCTCCTCTCTCCTACTGGCCCGGCATCAGGGGGAGGCGGAGGGAGCTCCGTGGACTCCCGGAAGTGGGAACAGGATACCTCCCAACATTTTGAGATGGGAATGAGGGACACCTACTAACAAATGTATGAAGTCATAGGATACACCCCTTGCCACGCCTCCTTAAAGGAAAATGAACCAAAAAAAGGTTAATTAAATCCAAAAGGACTTTTTTCTACCACTACTATTCCTTTATATTGGCTCTTAAAATGTACAAATGCAGCAATTTAGAAATCGGATGAAAGGTTTAGCGCTGGGGAACACTTTTTGAAAAATAAAAAGTGCATTTTATATACATCTATATAGATTAGACCAAAATGAGGGACAAATGAGGAGGAATGAGGGACAGAGGGACATTGCTCCAAATCAGGGACAGTCCCTCCAAATCAGGGACAGTTGGGAGGTATGCAATACCTCCCAACTGTCCCTGATTTGGAGGGACTGTCCCTGATTTGGAGCAATGTCCCTCTGTCCCCCTCATGTGTCCCTCATTTTGGTCTGATCTATAGAGTTGTATATAAAATTTACTTTTTATCTTTCAAAAAGTGTCTCCCATTGCTAAACCTTTCATCCGATTTCTAAATTGCTGCATTTGTACATTTTAAAAGGCAATATAAAGGAATAGTAGTGGTAAAAAAAAGTCCTTGTAGATTTAATTAACCTTTTTTTGGTTAATTCTCCCTTAAGGGGGTGTGGTAGGGGGCGTGTCCTATGGCTACATACCTTTGTTAGTAGGTGTCCCTCATTCCCATCTCAAAATGTTGGGAGATATGGCTATGCACCTGTCAAAGACGGGTATTCTGTCCCCCCTGAAAGGTGCCAATTGTGACACTGCAGGGGGAGAGGAGACAAATGAAGAGAGAGGAGACACTTTTGGGTGGAGCTCCGCATGTAAAGGCAGGCGTCCCAATACTTTTGACAATATAGTGTAGATCAGACCAAAATGAGTGACAAATGAGGAGAAAAGAGGGACTTTGTTCCAAATCAGGGACAGTCCCTCGAAATCAGGGACAATTGGGAGCTATGTGGATTAAGTCCCATTTACACAGCAGTGATGTGGGGAAGATCTGCACATGGATCTGTGTTTATTTGTGTGTATTTAGGATGATTTGTTTTGCTCTGCACTTTATACACTGTTTATCTAGTGACATTTCACACAATGACAATCCAGTGTTCTTCTCCTCCTCAGTGATGACAATACAAGGCTTTGTCAGGGACTGCTCAGGGTGACAGCTGCAGGGTCATGTGACCAGGCAGGCAGAGAGGATCTCTGGGTAATGATGAAGGGGGGAGGGGGTGTCTGGGGCTCCTCCATGCAGGAAGCAGCAGCAGCAGAGATCTGTCTCCTGGTCTCAGGCAGTGTAAGTTGCATGTGTTTCCTCTATGTGTGTCCATACATTGATCTCCTCTATACTGATCTCTATAGGATTGCAGAGTTGTGTCCTGTGATCTGCTGGATCCCATCCATGGCTGTGCTGTGTGCTCTGTCAGTGATCCTTTGTGCACAAGGACTTTGGACCTGTCCTCCCTGGGCTCTGTTCTTTCACATATCAGGGAGGCGGTGGTGGTGGTGGAAACTTTCTTTCATTCTGGTAACGTGTGTTGGATCTGAATATGCGATCGTTAGTCTAACTTTAGACTTGCATTTAAACTGCTGCGACTCTGAAAAGTGATCTGTGCTTGTATCACTTTTCAGGCACTGAAGAGGAGATATGACGCCTCCTCCCCCCGCCTGTTTTAACCGTGCAAGTGCTGCGCCGTCACACGTGCGTTTACAGTTGCCATTTGATTGATAATGGGAGCAATCTGGTCCACACTATGAATCGCACAGGAAGCACACCAGATTCCTCTGCAATTCACATGCGATTCAGTGCGGTGCGATTTGAGGCTGTTCATTTTGAAGGGGCTCAAATGACGCTGGAAGTAGTGCGTGCGTCAATTTGAGAAACGCACTGCAAACCAGATCGCACGGTCATTTGGTACCAATGCGGTCCGGTGCAGGCAAACGCACTGCGTTCGTGACTTGCGTTTTTGGGGTGTCGTTAAGATTGCACTGACACCCACTGCAGATTGCAAGGGCAGTGCGATTTGAACGCGGTGCGGTAAATATCCGCGCATCGCGGGTTACCCACACCTAGTTCTAGTGTGCACCGGGGCTGAGAACCGCGCTGCTGGAAACCTTCGATCCATGTCCTTTTCCTGCACAGTGTTCTAAATGCACCGCATGTGCGATCTGCAGTGGGTGTTAATAGGTTCCTAATGACACCCCAAACGCAGTGTGTTTGCCTGCACCGGATTGCATGGTTGCAATCATGTGATCTGGTGGCAGTGGATTTTTAAAAGTAGTGCATTACTTTTGGTGTGATCCAGTGCGATTTCTAGCCTGCTCACATCACACTCAATTGCAGAGGAATCGTGCGATTCTTGGTTTAAACTGGCACTACAAAAGCATTGTTTGCTCAGCATCAGTGTTGGGTGGGGTTACAACCAGGCCACAGCTTACTATTTTTACTGCCCCCCACCCCCTGGCCACAAGCGTGAACCAGCCCTAAGGCTTGATTCACATCTATGTATGTTGCTTTTGAGCGTCTCTGCAGTGCTTTTTGCTATGCTTTCTGCGTTTTTGTAATTGAGTTTTTGCAGCGATTTGTGTCTTTTTTTTTTTGTTTGTTTACATTCACTGTATATATCTGAATGCTAAGGAGTGGGTCGGGAAGCCGGCCGCCACGTCCTTAGCAACGGATGACTCATCAGCTGTCAGCGGGCTTACCTGCTGACAGCTGAATGTAAAAAAAAAAAAAATTGCCGGCTAAAAAAATTTCACAAAAAAAACCAGTGTGGGTGCCCCCCCCCCCCCCCCCAGTCAATACCAGGCCCTTCTGTCTGGTATGGATTTGGAGGGTCCCCCCCCCCAAATCCATACCAGACCCTTATCAAAGCATGCAGCTGGCAGGTCAGGAAAGGGAGGGGAGGAGCGGGTGCCCCCACCCCCCTCCTGAACCATATCAGCCCGCATGCCCTCCACATGTGGAGGGGAGTGGGTGCTTTAGGGCAGGGGGGGGAGCTCTGTGCCCCCCACCCCAAAGCACCTTGTCCCCATGTCGATGTGGACAAGGGCCTCTTCCCAACAACCCTGGCCAGTGGTTGTGGGGGTCTGCAGGCGGGGGTGCTTATCAGAATCTGGAAGGCCTCCAGATCCCCCCCCATGTCAGTGGATATCGGGTACATCGTACCCCTACCAATTCACCAAAAAAGCAGTGAAATGGAAAAAAAAAAAAAAAACAAGACGGTATTTGACAAGTCCTTAATTTAAAAAAAAATTCTCCTGCCGTCTTCTCCCGCCGCTGTCTCTCCCGGTGCCGTCTTCTCCCGCCGCTGTCTCTCCCGGTGCCGTCTTCTCCCGCCGCTGTCTCTCCCGGTGCCGTCTTCTCCCGCCGCTGTCTCTCCCGGTGCCGTCTTCTCCCGCCGCTGTCTCTCCCGGTGCCGTCTTCTCCCGCCGCTGTCTCTCCCGGTGCCGTCTTCTCCCGCCGCTGTCTCTCCCGGTGCCGTCTTCTCCCGCCGCTGTCTCTCCCGGTGCCGTCTTCTCCCGCCGCTGTCTCTCCCGGTGCCGTCTTCTCCCGCCGCTGTCTCTCCCGGTGCCGTCTTCTCCCGCCGCTGTCTCTCCCGGTGCCGTCTTCTCCCGCCGCTGTCTCTCCCGGTGCCGTCTTCTCCCGCCGCTGTCTCCCCCGGTGCCGTCTTCTCCCGCCGCTGTCTCTCCCGGTGCCGTCTTCTCCCGCCGCTGTCTCTCCCGGTGCCGTCTTCTCCCGCCGCTGTCTCTCCCGGTGCCGTCTTCTCCCGCCGCTGTCTCTCCCGGTGCCGTCTTCTCCCGCCGCTGTCTCTCCCGGTGCCGTCTTCTCCCGCCGCTGTCTCTCCCGGTGCCGTCTTCTCCCGCCGCTGTCTCTCCCGGTGCCGTCTTCTCCCGCCGCTGTCTCTCCCGGTGCCGTCTTCTCCCGCCGCTGTCTCTCCCGGTGCCGTCTTCTCCCGCCGCTGTCTCTCCCGGTGCCGTCTTCTCCCGCCGCTGTCTCTCCCGGTGCCGTCTTCTCCCGCCGCTGTCTCTCCCGGTGCCGTATTCTCCCGCCGCTGTCTTCTTCCGGTTACCCGCTAACAACAAAAAAGTCCGCTCTTGTCCTGATGCTGTCTTTCTCCGTTGTGACACCCCCCCCCCCCCCACTTTCTGACATCTCTTATGTAGCCATGGTGCATGGCCATCCAATGAGGTCACCCAGAGAGCCTGCCCCTTGTGATGTCACAAGGGGCCAGGCTCTCCGGGTGATGTCATTGGATGGCCATGGCTACATAAGAGATGTCAGACAGCGGGAGGACGTCACAACGGAGAAAGACAGCATCAGGACAAGAGTGGACTTTTTTGTTAGCGGGTAACCGGCGGCGAAGAAGAAGACCGCGTTGCAGGAGAAGACAGAGAGCTATTTTTTTTAATAAAGGACTTGTCAAAAACCGACTCCTTCCTCCCTTCTTTTTTTTTACCAAAAACTTGTAGAAGAATACATATTGGCCTAAACTATGGAAGAAATGTGTTTATTTTTTTTTTTTTTTTTTGTTTTTTTTTTAATATATATTTTTTGGGGATATTTATTATGGCAAAAAGTAAAAAATATTGTTTTTCTTTTTCAAAATTATTGCTCTTTTTTTTTTTTGTCTATAGCGAAAAAAAAATAAAACCGCAGAGGCGATCAAATACCACCAAAGGAAAGCTCTATTTGTGGGGAAAAAAAAGGGCGTCAATTTTGTTTGGGTACATCGTTGCACGACCGCGTAATTGTCAGTTAAAGAGACGCAGTGCCGTATCTCAAAAAAGGGCCTGGTCAGGAAAGGGGTAAATTCTTCTGGGGCTGAACGTGGTGGCAGCAGATGAGTGGATGCCCATTAACAGGCGCTGCCATGATGGATCTGAAATGACAGGTGCTCTTTAAATGTAAGAACTTATTCTTGCTGGTAGTTAGAATCTTAAATATTTGCAAACAAAATGAAGGTTTTCTATTTTTAAGCTCTTCAATACCGGGTACTTCCCCCCCCTTCCTGCCCAAACCAGTTTTCAGCTTTCATCGCTCTCACACTTTGAATGACAATTGCGCAGTCATGCTACACTGTACCCAAACTAAATTTTTATCATTTTGTTCCCACAAATAAAGATTTCTTTTGGTGATATTTGATCACCTCTGGGGTTTTTATTTTGTTGCGCTGCAAATAAAAAAAGACTGAAATTTTTGAAAACAAATGTTTTTTCTTCGTTTCTGGTACAAAACGTTGAAAATAAGTTTTCTCCTTCACTGACGGGCACTGATGAGGCAGCACTTATGGGCACTGATAGGCAGCACTGATCAGGAGGCACTGGCAGGCATCACTGATGGGCACTGATCAGGAGGCACCACTGATGGGCACTGATTGGCATCCCTAATGGGCATCCGTGGTGGGTTCTAGTGGGCGTCCCTAGTGGGCATCCTCAGGGGGGCTGCACTGATAATCAATCAGTGCAGACCCCCCCCCCCGTCAGGAGAGCAGCCGATCGTCTCTCCTCTACTCGTGCCTGTCAGCGCAAGTAAAGGAAAAGCCGATACACTGTGATTGGACACAGCTGATCATGTGGTAAAGAGCCTACAAACCCACTTTCCGGGCCTCAATTTGCTATATGGCGGGAGGAAAGTGGTTAATATTTGCAAACAAAATGAAGGTTTCCTATTTAGAATAATAAGCTGTCAGGTTAGTAAAACAGCGATATCAGAACCGATTCAATCATACAGTTTGTAGTGTACATAGATTTGCAAAACAATGGGCTAAAGGAATATTCCTGAACTTTGGTTTATCTCCTAGTTACTGTGAAATTGTGTGAATGCATCAATGCAGTGCATGTTATCTCGGCTTTACAAAAATGTAAATATTGCAGAATATACAGCCTCATGCTACATAACTAAGCTCCATTTCATGCTGAATAAACTAAATTATTCATGCATCTTAAAGCGGGATTCCTACCAGGAAATGTTTGTTTTTTTTAAAGTCAGCAGCTACAAACACTGTAGCTGCTGACTTTAAATAAGTACACTTACCTGTTCTGGGTGCCTGCGATGTCGGCCGCCCGAGGCCGACCCGTCCCTTGGCTCTCGGCACCGCCATCCTAACTAAGGGAAACAGGCACTGGAGCCTTGCAGCTTCCCTGCCAGTTTCCTACTGCGCACGTGCGAGCGCTCTGTGAATGGCCCCGTGGTTTTCTGGGAACACACACAGTTCCCATAAGGCAATGGGGCCGCTCACCGAGGAGCAGGACACGTTGCGGAATAGGAAGAGGCAGATTAGGAAGACTGCCTAGCAACAAGGGTTCAGGTAAGTTTAAAAAAACATTTTTTTTCAAATGTTTTTTTTTTTTTAATTTTTTTACGATTTTTTTTTTTTTTCATGCTGTTTTTTATTTTAGGGTGGCCCTCCACTTTGAATGGAAAACTATATTTTAGATAGATTTTTACTCCAAAAGCATTTTTTTTAAATAAATTTGATAAAAATAAAAAAAATCTGATTTAAATAAAAAAAAAAAAAAAACAGATTTTTTTAAAGTTTTTTTTATCTTAAAAATGATAGATTTTCATCCACCCTGCCTGACAGTGGTTCTAACCCCTTACCACTCCGAAGGCTCGTTTGCACCAGTTGCAGTTGAATGTTTTATATAAATGCAGCTTCCTAGCAGATTCGCTTAGGTGGGCTCAGACACGAGTTTAAACCCACCTGAGTTCATCCTTAATGGCAGTAAACACCTGACAGAGCTTCTCTGCCCCAGCGTCTCCTCTACATTTGTAATCATTTGAACAATCCTTTATATTATGTTCTATTGTATAATCCTATGTTCCCTTCTCTGTGTATTGCAGGGCACTCTGAAGAGGTTTCAATGGACTCGGATTGTTGCTGTGTGCATTCTGCAGGCGCTGTCCTCGGAACTCTGGTGACCTTCGTACTGCTGTGGTTGGGATATCGCCTGGGTGTCCTCTACCAACTCTTCCACAAGGTGACATTTAGGCCTCATTCACACGGGCGAGGACCGTACACAATTAACCACTAGACATCCGCGCTATGGCCGAATGACGGCCACAGCGCGGACCTACATTCCCGGGAGGCCGTCATATGACGGCCTCCCCTGTGCACGCTCCCTGCGCGCGCCCTGCAGGGCGGGCGCCGGGCGCGGTGTGATCACCGAGTCACTGAGACTCGGCTGATCACCGATCTGAGTAAGGGGCCGGTCCCGGCCCCTTACCATGTGATCAGCTGTCAGCCAATGACAGCTGATCACATGATGTAAACAGGAAGATCGGTAATCGGTTTTTTTTTTACTCGCGCTGACAGCGCGAGTAGAGAAAAAAGCCGATCACCGGCTCAGATGCCAGGGACATCGGTCCCAAAGAGGAAGCACAAAAAATTCCTCATAAGTGCCACCCAAAAGTGCCACCTAACAGTGCCACCTAGCAGTGCCCACAGTGCCACCTAGCAGTGCCCACAGTGCCACCTAGCAGTGCCCACAGTGCCACCTATCAATGCCAACAAGTGCCACCTATCAATGCTCACAAGTGCCACCTACCAATGCCCACCTGTAGTGCCAATCAGTGCCACCTGTCAGTGCTGCCCATCACTGCCACCCATCAGTGCCCTTTACTGCCACCCATCAGTGCCCATCACTGCCGCCTCATCAACGTACATCAATGAAGGAGAAAAATTACCCGTGAAAAATTTTTTATAACAAAATATATAAAAAAAATTCTGGTTTTTACATTTTTTTAACAAAAACTAAAAACCGCAGAGGTGATCAAATACCACCAAAAGAAAGCTCTATTTGTGGGAAAAAAATGATAAAAAATTCATTTGGGTACAGTGTTGTATGACCGCGCAATTGTCATTCAAAATGCGACAGCGCTGAAAGCTAAAAATTGGTCTGGATAGGAGGGGGGTTTAAGTGCCCGGTAAGCAAGTGGTTAATGAGCGCCTTGTTTATGTGGCTGGAGCTGTGTGCAGGCAGCCTGTGTCTCTCTATGGGGATGCAGTAGCTGTAAGGACACAGCCGCTCGTCCTAATGTGACAGGAGGGGAGGGGTGGATAAGTGACACTGAAAGCTCACTGTCTGCATCCGGGGTCACCCACCCCTCCCCTCCTGTCACATCGGTAAGAGCAGATGTGTCCTTACAGCTACTGCATCCCCATAGAGAGACACAGGGTGCCTGCATGCAGCTTCAGCTGGGTCCAGCCACATAAACAAAGCACTCATTAACACTTGCCGATCGCCTAACTGTAAATATACCGTATATACTCGAGTATAAGCCGACCCGAATATAAGCCGAGGCACCTAATTTTACCAAAAAAACTGGGAAAACGTATTGACTTGAGTATAAGCCTAGGGTGAGAAATGCGCAGCTACTGTAAGTGCAAAAGAGGGTCAACAATGCCCATTTGCAGCCTCACTGTGCCCATTTGCAGCCTCACTGTGCCCATTTGCAGCCATATTTCCCCCGAACTTCAAACTCGGTAGTTAAGGGTTCCTAGATGCCCCCTAGCTGCAGCCAAAATTTGGGGTCTCTGAACCCAAAGGGTCCCGAAATGTCATTGCTGCAGATGGACACAGTTGACTGATTTTGGGGCCCCGTATCTTGGGGCCACTTGGTGCTAGGAACCCCAAATGGTGTGCATACCAAGTGGAGCAAGCACTACAACATATCCAAAGCTGGGGTTTCTAGCACCAAGTGGCCCTGAGATATGGCATATGGGGCCCCAAATTCGGTTCGGAAAATGTCAAGCACTTTTCTGCAGCAGAGAATGACATTTTCCGAACCAAATTTGGGGCCCTGTATCTCGGGGCCACTTGGTGCTAAGAACCCCAGCTTTGGATATGTTGTAGTGCTAGTTCCACTGGGTTTGCACACCACATTTTGGGGTTCCTAGCACTAAGTGGCCCCGAGATACGGGGCCCCAAATTCGGTTCGGAAAATGTCATTCTTTGCACCAGAAAAGTGCTTGACTCGAGTATAAGTCGAGGGGGGCACTTTCAGCACAAAAAAATGTGCTGAAAAACTCGACTTATACTCGAGTATATACGATCCTTTGAAGTTAAATACCAGGGTTTACCGGAGCCGTTGATAAGCCCGGAAGCAGTCTGATCGGTGGCTGGGCAGGAAGTCAAGTGAGGGCAAGATAGTCCCCACTTGGCTCTATGCCCTTGGAGGACTGGAGCGACGTCTGACATCACTTCCGCCACTCGGGCTTAAAGGGATTTTTTTATTTTTTTTCTAAAGTCAAAAATACATTTTTTTTTTAATGTCATTTTTGATATGTATTTTTGTATTTCTGATTATATAATAGAGAGAATAATTAAAAAATTACATTTTCTTAACATTTTTTTTTTTTTTCGCTTTTAACCACTTCAGCCCCAGAAGGTTTTACTCCCTTCCTGACCAGAGCATTTTTTTTTACAATTTGGCACTGCGTCACTTTAACTGGTAATTGCGCGGTCATGCAATGCTGTACCCAAACGAAGTTTGCATCGTTTTTTCCCCACAAATAGAGCTTTCTTTTGGTGGTATTTGATCACCTCTGCGTTTTTTTTTTTTTTGGATTATAAACAAAAAAAAGAGCGACAATTTTGAAAAAAAAAAACAATATTTTTTACTTTTTGCTATAATAAATATCCCCAAAAATGTTTTTAAAAAACAAATTTATTCATCAGTTTAGGCCAACATATATTCTTCTACATATTTTTGGTAAAAAAAAAAATCGCAATAAGCGTATATTGATTGGTTTGCGCAAAAGTTATAGCGTCTACAAAGTTTGGGAAAGATTTATGGCATTTTTATTTATTTTTTTTACTAGTAATGGCGATGATCTGCGTTTTTTATCGGTGTTGCGACATTGCAACGGACAGATTGGACACGTTTGACACATTTTTGGGACCATTGACATCTATACAGCGATCAGTGCTATAAAAATGCACTGATTACTGTGTAAATGACACTGGTAGGGAAGGGGTTAACACTAGGGGGCGATCAAGTGTTCCCTCACTGTGTTCTAACTGTATGGGGATGGGACTGAGTAGGAGAGGAGACATATTGTATTTCCTACTTACTAGGAACAAACGACATGTCTCCTCTCCTCTGACAGCACAGGGATTTGTGTGTTTACACACACAAATCCCTGTGCTGGCGCTTGTGCACGCGTTTGCGACCGCCGGCCACGCACATTGGGTCCGAGCACTACGCCTCCTCTGTAACTCTAAGGCTGCATTCACACCTGAGCATTTTCAGCTCGTAAAACGCCCGAAAAACGCCCAACAAGCAAAATCCCATTCATTTTATTGGCACCTGTTCACATCTGAGCGTTTTGTCACCTGAAGCAAAATGCCTGAAAAAACGCCCTAAGCTCAAAAAAGAGCATGATCTTCTTTGGGGCAGATTACAGGTGTTTTTCTGCCTTTTACATTGATGACCTAAACAAAATCGCGGTAAAGAACGCGCGACTTTGAAACGCTCAGGTGTGAATGCAGCCTAAACAAGGTGACCTGCAAAAATTCTTCAAACATCACCTATGAAGGTTTTTAAGTACCACAGTTTGTCGCCATTCCATGAGTGTGCGCAATTTCAAAGCGTGACATGTTGGGTATCTATTTACTCAGCGTAACATCATTTTTCACATTATACAAAAAAAATTGGGCTAACTTTACTGTTTTTAGTTTTTTTTTTTTAATTCATTAAAGTGTATTTTTTTCCAAAAAATTGTGTTTGTAAGAACGCTGCGCAAATACAGTGTGACATAAAATATTGCAACGATCTGCTATCTGCTTATAAAAAAATATATAAATATTTATCAAATATTATATTTATAATATTATAAAATATTATCTATCTATCTATCTATCTATCTATCTATCTATCTATCTATCTATCTATCTATCTATCTATCTATCTATCTATCTATCTATCTATCTATCTATCTATCTATCTATATCTCTATCTATCTATCTATCTATCTATCTATCTATCTATATCTCTATCTATCTATCTATCTATCTATCTATCTATCTATCTATCTATCTATCTATCTATCTATCTATCTATCTATCTATCTATCTATCTATCTATCTATCTATCTATATATATATATATATATATATATATAAATATTTATTTAGGGGTTCTAAGTAATTTTGTAGCAAAAAATATAGATTTTTTTTGTGACATAAAATATTGCAACGATCTGCTATCTGCTTATAAAAAAATATATAAATATTTATAAAATGTTATATTTATAATATTATAAAATAAATAATAAATAAAAAGATTTTTACTAAAAAAGAACAAATGTCAGAAAAAGGCCTTCCTGACCAGGCTAGCACCTCCCCGACTCTATTACTGAATCGCGTTGGCTCCTGCATCGCATATATGTGAACCGGACTTAAAATGAAAAGAAAAATGTCACCTTTAGTTACACTTTTTAATGAATCGTACTGAACTTTGCACACACTAGTTCAAAGTGAAGAGGAAGTGAAAGGTTTTAGACAATGAGTAGAGATCATGTGAGAGGACATGCAGGACGATCGGTGACAATCCAAATCAGTAAATTGAGGTCAAGCTCAGAATGAAGCATTGTCTTAGAGCTGACCTCCGGCCTTCCCTTCAGTCTTGCACAGTTGTACCGCCTCCTCTCCTGTACTGGAATTGTTTGCTCTGATTTCACTGCACACTGTGAGCTCCTCCCAATGTGCATTAAGCAAAGAAGAGGGGCGTACAGGCTCTGGTGCAAAACCTTTTATTAACCACTTCCATATCGAGCCTATTTCTGGCACTCCTCTCCTACATGTAAAAATCATCTTTTTTTTTTTTTTTTTGCTATAAAATTATTTAAAAACCCCAAACATTATATGTATGTTTTTTTTTTAGCAGAGACCCTAGGGAATAAAATGGCAGTCGTTGCAACTTTTTATGTCACACGGTATTTGCGCAACAATTTTTCAAACGCGCTTTTTTTTTTGGAGAAAAAACTGTTTCATGAATTTAAAAAATAAAAACACGGTAAATTCAGCCCAATTTTTTTGTATATTGTGAAAGATGATGTTACACCGAGTAAATAGATACCCAACATGTCACGCTTTAAAATTGCGCACACTTGTGGAATGATGCCAAATTTTGGTACGTAAAAAGAGTTAGAGGAGGTCTGGTACTAGAATTGTTGCTCTTGCTCTAGCGCACGCGGCGATACCTCATATGTGTGATTTGAATGCTGTTTACATATGCAGGTGTGACTTGCGCGTGTGTTCGCTTCTGCGCGCAAGCACACGGGGGTGCTTTTTATTAATTTTTTTTTTTTTAATTTATTTTTACTTTCTCTTTAAATTTTGATTACTTTTATTCCTATTATAAGGAATGTAAACATACCTTGTAATAGGAATGGTGTGTGACAGGTCCTCTTTATGGAGAGATGTGGGAGGCTGGAAATATTGAGATAAAAAAAAAAAAAAAGACCAATTTTTCTATCTCAATAATTCCAGCCTCCCACATCTCTCCATAAAGAGGACCTGTCACACACCATTCCTATTACAAGGTATGTTTACATTACTTTTATTCCTATTACAAGCAATCAAAAAATAACTAAATTTAAAGAGAAAGTAAAAATAAAAAAATTAAAGTTAAAAAAAAAAATGACCAATTTTTCTTTAACTTTAATGTTTTTATTTTTACTTTCTCTTTAAATTTAGTTATTTTTTGATTACAAGCAATGTAAACATACCTTGTAATAGAAATGGTGTGTGACAGGTCCTCTTTATGGAGACATGTGGGAGGCTGGAAATATTGAGATATAAAAAATAAAAATAAAAAAAAAGACCAATTTTTCTTTCTTTTCCAGCTGAGAGCTCGGCTTTGTTTACTTTCACGCCCGGGCCTAACGTTGTGCCCGGGCCTAACGTTGTGCCCGGGCCTCCGCAGGTCATAGAAATGACTGGGGACCATCTGGTCACCGTAAATCTCTATGATCATTGAGCAGCGGCGGATTCTTTCTCCGGGTCGCCGATTGCACGGGCGAGCCCGGAGACACACCAGAGGGAGGCGGGAGGGGGGGGTGTCCATGGACATTCTATCAGAACCCCTGGGGCGTGCATCACACATGTTTCCTTTTTTCACTGCTGTGTCCTATGGGCACAGCCGATCACAGATTGGGGTAAAGGGTTAATAGCAGCGGCCCTTTACCTTGTGATCCTCCATGTCCAATCACAGCTGATCAGACTTGCCGGTAATTGGCATTCCTTTCCTCGCATGCTGTCACTGTGTGAGGAAAGGAAAGCCGATAACCGGCAAGGCTGACAGCACAGTGTTTACACTGATTATCAGTGCAACTTCTTTAGTGCAAATCAGTGCAGCTCGTCAGTGCTCATAAGTGCAGCTTTTTTAAAGATAGGTAAAAAGTAGCGCCCGATATCGAATGAAATGCAGAATAGAAGGTGAATTTATGATCGTTTTATTGAAAGTAGTGACAGGTGAACATGTTTCTGGGGAGCAAAGCTTGTCAGTGCCCATCAGTAAAGAAATATAAATTCCTTATTTGCAAAATCTTATAACAGAAACTAAGCAAAACCTATTTTCTTTCAAAATTGTTGGTCTTTTTTCATTTGTTTAGTAAAAAAAAAAAAAACCCAGTGGTAATTAAATACCACCAAAAGAAAGTTCTAAGGCTTAGCCTCGGTTCACACCAGAAGCGGCACGACTTGCAGGTCGCCTCACCGAGGCGACCTGCACACGACTGCCGGGGCGACTTGCAAGACGACTTCTGTATAGAAGTCTATGTAAGTCGCCCCCAAAGTAGTACAGGAACCTTTCTTCTAAGTCGGAGCGACGCAACGGTTCCATTGTACAGAACGGGAGGCGACTTGTCAGGCGGCTAGGTCGCCTGACAAGTCGCCCCCGTGTGAACCGAGCCTTAATGTACACGGGACGTTTTTACAACCTTTCCTGAACGATTTAACTTGACAGATAGTAACCCACGTTTAAAACGTCCATTTTGCCGCGTTTACATGCCGTGTTTGCGTTTAGAAGCCTTGAAAAAAAAAAATATATATTTTTTTCAAAATAGCCTAAAATGAAAAACGCCTGTAAACGAAACGCGGCTAAACGCGAGTTACCGCGTTTAGCCGTGTTTGGCATCTAAAACGCCAGAAACTACGACGTCTGAACTAATTTTTTTGCCTTTAAAGAAAAAGCCTATAAACGCAACTGCCTTAAAAGGACATTAAACGAAGCTGTGTACATGTACACATAAGATAACATTGGATGAGTTCAGGGGCAGCTGAATAAAGCATCCAACTGCCACTGAACGTCCGTTTACCAGCAGCCGTGTACATGAGGCCTATCTGTCTCCAAAAAAATTCATATGGGTACAGTGTTGCATGACCGCGCAATTGTCACTCAAAGTGCAACAGCACTGAAAGCTGGCCTAAGCAGGAAGGGGGTGAAAGTGCCTGGCATTGAAGGGGTTAACTTTTTTTTTTTTTGGCCAAGTAGAAAAATTACTTAGTCCGGTTCTGTGTTATGTTTTTTTTTTTCTTTTCTGCTTAAAATTAATTTAATTGTTCAGTCTTCTGGATTTCCTTATGTGGTCATTTCAAACATGCAACATCATTTTGGGATCTTCAGATAGCTGAAGAATCTAATAAAATCTTACTTTTCTAATAAAGTTTCTTCCCCTTGGTGTAGAAATGATTGGACCGGTACCGACCCGTATGTTACATTTCTTGTCTGCTCTGCTGTCTTTTTGCAGGTAGAAACTCAGAGTCCTCGCCATGGAGGAGAGGTGGTCGCAAAAGTCTTACAATCCCACGGAGTGCGATTCGTGTTCACGCTGGTTGGCGGCCATATCTCACCCATCCTGGTGGCCTGTGAAAAGCTGGGAATAAAAGTGGTGGACACGAGGCAGGAAGCCACTGCGGTCTTTGCAGCCGATGCAGTGGCCAGACTCTCGGGTAACTTACTCTCCATTATTTAAAGCCCAACTTCAGCCAAAATGTTTTCTTTAGATTAAGGGAAGTACAGCTCAGGGAAGAGTTGGCTTTCCCTGTTTTTATTGCCATCTGTGCCCCTACTGGGGAGATTTCGCCTCACTTCCTGTCAAAACGGGAAGTAAGGAAAATCCCCCCTATAGAATCGCAAACAAAAACACATTTTTTAGCAGAGTAGAGGAGAATTAGAGTCTCTGATAATGCTTTTATTGCTGTTTTTGTGACAACTAGCTATTCCTTGCATTACAAGTAAAGACAGGAAGTGAGGGAAAATCTCCCCAATGGCTTCATGGAATTTTAACATTTTTCTAATGGGCAGGGCCACCATGTGACACTAATTTAAGAGGCAAATCAATATCATCTCCTTCATACACCTTTATTCCACAAAAGGCATGTCCACATACAAAGCACCCCCCAGCCAGACACTGCCCCTGCCAACGCGTTTTGTCACCTAATCGTAAGGAAGGCTACCCTTGTGATTAAAGCGGGGGTCCACCTATCTATCGTTTTTTTTTTTTTTTTTTGAGTTCATTCACAAACTTTTCTTCTCATGATTATCTACTCACATCTTCTGTGTAATAAGTCCGCCTGTGTCTGATTTTGTTGTAAAGAATAACTTATAAAATTCACTGAAGGCAGTTTCCATCTTCATTGTGGGCATTTGAAGCCCACAAGCATGTATTTCCTGGATGCAGTGAATGCTGTGCTCCCAGCATTCACCGAGATGTTGTGATGACACTGTTGCACAATGCATGCTGGGAATCCAGGGGATTGTGGGAGGTCTGGGAGAGGCTAGAAACACGCCTACTCCCATGGGAGGAAAACCAGGAAGTGCTAAGAAGATTAGAAAAAAAAAGGTAATTACGGCGATTTAAATTTTTTTACACAGCATGTCAGCATCTAGGCAAGGAAGAGAATGCATAGAGATAATGTTCAAAATTTGGGTGGAACCCCGCTTTAAGCATTTAACCACTTCCCACCAGGAGGGCGTACATGGACGTCCTCTTATTTTCAGCGGTTATACCGGGATGATGCCTGCACCTACAGGCATCAACCTGGTATCGTTCTCTTCAGCCGGGGATTCCCTGCACCGTACGAACAATCATAGTGGCAGTTGAGCCACGTGATTGTTCTTACGGGTGGCGGGAGGGGACGTCCCCCCTCTCGCCGCCCTTCTGTGCTTCTACCGGCTCGCCTGTGCGATACACGAGCCGGAGAAGGAATCCACCGGCGCTGGAAGTTGACCATAGAGATTTCCGGGGAACAGATGGTCCCCAGTCATCTCTATGACTCTCGGAGGCCCGGGAGCGACGTTATGATGTCACGCCCGGCCTGGCAGTTGTAAATACTGTCATATACTCGGCTGGAAAGCTGAGATCGTCCTGTTTTTTTATTTTTTATTTTATTTTAGGCTTTCCAGCCTGGAGGAGAGATGTGGGGTCTTATTGACCACAGATCTCTCCGTAAAGAGGACCTGTCAGGCACTATTCCTATTACAAGGGATGTTTACATACTAGCTCATTATGCCTTTGTCTTGCAGGTTTTTTTTTTTTTAAGATTTTTTTTAAATGGGTTTACAACCACTTTAAAGCGTTGCCTATGGAGATTTTTGAGTTCGGAAGTAAATTTCTGCCAAAAAAAATTATGATTTTCACATGTAGGTGCGAAGTGCCAGAATTGGCTCGGATGGGAAGTGGTTAAGAGTGAAACACATTGAGAAAGGTTGGTCCTTAAGCCGGACTTTCCATTTGTGGAATAAGAAAGGTGTATGAAGGAGTTCTTACTGGTGTGCGGCCCATGATTACTACTGCCATGGATCTTGAGCACAGATGGGCTGTTGTGCCGTCACCCGGAGTCTCTGTAGTGGAGCGGAGGTGCAGGTCGGGAGCGGTGCTGTTCATCTTCGATGTGTTAACAATAATTTAAAGGTACCATACAATGCAAGACAACATCTTCTTGGAATTTTCTTGTGAACAGTTTTATTGTGTTTAGTGCTAAGCTTTGGATTTTGCAAGCAGGAAATAGGCCTTCCTGATCTCCTAAGCAGCCCTTTTGGTCCTTGTAGGGAACCATTAGTGTAGGATGCCCTCTGAAATGTTTCTTCCAGAAGTGTCGGTGGATTTCAATATTCTGTGATTTACTGTTTTTTGTGACGCAGGTACTGTCGGTGTGGCCGCAGTGACGGCTGGTCCGGGGTTAACCAATACCGTAACCGCCATTAAGAATGCTCAGATGGCCGAATCCCCGCTATTGCTGATTGGTGGAGCAGCTGCCACTCTATTGCAAGTAAGTAAATTCAATAATTCTTTTCTGTGACATTGGGGTAGTGCATTATATTTGAACATTTAGTCTGATTAGACCAGGGGTCTCCAAACTTTCTAAACAAAGTGCCAGTTAACTGTCTAGGGGGGGGGGGGGGGGGGGGCGCGAAATGTAGCCTGTGAGAGTAGAAAATGCCTTGGCATTATTGGGGGTAGACCATGTCCCTGACTTGGTTGGTCAGTGGGAGTAAAAATTACTTAGCACCTGTGGTCAGTTGGAGGAGGAAAAGTGTCCCACCATTGGTAAAAGTGGAAGGAATAGTTCCTCATTGTTGGTGTCAGTGGAAGGAATAGTGCCCCATCATCTGTATCAATGGGAGGAATAGTGCCCCATCATTGGTGTCAGTGGAAAGAATAGTGCCCCAACATTGGTATCAATGGGAGAAAATGCACCCCATCATTGATGTCAATAGGAGGAATAGTGCCCCATCACTGGTATCAGTGGAAGCAATAGTTTCCGATCATTGGTGTCAGTGGAAGGAATAGTGTCCCATCATTGGAATCAGTGGGAGGAATAGTTTCCCATCATTGGTGTCAGTGGAAGGAATAGTGTCCCATCATTGGAATCAGTGGGAGGAATAGTGCCCCATCATTGGTGTCAGTGGAAGGAATAGTGCCCCATCATTGGTGTCAGTGGAAGGAATAGTGCCCCATCATTGGTGTCAGTGGGAGGAATAGTGCCCCATCATTGGTGTCAGTGGGAGGAATAGTGCCCCATCATTGGTGTCAGTGGAAGGAATAGTGCCCCATCTTTGCTGTCTGTGGAATAAATGATGCCCCATCATTGTTTGCAGAATAAAGGGTGCCCCAATGTTGGTGTCAGTGGGAAGAATGGTGCCTCATCTTTGGTTATAGTGGAAGGAATAGTTCCTTGTATCAGTGGGAGTAACAGTACCCCAAGGGCCACAGTTTGGAGACCATTGAACTAGACTGTAACAGATAGTCATGCATAGTGCTGCTTACAGTGGCTTTTGGGTGGACACAGCATGGGTGAGGTCTTTTCTTATTAGGCTACATGCATATGGGTGAATTTGCCCGTAAGAGTCAAACCTTTGCATGTTTGGGCAACCGGGAGGCACAGGTGCACCATCCAGCCCCTCTGCCAGGAACCCGTCATACATTTATATTATAATACACGGTCTGACCTCACATTTCCAGCTTCTAAGTTCAAAGAGTTAACATGGCATTGACTGTCCGATTTTATATGACCTCTGACCCCCTGACACAAACTGAAGTGTCGGGCTTAGACAGAGTATTTAAAACCTTATAAGGTGTAAATAACTCCCTAAGTGTGTGTGTTCAAATGCACTTTTTTTGTTCACTTGGAGGTGTTCTGTACTCGGAGGGTGTACAAATGCCCCCCCCCACCCCCACCCCATTGTGCTGCTTGTGTGATTTGGCGTGCTGATGTTCTCAGATGTCTGCACTAAAATACAAGTCAGATTTTTGGCATTCCCTGCAACAAAAATTTCATTTTTGGTTAGATACTCCCAATAGGAAATCACATCTAAAAGGATGCAGACCCTGCCACTTTCCTCATTAGAGCCCTGCAAGTGCTGCAACTGAATAATCATTGTAATATCATTTCCATTGCACATGGACTCAAACAATCGACTATTTTTTCAGAATAACAAAAGGTAGGAATCAGCAACAAAGTTTGTTAAAATCCTTGCAATGTACATAGATCGCCCAGAGGGGAAATTTTATTTTTTTTTTTCTTAAAGTGCAGTTACTCTTTAACCACTTGCCACCCACCCACAGTACTTTCACTGCGAGCGAGGGGCAGCTACAGGATCAGCAAACGTACTGGTCCATCGCTGAGCACATGCATGCTAGCGCGCCCTCTGGGGTGTGCAGCGGCTTGATCACGTGATGGCTGTGAGTGGCTGGGGTATCATGTGATCGCTATGATCAATCATAATGATCACATGATTACAATGTAAACAAAACAGTCATAAATGGCTTCTATTCATGAGTGCTTGCTTGCTATTGTGATGCTGTGATTGGCCCACAGCTATTACATGGTATCTGACACCCACCCTGTACCATGTGATTAGCTGTAGCCAATCACAGATCACAATAGTAAACAAGCTGCCATAAAAGAAAGCCGTTCATGACAGCTAAAACTATTCATAGCATATTTTTTATATATTTTTTTTTTTTTTCTATTATAACAGTGATCATAAGCAATAACAGTGTAAAAAATTCCTGATCACCCACCCAGAGTAGTGCAGTGTCACTATGGTGACACTGAACTACTCTGATGAGAGTATGTAAAAAATAAATAAATAAATAAAGGTTTAAAAAATGTCTTTACAAAATTATTAGTATTTGTTTAGAAAAAATTCTATACTGTTACCAATCAGTATCCCTGATCACCACCACGCCGGTCATACGATGACGCTGTGTTGCACTGGTGACAGTATGTAAAAGAACAAATGTGAACAAAAAACAAATTTTATTTAATTTCTTTATTTTTTTTTAAAATTGTGACAAAAAATTACAACTTCAAAAAACTCGACATGCCTCTTATAAATACCTTGCACTTTCTCATTTCCAAAAAAGGCGCAATTTGGGGGATATTTGTTCTATCCTGGCATTTTAGGGTCTCAAGAATTGAGATGGGCCATCATAGTACATCAGGATTGATCAATTTTCAAATACGGTATATCCCATAGTTTGTGGACTCTGTAACTTTCACGCAGACTAAATAATATACACTGATTTTGGTTATTTCTTTTTACCAAAGAAATGTAGCAGAATACGTTTGGCCTAAATTTATGAAGAAAGATAATTAGCAAAAATTATATAACAGAAACTTAGAAAAATGTGTTTTCTTTTTCAAAGTTTTTGGTATTTTTTTTTTTCGTTGTTTTTGCAAAAAATAAAAAACCCAGAGGTAATCAAATACCACCAACAGAAAGCTCTATTTAGAAAAAAAAAATAATTTAAATGTCTTTTGGATTCAGTGTTGCACGACTGCGCAATTGCCAGCAGTGCTGAAAAGCAAAAAACGGCTTGGTCATGAAAGGGGGGTAAAACCCTCGGGGGGAGCAAATGGTTAAACTTCTACTGCTGCGCAAAAAAAAAAGAAAAGAGAAGTGAAACTTCATAGGGGTGGCAAGTAATCCCAGGATTTGTTAGATGTAATGCCAGAATCCCCAACAGGGGGTCTCATCACTGGGGCCAATATAAGAGAAGTGTGAGATTTACCCAGCAATGTCTATAGTACCCAGTGTAGAATGAAACTTTCATACACATGTCATGTATGTATCATGTAGTACACGTGGTCATGTTCTGTTTTGTTCTTTGTCCACCAGGGGAGAGGAGCTCTGCAGGATATAGATCAGATGTCGCTCTTCAAACCTATATGTAAATTCTGTGCTTCTGTCCGCACCATACGGGACATAGCGCCTATTCTGCGCAAAGCGCTGGCCGAGGCCCAGTCTGGAACACCGGGTGAGGAGTGCTGTTCATGTTACCTTGATATTATTACCTGTCCCATTTATTTTTTAATCACTTGACCTCCGGAAGATTTATCCCCGCCCCTTCCATGACCATGCCATTTTTTGCGATACGGCACTGCGTTACTTTAACCACTTAAGGACCAAGACTATTTTTCAAACTTGTTATATATATATATATATATATATATATATATATATATAAAAAAATAAATATTTTTCTGACACCCTAGAGAATAAAATGGCTGTTGTTGCAATACTTTGTCACACCGTATTTGCGCAGCAGTCTTACAAGCGCATTTTTCACTTGAATTCCAACCTTTGAGGGGAAAGGATCGGATTGTCTCCGCCACTACCAACGGCTCCGGTAAGCAGCAGGGTCGACCGGAGGAGGGGGGGGGGGGCGGGCGGCGGCACCTCTCCCGCCGCTGATAAAAGTGATTTTGCGGCTAATCCGCCACGGAGACCAGTTTTATCTCAAAGAAGACCTCCCACGGTTTAAGAAAATACCAGGGTCATGGCAACTATCTGCTGCCATAACCCCCGTGTTTACAGTCAAAGTACCGACGTATAACGACGGCGGGCAGACCGGAAGTGGTTAACCGACAATTTGTACAATCCCCGAATAAAATTGATGACTTTTTAAAATAGAGCTTTCTTTTGGTGGTATTTGGTCACCTTTTTGTGTTTTTTTTTTTTTTTTTTTTTTTGCGCTATAAAAAAAAAAAATGACCGACAATTTTGAAAAAAAAAACTTTTTTTTTACTTTCTGCTATAAAACATATCCAATAAAAAAAATTTAAAGAATCTAGTTTCTTTATAAATTTAGGCCAATATGTATTCTGCTACATATTTTTGGTTAAAAAAATCCCAATAAGCGTATATTGATTGGTTTGCACAAAAGTTATAGCGTCTACAAAATAGGGGATATATTTATGGAATGTATTTTTCTACTAGTAATGGCGGCGATCAGTGACTTATAGCGGGTTTGCGATATTGTGGCGTGCATTCTGACACTAATACAGCGATCGGTGCTAAAAATGTGCACTGTCACTGTATTGATGACAGTATCTAATCTTGTTTTGCAGGCCCTGTGTTTGTGGAATTTCCTATTGATATTTTGTATCCGTACCATTTGATCCAGAAAGAATTAGCACCCAAAGGTGCCCCTAAAGGAGTTTTTGGGAAAATCATTAATTGGTAAGTGTATTGTTCCTAAGGTTAAAGGACAGTTGCAGAGAGTGGAGGAATGGTGTGTGCTTGTCAGAAACCATGAAATCAGGCCGAGACAGAAGTACAGTTAAATCACACTCGTTTAATAATAAAAGTAAGAAGAACAAACGTAGTCAAAACACAGCCAAAGTTCAGTAACCGGAACGGATAGTCAGCCAAGGCAGAAGTCAGGGATCAATGTAGTGGAACAGTCTGGATCTTGAGCCAGAAGGGATGTTAGCAAAGCAAGTCTTTAAACAGGAATGCAGGAGATAGTCTCTGTGATGTTAACCAAGGCGAAGGCAGAGATCCTCTGGGCTGAACGGCTTAAGTAGGCAGGACTGACGAGCAGGATATCATCAACAGGTGAGTAACTGTGGAGATATAGGAGCTGGCAATTAGCCGACAGCTGAGCGGTCAGCTCAGAGAAGGAAGGGCTGAGCCCAGCCCTGACAGTACTGTGTCTTCAATTCTCCAATCCGCTGCCTAAAATTCCTGGGCCTGATTCATCTCTCTCTCTTCCTGTGGTCGGCCCCTCTGCTCACTTTCAGCCTACTGAAGTCCTACATCCATGTGTGTGTGTTTTTTGTATTTTTTTTTTTAATAGAAGATTGAGAACTGAGCGATCCCATGACCACTGATCACTCAGTTCTATGTCTTCTTGGAGTGGAGAGCAGTGACTGTCATTTGCCGCTCTCTCCTCCGCTCCTCCATTGCCCACTGAAGTGCCAGAAAGGAGAGGGGGGTGGGTGCAGCTTGTATCGGGCTCTCTGAAACCAGCTGCACACTGAGAGATTGAGCTATCTGTCCGGCAACTGGGTGTATCCCGACAATATGGAGTCTGGAGCGGCTCTGTGATGTCGGGCAACAGTGGACTGTAGCCAGCTGTTGGCTGATTCTGGGTCACAAGAGAGCAAAAGTAGGCGCACTTCTGTGACCCACAACAGAAGTATAGCTAATACTGGCTTTGCCCATACTTCCTTGTAAACTGACCACGCACTTATAGATGTGGGCTGAACAGAATAAAATCTAACAGATTCCTCCATCCACATTACATAGAAGACATGGACAAATCTCCCACTGTGGTTCTCCCAGCTGTCAAGATACCCTGAGCACTGCCTGCATCTAATTGGATGCAGGATCTGTTCAGCCAACCTTTTTCTGCCTGGCTCCTTCAAAAAAATTATTTATTTATTTATTTATTTTTTGATTGAGGGATGTCAGGCGGGAGGCGGCTGACCAGGCCCACCCACTATTTTCCCTGGTTCATCTGTGTATGGCCAGCTTTACTTTACAGTAATATCTTGGATTACGAGCATAATTAGTTCCAGAAGAATGCTTGTAATCCAAAGCACTCGTATATCAAAGCGAGTTTCCCAATAGGAAATAATAGAAACTCAGGTAATCCGTTCCACAGCCACTGCTTGTCTATGCAGTACCGCGTGTGGCCAGAGGTGCGGGGGCACCGGAGACACTGGGGAACGGAGTGTTTGCGAGTGTCACCGGCGCCCCCGCACCTCTGGCTAAATGCAGTACTGCACACCCCAGAGGCTTGAATCCTTCTCGTCTTGCAAGACCACGCTCGCAAAGCGAGTCAGGATTTAAAAAAAAAAATTAATAGTTTGTATTGTGAAACGCTCGTAAACTACGTTACTCGCAATCCGAGGTTCCACTGTACTTTTAAATTGTATGTATTGTCTTCCATATTAAACCCTCCCCTTTTAAAACAACCCATTCAGTTTAAAATAGAAATGAAAGGCAAAATGTTTGTGTATAGATATAAAAACATTATAAATACCTTTTTTTTTTTTCTTTTTATAAGTGATCACATTCCCTCTATTCTCAGCTGCATAAAAGCTGGGAGAGGAGAAAGAGCAGCACACTGGTCTTCCCAGTGAATGGCTGTGGGGGGGGGGGGTGTCAGGACAAGTCTAAACATTGGAGGAGAGCAGGTGTAATTCCTGGAGAACTGACCATGCTGTGCTCTCTTATCTAGTGTGGTCAGTTTTAATAGGAAAGCAGAGGGACTAGCAGGAACACCAGGGATTTCACATAAAGGAAGCAATACAAAGAGAACAGGAGACTTTCTCATACAAGTACATGGTACAGCAGGCACATATCAGGAATAAGAAGTGTTGAGTAAGGCAAAGATTAGAACATGGAGTGTAGTAACTTTAGGCAGCCAATCGCAGTTCATCTTTTAGTAACAGTGAGTCTGATTGGTTGGTGGGGATTGCTGTACTTTGCTCTGTGGACAGCTGTGCTCTATAAGTCCACAGATGTGACTATATAATTTTCTTATTGTTTTAGGTACTTGCAGAATCACCTGAATAATTTATTTGCGGGAGCCTGGGAGCCACGGGACACCTCGCCCCTTCCTGTCTCCATCCCTCTCGCCACCCCGGATCAGGTCTGCTGATACTATTACAATTTTTATCCTGTAAACCTTTTACCAGGAAGATATGAAAGTCGCCATTGCCGATCTTTCCTTCTGAAAAAATGCTTGTTTAAAGGCAACCATTAGTTGCTGCATTAGTGACTTCAGAACTTTGCACCATGACTTAAAGCGATACTAAACAGAGAAGGGTTACTTGCCGTAATTCATTCTCAGAAATTATTTATATCATGCCACCTTTTTTTTACATTTTTATTTTTTATTAATTCCTCTAAGTACCTTATTCCTGCAGAGTTGGAAAAGATCCTTGGGGGGGGCGCTTCTATTACTCTGCTGATGTGTGCTCTCTACAATGTGAGTCTGTGTCTGCACAGCCCTGAATGGTGCTGTGTATATACACCCCCATGTGTGACTCTCATGTGGCTTGCACAGATAAGAAAAAGCTGGAAATGAAGAGCTTAGAAGGGAACTGAAACTGGAGCATGCTCAGTAGATGACAACAGCTAGTGTACACAATCTCAGGCTGTAATGGGGACACAGAGAAGATGGGAAGGACAGCCGAAGGCAGGATCAACCAGATATATTTCAGTCTACCAAAACAAAAGCTTTAGTGTCATTGTGAGTATGAACACTCTGTCATATACAGTGAGGGGAAAAAAGTATTTGATCCTCTGCTGATTTTGTAAGTTTGCCCGCTGACAAAGAAATGATCAAGCTATAATTTTAATGGTAGGTTTATTTTAACAGTGAGAGAGACAGAATAATAACAAAAATATCCAGAAAAACACATTTCAAAAAAACTATAAATTGATTTGCATTTTAATGAGTGAAATAAGTATTTGGCCCCTTCACAAAACATGACTTAGTACTTGGTGGCAAAACCCTTGTTGGCAATCACAGAGTTCAGATATTTCTTGTAGTTGGCCACCAGGTTTGCACACATCTCAGGAGGGATTTTGTCCCACTCCTCTTTGCAGATTCTCTACAAGTCATTAAGGTTTTGAGGCTGACATTTGGTAACTCAAACCTTAAGCTCCCTCCACATATTTTCTATAGGATTAAGGTCTGGAGACTGGCTAGGCCACTCCAAGACCTTAATATGTTTCTTCTTGAGCCACTCCTTTGTTGTCTTGGCCGTGTGCTTTGGGTCATTGGGATGCTTTAATACCCATCCATGACCCATTTTTAATGCCCTGGCTGAGGGAAGGAGGTTCTCACCCAAGACTTGACAGTACATGGCCCCTTTCCTTTGATGCAGTGAAGTTGTCCTGTCCCCTTAGCAGAAAAACACCCCCACAGCATAATGTTTCTACCTCCATGTTTGACAGTGGGGATGGTGTTCTTGGGGTCATAGGCAGCATTCCTCCTCCTCCTCCATACACAGCGAGTTGAGTTGATGCCAAAGAGCTTGATTTTGGTCTCATTAGGCTAAAACACTTTCACCCAGCTTTTCTCTGAATCATTCAGATGTTTATTAGCAAACTTCAGACAGGCCTGTACATGTGCTTTCTTGAGCAGGGGGACCTGGCGGGCGCTGCAGGATTTCATTCGATCACGGAGTAGTGTGTTACCAATTGTTTTCTCAGTGACTATGGTCCCAGCAGCCTTGAGATCATTGACAAGATTCTCCCGTGTATTTCTGGGCTGATTCCTCACCGTTCTCATAATCATTGAACCTCCACGAGGGGAAATCTTGTATGGAGCCCCAGACTAATGGAGATTGGCAATTATTTTGTGTTTCTTCCATTTGCGAATAATCGCGCCAACTGTTGTCACCCTCTCACCAAGATACTTGGTCTTGTAGTCCATTCCAGCTTTGTGTAGGTCTACAATCTTGTCCCTGACATCCTTGGACAGCTCTTTGGTCTTGGCCGTGGTGGAGAGATTGGAATCTGATTGCTTCTGTAGATAGGTGTCTTTTATACAGGTAACAAACTGAGATTAAGAGCTTAGCACTTTAGGACCCCTTTCACACTGGGGCGGTTTTCAGACGCATTGAAAATAGCCTCTGCTAAGCGCCTAAAATTCACCTCCCATTCATTGAAGTGTGACTTTTCACACTGGGGCGGTGCGCCTGCAGGACGTTCAAGTCCTCCAAGCAGCATGTTTGGGGTGGTTTGGGAGCGATGTATTTAGCGCTCCCAAATGCCCTGCCCATTGGAATGAATAGGCAGCACTTTGAAGAGCCTAAAAAGCGCTTTGGAAGCGCTGCAACACAGGAGTTTTTAACCCCTTCTTTTTTTTTTTTTCAAATTCTTTATTTAATGAAAGGACACAAGACAAGCAAAGTGAAATGTAACATCTCGAAATCATGCATGCACAAGAAAACATACAGTGGTATAAACGTAGCCCCTTGTCATGTTCAGCTCAACAGAAAATGGAAAACTGCTATCCTGACATTAGGACTGTATCTGATCATGACCTCAGTCGGAACTTGAATGCAACCCACTTTTAGGCTGCACTAGAACTGTCGGAAGGTTCCGCAAGTCTTGCTCCTAATTTTCTGGTTTAATAAAAAGGTAGGACCGCATAGGATGCGGGGCACTAATAGTTACCCCTTACAACCACCGCGGCCCCACTAAGAACAGAGAGAGGAAGGTGGAGAAAGCGAGAGAGAGGAAGGAAGGGGGAAAACGTAAAGGGGGGGACGGGGGTGGAAGGGGAATAAAATAAAAGAAAAGGGGACATGGGGAGGGGAGGGCGCGGGACCACCGTAGCGCACCGAGGCAGCACGCGTGCCCCCCCCGCGAGTTGGAAAGCAGGATGGCAAAGCCAGTCGATCATATTAGGGTGGTGTATCTGTATAGTATAGTAGAACTATATCAGTTCCCCAAAAGTGTCTGGCCTTCGTCTGAAAAGAAGAAAACGTTCCAAATGGACCATTTTTTGGTGAAGCGTTCATTCTAGTGGCGGGCTGAGAGTATAAGGTCCTCCATTGTTTTGATTTCTTCTACTTTCCTAACCCATAAACTGATAGGAGGGGGTTGTGTGGATTTCCAGTACAAGGGGATGCAGGCTTTCGCTGCGTCAAGCAAATGGGGTATCAACGATCGTTTGTATGTTTTCTGAGATTTGTCAGTTGCATGTAACAGAAACAAAGCTGGGTCTGCCTGAATTGGGTATTCGGTGAACTTCTGCAACGTCTGCTGAATGGTTTTCCAGAACCCCTCCAATAGAGGGCAAGACCAGAAGATGTGGAGAATCGTTCCACATTCTCTCTGACATCTCCAGCATTGGTTCGTAACATCGGGAAATATTTTTTGTAGCTTTGCCGGAGTGTTGTACCACCTAGTAACTATTTTATAGTTAGTCTCTTGTGTTTTCGAGCAGATCGAAGATTTGAAAGTAAATTGGAGGATATTTTGTTTTTGTCGTGTGGACAGAGTGCAGTGTAGGTCTCTTTCCCATTTGTCCAGGCAACGAAGACGATGACCATCTAATGGGGTAATTAGCAACTGATATGTGGCTGACAGCATATGGGACGCGGCACCCTCTTCTGTGCAGTAAGTCTCTAAGGTGGTCAAGTTTTGGTCAGAGCTACTTGGGAGAGGTAGTGTTTTAAGAAAGTGACTGAGCTGATGAGCTCTCCAAAAATCTAGGTGGAAGGGGCCGTTTAAATCCGTGAGTTCTAACCGTGTCGGCCATCTACCATTGATCCTAAAGTGGGATGCTTGGGAGCGACCCGCAGCTCTCATTGCCCGGAAGACAGGGTCTGTATAACCGGGGACAAATTCTGGGTTACCCAATATCGGATGAAGAGGAGACCTCAATGACACCAGGTCTGCGCGCTTAAAAAGAGCAGCGCATATTTGAGTGGTAGTGCCTATTAGTGGGTGGTTTTTTACGTCTCTTGGTAGAGAATTATGACACCAAGGAGCTCTATTTAGTGGTATCTCGCATTGAGTCTGTTCTAGGGTGGTCCATAGTTTCGTGGATCGGTGTCGGTTCCAGTCAATCAGTCTTGTTAGGTGGATTGCTTGGTGATATTTACGAAGATCTGGGACTGCTAGACCCCCATATTGCTTAGGTAACATAATCTGTCGTCTGTTCAGTCTAGGTCTTTTATGGGCCCAGATGAAGTCAAAGAATACCGCCCTGACTTGGTCAAAATAGCTAGAGGGAATCTGGATCGGGAGTGCTTGGAGGAGATAGAGGAATTTAGGTAAGATGCACATCTTAATAATATTGCATCTCCCGAACCACGAATGAAGACCCGTTTGCCATTTGGTAAGGAGAGCTCTAACTTTGGTCAGCAGGGTTAACCCCTTCTTTGGGGTTAAAAGCGCCCCGCTAGCGGCTGAAAAGCACCGCTTAAACAGCACTAAAACAAGCGGCGCTTTAGCGCTGCCGCGGCCCCAGTGTGAAAGGAGTCTAAGAGAGTGCTTCTAATCTCAGCTACCTGTATAGAAGACACCTGGGAGCCAGTAATCTTGCTGATTGATAGGGGATCAAATACTTATTTCACTCATCAAAATGCAAATAAATTTATAACTTTTTTTGAAATGCGTTTTTTCTTTGGATATTTTTGTTGTTCTTCTGTCTCTCACTGTTAAAATAAACCTACCATTAAAATTATAGACTGATCATTTCTTTGTCAGTGGGCAAATGTACAAAATCAGCGGGGGATCAAATACTATTCCCTCATTGTAGCATGTAATGATTTTTATTTTTTAATTGTCTCGGTTTAATGACACTTTAAAGCGGAACTTCAATCTCTCAATCAACACGGACTATTTTTAATCCTCATGCTGCTAACAGTAAGTGGATAGGAAAGTATATCATATTTACCGTATATACTCGAGTATAAGCCGAGTTTTTCAGCACATTTTTTTTGTTCTGAAAATGTCCCCCTCGGCTTATACTCGAGTCAAGCGTTTTTCTGCAGCAGAGAATGACATTTTCCGAACTGACTTTGGGGCCCCGTATCTCGAGGCCACTTGGTGCTAGGAACCCCAAATTTGGTTTTCAAACCCAGTGGAACTAGCACTACAACATATCGAAAGCTGGGGTTCCTAGCACCAAGTGGCCCCGAGATATGGGGCCCCAAAGTCACTTTGGAAAATGTCATTCTCTGCTGCAGAAAAGTGCTTGACGTTTTCTGAACTGACTCTGGGGCCCCGTATTTTGGGGCCACTTGGTGCTAGGAACCCCAGCTTTGGATATGTTGTAGTGCTAGTTCCACTGGGTTTGCACACTAAATTGGGGTTCCTAGCACCAAGTTGCCCCAAAGTTAGTTAACTGTGTCCATCTGCAGCAATGTCATTTCGGGACCATTTGGGTCCAGAGACCCCAAATTTCGGCTGCAGCTAGGGGGCAACTAGGAACCCTTAACTACAGAGTTTGAAGTTCGGGGGACCTATGGCTGCAAATGGGCACAGTGAGGCTGCAAATTGGCATTGTTGACCTTCTTTTCCACTTACAGTAGCTGCGCATTTCTCACCCTAGGCTTATACTCGAGTCAATTCGTTTTCCCAGTTTTTTGTGGTAAAATTAGGTGCCTCGGCTTATATTCGGGTCGGCTTTTACTTGAGTATATACGGTACTTGCTTTAAGCTGGGTTCACAACTCCGACAGATGTTGCTCGCAGGAGGGATCCAATGCGCCCCTGTTCTCCGTTTTCAGAGCTGAATCGGGGCTGAATTTTTGCCTGAATTCAGCCCTGAAACAGAGCCAAAGACGCACAGCACTCCTGTGCAAGCCGCTCCAGAGCCGCAACAGAGATACGTGGACTGGCTCCATAGAGGGCCAGTCACAATCTCCTGTCATGCGAATTGGATGTGGAGAAATTCGCATAGGTGTGAACCCTGCCTTAAAGCGGAGTTCCACCCAAAAATGGAATTTCCACTTTAAGGGAAGATGACCCCCTGACATGCCACATTTGGTATGTCATTTTTTTGGGGGGGGGAACCCTCTAAAAAGAGGGTTCCAGCTCCCACTTCCTCCCAGGGCTCAGCGGAGCCGGAAGTCAGATCACCTCTCCCCCTCCCTCTCGGCAATCATCTGGGACACGTTACAGGTCCCAGATGATTGCCCGGCCAGTCACAACGCGTGGCCCGTGCATGCGCAGTGCGTGCCCGGCTGTGAAGCCACAGCCGGGCGCCCACAGTGACAATGCGGGCACCGCAGAGAGGAGGGGGAAGTGAGTGGGGCTTCGTTCTCCCGCATCGCTGGACCCTGGGACAGGTAAGTGTCTGATTATTAAAAGTCAGCAGCTGCAGTATTTGTAGCTGCTGACTTTTAATTTTTTTTTTTTTAAGCAGAATTCTTTTTTTTTTTTTTTTTACATTTCTTTAGTTCCTTCCTGGTTTATTGCCTAGGCAAATGATTTCATACATCCCAGGAGTCTTTGGAGAAGGGTCTTTCTTAGCTAAGCACATCATCTCCTGCTTGCATGTCTGAACAGATGAATGCTACATGAATCATCTGCCCTTACTCAAGATGGTTGCACCCAGGAATGCTAGAGGGAGACCCAGTGCATGTTGTACTTGGTAACGCTGAAATCCACTGCGGATCGGTGAGGTCAGATATTGCACCCCCTCCACCCGCCCACTGCTGTCCCAAGCCCCTTTATAATCTGGCACAGGTTTCCTGTATAGGATGACTTATCCCAATATTGCTAAGCTATTTCTATGCTGTTTCTTTGTGTATACAGATCCAGCAATGTGTGGAGTTGGTGAGTCGAGCGAAGAAGCCTGTATTCATCCTCGGCAGTCAGGTGACCCTTCCCCCCACACCTGTGGACAAGCTCAGGTAAGGGGTACTTGGCCTGACCTATCAGGGAGGCCAAGGGAAGACCGGTCTTGGAGAGCCAACATACAGTGGGGACCGAAAGTATTCAGACCCCCTTAAATTTTTCAGTCTTTGTTATATTGCAGCCATTTGCCAAAATCATTTAAGTTCATTTTGTTTCCTCATTAATGTACACACAGCACCCCATATTGACAGAAAAACACAGAATTGTTGACATTTTTGCAGATTTATTAAAAAAGAAAAACTGAAATATCACATGGTCCTAAGTATTCAGACCCTTTGCTCAGTATTTAGTAGAAGGCCCTTTTGATCTAATACAGTCATGAGTCTTTTTGGGAAAGATGCAACAAGTTTTTCACACCTGGATTTGGGGATCCTCTGCCATTCCTCCTTTGTTCTGTCAGGTTGGATGGTAAACCTTTTTCTGGACAGCCATTTTTAGGTCTCTCCAGAGATGCTCAGTTGGGTTTAAGTCAGGTCTCTGGCTGGGCCATTCAAGAACAGTCACGGAGTTGTTGTGAAGCCACTCCTTTGTTATTTTAGCTGTGTGCTTAATCTGAGGTCCTGAGCACTCTGGAGAACCATTATGTGTCGCTTACCTGACACAGGAGCCTGCAAAGTCACCGCTGTCCCCTCTTCCACGAAGTGTCCATCTTCCTTCCGGCGCTCTGACTGGCCGGTGCCGCGATGACGTCACTCTTGTGCATGCGCGCAGGAGCCGCCATTAACGGCAGGATCGCCGTTAGAAACGGCGCGCTCAGTGCGCCTGCACGGCGTTGGTTTTCATCCATGATATGCCTTTACTGGGCCCCATTCATCTTTCCCTTGATTGCAACCAGTCGTCCTGTCCCTGCAGCTGAAAAACACCCCCACAGCATGATGCTGCCACCACCATGCTTCACTGTTGGGACTGTATTGGACAGGTGATGAGCAGTGCCTGGTTTTCTCCGCACATATCGCTTAGAATTAAGGCCAAAAAGTTCTATCTTGGTCTCATCAGACCAAAGAATCTTATTTCTCACCATCTAGGAGTCCTTCAGGTGTTTTTTTAGCAAACTCCATGCGGGCTTTCATGTGCCTTGCACTGAGGAGAGGTTTCCGTCGGGCCACTCTGCCATGAAGCCCCGACTGGTGGAGGGCTGCAGTGATGTTTGACTTTCTACAACTTCCTCCCATCTCCCGACTGCATCTCTGGAGCTCAGCCACAGTGATCTTTGGGTTCTTCTTTTCCTCTCTCACCAAGGCTCTTCTCCCCCGATAGCTCAGTTTGGCCGGACGGCCAGCTCTAGGAAGGGTTCTGGTCGTCCCAAACGTCTTCCATTTAAGGATTATGGAGGCCACTGTGCTCTTAGGAACCTTAAGTGCAGCAGAAATGTTTTTGTAACCTTGGCCAGATCTGTGCCTTGCCACAATTCTGTCTCTGAGCTCTTCAGGCAGTTCCTTTGACTTCATGATTCTCATTTGCTCTGACATGCACTGTGAGCTGTAAGGTCTTATATAGACAGGTGTGTGGCTTTCCTAATCAAGTCCAATCAGTATAATCAAACACAGCTGGACTCAAATGAAGGTGTAGAACCATCTCAAGGATGATCAGAAGAAATGGACAGCACCTGAGTTAAATATATGAGTGTCACAGCAAAGGGTCTGAAAACTTAGGACCATGTGATATTTCAGTTTTTCTTTTTTAATAAATCTGCAAAAATGTCAACAATTCTGTGTTTATCTGTCAATATGGGGTGCTGTGTATACATTAATGAGGAAAAAAATGAACTTAAATGATTTTAGAAAATGGCTGCAATATAACAAAGAGTGAAAAATTTAAGGGGGTCTGAATACTTTCCGTCCCCACTGTAACTTGTCTGATTCCCAGCATGACATTGTTTTTGTTCTTTCAGAAAGGCTCTGGAATCCCTGGGTGTTCCATGTTTCCTGGGAGGAATGGCCAGAGGCATGCTGGGAAGGAATAGCCCTATCCATATTCGACAGAATCGCAGGGAAGCGCTTAAGGAAGCGGATGTCGTTATACTGGCAGGTAAGATTGATAGACCTAATAATCTTAAAGCGGAGTTCCAACCATATAAAAAATTTTTGTTTTTGGATGAATATAGTTTTTTAAATACTATTATTTATATGACTCACGTTTTAGGGATCGATTGCTGTTTTTCGATCATATGATTTCTTATATTCTTCTATCCCTGGCATGTTCCATATTGCTTGTGGGCATATGAAGCCCACAAGCACTATCTTCCGGGTTACGGTGCAGCTGAGCGACCAGCATGCACCGCTCTGTTCTCGCGCATGCACAGTATGTACGGCTCACAGCGCCGTACACTTCTGACATTGCCATCACAATGGAAGTGCCCGCCCTGTTGTGATGGCAAGGAAGATAAACAAACACATTTAAAATGGAGATTGAGGAAACGCCTTCAACACGTGACTGGCGTCATCGCGTCACTTCCGGTTTCGGAATATAGCGATAACGAGCGGTGGCCATCCACACTGACTCCTGGGAATTTTGACACATGGCTCCCAGGAGACAGTGCGCCACCGGATATGACGGACATATCCGCGGGTGGCAGAGACAGGAAGCTCAATTGGAAACTTTAATATCCAGGTAACCTTTTCAGAAAAAAAATAAAAAATTCCATTGCACAATGATTATGCTGCAAGAATGCTTTTAATAAAAAGTTAGAAATTTGTGTGGAACTCCACTTTAAGCCTGGGTTCACACATGCAAACACAGACATTCGCTGGTGCCGATCACATGCGATGTCTGTGCAATGCGAATTCAGCTATACAGTTGTATAGCTGAACTCGCATTGGATTCGCACAAAAAAGGTGCAGGAACTTTTTTTTTTTTTTTCCCCCGCACTGAAATCGGATCGCATGGGTGTTCTCACCTATGCGATCCGATTCCTGTCCGAATTCACAGTTCGCACTGCGAACCGATCTGGGCGTGTAATTAACTTTGTCTCGACACCCGCAGCGGTTCGCAGAGGGCAGTTTGAACTGCCTGTGGGTGGGGGGGAGATGCGATGTGGGAACCGGCACTGGAATCGATTTGGTTCCCACATCGCAATAGTGTCACTTTTGGTGCATGTTACATATTACACCCGTAACATGCAACATGCTCCAGCACTCCCCCAACCCCTAATCCCCACCACTGTGACAGCGGGTGGGAGGTCCTCTCCCCACAGCTTCTGTCAGACTTGAAATCTGCTCAGCTGTGCAGGGCTCTGGACAACCACATCATTCATTCACAGGGATCTGTAAATGAATAAACTACAAATCCCATCATCCACTGCAGCAGACAGCTTGTAGTTTTCAGCAGACTGCGAGGACGCTGATGGGCACTCTCAGAGCCCTTTCACACTGAAAGCGTCCTGGGCGTTGCCGGTAAAGCGGCTCTAATTTTAGCGCCGCTTTACCGTCGTTTAAGCGCCGCTTTACCGTCATTTAAGCGACGCTATTCAGCTGCAGTGGCAGTTTGCTGGCGGTATGGCGACTCTGCCTATTGATTCCAATTGGCAGGGGAGCTATAGGAGTGGTGTATTCACCGTTCCTATAGCGCTGGAAAGAGGCTGCTTGCAGGACTTTTTGTGACGCCCTGTCAGCACAGCGCCCCAGTGTGAAAGCACTCGGGCTTTCACACTGGTTTGCAGCTGAGGCTTTTTTCAGGCGCTATTTATAGCGCTAAAGCGCCTGAAAAACGGCTCCAGTGTGAAAGGGGTCTCATAGTCCACTAACGCTTCCTCCAGTTTTCTTACAGAAAGTCCGTACAGAGGTACAGAGGAAGAGAGAGAGCTGGAGAACGTGCCTGCAGGAGCCTGACATTGCGCCTATAATCCAATGATCACTGGTGCAATGCTGTGCAGGCTTCTGGGGGGAAAAAAAATAACAAATGCACATTTTCTTTTTCTAAAAAAAATAAATATATATATATATATATATATATATATATATATATATATATATATATATATATATATATATATATATATATATATATATATATATATATATATACGTATTATTTTATCCCTAAGCCCCCATTCTCACTGATGTGATTTGACAGTCGCATGACAAGTTGCACCCTATTGTCAGCAATAGAACTGTTCAAATCGGTGCAACTCCAACTTTGCGATGCTGCACCGATTTTGAAAAAAGGTTCCTGCAATTCTTTTTTTTTGCATAGACATCTGTACATGAAGTTGCACAGATGTCCGGCGAGTCGCACCTGAGATCGCACTGACCTGCAGCATTGAAATCGTGCGACTGTCAAGGGCCCTGTCAGCCCCCTCCCCCTTGACATTCTTCATTTGAAAATTGAGGAAACTTGTCAGCCAAACAATATTGATTGCACTACAGATGTTGCGTATTGCTGCGCATTCTGGAGTGAGCGCAATAACTCTAGGCCCATTGTTCACGGTTATGTCTAACCAGATAACCTGTAGGGGGCCTTTAAAGCATCACCTATGGAAAATATAGGGTACTAAAAGTTTTTATCGCTGTTTCACAGGCGCACACAGCTTTAACCACTTGCAGACCAGCCGCCGTCATTATACTGCAGCAGGTCGGCACGATCCCGAGAACCATCGTAGCTGTACATCAGCTCCCTTTAAGCGGGATAGCAGGCGCGTGCCCGCTGCACTGCGGGGGTGCTGATGCTTGTGACTGGAGGTTGTGATGACCGGCGGCCACGTGCGATTGCGGGCACAAGAGGCAGAACACGGACGTACCTGTGTGTGTAAACACACAAATCCCTGTTCTGTGAGGAGAGGAGATGCAGATCGTGAGTTCCTAATAGCTAGGAACCACAATCTCTCATCTCCTATAGTCAGTCCCCTCCACCTACAGTTAGAACACACACTTAGGGAACACAGTTAGCCCCTTGATCGCCCCCTAGTGTTAACCTCTTCCCTGCCAGTGACATTTAGACAGTAATCAGTGCATTTTTATAGCACTGATGGCTGTATAATTGTCAATCGACCCAAAAATGTGTCAGAAGTGTCCTATGTGTCCGCCATAATGTCACAGTCTCGATAAAAATCGCAGATCGCCGCCATTACTAGTAAAAAAAAAAATAATAAAAATGCCATAAATCTATCCCCTATTTTGTAGACGCTATAACTTTTGCGCAAACCAATCGGTATACGCTTACTGCGATTTTTTTATTACCAAAAATATGTAGAAGAATACATATCGGCCTAAACTGAGAAAAAAAATTGCTTTTTTTTAAAAAAAAAAATTGGTGATATTTATTATAGCAAAAAGTACAAAATATTGTGTTTTTTTTTTTTTTTTGCGCTCTTTTTTTGTTTATAGCACAAAAAACAAACAAACCGCAGAGTTGATCAAATACCACCTCTATTTGAAAGCTCTATTTGTGGAGAAAAAAGGATGTAAATTTTGTTTGGGTACAGCGTCGCACGACCGCGCAATTGTCACTTAAAGCGACGTAGTGCCGAATCGCAAAAAATGGCCTGGTCATTCAGCAGCCAGATCCGGTTCTGAAGTGGTTAAGGCTTGACAAGTTTGGTATCTATTTATTCAACACAACCTCGTCTTTTATATTTTGCCAAAAATTGGGAAATATATTACGATTACATGCCCTAAAATTAACTTGGGTCAAGTGGGCTTACTTTGTTTTATAAACTGTGCTAATATAGTGTCACATAAAGAAATTGGAACTACCACTCTTTTATTCTCCAGGGTGTCTGCTTTTTAAAAAATATATAATGTGTGGGGATTTTACGTAATTTTCCAGCCTAAAATTCTTTTTTTTTTTTTAAATGTGTGCAAAAGAATGTAAAAACAGCTCTGGCAGTGAAACGGTTAAAGGGATAAAATAAAGGACTGTTACATATATTGATGAAATGGATTGGATTTTTTTTTTTTTAATCTTGACCTGGAATACACTTTAACCATTTACCCATTGGGCACTTAAACCCCTTTTCTAACCAGACCAATTTTCAGCTTTCAGTGCTCTCACATTTTGAATGACAATTACTCATGCAACACTGTACCTATATGAAATTTTTTCCTTTTTTTTCACACAAATAGAGCTTTGTTTTGGTGGTATTTATTCACCGCTGGGTTTTTTATTTTTTGCGCTATAAATGAAAAAAAGACTGAAAATTCTGTAAAAAAAAAAAAAAAAAATGCATTTTCTTCTTTTCCTTTTATACAATTTTACAAATTGCTATTTTTTCTTCCTAAATTTTGGCCTAAATTTATGCTGCTTCATATCTTTGGTAAAAATAACCCAAATCGGTGTATATTATTTGGTCTGTGTGAAAGTTATAGAGTCCACAAGCTATGGTGCAAATCCCTGAAAATTATATTATATAAGGCGTACCCCCTAAGGAAATACTAAGGGACTTTTTAGGCAACTAATCAGCAAATATTTAGGAAAAAATATAGAAAATGAATGTAAAATATGTGGTGCATACAACACCAACAGTAAATTGCATATACGACATAGACAGAATCATATAACAAATATCCTTCAATGTTTAGCCCAGGGCTATATAATTTTTTTTCTAAATATTTGCTGATTAGTTGCCTAAAAAAGTCCCTTAGTATTTCCTTGGGGGGTGCTCCTTATATAATATTGTTTAATTTGGGATGTTGGCAACACGTGGGTCTTCTCGGTTGGATCTCTATAAACTAATCCCTGAAAATTGATCACACCTGATGTACTGTCGACCTATCTCATTTCTTGAGATATCAACAAGCCAGGAAAGTACAAATACCCCCCAAATGACCCCTTTTTGGGAAGTAGACATTCCAAGCTGTCTAGTAAGAGGTGTGGTGAGTTTTTTTTTTAAGTTGTCATTTTTTCCCACAATTCTTTACAAAATCAAGATATTTTTATTTATTTATTTTTCACACAGTATATGTGTACCACAAATTACACCCCAAAATACATTCTGCTAATCCTCCCGAGTATGGCAACACCACATGTGTGAGACTTTTACACAGCCTGGCCACATAGAGAGGCCCAACATGCAGGGAGCACCTTCAGGTGTTCTAGGAGCATAAATTACACATTTAATTTTTTGACTACCTCTTATGCCCCGTACACACGGTCGCATTTTCCGACGGAAAATGTATGATAGGACCTTGTTGTCGGAAATTCCGACCGTGTGTGGGCTCCATCACACATTTTCCATCGGATTTTCCGACACAAAGTTTGAGAGCAGGATATAAAATTTTCCGACAACAAAATCCGTTGTCGGAAATTCCGATCGTGTGTACACAAATCCGACGGACAAAGTGCCACGCATGCTCAGAATAAATAAAGAGATGAAAGGTATTGGACACTGCCCCGTTTATGGTCCCGATGTACGTGTTTTATGTCACTGCGTTCAGAACGATCGGATTTTCCGACAACTTTGTGTGACCGTGTGTATGCAAGACAAGTTTGAGCCAACATTTGTCGGAAAAAATCCATGGATTTTGTTGTCGGAATGTCCGAACAAAGTCCGACCGTGTGTACAGGGCAGTACACTTTTGAAGGCCCTGGAGCACCAGGACAATGGAAACGTCCACAAAATGACCCCATTTTGGAAAGAAAACACCCCAACTTATAATCTGTGAGGCATAATAAATCTTTTGAACATGTCATTTTTTCTACAAGTTTTTGGAACATGTGGAAAGAAAATGAAAACTTTTTTTTTTTCTTTTTATCCATTTATACAATATTTCTAACACAAAGCATGTACATAGCAAAAAATACACCCCAAAATAGATTCTCCTACTCCTCCTGAGTATGGCGATACCACATGTGTGAGACTTTTCCACAGTCTGGCCTCATACAGAGGCCCAGCAGGTGTTCTAGGGGCATACATTTCAAATCTAATTTGACTACCTATTACACTTTTGTGAGACACTAGTGGCATGGATGAGAACTGATGTGGCATAGATGAGGATGGATGAGCTGTGGATGGGGATGGCTGAGCATGGTTGAGCCATGAATGTGGATGGATAGTATGGATGGGATGACTGAGCATGAGTATGGATGGCATGGCTGGGTATGGCTGAGTATTGATGGCATGGCTGGGTATGGCTGAGTATTGATGGGATGGCTGAGTATGGATGGGATGTCTGACAATCGATGGGATGGCTGAGTATGGATGAGATGGCTGACAATCGATGGGATGGCTGACAATCGATGGGATGACTGAGCATGAATGAGTATGGATGGGATGGCTGACAATCGATGGGATGGCCGACAACCGGTGGGATGGCTGACAATGGATGGGGTGGATGAGCATGGATGGATGGATGAGTTCTGCAATGGGCACAGATCAGTGCTGTGGGCACTACAAGTCCAGCCCACAGCGCTGCTGCACCCGATCTCTCCCCTCGCACTGTACCGATCGGTACGGAAAGGGGAGAGAGGAACCGGGCATGACGCCAGTTTGTTTACAAGTGATCGCTCCGTCATCTGACGGAGCGATCACGTGGTAAACGGCCGCTGTCAGCACACCTACCTGGGGGTTGACTTACTAAAGGCAAATAGCCTGTGCACTTTGCAGGTGCAGTTGCACTCTGTAAATGCATTTGCTCCAGAGCTTAGTAAATGAGGTGAAGTTTCACTTTGAAAAAAATACCCAGTCACTAGACATGTGCACTGCTGAAAAATGTTTTCGTTTCATTTGGGGGTTTTTTTCCGTTTTTTTGGGTCATTCGTTATTGCAATTCATAAATTTGAAAACTTGAAAATTCGAAAGAGTAACTAATAGTAATGAACTATTAAATTATAGGTATTGGAAAACATTCCGTTCCCGAGTGTCTCCGAGCGTCTCTGAATGTTTCCGAGTGTCTACGGCGCCCCCCACCTCTAGCCCTATGCGGTACTGCATACATTAGCAGTGACACTGGAACAAATTATCTGAGTTCTCATTGATTCCTATGGGGAAAATTTGCTTTAATATTTGAGTGCTTTGGATTACAAGCATTCTTCCGCAACAAATTATGCTCGTAATCCAAGGTACTACTGTACCTATCATTTAATAGTTCGTAATAGCTTAAGTTATTAGTTATTATTTCAGATTTTCGCATTTTCTTGTTTGCGGATTTCCGAATTTATGAATTTGGGAATTTTTGAATGTAGGAGTGTATGAATTTCCGAATTTAGGAATTTTCGAATTTTGGAATTTTCGCATTTAAGAATTTAGGAATTTCCGAATTTTAGGAATTTTCGAATTTTAGGAATTTAGGAATTTCCGAATTTAGGAATTTCCGTATTTAGGAATTTTTTTGAATTTACGAATATTCAGAAAAATATGTTAAAAGGGTTTTCGTTAATTCGGATATTTCTGAATTAACAAATTTGTCGAATTTCGTTAAACGAAACCAATTGCACGTCTACCAATCACATGCAAGGAAAAATATATAAAAACAGCATTTTTGCCTGCAAATGATTGGATGATGGAAGTCAGCAGAGCTCCCCCTTATTTACTAAGCTTGGAGCAAATTCCCTTGCAGAGAGTGACTGCACCTGCACACGGCTCCCTGTCTGGTCTGTCTGCTCATAGAAGAATGCTGCCAGTTTGAGACTCTTGCCTAGACCGGGAGCTGACATAGAACAATCGGCACACATCAGAGTACCCGTCATACCTATTTATTATCCATGTAGGGAAGAATGCTGTTTGCAAATTTTTTATCTCCTTCCCAAAATCTCTTTTCACAAAATAACTTTCTTTCAATGTTTTGTGTTCTTCTTCCAGGCACTGTGTGTGATTTCCGCCTTTCGTACGGTCGCGTCCTGAACAGACGCAGTAAAATCATCGCGGTGAATAGAGACAAGTCTCAGCTTTTGAAGAACTCGGATATGTTTTGGAAGCCGGCTGTTGCTATTCAGGGTAATTCCTTTGTCTCACAAGCTGTTGATGGCCCCATATGAGGAACCTGATAAATGTCACTAACATACAGAATGGATTCCAGTCTCTTATTACACTTCAGTACACCATTGAGTCGTTAACCGCTTCAGCCCCGGAAGATTTGGCTGCTGAATGACCAGAGCATTTTTTGCGATTTGGCACTGCGCCGCTTTAACTGACAATTGCGCGGTCATGCGACGTTGCACCCAAACAAAATTGACGTCCTTTTTTTCCCACAAATAGAGCTTTCTTTTGGTGGTTTTTGATCGCCTCTGTGCCTCTGTTTTTATTTTTTGCGCTATAAACAAAAACAAGCGACAATTTTTTAAAAAACACAATATTTTGTATTTTTTGCTATAATAAATATCCCAATTTTTTTTTTAAAAAAGCAAAGTTTTTTTCTCAGTTTAGGCCAATATGTATTCTTCTACATATTTTTGGTAAAAAAATTGCAATAAGCGTATATTGATTGGTTTGCGCAAAAGTTATAGCGTCTACAAAATAGGGGATAGATTTATAGCATTTTTATTATTATTTTTTTTTAATAGTAATGGCGGCGATCTGCGATTTTTATCTGGACGGCGACATTATGGCGGACACATCAGACACTTTTGACACATTTTTGGGACCATTGTCATTTATACAGCGATCAGTGCTATGAAAATGCACTGATTACTGTGTAAATGTCACTGGCAGGGAAGGGGTTAACACTAGGGGGCGATCAAGGGGTTAACTGTGTTCCCTGGGAGGTGTTTCTAACTGATGGGGGAGGGGACTGACTAGAGGAAATGACAGATCGTGGTTCCTAGCTATTAGGAACTCTCGATCTGTCTCCTCACAGAACAGGGATTTGTATGTTTACACACACACGTCCCTGTTCTGCCTGTTGTCCCCGCAATCACTTGTGGTCAGCAGTCATCGCGACCGACGGCCACGAGCATCGACACCCCCGCGGTGCGGCGGCACACACGCGCCTGCTATCCCGATGCCGCAAGCTGACGTATAGCTACGACGGTTCGCGGGATCGTGCCGACCTTCTTCAGTATAATGAGGGCGGCTGGTGAGCAAGCGGTTATGGTGCGCCAGACTGGGAGATACAATGACATACAGTCATATGACAAAAACAAATTTTTTTATTACAAAGTTTAAAATATTACAATAAAAGCCCAATATACATCCAGACACATTATACGCAATATCCTTGCATATAACAAGCGATCAACATCTCTTTTATAGGCATGTAGAATTGATGCGTTTCGCTTGATTTGCCTTCTTAAGATCCACACTTGCACACAGAGAATAGATATGGCTAGAGCAAAGAAATAATAAAATAAACATAAAATACAAAGAAGTATACTGTACACTAGAGCTGCAGGATTCTGGCCAAAATGAGAATCACAATTTTTTTTGCTTAGAATAAAGAACACGTTTCTCGCGGCATAACATTATCTTTCACATTATACAAAAAAAAATTGGGCTAACTTTACTGTTTAGTTTTTCCTAATTCATTAAAGTGTATTTTTTGCCCCAAAAAATTGCAATTGAAAAACAGCTGTGCCAATACAGTGTGACATAAAATATTGCAACAACCACCATTTTATTCTCTATGGTCTATGCTAAAAAAAAAGATATATGTTTGGCGGTTCCAAGTAATTTTCCAGAAAAAAATATAATGTTTTTAACTTGAAACCAACAAGTGTGACAAAAAGGTTTAGACCCTGTAACGACACCCCGAGTATTAAAGGGGTTAAAGTTGTTTAGGACATTCCATACCCATACCCAAACACAAAGGCAGCTACCGAACACTTCCATCAGCCGAACAAGAAACCCATACAAATAATTTTCCCCCAAATACGAGACGAGGCTCTGTCTTGAGGTTCAGGCAGGAATCAACTCCTTTATTTTCACACATGGACACAACAAATAAAATAACCCAGAGACTCTTTCCCCCCCACCCTTGGAAAAGAGGGTGGGTTAAACTGTCCAATGACAATGGACACACAGGTCAGGTGTGTTCAAACTTCTCATCGGTACACAGTCTTATCAGCAGGGGGCTGCTGGAGGAATCCCCCCTCTCTCCATAGAGATACACATCCTGTGATCCAAGACAGACAGACACAATAGAACATTGGAATACAGCCCCACCCCAAACTAGCACAGCAAATAATGCACAACAGCATGAGACAACACACAATATATACACACAACATTGTGAAGCAGTAAGTATCTATAATATGGCACATACGGGGTTCCCAGAGTTTTGTGTTTTGGGGGGACATGGACTTGAATCCAAAGTAATATTACTTCCAGGGTCCCCAGGCATACAGCTCACAACGAGCACCGTTCCCCCAAATGCCAGGGCCCATAATCGGTCGGCAAAAGGCTGGCATTCAGTCCCCTCCAAAAGCCTCTGTCCCGGCTAGGTCTGTCACAGACCCCATTCACACTATTTGGTTTTCTGCAGATTTTTGTCTTCAGATTTACCAAAACCATATAATAATGAGGTCAAACGTTAATAGTTTCCATCTGTATGCAATCAGGCAGGCCCTTGCGCTACATAGTTTTGGTAAATCTGAAGACAAAAATCTGCAGAAAATCTAATATTGTGTATCTGGTCTTAGGATGGCCATACATTATACAATTTCCTTGTACAATTTTCCTTTAGATTTACCAAAACCATATAATAGGAGGTCAAACCTAAACACTTTTTCAATTTGTATGCAATCAAACAGACCCTTGCACTATATAGTTGAAGGTAAATTTAAAAGAAATTGAATAAGAAATTGAGTATTTCCAGCTTTAGACCCCATACACACTATTCGATTTTCTTCAGATTTTTGTCTTCAGATTTAACAAAACCATGTAGTGCAAGGGCCTGCCTGATTTCATACAAATTGAAACTCCTAAGTTTTGACCTCATATTATATGGTTTTGGTAAATCTGAAGACAAAAATCTGCAGAAAATGGAATAGTGTGTATGGGGCTTTACTCTTTAAGTGGTTAAACTTCCCTCATATACAGACCAAAGTTCATTCCTTTGATCTAAAGAACAAACCGTTACAATGTTTATAGTTAGCTCAGGAATGTTGTGATACTTGGCAGACTGCCTGTTTGGTTTTTTTTGACAGCTGTCGGCTTCAGCAGAGAATTCTCTGCATAGAAAGAATCGGGAAAATGCTTTAAGATCACGAAGGGGAAAAAAATTGCGATAATGATTAACGATTAATCGTGCAGCTCTACTGTATACACTGTATATACTTTTAGATTGTAAGCTCTAATGAGCAGGGCCTTCTGATCCATCCTGTATTGAACAGTATTGTAACTGTACTGTCAGCCCTCATGTTGTAAAGCGCTGTGCAAACTGTTGGCACTATATAAAATCCTGTATAATAATGTTATACTTATACTTTTGCAAGGAGAGTGGTAAGGAGGAGGGGAAAAAAAAGCAAGACGTGCGAAACGCGTTGACCCAGTCTGGCACACCTTAGCCAACCATCCGCCGCAGTTATACGGCTGCACAAATCGCCGTCATGGTACGTCGGTACCATAGACGGCCACTAGGGGGCGCATGTGCGCCACCGGAGGTGCGCGCCCCCTGCTCACCCACGGAGCCGATGCGAGCGCCCGCTGGTCGCGATCACCGCCGGGCTTCCGCAATCGCTCGGGGCACACCGAGAACCGGGATCTGTGTGTGTACACACAGTTTCCGGTTCTCTTAGGGGAGGACAGACAGTCTGTTCATACAAAGTATGTAAAAAGTACAAAGTATGAACAGCGATCTGTCATGTCCCCTCCCCCCTTCAGTTAGAACACATACTAGGATACACGTAACCCCTTGATCGCCCCCTAGTGATTAACCCCTTCACTGCCAGTGACATTTTTACAGTAATCAATGCAATTTTAATGCATTGATCGCTGTATTAATGCCAATGGTCCCAAAAATGTGTCAAAATTGTCCAATGTGTCCGCCATAATGTCGCAGTCACGATAAAAATCTCAGATCGCCGCCATTACTAGTGAAAAAAAAATTAATAATAAAAATGCCATAAAACTATCCCCTATTCTGTAGACGCTATAAGTTTTGCGCAAACCAATCAATATACGCTTATTGCGATTTTTTTTTTTTTACTACAAATATGTAGAAGAATATGTATCGGCCTAAACTGAGGAAAAAAAATGTTTTTTTTATATCAACAGTAAAAAATATTGCTTTCTTTTTTTTTTTTTTTTTTCAAAATTGTCGCTCTTTTTTTGTTTAATAGCGCAAAAAATAAAAACCACGGAGGCTATCAAATACCACCAAAAGAAAGCTCTATTTGTGGGAAAAAAAAGGACGTCAATTTTGTTAGGGTGCAATGTCGCACGACCGTGCAATTGTCAGTTAAAACGACGCAGTGCCGAATCGCAAAAAGTGCTCTGGTCTTTGGCCAGCCAAATGGTCCGGGGCTTAAGTGGTTAAAGTCCCATTTTTGGGGTTTTCCGCCTTACCCTGAGTGTTGACCCCTTTTGGTGGGACTTTGTTTGTTCACAGATCCCTATGAATGAATGGCACGGCTGTGTACGATGATTTAAAATGTGACAGCGGCTGCAGTGGAGAGGATCCCCTGCCCGCTGTCACAGGGAGGGCACTCGGGGTGACGGTAGGGGGCTGAAACATCTTACACTCTAAATACGAGTGTGACGTGTTCTGAGAAGTGGACTTCGGCTTTACCCTCTGATATATACACAGGAGCACTGAAAACGTCAGTATCTTATCCACACATGGTTGTAGTATATCAGACCTCCCGTGGCTCGCTGTGATTTCCTTTAGTCGCCTATTTAATTAATTTCTTTAGTTGTAATCCTGACCCTCCGATATACTTACTACATTCTGGTCTTCTTTATTTCCAGGAGATGCCGGTTCTTTCATCACCCATCTCGCTGAAGGACTGAAAGGATACACATGTCCCAAGGACTGGCCAGAGGGCCTGAAGTCAGGAGATGAAACCAAAGAGAAAGCCAACCAGTAATGTGTCCATATTTGACCTTTGGCCAGTTTCATTTAAGTTTCCAATCCTCAGAATATCTCGGTGGAGCAGCCACTCTAGTGTTCTGCTGTCTTTCTATACATCCTCTTTCAACGGGTTTATCGCAGGCTGTCACATTTTTCTTATTTAGACTACATGGGCAAAAGGTTTTTGGCAACCTGACCATCACACTTATATCAGCTTGCTGAGCATCTCATTCCAGAGTGGAAGAGATCAATTGCCTAAAATGGCTTTATATGCTGCAATATTAAAGTGGTTGTAAACCCTCTGGGACAAGTTTCACCTACAGGTAAGCCTAGATTAAGGCTTACCTGTAGGTGCTTGCAATATCTCCTTAACCCATGCGGTTTAGGCGATATTTGCAAAAAAGACTGTACCGATGTCTACGGCGCATGTGCGCCGTAGACAACGGGGCAGGCGCACTGAGCATGCCGTTGGTGAAGGCAAGCATGCCGTCACTGACGGCTCCCGCGCGTATGCGCCGGAGTGACGTTATCGCTACTCCGGCCACTCTCAGCGCAGGAGCAGCGATACCTGGAAGTCACTCCAGGTATCATGGCGCCGACGAAGGATGTGAACGAGGGTCGCTTCAGGGGCTTCGATCTCAGGTAAGTAATTTATAATGAGCTAGTATGCTATGCACTAGCTCATTATGCCTTTGTCTTGCAGGGTGCATGTTTTTTTTTTTTTGCAGAGGCTTTACTTCCTCTTTAATAGTGGTCATCACTAGAAACATCTGAATTTAAAGTGATGATAACGTTTTTCCATTTTTTTCAATTAAAATAACAAACATGTTATACTTGCCTGCTCTGTGCAGTGGTTTTGCACAGAGTAGCCCCGATCCTCCTCTTCTTGGGTCCCCTTATGCATTAAGATAAAAAGCCTTCTGTGTGCAGCAGCCCCCCTAATACTTACCTGAGCCCCATCTCTATCCAGGAGAGCTGCACGATTCTGGCCAAAATGAGAATCACAATTTTTTTTGCTTAGAATAAAAAGATCACGATTCTCGCGGCGTAAAATCTTTCACATTTATACCAAAAAAAATTGTGCTAACTTTACTGGTTAGTTTTTTTTTTTTGTTTTTTTTTAATTCATTAAAGTATTTTTTTTTTTTTTTAAATTGCACTTGAAAGACCGCTGCGCAAATACAGTGTGACATAAAATACTGTAACAACCACCATTTTATTCTAGGGTCTCTACTAAAAATATATATATATTGTTTGGGGGTTCTAAGTAATTTTCTAGCAAAAAAAAAAAATGATTTGAACTTGAAACCAACAAATGTCAGAAAAAGGTTTAGTGTTTAAGCAGTTAAACTTTCCTCATTTACACACAAAGTCTATTCCATTGACAAATTGTTACAATGTTTAGACTTGGTTCCACCACTAAAGAATGTTGTGATTCTTGGCAGACTGCCCGTTTTTTCTCTTCCTATCTTTTGATGGCCCTGGCTTCAGAAGAGCGGAGAGAATTCTTTGCATAGCAAGAATCGTGAAACGCTTTTGTCAAGATCGCAACAGGGAAAAAATCGCGATAACGATTCTTGGCGATTATTCGTGCAGCTCTACTATCCAGCAATTTCCACGAGTCCCACAGCCGTTTGGGACTCTCCCTCCTGATTGGCTGAGCCACAGTGGCGCCGTCATTGGCTCCCGCTGCTGTCAATCAAAGTAAGTTAGCCAATCAGAACTGTCTGATTGGACCTACGGAGCTGCGGCTCGGGTGCCCCAATAGCAAGCTGCTTGCTGTGGGGGCATTCAACAGGAGGGAGGGGCCAGGATAACTGAAGAGGCACCTGAAAAAAGGAGGATCCAGGCTGCTCTGTGCAAAAAGTATAGCATGTTTGTTATTTTTTTTTTTTTTTTTTTAAACTTTACAATCACTTTAATGCAGAGAATGCATTAAGGTAAAAAAAAAAACCTTAAGGCCCCTTTCACACAGGCGCCTCTGTTTGGTGGACTCCGCTAGCTCAGCAGGGGGATCGCTCTGCTGATCCCCACTGAGTAGGCGGATGACAGGTCTATCTCCCCTAAGTGTGCGGAGCAGAGACAGACCCAGTCCCACTTTCCTCCTATGAGGAAATAGCATAGAAACGGAGCGTCTGTCTGTGTTCATCCGATCCCATCCAATCCGATTTGCCAGATGGATGGAAAATACAACCACCATCCATCTAGATTTATCGGATCCAATAGCAGCGGGTGTCAGCAGACATGTTACCGCTGACATCCGCCGCTCCATAGGGGTGAATGGAGGATTCGATCAGGTCCACTTGAAAAACTGACGGGTGGACCTGATTGGATAGCCCCAAGGCATTAGAACCACTTTAATAATTTGGAGGAAGTGTCCACATTCTTTATACATGTAGTAGTTGTGATGGTCAGGTGTCCACAGGTTGTTGGGCATATAGTGGACCTACTTCCCTTATATGAATGTACTACCCTGTTTCTCCGAAAATAAGACCTAGCGTGATTGTCGGTGATGACTGCAATATAAGCCCTACCGCCCAAGTAAGCCCTACTAAGTCCTTGTAGGTCTTGTTTTCAGGGTAGGGCTTATTTTCAGGGAAACAGGGTAGGGCTTATTTGGGGGTAGGGCTTATATTGGAGCCATCACTGACAATCATGCTAGGTCTTATTTTCGGGGAAAGTACATTCATATAAGGGAAGTAGGTCCAGGGTAGTTGCCTGGCTTTGTGAGTCATTGATCCAGAATAGGTGTGCAAAGTTTTGGTCACACAGTGTATATAGGAAATGTCAAGAGATTAAGTCAGTTGTTTAACCATCTACATTTTAGTAAGCTTTGTGATTTTCCACAATAAAGAGTTGTCTTTTCACCCCAGGGGAAAATCTGAAGAGAAGACCGAGAGACACCTGAATCCCTTGAAAGTGCTCCATGTGGTGGATGAAGTGATGGCGGAGGACAGCATCATTGTTGCAGATGGAGGAGATTTTGTAGGGAGTGCGGCCTACATCCTTCGACCAAGAGGACCTTTGTGCTGGCTGGATCCAGGTAACTGCTACAGATTTTGAAGTACATGTGAGGCCAACAATGGAAGGTGTCTACAAGATGACCTGACCATGTTGTTGCACATTACAAGCAGATTCTGCCATTCATGTTTTTAATACAGTTTTAGACGAATGAACGACTGAATGTATTGGGTTATCATCAGCATTAACTGCTTACCGACCAGTGCACGGCGATATACATCGGCACAATGGCATGGCTGCGCAAATGGGCGTACCTGTTCATCCCTGCCGCATACTCCGTGACCGTGCCTGCGGGTCCCGCGGACTCGATGTCCGGCGATCATGTCATGGAGCGGCAGAACGGGCAAGGCATTTCCCTCTTCTGCCTAGTGACATGACAGAGATCTACTGCTCCCTGTCATCGGGAGCAGTAATCGCTGTCATGTCAGTGGTAGCCCATCCCCCCCATAGGTAGAATCACTCCCTAGGACACACTTAACCCCTTGATTGCCCCCTAGTGTTTAACCCCTTCCCTGCCAGTGTCATTTATACAGTAATCAGTGCATTTTTATAGCACTGATCGCTGCATAAATGACAATGGTCCCAAAATAGTGTCAAAAGTGTCCGCCATAATGTCGCAGTCATGATAAAAATCGCAGATCGCCGCCATTACTAATAAAAAATGAATAATAAAAATGCCATAAACCTATTTTGTAGAGGCTATAACTTTTGCGCAAACCAATCAATATACGCTTATTGCGATTTTTTTATTTTATTTTTTTTTTACTAAGACTATGTAGAATAATACATATCGGCCTAAACTGAGAAAGAAATTTCGTTTTTTTTAATATATTTTTTGGAGATTTTTTATTATAGCAAAAAGTTAAAAATATTTTAAAAAATAAATATATAAAATAAAAAATAATTGTCGCTCTCTTTTTGTTTATAGCATAAAAACCGCAGAGGTGATCAAATACCACCAAAAGAAAGCTCTAATTGTGGGGAAAAAAAGACGTCAATTTTGTTTGGGCGCAACGTCGCACGACCGCGCAATTGTCCGTTAAAACTGCGCAGTGCCGTATCACAAAAAGTGCTCTGGTCGGGAAGGAGGTAAATTCTTCCGGGGCTGATGGCTTGTAGTTCTCAGTGAACTACCAGGGCGTTGTTGAGCGATCTTGGTAGCTCATTGATTCTTCCTGTCATTTAGTAACTGCCTGCATGTGCAAGAACAGACCGCTACACAGGCCGTCTGCAGGAGCCTGAGATTGCACCGGCGATCTGCTGATCACGGGTGCAATGCTCTGTAGGCTCCTAATTAAAAATAATAAAAGCACTTTTTTTTTTTTTTTTAGAAAGGTGAGCTTATCCTTTTTACATGAGATTAAGGCTCAGTTATTAAACCTAAAATACTATGAGGATTGTTCTTTTCAAAAAAGTGACCATATTTTCTAGCTGAGTTCAATGAGATGTGAAAAATAAAGATCCTCATCTTTGCCTAAAGCTTCTTAACATGGAGCCTTATGTGACACCATCTATATAGAAGAACATATTATGGGATAGTGTGTTAACCTGCTCTTCAAAACATGGGACCTTTTCATAGAGCCACCTTCGGTAACCCTATTGCTTTTTTAGGCCTTAGAATTAATTCACACACATATGGATAAGAAAACTTATTAAAAAAACAAACAAAATAACACTTATTTGTAATTCAATGAGATTTGAAAATTACAGTCACATGACTGAAGATAAGGATCTTTATCCTGTTGTGTTAGCTTTGTGAACAAAGCCTGATGTACTAATCTGATCATGGCCATAGATGGATCGAAATTCAGTCGGTTCAGCAGGGACCGGTCTAATTCAATCCATTTATGGCTGTTCCCGCTTGACAGAAGTCAATCTAACAATCAACTTCTGTGGAACAGGACTGTTAAAACTCTCATTTGATCAGCACCTGCAGCACCGCTCAGTGTATTCTGACATTGATAGAATGGAACAGCACAGCAGGAAGGATTCCTTCATCCACCTTGCTTGTATGGCCAGCCTTAAAGTGATAATAAAGGCTTTTTTTTTTAAAATAATAAACATGTTATACTTACCTGACTGTGCAGTGGTTTTGCACAAAACAGCCCAGATCCTTCTCCTCTTCTCAGGTCCCCTGCCAGCGCTTCTGGCCCCTCCCCCCTGCTGAGTCGGATCACGGCTGGTAGCCATTCTTGTTGCATTATTTAAAATAAAATTATGACACTGGGGTCACTGGTTTGAATCCCAACCAGGGCACTACCTACCTGGAGTCTGTATGTTCTCCCTGTGCCTGCGTGGGTTTCCTCCGGGTACTCCGGTTTCCTCCCACACTCCAAAGACATGCTGGTAGGTTAATTGTCTCCTGTCTAAATTGGCCCTAGTATGTATGAATGTGAGTTAGGGACCTTAGATTGTAAGCTCCTTGAGGGACTGAGATGAATGTACAATATATATGTAAATTGTCAGCTCTATATAAGTACCTGTAATAAATAAATCACTGTGATAAAAACTTTACTATAATTCACACTGATAGATGAACAGTCTATATTTCTTTACCAAGATCAGTATATGTAAGAACCAATAAGATTCACATTAAACGTGTTGATTGTAGGTGCTTTCGGTACTCTTGGTGTTGGAGGAGGATTTGCTTTGGGAGCTAAACTTTGTCGTCCAGAATCTGAGGTATTGATATGCTAAACCTTTAATTTTCATGAACCTAATTTTAATTTTAATTTTTTGCTTGTCAGGGCTTTAGTTAGAGATTATGAATAGAGCAGGTGCAGATCAATGAGCTTAGATTTTTGTATTGACTCCTCCACATTTGGAAACAACATAGAGGAGATGGCTGAATACTATTCCCATTGCACTTTATAAAAATTCTATTGACCCGGCTGCTATGCTGATTTATTGGTTTTAATGCATTTTGAGTCACTGACCCAAAACAACAAACAGCTCAAAAATGGCAAAAAAAAAAGTATCAGAAGCCTTTACAGTGTCTGTTATTTATTATACTTCAGTTTCCATTGGCCTCGTTGATTACTTCAATGAGTTGATTACTTCAATGCCTTACTCCCAGCTGTGGCCAGTCTGACGTTGTGGGTCCATCTTCTTCTCCTCTGGTGGTGGGCAGTCCTTACTGCTGGCCAGCACAGCATTTTCGTAGCCTCCCTGACGGTATTCCCGAGTGTGGCTCGGGGTTAAATTTCAGCACCATTAGCGGTAACCCCGAGCCACACTCGGGATTACATTGCAGGATCCTGGTGCGATATAATTACCTTGTCCTCGGGATCCTGCGATGTCCCCCCGCTGTGTCCTCCTCCGAAGCCTCTCTGTGCCAGGCTCCGTTCCCTGCGAGCGACACACGGGGGCGGAGCCTGGCGGCAAATTTTTAAAAAAAGTGAAAATCATAACACATACAGTACTGTAATCTTACAGATTACAGTACTGTATGAAATTATTTCACATCACTTTTGTCCCCGGTGCTTTGTCCAGTGCCCTGCATGCAGTTTTATATTATATATACCGGTATATACTGTTCTTTCTGCCTGGAAACTTGAGATTGTCCATAGCAACCAAAAAGTGTCCCTTTACGTCAAAAGTGGCTTTAGACCAGCTAGAAAACAGCGATAGTAAATTAGAACACTTGCAGAATTGAGCAATAGTGAATCGTGGGGAAATGTATTTTATTATTATATTATTATTTTTTTTAATTATTTATATTTATTTATTATGTTATAATTTATGTTTTTGTGTTTTCAAACTTCATCATAGCCGGGATATCTACTAGACTCTTGGTGGACAGATTTAAGTGTGTTATTGTTAAGAATTACAGGCCTACAATATAAAACGCCAAGTTTCCATGCAAAATAATTGTATCGCTTTCAGCACCTAAAATCTGAAATAATCATACCGCCAGGGAGGTTAATGAATTCTGACTGCCGCACTTTCCAGGAGTACAGTAAGCTCAGGCCAGCGTGATGACATCACCTCAGTGGGTGTGCCCATGACAGCCTGGGCTCACAAAACGTGGATCCAATGACGCTGGGTGTCATTCAACCTGGAAGACAAGAAGGCCAATCAGGAATGGCTAAAAAACAGAAGTTCTTACAATATCTATGGTTAATCATACTTCTGTTTTCTGTTGGCCTTATTGGTTATTAAAGTCCAATCCAGGTTTTTTTCAATCCCCCTTCAATCTATTTATTTATTTTTTTGAATTTCAAAAGGCATAGTTATACAAAACAAAGCCTACTGGGCATACCCAGGCTTATACAAACACAATATAACCTTACAAAATAACTTGACACAAAACACACTTGGTATGGCAACCAATGCCCTAGGGGAAATAAATTTGCTCCACTGAAGGCACAATAAATACCATACAAAGGGGATTGATCCTACAGAGCTCTGAAGCTCAGAATTAGCTATAACCACTACCAAGGAAATAACACCAGAAGGGGAGGGCATGGAGACAGAAGCCACCATCTCCTTGGATACGGTCCAAACATCCCAAACCTTGGATATTTTTGTTTTGGGCATCCTCTAGACTCATATGTATATTTATACAATGATACCATTTTATTAATTATGGACTTCCAGAAATCTGATGTAGGAGCTTGAGGGGATTTCCATGTAAGGAGAATAGACTTACGAGCGTAGAACAGTAACAGTCCCAGCAGAGTTCTCATTGCTCTGGACATGGCCAGCAAATGAAGAAAACCCTGTATATAGATCTCAATGAATAAGGGTACCGAAGCAGTTGTGACGGAACAAATATACTTAGAGACATCTGCCCATAAGGGCCTAATGACTGGACATTCACAAAAAAATTATAAATATGGCTGGGTCCCCTGGACAACACCAACATTTCCATGGGTGTGAGTGGAAAATCCTTTGCAGTTTTTGGGGGATAAAATATACCCTTTTAAATTTGGATCAATCGATCTCTAGTAGAGACCAATTGTTGCATGGGATATTCCCAAATGTCCTCCCAGTCCTCGGAACCTCCCCGCACCAGCACTCTATAGGTTTGATAATGCCCTCATGTATATTAGGATGAAGGACTTTGTATATGGTAGATAGAGCTTTCACCAGAGAATTATCTCACAACAGAGACTCAATCCCCGAAACCATAAAGGGGCAGGTTAAGTAGAGAATTCCAAATGAAAAGCATTTTGCCCCCATCAATTTCTTAATGCCTTTTTCCTGCATTCTTGTGGCTAGTCCGCTGATGTTGTGGGTTCATCTTCTTCTCCTCAGTCCTTACTCCTGGACAGCACAGCACATTGTTAATGAACTCTGAGTGCCGCACTTCTCAGAAGTACAGTGAGCTCAGACCAGCTTGATGACCCCACCTCTGTGGGCATGTCCATGACAGCCTGGGCTCACAGGAAGTGGATCCAATGACACTGGGGGGGGGGGGGTGAGTCACTAAAACTGGAGAGTTAGAAGCTGATTGGCTATAGTGCACAGCTACACCAGATTTTGCACTCTTAAATAAATGAATCCCTGGGTGTCATTCAGCCTGGAAGACAAGCGGCACTGGACCTCAGAGAGGACGTTCTGAAGGGACAGCACCAAAGTAATGGTAAGTATTGCAGAGCTGCATTTTTATTTTAATACCTGCTGGGCCCTTCTTTTTTTGAAAGTATGGATTTAGGCTTTAGGCCCCTGAGCTTTTTTGCTTGTGATGTTTAATCTGGGTTATTGAATGCAGGATAATGTTTCTTTGTTTTGTTTTAGGTGTGGATTATATTTGGGGATGGCTCTTTGGGTTACAGCATTGTAGAGTTTGATACATACACACGCCATAAGGTAACCTTTAATTTGTCAACTGTGTTTAGAAAATTTAAATCTTTTAGTGTTTACACACAAATGCTATATGGCGGCCAATGTATGAGCATTGTAGTGCGTCAAGTTGTCAATGTACCCCTGCTATGTGCTATCAGTAATACTCCAAGTCCCTGTTCTCCTTTTTGACATAAATGAGAGAAAAAAACGCCATTGTTGACCACATTTTGAAAATGCTCTCTACCTGGCTGTCTCTGGCATCAATTCTTTTTGAGTGACTTGTCTAGGACAGTGGTCTCTAAACTGCGGCCCGGCAGCCAGTTGTGGCCCTTTGCTTGCTTTTATCTAGGCCCTTGGGGCACTATTTCACCCACTGTCACCAATGATGGGGGGGCTATTTCACCCACTGTCACCAATGATGGGGCGCTATTTCACCCACTGACACCAATGATGGGGGGGCTATTTCACCCACTACCACCATGATGGGGTGCTATTTCACCCACTACCACCATGATGGGGTGCTATTTCACCCACTACCACCAATGATGGGGGGGCTATTTCACCCCCTACCACCAATGATGGGGTGTTATTTCACCCACTGTCGCCAATTATGGAGTGCTATTTCACCTTCTGACACAACTGATGGGGCGCTATGCTCCCTGCAGACAAAAATGATGGGGCGCGCTATTGCACCCACAGACACCAATGATGGGGCGCGCTATTGCACCCACTGACACCAACGATGTGGCACTATGCCCCCCACTGAATTTTCTACTCCCACTGGTCATGGTCCAGCCCCCCTAAAGTCTGAAGGACAGTAAACTGGCCCTTTGTTTAGAAAGTTTGGAGGCCCCTGGTCTGTGGCATGTATGTGCAGAGACAGAAGCTTGAGAAGAAGCTTTTATATGATTCATTGTTTTGTGCATCAAAAAGTATTGAGCCAAAAGGGTGAGTCTGACCGCCAGGCAACTAGCATTTATACCTAGTTATCAGTATTACTGAGTGAGGAGAGTTTGTGTTGTGTGTCCCATACATACATCTTTTACATTTTGCTTTTGGTAACTAGCATTTTTAGATGGAGAAATTAATAATGACAGTACAAATATTTTTCTTAGTTTAGATCAGTAGTCTCCAAACTGCCGCCCTTTGCTTTGACTTTATCCGGCCCTTGGGGCACTATTTCTCCCACTGACACCAACAATGGGGCACCATTCCTCCCACTTATACCAATGACGATTGTTTGCTTCCATTGATGCCGGGGCATTTTCTACTCACTCTCTCCCCCCCCCCCCCCATCAAACTACAGTGTACTGCCCCTTTGAGTAAAAAGCTTGGAGACCTCTGGTTTAGACAAATGCCACCACTTTTCACATGAGTGCCAAGTCTATTGTAGATCCCAAAGTTAATGTGTGTGTATATATATATATATATATAGTTGTAAGCACCAGTCAGTACATATAACAGCACTCATTAGGATTTTATAAGTTTTTACATAGACATGTTACATAGTCTGGTAGAAAAAAGACACAAGAACATCCAGTCCAACCAATAAAAAGGAAAAAAAATTACACAATCCTATATACACAATCCAAAACCTGCAGTTGATCCAGGGGAAGGCAAAAAAAAACAGCAAAGCATGATCCAATTTGCTCCAGCAGGGAAAAAAATTCCTTCCTGATCCCCGAAAGCCAATCGGATTTTCCCTGGATCAACTTTACCTATAAATGTTAGTACCCAGTTATATTATGCACATTTAGGAAAGTATCCAGGCCTTTTTAAAAGCAATTTACTGAGCTGGCCAGAACCACCTCTGGAAGGAGTCTATTCCACATTTTCACAACTCTTACTGTGAAGAAACCTTTCCATATTTGGAGATGAAATCTCTTTTCCTCCAGATGTAAAGAGTGCCCCCGTGTCCTCTGTAATGATCGTAAGGTGAATAACTCACCACCAAGATCACTATATGGACCACTTATGTATTTATACGTTGATCATATCCCCCCCTTAATGTATGTAGTACCCATAGATGATATGCTCAATGTATTTAATGGACCTCTCTCCATTCACAGCTATGGATTCATTTAATAACTGCAATGAGTTAGGAAAGGGACCCTCTTTAGTTACTGTCTTAGAGATTACAATCTAAATATACTTTTAAAATCTTCTTATGTTAAAGCAGATCGTGATCCTTTCTTGTGCGAAGTAGATACTTTTTTTTTTTTTTTTTGTCTAACACATTAGGAGGATATTTAAAAATGAACGGTTTGGCTGTAAAAAAAATAAATAAATTTTTGCATAATTATAAAGCAATGCACTTTACTAATATGCGATGTGGTCTAACAGCTTTGGGAGTCCGAAGCAAGGGGATCTCAATAGAGAGAATGACCCAAGAAAAGAAGTCATGTGACCTACTTTTCTCCAATCACAAAGCTCTTTGGTGCAATAAACAGTTAGTAGGGGCACTGCTAGCTGCACATTGCAGCTCATGTTTTATGAATGGACCATAAATTGCAGGTTATGGAGTCTAACAGAGGGTGGATAGAGTTATTTGCTACCTGAATCTATCCCTTAGTTTGAGAAAGCGTTGAGTGAACAAGACCATGCTTGCTTTTTTTTTTTAATATATAATGAATGTTTTTACCTTTTTTGAATCCTTTGTTGTATTTGAGAGCTGCCTAACTCCTGCATTTACCTAGCAGCCATTTCCAGTTTACATGCACCTATTCCAGCAATGGCTGCATGTATTATTTTTTTTAGGGAGGGTTTCCTGATGATGGCAACAGTGAGCCATGCCTGCATAAAACCCAACTCTGGGCAGTTAAAATATTATTCCTTGCAGTGGGGCCGTGTCCACATGGTAGTGATTAATAGCTCATTTTGTCTAGAGGTGTAGAGAAACCGTTTCTACCTACCTGATCCTCCGCTACCCTGACGATCCGGGGGTGAACCGTCCCTCTGAGTCATTCCATCCAGAGCAAGGCAATGAACCCCGCTCTGGTCTTGATTACATCAGGATCCTAGACCACTAGGTCACAGGGGGGTGCAGAAGCTGCAGGGACCGGTCTAGCTGCAGGGAGGAGCGGAGGATCAGGTACGTACTGTATATATCTTTTTGTTGTTCCCCTAGACCAGTGGTTCTCAACTCCTGTCCTCGGGACCCACTAACAGGCCAGGTTCGCAAGATAACTGAAATACATCATAGGTGATATGATTTGCTGCTCAGTGATTGCAGTATTCTACTCTGCATCTCCCCAAGGTAATACTTAAACTCTGGCCTGTTAGTGGGTCCTGAGGACAGGAGGTGAGAACCACTGATCTAGACCTAACTGAGCAATTTAGCCTTTCAGTGAGGGCACAGCCCCACTGCAAGGGATAATTTTTTATTTACCTGGAGTTGGGCTTTAACATTGGTTGAAACAATCACTTGTAGTCTCCATCAGAAGCTACATGAGCTGACTATATATGTTTGGGAAGAAAACCCTCCATTTTGGTTCTTAACATTTTTGTGTGGAGCTCCAAATTTTTGAATTTTTAATCCAACCTTTTATACCGGTTGCTTGAGGTTTTCCGCAGAGGTCTGTCGGTGTATGGAAACAGCCTACACATCATCCAGATGTCCCATCAGGACAATAGTAGTAGAGTATTGTGACATTACCAATTATAGGTACCCAGGAAAATCCACCTAGGGTCCCAGCGCCATTCAATCTACTATCCTCTTAAGTTCATTCGACTGAAGTTGAAGACAGGGAGAGAGAGTTTTGTCACCCTACAACAGGAACAAGGACTTTCACGGCAGGGTCACCAGGGATTATGTTTTATGAAAAGCAGCAGATTTAATGAGATCAAACATGACTTTAGCTTGTTGAAGCTTATTTGAGGTTTTTCTTGATTTAAGTTTGCATATTCATTGACTTCAGTCGGGAAATAGTGGCAGAGCAGCAGAGAAACAGCAGAACGGTAAATAGCTGAGGAAAGTATATGTAATCTTTATGATTGACCTCTTTCAGACCCCTGTCCTTGCCCTTGTTGGAAATGATGCTTGTTGGAGCCAGATTTCTAGAGAACAAGTTCCTCTACTGGGAAGCAATGTTGCCTGCGGTCTGGCGTACAATGGTGAGTCTTCTCCCGCGTCTGCTTTAGTAGTAAACTGTTCCGCCTGTAGATATATGCTGGGATATATTGTACATATTTTGCTATGGATGAATCTTTGTTCACTGTGTGCCTTGAATACAAAGTCACTGTGCATGCGCTGGTGACATCATCAGCTACAACCGATGTGGATATCTTCTAAATGACGTAAGTTTTAAAGATTATGCACACCTTACTTGTAGGTATAAGTTTATAATAAGAGTTCACAACCGATTTAAGTAAATCTCCAGGCAAACCGCAAAATACACAATTCATAGTAAGTAGATGAATTCCAAAGCTGTTCCTTTTATTACTGTTATTATGATGCCCCTATTTTTTGTATGCAGTTCTTTAAACTGGTGAAACATGTACTATTTAACACCTCAAAGGAGAAGTACAGTCAAAGCTAATTTGGCTGTGCTTCTCCTGTGGATCACAAGAGTGCAGATCGTTCTGCACTCCTGTGACCCGATTTCAGCAGACAGCGAGCTGAAGCCCGCTGTCAGCTGACGCCACAGAGCAGGTCCAGGCTCAGAACAGATCGCGACCACGTGGTCAGGATCTGCCTACATGCCTGGACCGGCCGCCGGCTCAGCCTCTCACTGAGCCGCTGAGAGCCTGAGCTGGCTGCTCCCACCCCCTCCACAGCTCAGCGCTCCAGTGAGCGAGGAGGGGGCAAACCAGAGAGCCAGTGACTGTCAGTCACCGGCTCTCTGCTCAGGGAGCTCTGAGAACCGAGCGATCTGTGGTGTTAGATCATTCAGTTCTCAGTGTTAGAGCCGGCGGCGGACAGATGCTGCATCGGACAGATGCTGCATCGGACAGATGCTGCATCGGACAGATGCTGCATCGGACAGATGCTGCATCGGACAGATGCTGCATCGGACAGATGCTGCATTGGACTGATGCTGCATCGGACTGATGCTGCATCGGACTGATGCTGCACCCACCTAGGTAAGTATGATTCAAGAAAAAAAAACAAAAAACATTCCCATATTTCTCTTTTTAAGGTTTATTATTCTTTCTGTAAAATCTGATCTTCTAATAAAAATGTTTAATTAATAAAACATCAAACATTTCTTTCAATTGTTTGTATGTATGTGTGTGTGTGTGTATATGTGTGTGTGTATATATATATATATATATATATATATATATATATATATATATATATATATATATATATATATATATATATATATATATTTATTTTCAAAGGATTTATTATTCTGTACAGTTTTATTTGTTCACATTTCTTTTTTGTAAAGCGCTGCACAAACTGTTGACGCTAGATAAATCCTGCCCATCAATTAGCTGAAGAGTTGTCAGCCTCTTGTGTGCCTTCCTTTAGTTGGTCTTCGGGCCAACTTAACTCCTGTGAATGACTTCTGCAGATCTAATTGTCAGCCTAGCCCTTCTAATATGTGAAAACACAATTCCCCAAAGGATGTTGGGTACTTCCTGATCAGTACCCTAGAAAGGGTTTTTCCTATAACTATTGGTAACCTTTTATATTTTTTGCATTTGGAACCACCTTTAGTCCTTTGTTGTAGCATTTTACTGATTGGCTAGAATTAGATCTAGTCACTTGTCTATAGCCATGGCCACCCATGTAGCTGGTTTTAGTTTTAGTTTTTTAATTTACAAGTCCACTCCACTTTATATTGTTGGTATGCAAGGCTATCAGTCTCAAGCCCTATAGTTATGGCACTGCTGTTTTTTGCATTGTTGCCTCTCCTGGTTGTAAGACCATATCAAAAAAGCCCATTATTGTGTGTTTTTTCTTCAGATTACCATGTGGTGGCAGAAGGGTTTGGTGGAAAGGGTTTCTTGGTCACGCGGCAAGATGAAGACCGAATAGAGGACATCATCAAGGAAGCACAAGAGGCCACTAGGAAAGGGAAAGCCACACTCCTCAATGTACTAATAGGCAAGACCAATTTTCGGGATGGGTCCATCTCTGTGTAGAGGGTTTTTTTTCTTTTGTTTATGTTGAGGATTGTGAAATGAAAAAATATATTTTTAATAGCTCAACTTCTCTCATTTCTGAGTCTTCTTATTTCATCTTTTTTTAAGGTTGGCAGTCTCAGATTTAGAAGAGTCTTAGGAATGATTAGAAATACACTAGATTTTTATAAATTAAATTTTTCAACTTTTAATGGTAATAATTTTATGTCGCTTATTGCGGTTCTCTAAATCAGAGAGCCTCTGATAGTATGTACTGTATAATTGTAATGTGAAATGGTAAACATTTAATTAACTACATGCTGCAAATAAGGGGAGGAAAAAAGGATAGACCTTATGCTTGAAGTTTTCAGTTATGAAAACGTTTGTTTGCAGAAGACAATTTTCCATGCAGCCGCATTGAATAAAGGTAACTGAACAGTTGACTTTTGTTGGGCCTGGTTGTGCCGACATGGGCATATTAGAGCTGCGTGTGGCAGTCCTATCTTTCCCAATCTAAAGGACTACCACTGCTAATAAAACAGTAATTTGTGTCTTAAGAGAAGTCTTTACTGTTCCAAAAGCACTTTAGGCCAATGCTAAAAACTGTCTGTTTTGTGTAACCTCTAATTTATCTTCATTTTTAAAATGTTACCAATTCCTTTATACCAGTGGAAGAGAACTATGACAGTATTATGTCTTAAGCTTTGAGGAAGTTGTTAAACATAATTTTGGCCACGTGTCAGGAGGTGTGGCACCAAGCACACAGGAAAAAACTGAAGAAACAAGAATATTGACAAGTCTTTATCCTAAAACGAACTAGCAACATAAAATCTGTAAATCAGTGAGCAGGCACCATTAGATGCCAGAACATAGCTAGTAATAATTGTTAAGGCTCATTTGGACTTGTTCTGTAATCTGCTGAAGATATTTGGCTACTTATCCAAGTACCTTCCTTGATTCTGGTGAGTGTCAGGAACATACCCCAGGTTTTAATATATATATGACCAAATGTTTGTGGACACCTAGCCATAACCCCTATAAGAGCTTGCAGGACATCCCTTTCTCAAACCATGGTGATAAATATGGAATTTGCTCCCCTTTGTGACTTCCACTCTTGTTGGAAGGCTTCTATAAGCTTTTTAAATGTGTCTGTGGGAATCTGTGCCCATAATTTTTTTTTTAAAAGTCAGCAGCTACAAATACTGCAGCTGCTGACTTTTAAAATAAGGACACTCACCTGTCCCAGGGTCCAGCGATGTCGGCACCCGAGACCGAATCGTCCCGCGGTCCTCGGGTGCTGCCGCCGCCATTCTCTGTAAGGGAATCAGGAAGTGAAGCGCTGCGGCTTCACTTCCCGGTTCCCTACTGCGCATGCGCGAGTCGCGCTGCACTTCCTAACTGGTCCCAGCTGTCTCTGGGACCCGTGTGTGTCCCAGCAGACAGCGCGGTGAGGACGGGAAGAGGCGTAGACTCCCACCCCCCTCCCCCCTGAAAGGTGCCAAATGTGACACCGGAGGGGGGGTTCCGAAAAGCGGAGGTTCAATTTTTGTGTGAACCTCCGATTTAAAAAAACATTGGTGAGGTTAGGTAGTGCTGTTGAATAAGAAGACCTGGCTCTCAATCATGTTCCAGTTAATCTCAAAGGTGTTCAGTAGGGTTGAGGTCAGTTCCTTCACACCAAACTCATCAATCCATGTCTTTCTGGACCTGGTTTTGTATGCGGAAACGGTCAAGCTATAAGAGAAGCAGGTCTTTCCCAAACTGTTGCCACAAGGTTGGAAGCCCACAATTTAACAGTACCCTGAACTGTTGACAGAAATCCCAATAATTTGGAGAGGTGTCCACATACTTTTTGGGATTATAGTAGGTGTGAACGTTAGGTGACCACAAACATTTGCATACAGTGTAGGTGTATGGATGAGTAGCAAAATGTCTTCAACATTACAGGACAAGCCCAGCTGAATGTGGCTAACTACTACTAGTTACACTATGACCTGGACTACTGAGCACTTTCAAAGACTTGTCAGGACACATTTCTTCTTGTCCACCCATCTCCCAACTTAACTATTCAAATCGACCAAGTGACTTTTTGAAGGCATCGCATAATTGTTCACTTCAAACATTTAAACCTTCAAAGAAACAGACGCCTAGATCTATCTTTCACTTCCCTCCCTGTTTTGTAGGGGAAGTCCACCTTAAGCCTGTCTTTGGGCTCTTTTCTGGTGGCTTTTTTTTAATCAAAACTGAAGGTAATGCACACATTTTGCCTTTTACCTTTCTACTGCATATGCTTCAATCTTATAGCTATAACCATTACCCATCATAATGCATCCAACAGCTACATACATATGGGCATCGTTTATCTTTTGTTCCTAATGCTAACCATACGCTAGACTAGTTTTGGCACCACTTGAAGAAACCCTTGGATGGATCAAGGCAACCTTCCACCAACTGTTGAGAATATTTCACAGTTTTGATAAAAAAAATATGTAAGTAGTTTTGATCTGATAACTCCCCTTTTTAATTTGTATCAAAATGCCTAGTATGTGACCAGCGCTGGAGTTCAGAGGAGAGTGCTGAACCATGCATCATACAAAGATGTATGTTCACATCCTTTGCTTTGTCTTGGTCTAAGTTGCCTGCCTGTTATGGTGACCTTCTGGCTTAAGTACTTCTTCCTAAATCACTGACGTTGAACAAGTACCAAGATCATAAAAGAGTAATGTCCAAATGTCTTACCTGCATACATGTTGAGTGTCGGTAAAAGTGTCCAGGCCGTTGTGACAGTCCGGCAGCTAGATTTTTCAGAAGGAGAAGTCAGCAATGGCTGTCAATATCTTTTCTTCATGACAGGTAATTGTTAAAGCTACAGCACTGTGCAGTTTTGATATTGCTTATTCTAAAAGCCAATATTTTTTTCATTCTAGTTTTATTATTTTTTTATATTGTGCAACAATATATTGTGCAATAAGACCAGTTGCACTCTATCTAGAAATACAGGATTAAAACCTCGTTTACGGCAGAATGCATTCGGAATGAACCTTATTAAACACATACCGCATCCTTTCAGCCAGTTTGATAGGCTGCAATATGAATTGGCAGATAAAACAGTGGCAGCTTCTGCTGAGGTAGCGAGAATTTCCTATCTCGGGGAAACATGACTTACGAGTGAAATACCAAATATTTTTGAATGTCATTGGTATAATATTTTTTAATTATATTAAGTGAATTCTCTTAACTGTTCTGAATTATTATAATTAAGGATATATATAATTTTTGCAGCTGTCCTATTAACTAAAAATATAATTTTATTTAGTAAAATTATAGAAGAAGCTTAAAATGGACTGAATTTGTATTTGTAACTAACATAGATTTGAGCAAATTGGATCTGCATTACCGTTAGGGTAGTCATTCAATGTCCAGCAGGGAAAGTTCATAATTATAGTGCTAAAAGCAAGATAGAAACCACACTCTTTCTAAAGGTCCAGAGTCATTTATTGAGGTTATCTGGTACACATTTCACATCTTTGGGAGCTTAGTCAGATTCTAAAAGGTAAGAGGATGAGGTGGACTACCCCTGTACCAGATAACATCAGTAAACTTACGTTGGACTTTTAGGAGGAGAGTAGCTTCGCTCTCGCTTTTAGCGCTATAATTGTGAGTGGGTCACGGACCATTTGGAGCCAACCCTTTCAGCTGGTGGAGCGGATTTTGGAGGCTTGGAGCTGAGTGGTTGGGATTGTCTACAGGGAAAGCTCATAGTTTCTAAAATCTCTTTTGCACAGATAAGTTACTTACATGTCCACAATAAGGACATAACAAGCCTGGGTGACTTAATTCCTAACATAATACAGTGTATATACCTCCAGCCAAGAGATCTCCTCAGTCTCTTCCCTCCCAGTAATCACTAACTTAATCCAGCCATAGATGGAGCATTTTTCAATTCCCCCATCAACACAGTCATTGTTGATATGGGAATGCCTCGCGTGGAGCCATTGTGTTGAACACAGTGATTACTGCAAGCAGCTATAATAGTAAATAGTAAATGTAAAATCCGACAGGCTGGTTGTACCCAAGTTGATCGATCGATTCAAACTTGGATCCATTCAGCCAGAATAAGATGTGAGGTAAGGTACTGATGTTGAAAGAAAAAAACTGCTTCTCAGTTGTGTTCCAGTTCATCCCAAATGTGTTCAGTAGAATTGAGGTCAGGGCTCTGTGCAGGCCACTCGAGTTCCTTCAAATCAAACTTATTCAGCCTGCCGAAGTTTAAGCCGGCCGAGATTCAAAACGTCTATGCCCGGATTAAGACTCTTGAAATAATGTAAATTCCTGTCGTTTCCAAGGTGGGAGACAGCAAAAGGGGGCTGATTTGTGTGAGATACTTAACCCAGGATATAATCTACTGTACATAACCCATTTAAGCTTGTTGGGCAACCCATTCCAAACGCATGAGCATTAAAATGGATTTAGCCCGACCCATGCTGCTATACCCACTTTCGCTCACCTGGGAATGCATTCCACAAGATTTTGGAATGTGTCTAGGGGACTTTGGTCCATTCAGCCAAAATAATATTTGTGAGTTCAGGTACTGATGATGTGTTCAGTAGGATTGAGGTAAGGGCTCTGTGCAGCCACTCGAGTTCCTTCACAACAAACTCATTAAACCATGTCTTTATGGAGCTGACTTTGTGCACAGATATGCTGGAAAATGAAGGAGCCTTCCCTAGACCCATATTTGCTTGCTTATGTTTGTCTGTGAAGACTCCATGGCCATGTGCTTGATTTTTTGTACTTGGATTTGGAATGGGTTGTCCAACAAGCCCAGAGAGGTGTGTTGGTCAGGTGCCCACAGACTTTTGGCCATACAGTGAACTTACCCTGCCTACACGTAATATGAAAAGCATATTTGAGGCTGGGGCTAGTTTGAGTGAGATTAGGAGGAATTTTCAAGTTAAAACTTAGAGGAGTTCCGCCTGGGGAAAAAAATTAAAAGTCAGCAGCTTCAAATACTGTAGCTGCTGACTTTTAATATATGGACACTTATCTGTCCAGGGAGCCTGCAATGTCAGCACCCCGGCTGATTTTCAGATTGGCTGTAGGGTGCCGCCGCCATCGTCACTAAGGGTTCCCTACTGCGCATGCGGAAAGCACGCTGCGCTAATTGTCACGGAGGCAGAAGGCGGGGGGCTGAACTTCCGAGGCCCGGAAGTGGGCATAGGGACCTGTCAAAAAACAGGTCCCCGTTCCCCCCTCTCCCCTGAAAGGTGCCAAATGTGGCACCGGAGGGGGGGAGGAAGCAAATAAGTGGAGTTTTCACTTTTGGGTGGAACTCCGCTTTAAACCTCTGTTTTCGTGAGACTACCTCATGATAGTAACACGGTGCAGCTTTAACCTCCCAGAGTCTCCTTGCAACCTCGACCATCTGTTGCAGTGCTTACACGACTGATATCTGATGTACAATGTTCTACACTGAGAAACAATGTATTGAATGTAAGTGTAATCTCAATTTTATAGCCATCTCTGTAAGTAATAACTTTTCAAGGTAGATAAATTGGAGAGTTACCATTTTTGACTTATTTTAAAAGTGCATGTTTCAAGGTAGCCATCTTTGTCTTCGTTTCTACTTGGTCATTCACTAAGCTGGAACAACATGCTGCTGATTCCCTATATTTTCTGTAAAAGCACAGTTTTCTAAAGCTGTGAGATTTCAGAATGTCCATATGCAATTCATATCTATTTTTAATATTTTTGAACTCAACCTTTTTATTACTGTAAAACCTCTTCTGTAAATCTATGTAAAATATTTAATTTAAAAGGATTTCTAATTAAAAAAAATGCATTTACTGTTTCTTGTTTTTCTTTTTTCCTAGAAGGTGTATTGTTTTACTTCATCAATGGCCTCAGTCAGTGACCGATTTTGAGGGAATGTAGTTATCATCACCATTTGACATTGTAGGTTACATTAAAGTAGTTGTAAAGGTTGAAGGTTTTTTATCCTAATGCATTCTATGCATTAAGATAAAAAAACCTGTGTGTATCAACCGCCCCAGCACCCCCTAGAACTTACCTGAGCCTCCTCTCTGTCCTACGATGTCCCCGAGTCCCTCAGCCATCTGGGACTCTCCCACCTGATGGGCTGAGATACAGCAGCGGCATCATTGGCTCCCGCTGCTGTCAATCAAATTCAGTCAACCAATCAGGAAAGAGAGGAGACGGGGCCGAATGGCAGCTCCGTGTCTGAATGGACACACAGAGCTGTGACTCAGCTTGGGTGCCCCCATACAAGCTGCTTGCTGTGGGGGGCACTCGACAGGAGGGAGGGGCCAGGAGCAGCCAAGAGAGACCCGAGAGGAGAAGGATCCAGGCTGCCCTGTGCAAATCCACTGCACAGAGCAGGCAAGTATAACATGTTTGAGAAAGTCTCCTTTTTTTTTTCTTTAAAAAATCACTTTAAATTGTAACTGCAGCCAAAAATTTATATGAAAAATGTAATAGTTGTGAAAGATTAGAATGGGGTTTTATTGCTATCTGGTGCTCTTCACATGTAACCTAAATGGCTCAATCCTATGCACCGCATCCCTTTTATATCGTGTGATTAATAGATAGAAGAGGAACTGGTGAGACTTTTTAGGCACCGCATTTACAACAAAAACTTGATGATTGAAACTTTCTCAATCTTTATTTGTACATACAGCATATATAAACATAAAAATATTAACAAGAAAAAATAAAAATCTGTGTGAAACGAACCCTTATCTAGGTCAGGCATAACCAATAATTTTATTTATGAAGCAAAATGGCACAATTGTCTCATACAGTATTAACTAGGTAGACTTCGACTGTTTCTCAGAAATCCAATCTCCACTTCATCAGGAGTATGTGGGATCAAGACAGGAAATGTAATTAAAAATCCTATCTCTCCAGCCCACACAGGGGAGATCCAAAAGCAGACAGAGTGTCCATTCGGAGATAAATAGACTACAGGGCCCACCAAGGTGGAGTAAATGTCATGGTTGACAGAGCTGGGCAGCCAGGGGACTCAGAAGACTTGGTTCGCAGGAACCTGCATGGTGGACATATAAATACCGGCTAGTCCAAGACTTTCAGGTAGTCTAATTTGGCGACCTTAGTTCTCCCGATTGAGTTACCATCTTTTGAGTAAAAGCACCATTTCTCACTGAATATCTTAAATGAACAGTCTTCTGAGTCTCCTGGCTGCCCAGCTCCATCCACCATGTCTTTACCCTGCCCCTGATGGGCCCTGTGGTTTATTTATCCCTGAATGGAGAACAGCCTATCAACTTCTGGATCCTCCCTGTGTGGGCTGGAGAGATAGGATTTTTAATTACATTTTCCTGTCTTGACCCTACATACTCCTGATGAAGCAGAATTTGGATTTCAGAGAAACTCGTTAAGCCCAAGGCTGCCTTATAAATACTGTATATGACTCTGTAATTGGAGACAATTGTGCCATTTTGCTTCATAAGTAAAATGATTGATTAGGCATGACCTTATAAGGTCATTTAAATCACACTCTGATTTTATCTTAACGTTTTTATGTCCATTTGTACAAATTAAGAATGAGAGAATTTCAATCACCACATTTATGTTGTAAAAGCAGTGCCTAAAAAGTCCCACCAGTTTCTCTTCTAGCTACATGTGGTGCTCTGTGGAACAGATTTTCATTTAGTTCCTGTCAAAAAGCTAGAGAACAGTAAACATGCACTCCTAAAGTTGTGCAAAAATTACCATAGTACTTAAACCAAAGAGTACGAGTGCAAACTAAATATGTTCAAATCAAAAATAACGTGGGTCAGTTGCTACCATAATAACCAGCTAAACTGAATACAGGCACATATGACATATGTAAAGTGCACGTGCTATATATGTAAATGTTCAAATAAACAGAAACACATTGTGACACAGTGATAAGTCCATTAATAATAGATTTCAAGATGTGCTCCACAGAGGAAACTCTTGATAAGATGTAGGATGTTGATATATCTTAAAAAACACAGATGGTGATATTTCAATATTCAAAATGAGAAGGCACCCAGGTAGGTACTCTTACCATGAGTTGTGGACACACACACCAGCGGCGGTGAGTCGTACAGGCATAGATGGAAATGTGGATTACAGGCTATGATCTCCTGAAGTGGACAAGACACAAAACAGGAACTCAACCGAGATCTCCTAATGTTATATAGTATCCACAAATCTCTCCTCCATCCATCACTCCGATTTCCCGGGAGTGATGTTGCTTACCCGTAACCCACATCTAGCCGGAGTCAAAGCGCCACTTGGGTTCCCCCACGGGGGACGTTATAATAGTGGATGTATATCTAGATTGAATAATAATGATGTATGGGTAAATGGTGTAAATCAGAGAAAGACAATTAAGGAAGGAAGGGAAAAGAGGATGAAAAGTAGAGGGGTGGGAAAAGGAAGAGGGAGACAAAAAAAGGAGGAGGGAAAGGAAGAGAAGGGGGAGGGGGAAAGGTAATGGGGGGGTGTGGGGGAAGGGGATGAAAAGGAAGAAAGAAAAGAAGCACAATCGGGGGGGGGGGGGAGGGGAGAGAGGAGAGAAAAGAAAAGACATGGGAGGGAAGGGGGAGGGGAGGATGATGGGGAAAAAGGGGGGAAATGGACAAGAAGGAGGGGAAACAAAGGTAGAAAAGATAATGGGGAAGGGAAAAACAAGGGAGGAGAGGGAAAGGGGGGGGGAGGATAGAGAGGGAGAACTGGAGGGAACTTTAGGAGTGCATGTTTACTGTTCTCTAGGTTTACAATTGTTCAAATAAACCTTTCATTCATTATGATAGTGGTTGTTTATTATCTTAATGATCAATTACAGATATTCTCCTGATGAAGGGGTATAAAGTCAGCGAAACATGTTGAAAACAATAATATCCGTGAACACCCACCATAGTGTGATCCTCCCTCCTAGGGAACCATAAAAATGAAAACCAATAGTCTATATCAAGCTTATCTCTATAGAGGCTACAACCTTTTCAGTGTAACAAACGTGCCACATATATTAACCAGTACAATGTTATTATTTTCACTTTCACATACAGCTATAAAAAGTTTTGTCAGCAAATGCTGTGTATGAATTCTATTTACCGCTCATTAAAGTAATTGCAGAGCAGTATCTTTAATGTTGGCGTAGATGATTGTTCTCAGTCCATTATTTGCTTCTAGTTAAATCCGATACTCTCATTAAAATAATTGGCTACTATAAAAAAAAAAGAGATGAATGTTCACATATCTGTAGAGAATTGGTTGGATCATTAGTACAAAATGTGTGACAAACATGAGACTGTAGAGACCAGCTCTCATGGGACAATACAGATACAAACACAAGATCGTTTAATTAAACTGAGAATTGTGTTTATTTCACGTTCTTTAACTAGCAGTAATAACTTTTTTAAAGAAAGTCATATAGAAGTGTTACATCACAGTTTGTGTTTGTTAACGTTTAAATCAACCATTACCTTTGCCATTTACTGCATGTAAAAAATATTAACTCTGCCATCTTTGTCAAACAGAAAGCAAGAAGTACAAAAGTAATAATAAAAAATCACTTTAAAAAAACAACCATAAAAATCTAACTAAAAATGCTCTGTGGAAAAAAAACACAAAAAACAATAAAAATAAAATAATATATACAGTATGTGTGTATAATATATATAATATATATATAGTTGTGGCCCTATGACCTAGAGAGATGTGGATCACATAAACACGCGACAAGACTTGCCACATAAATAGACCTGAAGTGTGCCTTGTTGGTCTGGTCTGTGTGCCAAGAAAGGGGGGCATACCCAAGGTAAGTAGTGGGTAGTTTATGAAGAAGGATGGGCTGAGAAGTGCTCTGAAAAAGGGAAGGGCGAGAGAGTATCGCGCGCTGGGCGAGTGGGCTGCTTAAATACTTTCTGGGCTCCTCCCATAAATTCAGGCCACCATACTGGCCTTCTTATTTATGGTCGTGGCCCTATGACCGAGAGAGATGTGGATCACATAAACATGCGACAAGACTTACAACATAAATAGACCGGAAGTGTGCCTTGGTGGTCTGGTTGGTATGTCAAGAAAAGGTGGCAAAATACTCAGGGGAATAACTCTTTATTGATTCTTGTGGTTATTTAGCCAGCTTGGTGAAGGCTTGTGCCATTTCTTCCTGAGGATTTTGCATGTATGTGGCAAAACAAGCGGACTTCCATCGGCCTAGTTTCTTGATTCTGTGGTCTGGTACTCCATGTTGGGAGGCAGCTGAGGCTGCTCCAAATCGGAAGGAATGTCCAGAGAACTGACTGGGGTTGAAGCCCAAGTTGCTTAGGAGGATCCTGACATGTTTGATAAACTGGCTGCCACTCAGGGGGCTGGTTAGAAAGAGTAGCAACGGGCTACCATCAGAATGGCTGGATAGATGGGACAGTAGGTGGTCGAGCACCGTCACTGGGCACCAGGCATTGTTATAGGGCGTACACACGGTCGGACTTTGTTTGGACATTCCGACAACAAAATCCTAGGATTTTTTCCGACGGATGTTGGCTCAAACTTGTTTTGTCTACACACGGTCGCACAAAGTTGTCGGAAAATCCGATCGTTCTAAACGCGGTGACATAAAACACGTACGTCGGGACTATAAACGGGGCAGTGGCCAATAGCTTTCATCTCTTTATTTATTCTGAGCATGCGTGGCACTTTGTCCGTCGGATTTGTGTACACACGATCGGAATTTCCGACAACGGATTTTGTTGTCGGAAAATTTTATCTCCTGCTCTCCAACATTGTGTGTCGGAAAATCCGATGGAAAATGTCCGATGGAGCCCACACACGGTCGGAATTTCCGACAACACGCTCCGATCGGACATTTTACATCGGAAAATCCGACCGTGTTTACGGAGCATTAGTCTGAAATAGGTTGATGTCCTTCGTTTTTATATTTTTTAAAGCTCTTTTCTTATTGTTTATAGCTTTTTTAACTTTGGCCGTGAGTCACATAGGTTTTATTTTGAGCCTTTTAAACTTATTGAACCTGGGAATATCCTTTGCAGTGAGTTCACAAACAGTCTTTTTGAAGAATTTCCATTTCTGTTCTGTGTTCATCAATGCCAATATTCCCTCCCAGTCTAAGTCCTGGAGAGCAGCGCTCATCCTTGGAAAATTTGCTTTCTTGCAGTTAAGTGTTTTTATCTTTCCCGTATGTGTTTTTTGCTTACAGCTAACATCAATGGTTCGTTATGGTCACTGATACACAGTCACTGCTACACAGATGTTCCTTTATATGAACATTAGTAATAAGCTCTGCATGGTTTGAGATTACCAGGTCCAACAGAGCATCATTCCTAGTTGGGGCCTCAATAAACTGGACCATAAAATTGTCCTGTAATAGGTTTATAAATCCTCAATAACATTGGGTGGTCTATAACAAACTCCAATGATTAACTTTGAACTACGCACATCTATATGCAGTTCCACCCATAATACTTCAGCCACATCACACTCTCCATCAATTAGGTCCTCTTTCACACTCGCTTTGAGATCACTTCTCAGATAGAGACAGACCCCGCCAACTTTCCTTTTTACCCTGTCTCTCCGAAAGAGTGCATAGCCTCTTCAAAGCGCTATAGCAGGCACGCGCCGGCAGCATGTCCCCGAAGCGGATGCGCATGGTCGGCGGCTACCCACGATGGCGGGTACAAGAGCCAGAACCGGGATTTGTGGGTGTAAACACACAAATCCATGTGCTGACAGGGGATGAGAAACAGATCGTCTGTTCCTACTAAGTAGGAACAATGATCTGTCTCCTCCCACAGTTAGAAACACATCTAGGGAACACATTTAACCCCTTAATCGCCCCCTAGTGTTAACCCCTTCCCTGCCAGTGATATTTACACAGTAATCAGTGGCTATTTATAGCACTGATCGCTGTATAAATGTCACTGGTCCCAAAAAAGTGTCAAAAGTGTCCGATCTGTCCGCCACAATGTTGCAGTCCCACTAAAAATCACAGATCGCTGCCATTACTAGTAAAAAATAAATGAATAATAAAAATGCCATAAATCTATCCCCTATTTTTAGACGCTATAACTTTTGTGCAAACCAATCAATATACGCTTATTGTTATTTTTTGTTTACCAAAAATATGTAGAAGAATACATATTGGCCTAAACTGATGAAGAAATTAGTTTTTTACATTTTTTTGGGATATTTATTATAGCAAAAAGTAAAAAATATTGATTTTTTTGCAAAATTGTCAGGTTTTTTTTTGTTTATAGCGCAAAAAATAAAAACCGCAGAGATGATGAAATACCACCAAAAGAAAGCTCTATTTGTGGAAAAAAAGGACATAAATTTTGTTTGGGTACAACATCGCACGACCGCGCAATTGTTAGTTAAAGCGTTGCAGTGCCGTATCGCAAAAAATGGGCTGGTCATTAAGCAGGAAAATCTTCTGCTGTGTAAGTGGTTAATATTCTAACTAAGATCTGTTTTATGAAGAAACATTTTTATATGAATATACATTCAGCTCCTGAGGACGTGGACTATGTCCAGGAAACGCATTGAGCCACATAACATCGAAAATGGAACATTGAATGTATATGATGTAGCTTTTCTGTCATAATGTAGTTGTGATAAAGTCTATTTTTTAAGAAAAAGTGTTTGTAATTTTTGCAACTAAGAAACCTATGGCCTTTTTATGAGCATTTATGAATAAATACTATGTTTTAAACAAATAGTTATTGTTATGCCTCAAAAATCCCATTTCTGATATATTCATGTTGTATTGTAAGACTTTAGGGATGCTGTACTTATATTTCAAATTTAGAATACCATATGAACTGTAGTATGAAGGAGTTTGTGTTTCTTCTTTGACTCATTTGGCTTTCTGTGTGTTATGATTTTCAGATTTTTTCAGATTTTTTTTTTTACCAATACAGAAATATGACTTGTCCTAGGACCTAAAAATAAATAAGAGAGGGAGAACATGCAAAACGTGCAAAACGTATGCAGTATATACAGAAGTCTGAAAAACATCAGGTGAAAACTGGAATGATATTGATGTTGGTGTATTGATGCCTGAAAAAGTCCTTGAAGGCACCAAGTCACTTCTCCGTGGGTGGCATAACCACATAGATGCTGAAGTGGAAAAGTCTTTCATGTTGATCCGAGGAAACTCTGATTCTGTACTCAGGAGGCTCGGCTTTCAACCTGTGTAGTAAAGAATGTTCTGGTATAAAGATTGGGGTGAAAGACTTGGGTGAATTTCTTAGACCACTGACTGTTAGCAAGATTCCTGGTGCATTGCTCAAGCTATCATCTATGTCAGCTTAGAACTTAGTAGATAATGTAATTGAATTGCAGCATAGTTCGAGTCTCTTTAGCAGTGAAATCAAAGTTTATGGGTCTCTTGCTGGGACTCGAACCACGTGAAGTAACATTACTGTTTTGCAGTTGCCATGTGTAGCTCCATGGATGAAAGGGCTAACTTGAGTTTGCAGGTTCACTGTGAGCAACTCAGTGTTATCTCCTGCAATAGATGGTGATTTATGGTCGGTAGCTGTAAAGCCCACAAACTGATCCAGTACTGTCATGTGGAATCTTGGCATGAGTATATTCCTGGATACCTACTGAAAGTTCAGTTTTGTTGCCGTCAGTAGTATTTTGAGATATTTTTTCACTGACGCTACTGTAGGATGATTCTGTATTATAGAATTTATTGCTCACAGGTCTCTTTAAAGGAGAGGGTATCTCCTTTGAGCTCTTATAACACAAGCTTTGAGAGATGAGAGGAATGTCTTGGATTCTCTCAACAATAGCTTTACAGGTGCGCACACTGAACTCTGTTTCCTACTGGAGCAAAGACCTCTGATAATGACCCAGCCTAGTTCAGTCTTTTGGACACAAAGAATGTTACAAGGATTACCTGTGTCCTGTTCTTGTACTTTGTGGACTCGTGGGATGTGTCTTTCCATTAGAAACATGATTAAGTCATTATCTTCTGTTCATGTAAAGTCATACATGTAACGTGCGTCTTCCAGTGTAGGGATTTCCTCTCTATTATCATGTATTTGATTGCACTCAATAAGCTTAGGAAGATGGGTTCCTTATGTTCCTGTTATGTCTGAAAGGGCAATTGTTCCCGTAGTTTGAGTGCCAGCACATGTGTGCAGAGTGTAGAACAGTATTTCTACCCTTAGATTGAGCATGTCATAGTGCAGATAAGACCATGTGCATAGTTTTGGCAATACCTAAACAAAAATGATAACTTTGATCATATATGGGTAAGAAGAAGGCAGTTGTTACAAAACAGGCAAAAAATTAACTATTGTAACAATATTAGGGGAAAAAATGAGCAATCATTATATTACACAGATTTCAAGTGGGCAATCATGACCATACATGGGAAACATAGGGGCAATGGTGACAACCTTCAGGCAAGAAATAGGAAAATGTGTGGTCAACGAATGGGAAACATAGGGGAAATGGTGACAACCTTCAGGCAAGAAATAGGCAAATGTGTGGTCAACGAATGGGCAGTCATTACTATATGCACTCTCTGTAGCTGCTGCCCTGCGGTGCTGAACTGGTTAACAGCTATATCAGTAAGAGGAGGGAGCTGCTGAGTGGGAAGGGTTCAATAGACTGAGTTAGGGCAGCACTGCACTGTGGGAACTGTAGTCCAGAGGAGAGAAGCTCTACTATAATAAAGAGATTTTGAACTGCATTTCCCACAAGAATATTGTCAGCAGGAGGGGAAAGAGCTACATTTTCTCAAGCTGCACAGGACACAGCTTCCTCTTGCCATGAGGAAGCCCTGAGAGTGCACTTTGCTGTCTAGTGTGCACCACCACTGCTGCATAGTGGCAGCCTGACCAGGATCCGGAGTGCTGAGTCCAGGTGTGCTGACAGAGCAGAGAGCGGAATAATTGCTGTGCGTGACCGAATGGTGAGTTGTGTTATCACTGGGACAGATGCGCTGCTGCTGTGGGATTTATTATCTGATGCTAGAGAGACTGAACCATTTAGGAACTGCCCATACACCTATTTAGTAGTTCTATTGCTGTCTGAAAACTTGACTGGGACTATTATTAACATAGGTTGGACTTGATGGACTTGTGTCTTTTTTCAACCTCACCTACTATGTAACTATGTAACTATTCACATGTGCACCAACGGTACAATTGGGCCCCAACGCTAGTCGGCTAAAGAGTTAAGAATAAAGCTTGTCCCCTTACAGCTGTTACACAGAGACATTCACCTATTGCTTATTGCAAAACGTTGTCATTGGAAAGTCCCATCGTGTGTACACAAGTCCGCGCACAAAAGTTTACGCATGCTCGGAATCAAGTACGAGCCGGAAGCACTCGGTCTTGTAAAACTAGAGTTCGTAATGGGGATATCACATGACTATTGAACTTCCTTTTTATCGGCTTGTCGTACGTGTTGTACATCACCGCGCTCTCACGTTCGGAATTGTTGGCCTACATTTGCGTGACCGTGTGTATGCAAGACAAGTTCGAGTCAACAACCTTCGGACAAAAATCCAGGGTTTTGTTTTCGGAAAAGTCAGATCGTGTGTATGGGGCATTAGTGTTGTCAGCCTGCAAATGGAAGAGCTATTGCTGGCCAGTGGCCAGATCTCCCGGTAGGAATCTTTGCAGCAGAGTCACGAACAATAATTTATTTAATAAAATTGTATACAGTGAGGATTTCTCCAACTGTGAAGTCAAAATTGGTGGCAGAGGAAATGAGAAAACAGATTTTAGTAATTGTTTAGCTTGTATACACTAATAACATCGTAATCAGCTATGGATTTCAGCTTTTCCCACAGGAATACTGTGGAAATAATTCCTAAAAGATTTCTGCAGTCTATATAAAATCAAGGTGTAATCTAATGAGCTGGTGTCCAGGTACAGAATGACATTCTATCTGTCAAGAAGCCTTTAAGACACATACAAATCTATTTGACTTGGGACCTTATGATAATAAAAGGTGAGGTTTTCCAAGTTGGAATAGGACAGAAAAATAATTTTATTGTATTATTACAAATAAGTATTACTCAAAACTAAGTTAATTTTCAAATTCATTTACATGATACATGAAAACATTTTGTAGCATTTCTTTCTAATTATTTTGTCTGAATTTCACACTTTTTATATTTTCCTAAATAACATTATTCATAATAATAATAATAATGTATTTTTTTAAAATTATAACATCAGTTCTATTGCTTATTTAATAGTATCAGTACTAACATGTAGTCTAATGCCGTGTACACACGACCGGACTTTTCGACAGCAAAGGTCCGACAGAACGAATCCGCCGGACAATCCGATCGTGTGTGGACTTCATCGGACCTTTGCTGTCGAAAAATCAGACGGACTTTAGATTTGGAACATGTTTCAAATCTTTCCGATGGACCCGAGTCCAGTCGAAAAATCCGTTCCTCTGTATGCTAGTCTGACGGACTAAATACAACGCTAGGGCAGCTATTGGCTACTGGCTATCAACTTCCTTATTTTAGTCCGGTCGTACGTCATCACGTCCGAAACGATCAGACTTTGGTGGGATCGTGTGTAGGCAAGTCCGATTCGTGGGAACTCCGTCGGAACTCTGTTGAAAAGTCCTTCAGAGTTCCGTCTGACGAAAAGTCCGGTAGTGTGTACACGGCATTAGACACAAGTCATACATGAAAAAAGACAGGTTCATTGAGTTTAACAAATAAAAAATGTATACAATATTCAAATGTACTGCACTTTACTGGTACCTAGGTGGAACTGCTTATCCTTGCAAGGTTTTACTATAACCAAAGACCATATGACAGAAATATAAAAACAGGACCAAAGCAGAGTGAACCGGACAGGTAAAACACCTTTTAAATGTGAAAGTAATACAGTTGCACTTATAAACCAATGGCCTGATCGGGGCATATAACCAAGAAAAACTCCTCCCAAGATAGAATCTGCCGTTGCTGGACACACTATCCCTAGGCAGCCGACAGCAAAAGGTGTAATAGAACTTCTGGAGCAGACACTGAATTGAACCATGAAAGAATGCACTACAACTCTTAAACTGCTGCTGTAAATGGGGACTAAGATTGCATGCTGGGCGTGAAAGAGTACTTCAATATTAAACCCAAAACCAATCATAAGAGGTGGTGACTGCATATGTTCTCTTTTTTTTTAGGCTTGTTTCCTCTGTTTTTAATCTTGGGGGGGGGGGGGGGGGGGTTGAGCAATAAATGTATTAGCAAATTTGAATACAGCATGTACAGAATAACAGCATTTTATTCACCCCTGTCAGTGGCAAATGGATTGTGCCAATTATGTAAACTGATACATTCTCCCGGAGAGCTTGAACTTCTGAAAAACAACAGACTTGCTGGCTGACTCACCAGATGAAAACTAACGCAGCCATCACACCTAAGAATTGGTAAGCTGCAATACATTAAATGTTTGCTTTTGGGTTTAATACCACTTTAAAATGTACAGTGCCTTGAAAAAGTATTCATACCCCTTGACATTTTCCACATATTGTCATGTTACAACCAAAAACATAAATGTATTTTATTGGGATTTTATGTGATAGATCAACACAAAGTGGCACATTATTGTGAAGTGGAAGGAAAATCATAAATGGTTTTCCAATTTTTTTTACAAATAAATATGTGAAAAGTGTGGCGTGCATTTGTATTCAACCCCCTTTACTCTGATACTCCTAACAAAAATTTAGGGGAACATTGTCTTCAGAAATAACCTAATTAGTAAATAGAGTTACCCTGTGTGTAATTTAATCTCAGTATAAATACAGTTGTTCTGTGAAGCCCTCAGAGGTTTGTTAGAGAACTTTAGTGAACAAACAGCGACATGAAGGTCAAGGAACACACCAGACAGGTCAGGAATAAAGTTGTGGAGAAGTTAAAAGCAGAGATCCACAGCTCAGGTGGGAGAATCTGTCCACAGGACAACTATGTGCACTCCAAAAATCCTTAATGGAAAAGTGGCATGAAGAAAGCCATTGTTAAAAGAAATCCATAACAAAGGCCCGTTTGCAGTTTGCGAGAAGCCATGTGGGGGACACAGCAAACATGAGGAAGAAGGTGCTCTGGTCAGATAAGACCAAAATTGAACGTTTTGCCCTAAAAGCAAAACGCTATGTGTGCCGGAAAACTAACACTGCATGTCACCCTAAATACACCATCCCCACCGTGAAACATGGTGGTGGCAGCATCATGTTGTGGGGATGCTTTTCTTCAGCAGGGACAGGGAAGATGGTCAGAGTTAATGGGAAGATGGATGGAGCCAAATACAGGGCAATCTTAGAAGAAAACCTGTTAGAGTCTGCAAGACTTGAGACTGGGGCGGAGGTTCACCTTCCAGCAGGACAACAACCCTAAACATACAGCCAGAGCTACAATGGAATAAAAAGACACGGGATATCTAGCATATATAAGATGTTGATTTTCCCACCTGATCCCGAGTCATCAGGCTTTGTGGAGAGTTGGGAATGTGAATGTAAAATTAAACCATGTAGAAACGTGCTAAATCACATCACTGGGTAGAGCTGATGTGTTTTTGGGGCGCACAGCCTAGGCCTCAGCCTAGCTCTAAGGAAAGGGGTGAGCCCTTGAAACACATCAGCTCTACCCTGTGATGTGATTTAGCACATGTTTCTACACTGTTTAATTTTATGGCTCATAAGAGTTGCTGTTTGTGAGTACCCACTTTTTATGAATTTTATCATCTATTAAATGTCATTGGTTATGCACTAGGTGTGTGCGCCTTCCATTTTTGTCTTTTCAGTAACACATTCTGTACTAGGGTGACAATGCCCACTCAGGACTGGTTCCCACTAGGGTGATTTCAGATGTGACTTGAGTCACACAGAATCTCATGACAAGGGAAATCACATTGTTTTCTATGGTGTCCATTCACATCAATGTGACTTGGGGTGGAGTGATTTTGGAACAAGTTCCTGTACTACTTTGGTGCAATTCCAATGCAGTTTTGACCCCATAGAATATGCAGAATTTATCCAAGTAGTACTACATAATCGCACTGAAATTCTAAGTCAGCGTTGTGATACTAACCTCACTGTAACACATTGTTTCTCAACCAAGAGGCCCCCAGGGGTTCCACCATGATCTACTTGTTCATCACAAGCAGATGAACGTTGGATCACATCCCCACATAGCTGACAGGCTGCCGAGCGCAGAGATAAACAACTTGCATCACTGCCATGCACAGATCCCATCAGGACCTCCCCTTCTGTCCATCCTAGGTACTTACGTGTAACGTCACACGTACGAGATATGCTTCAGCAGCTTCCCTGAGTTACTCTGCATAAGAAAGCCAGTACAAATCCCAGTATTGTGCCCTCCAGTTTCCCTCCTGACCCTCCTGTGCTATAGTTTTCCCTCCTGGCTCCCCTAGCCTGTTCTCTCCTGGGCCCCCCTGTGCTATACTGTTCCCTCCTTGCCTCCCTGTGCTAAACTGTCCCCTCCTGGTCCCCATATCCTGTTCTCTCCTGCCCCCTGTGCTATATGGTTCCCTCTTCGCCCCCCTGTGCTATACTGTTCCCTCCTGCCCCCTATCATGTTCTCCCCTAGCCTCCTTGTGCTATACTGTTCCCTCCTGACCCTCCACGGTATACTGTTCCCTCATGGCCCCCTGTGCTATATTTTTGCCTATTGCCCCCCCCCCCAAACTGTTCTCTCCTGGTCCCTCCATACTGTTTCCTCTGGGCCCTCTGTGCTATACTGTTCCCTCCTGACCCCCCATGCTATACTGTTCCCTCGTGCCCCCCCCCCGTGCTATATTTTTGCCTATTGGCCCCCCTATACTGTTCTCTCCTGGTCCCTTCATACTGTTGCCTCTGGGCCCCCCTGTGCTATACTATTCCCTCCCGGTCCCCCTGGACTGTTCTCTCCTGCCCCCTGTACTGTTCCCTCCTTGTCCCCTTGTGCTATACTGTTCCCTCCTGGCCCCCTATACTGTTTAATTCTGGCTCCCCTACACTATTCCTTCCTGCTCCCCCTGTACTGTGCTCTACTGCCCCCTTGCCAATGGCTGAGAGCACTGACCGGTGTGCTCTGGCGGGGGGTAGTCCCCCTGTCAGAACACAATAGCTCAGGGAGATTGCTGTACTAGCATCGGATAGTTATTGCAGAGGCTTCTCAACCCGCTGGGTTGAACGAAGAAAAAAAACTGCTAGTATGTACTAGGCTTAAAGTATCCTCCCAGTAGCCATCATCAGGTGGAGACTGATTACTGGGACCTGCTGCCTGATGGGAGACACCCGCTGGTGGACAATGGAACTACAACTCTTCACTCTGGGAAACACAGTGCCACCAGCAGGTGAACCGGGTCCTGAAAGGAATTTTCCTATTAGGGAGTTGTCACCACAAGGTGCCTCTATTGGAAGATTTACTCTAACCAGGTCAAACAGAGTGGGGGGTTACTACAAAGACATCAATAAAAACTTGTGAGTCCACTCTATCCAAACCTAAAAAAAAGGTTTTGGCTTTACAGTATCTCACAAAAGTGAGTACACCCCTCACATTTTTAAATATTTTATTATATCTTTTCATGTGACAACACTGAAGAAATGACACTTTGCTACAATGTAAAGTAGTGAGTGTACAGCTTGTATAACAGTGTAAATTTGCTGTCCCCTCAAAATAACTCAGCACACAGCCATTAACCGGTTCCCGACCGGCGCACACCGATGTACGTCGGCAGAATGGCACGGCTGGGCAAATGGGCATACCTGTACGTCCATTTGAATTCCCCGCCGTGCCATTGCGTGCGCGCTGGCCGGGAGCTCCGTGAGTCGGGTCGTGGGTCCCGCGGACTCGATCGCCGCGGGGATACCCGCGATCGCCTCACGGAGAGGACGAACGGGGAGATGCTGATGTAAACGCTTATTGCGATTTTTTTTTTACCAAAAATATGTAGAAGAATACGATCGGCCTAAACTGAGGAAAAAAATGTTTTTTTATATATCTTTGGGGGATATTTATTATAGCAAAATGTAAAAAAATAATGCGTTTTTTTCAAAATTGTCGCTCTTATTTTGTTTATAGCGCAAAAAATAAAAATCGCAGAGGTGATCAAATACCACCAAAAGAAAGCTCTATTTGTGGGAAAAAAAGGACGAAAATTTTGTTTGGGAGCCATGTTGCAGGACCGCGCAATTGTCAGTTAAAGCGGCGCAGTGCCGAATTGCAAAAAACGCTCTGGTCAGCAAGGGGGTAAAATCTTCCGGGGCTGAAGCGGTTAATATCTAAACTGCTGGCAACAAAAGTGAGTACACCCTTAAGTGAAAATGTCCTAATTGGGCCCAATTAGCCATTTTCCCTCCTCGGTGTCATGTGTCTTGTTACTCATCTTGCAAGGTCTCAGGTGTGAATGGGGAGCAGGTGTGTTAAATTTGGTGTTATCGCTCTCACTCTCTCATACTGGTCACTGGAACATGGCACCTCATGGCAAAGAATTCTCTGAGGATCTGAAAAAAAGAATTGTTGCTCTACATAAAGATGGCCTAGGCTATAAGAAGATTGCCAAGACCCTGAAACTGAGCTGCAGGAGTGGCCAAGACCATACAGAGGTTTAACAGGACAGGTTCCACTCAGAACAGACCTCACCATGGTTGACCAAAGAAGTTAAGTGCACGTGCTTAGCGTCATATTCCAGAGGTTGCCTTTGGGAACTAGATATATGAGTGCTGCCAGCATTGCTGAAGAGGTTGAAGGGGTGGGGGGTCAGCCTGTCAGTGTTCAGACCATACGCCACACAATGCATCCAATTTGTCTGTGTGGCTGTCATCCCAGAAGGAAACCTCTTCTAAAGATGATACACAAGAAAGCCCGCAAACAGTTTGCTAAAGACAAGCAGACTAAGGACATGGATTACTGGAACCATGTCCTGTGGTCTGATGAGACCAAGATAAACTTATTTGGTTCAGATGGTGTAAAGCATGTGTTGCGGCAACCAGGGGAGAAGTACAAAGACAAGTGTGTCCTGCCTACAGTCAAGCATGGTGGTGGGAGTGTCATTGTCCGGGGATGCATGAGTACTGCTGACACTGGGGAGCTACAGTTCATTGAGGGAACCATGAATGCCAGCATGTACTGGGACATACTGAAGCAGAGCATGATCCCCTCCCTTCAGAGACTGGGCCGAAGGGCAGTATTCCAACATGATAACGACCCAAACACACCTCCAAGACAACCACTGCCTTGCTAAAGAAGCTGAGGGTAAAGGTGATGGATTGGCCAAGCATGTCTCCAGACCTAAACCCCATTGAGCATCTGTGGGGCATCCTCAAATGGAAGGTGGAGGAGTGCAAGGTCTCTAACATTCACCAGCTCTATGATGTCGTCATGGGGGAGTGGAAGAGGACTCCAGTGGCAACCTGTGAAGCTCTGGTGAACTCCATGCCCAAGAGGGTTAAGGTACAGCTGGAAAATAATTGTGACCACAAAAAAATATTGACACTTTGGGTCCAATTTGGACATTTTCACTTAGGGGTGTACTCACTTTTGTGAGTACCCCCCCTTTTGCCAGCGGTTTAGAAATTAATGGCTGTGTGTTGAGTTATTTTGAGGGGACAGTAAATTTACACTGTTATACAAGCTGTACACTCACTACTTTACATTGCAGCAAAGTGTCATTTCTTCAGTGTTGTCACATAAAAAGATATAATAAAATATTTACAAAAATGTGAGGGGTGTACTCATTTTTGTGAGATACTGTACATACACTTCCATGTAACTAATTGCATTTTAGTCTCTAAAAAATATTAACCTTCTATGAAGTTTTTACCTTTGCAGATTAAATGATGGAACCCTGGAATAAAAGTAGTGTCTCTGAGTTCATCCTCGTTGGGTTTCCAACTCTACATAGATATGGTCCATACCTTTTTGTATGTCTTCTTCTCATTTACCTTCTTACTATTGCTGGAAATGTGATTATTTTCTCCACTGTACAGCTAGACTCACAGCTCCATAGCCCAATGTTCTTCTTCATTAGCGTGCTGTCTTTCCTGGAGATTTGGTACACTGCAGTTACAATTCCAAAGATGTTGATCAATCTTCTAGTGCCAAGAAAAAGCATATCTTTTAAGGGCTGCCTCTTACAGACTTATTTTTTCCATTCTCTTGGAGCCAGCGAGTGCTATCTTCTGACTACTATGGCCTACGATAGATACTTAGCTATTTGCCAACCACTGCATTATGCTTCTATCATGACCTCCGAGTTGACTGTAAAGTTAATTGCCCTCTGTTTTACTATTGGGTTTTTATGTCCAATAACTGAAGTAATCCTAATATCTAAGCTTCCTTTTTGTGGGAGCAATGAAATTCAACATATCTTCTGTGACTTTCCACCACTGCTCAGCTTGGCTTGCACAGACACCGCCATCAATGTCCTGGCTGATTTCATAATCAATAGTTTTATTATCCTGGTGACATTCCTCTTCATAATGATTTCATATATTAGGATCATTTTTGCGGTCTTCAAAATAAAAACATCGGTTGGGCGAGTGAAGGCTTTCTCTACCTGTATATCTCATCTGACTGTAGTATTGTTATTTTTTACCTGTATTATGTTTATGTATGTTCGGCTTACCACTAGTTACTCTTTGTACTATGATCGTGTATTGGCAGTCATTTATTCTGTGCTAACCCCTATCCTGAACCCTATTATATACAGCCTACGGAACAAAGAGATCAGAGAGGCTTTCAAACGTAAACTGTGCTCCAGAAGAGATGACAGCTCCAAATAAAGACCAGATTGGCGGCTAATTTTAGCCACTTCTGGCAAAAAAAAAAGAAAAAAACTCACTCTGTGGACTGTTAAATTGCAGGCTAATAGCTAAATTCCATTTTGAAATGCATATATGGGAACTGTGAAACCCATCAAAAGATTTACAATTTGTTTTCTGATCCAGATACCTCTGTTAGACAACATAGACAGTTTGATGATTGCACTTTTCTCAAATGGACATTAACCACTTGCATACTAGGCACTTTTACCCCCTCCCTGCCCGTGCCAATTTTCAGCTTTCAGCGCTTTCGCATTTTGAATGACAATTGTACCGTCATGCAACACTTTACCCATATGAAATGTTATCATTTTTTTTTGTTCCACACAAATAGAGCTTTCTTTTGGTGGTATTTGATCACCACTGGGTTTTTTATTTTTGCTAAACAAATGAAAAAAGACCAAAGAAAAAGTTTTTCTTAGTTTCTGTTATAAAATTTAGCAAATAGGTAATTTGTCTCCTTTACTGGTGTGCGCTGATGATGCTGCACTAATGGGCACTAATAGCCAGCACTGATAGGTTTCACTGATGGGCACAGATGAGGCAGCACTGGTGGGCACCGATGAAGAGGCACAGATGAGGCTGCACTGATATGCGGCAATAATGAGCACTGATGGGCACTGATAGGCGGCACTGATGAGGAGGCACTGATTGGCAGCACTGATGGGCACTGATTGGGAGAAATGATGAGCACTAGTTGGCACTGATAGACAGCACTGGTGGGCTCTGTTGGGGCTGCACTGATAATCAGGACACTGATGTTCAGTGTCCTGATTATCTGTGCAGCTGTCCCCTTTCACAATAGCCGGTTACCGTCTCTCTCCTCTCCTCATGCTGTGACAGCATAAGGGAAAGGAATGCTGTTAACCGGCAAGTGTGTTTCGTGACCAGCTGTGATTGGACATAGCTGATCATGTGGTAAAGAGCTGCTGTCATTGGCTTTTTACCCTGATCGGTAATGCCCTGTGTCCTAGGGAGACAGCTCATCACCAATCGCCGCGCAGCATCCCCGGGGGGCACACATGCCTGGCAAGAAAGGGAGGACGTTATACAGTTGTGCTTATAAGTTTACATACCCTGGCAGAATTTATGATTTCTTGGCCATTTTTCAGAGAGTATGAATGATAACACAAAAACTTTTCTTTCACTCATGGTTAGTGTTTAACTGAAGCCATTAATTATCAATCAACTGTGTTTACTCTTTTTAAATCATAATGACAACAGAAACTACCCAAATGACCCTGATCAAAAGTTTACATTCCCTGGTGATTTTGGCCTGGTAACATGCACACAAGTTGACACAAAGGGGTTTGAATAGCTATTAAAGGTAACCATCCTCACCTGTGATGTGTTTGCTTGTAATTAGTGTGTGTGTATAAAAGGTCAATGAGTTTCTGGATTCCTGACAGACCCTTGCATCTTTCATCCAGTGCTGCACTGATGTTTCCAGATTCTGAGTCATGGGGAAAGCAAAAGAATTGTCAAAGGATCTGCGGGAAAAGGTAGTCTTAAAAAGATTTCTAAGAAAGGGAGAATGCCAATCAGCAGTGTTCAAACTCTAATCAAGAAGTGGAAAATGAGGGGTTCTGTTGAAACCAAACCACGGCCAGGTAGACCAACTAAAATTTTAGCCACAGCTGCCAGGAAAATTGTTCGAGATGCAAAGAAAAACCCACAAATAACTTCAGGTGAAATACAGGACTCTCTGAAAACATGTGGAGAGGAGTCAACAAGGCATATGATGAAAGGTACACCATTCCTACTGTGAAACACGGAGGTGGATCGCTTATGTTTTGGGGATGTGTGAGCTACAAAGGCACAGAAATTTGGTCAAAATTATTGGCAAGATGAATGCAGCATGTTATCAAAAAATACTGGAGGAACATTTGCATTCATCAGCTGGGAAGCTGTGCATGGGACTTACTTGGACATTCCAACATGACAATGATCCAAAACACAAGGCCAAGTCGACCTGTCATTGGCTACAGCAGTAAAGGTTCTGGAGTGGCCATCTCAGTCTCCTGACCTCAAAATCATTGAGCCACTCTGGGGAGATCTCAAACATGACGTTAATGCAAGAATGGGCAGCTTAACCATCTGAGAAGATAAAGAGCCTCATTCACAATTACCACAAAAGACTTCAAACTGTCATTGCTGTTAAAGGGGGCAATACACAGTATTAAGAACTGGGGTATGTAAGCTTTTTGATCAGGATCATTTGGGTAGTTTCTGTTGTCATTATGATTTAAAAAGAGTAAACACAGTTGACTGATAATAAATGGCTTCAGCCAAACACTAACCATGAGTGAAAGAAAAGTTTTTGTGTTATCATTCATATTCTCTGAAAAATGGCCAAGAAATCATAAATTCTGCCAGGGTATGTAAACTTATGCCGCGTACACACGGTCGGACTTTTCGGCTACAAAAGTCCGACAGCCTGTCCGACAGACTTTCGACAGACTTTTGGTGGACTTGCGGCGGACTTTATAAGGAACGGACTTAACTACATACGATCACACAAAAGTCCGACGGATTCGTACGTGATGACGTACAACCAGACTAAAATGAGGAAGTTGATAGCCAGTAGCCAATAGCTGCCCTAGCGTGGGTTTTTGTCCGTCGGACTAGCATACAGACGAGCGGATTTGTGGGTCTGGCGGAGTTACGACGTAAAGATTTGAAGCATGTTCCACATCTAAAGTTCATCAGATTTGCGACTGGAAAAGTCCGCTGAAGGTCCGGTGAAGCCCACACACAGTCGGATTGTCCGCCGGATTTGGTCCGTCGGACCAGTCCGGTTGAAGAGTCCGACCGTGTGTACGCGCCATTATAAGCACAAGTGTATGATGTCCACCCAGAGCTAGAGTGGTCCCGTCCAACCGTCATTTGACTATACGGCAGGCGGGAACTGTTTAAGCAATGCAGCTTGGTCACTGACCTGCCTGCTGATTGGCCAGTGAAAGATCATTATTACCCTAAAGTTATGACTTTGTTCATATTTCTCTCTCCTCAATGCTTCAAACTTCCACTGTTATGCCCCGTACACACGGTCGGACTTTGTTCGGACATTCCGACAACAAAATCCTAGGATTTTTTCCGACGGATGTTGGCTCAAACTTGTCTTGCATACACACGGTCACACAAAGTTGTTGGAAAATCCGATCGTTCTAAACGCTGTGACATAAAACACGTACGTCAGGACTATAAACGCGGCAGTGGCCAATAGCTTTCATCTCTTTATTTATTTTGAGCATGCGTGGCACTTTGTCCGTCCGATTTGTGTACACACGATCGGAAATTCCGACAACGGATTTTGTTGTCGGAAAATTTTATAGCCTGCTCTCAAACTTTGTGTGTCGGAAAATCCAATGGAAAATGTCCGATGGAGCCCACACACGGTCGGAATTTCCGACAACACGCTCCGATCGGACATTTTCCATTGGAAAATCCGACCGTGTGTACGGGGCATTAGACTGACAACACTTTGCAATCAAGAGCTTGGCTTCCAATACTGTCTCTGCATCTCTCAGTCTAAGGGGTCTAATTACAAGGGCAGCAAAAAAAGTAAGTGAACTCCTTGGAATTAACTGGTTTTCAGCAGTTATTTGCCATAAAATGTGATCTGCTCCTCATCAAGTCACAGCAATAGACAAACACAATGTGCTTAGAGAGGAACTGTAGTCTGCTCACATAATTTGCAATAAAAACATCTTTGCCATTCTGAAGCTTCCCTCCAACCACTTCGCATATTATTTTATATATACTGTGATTCTGTACTTGCCAAATATGCTGCAGAAATCTCCCTCCACTGAGTCTGGCTGCAACCATTTTAACTGTGGGTAGCTGAAGCTGCTGCCTGTTCACTTCCTGGATTTACACAGACACACAGAGGCACACCTCCAGCTCTGCACCTCTCATTGGCCTTCTTATGACTCATCCCCCCTTCCTTTCTGGCAAACTCTCAGGAGAGTGAGAGAGAGCTGTGCATGATGTCATAAGCCTAGGCTTTTTACAAGACAAGAAACAGGAAGTGAGCTGTATAAGGTATTTACTGGCAGAAAAAAAGTTAAAACAACAAGGGCAGAAAATTTAATAGATGGAAATATGAAAAAATTACTGAAGTTCCGCCTTAAACTGATAACACACAAACAATTCTAATTTCTGGTGTCTTTATTGAACACAACCATTAAACATTCACAGTGCTAAAGGAAAAGAGTAAGTGAACTCATATAGACTAATTACTACAGCAAAAGTTAATTGAAGTTAGTAGTTTTCACACCTGGAGTCCAAATAATGAAATGAGTTTAGAGCTACTTTGATTGATAAAAGACACTCAAGCATTTTAAGATTGCTGCTTATAAGAAGCATCAGCTGATGTGAACCGTGACTCGCAAAAAGGAGTCATGGAGATGACTCCCAAGGCACAACACAGAATTCTCAATGAAGTAAAGAAGAACCCACAAGTTAGAGCTAAAAGCTTGAAGACCTCACTGGAACTGGCAAGTTCATGAGTCTACCATACGTAAGTCTTTGAACAGGCAGGATGTCCATGGCAGAACAACATGGAAGAAGCCTCTGCTCTCCTAAAAAAACACTGATGCGTGCCTACTTGGAACGCTACTTGGAAAATGTTTTGTGGACCAATGAAACAAAAGTAGAATTGTTTGGGAAGGATCCTCAGCACTATGTATGGCACAAAAAGGGAACATCTTACCAACATTAAAACATCCCAACAGTGAAGTATGGTGGAGGGAACATCATGTTTTGGTCATGCCTCACTGCCTCAGGGCCTGGACTACTTGCCTTTATCATTTTTCCAAAATATCCTAAAGGATAATGTTAGGAGGCTGTCTGCTAAATGAAGCTTAGTAGAAGTTGGGTGATGCAGCCAGACAATGACCCTAAGCATTGAAGTAAATCCACCACAGACTGGCTTCAGAAATGGAAAATGGTCAAAAATTTCTTCTGAAAATTGTGCAGGTCTGATCCTGAGCTACCAAAAGTGCCTGCTTGAAGTCATTGCTGCCACAGGAGGTTTACTTACTTTTTCCTCCAGGACTGTAAATGTTTAATGGGTGAGTTCAATAACGACACAAGAAATTAGAATTATTTGTATGTTATCAGCTTAAGCACATTGTGTTTGTCCATTGTTGTGACTTGAGGACCAGATCACCAGATGTCACAACCAGGGCCATCTTAACAGCATCATGGGCCCCTGGGCAAAGTAATGCACTGGGGCCCCTACAAGCCTGTCCCAATTTTCGCACCTACTCTAATTAAAGTATAATTCCTCACTGTGCCCAACATTGCAGCCTCACTGTGCCAACATTGCAGCCTCACTGTGCCAACATTGCAGCCTCACCGTGCCCAACATTGCAGCCTTACCATGCCCAACATTGCAGCCTCACCGTGCCCAACATTGCAGCCTCACTTTCATTGCAGCTTCACCGTGCCCAACATTGCAGCCTCACTGTGCCCAACATCGCAGCCTCACTGTGCCCAACATTGCAGACTCACTGTGCCCAACATCTGAAGCCTCACTGTGCCAACATTGCAGCCTCACTGTCTTTGCAGCCTCACCGTGCCCAACATTGCAGCCTTACTGTGCCCAACATTGCAGCCTCACCATGCCCAACATTGCAGCCTCACCGTGGCCAACATTGCAGCTTCACCATGCCCAACATTGCAGCCTCACCGTGCCCAACATCGCAGCCTCACTGTGCCAACATTGCAGCCTCACCATGCCCAACATTGCAGCCTCACCATGCTCAACATTGCAGCCTCCCTGTCATTGCAGCCTCACCGTACCCAACATTGCAGCCTCACTGTGCGCAACATTGCAGCCTCACTGTGCCCAACATTGCAGCCTCATTGTCATTGCAGCCTCACCGTGCCCAACATTGCAGCCTCACTGTACCCAATATTGCAGCCTCACCGTGCCCAACATTGCAGCCTCACCGTGCCCAACATTGCAGCCTCACTGTGCCAACATTGCAGCCTCCCTGTGCCTCATTGCAGCCTCACTGTGCCCAACATTGCAGCCTCACCCTGCTCCCATTGAAGCCTCACTGTGCCAACATTGCAGCCTCACCGTGCCCCCCATTGCAGCATCACTGTGCCCCCATTGCAGACTCACTGTGCCCCTTGCAGCCTCACTGTGCCCCCATTGCAGACTCACTGTGCCCAACATTGCAGCCTCGCCAGGGCAGAGGAAGAGAGAGGGCGGCCGGATCATGACTGGAGGAAGAGGAGAGCCAGGGATCACAGAGCACGAAAAGCATGCTCTTACAGCCTACATGAAATTGCCTCCGCTCTGCTCGCCATCACACCCAGCCCCGCCTCCTCCTGACCCCACGCCTGTGATAGACAGAACACATCCCAGCATTGGACCCGCATTCTGTCTATCACAGGTGCAGGGTTAGGAGGAGGCGGGGCTGTGTGTGACGGCGAGCAGAACAGAGGCAATTCCAATAGCTTTGCTCTAGATCTGACTGGCCCTGATGGGGCCCCATGTGCATCTGGGGCCCCTGGGCTGTGCCCAGGTGTGCCTGCTCGATAAGATGGCCCTGGTCACAACTCCTGCCAGAAAGCAGCCAAAGTGGTGAGTTAACACTGGGGAGGAGAGATCTGGTAGGAGGTTTAGGTTGCTCTCTCCTTCTCCAGGAAGGATCTTGTGATTGGTCAAAGTGAGGGAAAGAAGAAAGTTCATGTCACCATATTGGCTGCTTTGTGGGTGCAATGTGTTGCTATGGAAACAATTTCCTTGGTAACCAGAAGGAGCTGGAAAGTGAACTGATTAGATGGTAGGAAGGGAGATGTTTTAGGGTTGTGAGTGGCTGTGTGTATCAGGAAGGAAGGAACTTTAGGATGAGATAATCACTGGTTGGACTTTTCTTGTTCTACTACCCTTAATTTTTTTATGAGGTCTTGCTAGGTTCTGGGTAAAGTGGTTGTAAAGCCTCAAGGTTTTTTCACCTTAATGCATTCGCCATGAGCCGTTCCGATCCAACGATGTGCATGAGTGCGGCAGCTTCAGCACCATTGGCTTCTGTCAATGAAGTCCAGTGACATGGAGCGGGGACAAGTCCTGCTGTCTGTGTCAATGGACGCAGCAGCAGCACTCGGGAGCGAGCCCACATGGGTGCCCCTATGGAAAGCAGCTTTCTGTGGGGGCACCTGAGGAAGAGGAGCAGCAGAAGAAGAGAATCATGGCTGCTCTGTGCAAAACAATTGCACAAAGCAGGTAAGTATAGGCATGTTTGTTATTTTTATCTTTTTAAAAAAGGGTTTACAACGCCTTTAAGCACAGTGTAATGTATAAGATCTGGATGACAAGATGGCTTTCTAGAATGTTGTGGCTGACAGGCTTGAGTTACTTCCTCATCTTGTGAGTGTCCATTTTTATTTGAATAAAGAATTCCTTATGCTACCCTTGAATCTGCACCCTCTGCTTTTACTTGTGCATTTGTAAACATCACAGCTTGTGACCAAAATATATTTGCACCATCACGTGTGAAAAAAATAACTAATAAAAGTCTCTTGTGTCTACAAGTGTGATGTTACTTAGTGTAGCGCACAGACGGGGTCAGTCTTGCAGTTTGATCCCAAGTTCCATTCCCTGATAGGCACATGGCAACTAGGCACACTGTATTTCCCAATCACTTGAGTCAGAAAACAGGCTATGCATTTTTTTTAGGTATGAACCTGGATAGGGTGAGCCTGGGGATACTCCTATAACTGTAGAGCTTGCAAATGAGGACATTAACTCTGCACTAATACTTCAGAGTGAAAGCACCCCCTTTGAAGTGTAGAAGAACGGTACAAAACATGGACTCTTTAGCAGGAATACAGTCCTGAACATATAAAAAGGAAAGCTCTCCGATAAGAGGCCAAAGAAAGTCTCTGGGTCCAGAAGGCTAGTACTCACTGTTTGCTGAGTAGCTGCCTGCTGTGTCAAGTCAGTTCTTGTAATTGGATTTCCTGTATCCTGGATCCTTAGAAGAGCTCTCACCAATCTTCAGGAGGCTAGGACAGAGGTCCCCCAGCCAAAGCAAAAGCTGGCACCCCATAAAGGATTCTTTGAGTTGCAGGTGAACTCCCAGGGATACCACAGCCTTCAGGCTGGGTCTTACTCCCCAAGGAACACAAGACTCCTGCTCTGAGTCTGAACACATTTATATCCCTCTCATCCCCCTGTTGGCCACTCACCATACTGACCAGGGATTGGCTGAAGAGACATTATTTTGCAGGCCAGGGTCTGTATTCTTCTAAGGAATCTAAGAAAACAGGGAAAAGGAATCAAGTCCTATACCAACAGAACCCAGAACTGACTTCACCAAATGATAAATGCTCTCCCTGGCCACAGAGAGGCCAAAAACTAAATTTAAAACCTAGTAGCCTATAGGGGCGCTACATAAGTATCCATAACTTAAAACAGTACTTTGACACTTCATGTCATTTCCTAGTAGCTTTTTCAGTGGGCTTTAATGCCAAGAGGCGGCGCTTCTTCTTTATCATGTCACCACTGTGGTTCGCTATTACAGTGGTCACATGATTGGGATCCTGTCCCACTGGCTCCTGATCAGAAACTATGCCCGAGAACTGTCAGAGATAAGACCATAAAAAGGCAGGGGTGGTAAAAGAGGTTGGGAGGAGCAGTCTGAGCACAAACCATAAGAGATCACTGTGTGCTACGGGGAAGCGCTGTAGACAAAGGGGCAGGATGCTGGCGAGGTTAGTGCCCTTATATGGACACATGCCCTTTTTTTAGATAATGACAATGTATCTATATAAGTGAACTGACACCACCAGTTTTGCACCCCTTTATTTACGTGTGGTAAGTGACCTGGTTTGCAGCTGATTGGACTCGAAAAAAGTGTGACTTTCATGTTCAGATATAGATGAGTTCGGAGGATCCCTGAGCTCATTTCTAGTCAAACGTTATGAGTGTTTATGTTTGTTTAGTTGATAAAAGTCCACAATATCCATCATATGATAGTTGCACTCGGTGCCAGTGGACCCTTAGGAGGATTTTTCAGGTATGATGAAATCTGACATGTAAAAAGTAGGGGTGTAGTTTAGGTAGATCCTGATTGCACTCACCACATCCAGGAAGGGTGACATTCTCCTAAACAAAAAGCAAAGCCCTTCCTCCTCTGCCTCCCTTTCATCCTCCTATCACCAATCCACCTACTGTTATAATGTCAGGAACCTTTAGAAGCCTCTTGTATCTGTGTCCCTTGCTGACACTGCTTCTGGGAGCAACAACTGCTCAATCCAGTAGCATTTTATGGCACCTGCCACATCCATAGCAACCAGTGACATCACCTGGCCAGATTTATTTACTTGCTGGGAATCCTCGGCCATATAAACTATGAGGTAGAGATAGAGTTGACATCACTGACCAGTTATGGCCACATTGCCATATTTGTTTTATGACATCACCCGAAAGACCCACTCCTTTGTCTACATTTAGCAGCAAGGACCAGAAGATGTCTTTGGCACCCAGTGTCATGACGGAAGCAGAGGTGTCCATTAGTCAGTGGGTTTTTTCTTGCAGCTGTTAGATAGATGATGGATTTAAGTCATGGGACATTTTGTTTTTATTAAAAAAGGACTTATCAGAACACGTGCGTCTTCATTTAAACTTTTTCACATTTTTTGTGTGACTTTATATGGATACTATGTACTATCATCAGGGCTTTTTTTTCTCAGAGAATAGGTGCAGGTACTCCCTCCTTAAGAATCACCACTTTTTCTGCTACCTACACACCTCTGAACACCGTCCCCTGGTTCAACCCCCTTCCACCTCCTAGTTCCTCCCCTTTAGAGAATATAAAACCAAGTATCATTTTGTGGTGATGTCATTTGTATGGAATTTGTTAATGATAACAAGAAAAGTAGTAAAGTAGATCCCCTACAGCCAGCAATTATAAACCCCTCCAGCAGCAATAGGTCAACCTAGGAACAATAGACCCTCCCCCAGTAACAATAGATACACCCTAGCAACAATAGACCCCCACCAGTAACAATACATCCACCCAGCAACAATAGACCCACCCTAGCAACAATGGACCCCACAAGTAAAAATCGACCCCTGCCAGTAACAATAGACCACCACCAACAACAATATATCTCCCAGCGGCCAGCATCATTAGACCCTTCAGCAGCCAGCAACAGCAGACCCCTCCCTGGACAGTAGATCCCTCCCAGCAACACCTGATCCCCAGCAAAAATAGATCCCCCTTGATGCCAATAGATTCCCCAGCGGCCATCATCAATAGACTCTCCAGCACATCGCAGCAACACTTGCCAGTACACACATTCAGTGTTAGAGGTGCCATTCCACCATGTTCCCTCTGAAAAAAAAGCCCTGACTATCATAATATGATACATTACTTTACATATTACAAGATACTAGCAAATTACATACATACAGTACCTTGAGAAAGTATTCATAGAGGTGCAGATTTTAAATGCATCCATTACTGAGGAGGAGCTCATTCACACTGTCAAGTCTCTTCCATCCCATAAAGCTCCTGGTCCGGACGGCCTTCCCTACTCTTATTATAAGACCTTCCTCCCGACTATCTCAAAACACTTGGTATCTTTATTTTACTCCCTTCTCCAAGTTCAAGGCCCTTGCCAACAATTTCTACACTCCTATATTACGGTCATACCCAAACCGAACAAAGATCCATCGCTCCCAGACAGCTATAGACCAATTGCGCTTTTAAACTCAGACCACAAGCTCTTTACTAAAATTTTAGCTAACCGCCTTTCTCAATTCTTGATGAAATTAATAGATAAAGATCAAGTGGGATTTGTCCCTTCTAGACATGCAGGGGACAACACCAGACGAGCCATTGATCTCATTGACATATTAAATAGAGTACGCCGACCTGCCCTGATCCTTAGCCTCGATGCTCAAAAGGCGTTTGATCGATTAAGCTGGCCATACATGTTCACAACCCTTACTAAGTTTGGATTGAGGGGCCCTTTCCTTACGGCCCTCCGTGCCCTTTACTCCAACCCGTCTTCTTAGGTCCAATTAGCGTCCTTTATATCCAGGCCATTTCCTATGTCAAACGGTACCAGACAGGGCTGCCCCCTTTCGCTACTCCTTTTTATACTATGCCTGGAGCCATTAGCTGAGGCTATTAGATCGCACCCAGACATATGGGGGGTTCCTATGCGACAAAGAGAATATAAACTTTCTTTATTTGCCGATGACGTGCTTCTGACTCTTACTAATCTCCATGTATCACTCCCTTCCCTACATGCCCCTCTATCTCAGTTCAGTTTCCTTTCGGGATATAAGATAAACACGTCCAAAACTGAAGCTCTGCCTTTACATCTCCCTCCTGATGACCTCCATTTACTAAAAAATTATTTTCCCTATCGATAGTTCACCTCTTCTCTCAAATACTTAGGCGTACAGATCACTCCGTCATATTCTACCCTTTATTCAGCTAACTACGTCCCCTTATTTAAATCTATCAAAGATATGTTAATTAGATGGAACTCCCTACCGATATCTTGGATAGGCAGGATAAATGTTCTGAAGATGTCAGTGATGCCCAAGTTGTTATATTATTTTGAAACACTTCCTGTTCCTATCCCGATGGCCCAATTGAAACTCCTTAGAAGCTGGTTTCTCAATTTTATATGGAGGGATGGGGCCCATAGAGTAGCCAACTCAGTCATTTTTTCCCCCAGGGGGCAGGGGGGTATGGGAGCACCGGACATCCATAAGTACTATTTGGCTTCCCACCTCCGTGCGGTGGTGTCCTGGGCCAGCCTATGCCCCCCAAACAGGTGGACGGAGATAGAGATGGGTTCGTTGTTTCTGGCCCACCTATCAGGCTCCTACTTACCAGACCGGTGAGTCCTGTCGGGCAGAGGGTAGGCTCCCTTACCCTCCGACTATCGGCCCCCTGGTAGAGTAAACAGAGGGTGCGAAAGTACGGAGTGGTATGAAGGCCTGTATTGCTGTCCAGGTATTGCAGTCCGGATGTCGCAGGGTTAATAGCTGGAAAGACTGGAGTAGGCTGGAGCACCGTCACTGAGCTGAGCTGGCTAGTGTGGACAACAGGCAGGAAGTCTGCAGACAGGCTGATAGGATCCTAGGGAGCAGGCAGATGGATGGTCAGGAGGCAGGCCGGGTTTGGCAATAGGCAGACGGCAGAGGTACAGTGGAACAGGCAAGCGGATGGTCAGACAAGCAGAGGTCGGTGCAGGCAGAGTTCAGGGAGAGGTCGGGGGACAAGGCCGGGTCAACAGGTATAGCAGGAACAGACAAGGTACACGGTCAGGCTCAGGAACGACTAGCTGTTGATTAGGCAGCACTGGTCACAAGAACTCACTGGCTTAAATGGGGCTTTTGGCGCCAAACGACGTGCACGTGCGCGCCCCGGCACACACGGGCACGCGCGCCCGCCAACGCCCGCGCGCGCGCCCCCGCACACCGGCGTGCACAGTGGAACGATCCTGGACACACACACCGGCGCCGCGAGGAGCCCGCACGGCGAGGTCCGCAGGAACGCGCGCGCCAACGCGCGCCGACGCACCCTGACGCACACCACCGCGGGCGCCCCGCCTGCCGAGGTAAGGCCCCTGACAGTGCCCCCCCCTCAAGGGCAGCCTCCGGATGCCCAGCTGGGCCAACCTGGGTGCATGGGAGTTCTTGAAGGCTCGTAGCAATTCGTTGGCATGGAGGTTACCTTCGGGTTCCCAAGAATTATCCTCGGGTCCATACCCCTTCCACTTAATGAGGTACTGGAGCTGATTCTGCCTCTTCCTACAATCCAAGATTGCCTCGACTTCGAACTCCTCCTCATTGTTGACCAAAACAGCCTCCGGCGGCTTGGCCTTACGGTCAGGAAAAGGATCGTGGATAACTGGTTTCAGTAACGAAACGTGGAAGACCGGGTGGATTCTAAGGGACTCTGGCAGACTAAGTTCAAAGGCAACATCATTCACCTTTCTTTTCACCCGAAACGGGCCCAGGAACTTAGGTCCCAACTTCCTGGAGGGACAAGCCAACTTTAGGTTAGTTGTAGAGAGCCACACTTGGTTGCCAGGCTCAAGGACGAGTTCTCCTCGCCTTTTCTTGTCGAAAATCCTCTTGAAGGAAGCCTGGGATTGGGCCATGGTTTCCTGCAAGATCTTACAGTTACTAGAGAAGAACTCCATTGTTTCCGTTACTGCGGGTAGAGTACATTCCGGGATAGAACTGGGAAGGAAAGAAGGGTTGAATCCATAATTCGCAAAGAAAGGAGTCTGGTTGATGGCAGAGTGTAGGGAGTTATTATACGAGAATTCAGCGACTGGTAACAAGGACACCCAGCCATCTTCCGTAAATACAGAAAAACAACGGAGGTATTGCTCCAGCGTCTGGTTAGTTCTTTCTGTCTGGCCGTTCGTCTGAGGGTGGTAGGCCGAGGAGAACGCTAATTCAATTTCCAAGGCGGCACACAGTGCTCTCCAAAACCGGGAGGTAAATTGAACACCCCGGTCGGATACAATATTCGCGGGTACCCCATGTAACCTTACTACTTCCTTGACGAATATCTTCACCGTTTCTACGGCTGTGGGAGTACCCTTCATAGGGATGAAGTGTGCCATCTTGGATAGCCTATCGATCACCACAAAGATGGTTGAGAAACCTTCAGAGGGGGGTAGCTCCACAATGAAGTCCATTCATAGCATTCTCCAAGGTCTGTCAGGAATCGGTAAGGGTCTCAATAAACCCCAGGCCTTTGAGCGGTTGCATTTATTCCGGGCACAAGCGTGGCAAGAACCCACATACATCTTACAGTCCTCCAGGAGACATGGCCACCAAAAGGTGCGTAGCACCAATTCTGAGGTTTTCCGGGCTCCGAAGTGACCCGCCAGCTTGTGGTCATGACATAGTTCCAGTACCAGTACCCTAAATTTTTCAGGTACAAAAATCTTGCCTTCATGCCAGAGCAACCCATCACTTAAACTGGTTCCAGTAGGTAGAGGAATTTCAGAGGAGGCCTGTTTAATCCTGGAAATTAAATCTCCCTGGAGAAGTAAGAAACTTCCTGCTGGCAAAATAGTATCAGGAGGAGTACTTTCCTTGGAGTCGTGAAACATTCGTGATAGGGCATCAGGTTTTCCATTCTTGGATCCGGGTCTGTACGTGATATGAAAGGAGAAGCGGGAAAAAAAAAGTGCCCATCTAGCCTGTCGTGGTCTGAGTCGCTTGGCTGCTCTTAGGTATTCCAAGTTCTTGTGGTCGGTAAAGATGAGAACTGGATGTACAGCACCCTCTAGTAGATAGCGCCATTCTTCCAAAGCCGCTTTGATGGCCAACAGTTCCCGGTCTCCCACATCATAATTTTTCTCAGATGACGAGAGTTTACGGGAAAAGAATGCTACAGGAAACAAGAGGGCTTTGGGGCCCTGGCGTTGGGAAAGTACTGCCCCCACTGCGATCTCAGAAGCATCCACTTTCAGCACAAACGGTAACGCAGGGTCCGGGTGCTTGAGAATAGAAGCAGAAGTAAACAGTCCCTTTAATTTCTCGAACGCTGCCTGTGCTCGGGACGACCAACAGAATCGTGCCCCCTGTCTAGTAAGTTCCGTTATTGGTGCAATGATCTTAGAGAAGTCTTTAATAAATTTCCTGTAGAAGTTGGAAAATCCTACGAAACGTTGGACCCCTTTCTTGTCTGTAGGAGCAGGCCAGTCCAGGATGGCCGATACTTTTTGTGGGTCCATTTTGATTCCTTCAACAGAAATAATGAGTCCCAAGAACTGGATACTCTGACGTTCGAACTCACACTTATCCAGTTTAGCGTATAAGCCATGTTGCCTGAGCCGGACGAGAACATTCCTGACGTGCCTGCGATGATCAGCCAAAGAAGAGGAGAAGATGAGTATGTCGTCCAGATAAACGATGACGTAGAGGTCCAGGATTTCTCTAAAGATGTCGTTCACAAAGTGCTGGAACGTAGCTGGGGCATTACAAAGACCGAAGGGCATGACCTGGTACTCGAAATGCCCGAAACGAGTGCGAAACGCAGTCTTCCACTCGTCACCCTCTCGGATGCGGATTAAGTTGTAAGCACCCCGGAGATCCAATTTAGTAAAGATTCTGGCAGTGCCCAGCCTTTGGAATAACTCAGGTACCAGAGGGAGCGGGTAGCGATTTTTAATCGTTATCTTATTCAATTCGCGGTAATCGATACATGGCCGCAGAGAATGATCCTTCTTTTCCACAAAGAATAAGCCCGCACCGGCCGGGGAGGTGGACGGGCGGATAAATTTCTTCTTTAGATTTTCATCTAAATACTGCTTCAGGGTGTCCAGCTCCTGCTCAGTCAGGGGGAAGATCCGGCCAAAAGGTACCTCGGTTCCAGGAAGCAATTCAATTGGGCAGTCGTAGGGCCTGTGTGGAGGTAGCAATTCTGCCCCCTTTTTGCTAAACACATCCGCAAAGTCTCGGTAAGGCTCAGGGATAGCTTGAAGCAGATCAACATCTGGATGTAGACAGAGGAGTTGGGTAACCTCACGGCCTGTCCCTTGCATGCAGTGTTGAAGACAATATCCAGAGAGGAACTCGACATTACCAGAAGCCCAGTTGATTTGGGGGTTGTGCACCTGTAGCCAAGGTATTCCAAGAATGACTGGAAAGAGGGGGGACGAGATGGCGTCCAGACAGAGATATTCACGGTGTCGCTGGCCCATGATGGCTTCTAAGGGGACGGTCTCCTGAGTGACCGGGCCGGAGCGGAGAGCAGAACCGTCAGCAAGATGAACAGCAAGGCTTTGAGTTTTGGTTTGGAGAGGAATGGCATGTTGGGAGGCAAAGGTCCGGTCGATAAAACAGCTGCAGGCTCCAGAGTCAATGATAGCTGGGACTTGGATGGCCTTTCCGGGAAGCTGTAAAGTGACAGAAATGGTTAGGTGCGTGCCAATAGTGGGTACAATAGTAGCACAGGTACGAACATCAGAGCAACACTTACGCATCTTGTTGGGGCAACCGCTGGCGTAGTGCCCCGATTCCCCGCAGTAGAGGCAGAGGTTGTGTGCCCGTCTACGTGTCTTCTCCTCTGGGGTCAAAGAAGGGCGGAATAGACCGAGCTGCATTGGTTCAGGTGCATCATAGGTCGAGGCAGGTGGAGGAGCGGGAGATCTGCTGGGAGGACAGGGTACTTGTGGAATCATCCAGGTGGGACGAAAGGTACTGGTGGTTCTTTCAGTACGTCGCTCTCGCAGTCTACGGTCTATTTGGATGGACAGATTGATAAGCTCTTCCAGGGTCTGTGGTACCCCTACTCGTGCCAACTCATCTTTGAGGGGTTCTGACAACCCCATCCTGAACTGATGGCGCAACGCGGCGTCATTCCATGCCGTGTCAGAACTCCAGCGTCTGAACTCGACGGCATAGTCTTCAGCTGCTCGACGGCCTTGACGAAGGGCCTGTAAGGTGGCTTCCGCGGTGGCGGTGAGCTGGGGGTCTTCGTATAGTTGGGACATGGCTCCAAAGAAGGCCTCCAGACTATCCAAGACGACTGATTTTTGCTCCAAGAGTCGGTGGGCCCATGTTTGTGGTTCACCAGAAAGTAAGGAAATAACAAAGCCCACCTTAGTGGCTTCAAGGGAGAACGTGCGTGGCTGTAGGGCGAAGTAAAGGTTGCAAGCATTCCGGAAGGCACAATACCTACTTCGGTCTCCGAGAAATCTTTCGGGTACTGGTACTTTTGGCTCAGGAGGTAACATGACCACAGAAGGTGTTGAGGTGGCTGCTGCGGACCCTGGTGGACCGGAAGGTGCGGACAAGGCCTGTACACGCTCTTCCAAGCTGGAATATCCCTCTTGTAGGCTTTTCACAGCCTGGGTTAGACCCGCCAGATGTTGGCAAAGTTCGTCCATGGGGGAGGCCCCCTGCCCGGACTCGGTCATGGCTGCCTAATACTATCAGGCTCCTACTTACCAGACCGGTGAGTCCTGTCGGGCAGAGGGTAGGCTCCCTTACCCTCCGACTATCGGCCCCCTGGTAGAGTAAACAGAGGGTGCGAAAGTACGGAGTGGTATGAAGGCCTGTATTGCTGTCCAGGTATTGCAGTCCGGATGTCGCAGGGTTAATAGCTGGAAAGACTGGAGTAGGCTGGAGCACCGTCACTGAGCTGAGCTGGCTAGTGTGGACAACAGGCAGGAAGTCTGCAGACAGGCTGATAGGATCCTAGGGAGCAGGCAGATGGATGGTCAGGAGGCAGGCCGGGTTTGGCAATAGGCAGACGGCAGAGGTACAGTGGAACAGGCAAGCGGATGGTCAGACAAGCAGAGGTCGGTGCAGGCAGAGTTCAGGGAGAGGTCGGGGGACAAGGCCGGGTCAACAGGTATAGCAGGAACAGACAAGGTACACGGTCAGGCTCAGGAACGACTAGCTGTTGATTAGGCAGCACTGGTCACAAGAACTCACTGGCTTAAATGGGGCTTTTGGCGCCAAACGACGTGCACGCGCGCGCCCCGGCACACACAGGCACGCGCGCCCGCCAACGCGCGCGCGCGCGCCCCCGCACACCGGCGTGCACAGTGGAACGATCCTGGACACACACCTGCTTATTTTCTTTTCTTGATTGATATATCTACAGTATGTATACTATGTTTTCTTTTTTGAAAACATTTCTAAATAAAAATACAATTAAAAAAAAAAAACAAAAGAAAAAGTATTCATACTCCTTGAAATTTTCCACATTTTGTCATATTACAACTAAAAAAGTAAATGTATTTTATATATTTTATTGGGATTTTATGTGATAGACCAGCACAAAGTGGCACATAATTGTGAAGTGAAAGGAAAATGACAAATGGCTTTCAAAATCTTTTACAAATAAATATGTGAAAAGTGTGGTGTGCATTTGTATTCAGCTCCCCTGAGTCAATACTTTGTAGAACTACCTTTCGCTGCAATTACAGCTGCAAGTATTTTTGGGGATGTCTCTACCATCTTTGCACATCTAGAGAGTGAAATTTTTGCCCATTCTTCTTTGCAAAATAGCTCAAGCTCTGTCAGATTGGATGGAGAGCATCGATGAACAGTAATGATGCTGCCACCACCATGTTTCACGGTGGGGATGGTGTGTTCAGGGTGATGTTCAGTGTTAGTAATTCGCTACACATAGCGTTTTGCTTTTAGGCCAAAAAGTTCAATTTTGGTCTCATCTGACCAGAGCACCTTCTTCCACATGTTTGCTGTGTCCCCCACATGTCTTCTTGCAAACTGGACTTCTTATGGCTTTCTTTCAACAATGGATTTCTTCTTGCCACTCTTACATAAAGGCCATTTTTGTAGAGTGCACGACTAATAGTTGTCCTGTAGACAGATTCTTCCATCTGAGCTGTGGACCTCTGCAGCTCCTCCAGAGTTACCATGGGCCTCTTGGCTGCTTCTCTGATTAATGCTCTCCTTGCCTGGACTGTCAGTTTAGGTGGATGACCATGTCTTGGTAGGTTTGCAGTTGTATCATACTCTTTCCATTTTCGGATGATGGATTGAACAGTGCTCCGTGAGATGTTCAAAGCTTGGGATATTTTTTTTATAACTTAACCCTGCTTTAAACTTCTCCACAACTTTATCCCTGACCTGTCTGGTGTGTTCCTTGGCCTTCATAATGCTGTTAGTTCACTAAGGTTCTCTAAACAAACCTCTGAGGGCTTCACAGAACAGCTGTATTTATACTGAGATTAAATTACACACTATATTTACTAATTAGGTCACTTCTGAGGGCAATTGGTTCCACTAGATGCTAGTTAGGGGTATCAGAGTAAAGGGGGCTGAATACAAATGCCCGCCACACTTTTCAGATATTTATTTGAAAAAAAAAATTGAAAACCATTTATCATTTTCCTCTCACTTTACAATTATGTGCTACTTTGTGCTGGTCTATCATATAAAATCCCAATCAAATACATTTACGTTTTTGGTTGTAACATGACAAAATGTGGAAAAGGTCAAGGGGTATGAATACTTTTTCAAGGCACTGTATACTTATACAAATGATTGCAGGTGAATCATACAATAATTGTTATTCTCATTTGAATTTTTCTCTTTGGCATAAATCATGTCATGGGAATTACATTGCACAAGTATTTTCATTAAAATTGTACCAGAGGGAGTCAACTCCCAGCACTGTTCAGTCTATTTAAAGGAATAAAAATACATTTGACACGGCCTGAATAAACGGAGCAACAAGATACCACATGACATCTGAGATTTCCACTTTAGCATACAGTCACATTATATACATTTTCTTTTTATGAATTTTTAAACATTTTTTAAAGTTATTTTTTATTCTAGCAAACTTCACGACAAAGCAAATGTACGGATTGGAGTGCAAAATTATAAATGATAAATTATAAATTACATTTCTGCAGCTGTTGAACACTCTCAGTGTATCACTTCATCATCTAAAATATTTAAATAGTGCAGCTCCTTTGTGAGTTGTTCATAAAACAGGCTGTAGCAGGAGATCTGATATTAAAGTGGAGAGAAAGCTTCCATTCAGAGCTTCTGTGGCTCAGTGTTGAGGTGAGTAGACATTACAGCTGGTGGAGGTGTGCAAAGTTTAGAATACCTGAGAAGTGTGGCGGAAGCACAGCGGTGGAATATTTGTGCACAGCAATCAAGAAATTATAGAAGTCGTGATATATTGGAACTTTTTTTTATTTATAAATTTCTTATGGACATTTGATGTTATATTTTTCAGTGTTTCATTTATTTAATTAAAAAATCACATGAGATGCTAAGTTCTGCCAGTCATAACATATTTCAGACAAAAACAGAACACTCCATAGCTCAACTCACCAACCAGTCTGCCAACTGACCAAATTAACCTGTCCATCCTGTTTTTAACGCAGACTGTTGGACAGGTTAATTTGGTCAGTTGGCAGACTGGTTGGTGAGTTGAGCTATGGAATGTTCTGTTTTTGTCTTTTAAGGTTGAATAAGGACAACGGTCCATCCAGCTCAACTCTGCCTCCAATCTGCCAAAAAAAAGCTCATGTACTTTTTTGAGTGACAGCCATTTTGCTACAGGTGACAGAATGCTCAGATGTGAACAGGGACATGGAAATTAATGGGATTTTCCCTTGCCGAGTATTTTAGAGCTTCAGGTGTAAATGGGGCCTAAACAGAAAGTTATTTTTACAGGAGGAGGTGAGACGCAGCAGGATTGCAGAAAAGAAAAGAAAAATACTTGATTTTTGCTTGCATGTGATTGGATAAAGCCTTCTCATTCCGAAAGCTAATTGAATTTTGGCTTTTAAAAAATTACCATGCCCTTCTCCTTTCGAAAATTAGCCCCAGTGTACAAAGCATATAAAGCATATACAGTGTACAAAGCATAGAAAAAAAGCTAAGTTTGAATTTTTTTGGACGGTTTTATAAAATCTTTAGAGCTGAATTGGACAAGTAACTCATATTAAAACTAAGCTAAAAAAAAAAAAAAAGATCTGTAGCAATATATATAAATATCAATTTATTTTTAAGAAAATTGAATCCCAAGTTGTATATTTTGTTATATGTCTCACTGTGTTATTTGCTAATGCACATCTTTTTCTACAGTTTGCGGTAAAAAAAAAATATTATTATACATTTATTTCATATTGTTCATTGTCTTTCATTGACCATTGTAATCCTTTACTACTTTCCCTTGTTTCTTGGCTCATTCTAAAAGAAACTTTGTGACTTATAAAGAAAAAAGCTATGCAGTTCCCCAATCAAAGTAAGGTTAATGAGATTATTTTAGTTGGATTCCCAAGCTTACAACGGTATAGCGTTTTATTATTCATAGCTCTTCTTTGCATCTACATATTTATCATTGCTGGAAATGTTCTCATCTTCTTTGTAATTCGAAGAGAGCCATGTCTTCACTTTCCCATGTACTTTTTTATTGAGGCGTTATCGATTGCAGAGATTTGGTATACTGCTATCTTGATTCCAAAGATATTGACTGACCTCCTTGATGACGAGAAGAAGATTTCCCTCACTGGGTGTCTCCTACAAGCCTATTTTGCACATGTACTAGGAGCATCTGAAGCCTACATCCTCACTGTAATGGCCTTTGATCGATATCTGGCCATCTGTAAACCATTACACTACTTGTCTATTATGAATACCAAATTATATGTTAGTTTGATTACTGAATCCTTTATTCTTGGCTTTTTATTACCCATTATTGAAGTTGTGTTAATTTCTCATCTCCCCTTTTGTGGGCCAAACCATATTGAAAATGTCTTGTGTGACTTCCCTCCCTTGATCGCTATAGCATGTACAGATCCCACATTCTATGTTTTGGTTGAGTTTTTCGTCAGCCTTTTTATAATTTCCACAACTTTCCCTTTGGTCCAACTTTCTTATATGAGGATAGTTTATGTTATTTTGAAAATTAAATCCAAAGAAGGGCGTCGCAAGGCATTCTCCACTTGTGGAGCCCATCTCATTGTTGTCGTTCTCTTTTTTAGTAGTGCTTCATTTATGTACATACGAGTTTCAAAAAGTTCTTCTGTAAACTATGACAGGGCTGTTGATCTCACCTATGTTATCTTTACCCCCCTAGTTAACCCTATCATATATGGTTTGAAAAATCATGAAATAAAAAAGTCAATACACAAATATTTATACCCTTGCTAGTTGTAAATTTTATTAGACAATAAAGTTTTATTTATATTCAAAATTAACAGGTGTACAATCATTCTAACATTTGTACATGAAGTTTGGTATGTAAGGTAAGTACTTAGTATAACTGAGTTTAATGATAGAGTATTTTCAATAAAAGAAACATTATTTAAGCACCTCACGGTTTGAAATGGTATTTTCTGGGTTCAGCAAAGGTGCCGTAACTAAACAAGAATATTTTAGCAAACAGCCTAAAACTAGATCGAGTAATGTAATCAAGGGAAATACTCTGAATTTGTGTATATATATCTTATAATGAACTAAAAAGAAAAAAGAGATGAGTTAGCCCTTGAAGAAGGTGCCTTTAAAAAGAAAAAAGAAAAAGGATAGAATTAGAATAAATATGAAAAAACAGCAATGATTAATCAGGATTGCCTGTGTCTTAAGGGCCTATTTCTAAATGAAAGTGTCATAGGATTCTGAATGTTTGAAGATGGTCCACGGCTGCCAAATTTTATTGAAGTTGTCTGTCTTTCCTTGTGCTATTGCCCTGATCTCTTCCATTCCATTGAGAAGATGTACCTCTTCTAGCCGTTCCTTGTTCGTGGGCGTGGTGGCATTTCTCCAATATCTGGGTATTACTGTTTTTGCTGCTGTGAGTAGGAATCTTATCAATGAAATTTTGTATTTTCTTAGTGAGCATTTAGTGATGTTTAGAAGACAGCATGCAGCATTTAGTTGAAAAGTTGTAAATTTTAAAGTATAACTGAATACAAATACAGTATATATATATATATATATATATATATATATATATATATATATATATATATATATATATTATATATATATATATATATATATACGCTCATTTTATTGCTAAAATTACTCTGAAATTTAATACGTAGCTGGGTGTAGTAAGATGTCTGCTGCCACCTTCTTCTGACTGCAGGTGTTCTGGCAGATGAGCAAACCTGGTAGTGGTGGACGCATGCGCAGGTGACAGAACGTCACTTCCGTTACCTAATCTGATGGGTGGCTAATTCTGATAGAACACCGGAACCAAGGGCTCCCGTGTGCTTCATGGGAGTGACAACATCGCGGCTCCAGCCACTCACCGGGAACTCGAAGGAAAGGCCAGGGGGAAAATGTAAGCTTTGTTCTAAGGTAAGTATTTCATAATGTGCTAGTATGTGATGCATACTAGCACATTATGCCATTGTCTTGCAGGTTTTTTTTTCCCAGCAGTTTACTACCACTTTAAATTCATGAAAATTACACAGCATATATTCAGGAGGCAGACCCACCCACCCCAAATATAAGGAGCTCTCTTGTATATGATTGCAACGGATGACAGACAATTCTGATTTTAGCAGAGGCTCAGTTTTCATGGAGGGCATTATAAGGCCTCATGCACACTTTTTCTGTACACTTTTCTCCTGGCAGGAGAACAGCAACATTAAAAACGTGTCTAAAGCCATGTTTAGGCGTGTTTATATGTGTTCAGGTGCATCAAGCATTTGGAAATTCATTAATTTCTTCGGCTAGAATAGTCATTTATTTTGGCCATTGAAATGAATGAACGCTCATGCGGTAAACCCCGCTATCATTTAGACGCATTTAGACAGCTTTAGGCCTGGTTCACACCTATGCATTTTTTAGTGCGTTTTCAGCTTTGCAGAAACACACTACAGTCCATTTAACATGGTTTTCTATGGAACACGTTCTGTAGTGCAAATCTGCAAAATGCAAAAAGCACTAAAAATGCATAGGTGTGAACAAGGCCTTAGGCATGTTTACACGCGTTTAGACTTGTCAGGTGTTTTTTTTCCTGCCCAATAGCTCCCCTGCCTCCTACAGTATGTATGTATGGACACATAGGCTAACATAGAGGGGCATTTAGGGGCAGAAAAGAAAACGTCAAACATGGCTGTGGTGTGCAGGAGGCCTAAGTTCATTAAACAATTTCTTTTTCATTAAACAATTTTACTTTACTATATATATATATATATATAATATATATATATATTCCTTTCTTTCCAGAAAGGGTAGAGTTGGATCTTGTAGATCATCCTGCATCAAACGTAGCAACAGCCTGCTGTTTAACAGACAGCTGGACATTGCCTAACTTTCCAGAACATCATACAGGAAAGTCACACGTACTGTTCATTTTCAGAACTTTAGTATCTGTCCACAATTGTCCCTTTCAGGTTATCTAAATAAACCTTTTGTCATTCCAGCTGGGAATCAAGGGAAAGAGGTTACTGCCTGGATCCTAACAGGCTTGGTTGTGCATAGAGGACTAGGGGTCGCGAGCCTCCGTCAGTGGCGGCGGAGCATTCTACCAGAGCGTTTGAAGCCTCATAGGCAGCACATTCAAGAGAATCTATGGTGCCCATCTGTAGAGGGGTATCGTGGTTGTTCCAACATACCTACTCAAACTTGACCCGGGGGCCTTGTCATCGGGGGGACTTTGTAGGAAGCAGGGCCGTCTTTAATTTTGATTGGGCCCTGGGCAAACATTTTCTTGGTCCCCCCTCCATTCTGAGACATACAAAAAACAGCAGGTAGACTCAAAATCAGTTTACTGCAGCAGATCACGCAGCGATTGCAATTGTTTGTCAGAGGTTACAGCCTATCCTTACTGCTCACTGGCTGGTTGCTAGAGGTTACAACACATAATTTCTGCTTGCCGATTGGTTTCTAGAGGTTAATGCACATTATTAGCGCTCACTGATTGGCTGCTAGAGGTTACAGCACATCATTACCACTTACTGATTGGTTGCTAGAGATTAAAGAAGATCACTACTGTTCGCTGATTGGTTGCTAGAGGTTAATGCACATCATTACCTCTCACTGAGCAGTGGAGCAATCCCAAATAATTGCGCAAGTAAAGGGGCACATTAAAACACATACTACAGGAAAGTGTCAGAGAGTGCAGAAATACTACAGGTGAGGTTCAGAGACTGCGGACATACTGCAGGAGACAATCAGAGACTGCGGACATACTGCAGAAGATTACCAGAGACTGCGGACATACTGCAGGAGACAATCAGAGACTGCGGACATACTGCAGGAGATTACCAGAGACTGCGGATATACTGCAGGAGACAATCAGAGACTGCAGACATACTGCAGGAGATTACCAGAGACTGCAGACATACTGCAGGAGATTACCAGAGACTGCAGACATACTGCAGGAGATTACCAGAGACTGCAGACATACTGCAGGAGATTACCAGAGACTGCAGACATACTGCAGGAGATTACCAGAGACTGCGGACATACTGCAGGAGATTACCAGAGACTGCGGACATACTGCAGGAGATTACCAGAGACTGCGGACATACTGCAGGAGATTACCAGAGACTGCAGACATATTGTAGGAGATTACCAGAGGCTGTGGACATACTGCAGGAGATTACCAGAGACTGTGGACATACTACAGGAGACAATTAAAGACTACGGACATAATACAGGAGACAATCAGAGACTGCAGACATTATACAGGTGATGGTCAGAGAACTTTCAGCAACGCACAGTTTTACAGTTTAATAACAAAGCTCAGGGTTTAAGCAGTCACGCATTTTATGGGTGTAAGGACATACCTGGTCAGCCAAACTCACTACAAACATTCAGAGGTCCATGGGGCGGCTCTTCCACTCTCTGCTCTCACTACAACAACCGGCAGCTCCACTGATGCTTTGTTGGGGGGCCATGCTACCGGTGAATTGGGGCCCCGATGACGGTTTTGCAAAGTGCACAGAGGACACAGGAGGCTGTATTCTCGCGCTAGCCAGCGGAGAGGGGCGGGGCCGGGAGCTCCACTGATGCTCTGACCCCGCCACCGTGCAGCCTGTATGCTTGGGAAACAGAGCAGCTGTGGTGAGAGCCAGTGATCGGAGTGGGAGCGTCAGTGGAGCTCCCGACCCCACCCCCCGGACCTCTGTATTCCCCAGCCAGTATAGAGGGGGCGGGGCCGAGAGCTCCACTGACGCTCCCACTCCGATCACTGGCTCTCACTACAGCCGCTCTGTTCCGAGCATACAGGCTGCACGGAGGGGGGGTCAGAGCGTCAGTGGAGCTCCCAGTCCCGCCCCGCCCCGCTCCACTGGCTAGTGTGGGAATACAGCCTCCCGTGTCCTCTGTGCACTCTGCAAAGCCGTCATCGGGGCCCCAATTCACGGGTAGCGTGGGCCCCCCAACAAAGATTGGGCCCAGGGCAAGTGCCCCGTTTGCCCTTCGCTAAAGATGGCCCTGGTAGGAAGGACTATTCAGTCCTCTGTCTCATCCTAATTAGAAGATTGGTTTGACAAGTAGATCCCACCCTGTCAGCTAGTTATTTATCACTAGTATGCTGCCATGTTGGTGTCAGGAAAATGCAAAATTGTATCAAATACTTACCGTAATTTTCCTTTTCCTGACGCCAAACCATGGCAGCATACGGTCCCACCCTTGTACGTTTCGTATGTAGCTAATTACAGAGAATGGGGTGGGGCCTAACTAGGCCTTTCATTTATGCTATTCACTGGTCCTGAGGGAGTGGTCAAGAGGCGGAGCTCTATCACTAGTTTCCTGCCATGGTTTGTCGTCAGGAAAGGAAAATTACGGTAAGTATTTGATACAATTTTCCGTTATTTTGCTGTTTGTTCCATCACTATATACAGTACTGTGCAAAAAAATGTTAAAATGTTAGTCTGGTGTAAAAAAAAATGCTGTAAATAAGGAACACTTTCAGAAATAGAAATGGTAATAGTTTATTTTTAGCAATTAACACAATGGAAAGTAAATGGACAGAAGAGAAATCCAAATCAAATCAATATTTGTGAACACCCTTTGCCTTCAAAATAGCATCAGTTCTTCTAGATACACTTGTACACAGTTTTTGAAGGAACTTGGCAGGTAGGTTGTTCCAAACTTCTTGAAGAACTAACCACAGATCTTCTGTGGTTTCCCAGTCCCTATGCTTTTGTGCATTGGACATGGAAACTTGGCTAAACGACTCAACTATGCATGAAAACATAGAAACTTAGGTGCAGAAAAATGGCAGCAGGTGCTCTGGACTGATGAATCAAAATGTTAAATATTTGGCTATAGCAGGAGGCAGTTTGTTCACCGAAGGCTGGAGAGTGGTACAATAATGAGTGTCTGCAGGCAACAGTAAAGAATGGTGGAGGTTCCTTGCAAGGTTGGGGCTGCATTTCTGCAAATGGAGTTGGAGTTTTGGTCAGGATCAATGGTGTCCTCAATGCTAAGATATAAAGGCACATACTTATCCATCATGCCAAACCATCATGGAGGCATGTGATTGTCCCTAAATTTATTCTGCAGCAGTACAACGACCCCAAACACACAGCCAAGCCAATGTAATTAAAAACTATCTTCAATGTAAAGAACAAGGAGTCCTGGGAGTAATTGTGGACAAGGAAGAATTACTCCTGCGCTTGTGAGGGTCTGATTTGGTTTTGAGAAGAGTAGTATTGTAAACTGTAGCAAAGCTAGAAGAGATGGTATTGCTTGTCCCGCTGCCCAGAGAATGACCCCGGGGTGGTCAGGTAAGGCTAAGTGGAGAGTGATGGATGAAGGGCGCGTGATCAAGCTTACATCAAAACATATAAAATTTATTTCAGAGGAAATAAAGAGCAAATAAAAGCAGTTGAATAATACCAATACTACGTATCATGCAAACAGGTGACAAAATGTAAAAGACATGAAAAATTAAAAATGGGTTAAAAATATCATGAGCCCATGTTAAGGCAGGTATTTAGAGTTGGCTAACGCGTTTCGAGGATGACCTCTTCATCAGAGCCTATTTGAGAACCAGGGTGCAGTCTCTATATGCCAGTAGGCCAAAGTATGTACATCAACATGATGGCTAGTTGGAAAAAACGGCCTGAAATGGAAGATGCGATTTTCTGTGTTCCATACCAGTCCACGTTCAAGCGTTCTAGGTGGAACAGAGATCAGAAAAGAAATATATATATATATATATATATACACATATATATACACATGTGTACAAATTATAGACGCGTGTGCACCTGTGTGCACATGCACATGCACACACGTATACACAAACAGTATAAATAAGAACATTTATACATGTGTACAAATACATACACACACATAGAGAGACAGAATATCAGCTAAAATTGCAGTATGGAGCACATGGCGAGAAAATGCAACAAGAAATCAAATAAACGAAACAAAAAACGCATGATGGGTGAATATGCAAAAAACAAAAACACAATGCGTATATATGTATTTATATTTACATTTTTTATATATTTTTCTTTCTTTGACCATTCATGTATGTTATCTCTAAACACTAGGCCATATCCAATTGGGATAGATATGGTTCCTTTACCAATTCTCTGTACACATATGTGTTTCCAGTCTATCACATTCATTCATCAATCCATTTATATTCACTTATTGTGTGATTGTGTTTTTGTTTTTTGCATATTCACCCATCATGCGTTTTTTGTTTCGTTTATTTGATTTCTTGTTGCATTTTCTCGCCATGTGCTCCATACTGCAATTTTAGCTGATATTCTGTCTCTCTATGTGTGTGTATGTATTTGTACACATGTATAAATGTTCTTTTTTATACTGTTTGTGTATACGTGTGTGCCTGTGCATGTGCACACAGGTGCACACGCGTTTATAATTTGTACACATGTGTATATATATGTGTATATATATGTGTATATATATATATATATATATATATATATATATATATATATATATCTTTTCTGATCTCTGTTCCACCTAGAACGCTTGAACGTGGACTGGTATGGAACACAGAAAATCGCATCTTCCATTTCAGGCCGTTTTTTCCAACTAGCCATCATGTTAATGTACATACTTTGGCCTACTGGCATATAGAGACTGCACCCTGGTTCTCAAATAGGCTCTGATGAAGAGGTCATCCTCGAAACGCGTTAGCCAACTCTAAATACCTGCCTTAACATGGGCTCATGATATTTTTAACCCATTTTTAATTTTTCATGTCTTTTACATTTTGTCACCTGTTTGCATGATACGTAGTATTGGTATTATTCAACTGCTTTTATTTGCTCTTTATTTCCTCTGAAATAAATTTTATATGTTTTGATGTAAGCTTGATCACGCGTCCTGGAAGTAATGGTTTGACCCCCACAGAGCCCTGATCTCAACATCACGGCATCTGTCTGGGATTACATGAGGAGACAGAAGGATTTGAGGCAGCCGACATCCACATAAGATCAAAAACAGTGTGCAAGTGTATCTAGAATTAATGCTGTTTTGAAGGCAAATGGTGGTCACACCAAACATTGATTTGATTTGGATTTCTCTTCTGTTCATTTACTTTCTGTTTTTTATTGATAAAAATAAACTATTAACATTTCTATTTCTGTATTTCTGAACACGTTTTTTTCACACCTGCCTAAAACGATTGCACAGTAGTGTGTGTGTATATATACACTATATTACCAAAAGTATAGGGACGCTCATCCATATCTTTATGGTCTTTGCTTTGTGCACTGGTCCAAATAATTTGGTGGAGGGGGGGTTGTGGTGTGGGGTTGTTTTTCAGGGGTTAGGCTTGGCCCCTTAGTTCCATTGAAGGGAACTCTTAAAACATCAGCATACCAAGACATTTTGGACAATGTCATGCTCCCAACTTTGAGTCCTGACCTCAACCCGATGGAACACCTTTGAGATGAATTAGAGCGGAGACTGTGAGCCAGGCCTTCTCGTCTACATCAGTTCCTGACCTCACAAATGCGCTTTTGGAAGAATGGTCAAACATTCCCATAGACACACTCCTAAACCTTGTGGACGGCCTTGCCAGAAGAGTTGAAGTTGTTATAGCTGCAAAGAGTGAGCCAACTCAATATTGAACCCTACGGACTAAGACTGGAATGTCATTAAAGTTCATGTGCGTGTAAAAGAAGGCGTACCAATACTTTTGGTACTATAGTATATATATTTATATTTTTTCTTTACAGTCTAATGAGTTTCATTTAATTTTAGTAATCCCTCTAACAATTTTATCTTCAGTAATCGCATTTGAATTATATTGCACAGATATTATATTACATTTGACAACAAGGAAATAAATTCCCAGTACAGTCAAACCTATTTAAACAATGAAAACACAGCACACACATTCTGGAGAAAAAGACAAAAGCCTCGTACACACAATCGGACTTTCCGACTGGAAATGTTCGATGACGGGCTGTTGGCCGAAAATCCGACCGTGTGTATGTTCCATCGGACAATTTTCAGATTTTCCAAAAACAAATGTTGGCTAGCAGGTTTTCAGATTTTCAGCGGACAAATGTGTGTTGTCGGATTGTCCGCAGAAAATCCAATAACAATTGTCCAATGGAGCGTACACCAGGTCGGATTTTCCGCCAACAGCCTGTCATCGAACATTTCCCATCGGAAAGGCCAATCGTGTGTGCGAGGCTTAAAGTGGGGTTCCACCCAAAAAAACAAAAATACATAAAAAATCCTAAAAACAAAAAACAAAAAAAATTTGGATATTTTTTTTTTTTTACTCACCTCTAAATGCCTGTTGCTAGGGGGTCCCTCGTAGTCTGCCTCTTCCAGTGCCTGGGCTGGTGACATCACTTCCCCCTCAGCACAGGAAGGGCTCCGCTTTGCTCCCTCCTTCCTGTCAATCATCTGGAACCCATTAGGTCCCAGGTGACTGAGAGGCCAATCACGGCGCGCGGCGCCGCTCGCGCATGCGCAGTGGGTGCCAGGCTGTGAAGCCACAGCTCGGTGCCCACAGTTGCAATGCCGGCGCCGCTGAATGGATGGGGAGACGAGCGGGGCTTCGATCCCCCCCGCATCGCTGGACCCTGGGACAGGTAAGTGTCCAATTAAAAGTCAGCAGCTGCAGTATTTGTAGCTGCTGACTTTTAATTTTTTTTTTTTTTTTAACCGGCCCCCTGGGTGGAGCTCCTCTTTAAGGAAGGATTTGAACTATGGCCAGTTTTTATTGCTATACGCATCCCCAGTTAGAAAGATTAAATGTGTATTAAGACAACAAAATGGCAAACGTGCAAACTCCTAGTGCATTACCCAAAGAATATCTTATTCACAGACAATAACTCCAATACAATGCATACTCACAAAAGTGTGGTGTAAAACAACATGTAAACCGGAAGATTCCATATGGTGCAAGGTTCATATGCTCCAACAACCTCCTGTGTGCTAGCGCTGAAGCTTGCTAGTACAAGGGAGGTTGTTGGAGCATTTGAACCTTCCCCATTTGTTGTCTCCTTATGCCGCGTACACACGAGCGGACTTTACGGCAGACTTTACCCGGCGGACAGGATTTCGTCAGACAATTCGATCGTGTGTGGGCTCCAGCGGACTTTGTTTTCTCAAAAGTTGGACGGACTTATGCCGCGTACACACGAGCGGACTTTACGGCAGACTTTGCCCGGCGGACTTTTCTACGGACTTTACGACGGACTTTCTGAATGAACGGACTTGCCTACACACAATCCACCAAAGTCTGTCAAATTCGTACGTGATGACGTACGACCGGACTAAAACAAGGAAGTTCATAGCCAGTAGCCAATAGCTGCCCTAGCGTGGCTTTTTGTCCGTCGAACTAGCATACAGACGAGCGGACTTTTCGACCGGACTCGATTTCGACGGATTCATTTAAAACATGTTTCAAATCTAAGTCCGTCCAACTTTTGAGAAAACAAAGTCCGCTGGAGCCCACACACGATCGCATTGTCTGACGAAATCCAGTCCGCCGGGCAAAGTCTGCCGTAAAGACCGCTCGTGTGTACGCGGCATTAGATTTGAAACATTTTTTAAATCAATCCGTCGAAATCGAGTCCGGTGGAAAAGTCCGCTCGTCTGTATGCTAGTTCGACGGACAAAAAGCCACGCTAGGGCAGCTATTGGCTACTGGCTATGAACTTCCTTGTTTTAGTCCGGTCGTAGGTCATCACGTACGAATTCGACTGACTTTGGTGGATTGTGTGTAGGCAAGTCTGTTCATTCAGAAAGTTCGTCGTAAAGTACATCGAAAAGTCCGCTCGTGTGTACGCGGCATAAGTTTCACATTGGATTCCCCTATCCGTGGTGGGCTGCATTCACCAAGCATTGGGCCGTGTATGGACTTGCCACCTGTGTAGCCATTTCTCTCTCTGGAGGACCTCTGAGCTCTGGGAGTGATTGCTTTTTATTTCTTTTCTTTTCTTAAAGCAGTATTAAACCCAAAAGCAAACATTTATTATATTTCAGGTTACCAATTCTTAATGTGGTGGCTGCATTAGTCTGCTGTTTTTCAACAGAACAAGCTGTCCAGCAAAAGCGGTAGTTGGAGGGTTAAGACAAACCAAACCATTTACCAATGACAGGGGTGCTTATAATGATCAGCTTTTATTTATGTAAAACATTCATCCAAAAAAAGAAAGAAAACTGTTTTTGAAACTGCAGAGTGTGCTGGAGTTTGGCTTTACATTTTCAGTATATCTAAATCTGCTACTGCAGCTAACATTATAAAATCTGCTTTATTTGGTATCTGGTATTTGATCACCTCTGCAATTTTTTGGTTTTTTTTCGCTATAAACAAAAAAACACTGTCAATTTTGAAAAAAAAAAATATATTTTTTATTTTCTGCTTTAGAACATACCCAATAAAAAAATTAAAAAAAATCAAATTTCTTCATCAATTTAGGTCATTATGTATTCTGGTACATATTTTTGGTTAAAAAAAAATCCAAATAACTGTATATTGATTGGTTTGCACAAAAGAAATAGCATCTACAAACTAGAAAAGGTACAATTTCTGGGGAAATTGTGAAAAGTGTTCTTGCCTCTACAACTAGAGTGGGCGGAGTAACTGGATGGAGTGGCTGGAGTAACTGTGAAAAGTGTTAAAAAGCTTAATATTTTAAAAAGTATAAATAGTAGTAAAAAAGTTGACGTCCCATCATTAGCTGAAAGAGCTGAACATTTTTTTCAAAAGTTTTTTTTTTTTCAAAAATGATTTTTTTTTTTTAAATGAAATTTTTTTTTTCAAAAATATTTTTTTTTTTCAGAAATTAATTTTTATTTCAAAATTTTTTTTTTTTCAAAAATGATTATTTTTTAATTTTTTTTTTTCAAAAATGATTTTTTTTCTTCAAATTTTTTTTTTTTCAAAAGTCTTTTTTTTTTAAATATTTTTTTTCAAAAATTATTTTTTTTTTTCAAAAATAATTTTTTTTTTTCAAAAATAACTTTTTTTTTTTCAAAAATATATATTTTTTTTTTCAAAAATGATTTTTTTTTTTTTCAAAAATGATTTTTTTTTTTTTTCAAAAATATATTTTTTTTTTCATGGGGCGGTCATAATGTTTCGGCTGATCATGGGGCGGTCATAATGTTTTGGCTGATCATGGGGTTGTCAGCTTTTGTCACTTCCCACTCTAGTTTTGAACATTTCGCCATTCATTCCTATGGGACCAATTTCACCGCAAAAACAACGATATTTCGTGAACCATTCGGTGAAACGTTCCACAAGGTAATAGCGCACCAATTAAATGACATTGAGGCCGGATGGTATTTTTCAGCTTTTTACAAAGTTCCACAAGGTAATAGCGCACCAATTAAATGACATTGAACATTTTGTCATTCATTGCTATGGGACCAATTTCACCGCAAAAACGACGATATTTCGTGAACCATTCGGCGAAACATTCCACAAAGTAATAGCACACCAATTGGAAACAATCCGCACGTTTCGGTATATTACTTGTCTCTGTAGTGTAAAAACTGTGGGAGGAGTCTACAAGCATTATCAAGTCTAGCAGATGAAGGTATGACCAGACCACATGCAGTTGGGGGGTCTCAGCATCTTGTGTTTACAACCACTGTTTCCCAGCAACGCTCATGCCCTGTTTATGCTTCACAAATACTACTCAATACACAATAGACAGGACTATGATAGATGTAGTAACTATGCAGTAATTCAAATGGCCGTATTTTAAAAACTATAAATTCTACAGCGAAGATCTTTATATTGTGAGAATCACAAGACCCAGACCTAGATTCTGATGTATAGTATGTCTCTGAATTATTAAAAATGGAGGCACAGTCGCAGTTTAGAAATTGCCCTTCAAATTTGAAGGGGCTAGAGTGTAGTTTCAATGAATGTCAATGGACGGCGTGAGTTGCAAACAAATGGTCATATTGTGAAAACTATCAGGACTATGGCTTAGCCGTGGACATGTTTAGTGGCAGCAGGGATAGCTGAACGTTTTGATATAAGATTTGTGTAGGTGGGCTTGAAAATGAGGGAGTGGCGGCAGTTTAGAAATCATGGTCTGATTTTTCAGCTTTTGTCACCTTCCACTCTAGTTTCCCCATTCATTCTGATGGGACCAATTTCACCGCAAAAACAACGATATTTCGTGAACCATTTGGCGAAACGTTCCACAAAGTAATAGCACACCATTCGGGAACAATCCGCACGTTTCGGTATATTACTTGTCTATGTAGTGTAAAAACTGTGGGAGGAGTTAGTTTGGTAAATTTGGCTATAATAATAACTAGAAAATGCATTTCCTGGGGAAAATGCGTGGGAATGCTGAATAGCTAAATTGGGCTAAAACGGCCGCCATCAAAACTGCCCCATCAGAATTGCCCCATCAAAATTGTCCCCATTAAAACTGCCCCATCATATTGCCACCATCAAAACTGCCCCATCAGAATTGCTCCATCAAAATTGTCCCATCATATTGCCACCATCAGAAATGCCCCAGCAAAACTGCCCCATCATATTGCCACCATCAAAACTGCCCCATCAGAATTGCCCCATCATATTACCACCATCAAAACTGCCCCATCATATTGCCACCATCAAAACTGCCCCCATCATATTGCCATCAAAACTGCCCCATTAGAATTGCCCCATCAAAATTGTCCCCATCAGAATTGCCCCATCAAAACTAAAAGTAATTTTTTAGACAAAGGGGCAGGATGCTGGCGAGGTTAGTGCCCTTATATGGACACATGCCCTTTTTTTAGATAATGACAATGTATCTATATAAGTGAACTGACACCACCAGTTTTGCACCCCTTTATTTACGTGTGGTAAGTGACCTGGTTTGCAGCTGATTGGACTCGAAAAAAGTGTGACTTTCATGTTCAGATATAGATGAGTTCGGAGGATCCCTGAGCTCATTTCTAGTCAAAAGTTATGAGTGTTTATGTTTGTTTAGTTGATATTTTGGGTGTTTTGTGTACTTTACAAAGCAGTACATGTTTGAGATTTTCCGAATTTTTTTTGTTTAAGGAAATATTGCAGATTTGTTTCTTTTTTTGGATTATATGTAATCATAGTGTAATTATGAAAGTGGCACTGACATCTGCAAGGTAGAAGGGAACCCATCCCTTAAATTAACATGCCTGAGAAAAAGTCCACAATATCCATCATATGATAGTTGCACTCGGTGCCAGTGGACCCTTAGGAGGATTTTTCAGGTATGATGAAATCTGACATGTAAAAAGTAGGGGTGTAGTTTAGGTAGATCCTGATTGCTCTCACCACATCCAGGAAGGGTGACATTCTCCTAAACAAAAAGCAAAGCCCTTCCTCCTCTGCCTCCCTTTCATCCTCCTATCACCAATCCACCTACTGTTATAATGTCAGGAACCTTTAGAAGCCTCTTGTATCTGTGTCCCTTGCTGACACTGCTTCTGGGAGCAACAACTGCTCAATCCAGTAGCATTTTATGGCACCTGCCACATCCATAGCAACCAGTGACATCACCTGGCCAGATTTATTTACTTGCTGGGAATCCTCGGCCATATAAACTATGAGGTAGAGATAGAGTGGACATCACTGACCAGTTATGGCCACATTGCCATATTTGTTTTATGACATCACCCGAAAGACCCACTCCTTTGTCTACATTTAGCAGCAAGGACCAGAAGATGTCTTTGGCACCCAGTGTCATGACGGAAGCAGAGGTGTCCATTAGTCAGTGGGTTTTTTCTTGCAGCTGTTAGATAGATGATGGATTTAAGTCATGGGACATTTTGTTTTTATTAAAAAAGGACTTATCAGAACACGTGCGTCTTCATTTAAACTTTTTCACATTTTTTGTGTGACTTTATATGGATACTATGTACTATCATCAGGGCTTTTTTTTCTCAGAGAATAGGTGCAGGTACTCCCTCCTTAACCACTTCAGCCCCGGAAGGATTTACCCCCTTCCTGACCAGAGCGTTTTTTGCGATTCGGCACTGCGTCGCTTTAACTGACAATTGCGCGGTCATGCGACGTGGCTCCCAAACAAAATTGACGTCCTTTTTTTCCCACTAATAGAGCTTTCTTTTGGTGGTATTTGATCGCCTCTGCGATTTTTATTTTTTTTGCGCTATAAACAAAATAAGAGCGACAATTTTGAAAAAAACGCATTATTTTTTACATTTTGCTATAATAAATATCCCCTAAAAATATATTAAAAAAAACATTTTTTTTCTTCAGTTTAGGCCGATCGTATTCTTCTACATATTTTTGGTAAAAAAAATCGCAATAAGCGTTTATTAATTGGTTTGCGCAAACGTTATAGCGTTTACTAAATAGGGGATAGTTTTATGGCATTTTTATTAATAATTTTTTTTTTACTAGTAATGGCGGCGATCAGCGATTTTTATTGTGACTGCGACGTTATGGCGGACATGTCGGACATTTTTGACACATTTTTGGGACCATTGTCATTTATACAGCGATCAGTGCGATTAAAAATGCACTGATTACTGTGTAAATGACACTGGCAGTGAAGGGGTTAACCACTAGGGGGCGGGGAGGGGTTAAGTGTATCCTAGGGAGTGATTACTAACTGTAGGGGGATGGGCTGTGTGGCTGACGTCACTGATCTCTGCTCCGATGACAGGGAGCAGAGATCGAGTGACACTTGTCACTAGGCAGAACGGGGAGATGCTGTTTACAACGGCATCTCCCCGTTCATCCGCTCCGTGAGGCGATCGCGGGTCACCCCGCGGCGATCGAGTCCGCGGGACCCGCGACCAGACTCACGGAGCTCCAGGCCGGCGCGCATGCGCGCCGCCGGCGGCGCGCACGCACGGGCACGGCGGGAAATTCAAATGGACGTACAGGTACGCCCATTTGCCCAGCCGTGCCGCTCTGCCGACGTACATCGGCGTGCGCCGGTCGGCAAGCGGTTAAGAATCACCACTTTTTCTGCTACCTACACACCTCTGAACACCGTCCCCTGGTTCAACCCCCTTCCACCTCCTAGTTCCTCCCCTTTAGAGAATATAAAACCAAGTATCATTTTGTGGTGATGTCATTTGTATGGAATTTGTTAATAATAACAAGAAAAGTAGTAAAATAGATCCCCTACAGCCAGCAATTATAAACCCCTCCAGCAGCAATAGGTCAACCTAGGAACAATAGACCCTCCCCCAGTAACAATAGATACACCCTAGCAACAATAGACCCCCACCAGTAACAATACATCCACCCAGCAACAATAGACCCACCCTAGCAACAATGGACCCCACAAGTAAAAATCGACCCCTGCCAGTAACAATAGACCACCACCAACAACAATATATCTCCCAGCGGCCAGCATCATTAGACCCTTCAGCAGCCAGCAACAGCAGACCCCTCCCTGGACAGTAGATCCCTCCCAGCAACACCTGATCCCCAGCAAAAATAGATCCCCCTTGATGCCAATAGATTCCCCAGCGGCCATCATCAAGCCCTCCATCAAGCCCTCCAGCACATCGCAGCAACACTTGCCAGTACACACATTCAGTGTTAGAGGTGCCATTCCACCATGTTCCCTCTGAAAAAAAAGCCCTGACTATCATAATATGATACATTACTTTACATATTACAAGATACTAGCAAATTACATACATACAGTACCTTGAGAAAGTATTCATAGAGGTGCAGATTTTAAATGCATCCATTACTGAGGAGGAGCTCATTCACACTGTCAAGTCTCTTCCATCCCATAAAGCTCCTGGTCCGGACGGCCTTCCCTACTCTTATTATAAGACCTTCCTCCCGACTATCTCAAAACACTTGGTATCTTTATTTTACTCCCTTCTCCAAGTTCAAGGCCCTTGCCAACAATTTCTACACTCCTATATTACGGTCATACCCAAACCGAACAAAGATCCATCGCTCCCAGACAGCTATAGGCCAATTGCGCTTTTAAACTCAGACCACAAGCTCTTTACTAAAATTTTAGCTAACCGCCTTTCTCAGTTCTTGATGAAATTAATAGATAAAGATCAAGTGGGATTTGTCCCTTCTAGACATGCAGGGGACAACACCAGACGAGCCATTGATCTCATTGACATATTAAATAGAGTACGCCGACCTGCCCTGATCCTTAGCCTCGATGCTCAAAAGGCGTTTGATCGATTAAGCTGGCCATACATGTTCACAACCCTTACTAAGTTTGGATTGAGGGGCCCTTTCCTTACGGCCCTCCGTGCCCTTTACTCCAACCCGCCTTCTTAGGTCCAATTAGCGTCCTTTATATCCAGGCCATTTCCTATGTCAAACGGTACCAGACAGGGCTGCCCCCTTTCGCTACTCCTTTTTATACTATGCCTGAAGCCATTAGCTGAGGCTATTAGATCGCACCCAGACATATGGGGGGTTCCTATGCGACAAAGAGAATATAAACTTTCTTTATTTGCCGATGACGTGCTTCTGACTCTTACTAATCTCCATGTATCACTCCCTTCCCTACATGCCCCTCTATCTCAGTTCAGTTTCCTTTCGGGATATAAGATAAACACGTCCAAAACTGAAGCTCTGCCTTTACATCTCCCTCCTGACGACCTCCATTTACTAAAAAATTATTTTCCCTATCGATAGTTCACCTCTTCTCTCAAATACTTAGGCGTACAGATCACTCCGTCATATTCTACCCTTTATTCAGCTAACTACGTCCCCGTATTTAAATCTATCAAAGATATGTTAATTAGATGGAACTCCCTACCGATATCTTGGATAGGCAGGATAAATGTTCTGAAGATGTCAGTGATGCCCAAGTTGTTATATTATTTTGAAACACTTCCTGTTCCTAATCCGATGGCCCAATTGAAACTCCTTAGAAGCTGGTTTCTCAATTTTATATGGAGGGATGGGGCCCATAGAGTAGCCAACTCGGTCATTTTTTCCCCCAGGGGGCAGGGGGGTATGGGAGCACCAGACATCCATAAGTACTATTTGGCTTCCCACCTCCGTGCGGTGATGTCCTGGGCCAGCCTATGCCCCCCAAACAGGTGGACGGAGATAGAGATGGGTTCGTTGTTTCTGGCCCACCCCTGTTCCCTGGTGTGGTCTCCTGCATTATTTACTGACCCTAAGCTCCACGATCTCTATTTGGGACCCATGCTGATTTCACTCAGGATCTGGCGAGCCTGCTATACCAAGTTCTCATTGGCTTCCTCCTGCCTACCTCTCTCCAATGTGCTATTTAACCCCCTTCTACCTGATAGCCTCTCACACTCCCGGATGTTCCCATGGGCCAAGACGGGTTTGTTTCAGCTCAGACATTTTGTGCACCCTGTCACTCGAAAACTTTACTCCTTCCAGGACTTACAAACAGAAAACCAAATCCCAAACCAGCTGTTCTTTTCATACCTCCAAATAACACATTATTTAGCATCCCTCTCACCTTCTCTTACTTTGACCAAACCCACACACTTCAAATTTCTTTGCTCTTAGGGTCCATACCAACCGCGACTGATATCCGACATATATAGACTTTTGCAGGAGAACCTTCCACTCTCCATGGAGCCCCACACATATATGAGTAAATGGTCACTTTTGACAACAACAAATCTCCCCATCCAAATGGGCTAAAATTTGGATCTGAACATCCAAAATATCCCGATGTGTAGCGCAACGAGAGACAGCTTATAAAGTGCTCCTTTTTTGGTATAGGACCCCTGAGGTTATTCACCGTTACAATGCTTCCCTCTCTCCTTTATGCTGGAGATGCGGAAGGATCAGAGGTTACCATTATCACATTTTCTGGCAGTGCGATTTGATAGCTCCCTTTTGGTCCATGGATGTGTCCGTGCTCATGCGGATTCTTGATTTCCGGGTTCCGTTGGATCCGGTTCATCTCCTTCTAGGCCTCCCAATCCCCGGTTTGGGAAAACCCTTGAACAAATTGGTATTGTATGTATTACTGGCCGCCAAAAGAGCTATCCCTGCACGTTGGCTTTCCACCTCCCCCTTACCCAGACACAGCTTATACAAGCTGTTACTGATATTCGTAGAATGGAGCATATGATAGCCATGGTGGAAGATGCTTTGGAGAGATTTGATAGGATTTGGGCTCCTTGGGATCGTTATATACAGGGCCCTTCATAAGGTTCCGGCTCTTGTTTTTCTATTGCTGCCCCTTGTATGTTAATTGAAATATATAATAGAGCTCACAGCAAGATGATCAACCTTTACTGATTTCATTTGGCTCTTTTTTGTTGTTTATATTATTATAATTTCTGATTACAGTTTGTACTGAATCACTGTAATTGTAATCTTACACCTGCTTATTTTCTTTTCTTGATTGATATATCTACAGTATGTTTACTATGTTTTCTTTTTTGAAAACATTTCTAAATAAAAATACAATTTAAAAAAAAAACAAAAGAAAAAGTATTCATACTCCTTGAAATTTTCCACATTTTGTCATATTACAACTAAAAAAGTAAATGTATTTTATATATTTTATTGGGATTTTATGTGATAGACCAGCACAAAGTGGCACATAATTGTGAAGTGAAAGGAAAATGACAAATGGCTTTCAAAATCTTTTACAAATAAATATGTGAAAAGTGTGGCGTGCATTTGTATTCAGCTCCCCTGAGTCAATACTTTGTAGAACTACCTTTCGCTGCAATTACAGCTGCAAGTATTTTTGGGGATGTCTCTACCATCTTTGCACATCTAGAGAGTGAAATTTTTGCCCATTCTTCTTTGCAAAATAGCTCAAGCTCTGTCAGATTGGATGGAGAGCATCGGTGAACAGTAATGATGCTGCCACCACCATGTTTCACGGTGGGGATGGTGTGTTCAGGGTGATGTTCAGTGTTAGTAATTCGCTACACATAGCGTTTTACTTTTAGGCCAAAAAGTTCAATTTTGGTCTCATCTGACCAGAGCACCTTCTTCCACATGTTTGCTGTGTCCCCCACATGGCTTCTCGCAAACTGGACTTCTTATGGCTTTCTTTCAACAATGGATTTCTTCTTGCCACTCTTACATAAAGGCCATTTTTGTAGAGTGCACGACTAATAGTTGTCCTGTAGACAGATTCTTCCATCTGAGCTGTGGACCTCTGCAGCTCCTCCAGAGTTACCATGGGCCTCTTGGCTGCTTCTCTGATTAATGCTCTCCTTGCCTGGACTGTCAGTTTAGGTGGATGAGCATGTCTTGGTAGGTTTGCAGTTGTATCATACTCTTTCCATTTTCGGATGATGGATTGAACAGTGCTCCGTGAGATGTTCAAAGCTTGGGATATTTTTTTTATAACTTAACCCTGCTTTAAACTTCTCCACAACTTTATCCCTGACCTGTCTGGTGTGTTCCTTGGCCTTCATAATGCTGTTAGTTCACTAAGGTTCTCTAAACAAACCTCTGAGGGCTTCACAGAACAGCTGTATTTATACTGAGATTAAATTACACACTATATTTACTAATTAGGTCACTTCTGAGGGCAGTTGGTTCCACTAGATGCTAGTTAGGGGTATCAGAGTAAAGGGGGCTGAATACAAATGCCCGCCACACTTTTCAGATATTTATTTGAAAAAAAAATTGAAAACCATTTATCATTTTCCTCTCACTTCACAATTATGTGCCACTTTGTGTTGGTCTATCATATAAAATCTCAATCAAATACATTTACGTTTTTGGTTGTAACATGACAAAATGTGGAAAAGGTCAAGGGGTGTGAATACTTTTTCAAGGCACTGTATACTTATACAAATAATTGCAGGTGAATCATACAATAATTGTTATTCCCATTTTAATTTTTCTCTTTGGCTTAAATCATGTCATGGGAATTACATTGCACAAGTATTTTCATTAAAATTGTACCAGAGGAAGTCAACTCCCAGCACTGTTCAGTCTATTTAAAGGAATAAAAATACATTTGACACGGCCTGAATAAACGGAGCAACAAGATACCACATGACATCTGAGATTTCCACTTTAGCATACAGTCACATTATATACATTTTCTTTTTATGAATTTTTAAACATTTTTTTAAGTTATTTTTTATTCTAGCAAACTTCACGACAAAGCAAATGTACGGATTGGTTCTTAGCAACACAACAGTGCTGGTTTACAAAACTGGCCTTACACTAGCAGATTTTCAAACTTAAATATTTGTACGAACATTCATACCAAAATTTTTGGTACATTTTTTGTTTTTACGTAATCTTTATTTGGTTTTATACATAGAAAACAAAACATAAAAAAACAGTATAGCAAGAACAGACGCTAAGTTCTATTGTGTAAAGATCATCAGTTCCACAAAAGTGCTATGTGCTAAACAGAATTAAAAAATATTAAAATATTTTGCAAGTGCAAAATTATAAATGATAAATTATAAATTACATTTCTGCAGCTGTTGAACACTCTCAGTGTATCACTTCATCATCTAAAATATTTAAATAGTGCAGCTCGTTTGTGAGTTGTTCATAAAACAGGCTGGAGCAGGAGATCTGATATTGAAGTGGAGAGAAAGCTTCCATTCAGAGCTTCTGTGGCTCAGTGTTGAGGTGAGCAGACATAACAGCTGGTGGAGGTGTGCAAAGTTTAGAATACCTGAGAAGTGTGGCGGAAGCACAGCGGTGGAATATTTGTGCACAGCAATCAAGAAATTATAGAAGTTGTGATATATTGGAACTTTTTTTTATTTATAAATTTCTTATGGACATTTGATGTTATATTTTTCAGTGTTTCATTTATTTAATTAAAAAATCACATGAGATGCTAAGTTCTGCCAGTCATAACATATTTCAAAATGAATTCCAGGGTTCGTCTGCAGGACTTACACGGTAGTTTATAAAAACATACATTCTCGGTACATTTGATGCTTTGACAAATGTTATTCGGAAATACTTTGAAATTTAATTGGCTTTTAACCTCCCTGGCGGTATTCCCGAGTCTGGCTCGGGTTGGATTTTTCCATACCAAAAGCGGTATCCCCGAGCCATCGGGCTTGCATCGCAGGATCTAGGAAGAGCATACTTACCTTGTCCCCTGGATCCTGCGATGTCTCCCCGCTGTGATCGGCGAGCCGCTGTGTCTCGCTCGATTCACAGTGCCGAGCTCCGTTCCCTGCGAGCGTTGCGACGCACGGGGACGGAGTTCGGCGGTAAATTCAAAAGTGAAACACATAGTATAGATACAGCATACTGTAATCTTACAGATTACAGTACTGTATCAAATAACTACACATCCCCCTTGGTCCCTAGTGGTCTGCCCAGTGTCCTGCATGCAGTTTTATATATATAAAACTGTTCTTTCTGCCAGGAGACTGGAGATTGTCCATAGCAACCAAAACTGTCTCTTTACATCAAAAGTGCTTTTAGACCAGCTAGAAAAAAGCGATAATAAATTAGAATCACTCGCAGAATTGAGTGATAGTGATTTGTGGGGAAATCCGTCACCAAACACTAAAAGTAACAAAAGCGACAATTCTGCAAATGAGCAAATTTCAGTGTTTTTGATTTGATTACATTATTATATAATTTTTATTATTATTATATTATTATTTGTTATAATTATTTATAGTTATTTATTATATTATAATTTTTTATTTCGTTTTTCAAACTTTATCATACCCGGGATGTCTACTAGACTCTTGTTTGGACAGATTTAAGTGAACTATTCCTAAGAATTACAGGCCTACAATATAAAACGCCAAATTTCTGTGCAAAATAATTGTACCGCTTTCAGCACCTAAAATCAGAAATAATCATACCGCCAGGGAGGTTAACATTTGATTTTGGAATAAAGGGACTTTACCGAACAAAAACCACATATACTGTTAAAACTTCTTTAGTTGGTGGCAATTGTCCCCACTGATGATTTGAAAATCAAATAGACATTCTTCAACCCAAAAATGTCAAACAAATTGCTACTAGTGTATGGACATCTTTAGGCTGCACTCACACCTCTGTATTGTTTTGGATACATTCAAAAAAAGCCTACTGCATGATTAAGGTGGTCCTCAACCAATTTCACCTTTGATGGGTATGACTAATACTGTGGGTAAGTCTCCATTCACATTAGCATGTCTTTACATAGTTACATAGTTGGTAAGGTTGAATAAGAAACAAACAAATGGCCCCTACCCCCACCTATAACTTGGCTTTATGGCAAGGAGCACATGGAAGGGCTATCACATGAAAGACAAAAACAGAACACTCCATAGCTCAACTCACCAACCAGTCTGCCAACTGACCAAATTAACCTGTCCATCCTGTTTTTAACGCAGACTGTTGGACAGGTTAATTTGGTTAGTTGGCAGACTGGTTGGTGAGTTGAGCTATGGAATGTTCTGTTTTTGTCTTTTAAGGCTGAATAAGGACAACGGTCCATCCAGCTCAACTCTGCCTCCAATCTGCCAAAAAAAAGTTCATGTACTTTTTTGAGTGACAGACATTTTGCTACAGGTGACAGAATGCTCAGATGTGAACAGGGACATGGAAATGAATGGGATTTTCTCTTGCCGAGTATTTTAGAGCTTCAGGTGTAAATGGGGCCTAAACAGGAAGTTATTTTTACAGGAGGAGGTGAGACGCAGCAGGATTGATTTATTAAATGAGTATAGCCTGTTCAATTTGAAAAGAATACCCAATCATGCAGAAAAGAAAAGAAAAATACTTGATTTTTGCTTGCATGTGATTGGATAAGGCCTTCTCATTCCGAAAGCTAATTGAATTTTGGCTTTTAAAAATTACCATGCCCTTCTCCTTTCGAAAATTAGTACCAGTGTACAAAGCATATAAAGCATATACAGTATACAAAGCATATAAAGAAGCTAAGTTTGAATTTTTTTGGATAGTTTTATAAAATCTTTAGAGCTGAATTGGACAAGTAACTTATATTAAAACTAAGCTAAAAAAAAAAAAAAAAGATCTGTAGCTATATAAAAATATCAATTTATTTTTAAGAAAATTGAATTCCAAGTTGTACATTTTGTTATATGTCTCACTGTGTTATTTGCTAATGCACATCTTTTTCTACAGTTTGCGGTAAAAAAAAAAAATATTATTATACATTTATTTCATATTGTTCATTGTCTTTCATTGACCATTGTAATCCTTTACTCCTTTCCCTTGTTTCTTGGCTCATTCTAAAAGAAACTTTGTGACTTATAAAGAAAAAAGCTATGCAGTTCCCCAATCATAGTAAGGTTAATGAGATTATGTTAGTTGGATTCCCAAGCCTACAACGGTATAGCGTTTTATTATTCATAGCTCTTCTTTGCATCTACATATTTATTATTGCTGGAAATGTTCTCATCTTCTTTGTAATTCGAAGAGAGCCATGTCTTCACTTTCCCATGTACTTTTTTATTGGGGCGTTATCGATTGCAGAGATTTGGTATACTGCTATCTTGATTCCAAAGATATTGACTGACCTCCTTGATGACGAGAAGAAGATTTCCCTCACTGGGTGTCTCCTACAAGCCTATTTTGCACATGTACTAGGAGCATCTGAAGCCTACATCCTCACTGTAATGGCCTTTGATCGATATCTGGCCATCTGTAAACCATTACACTACTTGTCTATTATGAATACCAAATTATATGTTAGTTTGATTACTGGATCCTTTATTCTTGGCTTTTTATTGCCCATTATTGAAGTTGTGTTAATTTCTCATCTCCCCTTTTGTGGGCCAAACCATATTGAAAATGTCTTGTGTGACTTCCCTCCCTTGATCGCTATAGCATGTACAGATCCCACATTCTATGTTTTGGTTGAGTTTTTCGTCAGCCTTTTTATAATTTCCACAACTTTCCCTTTGGTCCTACTTTCTTATATCAGGATAGTTTATGTTATTTTGAAAATTAAATCCAAAGAAGGGCGTCGCAAGGCATTCTCCACTTGTGGAGCCCATCTCATTGTTGTCGTTCTGTTTTTTAGTAGTGCTTCGTTTATGTACATACGAGTTTCAAAAAGTTCTTCTGTAAACTATGACAGGGCTGTTGATCTCACCTATGTTATCTTTACCCCCCTAGTTAACCCTATAATATATGGTTTGAAAAATCATGAAATAAAAAAGTCAATACACAAATATTTATACCCTTGCTAGTTGTAAATTTTATTAGACAATAAAGTTTTATTTATATTCAAAATTAACAGGTGTACAATCATTCTAACATTTGTACATGAAGTTTGGTATGTAAGGTAAGTACTTAGTATAACTGAGTTTAATGATAGAGTATTTTCAATAAAAGAAACATTATTTAAGCACCTCACGGTTTGAAATGGTATTTTCTGGGTTCAGAAAAGGTGCCGTAACTAAACAAGAATATTTTAGCAAACAGCCTAAAACTAGATCGAGTAATGTAATCAAGGGAAATACTCTGAATTTGTGTATATATATATATATATATATATATCTTATAATGAACTAAAAAGAAAAAAGAGATGAGTTAGCCCTTAAAGAAGGTGCCTTTAAAAAGAAAAAAGAAAAAGGATAGAATAAGAATAAATATGAAAAAACAGCAATGATTAATCAGGATTGCCTGTGTCTTAAGGCCCTATTTGTAAATGAAAGTGTCATAGGATTCTGAATGTTTGAAGATGGTCCACGGTTGCCAAATTTTATTGAAGTTGTCTGTCTTTCCTTGTTCTATTGCCCTGATCTCTTCCATTCCATTGAGAAGATGTACCTCTTCTAGCCGTTCCTTGGTCGTGGGCATGGTGGCATTTCTCCAATATCTGGGTATTACTGTTTTTGCTGCTGTGAGTAGGAATCTTATCAATGAATTTTTGTATTTTCTTAGTGAACAATTAGTGATGTTTAGAAGACAGCATGCAGCATTTAGTTGAAAAGTTGTAAATTTTAAAGTATAACTGAATACAAATACAGTATATATATATATATATATATATATATATACGCCCACTTTATTGCTAAAATTACTCTGAAATGTAATACGTAGCTGGGTGTAGTAAGATGTCTGCTGCCGCCTTCTTCTGACTGCAGGTGTTCTGGCAGATGAGAAAATCTGGTAGTGGTGGACGCATGCGCAGGTGACAGAACGTCACTTCCGTTACCTAATCTGATGGGTGGCTAATACTGATGGAACACCGGACCGAGGGCTCCTGTGCACTTCACGGAAGTGACAACATCGCGGCTCCAGCCACTCACCGCGAACCCCGAAGGAAAGGCCAGGGGAAAATGTAAGCTTTGTTCTAAGGTAAGTATTTCATAATGTGCTAGTATGTGATGCATACTAGCACATTATGCCATTGTCTTGCAGTTTTTTTGTTTTCCAGCAGTTTACTACAACTTTAAATTCATGAAAATTACACAGCATATATTCAGGAGGCAGACCCATCCACCCCAAATATAAGGATCTCTCTTGTATATGATTGCAACGGATGACAGATAATTCTGATTTTAGCAGAGGCTCAGTTTTCATGGAGGGCATTAGAAGGCCTCATGCACACTTTTTCTGTATGCTTTTCTCCTGGCAGGAGAACAGCAACATTAAAAATGTGTCTAAAGCCATGTTTAGGCGTGTTTATATGTGTTCAGGTGCATCAAGCATTTGGGAGTTCATTAATTTCTTTGGCTAAAATAGTAATTTATTCTGGCCATTGAAATGAATGAACACTCATGCGGTAATCCCCGCTATCATTTAGACGCATTTAGACACCTTTAGGCCTGATTCACACCTATGCATTTTTTAATGCGTTTTCAGCTTTACAGAAACACACTACAGTCCATTTAACATGGTTTTCTATGGAACACGTTCTGTAGTGCAAATCTGCAAAATGCAAAAAGCACTAAAAATGCATAGGTGTGAACCAGGCCTTAGGCACGTTTACACGCGTTTAGACTTGTCAGGTGTTTTTTTTCCTGCCCAATAGCTCCCCTGCCTCCAAATGCCTGTAAACACCTACAGTATGTGTGTATGAACACATAGGCTAACATAGAGGGGCGTTTAGAGCCCTTGCACACTGGGGCGGGGGCGGCATCGGCGGTAAAACGCCGCTATTATTAGCGGCGTTTTACCGCCGGTATGCGGCCGCTAGCGGGGCGGTTTTACCCCCCGCTAGCGGCCGAGAAGGGGTTAAATACCACCGCAAAGCGCCTCTGCAGAGGCGCATTGCCGGCGGTATAGCCGCGCCGTCCCATTGATTTCAATGGGCAGGAGCGGTAAAGGAGCGGTATACACTCCGCTCCTTCACCGCTCCGAAGATGCTGCTAGCAGGACTTTTTTTACCGTCCTGCCAGCGCATCGCTCCAGTGTGCAAGCCCTCGGGGCTTTCACACTGGAATGCAAGGAGCGGCACTTTCGGGTCGGTTTGCAGGCGCTATTATTAGCGCAATAGCGCCTGCAAACCGCCCCAGTGTGCAAGGGCTCTAAGGGGCAGAAAAAAAAAAACCGTCAAACATGGCTGTGGTGTGCAGGAGGCCTAAGTTCATTAAACAATTTTTTTTTCATTAAACAATTTTACTTTACTATATATATATATATATATATATATATATATATATATATATATATATATATATTTATATATATATATATATATATTTATATATATATATATATATATATATATATATATATATATATATATATATATTTATATATATATATATATATATATATATATATATATATACATATATATATATATATATATATATATATATATATATATATATATATATATATATATATATATATATTTATATATATATATATATTTATATATATATAATATATATATATATATATATATATATATTCCTCTTTTTCCAGAAAGAGTAGAGTTGGATCTTGTAGATCATCTTGCATCAAACGTGGCAACAGCCTGCTGTTTAACAGACAGCTGGACATTGCCTAACTTTCCAGAACATCACACAGGAAAGTCACACGTACTGTTCATTTTCAGAACTTTAAAGTAGTATCTGTCCACAATTGTCCCTTTCAGGTCATCTAGATAAACCTTTTGTCATTCCAGCTGGGAATCAAGGGAAAGAGGTTACTGCCTGGATCCTAACAGGCTTGGTTGTGCATATAGGACTAGGCGTCGCGAGCCTCCGTCAGTGATGGCGGAGCATTCTACCAGAGCGTTTGAAGCCTCATAGGCAGCACATTCAAGAGAATCTATGGTGCCCATCTGTAGAGGGGTATCGTGGTCGTTCCAACATTTCTACTCAAACTTGACCCGGGGGCCTTGTCATCGAAGGAAGCAGGGCCGTCTTTAATTTTGATTGGGCCCTGGACAAACATTTTCTTGGTCCCCCCCTCCATTCTGAGACATACAAAAAACAGCAGGTAGACTCAAAATCAGTTTACTGCAGCAGATCACGCAGCGATTGCAATTGTTTGTCAGAGGTTACAGCCTATCCTTACTGCTCACTGGCTGGTTGCTAGAGGTTACAACACATAATTTCTGCTTGCCGATTGGTTTCTAGAGATTAATGCACATTATTAGCGCTCACTGATTGGTCTCTAGAGGTTACAGCACATCATTACCACTTACTGATTGGTTGCTAGAGATTAAAGCAGATCACTACTGTTCGCTGATTGGTTGCTAGAGGTTAATGCACATCATTACCTCTCACGGAGCAGTGGAGCAATCCCAAATAATTGCGCAAGTAAAGGGGCACATTAAAACACATACTACAGGAAAGTGTCAGAGAGTGCAGAAATACTACAGGAGAGGTTCAGAGACTGCGGACATACTGCAGGAGACAATCAGAGACTGCGGACATACTGTAGGAGATTACCAGAGACTGCGGACATACTGCAGGAGATTACCAAAGACTGCAGACATACTGCAGGAGACAATCGGAGACTGCGGACATACTGCAGGAGATTACCAGAGACTGCGGACATACTGCAGGAGATTACCAGAGACTGCAGACATACTGCAGGAGATTACCAGAGACTGTGGTCATACTGCAGGAGATTACCAGAGACTGTGGTCATACTGCAGGAGATTACCAGAGACTGTGGACATACTACAGGAGACAATTAAAGACTACGGACATACTACAGGAGACAATCAGAGACTGCAGACATTATACAGGTGATGGTCAGAGAACTTTCAGCAACGCACAGCTTTACAGTTTAATAACACAGCTCAGGGTTTAAGCAGTCAGGCATTTTATGGGTGTAAGGACATACCTGGTCAGCCAAACTCACTACAAACATTCAGAGGTCTGTGGGTGGCTCTTCCACTCTCTGCTCTCACTACAACAACCTTCAGCTCCACTGATGCTTTGTTGGGGGGCCCATGCTACCGGTGAATTGGGGCCCCGATGACGGCTTTGCAAAGTGCACAGAGGACACGGGAGGCTGTATTCTTGCACTACCCAGCGGAGAGGGGCGGGGTCGGGAGCTCCATTGACGCTCTGACCCCGGCACCGTGCAGCCTGTATGCTCGGGAAACAGAGCAGCTGTGGTGAGAGCCAGTGATCGGAGTGGGAGTGTCAGTGGAGCTCCCGACCCCGCCCCCGGACCTCTGTATTCCCCAGCCAGTATAGAGGGGACGGGGCCGAGAGCTCCACTGACGCTCCCACTCCAATCACTGGGTCTCACTACAGCCGCTCTGTTCCGAGCATACAGGCTGCACGGAGGCGGGGTCAGAGCGTCAGTGGAGCTCCCAGCCCCGCCCCTCTCCACTGGCTAGCGTGGGAATACAGCCTCCCGTGTCCTCTGTACACTCTGCAAAGCCGTCATCGAGGGCCCTAATTCACGGGTAGCGCGGGCCCCTTAACAAAGATTGGGCCCAGGGCAAGTGCCCCGTTTGCCCTGCGCTAAAGACGGCCCTGGTAGGAAGGACTATTCAGTCCTCTGTCTCATCCTAATTAGAAGATTGGTTTGACAAGTAGATCCCACCCTGTCAGCTAGTTATTTATCACTAGTATGCTGCCATGTTGGCGTCAGGAAAACGCAAAATTGTATCAAATACTTACCGTAATTTTTCTTTTCCTGACGCCAAACCATGGCAGCATACAGTCTCACCCTTGTACGTTTCCGTATGTAGCTAATTACAGAGAATAGACAGGGGCCTAACTAGGCCTTTCATTTATGCTATTCACTGGTCCTGAGGGAGTGGTCAAGAGGCGGAGCTCTATCACTAGTTTGCTGCCATGGTTTGGCGTCAGGAAAGAAAAATTACGATAAGTATTTGATACAATTTTCCGTTATTTTGCTGTTTGTTCCATCACTATATACAGTACTGTGCAAAAAAATGTTAAAATGTTAGTCTGGTGTAAAAAAAAAAAAATGCTGTAAATAAGGAACACTTTCAGAAATAGAAATGGTAATAGCTTATTTTCAGCAATTAACACAATGCAAAGTAAATGGACAGAAGAGAAATCCAAATCAAATCTATATTTCTGAACACCCTTTGCCTTCAAAATAGCATCAGTTCTTCTAGATACACTTGCACACAGTTTTTGAAGGAACTTGGCAGGTAGGTTGTTCCAAACATCTTGGAGAACTAACCACAGATCTTCGGTGGTTTCCCAGTCCCCATGCTTTTGTGCATTGGACATGGAAACAAGGCTAAACGACTCAACTATGCATGAAAACATAGAAACTTAGGTGCATCAAAATGGCAGCAGGTTCTCTGGACTGATGAATCAAAATGTTAAATATTTGGCTTTGGCTATAGCAGGAGGCAGTTTGTTCACCGAAGGCTAGAGAGCAGTACAATAATGAGTGTCTGCAGGCAACAGTAAAGAATGGTGGAGGTTCCTTGCAAGGTTGGGGCTGCATTTCTGCAAATGGAGTTGGAGTTTTGGTCAGAATCAATGGTGTCCGCAATGCTAAGATATACAGGCACATACTTATCCATCATGCCAAACCATCATGGAGGCGTGTGATTGACCCTAAATTTATTCTGCAGCAGTACAACGACCCCAAACACACAGCCAAGCCAATGTAATTAAAAACTTTAATGTAAAGAACAAGGAGTCCTGGAAGTAATGGTTTGACCCCCACAGAGCCCTGATCTCAACATCACGGCGTCTGTCTGGGATTACATGAGGAAACAGAAGGATTTGAGGCAGCCGACATCCACAGAATATCAAAAACGGTGTGCAAGTGTATTTAGAATTAATGCTGTTTTGGTGGCAAATGGTGGTCACACCAAACATTGATTTGATTTGGATTTCTCTTCTGTTCATTTACTTTCTTTTTTTTTTTAATTGATAAAAATAAACTATTAACATTTCTATTTCTGTATTTCTGAACACATTTTTTTCACACCTGCCTAAAACTATTGCACAGTAGTGTGTGTGTATATATATATACACTATATTACCAAAAGTATTGGGACGCTCAATCATATCTTTATGGACTTTGCTTTGTGCACTGGTCCAAATAATTTGATGGAGGAGGGATTATGGTGTGGGGTTGTTTTTCAGGGGTTGGGCTTGGTCCCTTAGTTCCATTGAAGGGAACAATTAAAACATCAGCATACCAAGACATTTTGGACAATTTCATGCTCCCAACTTTGTGGGAACAGTTTGGGGATGGCCCCTTCTTGTTCCAACATGACTGCGCACCAGTGCACAAAGCGAGGTCCATAAAGACATGGATGAGCGAGTCCTGACCTCAACCCGATGGAACACCTTTGGGATGAATTATGCCCCGTACACACGGTCAGATTTTCTGAAAATGTGTGATAGGACCTTGTTGTCGGAAATTCCGACCGTGTGTAGGCTCCATCACACATTTTCCATCGGATTTTCCGACACACAAAGTTTGAGAGCTTGCTATAAAATTTTCCGACAACAAAATCCGTTGTCGGAATTTCTGATCGTGTGTACACAAATCCGACACACAAAGTGCCACGCATGCTCAGAATAAATAAAGAGATGAAAGCTATTGGCTACTGCCCCGTTTATAGTCCCGACGTACGTGTTTTATGTCACTGCGTTCAGAATGATCGGATTTTCCGACAACTTTGTGTGACTGTGTGTATGCAAGACAAGTTTGAGCCAACATCCGTCAGGAAAAAATCCTTGGATTTTGTTGTCGGAATGTCCGATCAATGTCCGACCGTGTGTACGGGGCATTAGAGTGGAGCTGCGAGCCAGGCCTTCTTGTCCAACATCAGTGCCTGACCTCACAAATGCGCTTCTGGAAGAATGGTCAAACATTCCCATAGACACACTCCTAAACCTTGTGGACAGTCTTCCCAGAAGAGTTGAAGCTGTTATAGCTGCAAAGGGTGGGCCAACTCAACATTGAACCCTAAGACTGGGATGCCATTAAAGTTCATGTGCGTGTAAAGGAAGGTGTCCCAATACTTTTGGTAATATAGAGTAAATATTTATATTTTTTCTTTACAGTCTAATGAGTTTCATTTAATTTTAGTAATCCCTCTAACAATTTTATCTTCAGTAATCTCATTTGAATTATATTGCACAGATATTATATTACAGTTGACAACACAAAATAAATTCCCAGTACAGTCAAACCTATTTAAGCAATGAAAACACAGCACACACATTCTGGAGAAAAAGACAAAAGTGTCGTACACACGATCGTACTTTCTGACGGGAAATGTTCGATGTCAGGCTGTTGGCCGAAAATCTGACCGTGTGTATGCTCCATCGGACAATTGTCGGATTTTCCGCTAACAAATGTTGGCTAGCAGGTTTTCACATTTTCAGCAGACAAATGTGCGTTGTCGGATTTTCCGAGCGTGTGTACACAAGTCCGTCGTACAAAAGTCCAAAGTACAAACACGCATGCTCGGAAGCAAGGACGAGCCAGAACAATCTGATTGTGTGTACGAGGCTAAAGAGGTACCATATTACCTTTTCTTCAGACTGTTACTATCACATATATCAAAATAATGCAATGATGATAATCAGTAAAAAAGGTAATAATCAGAATTGAAAATGTACGGTAAGTTATTGTTTATTTTTTTTTACTATTTTACTTATTGAATAATCTCTATCTATCAACAAAATTTCTTGAAAAAATACAAATACAAATGTAGTGACGTACTTTGTTGTTTTTCAGCTCTTTGGCACCACCCTTTGGGCTCCTTCTTCTAATTTCGTGTTAGTAGAAGTTTGGTGAGTGTTGATTCGCGCTTTTCATTTCGCACTTTTCATTTTGCACTTTTCAGTTCGTTTCTGAATGGCCGTCAACCAGACATGTTGAGGAATCGGAGGAGATAACGTGTTATTTATTATTGGCCTTGGAGTTATTTCTTTGACATTATTTTTTTGGTTGAATAATGATTTGATTTGGTATATTTTCTATATTTTTGGATGCATAGAATGTACTTTTTGGCTAAGTTCTATTGGCAGATAGCATGTCTAATTTTATTTGTTTTCTGTTTTTAATGCACAATAAAAAAATTGTGTAGAATAATACTTGGCTATGTGTTTTACTTCAAATGACAGTTTGGGAGTAGGCAGTTACATTTTAAAAAATACAATGTAAAATTGACAAGGGACACCAACATAGTTGTATCTTTGATCTTAAAAAATACGGGATAATGGTGTTGTGGTAACTTGCCCAAATAAAAAATAAAAAAAGCATAATAATATTAGTCTTGATATCACTAGAAAAAAAAAGCCTTTGAAAATTTGTTGCAATAACTCCATCAGTATCACCAGCAAAGCAGCTTCATTTTTATCACATTAAAGAAGAAGAGAATTGTGCTCTGCATTTCGAGATTTCATAATTTTCCACGTCACGAATGTTAATTCTCCATTACGAACGCTAGTTTACAAGACCGACCACTTCTGGCTCGTCCTTGCTTCTGAGCATGCGTGTTTGTACTTTGGAATTTTGTCCGACGGACTTGTGTACACACGCTCAGAAAATCCGACAACACAGATTTGTTCATGGAAAATTTGAAAACCTGCTAGCCAACATTTGTCCGTGGAAAATCCGACAACAATTGTCCAATGGAGCGTACACACGGTTGGATTTTCCACCAACAGCCTGTCACCGAACATTTCCCATTGGAAAGGCCGATCGTGTGTGCGAGGCTTAAGGAAGAATTTGAACTATGGCCAGTTTTTATTGTTATACGCATCCCCAGTTAGAAAGATTAAATGTATATTAAGACATCAAATGGCGAACGTGCAAACTCCTAGTGCATTACCCAAAGAATATTTTATTCAGAGACAATAAAACCAATAGAATGCATACTCACAAATGTGTGGTGTAAAACAACATGTAAGCCGGAATATGCCATATGGTGCAAGGTTCAAATGCTCCAACAACCTCCCGTGTACTAGCGCTGAAGCTTGCTAGTACAAGGGAGGTTGTTGGAACATTTGAACCTTCTCCATTTGTTGTCTTTGTAGTTTCACATTGGATTCCCCTATCCGTGGTGGGCTGCATTCGCCAAGCATTGCGCCGTGTATGGACGTGTCACCTGTGTAGCCATTTCTCTCTCTGGAGGACCTCTGAGTGCTGGGAGTGATTTCTTAAAGCAGTATTAAACCCAAAAGCAAACATTTATTATATTTCAGGTTACCAATTCTTAATGTGGTGGCTGCATTAGTCTGCTGTTTTTCAACAGAACAAGCTGTCCAGAAAAAGCGGTAGTTAGAGGATTAAGACAAACCAAACCATTTACCAATGACAGGGGTGCTTATAATGATCAGCTTTTATTTATGTAAAACATTCATACAAAAAAAGAAAAAAAACTGTTTTGAAACTGCAGTGTGCTGGAGTTTGGCTTTACATTTTCAGTATATCTAAATCTGCTACTGCAGCTAACATTATAAAATCTGCTTTATTTGGTATCTGGTATTTGATCACCTCTGCGGTTTTTATTTTTTTTCGCTATAAACAAAAAAAGACAGTCAATTTTGAAAAAAAACTATATTTTTTATTTTCTGCTTTAGAACATACCCAATAAAAAAATTTAGAAAATCAAATTTCTTCATCAATTTAGGTCATTATGTATTCTGGTACATATTTTTGGTTAAAAAAATCCCAATAAACGTATATTGATTGGTTTGCACAAAAGATATACCATCTACAAACTATGGGATATATACTAGACATGTGCGATTAGTTTCGTACGAATCCGAAATACAAATTTTTATGCATACGAATTCTATACGAAATACAAAATTTTGTTTACGAATTTCGGATCCAAATTTATAACGCACATTTGTAATTGTTACGAAAAGTTAACGAACCTAAAAGTTAAAAACCCAGGAAGTCAGCACTGCACAGGGATGGTGGGAACCCCTCATAATGGGCACAGCGGGTGTAAGACTTGGGAACTCAGCACAGGGATGGTGGGAACCCTATGGGAATTTCTATGCTTACAAAATATAACAAACATTCGTTATTTTTACGAAAAGTTAACGAACCTAAAGGCTAAAAACCCAGGAAGTCAGCACTGCACAGGGATGGTGGGAGCCCCTCATAATGATAAATTCACCATAATGAACTTTTATTATTTTGTGAAAAGTTTAACGAAAATTTGTAGTTCGTACGAATCCGAATTGAATTTCGGACACGAATTACGAAATACGAATTCATTTTCGTATGAAACTAAACAGAACGAAACAAATTTATTGACGGCGCACGTGTCTAATATATACTGGAGTTTTTATATATATATTTTTTTATACTTGTAATGGCGGTGATCAGCAACTTATAAAGGGACTGCGATATTTCAGCAGACAATTGCACACTAAGTGACACTTTTGACACTTTGTGGGAACCAGTGACACTAATACAGTGATCAGTGCTAAAAATATGCACCATCACTGTACTAATGACACTGGCTGGTAAGGGGTTAAACACCTAGGGCGATCAAAGAGTTAAATGTGTGCCTAGCCAGTGTTTTTGTGTGTACTACCCTGTTTCCCCGAAAATAAGACCTAGAGTGATTGTTGGTGATGGCTGCAATATAAGCCCTAACCCCTAAATAAGCCCTAGTTAAAGTCCTTGTAGGTCTTATTTTCAGGGTAGGGCTTATTTTTGGGGAAACAGGGTAGGGCTTATTTGGGGGGTAGGGCTTATATTGCAGCCATCACTGACAATCACGCTAGGTCTTATTTTCAGGGAAACAGGGTATGTGCTGCTTTTACTAAGATATGTGCTGGATTATATTCCCTGCTTTGTAGGGAAACAAAAGCCAGAACATTCCCACTGAAAAGACAGAGCTATACCTTGTTTACAGGCAGAGCTCTGTTCTGTGTTTCTCCTCGCCGATCAGTGGGCGCCGGCGGTCATTCATTGGTCGGCACCCACTGATCGGCTTGTGCTGTGTCTAATCACAGCACAGCCAGGGCACTGGTGGCGCACGCACGCTCCCTGCCCAGAAGTCACGTACTAGGTACATGATTCGGTGCAGGAGAGACGCTTTGCCAAGTGATGCGGTCAGCAAGTGGTTAAGAGATGGGAAGTCCAGAATTTTTGAATTGGTAAAGGAACAGGAGATGAGGAGAAATCTTTCAATCAGGACACTTGTTTTTTAAAAACTGCCTAACAAAGAATTCTCCATCACTTTAGAGAGATTACCTCTCACCTCCTGTATTGCCATTGTGTCATTTTTGTCTTTGTTTCAAGACACTTTAGAGTTAAACACCAAAAAGATCCAAGTGGACTAATCTTTTACAGGATAAATCACGTAAGGAAACATTGGAGAGGTAGAGACTTGAAGGATGTTTCTAAGAAAGAAGCAAAATAGATATATGACCTGGATACTTTACAGCCAGGAGAATTGAATATAGACCTCGACCTGAACTGGTTTTTAACAAATTTTTAAGTTTTTTTATTTAATTTATTTCTTATTTTATTGTTCCCCACCTAAACAGTTTTTATACAAATAAAAATTGTTTGCTTTAATATTTGTTTATTTGTTGCTGTTTACAAATGTAGTAAGTTATGTATAAGTTAATGCTGGAGTTACACCTTAAGTTATGATGTAAACTTCTGCCTTAAGTTAGAGCAAGTGATTTGGATGTTTAATAGTTGTATTTAGTTATTTCTGCACAAGTAATATGACGTGAAATGAAGAGCGGAGCTTGATGTATAAATAACGAAGGCGGAGATGAATGGCGTTGAATCCATCCCTGAAGACGTCAATCCAATGAAATGCATTGGTCAGGACCAATTGAATGTGACGTCATCCTGCACACCCGTTGCCTGAGCTTGCAGTTTGTGTAGCTAAAGCCAGAATGGGTTTGAAGGTGCATGCTTATTGTAAGTGCAATACTTTATGCAATTGTTTTTTTATTAACCTCTTGCCGACCAGCCGCCGCAGTTATACTGAATTGCCTTAGGTGTACGTCAGTTCGTGCACAAGGTTCTGTGGGCACGCGCATGCCAATTGGCCAGCGGGGAAGCCAATCAGCAGGTGCAGTGGACTTGATGTCCGCCGGCCACCCGCAATCGTTCCCCGCAGAGACAGAACGGGGATCTGCTGAAGTAAACAAGGCAGATCTCCTTTCTGACGGAATGACACAGGATCTTGTCTTCCTGCTATGCAGGAAGACTCATCTGTGTGTTGTCCCAGGCTCTTCATCCCCCCACACAGTTATAAACACACTGAGGGAACACAGTTAACTCTTTGATCGCCCCTGATGTTAACCCCTTCCCTGCCAGTGTCATTAGTACAATGTCAGTGCATATTTTTAGCACTGGTACTTATAAGAGGGGGCTGGGGGACACATGCAACACAGAAGGATTTTTACTTTAATGCACAGAATGCATGGAGGTAAAAAAAACACTAAGCCTTTACAACCACTTTAAGTTTGAAAAATCAGCAGATCTTCAAGGGCCCAGTAGTACAGTCTATACATTTACAAGCTTTTATACAACATTTGATAGCATTGGTGTTGAAGAAACTTTGTAAGGCCAGCCATACATAGATCGAATTGCAGCAAGTTCAGCAGGGAATGTGTTGGAACACTGAATGTGTTGATAGGGGGATCGAGCAATTTTCTTTCCTTCTACCCGAGGTGGAAGGAAAGAACATTGCATAATGTATGGCTTGCTTTAATCCTCAATGGGCTCTGTCCAACTTCATGTGACATTGACCCGGGTTCAACATGCTTGCTATTAGCACGCATTAGTCACATTGGCCTAACAGTCCAAAATTGCACAGTACTCTTTTGATACAGGCCATTTCTACATCAACTTAAGGAAGCCATTATCCTTTCATTGCTGAAGAAGCCTTCCATGGATCCAGGGATCTTGGTCAACTACAGACCAGTGTAAAACTTCCCCTGACTGAGAAGGCATTCATTAAGAGGTTTGAAGCCTGCCTGTCAAATATCAAAATCTTTGATAAGTTTCAAACTGGTTTCAGAAAAAAAAAGTACAGAAATAGAACTGGTCTACATATTGAATAAGTTATCTATTTGCAGATACAAGGGACAGAGAAAATTGAGTACTGTCCGTGATACTTTTTTTATTTTTTTTTTTTATTTGCACTAACATACAATTTTTCAGGACAAGCTTTCGGGGTATGTCCCCTTCTTCAAGGTCCAAGCAGTACTGAGTACTGGACCTTGAAGAAGGGGACATACCCCGAAAGCTTGTCCTGAAAAATTGTATGTTAGTGCAAATAAAAAAAGTATCACGGACAGTACTCAATTTTCTCTGTCACAATTGCACTAATACGGCTACTATCAAATCAAGTGCAGATACAAGGGAGAATGCTTTGCATTTATTATGCTTGATCTTTCTGCTGAATTTGATATTATGGAAGTCAACATCTTAGAGGATCGCTTAAAGCTGCTCTGTGGTCTAGAGAAGTGGTTCTCAACCCTGTCCTCAAGTACCCCCAACAGCCATGTTTTGGGAATTTCTCTTAGATAAAATAGATGCCCAAAATACAAAGCCATTGACTTCGATTTAAAGCACCTGTAAAAGATAAAGAAAAACCTGATGGGTTTACTTCTTCTTTGTTTCCCTGCAAAAGTAAAGCATAATGGGCTACTATGCATCGTATCGCATAGTAGCCCATTATGTGTGACTTACCTGACAGAGGAGCCTGCGATGTGACCACTGTCCCCTCTTCCATGAAGTGTCCATCTTCCTTCCGGGTATTGCTGCTCCGGCGCTGTGAGTGGCCAGAGCAGCGATGACGTCACTCCGGCGCATGCATGCGGGAGCAGTCAGTGAGGGCATGTTAGCCTTCACTAACAGCATGCTCAGTGCGGTTGCGCCGTAGTCTACGATGCACATGCGCCGTAGACATCGGTGCCCCTTTTTAGGAAAATATCTCCTTAACCGTGTAGGTTAAGGAGATATTTCTTGCGCCTACAGGTAAGCCTTAATCTAGGCTTACCTGTAGGTTAAAGTGGTCTGTAAGAGTTTACAACCACTTTAATGCTCATCAAACGGTTCAAAACTGCCCATAGGGCATTTGGGGAGCGTTTTTACCTGGTCATTAACGCTTGTAAAATGCCACTCTAACGCCCATACTAAAGTTCATTAACATGAGTCTAACTTTCATACTAACACTACATGGGCGTTTGTTAAGCGTTAGAAATTTAGTCAAGTGTGAACAAGCACATAGGGACTTACTTTTTGTTCTGATATTTTTTCAGCAATCACCAAGCAGGGAGGGAGGAACAGGGGTCAGGCTAAACATTAACATCTGTAATCTTTACAAGAGCACTTGAGAAGGTAGATTCCTATTTTTTTTCTGCCTTGGAAAACCTTACAATGAAGCTTGATAAAGTGTTCTTCATTTTGAATGTAAATTTTTTATTTGGCTTTTTTTGCCATCTTTATTATTTATGTGAAAAATTCAAATAACTGCAAAACACATAACAAAGGATGGAAAATATTTTCTTGTTGTTTTCATATTTTAGGTATTTTATTGTTAACTTCTTTATTGAGGCACTATAATTTGTAGAGGAATGTTATACATCTGCCACCATTTAAAAAATGTTGGTCAATCTTCTAGGTGGAAGAGAAGGTCTCTCCTCCAGGATGCATCTTACAGGCTTTGCAATTGATTCATATTAAACTTCTGAGTGGTAAATCAACAAATAGAATTTTCAAACTAAATCCTTTAAATTATGAGTTATGATCAGTATTTGGTTATCTGTAAACCACGGAAATACTCTATTATGAATACCAGGCTGTATATTTATTTGGTCATTTGCTGCTTTATTGTAGGATTTTTAATTGTGCTTACTATCATTTCTTTCTGCCTAGTAAAATTTTGTTTGAAAAAGAAAATATCTGTAAGAAAACCTTAAAATGTAGCTTGACAAAGTGTTCTTAATTTTTATAGTGTTTTTTTTTAATGTAACTTTTTTGCTGTTTATAATTTATAAAAAAAGTCAAATAACCACAAAACACATAAAAAGGATGAAGAATGTATTCTTCTTGTTTTCATGTTTTAGGTATTTTACTGTCATTTCATTTTTCAGAAAGAAGATAAAACTGCAAAAATAAACAAAAGAAAAAAAAATGCAAAGTAAAGTGTACTGTAGCTTTACATTTTTTTTTTTTTTACTTTTTTGATTTTTTAATTTTCTTTGTGATAAAGAGTTAAATGTCAGCAAAATACACAAAAAAGAAAAGCAAAACAAGAAAAAAAGAAAAAGAATATATTGTGTTTTCCTTTATTTGTGTATGGTTTTTTTTTATTGGAATTGGATGTATTTTTTTCACAGAAGAATAAAAGATGACAAAACTATAAGTATAATAAAATAATATTAAGTGTAGGTTCACAAATATTAGCTTACTGTTACGTCACATTTTTGTTTTCACTTGCTCTACTGTCTTTTTCTTTATGTGGGGAAAAAAGTCAAATAACTACAAAATAGACAAAAAGACACAAAGGGAAGAACAGAAAATCTGTTTGTCTTCTTTTTGTGTACAGTGCTGTTACCCGTGTACTATATTGGAGATTTAATATCTCTCAGATATGATTTGGTTTAAATGAGAGTTCTTTGACCATGAGTGAAAGCTTTAACACAATAACAACATTTATTGGTGAGTAGTTGAAAGTCTATCTAATACACAACCATCTATCTATAGTCTACACCAAGGAAGAAAATATTAGGTTAAAATAAGAGAATTACATGAAGGAACACAGAGTATATTCCTTAAAACATTAATCTACAAACATATTTAGTTACAAGTAAAATGCAGACCTTTCCCATAATTACCCTTTCACCAAGGTTCCATTCTTATGGCTGCTCTCCCATAAAGTGTGTGTTTACCTCCTATCTAGTCTGTCTATATCATTACAGGCTGATGCTGATTTTTTTTACCAAAAGAATGTAGAAGAATACATATCGGCCTAAACTGATGAAGAAATTTGTTTTTCTTTTTTAAATGTTGGGGATATTTATTATAGCAAAAAGTAAACAATATTGTTTTTATTTTCCAAAATTGTCGCTCTTTTTTTTGTTTATAGCGCAAAAAATAAAAATCGCAGAGGTGATCAAATACCACAAAAAGAAAGCTCTATTTGTGAGAAAAAAAGGACGCCAATTTTTTTTGGGTACATCATTGCATGACCGCGCAATTGTCAGTTAAAGAGACGCAGTGCCAAATTGTAAAAAGTGCTCTGGTCAGGAAGGGGGTAAAATCTTCCGGGGGTGAAGTGGTTGGTAAAAATAAACTATTAAAAATTTCTGAAAGCCTTCTTAATTTACAGCATTTTTTTTTTTACACCTGCCTAAGACTTTTGTATAGTACTATATATTTGTTAACCTTTTCCCTAGACTTTTTTTTTTTACTTTCATAATGCTATTTAATATGGGCGAGGAGGGCCATGGCATATCTTGAAGTTTACTGCCAAAATTACAATTACTTTAGCATGAGTTAAATTCGTTATTGTTTTGACAACCTAATTTACAGTTACTGTAATATGCAAATAGCTAATAATAGCTAAAGTACATAATGCTCATGTTATTTGTTACTGAATTGACACCAACTCTTATCTGGCACCAGATGTGGATTGGCACTTGCCAATTCAATGCAACGTTAGAGAATAATGCAAACAATGCATAAAAAAACAATCAAAGCATTAACAGAACAGCAATTGCTACCAGGTCTAAGGTCTTTGAAGGCTTTTTGAATCCTAACAAAAACCTGCTGTATCTGCCACCCTGTAAAAAAAAAGGCCCCTAGCTGCTGCTACACTGCCTCTGAGACAATGAGCAACCTACGTTCGCCCAGATACCACCCAGTAAAGGCATTTTTACCAACGTAACCTATTGTTGGGAAAGGAAACGGATAACTAAGATGCACCCAACCCATAATCCTCCAAAATGTTAACACAACACTGCTTTCAAAGACCTAAAGACCCTGCCCGCTGCTATGACATGAGAACAGAATGATCAGAACACCAAAATATGAATCAAAAACTAATAACAAAACACCTACAAGAGCAAATGAAATTGCACACACAAAAAAAAGGCAAACTGTGCCCTCCATAAAAAGATTGCTGCTTGCACTTAAAAAGTTCCAATGGATGAGGCATACTGCAGTGAATTTAAAAGCTGTGCACACACTCAACCGCGGTAAAATATAGAGTGGCAAAGGAAGAAATGCCCTCACATTTGTGTGAGCAAAAACTGCCCCTGCGTCTGTAGTGTCACTGCATATAAATGTCCCTGCCTTGGTGATGTCACTAGAAGAAAAAAAAGGTCAATTCATCAGTGTCAGTGGAAGGAAAAAATGTCCCAGTGTAGAGAAGGGGAGCAGAAGGTCTCTTAGGATTCAGGCTGACGTTCGTATGGTACTAATATTGTACAGTACAGTCACAAAAAGACAAATTGGCAGATCCCATCTGGATGCGCCCCACCATCCCTCAACGGCCAATAAGGGAAGGAGGGGAAGGGGAAAAGATGGTACCCCGCTGCACACCCGGCACAACCAAGGACCACTTTGAAGCGTTAACAAATCCACCAGAAGAGCAGTATCTATGGGTAAGTATGAGTGTGATGGTAAATCTGGTCAGTAAATGATACTCTTGCCCCCCGCTGGGAGAACACAGTGATCATTGCTTGTGGAAAAATCCGACAGGCTGATTGTATCCAAGTTGATCTATTAGTCAACTTGGGTACTTTCAACCTGCCCATACATGGTTCGAATCTCAGGCAGTTCCTGCTGAATCGGCCAAGATTCGAACCGTCTATGACTAGCTTAACTCTCCTGATCCAGCAATTAGCTTCCCTACAGAGATTCCCAAAGAAAACCTTTATTTTAATTAAATTCAAGGTTTTTGAAGTGGAGGGTAGATTTGTGTGTTGAGAGCAGCCTAACCTGAGCCAGTGAGCTCTTCAAATGTTTTTGTCCTCTCAGTACTTTGAAAGAACTCACCTGAAAAGTCCCAGAACCTCTTGGATGCTTTTTTTTTCACTGAAAACACAGCATATCAGCTTCCATCTGCAGACTCTTATATTGATATTTTTGTGACCTTTAACCGCTTGCCGACTGCCGCACACAGATGTACGTGGCACAGGCAGGCAAAGGGGCGTACAGGTAAGTCCCTTTAAATTTGCTGCCTTTCAGGCTGCGCCCGCTCGCAGCATGCCGCGGGAGTGTGCCCGCGGGTCCTGGGAACTTGATGTTCTCCAGCAGCCTGTGATTGCGGTATGGAGAGGTAGAATGGGGAAGTGCCTATGTAAACAAGACATTTCCCCGTTCTGCCTTGTGACATGACAGGGATCCACTGCTTCCTGTCATCGGGAGTAGTGATCGCTATCATGTCCTAAGTAGTGCCCCCCCCACAGTTAGAATTACTCCCTAGGACACACCTAACCCCTTCATCGTCCTCTATTGGTTAACCCCTTCCCTGCCAGTGTCATTTACACAGTAATCAGTGCATATTTATAGCGTTTATCGCTGTATAACTGACAATGGTCCCAAAATAGTGTCAAAAGTGTCCGAAGTGTTCGCCATAATGTCGCAGTCACGATAAAAATCGCAGATCGCCGCCATTACTAATATAAAAAAAATAATAAAAATGTCATAACACTATCCCCTATTTTGTAGACGCTATAACTTTTGCGCAAACTAATCAATATACACTTATTGCGATTTTTTTTTCACCAAAAATATGTAGAAGAATACCTATCGGCCTAAACTGAGGAAAAAAATTGTTTTTTTATATATTTTTGGGGGATATTTATTATAGCAAAAAGTAAAATTATTGAGTTCTTTTCAAAATTGTCGCTCTTTTTTTATTTATAGCTTAAACAATAAAAAACGCAGAGGTGTTCAAATACCACCAAAAGAAAGCTCTATTTTTGGGGGAAAAAAGGACATCAATTTTGTTTGGGTACAACATCGCACGACTGCGCAATTGTCAAATAAAGCGACGCAGTGCTGAATCGCAAAAAGTGCTCTGGTCAGGAAGGGGTTAAAATCTTCCGGGGCTGAAGTGGTTAAACTTGCTTTCATGCAATTTTTGTTGGACCACAAATTAAAATGCTCATAACTGTCTGTAACTAACTTTGTGATACCACAGGGATATGAATTAAATAGTGCATGCAGCCATAAATTGATAATGATTCTATTTATTCCCATCTGAAGAGCAATTATTTTTGTGCTTCATCTTTGGTTTGTTATTTATACTTCAGAGGATAAATCCCATGAATAGCCAAAATTGTTTAAAAAGAAAAAAGAGATGGTCTTACAAAAACTGGAAGCACAGCACATTGAGGTATTATTTCATATTACATTATGTTCATTACCCCTATCTCCCCCATGTTTTGATTGAACCATCCATATATTGCGCTCCCCCTTTCCCTAATTTTTCACTGATCTCTCTTTTAGCTCTGATGTATTAAACTGGGGCTACACCGGAGATTAAAGCCCAGCTCCAGCCAAAGCTTTTCTCTAATGCCGCGTACACACGAGCAGACTTTACGGCAGACTTTGCCCGGCGGACAGGATTTCGTCGCACAATTCGATCGTGTGTGGGCTCCAGTGGATTTTGTTTTCTCAAAAGTTGGACGGACTTAGATTTGAAATATGTTTCAAATCTATCCGACGGACTCGAGTCCGGTCGAAAAGTCCGCTCGTCTGTATGCTAGTTCGACGGACAAAAAGCCACGCTAGGGCAGCTATTGGCTACTGGCTATGAACGTCCTTATTTTAGTCCGGTCGTACGTCATCACGTACGAATTCGACGGACTTTGGTTGATCGTGTGTAGGCAAGTCCGTTCATTCAGAAAGTCCGTCGTAAAGTCCGTTGAAAAGTCCGCCGGGCAAAGTCTGCCGTAAAGTCCGCTCGTGTGTACGCGGCATTAGATAGATTGGGGTAGGACTACAACTTCTCTTAGGTTTTTACTGCATAATTGTCTCTCATTCTGTTATATTTTAAAGGAAACCGATCATTAAAGAAATGCGGTTACTACCATTGCTGATCTTATAAAAACAATTGCTGCCTGGCTATGTCTTCTGAACTTTTGAGTCACAGACCCAGAACACGCCTTCCCCTTTCTTCTTCTCCATAGCATAAGGGAGAGTTTTTCTGTAATCCCGCAGTGGAGAGCTGGCCGGGGGGGACAACACTGCTTTGGGTTTCAGCAGCAGAGGGTCTGTTGTCAGCTCAAAGAGGAATTTATGAGCTCACTTGATTTTTTGGCCAATCCAAACGTATTTTTCTGTACTTGAATCGTTTTAAGAGAAAAACGTAGGGAAATGTGCATGTATCGAAGAGCTGTACTGCATATTTTTATTGATTTGGGCAAGACATACACTTTAAAGATACATTTATCTGATATTTCAGCAAATATGAAATCAGTAATTATGAGACAATGTCAGGCTCATCATATTTTTTTACATTTGCAGACTGCCCTAGTGTGATGAAAAAGTCTGTTGTTCAAAGAGCTCTGTAGCTCAAGCTGCAGTTTACACACATATGAATGGCTCACCACAGTGACTCATTCCTAACGTTTGAGGATGCAGTTAGAAAAAGTCAGATGAAAGGCCGGCAGCTACTGCTGCGAGATCTTGTTTGCTAACCTATAGAATCATTTTGTCTTGTTCAAAAAAAGAATACAAGCTAGACCTCAGGCAGGTTTGGTTGTTTGATGAAGCATGTTAGGTCCCAATTATTTTGCAGAAGGAGGGTTGTATGCACATACAATTAGACAGATTAGATACCTTCAACATTATTGTTATTATACAGGATTTCTATAGCACCAACCGTTTGTGCAGCGCTTTACAATATGAGGGCAGATATTACAGTTACAACACAATTCGATACAGGAGGATTCAGAGGGCCCTGCTTGTTAGAGCTTAAAATCTAAAAAGCATCTAGACAGCTGGCTATGTATCCCCCTTCTCTTTTTTTCCGTTTTTCTTCCCCCTAACCTACTCTCCTACCCTTCCCCACCCCTACATATACTGTTTGGGTTATGTCCCCACATAACGTTGTCCCGCAGCGGACACACACTGTTACCTCCTTATCTGGGAGGCATCACCCTCTCTATACAATTTAAAACTTTAACATAATGCTAATCCTTGTTGCTTACGGAGCCCCCATGATCCACCACAGTTTATGGGGAAGCTTAGCGGGCGGAGGCCAGGAGGTAGGGGTCCGCTCACTCCTCTTCTGCACAGTTAGCTCCCTTTCGGGGTGCAGGAGGTAGAGGAGACGGAATTACACCCCAAGACCCTCTGGATATCCGGTTTGTGAGGTGTCACCTTAAACGACTCCCCAGTACTTGAATAGCTAGCCCCAGACCACATGATATACCTATTAATCATACTCATATGATATTGTACCGCTGTCTTTCTTTGTTCATGCATCTGTATGCTATGTTTACCCGTTGAAAACCAATAAAAACCATTGAAAGCATAATCTAAAAAGGAGGGTCAAGTGATACAAAAAGTAATAACTGTGTGGGGGGGGGGGGGGGGGGCTGATGGAGAAAATAAAAGTACAGTTATTGGAAAGGGGCAGGATAGGCTTCTCTGAAGAGAAGGGTTTTCAGGGATCGCCTAAAAGTAGATAGAGGAGGAGACAGTTGGACAGATCAGGCTAGGGAGTTCCATAGGATGGAAGAGGCTCAGGAGAAGTCCTGGAGGCGAGAATGGGATGGGGTGACAAGGGGGTTAGAGAGCAGGAAGTCTTGGGAGAAACAAAGAGAACAATTTGGTTGGTATTTTGAGACCAGGTTAGTGATGTAGCTGGGCACCAAGTTGTGGATGGCTTTGTAGGCTGTTGTTAGTATTTTGAATTTTATTTGATGGGTGAGAGGAAGCCAGTGGAGGGATTGGAAGAGAGTAGCAGACACTGAGCGATTGGTAAGGTGGACGAGTCTGGCAGCAGCATTCATGATGGACTGAAGAGGGGATAGTCTATGTACAGGTAATCCAATGAGGATGGAGTTATGAAGGCGAGAGATGACAAGGGAGTGAACTAGAAGCTTTGTGGTGTCATTGGTTGGGAAGGGGTATATTTTGGAGATGTTGAGGTTGAAGCGATAGAAGATCCCCTTTTTGAGCCGTTGATCCAGCAGGGGGAGAAGACTTTGTTGTGCCCCATCAAACTCAATGTACAGTTTTTTGCACATTATTGCCATTGTTGCCTCTTTTTTAGCTTATTTATGGAGTTAACAGATCACATTTCAGGGATTATTTGTGTATTAATAACAATTTGGCCCTTGTCAAAATCGCTCAAATCCCACTGCTGTCAATCAAAGTCAATTAGCTAATCAGGAGGGGACAGGGCTGAACTGCAGCTCCGCATCTGAATGGACACACAGAGCAGCAGCTCAGCCTGTGTGCCCCCATAGCAAGTTGCATGCTGTGGGGGCACTCGACCAGGGAGGGAGTTGCCAGCGAGGGGCCGAGAAGAGAAGGCTTGGGGCTGCTCTGTGCAAACCCATTACACAGAGCAGGTAAGTATGACATGTTTGTTACTTTTAAAGGGAAAAAAAGAGACTTTAGTATCACTTTAAGCTCTTCAGATCATAGAGAGAAGCCTCAGAAATGTATTTAAATGCATAACCATTTTTTTGGTCTAGATTAGGAAATGAGTAAAAAACGCTTGCTAGGTAATTTTTTTTTCACTCTATGTGACAATGTTAATGAAATTTCCCTTCACTTTTTGTCCCACAATCTCACAAAGTGAAGGGAAAATCCCTTTTAAAGGAGTTGTAAAGTTTCAAGGTTTTTCACCTGAATTTATTCTATGCATTAACCACTGCAATACCGGCACTTTCCACCCTTCCTGCCCAGGCCAATTTTCAGCTTTCAGCGCTGTCACTTTTTAAATGACAATTGCGCAGTCATGCTACACTGTACCCAAACTTTATCATTTTGTTCCCACAAATAGAGCTTTCTTTTGGTGGTATTTGATCACCTCTGCATTTTTTTTTGCTAAACAAATAAAGACCGAAAATTTTGAAAAAAAAAAAAGTTTTTCTTTGTTTCTAGTATAACATTTTGTAAATAAGTAGTATAAGTATACGTTTCTCCTGTACTGATGGGCACTGATGAGGTGGCATTGATAGGCAGCATTGATATACAGCACTGATGGGCACTGATAGGCGACACTGATGGGCACTGAAAGGCACCGATGAGTACTTATAGGTGGCACTGATAGGCATCACTGATGGCACTGGCAGGCATTGCTGATGGGCACTGATTGGCATCATGTCTGAGCACTGACTGGCATCCCTGGTGGTCCTGGCGGCATCCCTTGTGGTCCTGGGCAGGCATCTGCGAGGGGGGGGGGCAGTGCAGACCCCCCTGTCAGGAGAGCAGCCGATCGGCTTTCTACTCGCGTCTGTCAGACACAAGTGAGGAAAAGCCAATACATGGTTTTTACTGTTTACACTATGATCAGCCGTTATTGGACACGGCTGATCACGTGGTAAAGAGCCTCCGTCAGAGGCTCTTTACCGAGATTGGTGAGGCTTTGTGTCAGACTGACACACCGCACCACCCATGGGCGCCCGATCGTGGCTTATCCTGCTGGACGTCATATGATTTCCAGTCAGGATAACTGAACCACTGCTTGGCCGTCATTTTGCTATAGGCTGGGTGGGAAGTGGTTAAGGTGAAAAACCTTCTGTGCTGCAGCTGCCACCCAGAGCCCACCTTTTACTTACCTGAACCCGATAATTCTAGCCCCGAACACGAGCCTAGCGGCTCTAGCCACTATCTCCGTCCTCATTGGATAGATTGATTGCAGTGGGAGCCATTGGCTCTGGCTGCTGTCAATAAATTCCAGTGACACGGGAGCTGGGGGGAGGGGCTGAGTCCTACTGTCTGTGTCAATGGACGCTGCAGTTCGACTTGTGAGCACACCCGCATGGGTTCCTCCAGGGATTGCAGGTCTTTGTGAGGGCACCTGATGAAGAGGAGGAGCCAGAAGCACCAATGGGGCACCCCAGAAGAAGAGGATCGGGGCTGCTCTGTGCAAAATCCTTGCACATAGGAGGTAAATCTAACATGTTTGTTATTTTAAAAAAAACAAAAAAACTTTACAATCACTTTAAAGGGGGTTGTAAATTCTCTGCGTTTTTCACCTTAATGCATTTTATGCATTAAGGTGAAAAACCTCCTTTAGTGTAGCAGCCCCCTAGAGCCCCCGTTTTATTTACCTGAACACGGTTATTCCAGCGCTCTCGCCGGTGTCTCAGGTCCTGATTTGATAGATTTTGATAGTAACGAAGCCATTTGCTGAGTTCTGCTGTCTGTGTCAATGGATAGAGCAGCAGGACTCGGGAGCGTGCACGGGTGTCCCCAGGGAAGCGCTTGCTCGGAGGGGCACTTGATGCGGGGAGGAGCCAGAAGTGCAGCTGAGGAACCCCGGAAGAGGAAGATCGGAGCCACTCTGTGTAAAACCCTTGCACAGAGGAGGTAAGGTTGACATGTTTGTTATTAAGAAAAAAAAAGAACCTTTAGTGACTCTTTAAGCTATTTTCCTTGGAACATGTGTCCCATTCAAAAATTTAGCTTCACCCCCTGGTTTTGGGGCCAACTTTAATGCCCCGTACACACGATCGGATTTTCCGACAACAAATGTTGGATGTGAGCTTGTTGGCTGAAAGTCTGACCATGTGTATGCTCCATCGAACATGTGTTGTCGGACTTTCCGCCAACAAATGTTGGCTAGCAGGTTCTCAAATTTTCCGCCAACAAAACTTTGTTGTCTGACTTTCCGATCGCGTCCGTCGTGTAAAAGTCCATGCATGCTCGGAATCAAGTACGAGCTGGAAGCGCTCGGTCTTGTAAAACTAGCGTTCGTAATGGAGATATCACGTACATCTTGTACGTCACTACGTTCATAATTGTTGCCCAACATTTGTGTGACCTTGTGTATGCAAGACAAGTTGGAGCCAACATCCTTCAAACAAAAATTCACGGTTTTGTTGATGGAAAGTCCTATCGTGTGTACGGGGCATAAGGGTTTGGATTTCTCACTAATGGTCACCTTTTGGTTGAATTTGCCTAATGGGGGCAGAGACCGCAATACAAACTTGACAGAGGGTCTAGCCCTTCCTCACTCTATCCAAAAAATAAAAGGTTTTGCACAAAGATACGCTTTAAATTATTGAAATACTCCTCAAAATCCACCAGGATCCTGCACTCCACCAACATGTCTTCATCATACTAGACATTTATGAAATATTAAAGTACATCTAAACCCAAGTACTAGGAGATATCTCTATGCTCTTTTATTTTGTATGGAGTTAGAACGGACTGAGCGGAGAAACAATTTTTTTTTAGGTTCACTTTAAGTATACCTTGCAGTATTATTTTTGGTTTGCTGCTCAATGTCTATCTCAAGCATTCCCTTACAGTCAAAAACACTTGTGTGTTCCCAGCTGAGACTAGTAACCAGCATGCACACCCTCCAGTGTTGTGAGCTGAAGAAGGGACCACCAGAAACATCGGTACTATGGGGCATGCATGCGCTTGTTCTAAAGCATACAAAGCATCATGGGATATGCATGTATACAGCGATGGCTAGCAATTTAATTGTCAGCAATCGCTGGTGAATTGCGCATTTGCACCCAGCCTAACTCATTAAGATGCTGGAATAGGAAGGGAGGACCCTATTACCCAAAGTGGGACACAGACAAATTAAAACCTGACGAGAGGTTACATCCCCTTTCCTCCCATCCCCAATCCCCCATCTACCATTTAAAAACATTTTTGACTAAAGATGGTCTTTAAAGGAAGCTCAGTTGTGTATCCGATACAAATGGTTTAATCTGTGTTTCCTTCAGGTAAGCAATTGATGATGCAATGTTTCTTTTCATCCCATGGTTGCAGGAAAGAAAAGCGCTTGATTTCCCTCCATCAACACAGTCGATATTCATGGGGGAATCTGTCCCACAGCAATATTGTGTTCTGCTAGAGGAGAGCCTTCCTTGCTGGCAGAACACAATCATTACTGATGGCATCTATAGCCGCCAGCAGTAATCGCATGCAAAAATCCGACAGGCTGAGCAGCCTCCCCATAGATGGATCAAATCTCGGCTGATACTTCATGAACTGACCGAGATTCGATCCATATACTGCTGGCTTAAAACATCCAATCAGATTCTAGCTTTATTCTCCCACGCATTTGAAGACTCTAATTAGCTCCAACACGGACTGTTGGAGACAATACCCCCCCCCCCCCCGACACTTGGATAAATAATTCAGCCTAATGCCCCATACACACGGTCGGACTTTGTTCGGACATTCCGACAACAAAATCCTAGGATTTTTTCCGACGGATGTTGGCTCAAACTTGTCTTGCATACACACGGTCACACAAAGTTGTCGGAAAATCCGATCGTTCTGAACGCGGTGACGTAAAACACGTACGTCGGGACTATAAACAGGGCAGTGGCCGATAGCTTTCATCTCTTTATTTATTCTGAGCATGCGTGGCACTTTGTCCGTCAGATTTGTGTACACACGATCGGAATTTCCAACAACGGATTTTGTTGTCGGAAAATTTTATATCCTGCTCTCAAACTGTGTCTCGGAAAATCAGATGGAAAATCCAACCGTGTGTACGGGGCATTAGGCTTTGCCTAATAAGGAATATTCCAGCATTGGACAGAAGTCCTCCTTGCTCGGTTACCTGTCTGTGGGCTGCATGAGCAGCAGACCCCTGGCAGCATGTGTTGGTGTATGCCGTGTGTATTTCTGGCCCACCGTCAGAACTCCACATGAACCCACAAGCAGGGAATCTGTGTCAGGATAGATTTACTTTCCAGCTGTAAACAGGTTGCTGAATTAACTCCTTTTAGACAGCTGCTGACTTTGTCATTGTCTACTCTCCACTTACTCTAAAGTACAATAAATCCGCAGCGCACAGGGAGCCATTGCTGAGCATTAATGGGACAGTGTCCTTCACAAGAGTTAATGCTTTCTTAAGACTTAACTAAGACCAGCATTTCACTGTGCTGATGGGCTTGTAGGTGACACTGTCCCCAGCCAAACACTGGTACAAGGGGCAAAAAGCAGATATCTAAATTCAAGACCTTTTTTTTTCTTAGTTTTAAGTAACAAATGTTTTTCCATGTATAACATTTTTGGGGGAGATCTCTCTTCAGTTTCTGCAGAGGCATAACAGGAAGTGAGGAACCTTCTCCAAAGTAAGGGGAAATTCTTTCCAAATCTTAAGCAGTTGTCCCTAGGACTTGATGTTTAAATCCCTCCAGCCATGCAGTAGCATCCCTGGGGGATGTAAAGAACCTAGTAGTCTCCCCATCCTGAACCCGGAGACGTGCAGGAAAAAGTATGCTGTACCGAATGCTCTTGAGACGCATGGCTGCTTTCACCTGGTCAAAAAAGCGCCTAAGCTTTTGAGTTTCTACAGAATAGTCAAGGAAGATAAGTAGCTTGCTGTTTTGGTGTTTCAGTTCTCCCTTTACTCTGGCAGCCCTGAGCACTTCATCCCTGTCCCGTAAATTAAGAAACTTTAAGATAAAAGTGCGTGGTGGTGCTCCAGGGGGGCCCGGTTTAGGAGGGATCCGATGCGCCCGTTCAACGGCATAAAATGGCGAGAACTGGGCCGCAGGGAGAAGGGTCCGGAGCAACTCCTCAATAAATTCAATCAGACGCTGACCCTCAGCCCCCTCCGCCAGTCCTAAGATACGGAGATTGTTCCTCCTATTGCGGTTTTCCGCATCTTCGGATTTATATTCCAGGGCTCTGATTTTAGTATGGAGGGTGCGGAGATCAGCCCCATGACTCTCCACAGTGTCTTCCATGTGCCCCAGACGCTGCTCAGCAGCAGACAGTCTGGTACGAATTTTGTCCATATCAAGCCTTATTAGCCCACCATCTATTTGCACCGCGTCCACCTTGGTGGTTAGGGTAGTGAGAGAAGTCTGACAATTGCCTGTGGCAGCCAGCACATCAGCCAAGCCTGGCTGTGTGGAGGAGGATTGCTCTGGCTGCACTGTTTGAGTTGCCATATTAGTGAGAGCGCGCCTCTCGGTCCCCACGCGGTCTGCACAGGCCGCCGCTGTTTCCTCCGTCACAGGGGGGAATTTCAATTTCTTACCCCTTCCTTTTGCTGTCCGGGCCGAGCGGCAGTACATGTAGAGGGTTTCTGCCGGCGTTCCGTCTCTTTTAGCCACCTATGAGAGGAAGACAGTCCCGGATCTCAGCGGAGCTCTCAAAGATACTTCCGCTCACAGCGCCATCTTGGCCACGCCCCTCAATTTTTAAATCCATATTGTAAATTGACTCCCTTCCCCCTCCTAGCACCTATGTTGACTAGCCTGTGTTAAACAGATGTGTGTACTTGCCTACGTTTAGCATGATATGGTCACATAATCCCCTGTGTCAGCTGCAGAGGAGAGGAGAGATTGCTTGACAACAACTGATAAGGCCTGGAATGGTGGGAATGGTGAGGTCACCTATAGGCTCCTGTGGCCCACCCATTGTTGGTGTTTCTTCCTCTTCCCTGCAGATGTTTATACTTACCTACCTTTAGCCCAATCTGGTTTGATCATATAATACCCTGTGTCAGCCAGTGGCAGCTGCAGGGGAGAGGATAGCTGGTAAAGTCTGGAACGGTGAGGTCACCCAAAGGCTCATGTGGCTCATCCATTGTTGGTATTTCCTCCTCTTCACTGCAGCCACCACTGAAGAAGCAAATGCATACCCGATGGTGAAGATAAGCAACCAGGGAAAAAAAGAGCGGGGAAAGAAAAGAATGAGGAAAGTGAAGGAAAGTGATAGAAAGTGCCACCGAGAAAATATGAGAAACAAAAATAAGGATTAGGAAAAAACAAAACTAAGAGGTGACTTGTGTAAGACATAACATACCTATTGTTAGGAGGTGAAAGCCTTAGACCAAGGCTAGGCATAGTGTGGAGGGAAGAACCCTGAGTGCCTGGCCCACCTATGGACGATGACCAATATAGGTGCGCTGCCATATCACAACCCCCAATGTCACACTAGCGTGCCAGACGAAGGAGGCACCATCACCTTAGCCGCTTAGGAGGCGCTTAGCCGTCTGGCCATTGGCATCAAAACAAGACTCCCATGATGCAGGCTTGTGATGTTAACTCCGCTGGTGTTGTGGCACCATGAGGACGCCACACATCCAGCGCATGGAGCGTGATGTCGTTGCACAGTGACAATGCACCCGCTCAACCCGCGTCCTAAGGCAGGGGAAGAGAGGAAGCTTGCAGTGCTCATCTCAGCTCCCGGACTGAACGAAAACCCAGATGACCAAGCAATGCCCAAACACCCACCAAACAAAACATACTAACTAAGGATGGAATACCTAAGAAATATATGGGGTGGGCACCATGTGTCCCCTTATATGTATTGTTCTACTAGTGTATGATATGGAAATGTATTTAAAAAAAGGTACATAAGGCTATTGGGGCCGCAACGCTGGCGGAGTTAACATTACAAGCCTGCATCATGGGAGTCTGGTTTTGGCGCCAATGGCCGGGCGGCTAAGCCTCCCAGGTAATGGCACCCCCCTCCTCTGGCACGCTAGCGTGACGTTGGGAGTTGTGATATGGCTGCACACCTATATTGAGTATCGTCCATAGGTGGGCCCAGCATTCAGGGTTCTTCCCTCCACACTATGGACACTATGCCTAGCCTTGGTCTATGGCTTTCACCTCCTAACAATAGGCATGTTATCTTTTACACAAGTCACCTCTTAGTTTTGATCCTTATTTTAGTTTCTCATTTTTTCTTGGTGGCACTCTCTGTCACTTGCCTTCACTTTCCTCATTCTTTTCTTTCCCCTTTCTTTTTTTCCCTTTCCCATTTTCTCTCTTTTCTCTGGTTGCCTTATCTTCACCATCGGGTATGCATCTGCTTCTTTATACATCCCACTCATATTTATGGGTCACAGTGCCCACGTTAATCCCCAACCCACATGTTTTTTCACAGAGGTCACACATGGCTTCACCATCCCCAATACACATCAGGATCACTCTTTGAGTGCCCGTCCCCCATGGATGCTGTCTTTTTTGGTTGTTGTCGCTATGCATGCCCCCACAGTTCTCTGAGATGACGTCCGTGGTTGATTTGCGGTTCCCATCACCATACCACAAGCACACATATGCTTTTGTACGTTTTTATAAGTAATATGTAGTAGGGGGGGGGGTCCCCTATTCTTATATTGTTTTAATTCTTGACTTTGATAGATCATCTAGACATATATAATTTTCTTTATTATAGATAGATACTACGGGCTTGCTCCTGAAGAGTGATTCACAAAACGCGTCAAGCTAACAGCTGCTGTATTCTATATCAATCATGTGTTGACAAGATTTCTATACCATTCGTTTATACAATACATGTCTATATCACTATATAAGAAAAAAATTGCCATCTTGGTTAATATTTTTTATCAACAATGATAGGGAACAGCAAGGCTATAGGCTATATAGACATTATGTAACATGTGTATATGTACATAAATAAAATTTTATTGGATCATGAATTAATAATATGTGATGTTTTTGAAATTATTATAAGGATTATTGTTATCATAAAAATTGCCCTAAAATTTGATATTAAAATTATATATATGAACTAATAAATATTCTTATATTTATGTGTATATATTCATACACATTGAATTCTTGACCTCAAACAAAGAAGACAGTGCTTCCTTAAGCCTGTGATTAAAAGTATATGGACTCAAAAGTTGGTCATATACTAATAGAATTTCATTCCCAAATATTTGTTTTTAGAATAATCACTTGATTTCCTATTTGTTAGTAGGGTCAAAGTGATGTTCGTTTTTGACTGCAGTGACATGAAAATTCAAAGGAGCGGGATAGAACATTCTTCTCCAATGAACACATTTCTACTAGTGAATGTGGTTTTCGGTAAGGAAAGTCAATTCACTCTAAAATTAAATGTTAAAAGCAAATGTTCTTAGAAGTACCTTTGAACGACATTCGTTGTGTCAATAAATGTGCTGAAATAAATGTGCTGATAAGAGTTTTTGTACAAATGTCGTATGAACGTTTGCTCGAAACTCTACCAGTGTACAGCTTTACACTGACTAAGTCACACTGAGGTGGGTGATAAGTGTATCTGATGTTCTTATCTTCTAGTCAATTACCCCATTAACACTCCTAATATATGCTTTCTATCTATCTAACCTAACGTCTCACAACAGCCATTACTATTTAAGTGTGTCAAGAAAAAATGCTGCTTCATGTAACTCTATGTTTACATAAACAGGTTTCAGAGCTATTTTCAGAACTTTAAAAAAGCCTGAAGGAGAAGACTGAATGTTTACCAAAACCTTGCAGCTTTAATTACTTAAAGGATAAGTTCACTTTTTAGAAAAAAAATAATAGATGCACTTTTTTGCTGGTAAAAAAAATGTGCATTTATATATATATATATATATATATATATATATATATATATATATATATATATATATATATATATATATATATATATATATATATATATATATATTTTGCACCTGGGTTCAGCAGATCTGCCAGTGTATCTGTGTGTACAACGCATATGGGCACGTAGTTCATTCACACACAGAGCTGAAAAGTGACAGCTAATGCGGGGAACTTCTCCCAGTACTACTGTCACAGGGGGTGCAGGATTGGGCAGCGGCTGCAGCATTTAAAACATGTCACATGTTCCACCCTAAAAACAGGTGGAACGTGTAACATGTTCCCAATGGTAATCCTATGCTTTATGTTAGCCAATAAAGGGTATCACTTAAACACCAAACTTTTTGCATTATATTTACATTTGACAATGATTTAAATGCAAATAATCTTGCCACCATATGTTAAGAAGAATCCATGTTCATATGAATATTTTGTATTATATATGTCCATAGTGGTATCAGGGAATTAGTAGACCAGACTGTGTGGACTGCACAGAGGAAACCAAAAACGCATGTAAGTGAATGATAATGGTGTTTATTTAAATAGGTGACATGTAAGTGAATATAAACAGTGCACAACCAACCACAGACCCACAAACAACAAATAGTATATACAAATAAATGGGAGATACTGGAATCGTAGACAAAAGCCAGGCCGAGGTCATACACAGGGAGGTCAGCAGATGGGTAAGGACAGGAAACCAACAGGACAGGGAGAGGATAAATGGATAGGCTGCAGGGCAGGGATCCAAGGTAATCAGGTAACAGGAGGGACAGGTCCAGGATGGGCTCGGGATAGGGATCGGATCAGGTCAGGTCAGGTCAGGTCAGATGCAGGCTCGAGGTCAGGTTTACAGGCAGCGAGGTCAGGGCGCAGGGAGAGAGATACCAAGGCAAGCATGTGAGGGCTTGCTGGGTATTTATGAGACTGTCAGTAATTGTCCTCATGTAACACCTGAGCGCTGGAGGTGCTGCCTGTCCCACACTGCCGGAATACACCAGCTGGTGGACACCGGTACTACGGCCCATGGATCTGACAGTGCCACCAGCAGATGAGATCCTTTATTACAGATCCTGGCTTCAAGAAGACACCCACAGGTGGACACTGGTAGTGCAATCCACCGGACCAACAGTGCCACCAACGGGTTAACCCTTTCCTGACAAGTGGCTTCCATTTTTGCTAATTATGTATGCAGTCTGTGTGGTTGTGATAATATTCTTATATTATTAAATTTTTCTCCAACAGGGTTAGATTTACTGAAAACAGACTGCCTGGAGTCCCTAATGATGTACAATGCTGCTGATAGGCATGTGCCTTTGCATATGCTTTAAGGCACGGGAGCTCAGGATCAGAATTTTTTCTCAAAACAATAATGGGATTTGATTTCTCCGAAATATGCTCTCATTTTCACCAGTCATAAATAAGAAATTGTTAAAGGATGTGGTTAATTGTGAAATACTACATTCTCCAAGACAGATGAACTTTTCAAACAGCAGTAACTTTTATGAAATTGTTTTAGTTGGATTCCCAAACTTGCAGCAATTCAGCATTTTTCTCTTCATGACACTCCTTTGTATCTACTTATTCATCATTGCTGCCAACATTATTATGTTCTTTGTAATCCAGCGACAGCCCTTACTACACAATCCCATGAACTTCTTCATTGCGGCGTTATCATGCTTGGAGATTTGTTATACGTCCGTAACCATTTCAAAAATGTTGGCTGATCTTCTGGATGAAGAGAAGAAGATCTCCTTCCCTGGATGCATCCTACAGGCTTACGTTTTACATTCATTAGGAGCTTCTGAGTGTTACATCCTTACAATTATGGGTTATGATCGGTATTTGGCCATCTGTAAACCGTTACAATACTCATCTATCATAACTACCAGGATTTGTATTTATTTGGTCGTTGGCTGTTTTGTTGGAGGATTTTTAATCCCATTAATTGAAGTTGTTTTAATATCTCCTCTTCCATTTTGTGGTCCAAACCGTATTGAAAATGTTTTCTGTGACTTCCTTCCCTTGCTCTCCTTAGCATGCACAGACACAGAGTTCTATACAATGGTTGAATTTTGCATCGGCCTCTTCACACTGTTGATAATGTCACTCCCTTTAATCCTTTTTTCTTACATCAGAATAATCCATGTTATTCTAAAGATGAAGTCCAAAATTGGGCGCAGAAAGGCATTTTCCACCTGCGGAGCCCATCTTATGGTAGTTATACTGTTTTTTGGCAGTGCTGCATTTGTTTATGTACGAGCTTCAGAAAGTTCCTTTGCAGACTTTGATAGGACTGTTGGCCTCACCTATGTTGTATTCACTCCATTAGCCAACCCTGTCATATATGGTTTAAGAAATCAAGAAATTAAAAAATCTATTCAAAAATATATATATGCTTTCCTTAACTGTGTGTAAAATAACATCAACATTAAAATAACATCAAGATCCATCTCTTTTGTATTGAATTCTATTTATTTTAGTATAACCACCAGTTTCGCCAGCTTGACAAGTTTGTAGCCAATAAAAGTTGAATAATGCTCTTCTACTTCTTCAATTTGAACTTCTTCTACCAATACAAATGCTTCCGGATATTACGGTAGGCTTTTCAAAAAACGTTCTACTTTATAATATCTATGCATTGAGTTTATCTATTTATAAAATTAACATAAAGGAATGAAGGCACTTTTTTTCTATCCATTCTCCCTGTTCAGATGGGCCCTCTGGAGTTTCAGTCAGAGATTCTGAAAGCACAGGAACTTCTGCTGTGCTCTCTTTAGAAAACCTCACTTTAAAGCTGTAGTAAACCGTAGCTGGCAAAAGAAAAAAAAATCCCTTGCAAAGGGCTTAGAATGAAGCCCTCCAGTTGCACTCTGTACCCTCTGACAGGGCTCCTATCTTCACCCAGTCTTCCTTCCCGGTTTGCGGGCTGTATGAGTGGCCGGAGCCGCAATGACCTCACTCACATGCATGTGCACGGGAGCCGTAGGCTCTGAAGGTCTGGCACGGTATGCTGGACCTTCAGAGAGTATGCGCTGCATCCATTGGGAATATCTCATAAATGCCACAAGTTTAGGAGATATTCAATGCACCTACAGATAAGCCTTATTTTAGGCTTACCTGTAGGTACGAGTGCAAAAAAAAAAAGCTTTACTACCACCTTAAATAACTAGTAAAAAAAAAGGGATACATCAAACCTCAAGACATTACTCAAAACCATTCAAGTTTCTTTTTAAGGGGGGCTTAGTGAAGGTAAAGCAATTATAGCCAAAACCTTTTTTTTTTTTAATTTTTGTTTTGTTTTTGGTATTGATAAATGAGTTAAAACTCCTGTCAGTATTTTTTGCTGTGTGTGTCCTTTTGGGGAGATTTTTCTTTTAATTCGTGGAGCTGAATTATAAAGTAAGATTTCTACAAAGTGAGAGCAATTCCCCTCTTAAACCCAGTACACAGGGGAAGAATGTCGGGAGACATTTGCTGGTACAAAAAATACTGGCCAGCATTCTGCCCTTGTGTATGTCAGGTCTGTATGACAAAAGCCAGCCATTCGGCCGGCTTCTGTCAGACAAGCATGCTGGAAAACCAGCAGACGATCGTCTCCCCATCAGCGCTCTCAGCCAATGGTGGAGAGCGCTGATCGGAGTGTTCTGGCGGGGAGTGCTGCCCCCCTGTCAGAACACAACAGCTCAGCGAGGGAGATCGCTGGACTAACCTTGCATGGTTAGTACAGCGGCTCCCAACTGAAGCTATTAAAAAAAACGTACTGTGTACCCGGCTTTGGACAGTTGTCTCCATAACAAATGTCCTCATTGAAGGATAAGCTCCGTCTTTGTTCTGATAACAACTGTAAAATGCTTCCCCCAACATTCTGTATTTCTGGCCATCATTTGATGGGTGGCATGGCAGATCACAATGATGAATCTATCTTGTGGGGGCACAGAAAGCCTTGAAAATTTGACTGAGATTCCAACCCTTACCTTCTTTATCAAAAACATAACAAAAAAAGTTTTGTTTATTCATACATTTTAAGAGAGAAGGGTCTCTCTAGGGATGTTTGGTTATGGCAAAAGTTAAACAATAGGGTCAAGGCTCTCTTCTCCCATTGTGTCCTATAAGCCCCTCTCCCATCTGTGCCCTAGAGGCCCTGGCAATATTTTCTTTCCTTCTTTCACAACTTGCCCTTTCCAGTGTGTGCAGGTCAGTTAAAAACTTACATTGATACATGTCCCCTGGGGCAGTACCCGGGTCCCCAAACACTTTTTATGGCAATGACTTGCATATAAGCCTTTAAAATGAACACTCTTGATTGTTCACGTTGCTGTCCCATAGACTTTAACAGGGTTCACATGTTCGCACAAATTTTTTGTCTGTTCGCATGTTCTGGTGCAAACCGAACCAAGGGGTGTGTAGTACACTTGTGTGGTACACTTTCTTTATCCCACAGAAATCTATCCCTAGGCTTAAGGTTCCTGGTCCTCCCCTGTGGTATTCCACTAAAGTTAACTGGATATTGTGCTCTACATAGGCAAAACACAGGTACATGTTAAAAATTGTAAAGTAAGTGTATGTCCAGCCAAAATAGTTGTTATTCATTTTAGAGTGGGGATGGGTTAAAAACCCTATTCAGTTTTTACTGCTATCCAGGGCTCCGTTCTGCTATCCTGGACCTTTACCCTTAATGGCTCGTCCTTCTAAAAAAAAAGTTTTACCAGAAATGAAATGGAACTTTCCAACAGCAACACAGCCAGAAATAAAAACGCTTCTCTGTAGTAGTGAAGGGAAAGGCTAGAATCGCTGTCAAATTTTAATTTCTTCAAAGAGTGGATAAGAGGCATGGGAACCCCAAGGACTCTTTATATACTTACTTTATATTGCTGCCGTCATTCAGTATTACGGTAGTGGAGAAAACATAGAAGATCCCAATTTTGGCCTGGCAACATTTACACACATTGCTGGGTTTCCATGATTCCCCTTAGGTTGTGGTAGTTATGACTCATTTAAAAATGAAGAGCCACACCCAGGGCTGCCAATGAGAGAATGGGAACAGGTGCCGCCCTCCAGAACGGGAACAGGTCCCGCCAATCCAGCAAGGGGCACAGAGGAAGAGAATGGACTCCCAACTTCTGGGCACCATGCCCCCTAGCCATTTAAAAAAAATAACTTTTCAGGATCCCATTCGCTCAGCAGGAGGCCGTGGACAGAAAGGCGACTATTTAATGACTGGGTGGAGCAATTTAATTTAAATTAATTTAATTACTGGTGCTGAAGATTACCCTCCCTGCACATAAAAGTCATTAAATAGCCCCCTGCTGAACAAATGGGGCCAGGGGAAGTTTCTTTTTTTTTTTAATTGCTGCAGACTGTAGGATTACTCGTCCAGAAATGTCAGAGCCTGCAGGTGAGTACAGGATAAGTATGCTGCCTTTTCAGATGTGATGTGGGGTGATGTTTGCGTTATATTGCTTCCTTGCTGCCTGATTTAATCTGTAAAGTCCTGCACCACTGTGCTGCAACTGCGTGATTTGTACTCAGTTGCAGGGTGGTCCAATTCAGTGGAGTGGGTTGCGTTCAGCAGCCGAATGCTACAGGGGGATAATTTTTGCTACTCTGTAGCAGGCGCAGCATGGGTACACTCCCATTGTTTGCTTTTTGCAGCTTTTTCCCCAATGCACTGCCTTTGAAGTTTTTGTCTGGGTTTTACCTCCTCCTAACCTTTGCACACTGTACGTTACATACTCCTGACCCCTGCACACTATACTTTACCTACTCTTGACCTCTGAACTAAGTACATTACCCACTCCTGCCCCTGCACTCTGTACATTACCCACTTCTGACTCCTGCACTCTGTACATTACCTGTTTCTGACCCCTGAAGTATGTACTTTACACACCTGAACCCCTACACTACGTACATTACCCACTCATGACTTCTGCACCCTTTTGCAATACCAACTCCTGACCCCTGAACTATGTACATTATCCACTCCTGACCCCTGCATTCTGTACATTTCATACTCCTGACACCTCAAACCTGCACTCTGTATGTTACGTACTCCGAACATCTGCACTCTCCATGTTACATACTTTTGACTCCTGTGCTCTGTACAAGTTTTAAATCCCCCACCCAAATGTCTCCATGATGCACACTCTCTGCAGGTTAAGGGAAGAGTGGTCAGGCTCAGGCCCTGGCCCTGTCAGGTGTGGGGGCCCTATCAGGTAGGATTTACGGGGCCCTATGATCTCTAATGTCGGCCCTGGCAAAACCACACAGGAATCAGTCAGCAGCTGTTTTACACATCAAATAAAACCAGCTGCTGACAAGATGCTATGTAATCTTTTCTCATTGTAATCCAAGTATAGATTGATTATTGAGTCCACATAGAGTACGTTGTTTAACTCTTTCACAATTTCCAAGCACAAAGGAAGGGGGTAATGGGGGGCTGAGGTACAGCCCCTGAAATTCATTGACTTTGCAAACAATTTGTCATTGGAATAAAGTTTTATTTGAAATGTACTATTACAATGTGATGTATCAATTTGAAATTCCTCAGATTTTAATTTCTTCAGGTTATCCTTTTCCAGATTCTCCCTCCCTTCTTGTTTTATAAAACCATTGTCAGGAGGAAAGGAAGTGCCTTGGATAGCCATAGACAGACAGGACAGACAGGACAGCCAGACAGGTGTTCTAATCTTTTCCCACTCTATCTAATATTAAGAAAAACATTTTTTGGCTTGACTTACACTTTATAAAATGACAATTAAAAATGATGTTTACAGTTACAATTCATGGGAGAACCGGCCCCCAAGGACTTAGAAACATATATGCCAGGAACTTAATTAAACTTTAAAACTGCTTGTTAAAAATATTTTTTTAATGACCTCTTGCCATCTATGCCAGTACCTAATAATAAGACAAGGGAATTTTGAGTCTCCCATATGACAAAGAACAGGTGAATTCTAAACAGGTTAAAGCTATATAAGCTATACAGTATAGAAAAATATACTGTCCATTAAAAAACCTTACACGTGACAGACAGCATTCAGGTTTTTTGATGTATAGAGGCGCTTTAAAAGTCAAACAGAAAAAAAATGTCTTTCACACCTGTTTGAATATTAAAAGGTGAGTTTATCCATATTTAAATATGTGTAAGTAAAGGAAACCATTTTAAAACAAAAGTCAAGTTCAGCAAAATATTGTATATTTGAAGAACTTTCATCACTCCGTCTTTTATAGATAAGATGTATAATGTTTCTGTGTAAATTAAGGGAAACGTATAACTATGCACAGGCTGCAGTTATTCGCCTCATTCTGAAAATACTAGTTGCCTGGCTTTCTCTGGTAGATAGATAGATAGATAGATAGATAGATAGATAGATAGATAGATAGATAGATAGATAGATAGATAGATAGATAGATAGATAGATAGATAGATAGATAGATAGATAGAGAGTTAGGTCCATATATATTGGACACAGGCACAATTTTCATACTTTTGGCTCTGTATGCCACCGGAATATTATTAAAATGAAACAATCCAAATGAATTTGAAGCGCAGACTTTCGGCTTTAATTCAAGGGGTTGAACATAGATATCAAGTACAAATTTTAGGAACTGCAACCATTTTTATACACAGTCCCCCCATTTTCAGGGGCACAGATGTATTTGGACAAATGAGTCTAATCATAAATAAAACGCTCATTTTTAATATTTTGTTGAGAATCCTTTACTGGCAATGACTGCTTGAAGTCTGGAACCCATAGATATTACCAGAGACTGGGTTTTCTTTCTGATGCTTTGCCAGGCTCTAACTGCAGTGGTCTTTGCTTGTGGATCTTTCTGCCTTTAGTTTTGCCTTCAGCAAGTGAAATGCATGCTCAATTGGGTTGAGATAAGGTGATTGACTTGGCCATTGCACAATATTCCACTTCTTTTCCTTCAAAAGATCCTGGGTTGCTTTTGCAGTGTGTTTTGGATCATTGTCCATCTGTACTGTGAAGCTCCACCCAATCAACTTTGCTGCATTTGGCTGAATCTGGGCTGACAGTATATATCTAAACACTACAGAATTCATCCGGATGCTTCTGTCTTCTGTCACATCATCAATAAACACCAATGACCCAGTGCCACTGGAAGCCATGCATGCCCATGCCATCACACTGTCTCCATCATGTTTTTGCAAATGACGTTGTGTGCTTTGGATCATGATCTGTTCCAAGCCTCCTCCTCACTTTTTTCTTCTCATCATTCTGGTACAGATTAATCCTAGTTTCATCCATCCAAAGAATGCTTTTCCAGAACTGGTCTGGCTTTTTTGGATGTGTTTGGCAAAGTCTAATCTGGCTTTTCTATTCTTCAGACTTATGAATGGTTTGCACCTTGTGGTGAACCCTCTGTATTTGCACTTGTGAAGTCTTCTCTTGATTGTAGACTTTAAAAATGATACGCCCACCTCCTGCAGAGTGTCCTTCACTTGTCTGGATGTGGTGAATGGGTTTTTCTTTACCATACAGAGGATCCTGCGATCATCCACCACTGTTGTCTTCTGTGGACGTCCAGGCCTTTTTATGTTGCTGAGCTCACCAGTGCGTTCTTCTTTCATCAGAATGTACCAAACTGTTGATTTGGCTACTACTAATGTGCTGCTATCTCTCTGATGGATTTGTTTAATTTTTGAAGCCTTACCATGGCCTGTTTAATTTGCATGGACAGCTCCATTAAATGCATGATGTAGGTTCACAGCAATAGCTTCCAAATGCAAATACCACACTTAGAATGAACTCCAGACCTTTTACCTGCTTAATTGATGAAGAAATAACGAAGGAGTAGCCCAGACCTGGCCATGAAACAGCTTTTATTTCAATTGTCCAATTATTTTTGGTCTCTTGAAAAAGGGGGGGGTTGTCTACTCTTAAGAGCTGTAATTCCTAAACCCTTCCTCCGATTTGGATGTACATACCCTCAAATTAAACCTGAGAGTGTGCACTTTCAGCCTATATCCATTATATAACTATAGCTTGAATATGTGTTGGTAAATATCTGAAAAAAATAAAATTGTGCCTGTGTCCAAATATATATGGCCCTAACTGTATATGTTTTTACTAGTACATTTTGTATTACATTTATTTTCTAGTGTGTAAAGAGCCTTGCACATGGGTGGTTGAGCCCATTTAAGGAAAATGTTAGCATCTTTCCCCAACTTGGGCAGCCCAGGTGCAGCGTACAGCCTGAAATAGACATAAATAACTGTGCGCTGCTTTACTCAGGTATATGGCAGTGCTATCATATACATGAGTATAGTCTACGTGTGTATGCTAAAAATAGAACATTTTCTTTATTCACATATGCCCATATGCTGTACTCGTGTTTACAATAGCACTGCAGTATACTCAAGTATAGCAATGAACAGCCAGCCATTCATAGTCACCCATGTGCAAGGATTCTAATTGTTTAAAGCAGTGGTTTTCAAACTGTGGCCCTTTGCTTGCATTTATCTGGCCTTTGGGGCATTATTCCCCCCCCCCCCCCCCCCACTGTCATCAACAGTCGGCCATAGTTCCTGCCACTCTATTCCTCCAACTGACACCAATGATGGGGCACTATTCCTCCTACTGACACCAATGATTGAGCACTATTTCACCCACTGACACCAGTGATGTGGCACTATTCCTCCCACTGACACCAGTGATGGTGCACTATTCCTCCCACTGACACCAGTGATGGGGCACCATTTCTCCCACTAACACCAACGATGGGGCACTATTCCTCACCGTAATAGCAAAGATGGGGAACTATTTACTCCCACTGATACCAGTACATTTTTTACTCCCACTGGCCACAGTTTGGCCTCCCGAAAGTTTGAAGCACAGTAACCTGGCCCTTTGTTTAGAAAGTTTGGTGACCCCTGGTTTAAAGTGTATCTCAAACCTAAAACTATACTTCAGCTTTCCAGTTGTTGGATGTGGTGGATACATTAGTTTTGTTTTTTTAAGCTTTTTTCCTTTATTTTAACACACTTCCAGTCCTAGAATGACAACATTCACTGAGCCAAAAGAAACAAGCTAGGACCCTAAAACCCCACCCTTCTCAATTCTCCATTACTGTAAATAAAGAATTGTGGTTCTGTAGTCCTTTATAGAGAGAGAGAACAATCAAACTGATAACAGTCAGCACTGACAGAGAGCACAAGAATTTGTCAGCCCATAATATGTTTAGCAAGCTTAAAATATATTTTTGTTGCCTTTATGAAACATAATAGCTTGTACGTTCAGGAGAGGACTTTTCCGGAAGGAAAAAATATTGCATAAATGTGTGTAAATGCATCTAAACACTCCTAAGCGCTAGGTGTGTTTAGTGCTTGAGTGTTCATTCATTTCAATGGCCAGAATAAATTAATATTCTGGCCAATAAAATGAATGAACCCCCAAACGCTTGTCATGCCTAAATGCCCCGAAACATAAAAAAGCCAGACAACTAGCATGTTCAGCCATGCCCAACTGCCATTTTTCTGTACAGTGAAATAACTTCTGTGATCAGTGGCAGCACGTTGTCTGGGCAGAAGAATGGCAGCAAGCCCAGAATACTGAAACTGAAAACGAAAAAAGAGGAACCACAGAAAACACACTTTCCTCTCTAATAAATCAGGAAGGTCATGGTGTATCCTTCTAAAAGCTTTAATAGTTTATTACATTTTAAATTTAAACATTGATAAGTGACTTTCAATGTATAATTACTGTATGTACTTTGCTCCAAATAATAAAGAGAATAAATCTGTCTAAATAAAAAAAATCAGGATCTTGTTTTAAAGAAACTGAAATCTCTAAATATGACATGTTTATGAAATATGTTCATAAAATATCCCATGAGCCCATGCATACCAAAACCATAAAAAATAATAAATTTGTCGACACATTTTGGCAGAAGGTTTTTTCCACTGAAAGTTTTTATTTTTTGTAAAATAACATTCTATATTGCGATTTAAAGATTGCACAAAGTGAACCTATTCTTAAATGCCTGAAAGGTAAAAAATGTTTCAGCATTTATGGTCAGTAGGAGGAGGAATAGGAGTCTGTAGTTGGTGTTGGTGGCAAGAAAATGCCCTGGTATCGATGGTCAGTTGGTGGAGTAATAGTGGTCTATAGTTGGTGCCAAAAGCCATAGAAAGTAGGTGGTGGAGTAGTGCTCTATCATTGAGAGGGATAGTGTCCAATTGTTTGGGTCAGTGGGATTAGGAAAGCCCCCAGCATTGGTATTTAGTGGTCACTTACCGTTGTGAATGCACCATGTCCCACACTGCTTCCTTTCTGACCACATGAAAACTCAGACATAACTAAGCAGGCATCGTAGGGCAGAAGAGCAGTCTGGCAGTGGCAGATAAAATACACAGCTAAGTGCTGGAATACTCTGCATCCTCTGCTGCCACTTTGCTACCTTTCACCCACTGCCACCCTACATATATGCCTTGTAGGGCCTTTAGTATAAGGGCTGGCAAGGAGCTGGCCATAGCTTTATGACCACTGGACTAGACAGATGGCATCATGACAAAACAGCATGGGTAATGATAAAGACATCTATAAACATAGCTGCGCTGTGTAAATTAACTTATAAAACATATATTGTGTTCATAAATTAGCATGAATTAAATTAAGCTTTGAAGTCCAAAGTTGCGAAATAATAAATCAAGTCCACAGGTGTATCTTGAGACCACAATAACAGATCCAATCCACAGTGCTAATAAAATAATGTCTTTCGTTCATAAATATGACTGCAACAAATTGTCAACGTACGTTGGGGCAGGGCGGAGCTTGTGCTGATGTCACCCACGCTTTGCTGGAGACGGTACCAGCAGCGTTTTCAGATACATTGAATGCTAATAAGATATGCATTTTGCAAGTCGTTTTTTCATCTCTACTCAATAAGTTTTAAACGGTAATACACTATCGGAGATTTCTCTTCTTGATTAAGCCATCATAGAGAACCAGGAGGAGGATTATACAGTCCCATCCCGATGCGGAGTGCAGTTTGTTGTCCTTTCATCAGATGACCCATTGTTTAATCTTCATGCAACGTCAGACCTCCTATATTTTGGGGTCTGTCTTTCTGGTAAGAGGCTGGTGGTGGGCTCATTGATCACAATTTGTTGCAGTCATATTTATGAATGACAGGCACTTATTTATGAGCAGTATGGACAGGGCAGCCATGAGAAACTTTTGGGCCCCTTACACAGCTTTAAACCTGGGCTCCTTTGAGCCTGACCGCCAGCATTCCCCAGGGCTTGCCCACGGGCCATCTCACCAAATTCACACTGGCCACCTCACCTGTACGCACATAGCCCCCCTCAATCCTGTATATACTGTATGTCAGCCCCCCTCACACCTGTATATATGTCAGCCCCCCACACCTGTATATATCAGCCCCCCACCTGTATATATGTCAGCCCCCCTCGCACCTATATATATATGTCAGGCCCCCCTCACACCTGTATATATGCCAGCCCCCCCCCCCACACACATCTATATATGTGCCAGCCCCCCCACATCTGTATATATGTCAGCCCTCCCCCCCACACACCTGTATATGTGCCAGCCCCCCCTACACCTTTATATATATGTAAACAAAAACAAGAGAGGGGCACACTGACCTAGTGCAATACCATTAAACTCATTTATTCAAAGATAAAAAGTGATACACAGGATACTCACAAACGTGTGTAGTAAAAACGCATGTCAGAACACAATGTGAACCAATCACCTCAAGGACTGCTGGAAAGCTCCAAAAGTGCAAGAAGACCAGGTGGCTTACACGTTTCGAGGGAGGTATTGCACTAGGTCAGTGCGCCCTTCTCTTGTTTTTTGTTGTATTTTAGTACCTTTGGATATCCATGATCCTGAGAGGGCAGCAAGACCCTAGGCATTGATATCAAGGTGTAAGACATTATTTATTCCCTTCCTTGGAGCAAAGCACCTGAGCACAGTAGAAACACTTACACCTGTATATATGTCAGCCCCACACATACACAAATCTGTAAACACACAAGCCTCTGGCCCCTCCCTGTACACAAACAGACCCCTTCCTTTCCTTCACAGCCACTACTTGTAAAGGAAATCTCCCTACCTAGCCCCAGCTTGTTTTCACAAAGCTGACATGTTGCTGACACAGAGGAGCACAGTACGGGTAACTCACACGAGGGGTGCACATGCAGATAGTAGTCAGAGGTGGCAGTAAATAATTTGATGTCTGAGCTCAATGACACAGAGAGCAGCAGAAGGTGAAAGATAGTTTCTATAGTGCATAACATGGCTCCCCTTCATCCGCCCTGCCTTCTTCTGGCCCAGGCTGGACCCTCAGGCCCCGGGGCCCCTTACAGTTGTATCGGCTGTACCCCCCTGATGGCGGCTCTGACTGTGGATCGGATCTATTAATGTGGTCTCAAGATACATCTGTAGACTTAATTTATTGTTTCACAAGTTTGGACTTCAAAACATAATTTAATGTATGCAATTTTATGAACTCAATATATGTTTTTTAAGTTAAAGTGATTGTAAAGGCTCGTTTTTTTTTTTCTTTAAATAACTAACATATCATACTTACCTCCACTGTGCAGCTTATTTTGCACAGAGTGGCCCTGAACATCCTCTTCTGGGGTCCCTCTGCGTCTCTTGCGGCTCCTCCCCGCATCAGATAACCTCTTAGGAGAAGCGCTCTCCCAGTGGGGTTACCTTATGGGCGCACTCGAAAGGCGAGCATTTGCGTCCATAGACACGAATGCAGGACTCGGCCCCGCCCCCCGACACCCATGTCATTGGATTTGATTTAAATTACAGCAGCGGAACCAATGGCTATCCAATCAAGAGCCGAGAACCCCGGGCAGAGGAAGAGCGCGTCTCCACCGGGTGAAATTCCACGGCTCAGGTGAGTAAAGGGGGGCTGGGAGGCCGGTCACTGCCAGGTGTTTTTTCACCTTAATGCATAGGATGCATTAAGGTGAAAAAACACGAGGGTTTACAGCCCTTTTAATTTACACAGCACAACTATATTTCTAGATGTTTCACTAGCGGTTTGGTATTTCATGTTATAGAGTGCAGCTGTGGTTATTCACTGAGTGATATTTATCACTCCACTTAATTGAAAGCACTGAGCTCAGGTTATTCATTCAGTTTATCTGCACTATAGACCCATTGCTGTTTTTATATGAAAGGTTTATTCTCTTTCATAAAATTATTTTTCTTCACAGTACTCAGTATGGTTGTTTGGACAAACAGAACCATCACAGAGTTCATCCTCGTTGGATTCCCAACCTTTTACAGCTATGGTCCATTTTTATTTGTGTGTCTTCTTACTGTTTACCTTTTTACCATTGCTGGTAATATAATTATATGCATCCTAGTGAAGGTGGACTCACGCCTTCATTCTCCTATGTTTATATTTATCAGTATTCTATCCTTCTTAGAGATCTTCTACACAGCAGTCACCATTCCAAAGATGCTGCTCAATCTGATAGTCGAAAAGAAAAGTATATCTGTGAATGGCTGCCTTTTACAGACATATTTCTTCCATGCTCTTGGATCTTGTGAGAGTTATCTTCTAACCGCCATGGCCTATGACCGATATTTGGCCATCTGCCACCCACTTCACTACTCTTCCATCATGACCCCCAATATGACCATTAAGTTGGTAGGCATCTGTTTTTCTCTTGGGTTTCTCTGTCCAATCACTGAGGTTATTTTGATATCTAGACTTCCTTTCTGTGACAATAATGAAATAGAACATATCTTCTGTGACTTCCCACCATTGCTCAATTTGGCTTGCGTTGACACCTCCATTAATGTCCTTGCTGACTTTGTAACCAATTGTTTCATCATACTTGTGACCTTTTCTCTGGTCATGATCTCGTATGTTAGGATAATTGTTGCCATTATGAAAATAAAGACATCTGTTGGACGAAGCAAGGCTTTCTCTACCTGCGTGTCCCACTTGACTGTAGTCTTGACATTTTTTACATGTATTGTGTTTATGTATGTGCGACTCACCAGGAGTTACTCTTTGAATTTTGACCGTGCACTGGCAGTCATATACTCAGTGGTCACTCCTATTCTGAATCCTGTCATTTACAGTCTTCGAAATAAAGAAATCAGGCTAGCATTTAAAAATAGAATGTGCCAAGCGAGGAATTTTCAATCCTAACATTAAAGACAAGTAGACTCAAGCAATTCAGGCAAAATACAGCAAAATTTAAAATTCTACGATAGATATAGAGAACTTGTGGACTGATATTTATATTGTAGAGAAGGCACCCCTTGACATCCTAACTGCTGTCCTGCAGAGCTCCCCAGGACCTCATAAAATCACTTTGGTATGAAACCTGCTTCTGTTGTTGTCAGCTCTGTCCCACCTCCTCCTGTCTATTAATCAATACAAATCTGCTGTAAAGATATTTTTTTATCTAGCTGTGTTTATTGATGTATTTTCTTTGACTCTAATATTTGACTTAGTAGTAATAAAATGATGTTTTGCTTTGTGTTTATGTGGTCGTCTTGGAGGTGTGTTTGGGGTCGTTATCATGTTGGAATACTGCCCTGCGTCCCAGTCTCTGAAGGATGGGGATCATGCTCTGCTGCAGTATGTCACAGTACATGTTGGCATTCATGGTTCCCTCAATGAACTGTAGCTCCCCAGTGCCGGCAGCACTCATGCAGCCCCAGACCATGACACTTCCACCACCATGCTTGATTGTAGGCAAGACACACTTGTCTTTGTACTCCTCACCTGGTTTCCGCCACACACGCTTGACACCATCTAAACCAAATACATTTATCTTGGTCTGGACCACAGGAAATGGTTTCAGTAATTCATGTCCTTAGTCTGTTTGTCTTCAGCAAACTGCGGGCTTTCTTGTGCATCATCTTTAGAAGAGGCTTCCTTCTGGGATGACAGCCATAAAGACCAATTTGATGCAGTGTGCGTCCTATGGTCTGAGCACTGACAGGCTGAACCCCTCACCCCTTCAACCTCTGCAGCAATGCTGGCAGCACTCATACATTGTTTCCCAAAGACAACCTCTGGATATGACGCTGAGCATTCAACTTCTTTGTTTGACCATGGCGGGGCCTGTTACATAGTTACATAGTAGGTGAGGTTGAAAAAAGACACAAGTCCATCAAGTCCAACCTATGTGTGTGATTATATGTCAGTATTATATTGTATATCCCTGTATGTTGTGGTTGTTCAGGTGCCTATCTAATAGGTTTTTGCAACTATCGATGCTCTTATGCCGTGTACACACGGTCAAAATTTCCGACAACAAATGTTCAATGGGAGCTTGTTGTCAGAAATTCCGACCGTGTGTGTCGGAATTTCCAACAACAAAAATTTGAGAGCTGGTTCTCCAATTTATCAAGAACAAAACTTGTTGCCGGAAATTTCAATCGTGTGTACACAATTCCGACGCACAAAATTCCACGCATGCTTGGAATCAAGCAGAAGAGCCGCACTGGCTATTAAACTTCATTTTTCTCAGCTCGTCGAACGTCTTGTACGTCACCGCGTTCTTGACGTTCGGAAATTTCCGACAACATTTGTATGCAAAACAAGTTTGAGCCAACATCCGTCGGAAAAAAATCCAGGATTTTGTTGTCGGAATGTCCGAGCATGTGTACGCGGCATTACAGTAAAGAACCCTCTATGTAGTTTAAGGTTAAACCTCTTTTCTTCTAATTTTAATGAGTGGTCACATGTCTTTTTAAACTCCCTTCCGCGAAAAAGTTTTATCCCTATGGTGGGGTCACAAGTACGGTATTTGTAAATTGAAATCATATTCCCTATCAAGCGTCTCTTCTCCAGAGAGAATAGGTTCAGTGCTCGCAACCTTTCCTCATAACTAAGATCCTCCAGACCCTTTATTAGCTTTGTTGCCCTTCTTTGTACTCACTCCATTTCACATCCTTCCTGAGGACTGGTGCCCAGAACTGGACAGCATACTCCAGGTGTGGCCGGACCAGAGTCTTGTACAGTGGGAGAATTATTGTTTTATCTCTGGAGATGATCCCCTTTTTAATGCATGCCAATATTCTGTTTGCTTTGTTAGCAGCAGCTTGGCATTGCATGCCATTGCTGAGCCTATCATCTACTAGGACCCCCAGGTGCTTTTCCATCCTAGATTCCCCCAGAGGTTCCCCCCAGTTCATATTTTTGCCACCCAAATGCATTATTTTACATTTTTCTACATTAGACCTCATTTGCCATGTAGTTGCCCACCCCATTAATTTGTTCAGATCTTTTTGCAAGGTTTCCACATCCTGCAGAGAAGTTATTGCCCTGCTTAGCTTAGTATCGTCCACAAATACAGAGATTAAACTGTTTACTCCATCCTTCAGGTTGTTTATGAACAAATTAAATAGGATTGGTCCCAGCACAGAACCCTGGGGGACCCCACTACCCACCCCTGACCATTCTGAGTACTCCCCATTTATCACCACCCTCTGAATTCGCCCTTGTAGCCAGTTTTCAATCCATGTACTCACCCTATGGTCCATGCCAACAGACATTATTTTGTACAGTAAACATTTATGGGGAACTGGTTTGGCAAGAACGATTCTTCATGAATCCTTGCTGAGTACTGCTAATGATACCGTTCTCATTACTAAAATCATGTATATAGTCCCTTATCATCCCCTCCAAGAGCTTGTATACTATTGATGTTAGGCTAACTGGGCTGTAATTCCCAGGGATGTATTTTGGGCCCTTTTTAAACATTGGTGCTACCTTGGCTTTTCTCCAATTAGCTTGTACCATTCCTGTCAGTAGACTGTCAGTAAAAATTATGAACAATGGTCTGGCAATTACTTGACTGAGTTCTCTAAGTACCCTCGGGTGCAAGCCATCTGGTCCCGGTGATTTATTAATGTTAAGTTTCCCAAGTCTAATTTTAATTCTGTTCTCTGTTAATCATGGAGGTGCTTCCTGTGATGTGTCATGAGAATAAACACTGCACTTTTGGTTACTGAAGCCCCCCAATTCCCTTGTGAAGACTGAGGAGAAGAATAAATTCAATACCTTCTCCATCTCCCCATCCTTTGTAACCAGATGACCTTCCTCATTCTTTATGGGGCCTATATGGTCTGTCCTCCCTTTTTTACTGTTTACATACTTAAAGAATTTCTTGGGATTCTTTTTTGCTTTCCTCCGCTATGTTTCTTCCGTGTTCTATCTTAGCTGCCCTAATTGCACCCTTACATTTCTTGTTGCATTCCTTATAAAGTCTGAATGCTGATGATGAAAAAACACAGTACACAGGTTTTTAAAGTAATTTATTAGGCAGCTCCGGGGTCTTCTTCCGACTTTGGGGGTCTTCTTCTTCGGAGTTCGGGGGTCTTCTTCAGACTCCGGGGGTCTTCATCCGACTTCAGGGGTCTCTCCGGCGTCTCCTCCCAGTGTCCTGATCTTCTGTTGGCTCCTCCGCTATATTCTGCAGCTCTTTTGCTAGCGGTGGCCCGGACTTCTGCCTTCTTCCTTCTCGTCTTCTTCCCTCTTCTCTTCTTCCGATGTTGACACGACGCTCTGTCCAGCTGGAATGCTCTCTGAGCGCTCCGAAATGGACTTATATAGGCGGTGACCCCGCCCCCTTATGAGGTCACAGTCCAGGGCATGCTGGGACTGTGCCGTCATAAGGGGGCGTGGTCAATATCACCTAATGACCACCTGATGAGAGCATTCCAGTTGGACAGAGCGTCGTGTCAACATCGGAAGAAGAGAAGAGGGAAGAAGACAAGAAGGCAGAAGTCCGGGCCACCGCTAGCAGGAGAGGAGAAGATCAGGACACCGGGAGGAGACGCCGGAGAGACCTTGAAGTCGGAAGAAGACCCCCGGAGTGGGAAGAAGACCCCCGAAGTCAGAAGAAGAAGACCCCCGAAGTCGGAAGAAGACCCCAGAGCTGCCTAATAAATTACTTTAAAAACCTGTGTACTGTGTTTTTTCATTGACACTTTTTTCCCTAGGTGAATGGGTAGGGGTACGATGTACCCCATACTCATTCACAAAGGGTGGGGGGCTGGGATCTGGGGGCCCCGTTATTAAAGGGGCTCCCAGATTCCGATAAGTCCCCCGCCCGCAGACCCCGACAACCAACTGCCAGGGTTGTCGGGAAGAGGCCCTTGTCCTCATCAACATGGGGACAAGGTGCTTTGGAGTGGGGGGGACGCAGGGCGCCCCCCTGCCCCAAAGCACCCACCTCCCCCATGTTGAGGGCATGCGGCCTGGTACGGTTCAGAAGGGGGGGGCGCTCGCTTGTCCCCACCCCCATTCCTGACCAGCCGGGCTGCATGTTGAGATAAGGGTCTGGTATGGATTTGGGGGGGGAACCCCACGCCGCTTTTTCGGCATAGGGGTTCCCCTTGAGGTCCATACCAGACCCAAGAGCCTGGTATGCTCTTGGAGGGGGAACCCATGCCGGTTTTTTATTTAAAATTTGGCGCGGAGCTCCCCCTCAATATCATCCGAGCACAAGTCACATGCCGATGTCCGATCATGCGAGACGGCGATCCGACTTCAATGATAGTCGATGGGCTGAAGTAGGATCAAAGTCGGACCAAAGTAGTACAGGGAGCATTTCTAAAGTCGGAACGACTTGTGTCAGACCAGTTAGGACGGCTCCCATAGGGAAATATTGAATTTCACACGTCATGCGACATGAGATCCCAATGTCGGAGCGTTTGTCGGACCAGTGTGAACCCAGCCTGAGAGCGAGAACACCAAATTTAACACAGCTGCTCCCCATTCACACCTGAGACCTTGTAACACTAACGAGTTACATGACACTGGGGAGGGAAAATGGCTAATTGGGCCCAATTTGGACATTTTCACTTAGGGGTGTACTCACTTTTGTTGCCAGCGGTTTAGACATTAATGGCTGTGTGTTGAGTTATTTTGAGGGGACAGTAAATTTACACTGTTATACAAGCTGTACACTCACTACTTTACATTGTAGCAAAGTGTCATTTTTTCAGTGCTGTTACATGAAAAGATATAATAAAATATTTACAACAATGTGAGGGTATACTCACTTTTGTGAGATACTGTATGTAAATCATTACTTTAAAGATAAACATTTAATACGGTGTGCATCAGTGCATTGAGGTTAGTAAAAAAAAGAACAAAATTTTCCTCAGACCCAGAGAAAAGCAAGTAGACTGACTCATTCCGCGTACACACGAGTGGAATGTCCGACAGAAAAAGTCAGACGGAATCTTTTCATCGTCTATTCTGATCATGTGTGTGCCTCATTGAACTTTCTTTTTCGAAAATTCTTACGGACCTAGAAATAGAACACGTTCTAAATATTTCCAACGGAACCAATTCCTATCGGGAAAACCGCTCGTCTGTATGCTGTTCCGACGGACCAAAAACGACGCATGCTCTGAAGCAAGTACAAGACGGAAGCTATTGGCTACTGGCTACTGAACTTCCTTCTTCTAGTCCCGTCGTACGTTCTGTATGTCACCTCATTCTTGACGATCGGACTTTGGTGTGATCGTGTGTAGGCAAGACAGTTTCAGTGGAGCTCCATCGGAGCTCAGTCAGAACTCCATCGGAAAAACCTTCAGAGTTTATTCCGACGAGAAAACCGGTCGTGTGTACAGGGCATCAGTTGTATGTAATTGAGCTGGAGCTATTGAGAAACAATATTTTGACAGAAAAACAGGTAAGAATTTCTAGAAAACGAGAAAGAACATACTGCTGCTGGCTGGAATGGAAAGAACTAAATAGTAAAATGCAATATTTCATAATTACCTTTTTCTTTTTTTTTTACTCCTGAAAAAAGCATGAAAAAAACCCCCCTGGTAAAATGGTAGGAACAAAGAACACAGAGGAAAAATGGGAGTGCTTTAGGAGCATATTAAATAAAGGTATTGGCCAGTGCATTCCAAAAGGAAATACATTTAAAAGAGCTAAAAAAATCCCGGGTTTTCAACTCCAAAGTAAAAATGCATATAAAAGCAAAAGAAAAGGCCTTCAAGGCCTTCAAAAAATACAAGCCTAAAGGGGTCATTGTCAGCATTCCAACTTTACAAAGAATGCAATAAGAAATGTAAGAGTGCAATCAGGACAGCTAAGATAGAACACAAAAGGCACATAGCAGAAGAGAGTAAGAAAAATCCCAAGAAATTCTTTAAGTACATAAATAGTAAGAAAGGGAGGCCAGAACATACTGGCCCCATAAAGGATGATGAAGGAAATCTGGTTACAAAAGATGGAGAGATGGCAAAGGTTTTGAATATATTCTTCTCCTAAGTCTTCACAAAAGAAACAAGGGATACAGTAACCAAGACGGTAATGTTAATTTTCATAGTATGTCACAGAAAGCACCCTTGTGGCTAACAGAAGACAGAATTAGAAATAGACTTGAAAAAAACTTACTTGGACTTACACCCAAGGGTCCTTCAGGAACTCAATCAGGTGATAGCCAGACCATTGTTCCTAATTTTTGTGGACAGTGTACTGACTGGAATGGTACCAGCTGGGCTGAGATATATCCCTGGGAACTACAGGCCAGTTAGCCTAACATCAATAGTCTGCAAGTTATTGGAAGGAATGATAAGGGACTACGTAGAGGGTTCTTTACTGTAAGAGTAGCAAGGATGTGAAATTCCCTTCCACAGGCGGTGGTTTCATCGGGGGGCATCAATAGTTTCAAAAAACTATTAGATAGGCACCTGAATGACTGCAACATACAGGGATATACAGGGATATGCAATGTAATACAATGTAATACTGACATATAATCACACACATAGGTTGGACTTGATGGACTTATGTCTTTTTTCAACCTCACCCATTATGTAACTATATAACTACTATGTAACTATATAATCCTAAGGTTTTTAAATATAAACCATGTCCTTCCTGAGCTAAATTTTTAACTTACATCCATACTAATTTTGTTCCTTTAACACTATATAGTATTTTAAAAAAGAATTATAATTGGTACTTACTGCATATTTTCATTGTGTAACAATATGCAGCATGTACCTGGTAAATATTTTATTTTAAATAAAAGAAACTGAGCCATCTTCACAAAGACCTGCTCAGATTGCACAGTAAGATTGCCTATTATCCAGTCTTAAGCCCCCAAAATCAGAAGCAGTAGAAATTGAATGACATTCGGCCCATGTGTATAGGTACTTGTCCAACAGAAACCGATCTCACTGCCAGCTGAAAACCAACAACCAAACGGCATCCGATCAGTACTCTCAGCCAATGGCTGCAAGCACTGACAGATGTGTTCTGGCGGGGAGGTCCCCCTGTCAGAACACAGTAGCTCAGCTGGGAGATCACTGTAATAACATCACATCATTAGTACAGATAGCTTCTTCTGAGCTCCCCTTTTTTTTTCCTTCAGCCCATTGGATTGAACTAAAAAAAAAAAAAAAAAAAAAAATGTACTGTGTACTAAATGTCAAATATCCCATTAATACCTACAGCCAGGATCAAAGGAGCTCCAATTTCTGTTTGTACACCTGAGTGCTGGGCTGAAAAGAGCCAAGGCTGTCCACCGATGTTAACATGTACAGTATCTGTACATCAAGTGATTACCTGCTGTTAGGGACCAGTTTCCGACCATTGATGCAGAGAGATTTTGCCCAAGGGCAAAAATGTATCCCTACTTGCAGGTAACCACTGGATGTGCAGCTACATGTGGATACATGTTTACAGCAGCAGACAACCTTGGCTGTTTTCAACCCTTCACTCAGGTGTACAGGCTGAGCAGAGATTGGAACATTTTAGGTGCCAGGTGCAGGTATTTGCAGTATACTTGCCGCAACCATGGTCATATAGGATGTATGAATGAGACCCAAGACTGGATTTTAGCTAACCTTACTTTGCAACCTGAGCAGGTGCAAGGCGCAACATATTGTGGTAGGCAGTAAAACAGTGTCCTAAGAAATTTTATGAAATGTTTTAAGAGATTAAAAAAAATAAAATAGTGCACTGCTTAAACTGTAGTAAACCCTGCTTTTGAACTTGTACCTACAGGTATGTCTATTATAAGGCTTACCTGTAGGTACAGTGAATATCTCCTAAACATGTGATGTTTAGGAGATATTCACATGGGAAGCAGCAGGTGACGTCACCCACGCATGTGCTCTGAAGGAACGGCATACCATTTTGGTCATTTGGCAGTCTTTTCTACACTTCTGTGATCTGTTTTAGCTGACAGCTGGATAAAGGCTGCTACATCACTCAGCAGGTCCAGGCTTAGGAAAGACCACAACATTTAAGTTGGGATTCACCCAGATTCCTGGACCGGCAGTTGGCTCAGCCTCTCAGCGAGCCACTAAGATCCTGAGCCAGCTGCCCCTTCCACAGCCCAGCACTTCAGTGAGCATGGGGGGTTGTCTCCCTCCTAAGAACCCTCCTTCCGGTCCTCCAGCAAAGATTCCCACTGTAATATCGCCCCCCATCAAATATACCCCCCAAAAATTAAACCCACTGTCTCTAAAGTGACCCCAAAGCAAAAATATCTCCCTCAGTCATCACCCCCCCCCAGCAAAGATTCCTAATTTTGAAGAAATTCTCCCTTTGTTCAATCAAACTCCCTCCCAGAAGCAAATCCCTGCCATTAACCATCTCTGTAAACGTCTCTACAAAAAATCCCCCCTTCTCCAAAAGCAAACCCACCTATCTTTCCTTAACCCCCCCTCCAAAAGAAACTCCCCCAGGCAGGAATTCTCACCCCTTCCTTACCCCGAACAGAAAGTTTATGCCTCCCCACTTGCCAGACCTCAGATTGAGTGCTGCAGAGGCAGGAAAACTTCTGAAGCCCCAGTCTCCCTTCTGCTGTGTCATATGTACCTCGAGGAGGAGTCTAGGAGTTCCCTGGACCATGCACTGTCAGTTGCAGGTATCCGAGACCTGTTTGGAGGTATTGCAAGCATCAGGACCTCACAGGAATTTCATGCCTTTTGGGGGGACCCCTTATTAAACTGTGCAGGATTTGGCACAATAGAGGGGGGACTGGCTGTTGCAGTCAAAAACTCCTGGATTGCTTCTACTGTGCTGTTGCTGTTCCTGAAGCTGAGCAGCGCAGCAGCAGGGACACTGCCTGGGCATTTTGCCAGGATGCTCTGGGGGGGTTTGAACACCCCTGACCCCCCTTATCTTATGGGAAAGGAAACAGTCTAAACAGGAAAGCAAGGGCAGCACAAAGGGGACTAAATGGGGATGAAATGCCAACTTCAGTACATAAATGTTAATGTTAAAGTGGTTCTAAAGCCTGGAATTTTTTTACTTTAATGTCTACCCTGCATAAATGTAAAAAAAAGTCTCAGTGTTTCTATCGCCCCCTCACCCCCCCCCCCCTCCTTTATATTCTAACCTGAGTTTTATCTCAATCCTGCACTGTGTCAGTCTGCAGCAGCTCTCTCACCTCTCTCTGCTCACACAGGCAGCAGCAGGAGCCATTGGCTCTTGCTCCTGTCAATAAAATCCTGTGAGCAGAGAGCGGAAGGCAGGGCTGAGCTGCGTTGTATATGTCAAAAGACACACACAGCCTGGCTTGGGATTGAGCCCACAGGTGTCCTATCATAGGAAGTGGCTTCCTATGGTGGCACACAGAGAAAGGAGGAGCGCCGGCAAAGGGCCCCAGAAGAAGAGGTTTTGGGGCTGTTCTGCGCAAAACCATTACACAGAGCAGGAAAGTATATTATATTATTTTAACAAAAAAATACTTTTAAAAATGCTTTAATTTTTTGATGAAAAGCTGGCTAGTGTTTGTGCATTTCAAAATGTGGCCTAGTAAATGCCTGAAATACTGCGTATGGAACCAGAACAATATTTTTCTGTTTTTTTTCTGTGACACACTGTAAAGTTTTTTTTAATTAAAAGCTGGCTGGTGTTTATCCATCTCAAAATGTGGCCTGGTAAAAGTGCTTAAATAAAGTGCATGAAGTAAGTAAAACATTTCACAATTGCAACAATTGCAACTTTTATTTTAACAAAGTAAAAAGTAAAAAGTATTTTAACAACATTTTAGTATTGTGCAATTATAATAGCCATTGCTAAAAATATGTTGTTTGTTAAGTATTATCATAATTACAATAACACTTAAATTAAATAAGCAGTAATGTCAATAGACTGGGGATACAATCCCAATGTGTTCAAATATATTTGAACCTTGAAGAAAAATCTCACACAGTCTTTAAGGGCCACTTAATTTTAGGAGGCGCATTATTATAAAGCTATAAATCTGAAAAATATCTTACACCTACTGTTCAAGAGTGGCTGACAGAAATCTACAAAAATCTAAGTAATGGAAGAATTGTTCTGGCATTCAAACAACAACCAATACATATATCTATAATATGGTAAGATTAGTTCAGGTGCACATATACGTAGTATAAAACATTTATGGCTTTTTCTGTGAATTAATACACTTTATTACTGATCTCTTGATGTAAACCTGCCTGGTGTCTCCTTCCTATATTGTGGCTTTGTAAAATGAACATACTGTGAAACGAGCCTGTGTAATATTTCTGGCTGTTGTCTCTGATAAAATATACTCTTATTTTCAGTTTCAATCATTTTTTTATTGAACAAATCATGTAAAACATGGATACAATGGTTTTGCATCATAACAATTTCCATAAAAATGCACAACTTACAAGGCAATTAAAGAAGACAAGGTAAAGTGGTATGACAAATATACACAAAATTACTGAACACATGACATTATGGACATGCACTGTTTTTGGAAGACATTTCTGACAGGTGGGGTAAAAACATATGAAATATTCCCATGCAGGGCCACCTCCAGACAGTGCTTCAGAATGTAAATCCAATAGTTCATAAATGTCATTGATTAAACAGTGTGCCCCCAGAAATGCACACCCTCACCCAGATTAATAAAATGCAGATTTACAATCACAAATTTCTCCTGCTAAATAAAGGTCCTCTTTGCCACTACATACCGTATATACTCGAGTATAAGTCGAATTTTTTAGCACTTTTTTTGTGCTGAAAGTGCCCCCCTCGACTTATACTCGAGTCAAGCACTTTTCTGCAGCAAAAATTTTCATTTTCCGAACCGACTTTGGGGCCCCGTATCTCCGGGTCACTTGGTGCTAGAAACCCCAAATTTGGTATGCAAACCCAGTGGACCTGGTGCCATAACATATCCAAAGCTGAAGTTCCTAGCACTAAGTGGCCCCGAGATACGGGGCCCCAAAATTGGTTCAGAAAATGTCATTTTCTGCTGCAGAAAAGTGCTTGACATTTTCTGAACCGACTTTGGGGCCCCATATCTCAGGGCCACTTGGAGCTAGGAACCCCAAATTTGGTGTGCAAACCCAGTGGAGCTGGTACCATAACATATCCAAAGCTGGGGTTCCTAGTATCAAGTGGCCCTGAGATACAGGGCCCCAAAACTGGTTTGTAAAATGTCATTCTCTGCTGCAGAAAAGTGCTTGACATTTTCTGAACTGATTTTTGGGGCCCTGTATCTCGGGGCCACTTGGTGCTAGAAACCCTGGCTTTGGAAATTTTATGGTGCTAGTTCCACTGGGTTTGCACACCAAATTTGGGGTTTTTAGTACTAAGTGGCCCCAAGATACGGGGCCCCAAATTCGGTCAACTGTGTCTATCTGCAACAATGTCATTTCGGGACCCTTTGGGTTCAGAGACCCCAAATTTTGGCTGCAGCTAGGGGGCATCTAGGAACCCTTAACTACCGAGTTTGAAGTTCAGGGGACCTATGGCTGCAAAAAGGCACAGTGAGGCATGCAAATGGGCACAGTGATGCTGCAAATGGGCATTGTTGACCCTCTTTTCCACTTACAGTAGCTGTGCATTTCTCACCCTCGTCTTATACTCGGGTCAATAAGTTTTTCCCATTTTTTTTTGTGGTAAATTAGGGCCTCGACTTATACTCGGAACGACTTATACTCGAGTATATACGGTATATAGCAGGGCAGGCTAGTTTTAAATGCACATATTGAGCAACCTCTAGCCAATCTTACAGAGTTGAGGCCCAATAGCTTATAAGCCTTTTATATACAGCCTTGCTGTCTCTGCCCGTAATGTTTGCTTGATTAGGGCAGGGATGACCTTACAATGAAAAAATACTGAAAACAATTTCTATAAAAATACATTTAAGAGATTGTTCACACCATCACAAATTGATGCAGGTCACTGCAAAGGCACATAGAAAATAATGGTTTTCTATGTGCCTCATTCACACCACAACCTCAACCTGTCTAGGATTTTGTCTTCAATTAAAATGCTTAGAAATTCTTCAAGAAGAGCTTTGTTTCTATTCTTCTTCTTCTTATTATTATTATTATTATTATTATTTTCTTTTTTTTCAATATTATTTTTACAAATCATTATTTACAATAGAGCACACTCATGGCACTGGAGAAACAGATCATTATAGGTTTTGTAAAAGAAGAGCACAGCAGGGGTTGGATGGGGTGAGTCACTCTGGTGCATTCAGTGTGTGAAAGCTGAATGTCCATCGTCCATAGGTGGGCCAGGCATTCAGGGTTCTACCCTCCACACTATGGAAACTACGCCTAACCTTGGTCTATGGCTTTCACCTCCTAACAATAGGCATTTTATGTCTTATACAAGTCACCTTTTAGTTTTGTTTTTTCCTAATCCTTATTTTAGTTTCTCTTTTTTTCTTGGTGGCACTTTCTATCACTTGCCTTGACTTTCCTCATTCTTTTCCTTCCCCTTTCTTTTTTTCCCTTTCCCAAATTCTCTCTTTTCTCTGGTTGCCCTATCTTCACCATCGGGTATGCATCTGCTTCTTTATACATCCCACTCATATTTATGGGTCACATTGCCCGCGTTAAGCCCCAACCCACATATTTTTTCACAGAGGTCACACATGGCTTTACCATCCCCAATACACATCGGGATCACCCTTTGAGTGCCTGTCACCCATGGATGCTGTCTTTTTTGGTTGTTGTCACTATGCATGCCCCCACAGTTCCCGGAGATGACGTCCGCAGTTGAATTGCGGTTCCCACCACCATACCACCAGCACACATATGCTTTTGTAAGTAATATGTAGTAGGGGGGTCCCTATTCTTATATTGTTTTAAATATTGACCTTGATAGATCATCTAGACATATATAATTTTCTTTATTATAGATAGATACTGCGGGCTTGCTCCTGAAGAGTGATTCAAAGTCATGAAATGTGTCGAGCTAACAGCTGCCGTATTCTATATCAATCATGTGTTGACAAGATTTTTATACCATTCGTTTATACAATACATGTTTATATCACTATATGTGAAAAAAAATGTGCCATCTTGTTTAATATTTTTTACCAACAATGATAGGGAACAGCAAGGCTATATAGACATTATGTAACATGTGTATATGTACATAAATTACATTTTATTGGATCATGAATTAATAATATGTGATGTTTTTTATATTATTATAAGGATTATTGTTATCATGAACAATTGCCCTAAAATTTGATATTAATATTAAATATATATATATGTATATGAACTAATAAATATTCTTATATCCATCAATTCATTTGTTAACCACTGCGTGCTTCATATAAAGTCCCAATTTCTTGCTTTTTTTTCTATATTGATAGGGATGGAGGCATAGGACCTTAACAGGCCTTGCCTCATTTAAAGTCCCAAAACCTCGCTTTTGCAATAATTTATTGGTTATATATTCATACACATTGAATTCCTGACCTCAGACAAGAAGACAGTTTTTCCTCAAGCCTGTGATTAAAAGTATATGGACTCAAAAGTTGGTCATATACTAATAGAATTTCATTCCCAAATTTTTATTTTTAGAATGATCACTTGATTTTCTATCTGTTAGTAGGGTCAAAGTGATGTTCGTTTTTGACTGCAGTGACATGAAAATTCAAAGGAGCAGGATAGAACATTCTTCACCAATGAACAAATTTCTACTAGTGAATGTGGTTTTCGGTAAGGAAAGTCGATTCACTCTAAAATCAAATGTTAAAAGCAAATGTTTTTTGAAGTACCTTTGAGCGACATTCGTTGTGTCAATAAATGTGCTGCAATAAATGTGCTGATGAGAGTTTTTGTACAAATGTCGTATGAACGTTTGCTTGAAAATCTACCAGTGTATGGACAGCTTTACAATGACTAAGTCACACTGAGGTGGGTGATAAGTGTATCTGAAGTTCCTTCTGTAACTCCTAGTCAATTACCCCATTAACACTCCTAATATATGCTTTCTATCTATCTAATCTAACTTCTCACAACAGCCTTACTATTTAAGTGTGTCAAGAAAAAGTGCTCCTTCATGTAACTCTATGTTTACATAAACAGGTTTCAGAACTATTTTCAGAATTTTAAAAAAGCCTGAAGGAGGAGACTTAATGTGTCCCAAAACCTTGCATCTTTAATTACTTAAAGGATAAGTTCACTTTTTAGAAAAAAAAATACATGCACTTTTTTTGCAGGTAAAAAAATGTGCATTTATAATTTTTTTTTTTTTTTTGGAGCTTGTAAAGAATTGCACCAGCGATCATTCAGTGTATCTGTGTGTACATCCCGTATGGGTAAGCAGATACAATGTGACAGGAAGGATCAATTAACTACCACAGCACTCCACAGCACCATGATAGTTCATCGAGAACTACAAGCCGACAACTGCAAAGGATGTCAGGCTTGTAGTTTATCCACACACAGAGCTGAAAAGTGATAGCTAATACGGGGAACTTCTACCTGTACTACTGTCACAGGGGGTGTAGGTTTGGGCAGCGGCTGCAGCATTTAAAAAATGTTACATGTTCCACCCTAAAAACAGGTGGAACATGTAACATGTTCACAAAGGTGAACTTATCCTTTAAGTTAGCCCACAAAGGGTATCACTTAAACACCAAACTTTTTGCATTATATTCACATTTGACAATGAATTAAATGCAAATAATCTGCCACCATATGCTAAGAAGAATCCATGTTCATATGAATATTTTCTACTATTTATGTCCATAGTGGCTGCCATATTTGCTAATTATGTATGCAATCTGTGCATCTTGATTATGATAATATTCTTTTATTACTGAACTTTTCTCAGACAGGGTTAGATTTACTGAAAACAGACTGCCTGGAGTCCCTAATGATGTACAATGCTGCTGATAGTCATGTGCCTTTGCCTATGCTTTAGGGCACGGGAGCTCAGGATCAGAACTTTTGACAATTTTTCTCAAAATAATAATGGGATTTGATTTCTCTGAAATATGCTCTCATTTCCACCAATAATAAATAAGACATTGTTAAAAGGATGTGGTTGATTGTGAAATACTACATCCTCCAAGACAGATGAACTTTTCAAACAGCAGTAACTTTTATGAAATTGTTTTAGTTGGATTCCCAAACTTGCAGCAATTCAGCATTTTTCTCTTCATGACACTCCTTTGTATCTACTTATTCATCATTGCTGCCAACATTATTATCTTCTTTGTAATTCAGCGACAGCCCTCACTACACAATCCCATGAATTTCTTCATTGCGGCATTATCATGCTTGGAGATTTGTTATACATCCGTAACCATTCCAAAAATGTTGGCTGATCTTCTGGATGAAGAAAAGAAGATCTCCTTCCCTGGATGCATCCTACAGGCTTACATTGCACATTCATTAGGAGCTTCTGAGTGTTACATCCTCACAATTATGGGCTATGATCGGTATTTGGCCATCTGTAAACCATTACAATACTCATCTATCATAACCACCAGGATTTGTATTTATTTGGTCGGTGGCTGTTTTGTTGGAGGATTTTTAATCCCAATAATTGAAGTTGTTTTAATATCTCCTCTTCCATTTTGTGGTCCAAACCGTATTGAAAATGTTTTCTGTGACTTCCTTCCCTTGCTCTCCTTAGCATGCACAGATACAAAGTTCTATACAATGGTTGAATTTTGCATTGGCCTCTTTACACTGTTGATAATGTCACTCCCTTTAATCCTTTTTTCTTACATCAGAATAATCCATGTTATTCTAAAGATGAAGTCCAAAATTGGGCGCAGAAAGGCATTTTCCACCTGCGGAGCCCATCTTATGGTAGTTATACTATTTTTTGGCAGTGCTGCTTTTGTTTATGTACGAGCTTCAGAAAGTTCCTTTGTAGACTTTGATAGGACTGTTGGCCTTACCTATGCTGTATTCACTCCATTAGCCAACCCTGTCATATATGGTTTAAGAAATCAAGAAATTAAAAAATCTATTCAAAAATATATATGTTTTCTTTAATTGTGTGTAAAATAACATCAACATTAAAATAACATCAAGATCCATCTCTTTTGTATTGAATTCTATTTATTTTAGTACAACCACCAGTTTTCCCAGCTTGACAAGTTTGTAGCCAATAAAAGTTGAATAATGCTCTTCTACTTCTTCTACCAATGCAAATGCTTCTGGATATTATGGTAGGCTTTTCAAAAACATTCTAATTTATAATATCTATGCATTGAGTTTATCTATTTATAAAATGAACATAAAAGAATGAAGGCACTTTTTTTTCTATCCATTCTCCCTGCTCAGATGGGCCCTCTGGAGTTTCAGTCAGAGATTCTGAAAGCACAGCTGATTCTGCTGAGCTCTCTTTAGAAAACTTCTCTTAAAAGCTAAATTGAAATCATATCCCCTCTCAAGCGTCTCTTCTCCAGAGAGAATAAGTTCAGTGCTCGCAACCTTTCCTCATAACCAACATCCTCCAGACCCTTTATTAGCTTTGTTGCCCTTGTTTGTACTCACTCCGTTTCCAGTACATCCTTCATGAGGACTGGTGCCCAAAACTGGACAGCATACTCCAGGTGCGGCCGGACCAGAGTCTTGTAGAGCGGGAGAATTATCATTTTATCTCTGGAGTTAATCCCCTTTTTAATGAATGCCAATATCCTGTTTGCTTTGTTAGCAGCAGCTTGCCATTGCTTAGCCTATCATCTACTAGGACACCCAGGTCCCTTTCCATCCTAGATTCCCCCAGAGGTTCCCCCCCAGGTTCATATTTTTGCAACCCAAATGCATTATTTTACATTTTTCTACATTAAACCTCATGTTCCACTTAGTTGCCCACCCCATTAATTTGTTCAGATCTTTTTGCAAGGTTTCCACATCCTGCGGAGAAGTTTTTGCCCTGCTTAGTTTAGTATCGTCTGCAAAAACAGAGGTTGAACTGTTTACCCCATCCTCCTGGTCATTTATGAAAAAATTAAATAGGATTGGTCCCAGCACAGAACCCTGGGGGGACCCCACTATCCACCCCTGACCATTCTGAGTACCCCTCATTTATCACCATCCTCTGAACTCACCCTTGTAGCACACACAATACACAAGTACACACAATACACAAGTATACACAATACACAAGTACTAACGATCCACACACACTACTCAGACGACACTCAGGTACTCACAATACACAGGTACTACCTGACACTAATACTCAATACAGCCCACGTGCGCTCCCAGCACTCATGTACTTACAATACACAGGTACACACTCACACTACACAGGTACTTTGACCCCTGTTATAACCCCTGGTTTTTAACTCACCACTTAGTCCAGTTCCACTTGGTCTAAGTTCCAGCAAACTCAAATGAGCAAGCTCACAATGAGTACTACAGAAAGTTATATAGGCCTCAAGCACCTGTGACCAAATAACCACTCCCCTTAATTAGTAGGCTGAAGGAAGGAAAGAAAAAAAAAGCTGTTTTAAAAAGTGACAGAAAGAGATGTTAAAAAGCTGCAAGGAAAAGCCCCAAAAAGAACCTAAAAATGCAACACAGCAATCACCAGCAGTCAAAAGCAAAACTTGTTCACACTTTAGCTTCCAACCAGCAGTCTGTTCTTAATAGAACTTGTCCTGTTAAACTGCTGTATGATCTTGGCCACCGTGCTGCAGCTCAGTTTCGGGGTTTTGGCAATCTTCTTATAGCCTAGGGCAGGCGTGTCCAAACTCCGGCCCGCGGGCCAATCGCGTTCCGGTCTTGAACGGCCCGCCTGGTTATTTGGACATATATATCTTTTGTGGCCCCCGATGGTCTCCCAGCGCCGGGGCCACAAAAGATGTATATGTCTTGGAGGGGACAGGGAGGGGGCGGGACTAGCGCTGTACACACACAGGAGATTTTCCTGTTTACGGTTGGCCTCTGTAATATGAAGTCCCGTCGCCGGCGCTGCCATTGGACGTTCTGTCCATCAAAGGAGGTGGGACTTTCTATTAACGAGGCCGCCGTGTAAACAAGAGATTCTCCTATAGGTAATCTTTGGCACTCATGAGTGCATTCCTGCCAATGGTGAATGCATTCCTGGCAATGGTGGTGCATTCCTGGCTAAGGTGGTGCATTCCTGGCAATGGTGAGTGCATTCCTGGCAATGGTGCTGCATTCCTGGCAATGGAGAGTGCATTCCTGGCAATGGCGAGTGCATTCCCAGTAATGGTGGTGCATTCCTGGCAATGGTGGGTGCATTCCTGGCAAGAGTGGGTGCATTCCTGGCAATGGTGGGTGCTGCATTCCTAGCAATGGTGAGGCTACATTCATGGCAACGGTGGGTCTGCAGATGGGCACTTGTGAGGCTGCAGATGGGCACTGCCCCCTATTTTGCTTCACAGTTCTTTATTTAAATTTTTTTTTTACCTGAAACTTCCCTCTTAAAATGAAGGTGCGTGCTATACGCCAATAAATACAGTATATCCAAATAATACACCCAAGCTCATCTCTTTACTCACACACAGTCACAAAGGCAAGAGAATTCTTGTTGGACAGTGTATTAGTGCTCGAACGAACACACTTAGACTGAATTTTTGTCAGGCAAAATGGTCAAGCATGTTCACTTCATCAAATCTGGCCCTCTTTGAAAAAAGTTTGGACACCCCTGGCCTAGGCCATCTTTATGTAGAGCAACAATTCTTTTTTTTCAGATCCTCAAAGAGTTCTTTGCCATGAGGTGCCATGTTGAACTTCCAGTGACCACTATGAGTGAGAGCAATAACACCAAATTTAACACACCTGCTCCCCATTCACACCTGAGACCTTGTAACACTAATGAGTCACATGACCCCAGGGAGGGAAAATGGCTAATTGGGCCCAATTTGGGCATTTTCACTTAGGGGTGTACTGACTTTTGTTGCCAGCGGTTTAGACATTAATGGCTGTGTGTTGAGTTATTTTGAGGGGACAACAAATTTACACTGTTATACAAGCTGTACACTCACTACTTTACATTGTAGCAAAGTGTCATTTCTTCAGTGTTGTTACATGAAAAGATATAATAAAATATTTACAACAATGTGAGGGTGTACTCACTTTTGTGAGATACTGTATGTAAATCATTATTTTAAAGATACACATGTAAAACAGTGTGCATCAGTGCATTGTGAGGTTTGTAAAAAGAGAACACAGTTTTCATCAGACCCAGAGAAAAGCAAGTAGACTGACTCCGTTGTATGTAATTGAGCTGGAGCTATTAAGCAACAATATTCTTTACTTCTGACCTTAAAAAAAAGTGCTTTATAAAAGAAACAAAAACAAGTGAAGGCTTTTCTAAAGTAGAACGTTTTCAGATTTGAAAGAGTTTAAAGAAGGTGACTTCTTGGGAAGAGAATTTCAGAATTTTGTGCCACAACAGAAGAAGGCTCTGTCCTTCATGGAGTGTAGATGGGTTTGAGTGACACGCAGAAGAAAATAATTAGAGGAGCAAAGATTACAAAGAGGATAATAGGGTGATGAATGTTCAGATGGATAGTGAAGGGCCAAGCTGTGCAGAGCTTTATAGGGGAGTGTGAGGATTTGGAAGTCACTGTGAAACCTGAAAGGTAGCCAGTGCAAGGACTCAAGGACAGAATTAATTGCTTGTATTAGACCTAGTCAGGATTCTGGCTGATAAATTCTGGATGTATTGTAGTCTTTTTATTGTAGATTTAGGTACCCCAGTAAGTAGAGCATTACAGTACTCAAGTTGGGAGAACATAAATGTATTGATCAGCTTTTCAGCCACAGTGTATGTTAACATAGGGCATAATCAAGCAATGTTTCTCCAGTGGAAAAAATATGTTCTGGAAACATTTTGTACATGTGAATCAAATATTAAACAAGCATGAAAAAACACCCCCTGTTTTTTCAGTTTAGACTAAAACTTGAATATGGTACTATTAACAGTAATAATGGGATATTAATTGGGATGGGATAAAATACTAGGTACAAAGAACACAGAGAAAAATGGGAGTGCTTTAGGAGCATATTAAATAAAGGTATTGGCCAGTACATTCCAATGGGAAATATGTTTAAAATAGCTAAAAAAAATCCTGGGTGGCTCAACTCCAAAGTTAAACAGCATATAAAAGCAAAATAAAAGGCCTTCAAAAAATACAAGGCTGAGTTGTCATTGTCAGCATTCCAACTTTACAAAGAATGCAATAGGAAATGTAAGGGTGCAATCAGGATGGCTAAGATAAAACATGAAAGGCACATAGCAGAGTAAGACAAATCCCAAGAAATTCTTTAAGTACATAAATAGTAAGAAAGGGAGGCCAGAACATACTGGCCCCATAAAGGATGAATCTGGTTACAAAATACGGAGAGATGGCAAAGGTTTTGAATATATTCTTCTCCTAAGTCTTCACAAAAGAAACGAGGGATACAGTAACCAAGACAGTAATGTTAATTTTCATAGCATGTCACAGAAAGCACCCTCGTGGCTAACAGAAGACAGAATTAGATATAGCTTTGAAAAACTTAACATATATAAGTCACCGGGACCAGATGACTTATACCCAAGGGTCCTTAAGGAACTCAGTCAGGTGATAGCCAGACCATTGTTCCTAATTTTTGTGGACAGTGTACTGACTGAAATGGTACCAGCCGATTGGAGAAAAGCCAACGTAGCACCAATATTTAAAAAAGGGCTGAGATATATCCCTGGGAACTACAGGCCAGTTAGCCTAACATTAATAGTCTGCAAGCTATTGGAGGGGATGCTAAGGAACTATATACAAGATTTTAGTAATGAAAACGGTATCATAAGTGGCAATCAGCATGGTTTCATGAAGAATCGTTCTTGCCAGACCAATCTATTAACCTTCTATGAAGAGGTTAGCTGCCATCTAAAGGAAGGCCTGTAAATGTGGTGTATCTAGATTTTGCAAAGGCATTAGATACAGTTCCCCACAAGTATTTACTGTACAAACTAAGGTCCATCGGCATGGACCAAAGGATGAGTACTTGGATTGAAAACTGGCTGCAGGGGTGAGTCCAAAGATGGTGATAAATGGGAAGTACTTGGGATGGTCTGGTGTGGAAAGTGGGGTCCCCCAGGGATCTGTCCTAGGGCCAATCCTGTTTAACTTATTCATAAACGATCTGGAGGGTGGGATAAACAGCTCAATCTCAGTATTTGCGGAGGTTACCAAGTTAAGCAGGGCAATAACTTCTACTCAGGATGTGGAAACCTTGCAAGAAGACCTAAACAAATTAATGGGATGGGCAAATTTATGGCAAATGAGGTTTAATGTTGAAAAATGTAAGGTAATGTATTTGGGTGCCAAAAATATGAATGCAAGTTACTCGCAAGGGAGAGAACCTCTGGGGGAATGTAGGATGGAAAAGGACCTGGGGTCCTAGAAGATGCTCAGCAATAGCAAGAAAAGCCATCAGAATATTGGCATGCATTAAAAAGGCGATTCAGAGATAAAAAAAATAATTCTCCCACTCTACAAGACTCTGGTGCAGCTACATCTTGAGTATGCCATCCAGTTCTGGGCACCAGTCCTCAGGAGAGATGTGCTGGAGCTGGAGAGAGTCCTTAGAAGGGCTACAAAGCTAATAAAAAGAGATGGGAGGACCTCAGGAATGGGGAAAGGCTACAAGCATTGAACTTATTCTCTCTGGAGAGGAGATGCTTGAGAGTGGATATGATAATAATGTTAAAATACCATACTGGTGACCCTAGCATAGGGAAAAATCTTTTCAGTGAAAGGGAATTTAAAAAGACACGTGGCCATTCACTAAAATTAGAAGAGAAGCGGATTAACCTTAAACTGCATACAGGGTTCTTTACTGTCAGAGCGGTAAGGATGTGGAATACAAATCGTAGTAAAAAACGCAATGGGCGTGGTCCTGATGACCAGTATCGTTGGTCAATTCTGGTAACAGGTTACCGGCTCACCTTATAGGGTGGTGTTCCTTATCAGAACAGGAGAAGTAGTCAAAATAAAAGGGGAGTGGGAATAGGACCCAAGGTGTCCTTACCTTCAGTGACGGAAAAGGAACAAACTGCGGTTTAACCTGATATAACTTTATTAGAACAATTAGTAGAAAAATATTTTAATCATTGAAAGGAAAGCATAAACAATAGGAGATTGCATAAGGTAAAAACTGACAACGTTGTCACTTAAAAATGCATGCCCATGAGCTCAGCCATATCCCAGTCATCCACACGTGTCAATCATCTCAAGTCATTAAGTGTGACTTATTATATTATGCTTACATATGTTTAGGCGAGGTGAGTTCCGGGAAACCTTGGTAGCACAAGTCGGTACCCGTATTGTTAAAATATATATAGAAATGCAGCGCTAAACATAAAGATCAGTGAGGACTACCACAATATAAATATGTGACAATCAAACTTTCAGCGTGATGGTGTAAAAACCATATGTGGAAAAAGAAAAGGATTCTCATAGAAAAAATGTTTAAAATTCCTGACCAAATAAATGTCCAGCTGTGTAAACATTAAGCTTCGTGGTCATATAAGTGTCCAACAGTGTAAACAATGTGTGTTCTACATTGATGAGGAAATTAACATGGGTGCCGTACAGATCACAGAGGTAATTATCTCGTACTCGATATCCACAGTTGAAAATAGAAGGAGCAAATACGCTTACCAGAACAGGTGGACACGTTTGCCATATGGCTAGGTGTCATACAGCCTCGTGGATCAACCGATCCAGATAGATGCTTGTGGGGAGGCATGTGCTGCAGGTTCCGCTGGTTCCTTTCTGACGGTCGTAGACGGCCTGGGGAAGTCCGATGTTCAGAGTGTAGGTGTGGACACCTTCCCGGTAAATGTATGGCCAGAAGGTGTAATAGCGTGATACCAGGAACAAATAGCTAATCGCAACCCGACATGTTTCGGACAAGAGGTCCTTGCCCCAGTAGAAGGACCAATATGCCCCAGTAGAAGGGGCATATTGCTGTTTGGACCTTTTATTTTGTGTGGTTTGCAATAAAACTGTTTTTATGGATTCAAGCACTATGTGGGGTCTTCTCCTCCTTTTGCATGTTCCCATGCTGGCTGAGTGAAAGTTACACCTTCTGGCCATACATTTACCAGGAAGGTGTTTACACCTACACTCTGAACATCGGACCTCCCCAGGCCGTCTACAACCGTCAGAAAGGAACCAGCGGAACCTGCCGCACACGCCTCCCCACAAGCATCTATCTGGATCGGTTGATCCACGAGGCTGTATGACACCTAGCCATATGGCAAACGTGTCCACCTGTTCTGGTAAGCGTATTTGCTCCTTCTATTTTCATCTGTGGATATCGAGTACGGCATAATTACCTCTGTGATCTGTACGGCACCCATGTTAATTTCCTCATCAATGTAGAACACACATTGTTTACACTGTTGGACACTTATATGACCACGAAGCTTAATGTTTACACAGCTGGACATTTATTTGGTCACAAATTTTAAATTTTTTTTTCTATGAGAATCCTTTTCTTTTTCCACATGTGGTTTTTACACCATCACGCTGAAAGTTTGATTGTCACATATTTATATTGTGGTAGTCTTCACTGATCTTTATGTTTAGCGCTGCATTTTTATATATATTTTAGCATTTTTCACATTGTCACTACATTGTTGATGCTGGCTGCTATTCATACCCCTCTTTTATAGTAGCGCAACAATATTTTATTTGTGTTTGGTACCCGTATTGTGCTTAACCATGGACCTCCAGACTCCCTATATGCCTATAGAGCTGCTGCATTAAGTCTTTACAATGTTGAAGAAAGCATTGGTTATCTCAGACAAATAAATGCAATTCTGGCTAGAAAGTATCCCTGATAGTTAGTGAACAAGACAGGTTTGATTTCTGGATGTAGCACTGTCAATCATAGAGATAATAAAAAAAAAAAAATGCAGCACGCTGTGATGCAAGCATGCGACTTGAGACAAGGAGAAACAATAGATCCACAACAAGCCTGTTAGTCATTCAGCACCATGTTTCCATGAAACATTAAAGATAGCACCGCATAAAGATTGGATAGGAAAATATAGTCAGCTGAGTCAAAACACAGAGCCTCAAAAAAAAATGTTCAGGCTGTGATTGCTTGCTGGATATACCAGTTGAAAGGAGACTCACTGTTTAGACGATATTAGATTGGTCCTCAATTGTAGCAACAAGGTGGTGAATCCAGAGTCCTTTGCAGGAGTCCACAGGTGTGCAGGATGCAAATCTCTGTATTCCTAGTCCTGGTGACACACACAGGATGTTATCCATTCAAAACCAGCATGGGGCCGCCTGGCCATTTACTTCCAGTTTTCGGTTGTTTGTGGATTTCCAGTTTGCGGAGATAGGATGAGGGCTAAAGAGTGATGAAAAGCCCAAGTTAGCTATCGGCAGAGGGCATGTGTAGGCACACACACTGACATGTTTCACCCACTTGTGACGTGGGTTTCTTCCCACAAGCAATGGTGTCAACAAGGAGCATCAATCATTTCAAAAAACTATTAGATGGGCATCTTAATGACCACAACATACACGGATATTCAATGTAATACTGACATAAACGCACACACACACACAGGTTGAACTGGATGGTCTTTTTTCAACCTCACCAACTATGTAACTATATGTAACTATATACCATAGAACAGATAAAATTAACAGACTGGCTTTAAAAAGCTGATGGGGGTGCCAATAAGCATGACTTCAGTCTTGTCACAGTTTAACCACTTGCCGACCGCCGCACGCCAATATATGTACAACGCACAATGGCAGCGGTGGGCAAATGGGCGTACCTGTACGTTCCCTTTAAGAGCCAGGGATAGCAGGCGCGCGCGTGCCCGCCGCGTACAGCGTGACTGTGCCCACAGCACAAGCGGACTTGATCCCGGCAATCTTGTCACGGAGCCTCAAAAAAGGACGTCACACGACCGCGCACTTGTCAGTTAAAGTGACGCAGTGCCGAATCTCAAAAAGTGCTCTGGTCAGGAAGGGGTCAAAATCTTCCTGGGCTGAAGCGCTTAATTGAAGAAAAATATGAGTCATCCACATTTTTATGTCACTGATACATTTAGATAGGCAGGAAACAGACAAATTAGAATCTAAATGAGTACAGGTGTACACAACTGCACAAAAGGTATAGGCAGGGGTGGAAAATGCTGTAAATAAAGAATGCTTTCAAAATAGAAGTGTTAATAGTTCATCTTTATTAATTAACAAAATGAAAAGTAAATGAACAGAAGAGAAATCCAAATCAAATTAATATTTGGTGTAACCACACTTTGCCTTCAAACCAGCATCAATTCTTCTAGGTACACTTGCACACAGTTTTTGAAGAAATTCGGTAGGTAAGTTGCTCCAAACATCTTGGGGAACTAACCACAGATCTTCTGTAGATGTAGGCTGCCTCAAATCCTTCTGTCTCTTTATGTAATCCCAGACAGTGTTGATGATGTTGAGAATGATCGGGGCTCATTGTCCTGCTGCAGAATACATTTTGGGCCAATCACATGCCTCCCTGATGGTATGGCATGATTTATAAGTACCTGCCTATGTTTCTCAGCATTGAGGACACAAATGCAGCCCCAAACTTGCAAGGAACCGCCACCATGCTTTACTGTTGCCTGCAGACATTATTGTGTTCCTTGAATACACTCTTGGGATGGCTGCTGCCTATCTATTCAATATATTTTTAAATATTTCTTCGCTATAATTGTGAGCTTACGGTCTTTTTATGAAAATACTAAGGACTTGTTTTATTCAAATCATCCACCTGTCTGTGTGCTAGATATTCCTTTCATTTCAGTCCAGAGCACCTGCTGCCATTTTCTGCACTCCAGTTCCTATGTTTTCACACATAGTTGAGTCACTTAGCCTTGTTTCCGCCTTAGTGGTATGACCTTTTGACTTCAATTCTTCCAAGACCACTTCTGGCCAGAATTCTCCAAACAGTAGATGGATGTTCCTGGGTTCTACTGGTTTTCGCTAGTTCTCTGCTGATTACACTGCTGGACATCTTCCAATGTCGAAGGGAAGTAAGGGTGATGTGTCTTTCATCTGCTGCATTAAGTTTCCTTGGCTGACCACTGCATCTATGGTCGTCAACATTGCCCATTTCTTTGCGCTTCTTCCAGAGAGCTTGAGCAGCACATCTTGAAACCCCAGTCTGCTTTGAAATCTTTGCATGGGACAGACCTTGCTGATGCATTATACCATGTGTCTTGTTGCTGTGCTCAGTCTTGCCATGGTGTATGACCTGTGACATGAAACGGTCTTCCACAATATCACCTTAGTATAATTTGACTGTTCCTCACCCAGTTTTAAGCTTACTACACAGCTGTTTCTGTTGCAGTTAATGACTGTGTTTTAGCCTACATATTAAACTAATGATCATTAGCACCTGCTTGGTATAATTGGTTAATCATACGCCTTACTTTAATTTTACAAAATTGTGCAAGTGTAAGAATTGATGCTGGTTTGAAGCCAAATGGTAGTCACACCAAATATTGATTTTATTTAGATTATGCTTTTGTTCACATACTTTGCATTTTGTAAATTAATAAACATAAACAATTAAAATATACATTTTTGAAAATTGAAAGCATTCTTCAAGGCATTTCTTCACACCTGCTTAAAACTTTTGCACAGTACTGTATATCTGAGTATCATCAGCATAGAAGTGATAATTGAGGCCATATGAGGAGCTTCCTGCGCATGTACAAAGACAACACAGGTATGCGGTCCTGGATCTTAAAGTGTCTGCACATGTTCAGGAAACTCACCACATGTGCCCAGATGTGCCAGGTCCCATAGGCGAGGCAGAACCAGATTTTTAAAGATGGGGTTGATTCTTTTGATTAAAGTCTGGCTGGTGTTTACCGTGTTCCAAATGCAGCCTGGTGCAAGTGCTTAAATACTTTGCACAGAGTCACTACAATATTTTGCTGTATTTGTCTGTGAAATTAATACATTCTGATGTGTATATTTTTTTATATTTTAATTAAAAGCTGGTAGATGTCTCTCCTGTTCAAAATGTAGCCTAGTACTAGTGCTAGTACTAAATGGAGATGAAATGCCAGCTTCAGTACATAAATGTTAATGTTAAAGTATAAAAGGAAGAAGCCGCGCTAATAAGTCCAATTTATATGATTGATTGTAGAAATTAATATCATTTTTCATATGACAAAAAAATTGTTGAATAATATTCAGATTCTTCTAATATTAACACCACAGTGAGTTTGTTCAACAAAAGTGTGCCACCACCTTTAGAAAAAATTTGCTTACCAGATGGCAAGCTAAACCAGGCATGTGGCTATAGCCCAGCCAAGGCCTTTGCTTGCACAGAAGTTCGTGGAGAAAAGCTATGGATGAATGGCTGCATAGATATATCCAAACTCTGATGATACCGCTTAATCCAGGACCATTGATTCAGCAACCCACTCAGCAGTAAACCCAGAAAGAAAAAACTATCATAGTGTAATATTGCCTAACGTGTTATTTATTGTATAAAAAACATTGCACTTACATTGTATTCAATTTAAAAATTGCGCATAAAATAGTAGAGCCAGCCGGCTACAAACAAACTCCCATCCTCCTAACGAGACAGCGTGGTGACGTCAGCATGTATCCTACTTCAGACGCATTTCGTCATATGTGACATTGCCAATAGGGAGCCTTTCTAATGTTAAAGTAGTTCTAAAGCCTGGAATTGTTTTACCTTAATGTCTACCCTGCATAAATGTAAAAAAAAAGTCTCAGTGTTTCTATTGCCCCCTCACCCCCCCTTCCTTTATATTCTAACCTAAGTTTTATCTCGATCCAGCACTGTGTCAGTCTGCAGCAGCTCTCACCCCTCCATCTGCTCACACAGGCAGCAGCTGGAGCCATTGGCTTTTGCTCCTGTCAATAAAATCCTGTGAGCAGAGAGCGGAAGGCAGGGCTGAGCTGAGTTGTTTATGTCAAAAGACACACACAGCCCAGCTTGGGATTGAGCCCACAGGTGTCCTATCATAGGAAGCGGCTTCCTATGGTGGCACACAGAGAAAGGAGGAGCCAAAAGCACTGGCAAGGAACCCCAGAAGAGGAGGTTTGGGGCTGTTCGGCGCAAAACCATTACACAGCACAGGAAAGATTAACATATTATTTTAACAAAAAAAGACTTTTACAAATGCTTTCATTTTTTGGTAAAAAGCTGGCTAGTGTTTGTGCGTTTCAAAATGTGGCCTAGTACATGCCTGAAATACTGCATATGAAACCATAACAACGTTTTTCTGTTTTTTTCTGTGACATAACACACTACAAAGTTTTTTTTTTTAATTAAAAGCTGGCTGGTGTTCATCCATCTCAAAATGTGGCCTGGTAAAATTGCTTAAATAAAGTGTATGAAGTAAGAAAAACAATTCACAATTGCAAATTTTATTTTAACAAAGTAAACGATTTAACAACATTTTAGTATTGTGCAATTATAATAGCCATTGCTAAAAATATGTTGTATGTTAAGTATTATCATAATTACAATAACACTTAAATTAAATAAGCAGTAATGTCAATAGACTGGGGATACAATCCCAATGTGTTCAAATATATTTGAACCTTGAAGAAAAATCTCACAAAGTCTTTAAGGGCCAAACAAAGCACTTAATTTTAGGAGGAGCATTATTATAAAGCTATAAATCTGAAAAATATCTTACACCTACTGTTCAAGACTGGATGACAGAAATCTACAACAATTTAAGTAATGGAAGAATTGTTCTGGCATTCAAACAACAACCAATACATATATCTATAATATGGTAAGATTAGTTCAGGTGCATACATACTTACTATAAAACATTTCTGGCTTTTTCTGTGAATGAATACACTTTGTTACTGATCTCTTGATCTAAATCTGCCTGTATTGTGGCCTTGTAAAACTAACATACTGAGAAACAAGTCTGTGGAATATTTCTGGCTGTTGTCTCTGATAAAATATACTCTTATTTTCAGTTTCAATCATTTTTTATTGAACAAATCATGTAAAACATGGCTACAATGGTTTTGCATCATAACAATTTCCATAAAAATGCACAACTTACAAGGCAATTAAAGAAGACAAGGTAAAGTGGCATGCCTAACATATACAAAATTACTGAACACAGAACATTATGGACATGCACGGATTTTGGAAGACCTTTCTGACAGGTGGGGTAAAAACATATAATAAAATGCAGATTTACAATCACAAATTCCTCCTGCTACAATAAAGGTCCTCTTTGCCACTACATGTATAGCAGGGCAGGCTAGTTTAAAATGCCTTTAAAACTACCCTGCATCAAAATATTAAAAGGTTTGATTGTAAGCGTCTAGAAAAATTCTCCTGCACAAAGCTATATTTTCTTCTGCAAGTGAAGATATGTTTTATTTGAGTAACAACACAGTATCTGAGTTCATCATTATCGGATTCCCAACTTTGTACCATTATGGTACACTTCTGTTCGTGTGCCTTCTTATTGTTTACCTTCTTACTATAGCTGGTAATGTAACTATATGCTTTCTAGTGAAGGTGGACTCACACCTTCATTCTCCGATGTATATATTTATTAGTGCTCTATCCTTTCTAGAAATCTTCTATACAGCAGTCATCATTCCGAAGATGTTGGTCAATCTCTTAGTTGAAAACAAAATGATATCTGTAAGAAGCTGTGTCTTTCAGACATATTGCTTTCATGCTCTTGGATCTTGTGAGACCTGCCTTCTTACTGCCATGGCCTACGATCGGTATTTGGCCATCTGTCACCCACTTCATTATTCTTCCATCATGACTTCCACGATGACCATTAAGTTATTAGGTTCCTGTTTCACTCTTGGCTTTCTGTTTCCCCTCACTGAGATTATTATGATTTCTAGACTGTCTTTTTGTAACAGCAAAATGGAACATATCTTTTGTGACATCCCGCCATTGATCAGCATGGCTTGTGGTGACACCTCCATCAACATCCTTGTTGATTTTGTAACAAATTGCTTCAGTATAGTTGTCACCTTTTCTTTGGTAATGACTTCATATTTTAGGATCATTGTGGCTGTTATGAAAATTAAAACATCTGCTGGACGAATGAAGGCTTTCTCTACTTGTGTGTCTCATCTGACTGTGGTATTGATGTTCTTTACCTGTATTTTATTTATGTACATTCGGCTTACTAAGAGCTATTCTTTGTACTTTGACCGTGCAGTTTCAATCCTCTATTCAGTGGTCACCCCAATTTTGAACCCAATAATATACAGCTTTCGAAACAAAGAGATCAGACTTGCTGTTAAAAGCAGAATGGTTCAAAGAGGGAATGTGCAGTTCCGGTTCCAATAAAATATATTTGAGATTAACCTGTATAGGAAATAATACCTGTTCTTATATGTTTATTTTGAAGTGAATCTGTTATGTTAAGGTTTGAAAAATGTGAACATTTAGGCCTTCATTAATATACTTGTGCAAGCTTACCATAAGAAAGGTTTCCATATGCTTCTTTTCAGTTTTGAAAAAACTTTGAGCCTAATATTAGCTTGAGCTTTAGAGGTCAGGGACCTCCTGCCAGAACACACCGGTCAGCACTCTCAGCCATTGGCTGAAAGCGATGATCGGGTGCTGATCGGCAGACCTAACGACCGGCTTCTGTCAGATCAGCTGCCGTACACACAGGCCGATGCCGCCTGATATTCCGCCCGTGTGTATGGCACTTAAGTGACTAGTCCCTACCCTTTTACTCAAGTCCTGTATATGACAGGGTCAAATAACAAAGATCTGTAGCTAAAAGGAAAGTAAACAAGGCACTACTGTTTGATCCTGCTGCATGCTGTCAAGATTTAGGATGCAGTTTGCAGTCAGGCAGTTAACAAGGTGGTAAATGTCAGACTTCAGATGGCCCTTGCCTCGATGCACAAGCTAAGGTCCAAAAAGAAGAATGGAGTACCACTCTACTGAGCGAGACATCATTTTATCATGTACTTAGAAAAATGAGTACTGTCCGTGATCCTTTTTTTAAAAAAAGGATCACGGACAGTACTCATTTTTCTCTGTCACAATTGCACTAATACGGCTACAATCAAATCAAGTATCATGTACTTAGGAATTATTTCCACAGTTGCTGTGTATAAGATACTCTGCTATAGAAAAAAACCTGGTTACACACACAAAATTAAAGTTTAACTCCAACCAGGGAGATATAAAAGACACAAATGATTGCAGCTCAGTAATCATTATTATAAAAATTATATTTATAATTAGTATAGAAAACTTGCTGCTACTCTAATGTGGTTAACCTTTAAGCATTCGTAATTTTTTATTTATTTTTAAACATCAACGTTTATATTGAATGATTTCTATCATCAGTAATTGCATAAGCGCAAAATCAGATCTTAAGATTGGTTCATATAACTCAGGGGTGTCCAAACTTTTTTCAAAGTGGGCCAGATTTGATGAAGTGAACATGCGTGAGGGCCGACCATTTTGCCTGACATTCTTTAAACCATTAAATTTCGGTCTAAGTGTGTTCGTCCAAGCACTAATACACTGCCCAACAAGAATTCTCTTGCCTTTGTGGATGTGTGTGGTGAAGAGATGAGCTTGGGCGTTTGTTTTTGGATATACTGTATTTATCGGCGTATAACACGCACTTTAAAAAGGACGTTTCAGGAAAAAATCTTACATATTAAATAAAGAGCTGTGAAGCAAATTAAGGGTCAGTGCCCATCAATGCAGCCTAATCAGTGCCCATCTGCAGCCTCACAAGTGCCATGAATGCAGTCCCACCATTGCCATGAATGCAGCACCCCCATTGCCATGAATGCAGCACCCCCATTGCCATGAATGCAGCACCCCCATTGCCATGAATGCAGCACCCACGTTGCCACGAATGCAGCACCCACGTTGCCATGAATGCAGCACCCCCATTGCCATGGATGCAGCACCCCCGTTGCCATGAATGCAGCATCCCCGTTGCCATGAATGCAGCACCCCCATTGCCATGAATGCAGCACCCCCATTGCCATGAATGCAGCACCCACGTTGCCACGAATGCAGCACCCACGTTGCCATAAATGCAGCACCCCCATTGCCATGGATGCAGCACCCCCGTTGCCATGAATGCAGCACCCCCGTTGCCATGAATGCAGCACCCCCGTTGCCATGAATGCAGCACCCACGTTGCCATGAATGCAGCACCAACTTTGCCATGAATGCAGCACCCACTTTGCCATGAATGCAGCACCCACATTGCCACAAATGCAGCACCCCCATTGTCATGAATGCAGACTCACCATTGCCATCAGTGCAGCCTGATTCATGCCTATCTGCAGCCTCGGAGGAGACAGGGAGGGGGGCGGGACGAGCGCCAACAGACATACAGGAGAAACTCCTGTTTTCTCTGTGGCCATTTTAAAAGAAAGTCCTGTCTTCTATGATGGACAGAACAGTCGTCCAATGGCAGCGCAGGAAATGGGACTTCCTTCTACAGGGGCCGCCGTGTAAACAGAAAATATTCCTGTGTGTACGGCACTCGTCCCGTCCCCTCCCCGTCCCCTCCAAGGCAGCCAGCATATATATCTTTTGTGGCCCCGGGAGCTTGGGGATTCGTTGGGGGCCACAAAAGATATACATGTCAAAATTACCAGGCGGGCCGCCTGAAACCCGAACTTTTAAAATCACCAGACGGGCCGGACTTTGGACCTGCCTGTTATAACTGAACATTTTAACTATTTGTAAAGGATAATGTATGAGCACAGACAGCAGGATACAAACTTCTACACAAACTAGTACTTCTCATTTCAGGAATGATATATTATGAATGAATATCACATATCAACTTTATATATAAAAATAGCATCTTTTTTTTAGGATATGTATGTTTCTATTTATATTTCAACCCTCATAATAAACGAACTGCAAAATCATTGCAAATTGAATTTTATTTTTAACATAATTGTGTTTTATTCATGATAGCACATTATTTAAAGTACATTGTAATGTAAAATAATTAGTACTTTTTGTTTTTTTAGCCATTACGAAGGGGGCATGCGAAGTCCCTCAAAACATGTTGGCTTTTAATTGTATTAGAAAATAAATATTTTGTTTGTACTAGTGCATGTTTTCTTCTTTCTGAATTTTTGTTCTTAAAGCCGTTGTTCTGCCGAGAAAGTTCCGCTCGGCGGCTTAGTTCCCCCCTCTACTGCGCAGGCGCTGCGCCTGCGCAGTAGGATCTGGCGTAAATAGCCGAAGCGGAATAGCTGAAAATCAGCTGTACACGGCGCCTGTAAGAGGGCCCCTCGCAGGCTCGCTTCGCTCGCCACGCTTCGCTCGCCACGCTTCGAGCACGGCCTCGCTTCGCTCGGCTCTTTTAGATTCCCCCTCTAGGTCCACTTGGATGGTGGGGAAGGAACCTGGACCCAGGGCGCAGGCGCCGTGTACAGCTGATTGAAGCGTTTGAGCTTTGGCTATCTCCGGCGGCTGACAGTAGTCCGTACTGCGCAGGCACTGCGCCTGTGCAGTACAGGGGGGGAACTTATCCGCCGAGGGAACATTCTCGGCAAGACACCGTCTTTAACTCTTTTGTGTACTTGGCACTGCCTCGATAGAGTGTACACACTGTTATGAATCATCAAGACAAAATATTATCTGGATCTAGCACCGCCCACCTATAGTTCCAAAAAGTTACAAAAGCTATAATATCAAGCACAGGTACAAAGCTAAATACATGTCACAAATATCTATCAAGTGCAACCTAAAAAAACAAGTATTGAGTCTTTTTTCTACCCTTTAGTTCTCTTTATTGGTGACTGGGAGGGGCTGCTTGCAGAAAGAGAATGAAATACTTACACGGCTACTTTATGCTTAAAAAGAATAGTTTGCATTAGCAGCGATTTTGACAAATAGCCTTTTTTGCCTTTGCTGAAATCTCATAGAAATTAGCATTAAAATTGAACTATGAAGAACTACCAGACAGAATTAGCTCCTTTCCTGGGTGGTATGGATTTGTTTATAAACAAAGCCACATGATCACAATTACGATCATGTTGATTTGTATATGACCAAAGCCAATAATCTTCGTGTCAGTGATCACATAGGGATGATTGGCTTTCTTGATAGCTGCCATTGTATTTTTTATTCAAGGTGTGCTCAGTGGGCACAATCAAAGAAAACGTTTTATAAAGAAGAGAATTTCTGGATAATTTAAAGAAGCTTCCTTAACCTCAGGCGTCAATTAATGACCAACCTTATTTTTACCTTCAAGACTGACTCCAATGCATTTCATTAAATGGCAATATTTTGGAGAAATGTTCCAAATTTTGCTGAATTATACACTCCCTATTTCCCTCATGTTATTAGCTAAGCAGATACATCTTGCAAATTACTTATTTGAGTAGTCTTCAGGCACAAGTAATATTGTAATACATAAGTGGCCCATATAGTGAACTTGGTGTTGAGTTATTCACTTTAAGGTCATCACAGAGGACAAGGGGGCATTCTTTACGTCTGGAGGAAAAGAGATTTCATCTCCAAATACGGAAAGGTTTCTTCAAGGTAAGAGCTGTGAAAATGTGGAATAGACTCCCTCAGGAGCTGGTTCTGGCCAGATTGTTGTAAGAAAGGCCTGGATTCTTTCCTAAATGTACATAATATAACTGGGTACTAACATTTATAGGTAAAGTTAATCCAGTGAATATCTGACTGCCTCTTGGGGGATCAGGAATGCTTATTTTCTTCTGCTGGAGCAAATTGGATCATGCTTTGCTGGGGGGGGGGGGGGGGGGTTGCCTTCCTCTGGATCAACTGTGGGTATAGGATTGTATATACAGTATAGGATTGTAAATATATATATATATATATATATATATATATTTTTTTTTTTTCCTTCTATTGGTTGAACTAGATGGACTTGTGTCTTTTTTCAGCCAGACTTACTATGTAACTATATTAAAGGATAATTGAAACTGAAAGTGCCCTTAGGCCCCTTTCACACGATCGGACCGTTCAGGTTCGCCTGTCAGTTTTGACGGCGGACCTGAACGTGCGCTCCATATTAGCCTATGGAGCGGCGGATGTCAGCGGAGACATGTCCGCTGACATCCGACCCGGTCCGATCCGCAAAAAGCAGACGGATGGCCCTACGTCCAGGTCCGTCGCTGGCGGATCGGATCGGGTGAGATCTGATGAAAACGGACATGCTGTCCATTTTCGTTCGATCCCTCCATAGGCGGCAGCGGCGCCTGACAAGCCCCTCCCCGCTCAGTGAGCAGAGAGGGACCTGTCATCCGCCGGCTCAGCGGAGATCAATGGACTGATCTCCCGCTGAGCCGGCGGACCGAGGCAGGCTCCGTGGAAACGGAGTCCGCCTCGTGTGAAAGGGGCCTAAATGAGTGACCTTGAATGGACTAGTTTTTCGCATAGGATTTTTGATCAAGAGCAACTTCTACTGAGAGAAACTAGGAGGCTACCTTTGCTGATCTCCCTGATAAAGAATGCCAGTTGCCTGGCTGTCTTTGTAATACTTTTTGAGTCAATGATTATGAAAAAAATGTGTATACTTTATAGGGGAAGACTGAAGTCAGAACTTCTGATCAGCATACAGCTTTTGGCTTAGTGACCTCTAAAACATTTAAGCTACTCGATTAGCACGACAGCCATAAAATAAGCATTTACACAAGGAGAAGTCAACAGTGACAGCATCTACATTCTGTCATTCAATTTTCTTTTCTACCTATTGAGAGTATTTGTCTGGGACAGTAGATATAACATTATTTGTAAATTTTACCTTGGTCTTTAAAGTATATGTGAAGTTGAACACTCACCTTGTGATCACATAACCTCTGTTCTTAGCTGCATTAAGGTGGAGGTGGTGGTGGTGGGGGGGGGGGAGAGACTGTAGGGTGGCATGTCAGCTGTAGGCAGAGGGGGGGCAGTACACTGATCTTCCCAGTGAAAAGCTGTGCAGGGGGGATGTGTCAGCAGAAGTCTTGGCTGTTGGAGGACAGGCAGGCAGTGCTCCCAGCACAGCTAGAGAACTGACTATACTGGGATAGATGTGCCTAGGAGTGGTCAGTTTGAAATAGGAAACCAGGGGGACTGGCAGGATCATCCGGTATTCAGTACTGAATTTAGACCTTGCGGGGACTGGGGGGATTTAAAATTGGGGAGCCCCTCAACATTGAATTTAAAATATATGACAAATAAAAAAGTGAAATGAAATAAATGATAAACCACACTTGTTCTAAAAAAAATGTTAGGTTTAGAAGAAGACACTTGTCAGATTTTTGTGAATTTTATTGACTGTAAAAATACACAATAACCATTTACGGACCGCCCGCCGTCGTTATACGTCGGCTGTTTGACGTTGAACACCTGGAATTTTTTTAAACAGCAGGCGGTCCGCTTTCAGATAAAAATGGTCTCTGCGGCAGAATCGCAGCAAAATGACTTTTATTGGCAGTGGGAGAGGAGCCCCCCTCCCGCGGCTCCCCGGTGGTCTCCGCGGCTTACCGGAGCAGTCGTAGGGGACGGAGACAATCGGTCCTTTCCCCTGCAAGGCACGAAGTTGAATGAGGGAAAGATGGCCCCTACTCAGCTCTATACAATTGGATGACGGAAGCGACATCAGACGTCACTTCCGCCCAATGGTCTTGAAGGGGACTTTTTTTAATTGAAAAAATAGACTTTTTTTATTGCATTTAAGTGTAAATATGAGATCTGAGGTCTTTTTGACCCCAGATCTCACATTAAAGAGGTCCTGTCATGCTTTTTTTTATATTTCAAGAGATGTTTACATTCCTTGTAATAGTAATAAAAGTGACCCCAATTTTTTTTTTTTTACATGGACAGTGGAAAAATAGAAAATAAAAAGCAAAATAAATACGAAAAAAAAAAATGAAAGCGCCCGTCCAGCTGAGCTTTTACGCAGAAGCGAACGCATACGTGAGTTGCACACACATGAAAACAGTGTTCAAACCACACATGGGAGGTACCATCATGATCATTAGAGTGAGAGCAATAATTCTAGCACTAGACCTCCTCTGTAACTCAAAAGTGGTAACCTGTAGACATGTTTAAACGTCGCTCTGACGTTTAATTATTCAATTAAACCTTGAATAAAATAATCTCACAGTGCAATTAAGAGGCAAATAATGAGCTTCATTTAAGGAGGGATGCATTTTTGTTTCCTAATATAAAGCTATTGCCTTAAAAAAATTATACATCCATGAAACAAGACTGGTTTAAACAAACCCAGACAATCAGAGTAATGGCAGAGAGGTTTTGATGTTCAACCAAACTGTAAACACTGTAACCCTGATTACTTATTTAAAACCCATTGTACTCTTAAAAGCAACCAAAAAACACAGCCAAAAATGTCTTGAGCTTTTTATGGAATCACCCCCTAAAATCTTCAATACAACCTTATGGTTAAAGAGAGCCCTTATGGGTTTAAGTGGCCATTTTTTTGTGTACTGATTCAATGCCTTTCCCATTCTCTTCACCAAAAAATATCAATGTTTTATTTAAGCAACATCATGGTGTCTGAGTTCATTATCATTGGATTCCCAACTTTGTACCATTACAGTACACTTCTGTTTGTGTGCCTTCTTACTGTTTACATTCTTACTATAGCCGGCAATGTGACTATATTCATCCTAGTCAAGGTGGACTCACGCCTCCATTCACCAATGTATATATTTATTAGTGCCCAGTCCTTCCTAGAAATCTTTTATATGGCAGTCACCATTCCGAAAATGTTGGCCAATCTCCTAGTGGAAAACAAAAATATATCAGTTAGAAACTGTCTCTTCCAGACATACTTTTTCCATGCTCTTGGATCATGTGAGAGCTATCTTCTCACTGCCATGGCCTATGATCGGTATTTGGCCATTTGCCACCCACTTCACTACTCTTCAGTAATGACCTCAACAATGATCATTAAGTTAGTAGGTTCCTGTTTCACTCTTGGCTTTCTTTGTCCCCTGACTGAGGTAATTATGATTTCTAGATTGTCTTTTTGCAACAGTGAAATGGAACATATCTTTTGTGACATCCCACCACTGATCAGTTTGGCTTGTGGTGACACCTCCGTCAACATTCTTGCTGATTTTGTAACAAATTGTTTTGACATAATTGTCACCTTTTCCTTGGTCATGACTTCCTATGTTAGGGTCATCATCGACATTATGAAAGTAAAGACATCTGCTGGGCGAATGAAGGCTTTCTCCACCTGTGTGTCTCATTTGTCTGTAGTGTTAATATTCTTTACCTGTATTTTGTTTATGTATGTACGACTTATCAAGAGCTACTCTCTGTACTTTGACCGTGCAGTTTCAATCTTCTATTCAGTGGTCACTCCTATATTGAACCCTATAATATACAGTTTCCGGAACCAAGAGATCAGACTTGTTGTTAAATACAGATTATGTCAAAGACAAAAAGTGCAGATCTAATTAGAAAATACATATACATTACTGCTCCTGCAAAATGAACCAATAGAATAGAATAGAATTTTATAATGCTTTCGATGTAATACTTTATTGGTTTATGTGTTGCTCTACTCGTTCATTTTTACATTATTATATGTTCATAATTCAATATGTTTAGCTCTATTGCTATTTGAATATTGTACCACCATCTATATATGTACTCAATTTGTCAATCTTTGTTATATTTAAAAAATAATAAACAAATTTGACGAGAAAATACATTTAGGATCGATCAACCTGTATAGACAATATTTTTAAAAATGTACATTTCTTATATATGAAAGTGTATCTATAGTCAACACTTTTTAATTCAGGTTTTTATTAAGTTGGGTAGGGTTAAATCTGTACCAGTTAATTTTCTGTGGTCTGTAACACTTATCGTTTATTTCATGTCCCGGATATACAAAAGAAAGCATAGTGAGGAGAATGTCCTGTTCTTAGAGCAATGTTACCTAAACAGATGTCTCCTTTAGAAGATTGTACTCTCACCTCTCTTGCTCTAGTGACAACTGTAAAATTTTGTATCTCTTTATTTTCTCATCAGGGTCACCAGGACATATAGAGAAGGTGACTCTTCCCAGTGGGGACACAGGAAAAAAAAAAAACCTAACAGGGGTTCTATTCTTCCCCTACTCTATCCAAAGCTAAAAAAAACTTTAGCTGGGGATTTAATTAATTTTGAAGAGAATCAGTCATAGTTGGTTTTACAAAAAATGTGAATAGTTGATCTTAATTTATTGTAGCTATGCTGACTTGTTAAAGTACATTTGTTTTGCTCTTTTATTTAGCTTTGCTTACTTCGAGCTGGACACATTGAGGTTAATTTACTAAAGGATTTGAGAAAGTACACACACAAAATTGTGTAGATACTCACTTTAATTATCCAAACAAGTGCAGGAGAAAAAAAATATAAAGGCATGGGCATCCGCAGGTAGGGGCAAGGGGGGGCAAATGCCTCCCCCCCCGGAATCAGGGATCAGATCAGGAGTTCCCCACTTGGTCTTTATCCTAGCGACGGAGGCCAGCCCTGCTCATGTTCCTCTCCTGCTGGTGCGAGGAGCGGGACAGTGAAGGCCTCAAGGGGTGGGCAGGATGACATCACTCGGTCATAGTGCGAGCGATCGACCCAGGAGACGGAGGCCACGGGAAAGGAGAGCAGCAAGACACCAGGAACATCGGGCACAGCGTCCCCGGCGCCTCCCAGAGCCTGGAACCCCTGGACTCCTTAAACCTCCTCACTGCTCCCAGGCCTGGAGGACAGACTGACGGGGGTTCAGAGAACAAGGACTGGCTGGCAATTATTAGAATACCTCAGCAAGAATTGGAAGTTACCCGATTTGGGAGCAATTTGCTATGCTCAAAAAAGGAACTTCATCAATGGCCTTATCACAATTAGAATGGTGTGCCCAATACATCTAGCATCCTTTGATAGGGGCATGGCTTGCAGCGCATAGAGTAAAATGCACTGAAGGATCTCTCCGCCGATACTCCTGTTTTTCATCCTGATTTCTACACTCTGCTGCAGCGCATCCACCGCTTCTGACCCACTCCGACTTCAGCACTTCCAGGGCTTCCTCTTGGTAGCTGTGTCAACTGTCACCACTATGTCTAGACGTGATAAAGAGCTGCAAACGGCACCTGACCATGTGGCCCAAGATGATGGCTGCCCGCTATGCTCGGCCAGGGAGGCAGCACAGAAGCTGTTTGCAAAAACCCAAGCCAAGGAAGCTCCTATCAAACCAGCTGCCTTATTTACAGAAACCACGCCAGACGTGCATGCTGATGGAGGGATGGATCCAGCCTAGACTGAGAATCCTGCAGAGCCTTTCCTCTGGGATACAGTGAGGACTCCAGCCCTTGTAGCTTCCGATACTGAGCCTAGTGATTAAGGCACTTTGGAACATGAACCTACCCTTAGAGAAATCTTTGCACCTCTCGCAATGCTACCCTCACTAATCTGACCACGGCAATCAAGGGTATAAAAATAGAGCTGACACTAGTCAGACAGGATATGCATAAATGGAGAGACCGCACAGTGGCTCTGGAGGGATGCATGAGTACTGTGGAAGATGACCTGGCACCATTACAATGTGAGGGAGCATGACAGGAAGACATGGAGAACAGGCTTAGAAGGAACAATGTGAGGGCTGTGGGTATTCCAGAAAAGAGGGGAGAAATCCTGTTGCATTTATTGAATGCTGGCTCACAGAAACTTTTGGCAGGGAAGCATTCTTCGCTATGTTTGCAGTGGAGCAGATTCACTGGTTACCTGCAAGGCCTCCACATTCCTGGTGAACTGTCAGGACCCCTCTTATTTAAGCTGCTGAATTTAAAAGATTGCGATGCCATCCTGTATCAAGCCAGAACCAAAGGGGAGGCCATGATCGTTAAAATGTCCAGATTTAGTTTTATCCTGACTTTTCTGCTGAATTGTAACTCCGGGGGCCAAAGTTCATGGAGGTCAATAAGCATTTGAGGCAAATTGATGTCACTGATGCCATGTTGTACCCAGCTTGGTTGCAGGTGGCTGCGAATAATGAAATAATGTATGTTATTTCTGATTATATTACTACATTCCCTTTCGCGGAATCTGCAAGTCCCTTTGGATCAATGGGTAACCCAGTGACGTTGGGGCCCCCCTTTATACCTGTCCTGAGAGGGTGTTTAGTTTTACGTCTTTCCCTAATTTTACTTAGGGACTATGAATCTGGTTCACTGTTTTGTTGAATTTTGTCCCCCGCCCTTTGGGAGCTATGATAGCCTACAGTGGGACTACAAATGTTTTTTATATATCTATGTAGTGTCCAGGTCCTATATTTGACTTTCCTGGAGGTGCCTACTGACCCTGGCTTCCTCACAAGAACATGGAAGCTCTCAATACCATTTTTAATCACAATATATTTACTTCTGCTAATGTTTTACTTTGACATCTGCTTGCTTAATGTTTGGCTTTTCCTATGGCATTTAAGTACAACTTAATATCATGGAATGTGAGGGGGTTGAGTGATGGAGTGAAACATGTGGCGTTTTTTTCGGTCCTGAAACCATACCGTTCTGCGGTGGTGTGTTTACAGGAAACACATCTTCAATCCAATATCTAGTAATTTCTTAAAGAACATGGCTACCAGACACAGTTTCACTCCATGCATACCGCCTATTTTAGAGGAGAGGAGTTGTATTTGAATTTCCGATGCTGTTCCCTTTTATCTAATACAGGGCCTCTCTGGATATCGCGGGGTTTTGCTGAGGAGAGAGGGAGGATAAACTCTCCCTCTACCCAAACAACACTTTAACCACTTCAGCCCCGGAAGGATTTACCCCCTTCCTGATCAAGCCCTTTTTTGAGATACGCCACTGCGTCGCTTTAACTGACAATTGCACGATGTACCCAAACAAAATTAACATCCTTTTTTTCCCACAAATAGAGCTTTCTTTTGGTGGTATTTGATCACCTCTGCGTTTTTTATTTTTTGCGCTATAAACAAAAAAAGAGTGACAATTTTTTAAAAAAGCAATATTTTTTACTTTTTGCTATAATAAATATCCCAAAAAATCTATAAAAAAAACAAATTTCTTCCTCAATTTAGGCCAATTTGTATTCTTCTACATATTTTTGGTAAAAAAAAATCACAATAAGCGTTTATTGATTGGTTTGTGCAAAAGTTATCGCGTCTACAAAATAGGGCATAGATGTATGGCATTTTTATTATTATTTTTTTTTTATTATTATTTTTTTTATTAGTAATGGCGGCGATCTGCAATTTTTATCGTGACTGCGACATTGCAGCGGACAGATCGGATGCTTTTGACACTATTTTGGGACCATTGACATTTATACAGCGATCAGTGCTATAAAAATGCACTGATAACTGTGTAAATGTCACTGGCAGAGAAGGGGTTAAACACTAGGGGGCAATCAAGGGGTTAATTGTGTTCCCTCAGCGCAGGGGTCTCAAACTGGTGGCCCTCCAGCTGGTTGTTAAGGGTTTTTGGACATACAATTATGTTTAGAACTACAAAATAAGATTGTACAAATTTTATTGTCAATTAAATATGAAAAAAATATATAAATGGTTTCCTGCCAGCAATTAAAGTGGAGTTTGGGGCTCAAAGTCTTTACCAAAATTAACTTAAATGTCATGCTGAAAAAAAGCACATTGGGGTTGATTTACTAAAGGCAAAAAGACTGTTCACCTTGGAAAGGATGTTGTACTTTACAAGGGAATTTTCCCCTAGAGCTTGGTGAATGTGGGGAAGTTTCACTTCTCAAAGTATACCCAATCACATGCAAGGAAAATTTAAAAGACAGCATTTTTTGTTTGCACGTTGGATGATAAAAGTTAGAAGAGCTTTACATCAATCACTAAGCTCTGGGAATCTTCAGAATCAAAGTGCAACTTCCTGTGCAAAGTGAACAGTCTACCACAGTGATCTATGAGATTATCCAGATCGGGTCTGGGATGTAATGCCTTAAGCCTCGTACACACGATTGGATTGTTTGCCAACAAAACCGTGGGCTTTTGTCCAAAGGGCGTTGGCCCAAACTTGTCTTGCATACACACGGCACACAATTGTTGGCCAACAATTATGAACGTAGTGACGTACTAGATATACTACGAGCCGATATAAAGGATGTTCAATAGTCATGCGCCACCCTTTGGGCTCCTCCTGCTAATCTCGTGTTAGTAAAAGTTTGGTGAGTGTCGATTTGCGCTTTTCAGCTCGTGCTTGTCAGTTCGTTTCTGTTTTTCAGGTCGTGCTTGTCAGTTTGTTTCTAATTTTCAGTGCGTGCTTTTCAGTTAGTTTCTGATTTTCAGGTCGTGGTTGTCAGTTCGTTTATGATTTTCAGTACGTGCTTGTCAGTTCCTTTCTGAACGGCCGTTCGTCTACTAGCCATGTGGCGTTCTCGTCGGAGAGATCGTGCTATCATTGGGCTTGGAGTTATTGCTTTGACCCAAGTCCAGTTCAGGAACAGGTGGAGGAGGAGTTCTTGGACCAAGAATTGTTTGCTTAATCGTGACCAATACTGTCATATGCCTTTGCTGCGGGAGTTCCAGGAGAATAATCCTGATGATTTCAGGAATTATCTCCGGATGACGGACCCCTGCTTTCACTGTCTATTGGCATTGCTGACCCCCTATATTAGTAAGCAGGACACATGCATGCGGCTTGCCATTACTCCCGAGCAAAGGCTCATAGCCACCTTGCGGTACTTGGCGATGGGGAGAAGTCTCCAGGACCTGAGGTTTACAACGTGGACCTCCCCCCAGGCTCTGGAACTCATTATTCCAGAGACCTATTCTGCCATCATCCAGGTCCTGTAGAAGGACTATATTCAGGTAAGTTTTAGCCTTTAACATCACATTCTATTTATTTAATGTTGGCTAATGTAATGTATTAATTTCTTCATTCCATAATTACCATTATTGTAATGTGCTGTGAATGTCCTCTTTGTCCTCATGCATGCTGTAAGCATTTAATGCTCTTTTTTTGTACTTCATGCATATTTTCCTTCACTAACTTCCCCAGCATGCTATCCTGGGCCCATACACACCTAGCCTAGTAACTTAACAATGTATTTTGTCAGCTACATTTTTGTGCTTACCCTAAACACCCCCTGAAATGTGTACAAATGTTATTGTTGTCAAGCATGTCAAGATTGTCCCACCACCCAACTCAAGCTCCTATTATTATAACTATAAGGGCTTTTGCAGCATAGTCATGCCAACGGTAGTGTCTGCCAACTATGAGTTCCTGTACCTGGATGTTGGGAAGAACGATCGCAACTCTGACAGAGGAGTGATTACGCAGACCGAATTCTACCATCGGCTCCAGAATGGCACCTTACATTTGGCACCTCCTGAGGACAATGTCGGGGGGCTTAATTTTGTGGCAGATGAGGCCTTTGCTCTGGGGGGAACATCTTATGAAGCCCTTTCCTATGAGGAACCTCACCCGAGAGCAGAGGATCTACAATAACAGGCTCTCTCGTGCCAGAAGGGTTGTGGAAAACCCCTTTGGCATACTCTCCAGTCGGTACAGGCGGTTTCTTTTTTTTTTTTTTTCTTTTTTTTTTTTTTTCTTTCTTTTTTTTTTTCTTTTTGTGCTACTTCAGTATTGTCGTTTTGAGGTACTTTAGTCAGCTTTTCCATTCATATATTTCCCTCACGATTACATCATAGTAGCTTTTTTTTTTTTTTTTTTTATCTGCAGTCTTCCCTTTCCCCTTTCTGTATACCTATCTATGACATCCATTCGCATCTTCATTTTCCCCGACCCACCTTACCGCATAGCCCTCCCACCCTTCTCCCCCCCCAAACTCACCCCCCCATCTACCAGTAGCTTTTCTGAGCCTTTCTCTCGGTTACTCTTCTGTCTTCTGGTTGGATTGTCCTCTAGTTCTCCTTTTCCCTGGTGCCTACGTTCTACTGCTCCCTAAGCTCCCATAACTTCCGCGTATCTCAACGTTTGTTTAAATTTATCCCATTCTTGCCATTTTTCCCCATAAGCGTCCAAGCCTTCCCCGTCACTATACCTCAAGTACTCTAAGTTTTGGATCTCATTGACTTTATTACACCAACTCCTCATTGTGGGTCTCGTGGGTTTCTTCCAGTGTCTGGGGATAAGACTTTTAGCTGCGTTTAACATTGGCGGCAATAGACTTTTCAAATATTGTTTGTTCGGGATATTTGTCCCGTGAAACAAGCAACTCCATGGGTCATCTGGGAGCCTTAAGTTAGTTATTTCTCCTATTATTTGCCTAATTTCCTCCCAGTACCTTCTAGCTTCCGGGCATTGCCACCACACATGGGCAGTCGTCCCGATCTCATTGCACCCTCGCCAACAGTATTGTGACTTTTCTTTTTGTATCTTATGCGCTTTGTCGGGGGTGATATGCCATCTCATCAAGCATTTATAATTCGTCTCCCTCATGTTACTGTTTACCGTGGTAGTATGTACCCTACGCAAAATTTGGCTAATCTCTTCCTTCTTCAGGCTAGTTCCTAGTTCGTTTTCCCACTTAGTGATATGGGGTGGAATGTCTGGACCAGACCTTTCTATAAGTATGCTATATATTTTTGAGATCACCCTCTTTTTTCCCTTGTCCTCACAGATTTTTTCTAGGGGAAGCAAGTTTGCTTCCGATCTTATTGGCTGGGGCAGATATTCTGTAAAGTGTTTTAGTTGATTATACTGCCATTCATCCATCAATCTCCACTCCCTTTTACTCTTTAATTCGTGATACGTGCGAATGTTACCTTGGTCCATAATATCTTTCAATTGTGCGTTTTCTATTGTTATCCATTTTCCAAATAAGGCTTCAATTCCCGGTATAAAGTATTCTGTATTTGTTAAAGGTATTAGTGGTGAATTGAATTCCCATTTTTCCTGTCTGTGGATGTGGTCCCAAATTTTTAGTGCGTGTCTAGTGATGATGTTTGTGCTTTTATCTAATTTTCTATACTGTGGAGGAATCCAGATTATTTTGCCTAAGTTAGCAGTGCTTATTGTGCCCTCCATCTTCACCCACCTCTTTTCTGTGTTTTCTTTGACCCATTCTACTGCCCGTGACAGTATCACCGCGTTGTAGTAATTTCTAATATCCGGTGCACCCCAACCCCCTCTTACTCTGTCTTTAGTTAACTGTGCCATACTTATTCTTGCTTTTTTCCTTTTCCAGATAAAATTTGTGAAAAGCTTTTGAATTGTTTTAAAAAAGGTGTCTGGGAGTGGGATCGGTAGCATCTGCATTTTATATATGATTTTTGGGAGGTGAATCATTTTGATGATATTTATTCTACCCCCCCACGAGATGTTTCCTGTTGTTATTCTGTTTAATTCAGTTCTGGTCTCATCTAGTAGTGGGAGAAAGTTTGTTTGATATAAATTTTCGTTGGTTTTGGTCAGCTTCACCCCTAAATAGTTTATTTCTTTTTTACCCCAGACAAAAGGGAAATTCTTTTGAAGTATAAGTTCCTCTCTCTTTGGGATATTAAACGTAAGGGTTTCAGATTTCGCTGGGTTTAGTTTAAAGTTCGAGATCTCCCCATACTCTTTTAGCGTTTTCATTATATTTGGGAGAGATATCTTTGGGCTGGTTACGTAAAACAGGATATCATCCGCGTACGCGGCTAGTTTGTGAGTTTCCTCCCCCACTTTTACCCCCCCTATGTCCGGATTCTGTCTTATCCTGGCCAGGAGTGGTTCCAGTGCCAACACGAATAACAGGGGGGACAGTGGGCACCCCTGTCTTGTTCCGTTGAACATTTCGAATGGGTCCGACACTGTCCCATTTACCCTGACCCTCGCTGTAGGTCTAGTGTAAAGGGCCTTTATTCGTTTTATCATTTTCTCACCTAATCCTATTTCTTCCCATGTAGCTTGCATGAGGCCCCAGTCTACCCTGTCGAATGCTTTCTCAGCGTCTATCGACAGGAGTAGACCTGGGGCCCCCTTCCCTTTCATCTCCTGTATTGTTAGCAAAGTCCTGATACCATTATCTTTCCCTTCCCTCCCTGTGATGAAGCCGACTTGGTCTGGGTGTATTACTTTTTGCATAGCTTTTTTCAGCCTGTCCGCGAGGATTTTGGCGTAAATTTTGGTGTCTAAGTTAAGGAGGGAGATCGGTCTATAACTTGAACAAAGCGTTCCATCTTTCCCATCCTTAGGGATAACAATAATAGTGGCTTCTAAGGCTTCTTGGCGTATTTCCTCTTTATCCCCGAACCTGTTCATGAGGTAGCACATTTTTGGGATCAGGATGTCTTCAAACTTTCTATAATAGAGAATTGTCAGACCATCGGGCCCTGGGCTTTTCCCCATCGGGGTTTCTCTTATGGTTTTTGTTATTTCTTCTTCCGTGATGGGTGTTTCTAGCTGGCAGATTTGTTCCTCTGTGATTTTCTTTAGGCCGCTCTCTCTCAGGTATGTTTTTATTTTAGCCCTTTTCTGTTTGCTCTCATTTTTGGTACATATATCGTATAAACTCGCATAGTAGTCCTTAAACACCTTGGCGATTTCCGCCGATTTATATGCGAATTCCCCATTACCTGTTTGTATTTTATCTATGTAGTTGGCTGATTTTTTTTTTGCTAAAACCTGCGCTAGGTGTTTCCCCGGTTTATTCCCATATAGATACCTTTCTTTCTTTACTTTGTTATACATCATTCTCGTTTCTTGCTCTACTAGTTCTCTCATCTCCTCCCTTTTTCTGCTGAGTTTTAACAAAGTATCGTTGTCGTTCTTGTTCTTATGCAGCTGTTCTAGTGTGTAAATTTCTTTCCTCAAGGTCCTACTCTTCTCTCTGGTGGATCTTCTTATCTCCGCCTCCTCTTTTATCATGATGCCTCTTATATAGGCCTTATGCGCCTCCCACACTGTCATTTTAGATACCCCTTCTGTATTGTTTTCTTTAAAATAGGCCTCTAATTCTTTTTTCATTCGTGCTTCTATTGTTTTATCGTGTAAGAGTTCCTCATTTAATCTCCAGCTCTTGTTCCTTATATTTGCCTCTCCTAACTTTAGTTGTAGCGTTACCGGCGCATGGTCAGAGAACGTTGTTATGCCAATATTTGTATTGTTAGCCACCTCTAGCCACCTGTGCTCTATTAAAAAATAATCAAGTCTAGAGTACGACGAGTGGACATGGGAATGGTACGTGAAGTCTCTTGTTTTAGGATGTTGTGACCTCCAAACGTCTACCAGTTGATATTGGTGCAGTTTCTGTTTTAGCTTATTCCTCCATCTCATCCCAGTTCCCTGTGCACTCGTCGTACTGTCCTCCTTTGGTTCCGGGCAGAAATTAAAATCGCCCCCTATTATGAGGCCCCCCTTCTTAAATTCCATTAGGTCAGTTAACCTCCTAAGAAGGTATCCGATGGAGTTCTTATTTGGGCCATAAATGTTTGCCAGGGTACACTCTACTCCATTTAGTTTTCCTTTTAAGAACAGGTATCGCCCATCGGGGTCCACTAGTCTCTCGTCTAGCTCAAATTTTACACCTCTGGCAAACCCTATGGCTACTCCTTTTGCTCGACTAAGAGGGGAATCGCCATAATACCATGTGGGGAAATCTATTGAGCTTATCTTATTCTTATTTATTGTTGCAAAATGCGTTTCCTGAAGTAGGACCACGTCCGCCGCCAGGGACCTCAGCTCGCACACAATATTCGCTCTTTTCCTGGGAGCATTTATACCACGTACATTGTAAGAAATAATCTTAAGGGCCTCTTTTGTTATGTTTGGGCGCACCACATTATGGGACCGAGGGCCATACCCTTACTCTTTCCTATTCTTAATGGTAGATTTCCTATCCCTCCCTCTTCCCAACACCCCGCCAACACCTCTCTCTCTCCCCCCTCCCCCCCCGACCCCACCCCCCCTCCCCCCAGGGCATCCCTCCGACCCCACCCACCCCACCCGCCACCTCCCCTCTGTTGGGGCAATCTGGTCTCCCGTTGACCTGCACAACCATGAGCCCCACCTCCCCTCCTGGCCCACTGGTTAAGCCCCTTGAGGTGAAGCTCGGATTAGGCATTCCCAGACCCCGTGTACCCCCCTAGTTTGGGGGGTGGCCCTTGTCGGCCCTCTCTCCCACCCCCTCTGCCCCCCCCCACCGGCGCCCCCCCACGTGACCACACGTTAGTCTTCTGTTGCCTTACAGATATAGGTCTGGTTGTCACTGGTTACTTCAGTTTTACTTTGAGGACAGGCAGCCAGGCCTGCTGTTCATTAATGGGGTCTCGGTTTCTTGTTCTTTCCCACCATCCTGGGACTTCGACTAAGGGGATCCCCAAGCGATCACAAAATTTTTGAGTTTCTTCAGGGAATCTCAGAGTTGCCGTACGGCCTTCCTTAAACCCGTTCAAACAGGCTGGGAAGCCCCAAGAGTACTTAACCCCATGCGCTGAGAGCTGAGCCAGCAACGGTTTCAACACTCTTCTCCTGGTCAGCGTCTCCGTCGCCAGGTCCGCAAAGATTTGTAGGTTCGTCTCTCCATATCGCACCGCTTGGTTTTTTTTTATGCACGTCTTCACTCGTTCTTTGTCTTGAAAGTTGTGAAATCTCGCTATCACATCTCTTGGGACATCCCCCTTGATCTCTGGGGGCTTGCGGATCCTATGCACTCTGTCAAATTTTATTTTACCGTTTGTATTTGGTGAAGTGAGCATTCCCCCGAAAATTACGTCCATTTTTCCTTGAAGATCTTCTTGTTCTCCCTGGACCTCAGGTAGACCTCTTATTCGCAGGTTCCTTCTTCTGCTCCTGTTCTCCTGATCTTCCAGTCTATACAGAATATTTCTCTGTGCTTTTGTGACCTCTTCTATCTGTTTTTTGACATCTTCCAGCGCTACTCCATGTTGATCTAACCTTGTTTCTACCTCTTCCACCCTTTTTAGTGTTTGGTTCATGTCTTCTCGTAGGGAGTCGATTTTCCCATTTATGGCGGTTTCTAGCCTTGCGAACATCTCCGCCATTTCACTTTTGTTTGGTAGTTGTTTTTCTCGGGGGTCTTCTATTTCTGTGTCCTGAGCCTCATCATTTGCTGCATGGATCTCTAGTTCTGCTATTTGTCTTCTAGTACCCATCTTTGGCAAGCTCTCCGGGGCTTTACTTTTAGCTCCTGTTTGTTTACCTGGGCTTTCTCTATTATTATCCTGTACCATGTACTTCCTGATAGTTCCCGGGCTTGCGCTTGTTCTGGGTGGGTTGGCGGACATTCCTTTTGTTGTAGATTTACCTCTCATTCCTATCTTTTTGTTCCGTGCTATTAATCAAGGAGTTGGTATTACCAGGTATGTTTATGGATGTAAGTTTGCGCGGTTGAGTTTTCTTTTATCGTTAGGGTTATGTACCGGAAGCATTCAGCATTCAGTATCTCCACACCTCTTTAATTCCCTGTACCCCGTACGTGTTTTTTTTTTTTTTTTCTTTTTATCTTCTCCTTTTCCTTTCCCTTCCCCTTCTTCCCTCTTTCCCTTCCTTCCCCCTGGGTATTCTAGTATATTAATGCGATGCAGATATACTTCAATGGACGACTTGAAGCTAAACCGTGCAGGAGTAGGGGTGTAGGGGTGCTGCTCCTCTATGGGTAATTTAGAGAGTTTAGAAGGTATATGTCTGTGACCTGTCATCAGTTGCGCTTGGCGGGTGTTTGCACGGACTTACATAGGGAGCGGTGTAACAAACAAAAAAAAAAAAAAACAGAAAAAAGAGAGAAAAGTTCCCTTTACCCAGTTCCGGTTGCTCCTCCACGCCTGATACCAGCCAGGTATTGTTTAGGAAATACTGTTTATACTCCTTATGCCTTCGGTTGCTTACAGTTGCTATTACCGGCTATTGCCGGCAGAGAGTATGGTGCATCAACATGGACATCCCTCCATTCGTTATTCAACAACCAGAACCACATTTAGGCAGCCTTATTCTATGGTTTTACAGTCCGCATTCATTTGGTATACATTTATATTGACCTTATATTGACCTTGCCTAATCAGGCAGCATTATACCAATAGCATAACAGAACTTTGTGCCAAAAATTTCCGCTTTGCTGCTTACCCTGATAGTTACTCTTGGCAGCTCTCCTTTTCTCTTTCTCTTTTTCCCCTTCCCTTTACCTTTATCTTTCAATGTCCTTCCAACCCTTTATATTTTCTTCTTCTGTTCTCCTTATGTCCTTCTTATTCCAACCGCTCAATAGGTCCTCTGGGTCTGAGGCTCTTTTCACCGCTGTAGCCGACACAGGCAAACTATCACAGGCCGTCTCTCTGTTCCTTAGGGGGACCAAAAACCTCCGCTTCTCGCTGTGTAAGCTGTGAGATGAACTGTGAGATGTTCGGGGGATGCCTGTTAACAGGCACCAGAGTTCAGGCTCCCGCTCCCGCTCCCCCTCTTGAGCGCGATCTCCGTTCCCGCCCCCGGTCCTCACATTCAGGCTCCGCTGTTCTATACCGGCTCTAAACCCGGGCTAGTGGGGAAGCCGAGACTCAGTGGTGCGGATAGAGCGGACCGTGTCGTGGAGGGGAGGGGAGGTTATCGTAAGCCAGGCGAACTGCAGTTACCCGCCGCTTCGAACCGCTACAAGCTACTGCGGCTGACACGCACCTACTGCCGGCGCTCTCTCACTCGCTCTCTCACTGGGACTCGCTGGAGCACGTCGCTACGATCCCTGCATCCCTCCCACCGGGCATGCGCTGAACGCCGGAGAGCACGAGAACCAGGGACGCAATCTCTCAGCATGAGGACACCGCCAGGCTGATCTGTAGGGGGACACCAGTACGAGAGGGGGCAGGGGGTCGACGCCTAGACTCGCATCGCCGGGAGAGCTGCGACCGACCTCACGGGCCTAGCCTAACCACGGTATCTGCCCAACGCCCACATCCGGCTCCTCCCTCCACCTGTGTGTCAGTACAGGCGGTTTCTAACCTCAATTGACCTGGCCGAATACAAAATCAACCATGTGGTATTGTGCTGCTGCATACTCCACAATTACTTACGGAGGAATGCAAGCAGCTACCTTGCCTCACTGCAAAGTGAGGTTTACCTTTCAGTGTCAGGTCCAGCTGATCCTGGTGTGTTGACGGCTCTGGAAACTGGCCGTGCTGGGTTGCCCTCCCAAACTGCCCGAGATGTTCGGCAACAATATGTGGACTACTTTGTGGGTAGAGGAGCAGTGGCTTGGCAGCAAACTGTTGCTGAGTTTGAATAAATCTTTGATTTGATACTAAACTCCTATTTCATTTGAACTACTGTTTGTGTTTCTTATCTGTCTCCTAGGTTCTCAAATGACCTTAATTTTGGCCAATTTCTACAATAGTGCAAACTTACCTTTTTGAGGTGACAATCTCTTCTATTATGCTGTGCTGTGGGTATGCTACACACTATGCTACACACTAGGCATGAGCTGAACACCCCCCGGTTTGGTTTGCAGCAGAACATGCGAACAGGCAAAAAATTTGTTTGAATGCGCAAACACGATTAAAGTCTATGGGACACGAACGTGAAAAATCAAAAGTGCTAATTTTAAGGGTTAATATGCAAGTTATTGTCATGAAAAGTGTTTGGGGACCTGGGTCCTGCCCCAGAGAACATTTCGAAAGGAAAAAAGTCATTTAAAATTACTCGCAGCTATAATGAATTGTCTATGGGAGAAATCAAAAGTGCTAATTTTAAAGGCTTATATGCATGGTATTGTCTTACCGTTTTAAAAACGGCCGTTTTTTTGGGAGCAGGGTTTTTAATAATGCTTAAAGTGAAACAATAAAAGTGAAATATTCCTTTAAATTTCATACCTTGGGGGTGTCTATAGTATGCCTGTAAAGTGGTGCATTTTTCCCGTGTTTATAACAGTTCCTGCACAAAATTACATTTCTAAAGGAAAAAAAGTCATTTAAAACTACTTGCGGCTATAATGAATTGCACCAATTTTTTTTTTAAATGGCATAGGGGTCCCCCTCAAAATCCAGACCCTTATCTGAGCATCTTCATCTATGGCTCCACTGACGGACCGAAAAATAAAATAAAAAAGATCCGCCTCCATGAGAGGCTCCTGCCATATGAGGCTTCAGCGCAGATGACAGTTCTTTTATAACTGAGGGCGGGGCCACGTGGTGATGTACCTGGATGACTCCGCCCCCCTCTGATGCACGGGGACTTCCCAATGGCTTCCCCGTGGCATCAGAGGGGGCGGGGCCACCCGTTTATGTACCCGGGTGGCCCCGTCCCCCTCTGATATTTTTTATCTTATTTTTCGGTCCATCGGCGGAGCCATAGAAGAAGATGAATGGACTTTGTGGGACATTTTTATGTTTTTATTTTTTAATAAAGGACTTGTCCCAAGGTGTGTCCTGTTTTTTTTGAATATTTTGACACTTTTTTTGTGAAATAGTACGGGTACAATGTACCCGTTACAATTTCAAACAGGGGGGGCGGGATCTGGGGGTCCCCTTGTTAAAGGGTGCTTCCATATTCCGATAAGCCCCCGCCTGTAGACCCCCACAACCACCGGGCAAGGGTTGTGGGAATGAGGCCCTTGTCCCCATCAACATGGGGACAAGGTGCTTTGGGGGGCTACCCCAAAGCACCCTCCCCATGTTGAGGGCATGTGACCTGGTATGGTTCAGGAGGGGGGCGCTCTTTCATCCCCCCTCTTTTACTGCAGCCTGCCAGATTGCGTGCTCGATAAGGGTCTGGTATGGATTTTTGAGGGGACCCCCACGCCATTTTTTTTTCAATTTTAGCGTGTGGTTCCCCTTAAAATCTATACCAGACCTGAAGGGTCCAGAGCACTTTTTGCGATTCAGCACTGCGTTGCTGTAACTGACAATTGCACGGTCAGGCGACATGGCTACCAAACAAAATTGATGTCCTTTTTTTCCCATTAATAGAGCTTTCTTTTGGTGGTATTTGATCACCTCTGCGGTTTTCATTTTTTGTGCTATAAACAAAAATAGAGCGACAATTTTGAAAAAAACGCATTATTTTTTACTTTTTGTTATAATAAATATCCACAAAAAATATATAAAAAAGCATATTTTTTTCTTCAGTTTAGGCCGATGCGTATTCTTCTACATATATTAGGTAAAAAAAAATCGCAATAAGCGTTTATTGATTGGTTTGCGCAAAAGTTATAGCGTCTACAAAAGAGGGGATAGTTTTATGGCATTTTTAAAATAATTTTCTTTTTACTAGTAATGGCGGCGATCTGCGATTTTTATCGCGTCTGCAACATTATGGCGGACACAACGGACAATTTTGACACATTTTTGGGACCATTGTCATTTTTACAGTGATCAGTGCTATAAAATTGCACTGATTACTGTAAAAATTACACTGGCAGTGAAGGGGTTAACCACTAGCTGGCTAGGAAGGGGTTAAGTGTGTCCTAGGGAGTGAGTCTAACTGTTAGGGGGCGGGGCTACGATCACAGCTCCCGATAACAGGGAGCTATGATCAGTGACAGTGTCACTAGGCAGAACAGGGAGATGCTTGTTTACATTAGCATTTCCCCATTCTTCAGCTCCGTGAGACGATCGCGGGTATCCCCACGGACATCGAGTCCACAGGGACCCATGATCCTACTCACGGAGCTCGTGGCAGGGTTGCGACCACACAGCGGCAAATTCAAAGGGACGTACAGGTATGCGGCGGTCGGCAAGTGGTTAAAAAAAAAAAAAATCTAACAAAGAATAGAAAAAACATTATCTCGAATTTTAAAAACATACTTGGAGAAAGCACATATATAGACAGCTAATTTACACATATACATATTGGTTAGATAAAAATATTGCTTACTTTTTTTAATTATGTGATGGATGGACCCCATCTGCTTTTGCTCACAGTGCTTTAGATCAGACCATCGCTTCCAGATTTTGTTCTCCAAAATGGCGAGCACCTTCTCCAAAATGAGGTCCTTTTGGCTGTTGGGCCTTTCGTAGTTGCGCAGCTTGTAATCATAGTCGTGCTTCTCCAGGATTCGCACCATGTCCACCATTTCACCCTTGCTCATGGGGGTGGCTTTGTGTCTCCTATAAGCTCCACCACCATGGACCTGCCTCGAATTATCGGAATCCGCCATGCTGTCACACTCCCGAATCTTCCGCTGTGTGTGTCACATGTAGAAGAGAGATGGTCACGCCCCAGCGTCATGACGCACAGAGAGCAGAGTTTCACGCATGCGGAGTGTATATAAAGCCATAAAGCGTGGTCGATGTAACGACTGTAGGAATGATCTGGGAGTGGAGGACAAATGATTGACATCGCCAAAAGGAAATAAAATGAAGGTATATTTGTAAATTGGGGCATCAGTGGTTAGTGGCCTATACTGCTTAGATTGAGGCCTATATTGGGACCAGATAATTTATGAGTTAAGCCTGACATTATGATTTGTCTTGTGTCTGCTAATTGAATTCACAATGGTGGATAAATTCACAGTGCCAGACTTTTTGCCTGAATTTATAGAGCAGTACCGGGAGCTGCCGTGTCTATGGAAAGTAAAGAGTAGGGATAACTCAAATAAAATTAAGAGGAAGGCAGCAATGGAGAAACTCTTGGAATTGGTGAAGCCTCTGTACCCCATGGCAGATATCAATTATTTGAAGGCCAAAATTGGTATCCTGCGTAGTACATATAATAAGGAGCGCAAAAAGGTCCTGGAATCCCAGAGATCGGGAGCATCAGCAGATGTCATATATGTCCCCAGGCTGTGGTACTACTACAGCCTGCTTTTTTTGTCCGACCAAACCGAACCACGCCCATCACTCTCAACGCTTCCTTCCACATCGGCTGAGGCCACAGCTCCTGAGGTCCACCCTGGTCCTTCTACACAGGAAGAAGATGTGGAGGAGCCCAGCTTGACCCAGGTATAGCCAGGGCCGGATTTCCCACAAGGCCACCGAGGCCAGGCCTCGGGGCGGCAGTGGTACAGGGGCGGCGCCGCTCCTGCAACGAATTCTCGGCCGCCCCCCACACTAAGCAGCATGTGATGCAGCGCACCTGGGCGCCAGAGAGGTGGGGGCGCTGAAGCACTAGAGTGCTCCTCTCCCTCCTCCTCCTCCTCTCTGTGTGTGTCCAGACTGAGGCGGCGTCCTCCGCAGGTCACCGCCGCTGCTGGTTTTTCCATGCTTAAGCCTGTCCCCCCTCCCTCCTCCTATCAGAGAAGGAGAGCAGCCGAAGGAGATCGGAGCGGCTGGTCTCTGTGCGGGCGGGGGGGCGTGTTCTCCTGTGTCCTCCTGTGTCTCTCACTCCCGCCCAAGCCTGTCTCCATCACTACACTAATGGAGGGGGGGTTGTCCTGGGGGTCTGTACTAGTGAAGGGGGGGGTTTGTCCTGGGATGTCTGCACTAATGGAGGGGGGGTTGTCCTGGGGGTCTGTACTAGTGAAGGGGGGGTTTGTCCTGGGATGTCTGCACTAATGGAGGGGGGGTTGTCCTGGGGGGTCTGTACTAGTGAAGGGGGGGGGTTGTCCTGGGATGTCTGCACTAATGGAGGGGGGGTTGTCCTGGGGGTCTGTACTAGTGAAGGGGGGGTTTGTCCTGGGATGTCTGCACTAATGGAGGGGGGGTTGTCCTGGGGGTCTGTACTAGTGAAGGGGGAGGGGTTTCCTGGGATGTCTGTACTAATGGAGGGGGGGTTGTCCTGGGGGGATCTGTACTAATGAAGGGAGGGGGGTTTGTCCTGGTGGGGGTCTGTACTAATGGATGGGGAATTGTCCTGGGGGAGGGGGTCTGTACTAATGGAGGGGGGTGGTTTGTCCTGGGGGGGTCTACACCCAGGAAAGTACACCCAGGGCTCTAGAGGGAGAGGACACTGCTGAGGGAAAACCATTAGAGAGAGAACCCCGCTGCCCTGTGCCACCAGAGGGAAAGCCACACAGCCTAGTGCCATCCCTGGCGGAGAAAGGAATGGAGTCATTGCAGGAATACAGATCTGGGTGCTACCCAGCGGAATCGCCACGGGCAATTCAGAGTGAGCTGACTCCTGATCAGAGGAACCATTGCTGTATCGCTGGGTCAGGTGAGAGGGCCGATCGGCCATTAACTACTAATGTCAATAGGAACTGCAGTCTCTGACCGTCTCCTGTATCATGTCTGCAGTCTCTGACCGTCTCCTGTATCATGTTTGCAGTCTCTGACCGTCTCCTGTATCATGTCTGCAGTCTCTGACCATCTCCTGTACTATGATTGCAGTCTCTGACCATCTCTTGTATCATGTCTGCAGTCTTTGACCGTATTATGTCTGGGGGCTCTTTCTGGTGGTGTGTGTGTGTGGGGGGGGGGGCGGCATTGAAGGGCCCGGCCTTGGGGCGGCAAAGGGAGTAAATCCGGGCCTGGGTATAGTATTGTTGAACATATTTGTATCCACAAATAGAATGATGTTAACTAGACGATATTGATCCCAAATTTCTGCCTTAACAAAGTGGTTTACATATCAATAGACAGTAGTGGCCAAAAATGATTGGGAAAAGAATGGAAAATGCTGGGGTCAGAATGATAGTCTTTTCTATTTGTCCAAATTCAATTTGCAACAGTCATGAGCTCAAAATTGTGTGTGATTGATGACCAAAAACCAACAAATATGTCCTATTTTCATACACAGGAAAGTCTCAGTCAGGACAAACCCATGTCCAGCAGCCAGACGGAGTCGCAGATCCCTCCCCTACGCCATCCTACTAAAAGGGCCAGGAAGAGCAGGAACCTGGAGGAGGCCGGGGCTACCTTCCTCAGCCATGCAACAACGGCAATTAGTACGGCCCCGGATGCACAGGAGGCATTTGGCTGTATGACAGGGAATAAGCTGAGAGATATGGAGGAGGAGCAAAGGTATGTGTATGTGTGAGGAGCTAATCCTGAAGCTCCTCAACAAGGGGAGGAGGGGACAAATTACATCTAAAATACCTGTGACTTAGATGACACACCTCCACCGACACCACAGCAACCCCAACCACCACAGTAGCATTGCGGACCGTGGCAAATACAGCCCTAACACCCCCAACAAGCCCGCTGGCCTGGTGATTTTCACTCCTACAATTACTAATTTTCTTTTTGTTTATTTTTTAAATTATGATTTGAGTTGTTATACTTTTTTTGTGCTGAGAATGCAGTTTTTATTTAAATTATTTTATTTTGATTTGTAGGGCAGATTACATGTATAATTTAGTTTATTTGATTTGTTAAAGAATGTAAAGAGTGCACCAAAAAAAAAAATGGCCTCAGCCGATGTGGAAGGAAATGTTGACAGCAATGGCCTGAGTTTGGTCTGGCCTGGCAAAAAAACGCAGACTGTGGTAAGACCAGAGCCTGGGGACATATATGTCATCTGCTGCTGCTCCCGATCTCTCGGAGTCCAGGGCCGTATTGCGCTCCCTACTAAATGGACTCCTCAGGTTCCCAATTTTGCGCTTCACATAATTGAGGTCTGCCCTGGGGTACAAAGGCCTCACCAATTCCAACAGTTTCTCAATTGCTGCCTTCCTCTTGATTTTTATATGATCTTCTTGTGCTTCCTATTAAAGAAAAAAAAATACTTTTAAAAATACTTTGCTATGTGTTTTACTTAAAAAAGGACAGTTTGTTTGTGAGTAGGCAGGTACATTTCAAAAATACAATGTCAAATTAACAAGGGACACCAACATAGTTGTATGTTTGAGCTTAAAAACTAATAGATAATAATGGTGTTCTGGTAACTTGACCCAAAATTTAAAAAAAATAAACATTATTATTCTGGATATCACTAGAAAAAAAAAGCCTTTTTAAATACGTTTGGCAGAACTCTGTCAATATCACCAGAAAAGCAGCTTCATTATTATCCCATTATAAAGAAGAAGAGAATTGTGCGCTGCATTTTGAGATTTCATAATTTGCCGCATCACGAATGTGATATCTCCATTACGAACGCTAGTTTACAAGACCGACCGCTTCTGGCTCGTCCTTGCTTTCGAGCATGTGTGTTTGTAATTTGAACATTTGCCCAACGGACTTGTGTACACACGCTCGGAAAATCTGACAACAGACATTTGTCCACGGAAAATTTTAAAACCTGCTATCCAACATTTGTCCGCGGAAAATCCGACAACAATTGTTCGATGGAGCATACACACGGTCGGATTTACCGCCAACAGCTTGTCATCACACATTTCCCGTCGGAAAATCCAATCGTCTGTACGAGGCTTAAGGAGTACTGGCTGCAGAGCAACATTGGTAAAGTTGAGGCACATTGATTAGAGAGGTAAGGATTGAAGGGATGAAAAAAGAAAAACTCCTGACTTCCACTTTGGGAATTATGATTGTTTGTCAAATAAGAGTTTATTTTTTTCTAATATTTATTTTTATCACAATAATCAAAATCTATGCTAATATCCCATAACTATCTATTTACAACAACATACACAATACCAACTGCTGTGTTCAAATCACTTGAGAATATATTCCCAAAGCATTCAAAGCTATTTAAGCATTGTTGACAATGCATTTCACACACACACTGTTGAAGTTAATAACTATAATTATTAAGAGATGAGTTAGTAAGGCATTTACTTGTTTTTCTAGGTTTGCAATAACCAAAGCCACACATTTATTCACACAACATGTTTAAAGGACTCAAATTCAAGAATTCACATTTAGTGTATCCCCTTACTTTATTCAGGAAATCATCCAGGCCAGGGTAAATATCTTTTTTTTTTAAGGCTGTCCGCAGTCTGTACTGTACAGTTCAGAAAGCAGAGTGTCTCAGACCAGGACAGAGCAGAAGGATGCTCATTTCATTTTTCTTGACTGGCTGCCTGGATTGACAAGGGATGGGTTTTAGGACAGATCTCAGCTAAACGTATAAAACCGCTGTCTTATTCCAGCAGTTGGTTATCTATTTCTTTAGAAGGGCTCTACATAATACATCGTAGAGGAAAAACTTTATGTGCATGGTAGCCATTGGTTCTAACTAGAGATATACCACCATGGATGAATAGTAAAGCTACTCTTTAAATCCCCATTATCTTCTGAATAACAATGGAAGAGTACCTTATCTGCTGTTAAGAGAAAGAAGGTATGGATTATAAATGATCTGCTAATCATTATCTGATCATGATCAATGAATTATTCATTGAGTAAGAAGGAAAGTGTTTTTCAGTGATGACTTTAGAGCAGCCTTTCTCAAACTTTTCAACACAGAGGAGCCCTTAAAACAACTTTCTGATCTCAGGGATCCCCTGCTAAAAATTAATATATCTAAAACTCATGAAACATTAGTGTGATGGTAAAGATGGTAAAGAGGAGAATGCTTCTAACACGTTTGGTCATTGGGAAGAATTACCCCCTTACAGATGGCTAAACAGATCAATGGTGTCACTGAAAACTTATCTGAGAGGCAGAAATTGCTCATTGCTCAGGGAACCCCTACCAACCTCTTGAGGAACCCTAGGGTTCCATGGAACTCTAGTTGAGAAAACTTGGTATAGGATATAAAACAGGTACAGTGGGGCCCATAAGTCAAATTTCAGAAATTACTATACAGTACTTCTGAATAGTGAAATATTCTAAACAACTTAAGTTGTTTGCCAAATGCATTTCAGGGTAACAGAATCTCCCTTCTTCAGGGGTTGGAGGCACAGATGAGTGATTGACTGAACAGTGTAAAGTTTAGCTGCTGCAGATGTTTCATGGCTGTGGTTTTATTAAAGTCTCAACTCAGTGAGACGGCAAGGCAGCAATCAAGTGCACAGCATTTGTTTAAATCTACTTTACATTCAAGCTCTGAAGAAGGGGGATTATTTTTACCCCCCGAAACACACTAGGCATCAATCTATTATAAAAGGCAGTCATTTATATCTACCCACCTCATTGATTAATCCTTTTGGTGTTCCTTTTCTTATACATTTCACCCAACGTCCCTCCATGGGTAGAGGGTAAGTTCTACACACTTAAAAAAATGAAGCATGTTAACAAATGAGCACAGCGCATTTCACAGTTTTGCATTCTTCCAGCATTCCCCTCCATTGTAAAGCTCTGTTTTGGTCACATAACATCTAAGAGGTAGATACGGGAAGACTTCCCTGTACCAGGTGATGCGATCACAAGTATAACAGGGAGAAAATAGCTATGTAACACCCGGCAGCTGCACTGACTGTAGATACTGCTTTTATGTCTGACATAGTTTATGTATTGGAAAGAAAGGGGGGGCAGCCTATTCCTTTTGCCTCTGTTCCCCTTTCGTTGTCTCTTTTTCTTATTTCTGTCTTTCTCTTCCCTTTGCCTATCTCTTTCCCCTGCTTTCCCTGCTATTTCCTTTCTTTTGTGTACATGCGTACTTTACAGTGTACCCGTGCAACTTTTCCCTTCCCTCAGATTTTCCTTTATTTTATTTTTTTTTTAGTTCTTCCTCCATCTCCTTTCCCTTTTCATTTGTCTTTCCATGTTGCATAGCTACATAGTGGGTGAGGTCGAAAAAAGACACAAGTCCATTAAGTCCAACCTATGTGTGTGATTATATGTCAGTATTACATTGTATATCCCTATATTTTGTGGTCGTCCAGGTGTTTATCTAATAGTTTTTTTAAATTATCGATGCTCCCCGCTGAAACCACCGCCTGTGGAAGGGAATTCCACATCCTTACCGCTCTTAAAGTAAAGAACCCTCTACGTGGTTTAAGGTTGAACCTCTTTTCTTCTAATTTTAGTGAATTTTAGTGTCTTATTAAGTTCCCTTAAGAGGAAAAGTTTAATGTTTTTACTTCTGTTCCTGTTCCCTTTTTTTCATTGTTTATTTAACTATTTCTGTATTACAGGTACAACATATACAAATTATGGAGAAACTTGACAACCATAGCAAAGTTAATGAAATTATACTATCTGGGTTCCCAAGTCTCGAACGTTTTCACATTTTACTCTTTGTGATACTTCTGATCATCTATCTGTTCATCATCACTGGCAATTGTTTAATTATATTAGTCATTCAGAACGTGCCCAGCCTACACTTTCCCATGTATTTCTTCATTGGGGCTTTATCATGTCTGGAGATTTGTTATACAGCAGTCACAATTCCAAAAATGCTGGCCGACCTACTGGATAAAGAGAATAAAATCTCTTTCACTGGGTGTCTACTACAAGCCTACTTCCTACATGCTTTTGGAGCTGCAGAATGTTATATCCTTACCATAATGGCCTATGATCGGTATTTGGCCATCTGTAAACCGCTACAATACACATCTATAATGTCAACTAGGCTTTATCTCAGCTTAGTTATTGCTTGTGTTATTGGTGGATTTATCAGCCCTGTGCTTGAAGCTATCTTAATATCTCTTCTACCTTATTGTGGTCCAAATCAAATAGAAAATGTGTTCTGTGACTTCCCTCCATTGATCTCATTAGCATGTACTGATACAAAGATGTACATACTGGTTGAGTTTGTGGTCAGCTCTTTCATCATCCTTTTAAGTTTTGCCTTTGTTCTACTATCTTACATCAGAGTAATACTTGTTATAATAAAGATCAAGTCCAAAGTTGGGCGTCAGAAGACGTTCTCGACTTGTGGGGCCCATCTCATCGTTGTCAGTCTATTCTTTGGCAGCATTGGCTTTATGTACTTACGTATTACAAAAAGTGCCTCTGTAGACTATGATAGGGCTGTTGGTCTTACTTATGCTGTTTTTACCCCTTTAGCTAACCCTATCATATATGGCTTGAGAAATCATGATATTAAAACATTTTTGCTTAGACGTGTACAATCTCAGAATTTTTTTCACGTTCTGATTTCAAAATAATTGAAATCAGGTCTATAATATTTGGTGCAAGATTTTAAAACTTTAATAATGCTTCACTGATGGTCTACTATGATGTTCATTTTTTTTTTAAATTGGGTTATTGGTAAAGTATATCTAAAGTCAAAAACTTTTCTTTTGCTTTGGATGGACTGGTGAGAGGGTAACCACTTCAGCTCTGGAAGAATTTAGCCCTTCATGACCGGGCCATTTTTTGCAATTCGGCACTGCGCTACTTTAACTGGTAATTAAAGTAACCCTGTAACTGTGTATGAGAATATTTGCCTTATAACAACATACAGTAAGATGAAACCACATCGCGTATGGGAGCTGTTAAAATGAGTTGATTTCACAATATTTAGGAGCATATATGGATATAGTCCTATAGTGGAATACTGTTTACATTGCAACTCATATGGATGGGCTGAGCCCAGCCTAGGACATATTTGGATGCCCAGTTCTACCACGCGTTCAGCACAGCACATCTTTTGTATCCTCGCAGGAAATATTAATAACTTTAGCGGTATCAGCTCCAATTTCTGTTTCAGTATTTATAGTTGCCCAGTTGGAAAAGATACCTTGGGTTGATCTATAAAAACAGACACAAGGGCAATTGGGCATGGAGCTTCCATTCCCACTTTTGCCAGTTTAATGCATGTTAACAGGGGAACAGATACTGAGGATGTAGTTTAACTACCTTGGCTAAGCTTTTTTTTTTTTTTTTTTTTTTTTGTATGTGTAAATAAAGTATGCATTAGATTCACAAGCAGTTGGTAATTGTTCTTGCTTTATTTGTTGTATAGTGCTGAGATATGATGGCACAGTGGTTGATTGATATATATTTGTGTGACATTATGCAGCAAAGACTTTAGCGATATGGTGACACAAATTAGCCAATCCTAAACCATACAAAAAGCTTTAAAGAATCACTGAAGCTATTTTTTTTTTTTACATAACAAACATGTTATACTTACTTCCACTGTGCAGCTCGTTTTGCACAGAGTGGCCCCGAACCTGGTCTTCTGGGGTCCCTCGGCGGCTGTCTCGGCTCCCCCCCACAAGGACTTAATACTTTCATGCGAGCTCCCTCGCATGGTGTTTAGTTCTTGCAGGCGCGCTCCCGTGATACAGCCGGCGGCCATAGCCGCTCACTGTATCACTCGGCCCTGCCCCCCCGGCGCCCGCCTCATTGGATGTGATTGAAAGCAGCGCGAGCCAATGGCTGCGCTGCTTTCAATCCATCCACTCTAGCCAATCAACGGCCAGGCTGAGCGGCGAAGAGGATGTCGGGAGCGAGTGCGGGGCTTTCTAGGGGTCAGGTAAGTAAAATGGGGGGGCTGGGGGGGGGGGCGGTAATGTCGGATGTTTTTTCACCTTAATGCATAGAATGCATTAAGGTGAAAAAACTTTTACCTTTACAACCCCTTTAATATTTACAAGATTGCGGTGAATAACAGAACAGATGAAAGAATAAAAATAAATGTGCAAAATGATAGAATTGCCCCCCCTAGAATAAATATATTTCTCCTAAATATTTTTAAGGAAAAAGAGGCTTAACTCATAATTTTTCTGCAGTGATTTGTTTTGGAAATTGTTTATTGGCTATATTTCCAATAAGAAGGTACAAAAGTTCACAGACTGTGTTACGATGTTCAGTACAAAGCTTTACAAAGCAGTACAAAGCCAATACAGTTAGGAACAACCAAAGAAATAAAGGTGAGAAAATACATTCGTAACGTTCCTAAAGGTTAGCAATAAAAGTAGTTGCACACCCAAGACTCCGGGGTATTCTGTGATTTACGGTAGCTCATTGTACTATTAGACTAAAGCCTCGTACACACGATCGGACTTTCCAATGGGAAATGTTCGATGACAGGTTGTTGGCGGTAAATCCGATCATGTGTACGCTCCATCGGACAATTGTTGTCAGACTTTCTGCGGACAAATGTTGGCTAGCAGGTTTTAACATTTTCCGCAGACAAATCTTTGTTGTCGGATTTTCCAAACGTGTGTACACAAGTCCGTCAGACAAAAGTCCAAAGTACAAACACACATGCTCGGAAGCAAGGACGAGCCAGAAGCGGTCGTTCTTGTAAACTAGCGTTTGTAGTGGAGAATTAACATTCGTGACGTGGCAAAATATGAAATCTCGAAATGCAGCGCACAATTCTCTTCTTCTTTAATGGGATAATAATGAAGCTGCTTTGCTGGTGATACTGATGGAGTTTTTGCAAACAAATTTTTAGAAGCTTTTTTTTTCTAGTGATATCAAGAATAATATTATTATGCTTTTTTTTTATTTGTGCAAGTTACCACAACACCATTATCCCGTAGTTTTTAAGATCAAAGATACAACTATGTTGGTGTCCCTTGTTAATTTTACATTGTATTTTTTTAAATGTAACTGCCTACTCCCAAACTGTCATTTGAAGTAAAACACATAGCCAAGTATTATTCTCCACATTTTTTTTATTATGCATTAAAAAAAGAAAACAAGTAAAATTAGACATGATATCTGCCAATAGAAATTAACCAAAAAGTGCATTCTATGCATCCAAAAATATAGAAAATATACCAAATCAAATCATTATTCAACCAAAAAAATAATGTCAAAGCAATAACTCCAAGGCCAATAATAAATAACACGTTATCTCCTCCCATTCTGCAACATGGCTGGTTAATGAATGGCCTTTCAGAAACGAAATGAAAAGCACAAAATGAAAAAGTGCCAAATGAAAAACACCAAATGAAAAGCGCCAAATGAAAAGCGCCAAATGAAAAGCGCAAATCAACAATCACCAAACTTCTACTAACACAAAATTAGCAGAAGGAGCCCAAAGGGTGGCGCTAAAGAGCTCTACCTCACTACGTTCGTATTTGTTGGCCAACAATTGTGTGGCCGTGTGTATGCAAGACAAGTTTGGGCCAACGCCCTTCGGACAAAATTCCACGGTTTTGTTGGCCAACAATCCGATCGTGTGTACGAGGATTTAGTGTTGCCTGAGTATGAAGGGGCCTAAGTGCTGCCGCATGGTCAGCTATAATGCAAGTGCACAACTCAAAGGCACACCTAATGTAATAAGACCCAGTCCTCCAGGGGATCCACTTGGAAAAGTAGATAAACCCCAGGGCCTTAAGCTTTCATTTTTGAGCATTCATTTAGGCAATATTGTACCATAAAATAAAAGTAACCAAAGAACAAGAAAGGATAGAGAAAGGAGGAAAGGTTGGAAAGATAGTGTAACCTGTCCGATCCAGGAACGCATGCACATTGCTTCCCATGTTAGGTGGTTGATCTCAAGTTTTTTCAAATAATTTGAGTTTGTCATTTAGAATTGCAGAAATAAGTTAATTGACCATAATCCATGATATTTGGCCTTTACCAACTTAAATGGGAGCAAGCAGTGATTTCAAGCAAATCTGAACCTCTCTCTTTCTGTCTCAGCAAGGGAAACAAAGTGTTTCTTGTCAATGCTTCCTGGTGACATTTTGTGGAGCATTGTGATCGGTCACAGACATCAATCTTGAGTAAAGAATAGATAGATCAATTTGTGTTTTAAACTAGAAATGGCCAACTTTGTAGAGGGTTCAGAAACCCAACAGAGTGGTACAGAGTGCTAGGTCCAAGTTTTACATTTTTTATCGTAGCAATTTTAAAGTTTTAAATGTTGCATGCATGCAAAATGGACAGGTGGTATCAGACACGCATACCAATCTGTCTTCTATTCTATGCACTCTCTCCTCTCCAACACTTTTGATTGTGGAGTGGCTCATGACAAACGTGGTGATCAGGGGCCTCTTGTGATGTGATTGCTATGCCATTTGTTTTTGTTTTTTGGTGAGAACATTTTTAGCTGCAGATTAATGACAAGCACCAATTTCGGTGAAGAGTTTTGCCTTCCAAGAGAATTACCTATTTCAGAACTTTTTAAGCACCATGCAATGCTGATTTGTGTCCTCTAGGTAAATGAACATTGCTCCACAAAACAGTACAAGAGATTTTTGGATGACATCAAATGGATGCTACTGCGAATATGGTCCACAACTACAAAATACTAATACCATAGTGCAGTAAGTACTGCAGGAATTCATCATTCTGTATTTACTTATTTTATATTGGACCATTCCAATGCGCAGTACAGTGGGTAAGTTAGATCTTCTGCCTGGCAGCACTGGGGTCCTTGGTTTAAATCTCAACCATGGCACTACCTGCATGCAGTTTGCATGTTCTCCCTGTGCCTGCATGGATTTCCTCCCACACACAAAAACATGCTGTCTAAATTGGCCCTAGTTTATGAATGTGAGTGAGGAACCTTAGATTGTAAGCTCCTTGAGGGCAGGGACTGATGTGAATGTACAATATATACTGTAAATTGACAGTGCTATATACCTGTAAAAAAAAAAAAAAACACGTTTAGTGTGGATTGCAAATGCACATTATTAAAGGTTAGATTACTACATGATAACGACCCCAAACACACCTCCAAGACAACCGCTGCCTTGCTAAAGAAGCTGAGGGTAAAGGTGATAGACTGGCCAAGCATGTCTCCAGACCTAAACCCTATTGAGCATCTGTGGGGCATCCTCAAACGGAAGGTGGAGGAACACAAGGTCTCTAACTTCCACCAGCTCTGTGATGTCTTCATGGAGGAGTGGAAGAGGACTCCAGTGACAACCTGTGAAGCTCTGGTGAACTCCATGCCCAAGAGTTAAGGTAGTGCTGGGAAATAATGGTGTCCACACAAAATATTGACACTTTGGGCCCAATTTGGATATTTTCACTTAGGGGTGTACTCACTTTTGTTGCTAGCGGTTTAGACATTAATGGCTGTGTGTTTAGTTATTTTGAGGGGACAGCAAATTTACACTGTTATACAAGCTGTACACTCACTACTTTACATTGTAGCAAAGTGTAATTTATTCAGTGTTGTCACATGAAAAGATATAATAAAATATTTACAAGAATGTGAGGGGTGTACTCACACTTGTGAGATACTGTGTGTATATATATATATATATATATATATATATATATATATATATATATATATACAGTCGTATGCAAAAGTTTAGGAACCCCTGACAATTTCCATGATTGTCATTTCTCAATATTTGGGTGTTTGGATCAGCAATTTTATTTTGATCCATCAAATAACTGAAGGACACAGTAATATTTCAGTAGTGAAATGAGGTTTATTGGATTAACAGAAAATGCGCAATATGCATCAAAACAAAATTAGACAGGTGCATAAATTTGGGCACCCTTGTCATTTTGTTGATTTGAATACCTGTAACTACTTAGCACTGATTAATGGGAACACACAATTGGTTTGGTGAGCTCATTAAGCCTTGAATTTCATAGACAGATGCCTCCAATCATGAGAAAAGGGATTTAAGGTGGCCAATTGCAAGTTGTGGTTCTTTTGACTCTCCTCTGAAGAGTGGCAACATGGGGGCCTCAAAACAACTCTCAAATGACCTGAAAACAAAGATTGTTCTACATTATGGTTTAGGGGAAGGCTACAAAAAGTTATGGCAGAGATATAAGCTGTCAGTATCCACTGTGAGGAACATAGTGAGGAAATGGAAGACCACAGGCACAGTTCTTGTTAAGGCCAGAAGTGGCAGGCCACATAAAATATTGGAGAGGCAAAGGCGAAGGATGGTGAGAACGGTCAAAAACAGCCCACGGACCACCTCCAAAGACCTACAACATCAACTTGCTGCAGATGGTGTCACTGTGCATCCTTCAACAATTCAGCGCACTTTGCACAGGGAGAAGCTGTATGAGAGAGTCATGCGAAAGAAGCCTTTTCTGCACACACGCCACAAACTGAGTCACTTGAGGTACGCAAACGCACATTTGGACAAGCCAGCTTCATTTTGGAATAAGGTGCTGTGGACTGATGAAACAAGGATTGAGTTATTTGGTCATAACAAGGGGCGTTATGCATGGTTCCATCATGCTGTGTGGCCAGTGCCGGTACTGGGAATCTGGTTAAAGTTGAGGGTCGCATGGATTCCACTCAATATCACAGATTCTTGGGAATAATGTTGAGGAATCAGTCACAAAGTTGAAGTTACGCCGGGGCTGGATATTTCAACAAGACAACGATCCAAAACACTGTTCAAAATCTAGTCGGGCATTTATGCAGAGGAACAAGTACAATGTTCTGGAATGGCCAACCCAGTCCCCAGACCTGAATATCATTGAACATCTGCGGGGTGATTTGAAGCGGGCTGTCCATGCTCGGCAACCATCAAACCTAACTGAACTGGAGATGTTTTGTAAGGTGGAATGGTCCAAAATACATTCATCCAGAATCCAGACACTCATTACAGGCTATAGGAAGCATCTAGAGGCTGTTATTTCTGTTAAAGGAGGCTCTACTAAATATTGATGTGATTTTTCTGTTGGGGTGCCCAAATTTATGCACCTGTCTAATTTCGTTTTGATGCATATTGCGAAATTTCTGTTAATCCAAAAAACCTCATTTCACTACTGAAATATTACTGTGTCCTTCAGTTATTTGATAGATCAAAATTAAATTGCTGATCCAAACACCCAAATATTTATAAATGACAATCATGGAAATTGTCAGGGGTTCCTGAACCTTTGCATACGACTGTATGTATATATATATATATATATTTTTTTTTTTTTACAAAAAAGGTTAAAATAAAAGTGGCTTTACACCATTACAGTTTCTCTTTAAATAAACCCTAATATTCTTTTCACATGTGAATAGACAAAACAATGAAAACATTTTGAATACATACACCCTACAGTAATTCTTTAATTAGTCTCTGGGGAAAAATTCTAGGCTCACTGGCGGCTATTTAAACAAAGAGTAATTATTTTCTTGCAACCTTAAGCATCCAAAAGAAGGTATGCCATGTTGCTATATTTGTAGTCTCAAAATAAATAAAATGAATAGGAATAAAATGTTAGTACATAATATAATAACTGTTTGGTAAAGTATACATTTTATTATAATACATGCTTAGTGCTGTGACCATTATTTAATTAAATTGAACATACTTTATAGTAATGGTGGGATTTATCAGAGCATACAAGCTATTTGCTAGATAAACAGAATTTATGTTTATTTCACAAATAAGATTAAGAAAAAAATATCTGTTACCCTACTATTTGTAAAGTATATTTCACATTTTACAGGCTTGCTGTTAAAGTGTTAGTAAAAGCTAATAGCAATATTTCTTAAAAATACCATCTCCCCCCCCCGTCTACCTATCATGCAAAGCCTTAATAAAAAAGGAGGACTGCAAATACCTACCGATAGTTTAATCCAGTCCAGTTATGTGATCCAGCAGCTCCAGCTCTCCAGTGTAAGAGAACGGCACGACAACAGATGTGAACTTCTGGAGCCGTGACATCAGCTCCCATGGACCCTCCGTTGCTGGCACTCCCTCCTCTCCACTGCAGCAGCTCTGACATGCGACTGGAGCAAACAGAATTGAAAAAAGGTATTTAGATTGCCCTTTTTCATACAGGCTATGCAGTATAGGTAGAAGGAGGGGGAAAGCATCATTTTTAGAAATTGTTATTAGTCTTTCACCTTAACCCCTTCACGACTGCTTAACATATAAATGCAGCACAGTTTATTATGGACAAGACACTATAGTTAGAGCACCACATCCCTCAATGATTTGTATAGTTGCAGGTTTTTGGGGATTTTTTAGGTGCATTTTAGGAAAAATCCAAGAAAATTTGCTTAAAAGAATTTATATTTATTTCAAACAATAGTTTAAAAGGTATTATGTCCTCAAAAACAATGTGATACAGCACAATAGACTCATATAATACAGTCCTTATAGGTACATCGATATTAGCGTAGTTCCCAACATGTTTCGCCCTGAACTAGGCTTCCTCAGGGAATGCTGTTCACATGGAATTAGCATCTTCTAGTAAGAAAGATATGAAATATATACATATACTATAAATATCACAGAGTAATCCATAATCATAAATAATAAACAATAACCAATAAACAACAGCAACAATACACACACGTGCGTGTTCATCTTGGTGGCCACCCCTACTACTCACCCCCGGAATAGTAAAGTACCGGTATCTCATAAGACTACAACCGGTGGTGGATCAAGGGATCCTAGAATGCCAGAAAGTCAAAGTTTGTTTGATTTTCTGGCATTCTTTGATCCCTTGATCTACCACCGATTGTAGTCTTATGAGATACTTTACTATAGTATGTGTATGTATGAATGTGACTTAGGGACCTTAGATTGTAAGCTCCTTAAGGGTAGGGACTGATGTGAATGTACAATCTATAGGTAAAAGTGTTGTGTAAATTGATGGCGCTATAGAAGTACCTGAAATAAATAATAAAAATAAATAAAATATTCCCGGGGTAAGTAGTAGGAGTGGCCGTCAAGATGAAGGAGCACGTGTGTGTATTGCTATTGTTGTTTATTATTTGTGATTATGGATTAAGTGGGGTACACACTATAAGAAAATAGAGCAAAGGTTAGTCCGATTTTTCTCGATGTTTCATAGCAAATCAGAACTGATGAAAGAAAATTCGTATGAATATTCTCATACGACAAAGGTTTTTTTTGTTGTTTATTGTTTCTGATCATGTGCAATCTTTCTTTTCAGTCTTTTCTTGTATGAAAATCATACGAAAACGGTACACATTAAACGAAAATCGTTCATTCTGTCCCATGCGAGAAAATTTTTGGAGTTTGTCCCTTCGGGAATTTTCATACGAAAATTTGGAATCAGCTGTCGAAAGTTGTGTACACACTATACGAAAATTGTACGAAAATTCTTTGGACAAAAATGTTTGCCTGATTTTCTTATAGTGTGTACGAGGCTTTACTCTGTGATATTTATAGTTTATGTATATTTTCATATTTTTCTAACTAGAAGGCTCTAATTCCAAGCAAACAGCATCCCCTGAGGAAGCCTGGTTTCAGGGTGAAACATGTTGGGAACTATGATAATATCGCTGTACCTATAAGGACTGTATTATATGAGTCTATTGTATTGTATCACATTGTTTTTATGAGGACATAATACCTTTTAAACTAATGTTTGAAATAAATATAAATTCTTTTAATCAAATTTTCTTGGATGTTTCCTAAAATGCACCTAAAAAATTCCCAAAAACCTGCAACTATACATATAAATACATCATCAAGGAAGTGGGCTTTAATCCTGGGCACCGCATATATATTATATTTCCAAAAGTATTGGGACGCCTGCCTTTTACACGCACATGAACGTTTCTTCTGGGAAGGCTGTCTACAAGGTTTAGGAGTGTGTCTATGAGAATGTTTGACCAGAAGCGCATTTGTGAGGTCAGGCACTGATGTTGGATGAGACAGGCTGGCTCACAGTCTCCGCTCTTATTCATCCCAAAGGTGTTCTATCGGGTTGAGGTCAGGACTCTGTGCAGGCCATTCAAGTTCCTCCACCCCAAACTCGCTCATCCATGTCTTTATGGACCTTGATTTGTGCACTGGTGCGCAGTCATGTTGGAACAGGAAGTGGCCATCACCAAACTGTTCCTACAAAGTTGGGAGCGTGTCCAAAATGTCTTGTAATGCTGACTCCTTAAGATTTCCCTTCACTGGAACTAAGGGGCCAAGCCCAACCCCTGAAAAACAACTCCACACCATAATCCCCCCTCTACCAAATGATTTGGATCAGTGCACAAAGCAAGGTCCATAAAGAGTATGGTGTGGTTTGGTAGCAATCTGCAAGAGAGATTTCCATGCAGCCAGAGGTATCTGTATATTGCCGATCTTAGCGCCATCTACCCAAGCAGCAGGAATGGTTTTACAGTGATATAGGCAATTTTATTCAGTTATTATGTGAGTGCATTTTTTTCTCTTTCTTTTCTTAATAAAAATACCTCAGTGAGCACTATGTCAGTTTTTGTATACTTTTGAGCATTGATTCATGCTTTATCACCTGAGCTAAGAGGATTACTGGATTTACGGAGTTCTGGGGAGGATTGCTTGATTCCTGGGAGAGTCCAGCTGGGTTTCTGGCGTCTGATTGATTTGATCAAAGGCACAAAAAGACCTTTTATAATGAGGGTCAATCCATAACTTGAGCCTGGTGCCCAAAAGGGGTTTGGTGGGGGTGTCTGCTATTACACAATCTGATTAATTGAACTGTCTATGTGAATTTGATCATGATTGGTGGATTATATCACACTTTTAGTCATGAACATTTATATGAAGGTGATGTGGGATTATAATTACACACATCTATAGTTAGCACAATTCTGATTTATGTTAATTTGGTATTTTATGTTAATAGTTTTTGGATGAATCAGTGCAGAATATTTTTATACACATATGTTGAGGGATTTTTCACTTTCATGCTTGCAGCTTTAGTTTAGTTTATTACTGGTGTGTAGTCACATTTGTCACAAATGCTGGAGATGGTCAAATTGCTGGCAACAATGAAACAACTGGGGCAGCCTATGGTTGGCATGATTGAATACCATAAAAGAGTAATGCTTCAAGTGTTATTTTTCTAGTTGTGGTCTGGAAATGAAAGCAAGCAACTCCTTAGCCCTAGCCCTTTAATAAAGGACTTCATACCATTGCCTAGCTATATTGGAAAACATTACCTGGAATTTCTTGTTTCATAGCAGCCTAGGTCAGGAACTATAGAAAATTAATAAGCTATTGTGCTGACTAGAACCCAACCACCATTTAATGGGGCACATAAGGGGGTCAGGAGAGTGGTAGGGAACACCGTGTAAAATCCGAATGCACATATAAAAAACAAACACAAGAGGGCGCCTCTGTCTAGGTGTAGCGATTTATTAAAAAAAGACAATAAAAGACAATAAAAATGCACTCACTAGTTTAAAGTGTATCAAGGCTTGTTATAAACCCATATAGACCTCCATAGGATCACCGTAAGGCTGCAGAGCTCTACAGGCTTGTGGCTGGCTGAAGTACACAGGCTTCAGGCTGGAACATAGGCAATAGCAGCTTTCATAAATATCAAGATGGCTGCAGGTCTAAACAGCACCTCTCTTAAGGGCTGGGAGAAAATATGGTTTGATCAGATTAGGTGACCCATCAGAATTTGGAAGTGAAGTTTTGTCACCGCCATCTTGCTACACCACAAACTCGTCCACAGTAAGGATAGAGTGAGAAGGCGGCAAGCGGTCACCTTGTTACACCCACCAGCGTTTCGCATTTTACAGTTATTTTTAACAGTAAACGGAGGTTATATAGTGAAATTCAGTATTTTGGAATCCCTCGGGCTGTTTTGATGTTGATTTTTTAATGCAATGGTGTTCTGTCATATTAACTAACCTGTGAGATCAGCAGGCTTCCCGCTGCTTTTACAATTCAACATCTAAACAGTCAGTCGGACTTTTAAACATTGCATTTCACTATATAAGCTCTGTTTACTGTTAAAAATGAGTGTGAAATGCAAAACTCAGGAGGGTGTAACAAGCTGTCCACTTGCTGCCTTCTCACTGTATCCTTACTGTGGACAAGTGCGGGGTGTAGCAAGATGGCGGAGACGAAAGGTCACTTCCGTTCTAAAATCTGACGGGTCGCCTAATCTGATGAAACACTGACGCTCCTGTTGCTTATGTTCCAGCCTGAAGTCTGACCAAGAACTCTGCTTCAGCTAGCCACATGCCTGCAGCCTCATGGTGATCCTTACAGAGATGTATATGGGTTTATTACCAGCCTTGATTCACTTTTAACTAGTGAGTGCATTTTTATTTGCCTTTATTCTTTTTAATAAATCGCTACACCTAGATTGAGGAGCCCTTTCGTGTTTGTTTTTTATAGGTCAGAAACTATACCTCACGATCAGAACTATACTAGTGTCCCCAAAAATGCAGTTTTGGTGTTTACCAAAGACATGTAGCAGAATACATTTTAGCCTAAATTTATGAAGAAATTTGATTTTATTTGATATGTTTTATAACAGAAAGTAGAAAATATTTTTCTTTTTTAAAAAGTTTTTTTTTTTTTTCATTTATATATTAAAAATAAAAACAATGGTGATCAAATACCACCAAAAGAAAGCTCAATTTGTGGAAAAAAAAAATATATATATAAATTTCATTTGGGTACAGTGCCTTCATGACGAGGCATTTTTTTTTGCTATTCAGCACTGTGCTACTTTAACTGGCAATTGCTCAGTCATGCTCAGTCTGTGTGCCTAACAAGTGTAACACAATGTATGTTGATTTTACTCACAGATCCCTGCTTTTCAGGGAGAAGAAACAGCCAAATCGCTGTTCCGTATACACATAGTTCTGTGTGTTTATAAACTCAGGACTCTGTGCGGTGACTGACCACAGCTAACCAGCAGGTTTCAGCCAAAATCATTGGCTGAAATCTGCTGACAAACTCGTGCTGTGTCCAATCACACCCAAAAACCAGCAAGTTCACCGCCACGTATGAGTCTGTTGTGGTGCCTGGCTGTGCCGCCTGCTAGCATTAATTCTACTGTGGGTGGGCAGCAAGTGGTTAAAAAAGGCGCCTTCTACATTGAAGACCAATTCAGATAGAGGGCATGTGGCCAGACTCATTACCTTACAGCTGATGGGAACAGTTAGGACTCCAACAAGACTCATTGGGTTTGATTTACTAAAACTGGAGCGTGTAAAATCATGTGCAGCTCTGCATAGAATCCAATCAGCTTCCAGGTTTTGTTGTCAAAGCTTAATTGAACAAGCTGAGGTTAGAAGCGGATTGGCTACAATGCACACCTGCACCAGATTTTTCACTCTTCAGTTTTAGTAAATGTACCCCATTAACTCTCATTTGATGGGAGAAGCTAGAAGGCTACATAAAAGACATGTTAGTCTTCTTTCACACTGCTCCATTGCAAAAATCTGTGAAAAAAAGGACATGTGACTCAAGAAACGCAACCTTGGGTGCATTTTTTATACATTTTGCATTCATTTAAATGGGCAGTTGCATTTTTGGTGTGGTTGTCCTACAGCACCAAAAATGGTGGAGGACTTTAAAAATTTTAAAGCATTTGTTACCCCAACACTTCTTATTTCTGATAATGCCTTGTTGATGTCCGAGGTCAGAGAAGAATGGTCAGACTGGTTCCAGATGATAGAAGGGCAACAGTAACTTAACCACTTATTACAATCAAGGTATGCAGAATACCATCTCTGAATGCACAACACATCGAACCTTGAAGCAGATGACTACAGCAGTAGAAGACCACACCGGGTGCCACTCCTGTCAGCTAAGAACAGGAAACTGAGGCTACAATTCACACAGGATCACCAAAATTGGACAACAGAAGATTGGAAAAACATTGCCTGGTCTGATGAGTCTCGATTTCAGCTGCGACATTCAGATGGTAGGGTCAGAATTTGGTGTAATCAGTATGAAAGCATGGATCCATCCTGCCTTGTATCAGCGATTCAGGTAGGTGGTGGTGGTGGTGGTGTAATGGCGTGGGGGATATTTTCTTTGGGCCCCTTAGTACCAATTGAGTATAGTTTAAATGCCACAGCCTACCTGAGTACATAGTTGGTGATGTTGAAAAAAGGCCAAACTATGTGTGTGATTATATTGAATGTTGTGGTTGTTCAGGTGCTTATCTAATAGTTTTTTGAAACTATCGATGCCCCCCACTGAGACCACCGCCTGTGGAAGAGAATTCCACATCCTTGCCGCTCTTACAGTAAAGAACTCTCTACGTAGTTTAAGGTTAAACTTCTTTTCTTCTAATTTTAATGAGTGGCCACGAGTCTTGTTAAACTCCCTTCTGTGAAAAAGTTTTATTGTTGCTGAGTATTGTTGCTGGCCATGTCCATCCCTTTATGACTACAGTGTCCTCATCTTCTGATGGCTCCTTCCAGCAGGATAATGCACCATGTCACAAAGCTCAAATCATCTCACTACTGGTTTTCTTGAACATGACAATGAGGTCACTGTACTCCAATGGCCTCCAGTCACCAGATCTCAATCCAATAGAACACCTCTGTGATGTAGTGGAACGGGAGATTCACATTATGGATGTGCAGCCGACAAATCTGCAGTAACTGCGTGATGCTATCATGTCAATATGGACCAGAATCTCTGAGGAATGTTTCCAACACCTTGTTGAATGTATGCCACGAAGAATTAAGGCAGTTCTCAAGGCAAAAGGGGGTCCAACCCGGTACTAGCAAGGTGTACCTAATAAAGGGGCCAGCGAGTTTATATCTGGTCACCTCCCGTGCTGATTCCTGACAGGTCCTTTACATTTCACTTTTTTTTTAGTTGAGCTTATCTGTAAACCATATATTTATACATTATTTGTAACTTTGTTATTCTACAGAGGCCTATAACATCTTGGGAATAGGACGAGGATCAGGTCAGGATGGGGAGGATGAGGTCATCTGTAGAAGACGTGGCCAAAGAATGTGAGATGAAGCAGTAATTCAAGTATCTTTATAGATTTCTACTTTGCAGTTTATATTAAAAAAATAAAATGACTAACTTATCTACAGACTTGCCAACAACAGATTTTATATTAGTAGGCTTCTCTGATTATGTCAAACAACCCATTGTTTTGTTCCCGGTATTTTTTGCGATCTACACGCTTTCTATTTTGGGCAACCTTCTTCTGATTACTGTCACTATCATATCTCCTCGGCTACAATCTCCAATGTACTTTTTCCTCGGCAACCTTTCTCTTGTAGACATGAGTTTGACAACAGTTGTGGTCCCTCGGCTCCTTCTAAACTTACTGCTCAACCAAAAAAACATCTCTTTTCCAGAGTGCATTGCCCAAGTTTATTTTTTCATTGCCTTTGCAGGAGTTGAATGCTTTATTCTTTCCTCAATGGCCTATGACAGATACATAGCTGTCTGCAAACCTTTATACTACATAACAATAATGAACAGAAAGTTGTGTCTCCAGCTAGCCTTGGCTTCATGGATAATCAACTTCGTCAACTCTATCCTTCACACTCTTCTAATTTCTAGGTTGTCTTTTTGTGGACCTCGACTTGTCCAGCATTTCTTCTGCGACTTACTGCCCCTCTTTAAACTTTCTTGCTCAGATACATCAGTCAATCAGTTGGTCATCTTCACTGAAGGCTTCATGATCGTTGCATTGCCTTTCTTGGTAACTTTGATTTCCTATATTTATATCATTTGGACCATATTGAAGATACCATCCTCCACAGGGAGGAAGACGGCATTTTCCACTTGTTCAGCCCACCTGACCGTAGTCACCTTGTTTTATGGAACAATGATTTGTGTGTATTTTCGACCATCATTTGCATATTCTCTGGTATATGATAAACTTGCAGCAGTTCTATACACAGTCTTCACACCGATGCTTAATCCATTTATTTACAGTTTGCGGAATAAAGATGTAAAGATCACATTCAAGAAACTCATACATTCTAATATATATATGTAGCTGAATCAAGTATTCAATAATACATAATAAATGTATGCTTTGGAATAGTGGCGGCTGGTGCTCAAAATTTTTGGGGGGCGCAAACAAACTGAAAAGTTCTGAAAAAAACCCCATCAAACGCAGCCACTGTGCCCATCAATTGCCACCACTGTGCCCATAAAATGCAGCCTCACTGTGTCCCATCAAATGCGGCCTCACTGTGCCCCATCAAATGCGGCCTCACTGTGCCCCATCAAATGCGGCCTCACTGTGTCCCATTCAAATGCCGCCTCACTGTGTCCCATCAAATGCAGTCTCACTGTCCCAACAAATGCAGCCTCACTGTGCCCCATCAAATGCCGCCTCACTGTGTCCCATTCAAATGCCGCCTCACTGTGTCCCATTCAAATGCCGCCTCACTGTGTCCCATTCAAATGCCGCCTCACTGTGTCCCATTCAAATGCCGCCTCACTGTGTCCCATTCAAATGCCACCTCACTGTGTCCCATTCAAATGCCGCCTCTCTGTGTCCCATTCAAATGCCGCCTCACTGTGTCCCATTCAAATGCCGCCTCACTGTGTCCCATTCAAATGCCGCCTCACTGTGTCCCATTCAAATGCGGCCTCACTGTGTCCCATTCAAATGCCGCCTCACTGTGTCCCATCAAATGCAGTCTCACTGTGTGCCATCAAATGCAGTCTCACTGTGTGCCATCAAATGCAGTCTCACTGTGTCCCATCAAATGCAGTCTCACTATCTCCCATCAAATGCAGACTCACTGTCCCATCAAACCCCCCCCCCCCATTCTCAGTGGGAGGTCCAGACCGGCACTTACCTTGCTGTGGTGTCCTCTCCTCAGACTGTGTCTCCTTCAGTGGGCACTGGCAGCAGCAGTGGAGGAGTCCGCTCCTCATACTTCCTCCGCTCAGGCGCAATGGGAGAGATAAAACCGGAAGTGACATCTAACTCGGTTGTCAATCAAACCACCTGGCCATAGCAATACATACTACGGGCGCCGGGCGGAAGCTGTTCGGCGCCATGGAATGCGCCGCAAGGTGGGACAAAAGCCCGCAAATGAAGTGCCTCATCTGTAATCTCATGATTGCATAGATGTGGCGCTTCTCATTGTGCACTGTGTCCGGCGCCGAACACAGTGCACTTAAAAATTAAAAAAAGAGAAAAAGGTCATTAAGGGTCCCGTTTTTTTACATTTTTTTTTTGACTGCCTGGAGGGGAGCGGCGCCTGTGTGACCCCTGTTGTGTTGGGACATGAATGTGACCTGGTGATTGCTCCTTGCAGTTCTCTGTACAATAGAGCTTGGATTGGGAAAGTGAGAAGTAGCACAAGTAGCCAATCAGTTGTGCAGTGTTTTAATGTGCTGGGAAGGAACTTGCTGATAGAAAGAGAGAGACAGGGAGAGGTGTTCATTATTCTGTTGATTTTTCTTCACTGTCCATTCTCAGAGTGGGGAAAGAATACCTGTGTTATTTAAGTGACACTAAATGATATCCTTAGGCCCCTTTCATGCAGGGGAGACTGCGTTCTGATCAGCAGGGGATCTGCTCACAGAACCCCTGCAAATCAGGGCAGATGACAGAATCGTGACCACTCAGTTTATGCAGAGTGGACACAGACAGTCCCCCCTCTGGTCTACGGTCAGACAGGTGTAAATGACTTCCGCTGTCTACCTCCGATCCAGAGAACGGATTCCCTTCGGTTTGTTTATAACGGGCCAGATCAGAAGTAGGCGGGTGTAAACAGACACAAAAGTTGCTTTCCACCTGCAAGTCTATAGGGATGAATTGACTGTCTGACCTGATCGGAATGGTCGAGTGAAAAGGGCCTAATTCTCCAAAAATAATCTATACACATCCACTGGTAAATAGACCTGTAATCTTTTTTTTCAAAATGGTTTCATACTGTGTTTTTCAGCCTCTTTGCAACATCTTCTGTGAGCTCCTTTGCCCTTCATATATTTGGAATGAGCAGTACACGTTAGTTGCACTCATGTGTACTGCTCTATGCACGCTACAAATCTCGTAGTCCATCGTCCCTGGTCCATCTCAGAAGCAAGAAAGAGAGTGGGGCCTGTCATTTTGTTTTCCTTTGCTCATGTTATGCAATTCTGGCTTGGCCAGACAAGATGCCAAAGACTCCAAACCTGGAAGACCACCAAGTTAAGATGGAACCACACCTAACAAAGGAGAGAGCAGGCATTGCAGGAATGTAGAGGGTTGATTTGATTAAAATCATGATTTAAATCACTAGCAAAAAGACTTGATTTAAATATTTAAAGTGCAACTGTCATCTCTGACCCGCTGTTGGCTTTAACCACTAGCTGCCCACCCACTGTCATATGACGGTGGGACGAGGCAGCTCTCATTCTGGGCGGACGTCATATGACGTGATCGCCTTCCCGAGCCACTAGGGGGCGCGCACGCGCGTCCGCCGCGTCACTGGGGATCCAATGCGCGTGCCCGGCGGCCGCGATGTCCGCCGGGCACCCGCGATTGCCCAGCAACCTAGCAGGAGCGTGGATCTGTGTAAACACACAGATCCACATCCTGTCAGAGAGGAGAGGAGACCGATGTGTGTCCCTTGTACATAGGGACACCGATCGGGCACCTCCCCCAGTCAGTCCCCTCCCCCTACAGTTAGAATCACCTCCCTAGGACACATAACAACCCCTCGATCACCCCCTAGTGTTAACCCCTTCCCTGCCAGTCACATTTGCACAGTAATCAATGCATTTTTATTGCACGGATCGCTGTATAAATGTGAATGGTCCAAAAAAATGTGTCAAAAGTGTCCGATATGTCCGCCTCAATATCGCAGTCACAATAAAAATCGCAGATCGCCGCCATTACTAGTAAAAAAAATTTTAAAAAATAATAATAAAAATGCTATAAATCTATCCCCTATTTTGTAGACGCTAAAACTTTTGCGCAAACCAATCAATATACGCTTATTGCGATTTTTTTTTTTACCAAAAATATGTAGAAGAATACGTATCGGCCTAAACTGAGGAAAAAATTTGTTTAAAAAAAAATAAATAAATAAATAAATAAATGTATATAAAATGTTAATATTTATTATAGCAAAAAGGAAAAAATTGTGTTTTTTCAAACTTGTCCCTCTTCTTTTGTTTATAGCGCAATAAATAAAGACTGCAGAGGTGATCAAATACCACCAAAAGAAAGCTCTATTTATGGGGAAAAAAAATGGTAAAAATTTCATTAGGGTGCAGTGTAACATGACTGCGCAATTGTCAAAGTGCGACAGCGCTGAAAAATGGCTTGGGCAGGAAGGGGGTGAAAGTGCCCGGTATTGAGGTGGTTAATGGGATGGCTGGTGATGCGGCAGTGGCACAACAAGGTGCGGGACGTGGCGACACAATGTGCAAATATGTTGTACACACTTGCCCAGGTGCATATTATTTCAAAAGCAGCTGGGAGTGCATTTTTTGCGATGCTTCAGAGGTTTAATTTCAGATTAACCACTGCACAGAAAAATCTGTTCTCCTGCCCGACCAAGCAGAGCTGTGCTGTGTAAATATCAGGACTGAATGGACAGAAAAACAAATCTTTTGGAAAGTTAAAAAAACAAAAACATATGCCCGGACATCAGCTTTAACCTTAAAGCAGAGTTCCACCCGAAAATTGAACTTTTGCTTATCCAGTTCCTCCCCCCCTCCGGTGTCACACTCGGCACCTTTCAGGGGGGAGCAGATACCTGTCTAATACAGGCGTTTGCTCCCACTTCCAGCGACAGATGACCGCAGAGTCTGCGGCAATCTACGCCATGTCCTGCCCCTCCTCCGCCCCCCCCATTGTCTTCAGGGAGACACACAGGTCCCAGAAGACAGCTGGGACCAGTCAGGACTTGTGCATGCGCAGTAGAAACCAGGCTGTGTACCCACAGGGCTTCACTTCCAGATTCCCTTACTGAAGATGCTGGTACCTCCACCTAGGAGCGGAGGGACATTCAGCTTCGGGTGAGGACATCGCGGGCACCCTGGACAGGTAAGTGTCCTCATTTTAAAAGTCAGCAGCTGCAGTAATTGTAGCTGCTGACTTTTAATTTTTTTTTTCAGCGGAACTCCGCTTTAACCACTTGCCGCCCGCCCACTGTCAAATGACGGCTGGACGGCACGGCTCTCGTTCTTGGTGGACGTCGTATGACGGCCCTCCTGAACGACCGCTCCGGCGGCGATCGGTGATAGCGGTCTGACACACCGCTACACTGATCTCGATAAAGAGCCTCTGACGGAGGCTCTTTACCATGTGATCAGCCATGTGCGATCACGACTGATCAAGATGTAAACAGGAAGAGCCGTTGATCAGCTTTTCTTCACTCGCGTCTGACAGACGCGAGTAGAGGAGAGCCGATCGGCTGCTCTCCTGACAGGCGGGTCTGTGCTGATTGTTAATCAGCGCAACCCCCCCCTCCAGATGCCCACCCAGGACCACCAGGGAAATGCCAACCAGTGCCCATCCCCAATGCCTGCCAGTGCCATCAGTGATGCCTATCAATGCCATCTATTAGTGCTGCATATCAGTGCCCATCATGCCACCCATAAGTACCCATCAGTGCAGCCTTTCAGTGCCCAGTGTCACCTATCAGTGCCCACCAGTGCTGCATATCAGTGCCACCCATAATTGCCGCCTACTAGTGCCACTTCATCGGTGCAGCCTTATCAGTGCCCGTCAGTGCCGCCTTATCAGTGCCCATCAGAGAAGTAGAAAACGTACTTTTTTACTAAATTTTATAATAGAAACAAAAGAAAAAAACTTGTTTTTTTTTTTTTTTGCCATGTCAGGCTGAGGAGAGGCTGGCTGTTGCACATAGAGGAAAATATCAGCCTATGAAATAACGTCTCTCATCTCAGCTATAGTTTTAATTCGTTTCTGAAAAATGTACAATAAAAACTGTAAATATATTAACAATTCATATATATAAATATATACACCAACTTGTGTTCAAGACTTATTGGTCCTTTAATATATAAAGTAACATTTCCAATAACTCTAAACAGGGATATTTCACTTTGAGCAATGCGAATCTGCTGTACAAAATAATCCTGTATATGCATAGAAGGCTGCTCGCCATCGTGTCACTGTGTATTTATACTTTGCTATAAACTCTCTGGTCTCTTCTAAACTCTAATCTGTTGCTAGAGGTTTTCTGTAATGTGTAGACATGCAGCTGGGCTTAGAGTGTATTTCTACTTTTACAGCTAAATTGGGATAGCACTCATTTTATATGTGTAACATGTTTTCAAATTGCATTTGGGGTTTCCCGGAATCGTCAGGAATTATACTTTAACAGCCAGGATAAGCAAATATTGCCTGAATACAAATGGCACATGTATTCTTCCTAGAATCCTGGAGTGCTTTATTTCTTCCAGATCTGTGCAGTAATCCAGTGTGAGACTTTACTTCCTGTAATAAAGACCAGTCACTGCTGTCAGTGACTGGTCTCGTCTCCGCCCCCTCCTGTACTTTTCTACAGGCAGGCCTGTAGTGGGTGGAGCCTGCTGGGTCCCTCCCACAGCTCTTCTCTCTGCACAGGCTGAGTACAGCACACAGTGATAAGGTCACCACTACTTTTAATAGTAATATCTTGGTTTAGAAAAAGGCGTTCGGTGCACACAAAGTAGATTTATAGCCTTTGTCAGTACTGAGAAACTACTAAATGAAAGCTGCGGGCTGGGAGATCAGCTTTAACCTATTTATGCCTAAGGTTACATTATATTTTTAATTTGCACATAAAATTCTTATGTTACCTAGAGCAATAGGATATATAAATAACTCCCACATCACTACTGTTCCAATATAGGAACAAGAGGCATGGGTTAAAAGCCGAAAGCTCCACCAATCAAATTTTTTTTTTTTAACCAATACATAATTAGCACCAATAGCGATAAAACTTTAGGCCTGGGTTCACATTATTGCAATGCGGGAACCAGTGCGATTCCAGTGCCAGTTTCGCATCGCATCTCCCTCACAGGCATTTCACACTGCCTTCTGTGAACCGCACCGGGTGTCAATACAAATTTAATCGATACCCCCCCCCCAGATCTGTTCGCAGTGCGCACTGTGAATTCGGACAGGAATCAGATCGCATGGGTGATCCGCTTCCAGTGCGGGGGAAGAAAAAAGGTTCCTGCACCTTTTTTGTGCGAAACCCAATGCAAGTTCAGCCATACAACTGTAGGGCTGAATTTGCATTGCGCAGATATCGCATGTGATCGGCGCGGCAATGCGGTGCAAATCACATGCAATGTCTGTGTTCGCAATAGTGTGAAGCCAGGCTAAATAATTATTTCCAATGTCAAGTCTACATTAGAAATAACTTTTTTTTTTTTTAGCTGGAATTGAACATCCAGATATGTTTAATAAATAAAAGATGTAATTATTACTTAAATTATTTTTTAATTATTAAGTGCTGGCTGACACCAGCATGACTTTGAAGCCAGACATCGCTGCACAACTTCATTGCGGCTTGCAATACGGCTTCTTTAACAGAAGTCAATGCAAGTCGTGATGAAGTTGTCCTTATGTTGTGCAGGAACCTTTTTAGAAGTCTGAGCGACTAGAACAGTTCGATCGCTGTTAATGGGGCGCGACTTGTCGGGAACCGGGGCTAAAGCAGCTTTATCACACTCCTTGACCACCTCACATACACACTTGGTGAAGAATGTCACCAACCTTTGTGTACGTCAGCAAGGCAATATTGAATGAATACACCATCTCCACGGTACCATGTGAACAGTAATGCAGTAAAGGTGTCTGCCAACCCTATGGCCAAGTCTGCATTAATATCTGAGCGACTCAGAATCGTGGGCAGAAACACGCATTTCTTCCTGCGGTTTTGGAAACACGCGTCGCACTTGATGCTATTATTTCCTGAACGCGTTACCCCAAACATGGGTACGAGTGCAGCATTTTCCACGAGAAAAACATGCATCGCTAAATGTGCTCGACTCAGTGCCAAAAATTGGTACCTGAGCTTCTGTGTGTTTGTCACACAACAGGCAGCCAATTTAAGGTAATAGGCTGTCGCACCACAAACGTGCTAAAATGCGCAATGTGTCACTACACTCAGATGTGAGCGTAGCCTAACAGATGTAATCTTGTTTCCTTTTCCACGTCTGCTGGCAGAGGGCAGAACATGCTGGCACAGAGAGGATGTGAAGGCAGCTAAGACAGGAGGAGAGGGTGGGGTTTATTTACTAAAACTAGAAAGTGCAAAATCTGGTGTAGCTCTGCATATAAACCAATCAGCTTCCAGCTTACAACTTAGTGTTTTTTTTTTTTCTTAATAACAAAACTTCGCTATAGTAACCTGCTCTGTGCAGGACTTGGCCCCGCCCCCTCACCAATGGCTTTGACTGACAGCAGCGGGGGGCCAATGGCTCCCTGTGCCCCAGCTAAGCCAGTGAGACATGAAATTGAGGGGAGAGAAGAGCTGCAGACGTGCAGTGCACAGTGCTGGATCAAATGAAGGGCTCAGGTATGTAAGGGGGGAGGGGGTGCAACACTGATGCCTAAACTTATTTTTTTTCAATAAACGCATTAGGCCCCTTTCATATGGGCACCTCCGTTTTGCGGGATCCACTTGCTCAGCAGGAGATCACTTCGCTGATCCAGCGGATGACAGGTCCGTCTCACCTTACTGAGCAGAGCGGAGTTGGACCCAGTCCCGCTCTCCTCTTTGGGGAGATCGGATGAAAACAAACCGCCTGTCCGTTTTCACCTGATCATATCTGATTCGCCAGACTAATGGAAAATAGGACCTCCATCTGTCTGGATTTTGGGGACAGGATTGGATAACGGTGGATGTCAGCGGACACATCCACCTCTCCATGGGATGGAATGGAGGGTCCAATTGGGTCCGCCTGAAAAACTGACAGGCGGCCCTGCTCAGACAGCCCGTGTGAAAGGACCCCTAAGGTAAAAAAAAAAAAAAAAGTTTAGGCTTTAGAACCACTTTAAACAAACTGAAGTTAGTGGCTACTATGTAGAGCTGCACCCGATTATGCACTCTCCAGTTTTAGTAAATCTCCCCCGATGTATGCGATTTCTCCATGCAAGTGACCTAACTGTAATATTGTAATGTTTTACATGTAATGTTTTACATCGCATGCTGTGAAGCCCTGTGGCAAGATTTACCTGGTGATTTTTTGATTTTGAGCAACTTTAAAGCTGCAATCCATATTTATTTTTTATGCAACCGAGACAGCTAAACAATAGAAGGTTGTGGTTTAGCTAGCCTTGCCAGAGCTTTAAAAAAAGAAAGTCACATCTGGTTATTTTTATTGCAATACATAGGTGTGAATGGGCTCTTTCACCAACTTTAACTTCCGAGAGCCTGGAGAGATTGTTTTCAGCATAAAGCTAAGGCAGGAGATTAAAGATCTGCAAGGACAGCCAACTATGAGGCAAAAGGGAGGACAGTTAATACAGCGATTGATAAGGTAAAGCTGCATTATTATAAAATTTAAGAGGGGAAAGTCATAGTTTTACAAAGAATAACTCGACTTTTTAGACCTTTAAAAAAAAAAAAAAAAAAAAAAAAAAAAAAAAAAGGTACAGGGCAGGGAACACACTGCTGTAGATCCCCAAAATCTGCAAAAAAAAAAAAAAAACACAACAAAAAAAACAAGGGCAGTTGCTGTCGTCACACACCTCCTTTGCAGCATATATTTTTCCTAAACATGACAAGTGCTCTTTAATAGAAAACATACGATTTTCTAATTGGTATCTCTTATCTTCTGTCTTGAATATATCTGGAGGAGGAGAGGGCCAATGAAATGAACAATGCCTAATCATGATTAGGGACTTTGAAAGATGAATTGTGATTGGTTGGCAAGATGCTGCACTTTGCATTACACCCATTTGTGATATTGAAGCGGCGCTCACAAACAGACACAGACTGGAGACCTCTGCACTACGCAAACACAAAACGAGTGAAGCCTTTTAGTGTGGTTACTAAATCTGTAAAGTCTTGAAACTGCCATATGGCAAACTGAATGAAAATCAATTGAAAGCTGGCAATGGGGAAGGGGAGAGAAAACAAAATAAATAAAAAGCAATGCGGCGCCATGGGCAGTAATAAAAATAAAAACCTAAAATAAAATAATAACAAATGTGGTATAAAATTAATTTTGTAAATTACAACCATATTATATCCAAATCCGTGGAAAGTGCCCTTAGCTTTGAGTTCTTTGAGTTACTGCAGGGACTGGATCTCCACAAATTAATGTTACTGTTCCATCAAATAAATCCTCCATGCTGACTGCTACTAGTTCTGTAGCCGTAGCTTGGTTGGTTTGGGAATCTGGTAGTGCCACAATTACTTGGGAGCCAGCCAGTTGCGATTCATCCAAGGTGATCACTTGCTCTGTAGTAGCGACTTGCTCCTGGGTCTGTATAACCTATGGATATTACAAAGGAGGTTTAGAACAGTTACAAGCTAATCATCAAAGTAGAAGTCAGGCCTAGAACTAAGCTTAAAACGGCTCCTACCCCCCTCTTAACTCCTATTCTACCATCTTATAGATCAGGGGTGTCCAACCTGCGCCGCAACACAAGAACGTAAACTTACGGTACTTAAAAATATTTTTTTGTAAAAATGCTTAGAGAACACATGCGGCCGAGGAAAAATTTAACATTGTGTCTGTATTGGACTTTTAAAAGTTTCATCTTTCCAAAGAAAAATCTCCCACTCTTCATAATCACACCTTAATAATGTCATTAGTTTTCGGCAGCACCTATATTTGTGAGCAAGTATTTTCAAGGATGAAGCACAGGAACGGGCAAAATTAGAACCAAAAATATCTGATGAGCACTTTGAGAATTACTACTACATCCATCCAACCAGATATTGATGCGTTTGTTTATCAAAAACAGTGTCAAATATTGCACTTGTTTTATGTTGCCCTCTTACTTTTATAATTAAAAAAAGGTACATTATAGAGATCAGGGATTGTTAACTTGTGATCTTTTTTTTTTTTTTTGCTCATCAGCTATCCTGTATTTTATGTGTGTCTTCCAATGTTGCCCAAGAAGGTCAGAAGTTTGCGGCTGTAGAAGGAAGAAGAAGAATGCTGCTCTAGACAAGAGTTCCATGAAACTCACGCCCTATTGAGGCAAACAGGTGCAGGCTCTGCAATGGATCAAAGAGCAAGAAAAAATCCTGGCCGGCCGCACACCAATACAACGCCTTTAGGCTACTTTCACACTGGGGTGGGCGTCGGCGGTATAAATAGCGGTGCTTTACTGTTGTTTCACTTTGCTGTGGCAAAGTGAGCCGGAAAATTTGCCCTCACCTGAGCCAAGATGGTGGCTCGGGTGAGGACACTGCTGGATGCCTGGACAGGTAAGTTCCCCTAATAGTAAAGGTCAACAGCTACAAATACTTTTAATTTTTGTCCAGAGTGGTTACACCGTAAGACAGGAAGTGCGATACTGGCAGGATCACCAAGTAAAAATAAAGGATAAAGCCTAAAAAAATAAAAATAGAAAATAAATGAATGAAGAGGATTTTTGGTTTACCTGTAAAACCCTCATCTTGGAATACATCACCTGCAGTCTGCTTACATAATTTCTAATAAAAACATCTTTGCCATTCTGAAGCTTCCCTCCAACCACTTTGCATATTATTTAAAATATATATATATATATATATATATATATATATATATATATATATATATATATATATATATATATATATATATATATATATATATATATATATATATATATATATATATATATATATATATATATCCCATTTGTGTGAAATGGGCTGTATAAGGTATTTGCTGGCAGAAAAAAAAAATGTTTTACTATCCAAAGTGAAAACAACAAGGGCAGAAGATATAATAGATGGAAAGATGAAAAACATTACTGAAGTTCCACTTAAACCCACCAGTGCTCCATCAGGGGTGTCAGGAAATGCCCTGAAGTATGGTACTAAAGGACACAAAAGAAGATTCTTCAGAAAGACATTTGTAGGCATATCCCCACCTAAAGACACTAACTACAGAGGTTTAGATGTGCTAGGAGGGTTATGCTTTGGCTGGGTTTCCTGATTTTTTGTGGCCAGCGTCCATTTACCTGAAGGTGGCAGCATAAAGCAAGTAGTCAAGAATAGGAAGTCCAGGGATGTACAGTTAATAAAACATTTGTTTTTGGCTATAATATCACTTTAAAGGAGGAAACACGTTAACAGAGAAAGCCAGAAGTGAAGAAACTTTGCCAAGTACAGATTTCCAAAAGTACAAAATCATAACATACCTGTACAACCTGAGCATTTCCTGTATCGGTTTCTTCTATTACGATGTTGGGATGGTCGTTTTCATAGTGTCTCTCTAGCTGAGTCTGGGAAGTAAAAAGTTCACCACACAGTTCACAACCAAATGTATTCTCAGTCTCATTAAAGTGGTTGGCAGCGACATGGTGCTGCAGGGCTCCAGGAAACTGGAAACACTCACTGCAGTAAAGACACTGGAACGGCTGGGACCCTAAAATGGACAAAAATTAACAAGTCAAAGCTAAACAATAATTCATTTATGATATGCAAAAAAAAAAACACTAAATGCTTGTGCAACAAACGTGAGAGAATGATTGTTTTGCCTTAGCGAGATGTGCTGTCATCTGTAGAAGTCGTAAAATTTTAGATGTAGTGTAATTCTGGGTTATTAAAGATCTAGTATTCAGTATCAGTCATACTCATATGTTCTTTCATTAGCATTTGAAAGGACAGGGCCAGTTTCTAGGCCAGAGTTGACACCTAGATGCCAATAAAAGTTCCCATCAGAGTAAACGGATTGGCACCTTTCTGAAGCCTCAAAGAAAACTACTAGTCATCTTGGTTACAAGGATCTGCAGGGGCTTTTTGCAAGGCCCCAGAAGGTCTGCAAACTTTGATTGTATCAACAGATCTAAGGGATCCTATTTTATCCCTCATAAAACCTAAAATATTAGCAGCAGAGAGACGAAAATAATTCCTTCTGACGGTACACATGTTGGGTTACCTGTACATGGAAATCTGTATTTGTAGCATGTGTAGAATCCTAGAGAAACACACAAAACCGTTATATGGTGCCTGATTGTGGCAGGCAGGCAGTGATTGGTACTGTTGTGATCGGACTGATGCGCTGGTGCTGGAAATCCTATCCATGACCCAGCAATCAGCGCCGTTCTGGGCCAATTTGACTCATTTCAGAACACAAAACATTCTGTGAGCCAAGATGAGAACACCCCCCGGGGTTGATTGGCCAAGGGCTAAAGTCCAGCCCACATCCATATTTCAGTAAATTGGGGAACCTAAGATATGGACGAGGTTCTTCCACAAAGCCAGTTCAAAACTGGGGAGACCCCACATGGTCCGGTATGCTTCCACTAAAGCAGTGGTCATCAACCCTGTCCTCAGGGCCCACTAACAGGCCAGGTTTTATGTATTACCTTGGGGAGATGCAGACTAGAATACTGCAATCACTGAGCTGCAAATGATATCACCTGTCATGTATTCAGTTATCCTGCAAACCTGGCCCGTTAGTGGGTCCTGAGGACAGGGTTGATGACCACTGTACTAAAGGATAAACTTCAGTAAAATTTATTTCTGTTTTTATCCCTTTTTATTTTCATAACAAATTGCCAATTGTGTGTCTTTTTGTATTTTTTGGTAACTTTTTTCCTTTGTATATATATTTTATGCACTGCCCACTTTCAGAATATTAAATGATAAAATGAATAAGTGCCTTCTGTGTACTAAGCTAGGACTCATATCTCTGGAGAGACTGCCATACTTCAATGCCTAAGTGCTCGGTCTAAGTTACGTGCCAATCAGTATGCAATTGCATGCAGATTGTAAACTAACAGATCTGCCAGATGTGTGTGTGTGGTGGCCCAGCAGACCAGTCTGCGGACAAACTGTTGGGTGGTGGAGGCTATCATTTATTGTGTGTCGGGTGTGTGGACAGTGTGAAGAGTGATCAACTCCGGGGTTCTAGCTTGTAGGATAGCTGGAGGAACCCTAGAAATGTGTACTAATTGCTAGATTGCTCCCCAACCCTAATGCCCCGTACACACGATCGGACTTTGTTGGACTTTGTTCGAACATTCCGACAACAAAATCCTAAGATTTTTTCCGACGGATGTTGGCTCAAACTTGTCTTGCATACACACGGTCACATAAAGTTGTCGGAAAATCCAATCATTCTGAACGCGGTGACGTAAAACACGTATGTCGGGACTATAAACGGGGCAGTGGCCAATAGCTTTCATCTCTTTATTTATTCTGAGCATGCGTGGCACTTTGTCCGTCGGATTTGTGTACACACGATCGGAATTTCGACGGATTTTGTTGTCGGAAAATTTTATCTCCTGCTCTCAAACTTTGTGTGTCGGAAAATCCGATGGAAAATGTCCGATGGAGCCCACACACGGTCGGAATTTCCGACAACACGCTCCGATCGGACATTTTCCATTGGAAAATCCGACCGTGTGTACGAGGCATTAGAGTGCACCAGGTTGTATGTAAGGTTCACATGTGCCTGTGTGTGTGGTCAGCCAGCTGGATTGGAGTCTCCCTCTAGTGGTGGCTAAAGGTAGTGTGGACTGTGAAAGTACTACAGGCAGTCTTAGTCTAAGTTCACTCTTATTCCCTTATACCCTAGTCACGGAACCACGTCTCGGTTAGATAGTTGCCGTGGGCGTGCGTAACCGTGACAGTTTGACTTGCCATAAAACCCTTTTCTTGGAGTTTATTAAAGGAGACAAGATAAAAGGAATTCTGAGACATATAGGACATACTGCTGCCTAGAGGAGATCGGACTCTGGCAAACCAAAGGGTATTAGTCCACCAGGATAATCCCTCCCACTCCCATTATGTTTCAGTTTTGTGCATAAGCAGTGGTAGGAGTAATCAAAAGACAGATGGGTGGAACCCAAGTCCTTTAGGCTTCATTTACAAGGCCATAAAAAGGTTACTGATGTTATTACACATGTTTTTTTGGAGAAAAGTTGCGTATAGATGTGCTTAAACACTTAAGGATGCATATGCGTAAATAACTTGTTTTTAATGATAATTTATTTTCCCCTTTGTTTAGACTTAAAGTGATTGTAAAGTCTTGCTTTTTATAAAAATAAAAATAACAAACATGTTATACTTACCTTTTCTGTGCATTTGGTTTTGCACAGAGCAGCCCCGATCCTCCTCTTCTTGGGTCCCTCTTTGCTGCTCCTGGCCCCTCCCTCCTGACAAGTGACCCTCATAGACCAGTAGCATGCTATGGGGGCACCCGAGCCAAGCTGCAGCCCTGTGTGTCCATTCAGACACGCAGCTGCTATTCGGGCCGCCCCCTCTCTTCCCTTATTGGCTGACTTTGATTGACAGCCTTGGGAGCCAATGACGCTGCAGCTGTGCCCCGGCCAATCAGGAGGAGAGTCCCAGACATCGCTGGACAGAGAAGGGGCTCAGGGTAAGTATTAGGGGGTGCTGGGAAGCCCGCTGCACAAAGAAAGTTTTTTTTATCTTAAGGCCTAGAATGCTTTAAGATAAAAAAACATTTTGCCTTTAGATCTCCTTTAATTTACATGAGTACAAATGTAATTATGTGCATAAGCCCATAAACTGCATGTTCTTATACACAGCTTTTTGGATTCTGTTTTACTGATCTTAAAGCAACTCATGTTTATGGAATAGCTCCATTGAAAACAATGGTAGAGAGTGATAGGTGTCCCTGGAGCCGCAAAATCAAGTCAGGCCTGCTGTGCGATAGGGAATGGCAGTCTCACCCTGGACCCTGCCAGGCCACGCCCCCCACATTTTACTCCGCCAACTGGAGCTGCTCCCATGAGTAAGCTCCGACGGGCGGAGTGAATTGCATTGGAGGCGTGGCCTGGCGGGGATCAAGCCTGAGACTGCCATTCACTTTCACACAGCAGGCTTTGACTTGAAATGCGGCTCCAGGGACACCTATCACTCTCTTCCATTTTCTAGATCATAGACAACCTCCCTTCCCGGCCAACACTCACAGTGCTGGGCACAGGACTTAATTCCCATACAGCCTGAGTGGCTCACACACATATCTTGGTCAATTGAAAACAGCGTAGCTGTGTTTAAATCTGTAAAAAACACTTGGTATATGCATATTTTTATGGCGGTGTGAATGAAACCTTAATGAACTTCAAGAAAAAAGGGTTTTACAATATGTAAAAAATGCTGTTCCTTTAGTGTTCATTAAGGAACACAGGGAAAAAAAGTAATTCTGAGATGTATGGCACATCCAAAGGCAACCCAACAGAGGTAAGGGCAATGCAGCTAACAAACAGCAACAAGCCCACAACAAGTAAACTGCGGGTTCTATCTGAAAACTTATGCTACAGTCTGAAAGGCCACCTGGAAGGAAGGGAACATGCGAACAGCCCAAGATGTGCTCACTGATTCAGTAGAGTGTGCCTTGACAAGAAAACGCAGCGCAGTGGGCTGCACAAGCACCCTAGAAATGGTGGATTGATAGACAGGCTATAACCTACAGGGACCCTCAGGAATGATGAAGAGTCAGAATGAAAGAAGACATGGCTGAGAGATCAACTCAAACAGCTTTCACCACATACATATAATACAAGGTAACTATCTGAACATCATCTAAACAAAGGCTGTCACCAGCGAATGAGAAGCAACCAGTTTTTTAAAAGACTCGCTAGAGCTGAGATCTGACCCTCAAGAGTATTCAATGTCAAAAGTCAATTCAGACATACAGTATCTCACAAAAAAGTGAGTACACCCTTCATATTTTTGTAAATATTTTCTTCTATCTGTTCATGTGACAACACTGAAGAAATGACACTTTGCTACAATGTAAAGTAGTGAGTGTACGGCTTGTATAACAGTGTAAATTTTTCTGTCCCCTGAAAATAACTCAACACACAGCCATGAATGTCTAAACCGTTGGCAACAAAAGTGAGTACACCCCTAAGTGAAAATATCCAAATTGGGCCCAATTAGCCATTTTCCCTCCCCGGTGTCATGTGACTCGTTAGTGTTACAGAGTCTCAGGTGTGAATGGGGAGCAGGTGTGTGAAATTTGGTGTTATCGCTCTCACTCTCTCATACTGGTCACTGGAATTCCAACATGGCACCTCATGGCAAAGAACTCTCTGAGAATCCGAAAAAAATAATTGCTGCTCTACATAAAGGTGGCCTAGGCTTCAAGAAGATTGCCAAGACCCTGAAAGTGAGCTGCAGCACAGTGGCCAAGACCATACAGCGGTTTAACAGGACAGATTCCACTCAGAACAGGCCTCGCCATGGTCGAACAAAGAAGTTGAGTGCACGTGCTCAGCATCATATCCAGAGGTTGTCTTTGGGAATGTATGAGTGCTGCCAGCATTGCTGCAGAGGTTGAAGGGGTGGGGGGTCAGCCTGTCAGTGCTCAGACCATACGCCACACACTGCATCAAATTGGTCTGCATGACTGTCGTCCCAGAAGGAAGCCTCTTCTAAAGATGATGAGATGATGCACAAAAAAGCCTGCAAACAGTTTGCTGAAGACAAGCAGACTAAGGACATGGATTATTGGAACCATGTCCTTTGGTCTGATGAGACCAAGATAAACTTATTTGGCTCAGATGGTGTCAAGCCTGTGTGGTGGCAACCAGGTGAGGAGTACAAAGACAAGTGTGTCTTGTCTACAGTCAGTCATGGTGGTGGGAGTGTCATGGTCTGGGGCTGCATGAGTGCTGCCGGTACTGGGAGCTACAGTTCATTGAGGGAACCATGAATGCCAACATGTAATCTGTGACATACTGAAGCAGAGCATGATCCCCTCCCTGCAGAGACTGGGCCGCAGGGCAGTATTCCAACATAATGACCCCAAACACACCTCTAAGACGACCACTGCCTTGCTAAAGAAGCTGAGGGTAAAGGTGATGGACTGGCCAAGTATGTCTCCAGACCTAAATCCTATTGAGCATCTGTGGGGCATCCTCAAATGGAAGGTGGAGAAGTACAAGGTCTCTAACATCCACCAGCTCCGTGATGTCATCATGGAGGAGTGGAAGAGGACTCCAGTATCAACCTGTGATGCTCTGGTGAACTCCATGCCAAAGAAGTCTTAAGGCAGTGCTGGAAAATAATGGTAGCCACACAAAATATTGACACTTTGGGCCCGACTTGGACATTTTCCCTTAGGGGTGTACTCACTTTTGTTGGCAGCGGTTTAGACATTAATGGCTGTTTGTTGAGTTATTTTGAGGGGACAGCAAATTTACACTGTTATACAAGCTGTACACTCACTACTTTACATTGTAGCAAAGTGTCATTTCTTCAGTGTTGTCACATGAAAAGATATAATAAAATATTTACAAAAATGTGAGGGGTGTACTCCTTTTTGTGAGATACTGTAACTGGAGAAGGTCAAGATATCCTTACCTCCTCTGTGCAGTGAATGCTCATCTTCTCAGGTCCCTCTTCGCTGCTCCGGGCCCCTCCTGTTGAATACCCCCACAGCAAGCAGCTTGCTATGGGGGGCAGCCGAGCTGCAGCTCTGTTTGTCTATTCAGACACGGAGCTGCGGTTCGGCCCCTCTCACTCTGATTGGCCAACTGACTTTGATTGACAGCAGCAGGAGCCAATGGTGCAGTTGCTGTCTCTCAGCCAATCAGGAGGGAGAGTCCCGGATGGCCGAGGGACTTGTGGATATTGTTGGATAGAGAGGGGGCTCAGGTAAGAAGTATTAGGGAGGGCTGCTGCACAAAGAAGGCTTTTTATCTTAATGCATTAAGATGAAAAACCTTCTGCCTTTACAACTCCTTTAAAGCCTAATTTTTCTTTATGAAATTGAAATAATAAACATGTCATACTTACCTGCTTCTTTGCTATGGTATTGCACAGAGCAGCCCCTATCCTCTTCTTCTGGGGTCCCCCGCCGGCGCTCCTCGGCAAGTGCCCCCATGGAAAGCCACTTTCCATGGGGGCACCCGTGCGTACTTGCTCCCGAGCCGTCCATTCTGCGTCTATTGACAGAGCAGGCGGCTCGGCACAGCATTTAATTGACAGCAGCGAGAGCCAATGGCTCCCATTGCCATCAATCTGCCCAGGTCGAAGGGAGACAGCTGCTCTCGTGTACATGGCTGGATCGGATCGAGCTCAGGCAAGTATAACGGGGGAGGGATTTTGCAGCACAGAAGGTTTTTCACCTTAAGGCTTTAGAACCACTTTAAGGTATTAGTAAGCTTCCATATTACATTTTTGTTTTCAGGTTTACTTATACTTTAATGTACCATTCATAAAATGCAGACTGCAATGTTGAGCCTGTGGTGTCCGAAAGAGTTCCCTCTAACGCTGCAAAAAAAAAAAAATCCATCGTGATTTGAAGAGGGGCTGATCAAATGACTGACAGGTCACGTGACCTGGCTTTCCTCAGACACTCCCATCACTCATTCTACATTTTCCAGCTCATCTGAGATTTTCCTTATGGAGAATGTTACTTGCCTGAGTGTTTGCATTTGATGTGGACTTGTAGTGCGGCAGATGTGGGGAAGGTCTGCTTACATTTCTCACATTCATACCCTTTCCCATCTGAAATGGAAAAGAAAAGGGGCTTTGTTATTGTTAGCACACGGGGGATCTGTAAAATATGAGACAGTGGGCACAATTCACTAAAGGTTATCACATGTGTTATGACGGTCACGGGACCACTTAACGAATGCGATAACAAAAAAGTAAATTCACCATTGCTCATATGGGGTATCTAGCGTAAACACCAAAAACGCTTGTTAAATATCGCATAAAAAGGCATTTCGCTCAATTCACAGAAGGAAATGAAATTTAAAAAATGCATGCGGTAATTAAAGCGGAGTTCCAGGCTTTTTTTGTTTATTAAAAGTCAGCAGCTACAAAAAGTATATCTTCTGACTTTTAATAAACAGACGCTTACCTGTTCCACGGTCCAGCGATGCGGCCGCATGGAGCCTCGCTTCTCTCCATTGAAACTGTGGGCACCCAGTCGTGACAGCTTGCAGCTTCACGGGCGGTCGCACTGTGCTCTCCCAGTGGACAGACAATCTTCTGGGACCTGTCTCTCCCAGAAGATTGCAGAGACGGAGGGGCCGCCTAGGGCGAGAGGAGAAGTCGCCAAGGCGGCCTGTAGGCGGAAGCAGGAAAGGAAGTCCCACTCAAAACTAAGCACCCACTCGCCCCCCCACAAAAAAGAATTACATGCCAAATGTGGTATGTAAGGGGCGAGGAGTGCTTAAAGCGGAAGTTCCACTTTTGGGTGGAACTCTGCTTTTAGTAGTGGTCCAAGCTTGCAATAACTATTTGATAAATATGGCAATGGTCAGGCACAGGGTTGGAGTTAAGTGATTGGCTTAAAAAAAAAAGGCAGGACAGTGCAAGCTGGAGCAAGTGGCAGCTAGATTGCACTCAGGAGTGATCTCTGGAGGCTGGCTGACAGTGTAGCACAGACGATGGAGTCCTTTGAATCCAGTCTCCTGGAATTTAAAGTAAAGGAGAAGATCTAAAGTGGTCCCTTTAAAGGAAAGATGCTTTAACCACTTAAGGACCGGAAGATTTTCCCCCTTAATGACCAGGCCATTTTTTGCGATACGGCACTGCGTCGATTTAACTGACAATTGCGCGGTCGTGCCCAAACAAAATTGATGTCCTTTTTTATCCCACAAATAGAGCTTTCTTTTGGTGGTATTTGATCACCTCTGCGTTTTTTTTATTTTTTGCGCTATAAACAAAAAAGGAGCAACAATTTTGAAAAAAAAAAACAAAAAAAAAAAACCAAAAAAAATTTTTTTTACTTTTTTGCTATAATAAATATCCAAAAAAAATGTAAAAAAAAATAATTTCTTCAATCACTTTAGGCCAATATGTATTCTTCTAAATATTTTTGGTAAAAAAAAAAAAATTGCAGCAAGCCTATATTGATTGGTTTGCGCAAAAGCTATAGCGTCTACAAAATAAGAGGATAGATTTATGGCAATTTTATTATTTATTTATTAGCAATTGCGGCGATTGGTGATTTTTAGCGGGACTGCAACATTGCGGCGGACAGATTGGACATCTGACATTTTTGACACTTTTTTGGGAACCAGTGACATTAGTACAGCAATCTGTGCTAAAAATATGCACTGTTATTTTACTAATGGACACTGGCAGGGAAGGGGTTACAATCGGGGGGGATCAAGGGGTTAAATGTGTTCCCTCAGTGTGTTTACTAACTGTATGGGGGACTGTGTGACTGGGGAAATACACAGATCAGTCTTCCTGCATAGCAGAAAGACAGGATCTGTGTGATCTCCCCTGTCAGAACAGATATTTGTCTCGCTTACACAGGCAGATCCCCGTTCTCACTGCGGGAAATGATTGCGGGTGGCTGGTGGACATAAAGTCTGCCCCACCCGCTATTTGGTTCCCCCGCTTGCCAGTGGGCAGGTGCGCGCGCCCACAAATCGCTGTGTATGAGCCAACGTACAATGACAGCGAATCGTGGGAACCAGCCATATTGCCGCAGTACAACTGCGGCGGCTGGTCCTAGAATGCTTAAAGAGCGGATATTGATGTGGATACCCTGCAGAAGTTCCGGTTATCAAAGGCACTAATTATAGAGCTGTATACCCAACTCATAGGGTACCTTGAGCCCCCAACCCAGAGAAGCCATTCCATACCAGTCATGACTAAATTTTTGGCTGCCTTACTTTTTTGGGAGAAAGCATCCTATCAGATGGTAGCTGGAGAGATAAGGGGGTTTCGCAGGCCTCATTTTCCCATCTCCTCACCAATGTACTGCATTGTTTCTGTGCAGTAGCAACTCAATATGTATTTTTTCTGGAATGTCATCAGGAGTGGGATCAAATCAAAAACGATTTTATCAAAATTGCCAAAATCCCACGTGTGCTTGGTGCAGTTGACTGTACACACATTGCTTTTCTTGCACCATCTTTTAAAGGAGCATATCTACCCCAACAGGAAAGGTTACGACCCCCTAAACATCCAGGTGGTATGTGACGACAATCTGACTGTTAGGAATGTATTGACTGGATTTCCGGGATCTGTGTATGATGCCCACATATTACATCAATCCCAAATAATATCCGGAGGTTGGCTGCTGGGTAAGACACCTATATGTTTTATGTATTTTTATGCTTATGTCCCGTGTTCTTTCCCTTTATAAAAATGCTCACAATAACTTACAGCAAGGTTCCATGCAGAATTTAAAGCAGAATTTGGAAATAAACGCATGCAAGATTTTATGGAGAGAGTTTCTTCGCGAATTATACATTTTATTTTATTTATTTTTCGAAACTCTGTGCATTATTTTACCGCATAGGGTAAAATATTGCTTAGTGAATTGTGCCCAGTAAGTCTTCATTTTATCGTAGGAGCTGACCTGTCCACGATTTTACAATTGGTGAGAAAATTACAATTATGTTCTTTGCTTATACATGCATAACAAAGTGGAATGTAACTTCCTGCATTGAGGTTTGAAGGTGGCAACTGGGTGAAAATCCAATCGGATGCAATCTGAGAGGTCCACCTGAGCCTGGCCACACGTAGTCCGAGTGTCAGCCATTAATTACCTTTTCTACAAAAGGAAAGATAATAAAGCTATTGCCACATGGGTCAGATTTGCCAGCCAAATTAGAAAGATGATCACTATCAGTCTACAGGAAATTGCTCAAAGATGAACAGTGACACATCCACCTGTACAATGGGCATAGAAAAGAAATGCCCCCTTTAAAATTCTCACGTTTTGTTACTTTGCAGCCTGAAACGAAGACAGACATGGTTTTTGTTTTATCCAGCTCAGTTCAACTTATCCAAGTGAAAGATAAAACGCCAACATGTCTGAAAAAAGAATTAAAAACAGAATCACTGAGTTGGAAAAGGGGTCACCCCCCTCCTAAAAATAACTTGTAAACTCAATTAGGTGTTAGCTAATCACCTTCTCAATGGCACACAAAGCCATTCAACTGTGATCAGCTGTGGTCATTTTGATGAGCTCAACATGAAAAGAGCTTTCCTGGAGCATTTCATTCCCTGGTAGTGCAACTGAAGTAAACAATCCACTATGGGTGGCAAGGCACTGTCAAAAGTTCTTCTGGATAAAGTTGTGGACAGACACAAAAAAAAAAAAAAAGGTCAAAGGCTTTAGCAATGCCTAGAAGCAGAGTGAAGTATATTATGAAGAAGTGGAAGGTATTTGGTACAACTCAGACCCTCCCTTGATCAGGACGTCACTTCAAACTGGATGAAAAAGCCAGGGGAAAACTGATCAGAGAGGCTACCAAGAGGCCTACAGCAACTCTGATGCAGTTGCAGGAATATATGACAAAGAGTGGTCATTGTGTGAATGTGACAATATCAAAAATTCTCCACAAATGTGGCTTGTATGCGAAGGTTGCAAGAATAAAGCCACTCCTCAAGAAAGTCCGCATGCAGTCATGACTGAGCTTTGCCAAAACGCACCTTGAAGATTCTGACGCCACATGGAAAAAAGTGTTCTGGTCAGATGAGACTAAAATTGAATTATTTGGCCTCAACACCAAATGATATGGTCTGGCGGAATTCCAATACAGCTTACCATCCAAATGCCACCATTCCTACAGTAAAGCATGGAGGTGGTAATATCCTGTTATGGGGGTGTTTCTCTGCAGCAGGGACTGGAGCACGTCAGGATAGAAGAAAAATGGATGGGGTAAAATACTATCAAATTCTTGAGGAAAATCTGCTGCCCTCTGCCAGAAAGTTGTCATTGGGAAGAAGGTTCATCTTCCAACATGACAATGACCCAAAGCGCACAGCAAAAATGAGCACACAGTGGTTGAAGGAGAAAAAGATGAATGTACTCGCATGGCCTAGTCAGAGTCCAGACTGAAATCCCACAAACGGTCACCAAATTTAACTGAACTTAAGCAGTTCTGCAAAGAAGCAAATATTACAAAGTCTAGATGTGCAAAGTTAGTAGAGACATATCCCAACAGACCAAAGGCTGTAATTTAAGCAAAAGATGTTTTAACAAAATATTGACACAAGAGGGTGATCCTTTTCCCAACTCAGTGATTCTGGATGGCTGAGCTGTGGAGGGGCAGGGACCGGCCAACTCAGCGGCTCACTGAGAGGCTGAGACTGCCATCAGTCCAAGCACCTGGCGGATTCAGACTTCGGAAGTCGGGATGACGTGGTGCCTGGACCGATTCCTATGACGCCAGCAGAGAGTGGACTTCCGACTGCTCTCTGCTGAAAACGGGTCACAGGAGTGCAAAACGAATTGCACTTTTGTGACCCTTAGGAGAAGCTCAGCCAAACGAGCCCAGGCTGGACTTCTCCTTTAATAATGTTTTTGTCCCCAACTAAGTAGACTGCCTCATTCTTACCCCTACCTTAAAGTGAGAGGGTTTCAAGAGCACTCATCAGATCTTCTTCCCTCAATTAAAATAAAAAGAGGGTTTTATTGCTGTCTGGCACAACAGACAATACATTTCACTTGTTACCCTGGTGACACCATAGCAAGGAAGAGGATATCTCCTGTTTGGAAAACACAGGCAGTAGAAAAAAAAAAACAGAATCTGATCTTTCCTGATGCCCAACAGTCAAAGCAAAACTAACAAATGCAATCACATCCAATGTTGAGGAGTCATAGATGCAGCTAGATTGTGAATTAATCTTCTAGTCAAGAAAATGTCATGTACTGGAACAATCACTGTGGTACACTCACCGGGATGCTCTAATTTCGTGTGTTTCTGGAGTGTTGAGGTGTTGGAGAAAACCTGTTCACAGGAACTACACTGCGCAGCAGAGAACTTGGAAGAACGATGATTCTGAGCAGCAAACAGGTCTGGATGATGTGTGCGATTGTGGTACCATAAGCCAGACAGTTGCTGTAGAAAAACCCAAGAGGATATAGTCCATTATAAAACAGAAGACTTGATATAATGCCCCAAGTATTCATCTTGTGCAGCAGGAAATACTGTTACCAAATTATCTAGAGGTTGAGCCTGTGAAACTACAGCCAAAGTGTTCCTTAGTTCCAGCAGCACAGACTGTGCTTTCCCGAGCCTTACCCACACACATTGAGCCTGATGAAAAAAACTGCTCAAATGATGGTCTCAGGAAGCATAGCAACCAATTAGATTTATATTTCAATGTTTTTATTCAAAGACAAAGTAGGAGCTTCCGAGTCCTCAGTAGTCCACCAATACATAGTGAATCCAAGGGCCCCATGTTTTGTTGAATATGGCTTGGTTATTTTCAAGGGTACACATGAGTTTATAGTTAATTACTTTTGAATGGGCTGAAATCACAATGCACTACAAAGTAGCGAATGCACTACTTTTTGAAACACACCGCAACCGGATTGCATGGTAGTTTTGTACCATGAGATGCAAAGCGAGCAAACGCGCTGCTTTTGCGACCTGTGTTTGAGGTGTCATCAACTTTGAACTGACACCCGCTGCAGATCACAAGGACAGCACGATTGGAATGTGGTGTGGGAAACTGCATGGAAACACGGGTTTCCCGCACTGCATTCTAAGGTCAATGGGCCCTTAAACTTGGCCAGTTGGTGTCTTAGAGTGCAGATTTGAACCTGACATACATAACCATTTGGACTGAAGTCATGCAGCACCCTTTTTTGGTCCCCACTAGAATTGGATGGCATGGGTGTTAACACCCATGTGAGCCGATTCATGTCCGAACTGACAGTTCGCACTTCGATATGTGCACCGATCTTGGGGTGTCATTAACTTGTATCGACACTCCCAAAGGTTCGCATAGGGCAGTGTGAACCACTGTGTGATTCAGGAGTGATGCCGGAACCTGCACTGGATTCGCAGGGTTCTCGCATCGCACCATCGTGAACCGTGCCTAATGCCGCGTACACATGAGCGGACTTTACGGCAGACTTTGACGGACTTTCCGAATGAACAGACTTGCCTACACACAATCCACCAAAGTCCGTCGAATTCATACGTGATGACGTACGACCGGACTAAAACAAGGAAGTTCATAGCCAGTAGCCAATAGCTGCCCTAGCGTGGCTTTTTGTCCGTCGAACTAGCATACAGACGGCGGACTTTTCGACCGGACTCGATTTTGACGGATTGATTTAAAACATGTTTCAAATCTAAATCCGTCCAACTTTTGAGAAAACAAAGTCCGCTGGAGCCCACACACGATCGAATTGTCTGAGGAAATCCCGTCCGCCGGGCAAAGTCTGCCGTAAAGTCCGCTCGTGTGAACGCGGCATTAGTCTCGTGTTTTTCTGTTTCAGTGCTCTGTTATCAGCATGATAACTTCTATTAACCAAGATAAAACCAGCCTAAAATTTGTGTGGAGTGAGGTTGCTATAAATAGATTAGCAGAGAGCTTGACTTGTCACAGCAAGGGGAGGTGTGTGCCATTCCTCCAATCAGCTGTCTTGGCTGTATGCCAGGAATCCACTACCAGTGCTGAACAGGAAGAGAAAATCTCTAACACAATGGGCATTATTTACGAAAGGCAAATCCACTTTGCACTACAAGTGCACTTGGAAGTGCAGTCGCTCTAAATCTAAGGGGTAGATCTGAAATGAGGGGAAGCTCTGCTGATTTTATCATCCAATCATGTGCAAGCTAAAATGCTGTTTTTTATTTTTCTTGCATGTCCCCCTCCGATCTACAGCGACTGCACTACCAAGTGCACTTTCATGTGCACTTGTAGTGCAAAGTGGATTTGCCTTTAGTAAATAACCCCCAATGTGCAATTTCTAAAGAATATCTAAAGATGAAGACAGCAGATATACATGTAAAACTTATGTAGGGAGATTTGTTTCATCCCTGTGTATCATCTGAGGCTGTTCACTTCACCGGGTATATGTGAGGGTTTACATTCACTTTAATGCATTCTATGCATTAAGATAAAAAATCCTTCTGTGTGCAGCAGCAGCTGCCCCAGCACCCCCTAATACTTACCTGAGCCCCCCCCTCTCTCTCTCTCCAGCGATGCCCATGAGTGTCTAAGCTGTCTGGGACACTCCTCTCCTGATTGGCTGAGGCACAGCCGCGCGTGCCATTGGCTCATGCAGCTGTCAAAGTCAGTTAGCCAAACAGGAGAGGGGGGGCTCTGTGTCTGAATGGACACAGGGAGCTGTGACTCATCTCAGGTGCCCCCATAGCAAGCTGCTTGATGTGGGGGCACTTGACAGGAGGAAGGGGCCAGGAGAGCCGAAAAGGGACCCGAGAAGAGGCGGGTCTGGACTGCTCTGTGCAAAACCACTGCACAGAGCAGGTAAGTATAACATTTTTTTTTTAAATAAAATAAACCATTACAATCACTTTAAACATGCTGACTAGGTTTTAGAGTGTGAAATCGTGACCACGTCTCACACACTGCATAGTATAAATCTGCTAAATCTATACCTAAGGGACAATATAACCTAGTTCTATAGGGAAAGTCAGATACTTACTATATATGACCATGCAACACAAGGAGCCCAATCTGACTGATAACATTAGTTGTAAGGAGCTACTTTAAAAAGGAATACAGTAATGGCTTCATATTTGTATTATAGTTTTAGGTCTTTATTATTATGGAGTTTGTTTTATCTGATTTGACAGGGTTTTTTTTTATTTATTTTTTTTAGACAGACATGAAATCTCAGATGGAGGAGCTCAGGACAGGGAAAAGAGAGGAGGAGTTATTCTTCTAAATGATTCACTTTTGTGCACATTTCTGCTACTGAGCTGTTAAGGAAACAAGCTTTTACAGCCAAGGAGCAAAGAAATTTCTGCAAAATGTGAAGCAAAAAAATAAAGTCCCAACCTCCTACAAAGGGCAATACAAAATATTAATATTTTATATTTACCTGACAAAAAAATTCCCCTTAAGGTAAAATGTTAAAGCTACACACCTGATATGCCTTATCACAGATATCACAGTTGTAAGGCTTCCCCCCAACATGGGTGACAATGTGACGTTCTAGTAGAGAGGGGGCGCTGAAAATCTTCTCACACGACGGACACGGGTGATATTCCTTGGAATGTACAACCTGTATGTGTTGTCTGTTCTCCTCTAAAGTTGGGAAACTCATTCTACACTTCTGACAGTCGTATGGATCTTCAATGTCTGGAGAAAAGAAAAAAAAAAAAAAATAAGAGATTCGTCAGTTGCTTTTGGAGATTTTGCATCACTTTTTGTCCTGGCGACATGCCATGTGAGGGGAAAAAAAAAATTCTCAACAGAGCCACAGAGTAGTTAAAAACGAACCCCTCGCCAAAACAAAGAAACGTTTTGGTTGAATTATCCATTTTTAAATAACATTTGAATGTCCACAGAGAAAACACGGCTATTGAAATCATATCACAGATTATTCATACAAAGGGCTGCAAATCCCTAATTATAGTGCATATCAGGCCAAAATTTTTTTTATTTTTTGTTTTGGATTGGGTGGGACATCAGGTTTTCACTGCTACCCATGGCTCTGATAAAGAGTTTTTTCTTTCAATTTCTGTCCCTGTTACTATAGTTTTACCAGATAGGAAGTGAGGGAAAATCTACAGAGACGGAGACACAAACAGAAATATAAATCTGCCAGGGGTTCTATCCTTCCCTTGCACTACTAAAGGAAAAGTGTTTTTTGTTTTGTTTTGTTTTGATCTGCCGATGTTAAAGTATTCCCCTCACTTCCTGTCTGGTAAAATGTTGTGGGTAGGAAGTGAGGGGGAATCTCTCAAACAGAGCCTGGAGAGTATTAAAAACCTGACAGGCATTCTAACCCATTCAAGAAACAGAGTTTTGGCTGAACATACAATTTAAAGTAGAAATAGGCAAAAGTTTTTTTTTTCATTTTTAATCGCGCAAGAGAGAGATAGAATACCAGTCGTGTTTTTTTTTTTTCTTTTTAAAATAACACACGTTATACTTACCTCCACTGTGCAGCTCGTTTTGCACAGAGTGGCCCCCCGGCAGCTCCTCCCCACATCAAATAACTCCATAGGAGAAGCGCTCTCCCGAGGGGAGTTACCTTGCGGGCGCGCTCCCGAGTTCAGCATTTGCGTCCACAGACACGAATACCGGACTCGGCCCTGCCCCCCTGCATCATTGGATTTGATTGACAGCAGCAGGAGCCAATGGCTGCGCTGTTATCAATCTATCCAATCAAGAGCCGGGACCCTGCGAGAGAGGGACAGCGCGTCATTGAAGAGATGAAGGGGCTCAGGTAAGTAAAACGGGGGGCGGCGACTGCCAGGTGTTTTTTATACCTTCATGCATAGGCTGCATGAAGGTGAAAAAACACAAGGGTTTACAGCCGCATTAAGAAAAGAATGGTTATTTTTGCTAACACACCATGCTGCTGTTCTCAACACTGTTTTGGAAGGTGTTGCCTTGTCACCCTGAAAAGTCATGTCCTCCAACATATAAGATTTCTACAGTCAGTAGATGTACCTATTAAAGCTCCCCCCAAGTATAAAAAAAAAACATCCAATAAAAAAAAACATCCAATAAAAAAAAAAACATCTGACAGACAAAAAGGCCCAGAAGATGTAGGATGAGAATGACCAAAGAAGAATACAGTCCATTCATGCAGCTAATGTATAAGCAGAGCTTACTATGGAATGTGCGCAGATGTATGGAAAGTCCATTGGCCTGGCTGAATCCTTTCCCACACTCTCGACAGACGTAAGGCTTGTCTCCTGTATGTGTTCTGACATGCCGCGTCAGCTCTATGGATTGTGCAAAGACGGCATCGCAGTACTGGCAAACGTACATCTTTCCTGCAATGAAAGAAAAGCTTTGACCACACATTAGGGAATGCAACAGTTGCTTGCTCCACTGAAAGTCAAAAAAGAACATCCATAGGTGATCGAGAAAAAACGATCACACAAACTGCAGGGTGACTCAGACAGGCCTAACTATTAAGGATGAGCTCCGGCGTGTTTGCACACCCCATGTGCAGAGCCCGCCAGGAAGTCGGCACTGCGCTAATCACAGGCAGTGAGACATTGTCCCGATGCGCGGCTGCAGAGATCGGGAAATTTCCCACTGCCTGTAATTAGCGCAGTGCTGACTTCCTGGCGGGCTCTGCACGTGGGCTGTGCGAACACGCCAGAGCTCATCCTTACTAATTATAAAGTGCCTGCAAAATAACTGCTCCATCCAAAAGATTGGAAAACAATTGGAGAGAAGAAAAAAAATAAAAACAAAAAAACAAACAAACAATGGCACATTCCTACATCACTCATGCGAAATGACAGATTGCGTCAGGTTTATGGTGATTTTGTTTCTTACTAAATAAAACTGCAGCAAACCACAAAATAAATGTTTTTGTAGAGAAACTGTCTAGAGCAGCTTTATAAACAGGATAAGCTGTAGGAATTGTATTAAAAAAAATAAATAAATATATATATATATATATATGCTATTCTATAATAAATCAAATGACTGATCCCACAGTACCTTCAGAATGCTTCTTTTTGGTGTGGTAGGAAAGGGCGGCAGCTTGTGTAAATGTCATATGGCAGTGCTTGCAAACAAAGGGACGTTCCCCTGTATGGAGACGCTGGTGGTTTTTCAGGGTGGAGTTTGCAGCAAACTTGGCACCGCACTCTTCGCAGGAGAATGGCTTCTCATCAAAATGCTCTGTCCGCTTATGGTACTGAAGGCCTAAGAGGGACAAAACACAGCATAAGAAAAACTGTGTTCGTAAGAACAATTTTCCTTCCAGGATACCCGTGTAAAATCTCTGTAAAACCATTGCAGATTTCTCCTAAAACCTCTAGGCTACATAATCCAAGAAAAATACTTTTAAAAATTTTATTTTTTATTCCTGACCATAATAAAACATAAATACAACTATTATACATTACGTTTAATGCCCAAATCTGGGCTATTTTTATTTTTGTAATGGTCCCAGAGCAAGTTTAGGATTAAGGGCCCATTTACACTAGAATGCAGTGCAGGAAAGCTGCGTTCCCGTGTGGCTTCCTTCCATAGTAGGGGAGGTTGAAAAAAGACACAAGTCCAACCTATGTGTGTAATTATATGTCAGTATTACATCATATATCCCTGTATGTTGCGGCTTATCTAATAGTTTTTTTTGAAACTATCGATGCTCCCCCCGCTGAGACCTCCGCCTGTGGAAGGGAATGCCACATCCTTGCCGCTCTTACAGTAAAGAACCCTCTACGTAGTTTAAGGTTAAACCTCTATTCTTCTAATTTTAACGAGTGGCCACGTGTCTTATTAAACTCCCTTCTGCGAAAAAGTTTTATCCCTATTGTGGGGTCACCAGTACGGTATATGTAAATTGAAATCAAATCCCCTCTCAAGTGTCTCTTCTCCAGAGAGAATAAGTTCAGTGCTCGCAAACTTTTCTTCATAACTAATATCCTTCAGACCCTTTATTAGCTTTGTTGCCCTTCTTTGTACTCGCTCCATTTCCAGTACATCCTTCCTGAGGACTGGTGCCCAGAACTGGACAGCATACTCCAGGTGCGGCCGGACCAGAGTCTTGTAGAGCGGGAGAATTATCATTTTATCTCTGGAGTTAATCCCCTTTTTTAATGCCAATATTCTGTTTGCTTTGTTAGCAACAGCTTGGCATTGCATGCCATTGCTGAGCCTATCATCTACTAGGACCTGATGGATGAGCAATCTCCTTGCCGCAAATGTCACAAGTAACAAGCATTCTCCTTTTGCCTTTGTTATTAGGCGAAATCAAGTAGCCATGCACTTCTCTGTGCTGTTCCAGCACCTATTACCACCTACTCGGCACATCACGATGTGCTTCGCAACATCCTAACCAAGAATTGGCATTTTTTAGCCGAACACCATACCCTAGCCAAGTATATACGGTCTACTCCGGAATTAGTATTCCGCAGGGCTCGTTCCCTGCGGGATCAACTAACCTCCAGTCATTACGTCCATACTAGGCTCCCCAAGACAGAACCTAGTGGGACGTTTAGGTGTGGGGATTGTCCCCGCTGCCCCTGGGTTCGAGAGGGCAGGCACTTCATTCTACCAAATGGAGAGCTCTTAGTATCACGGACCTTTGCCAACTGTGATACAAAAGGAGTGATCTATCTGATGATCTGCTCATGCCAAGCCTTTTACGTAGGCAAAACTATCCGCGAGTTTAAAAAGAGAATTGGCGACCACCTCTACCACTCTGAAAATGGCAAACTGACCACAATTGGTAGACACATTGGCCTATACCATAAATTCGACAACTCGGTCGTCCAATTCCTGGTCCTTGAGGTGGTTCGACCCGACCCCAGGGGTGGCGATTGGGACCGTTTGGTCCTGCAAAGGGAGGCCCTGTGGATTGAGCGACTTAATGCCGCTCATCCCCCTGGCCTCAATGAGATGGTATCCTACAAACCCTTCTTGTGACAATCTTGGCCCCCCCCCCCCCTACATACCCTCCCTGTTTTACCCTCCCCTTCCTCCCTCCTTCCCCTCCCTTTCCTTCCCCCCCCCCTTTTTTCCTTCCCTCCTTTTTCCCCTCTCTTTTCTACTCCTTCTCTTCCCCAGTCTTGTCTTTCCCCCCTTTCTCCCCTCCCTCTACCCACCTTTCCTCCTCCCTCCTCCCCGCTCCCCTCCCCCCCCCCTTTATTTTCCCCCTCCTTTCCCAATTTTTCCCTCCTCTCCTTACTTCCCTTTTCCCTCCCCTCTCTCTCCCCCCTTCCCCTCCTTTTCTTCCCCCTCCCCCCTCTTTCACCAAAACCCCCCCTTTCCTTCCTTACGATGATAGTGGCTACTGGAGATTTCTTTTCAACATGCATGGGGTTCCATCATTCTGTTCGTTCTGACGTTTGACGGACCCATTAACTATGTGGGGAACCATTGACAGCCCCCAGGTAATAAAACCTGAGACTTTATATTTTTCTCTATTGCACACCTGTTTGAGAATCATCATTTGTAAAATTTCTGTATTTAAATATATTATTTATTGCTGTGAAAGGACAGGCTCTCCCCCCCCCCCCCCCTCATTTTCAGCATCAGTGCTCAGCAGGGATCTGGTTCTCTCTCCCCGCGGCGGACATGTGTTTGCCCTGGCAGCCCTTACCAGACTGCTTGTGTCCGTTTGTCAGGGATTTCTATGCCTATTGACATCGGCGTGCGCTTGCGCAGTAGCACTAATTCGTGCACCTGCGCAGTGCGGGCAAACAGACCCGGGACGTCAGGCCGCCTTCGGCGTGCTCTGACTTCCGGGTTGGGGAGCCCTTATAGCGGCCATTCTTGGACCGCTGTATGGGCTGACGGACGCAGCCACTAAGCCTCGCAAGTGGACCGGTTCCCCCAGGTCAGTCCTTTCTCTCCCCCCTCCCTTCCCCCCCCCCCTTTACACTGTATGTTTCTCACCTCCTCCTTCTTTCAATGCCGTTCTGCACCTCTGTGAGTTGCAGAGGCATGCCTGTATTGGCTCCGGGTGACTTTTCCTTGTTCACTGTGCAACCCGCACAGCGGTGGTTTTTTCCCCTCACTTAGTTTCTTCAACCATCTCTTCACATGTACACATCTTACCCCAGTCTCCCTGTCCTGCTTCGGTGTGGCCGGCAGTTTTGCTTTTTTGTTTCCCTTTCTGGTCTGTGGGGATATGGTGCATTCTCATCAGCCATCCGTTCTGACCATTACCTATATTTTCCCCCCCTTTTTATCTAGAGCTGATGGGCTTATCTGTATCGTGACCAGCAGCATTATAACGTTGAATTCTCATAACGTGAGCATTAAACATATTTTCATGTCACTTTTTCATTGCTGCCTATCGACTTTTGATAACATCCATAGCTTATGCGTATCAAGGTGGCTTATTTAACATCGGTAAGTGTTAGCCGTGTGCTATATATTAGCCTGCATAAATAGCTTACTTACACATTACATATACCTAATCTGGTGCCCCGCGGTGGTGTTTTTCCCTCCCTCCCCCCCCTTCTTTTTCCTCACCCCCTTCCTCCCCACCTCCTTTCCTACCCGCTCCCCTTTCCTTTCCCCCCTTTCACTCCTTCTCCTGCTCCCCCGGTCCTTCCCTCCCCCCCTTTTTCCCTTCCCCCTCCTGTCCTCCCCTCCCCCCCTCCTTCCCTTTCTCCCCTTTCTCCCTCCTCTCCCTCCTCTCCCCCCCCCCTCCTTCCTGTCCCGCTCGGTTCCCCACCCTCTCCCCTTTTCCTACCCCTTCCCTTTCAACCTTCCCCCATCTTCACCACGCAACTTACGGTCTAATCATCACAACATCAACATAATTATTATCATTTTATCATCATTTCTCACCACTAGAGTCCGTTCATAGATCCCCCATGTTCGCCGCGGGGGGATTTTGTGTTGGGTCCCGCTGTCCCACTGCTTCCGTTCGAGCGGGTGAGCCTGTCCTTAATGCTACTATATATGTATTTCAGCTTTTGACTACAACTGTGACTTACTATGTTGCTGCTTTATTCTATATATGTAAATCTCTATATATGTATTCAGCTAAATCACTTTAAAATTACTTTATAGAATTCTCCTGAAGAAGCGGCTCCTGCCGCGAAACCGGTCGAGACAAAAATTCCACACACATGCTCTGTATAATTTGCGGGTTATCCTCGCTGTATGTAGTGTGATATCTGTTTTTATGACTATATGTTGTATTGTATTTTGATATGTTTAATCATTAAATTTATACTTATACTTTTTAGAATGTGGTAACTGCAATATTTTATTAAGTACCGCAATAGTCCCAAATTTCAAATCATGGGGGAGCAGGTGTGAACAGGCACGAGCAGCATTGCCGTCGCGTCTCCACCCTCATACCCTTCACATTTAGACAACCCCGGGATGATGGTACCTATACCATAGTTTATTGTTTGATAAACCAAGGCCTTACTACTCTTCCTGAGGACAATAGTAATGATTACAGGAAGCTGCCTGCATCATTAAAGGACCTCCCTGGAAGAGCCTCAGTAATCACATGACCAAACCTCTAAAACCGGTAAGTCTAGGAATAAAACAAAACATCATCACTGCAGGGGGGTATTCCACAAGGGTGGGGCTTTAAACGAGTGGTGGGAGAACCTTAAGGTCGCCAAGCTGTCCTTAAAACAGACCTTCAATTATTTTTTCAACTTTCCATCTATTAAATATTCTGCCCTTGTTGTTTTAACTTTGGATAGAAAAACATTTTTTTTTTTCTGCCAGTAAATACCAAGGTATTTACTGGCAGAAAAAAAAATCAAGTTAGACTTACCGGTAACTTGTTTTCCAGGAGTCTTTCAGGACAGCACCTTGAGAGAGCGTGGCTCCACCCACTTGACAGGAAACACACCTCCACCAAACTTTAAAAGGAGGCTCCTTCCCACTTATCATCAGTAGTAGTAGAGAACCTCCGGCCCAAGCTGGAACACATAATCAGAATATGGTTAGTCACAGCATAGTAATTTAATACAATAAGGGCGGGTTGCTGCTGTCCTGAAAGACTCCTGGAAAACAAGTTACCGGTAAGTCTAACTTGATTTTTCCCTTAACGTCTTTCAGGACAGCACCTTGAGAGGATAACAGAGACTTACCCACTTAGGGAGGGACCACAGCCTGCAAGACCTTTCTGCCAAAAGCCTGTTCACTGGCTGACAGAAGATCCAGCCTGTAATGACGGACAAACGTAAGGTAACTTGACCACGTAGCCGCCCTACAAATCTGATCTGGGGTGGCACCAGCCATTTCTGCCCATGTAGTGGCCTGAGCCCTGGTAGAATGTGCTTTAATTCCCAGCGGGGGAGAGAGCCCTGACTGAGAGTAGGCTGCTAGAATAGCTGATTTAAGCCATCTAGCTATAGACCCCTTAGAAGCTTGTTGGCCCTTCTTTTTACCCGAAAAAAGTATAAATAGAGAATCCGAGGATCTAAAGTTACTTGTTACCTCCAGATACTGTAATAAGGTCCTTCTTACATCCAAATTGTGGAATTTGCCTTCTTTTTCCCCCGAAGGGTTAGAGCAAAAGGTTGGCAGGATGATCTCCTGCGACCTATTGTGTGCTGACGCTACCTTTGGCAAAAAACCCGGATCGGTTTTAAGTACAATCCTATCTGTGTAGATAGTTAAAAAGGGTCTCTTAACAGATAGGGCGTGCAGCTCACCAATTCTCCTTGCTGACGTTATTGCAACTAAGAACAAGGTCTTAAGAGTAAGATTCCTTAGAGAGATTCCTTGTAGTGGTTCAAAAGGTTCCTTTGTAAGGGCTTGCAGGACCACTGATAGATCCCAATTGGGAAAGTGCTTAGCCGGAGCTGGTCTAGATCTGGTAAGTGCCTTGAAAAATCTTATAACCAAGGGCTCAGAAGAGATTGGTCTTTCTAGAAATACTCCCAAAGCAGCTACTTGAACTTTAAGGGTGCTGACTGACAATCCCTTGTCTGCCCCCTCTTGAAGAAATTCCAAAATTGACACTAAATTTTTTACTTTTCTCTTAGTCAAATGACAAAAAGAGTTGAAGAACTTCCAATATTTAGCATAGATTTTTCTGGTCACTATCTTCCTACTGGAAAGTAAGGTAGTTACCAAGGGTTGTGACAGACCTTTGTTTCTTAACAACTGCTCCTCAGAAACCAGGCCGTGAGGCTTAGACTGGCCACTCCCGGATGCTGTATTGGACCCTGTAGGAGCAGGTCCTGCCGGAGAGGCAGCCGCCAAAATGGTTTGACTGCCATCTGTAGAATGGTGGAAAACCATGCCCTCTTTGGCCAAAATGGAGTAATTAGGATTACTGCCACCTTCTCCCTCTGTATCTTCCTTAACACCAACGGGATAAGTTGGAAAGGAGGAAATGCGTAACCCAGATGGAAGATCCAGGGCTGGATTAACGCATCTGTCCCCTGGGCCTTGTCGTTTCTGTGAATAGAGAAAAATACTGGGAGTTGTGTATTTTCCTGTGACGCAAATAGGTCTATTTGCGGTTGACCCCAGGCCCTGGTAATCATTGCAAAGATTTCCGGATTCAGGCTCCATTCTGACTCCTGAATCCGCCTTCTGCTTAGATAATCTGCCACTACATTTAAGGTGCCTTTGAGGTGGACTGCTGATAAGGACCGAACATGCTTTTCTGCCCAAACCAGGATCTTTGAAGCTAGCAACTGAAGTGTTTTGCTTCTTGTACCCCCCTGTTTGTTTAGGTAGGCTATGGTAGTGGCGTTGTCTGAGAGGACCCGGACATGAGAATCTTGAAGGATAGGAGAGAAGGCATCTAAAGCTAAGGCGACTGCCTTTAGTTCCCTCCAATTTGAGGACCTCTTTGCCTCTGTCCGAGACCACATTCCTTGCGCGAAGTCTTGGTCTAAGTGAGCTCCCCAACCCCATACACTGGCATCTGTCGTTACCACTTTTTCTATTGGAAATGACCAGAGCAGGCCTTCTGACAGATTCTCCTGTCTTCTCCACCACCAAAGTGATCTCTTGACTTTGGTGGGTATCTTTACTTTTGCTTCCAGAGATTCTGACCTGTGATTCCATATTCTCAGGAGAAAGCTCTGGAGAGGCCTGAAATGTAACCTTGCCCATTGAATGGCTGGTATGGTTGCGGTTAGGGTTCCTAGGGATGACATCACTTGTCGGACTGATAATTGCTGGCTTGCCTGCAAGGACGCTACCACCTTCTGGACTTTCCCCTTCTTCTCTTCTGGGAGAAAAATCTTTTGTTCCCTTGAACAGATCTGATACCCCAGGAATAGTATTTTCTGGGCTGGAACGAAATTTGACTTCTGCATATTTATGATCCAACCCAGGGTTTCTAGATGACCTCGGGTCTTTCCGAGGTTGTCTAGCAGTCTTTCCCTGGAGGGGGCAAAAAGGAGTAGGTCGTCCAAGTACGGAATTACCGCAATCCCCTGCATGCGAAGAGGTGCAAGCGCTTCTGCCATTATTTTTGTGAATATTCGTGGGGCAGAAGACAGGCCAAAGGGGAGGGCCCTGAATTGCAAGTGCAGAACCTCTTTTCCCAAATTTATCGCCAATCTTAGGAATCTTTGGGACTGCGGGGCTATAGGGATATGCAGATAGGCATCTCGAAGGTCTATTGATACCATAAAGCATTCCCTCGTCAATAGATTCTTGACCGTGAAGATGGAGTCCATACGAAACCTTTTGTATTGGACTGATCTGTTCAGCGGTTTCAGGTTTAGGATTAACCGAAAATCTCCGGATGGTTTCTTTATCAGGAATATACGGGAATAAAATCCCTGATAAAGCTCCCCCTGTGGGACGTAAGTCATAACCCCCTGATCTATCAGATCCTTTAATAGGCTCTTCATTGCCAGGGATTTTGTTACATCTCTTGGAAGATTTGTCACCAAGTACCTTTCTAGGGGGAGATCTGAAAATTCTATATTGTAACCCTGGGCTAGCATATTCAGAATGTACTGGTTTTCTGTTATGCTTGCCCAATAGGGGAGAAAGTCTTGTAGTCTTCCCCCTACCTGTAACCGACTGTCATTGCGTCTTGCTGGCTGACGCAGGAGGATGGAAAAGGACATTTCTTCTGCCCTTACCCCTCTGCCCTGACCAGCTTTTCGTTTTCTCTTGAGACTTGTTCTGTTCCTGAGCCCTTTGAGGACGAAAAAACCGTTTGACTGGTTGTTTCTTCTTCTTGACAGGAAAAGATTTCTTTTTATCTGCAGTCCTGTCCAGAACTGAATCCAAATCAGGGCCGAACAGTAAGTCTCCTAGAAAAGGGACCCCGCATAATTTGTTTTTAGATGCTGTGTCCCCTTGCCAAGTCTTTAGCCATAAAGCCCGTCTAACCGAATTAGCAAGGGCTGCCGCCTTAGCTGTCATCCTGATAGACTCTGCTGAGGCATCAGAGACATAGGCTACGGCTGCTGAGAGGGTAGAAAAGGAGTCAAGGATTTCTTGCTTAGGGGAATCTGCTATTATATGAGCTTTAAGCTGATTTACCCAATACTCCAAGTTCCTGGAGATGCAAGTAGTTGCCATTGCTGGCTTAAGGTTGCCCATAATGGATTGCCAAGTCCGCTTGAGCTGTTGATCCATTTTTTTATCCATGGGGTCTTTTAAGATCCCCATGTCCTCAAATGCTAGATCAGTAGATCTTGACACCTGAGAAAAGGCTGCATCAAGTTTTGGAACCTTATTCCAAAGAGCTGCTGGGTCTTCATCAAAAGGGAACCTTCTCTTATGAGCCCTAGAGAAAAATGGTTTCCTATCAGGGTCAGCCCATTCTTTTCTGATTGTTTCAGAAATCACTGCATGGACTGGAAAGGTACGGGACTTAGACTCACTAAGCCCTGCATACATCTTGTCATGTAAAGACATCTCCTTATGCTCTTCCTCAAGGCCTAGAGTAGCATAAATAGCCTTTAAAAGGCCATCCATCTGATCCAAAGACAATTTATACTTGGAAGACATATTTTCCAGCTCATCACTATCCTCATTCGATTCATTAGAATGGGATGGGGAAAGCCCTTCCCGGTTCAGAGGACCCATTTCCGCCTCTACTGCCGGGACTAACAGTGAGCCTTGAGAGGACTGTGAGGTAGTGGGCTGACTTGCAGATGGATAGGTGAGTGAGGATCTGAAGGATTGAATGGTAGCATCCAATTCCTTTTTGGCAGATGCGATTAGATCACTGCATGCGGAAGTGGTTTCTTCCCTCACCAAGGAGTCAATACATGCTTGACATAAAGCCTTTTTCCAGCCTTCATTTAACTTAATTTTGCATGAAGGACATTTCTTTCTAATCCCAGGGTCAGAGCTCTTGGCCTGCCATGATAAGGGAAAAAAGAGAGAGAAAAAAGACAAACCATCTTTTAGAGTCAGCCTGATTACTCAAGGTTGCTCACCACAGGTGCACAGTGAGAAAAGCTATCAGACTCATGTGCCCTGACAGGCCCCTCCGCCACCAGGGGGAAAAAATACCCTCAAACTTCACTAACATTTAGAGAGAAGAGGGCTAGAGAGAGACCCCACAGTAAAGCTGAGCAGAAACTACAGTCTGCTCCTTACCTGGGCCTTGCTGGTGCCTGTGCCTGTTCCACTCGCTGCGGTTCCTGAATCCATGCTGAGGCAGCAGCGTGATGCCTGTGGCGAAAACGCCGGTTCCGGACTCCAATAGCACCTGTGCGCCGGACCGGAACCGGCAATAAATAGGCACCAGACCTATTCCTCCCTCCTCCCCCTGCGCTTCCGGCGGAAATGACGCCTGGCGCCTGCTCCATGGATGCCGCCCCACTTCCGGATACCTCACATCCGGCGGATGCAGTCCTCTGACTGCCCTTCCCAAGATGGCGGCGGCGTCAGGGAAAAAACATGTGCAGGCAAGAAAAAAACGAACAGAAATGCCTGACATGCCTGACGCCCCTGCCTGGGAGCAGCAATACCCGGAGCAGTCCTGGCTCTCCCCGAGCACTGACGAGGGAGAAGGAGCCCATCCACCCGGCACCCGTAAGCCTGTGGAAAATGGGAGGAATCGGCTCTCCTGAGGTAGGTAAAAATAGTGGAGTAGGGAGCCTGTTCTCTCAGGACAGAACCTTGAGAGCTCCAAACCCCCACATGTGTTCCCGCCGGAGGAAACACATAAACTGATGATAAGTGGGAAGGAGCCTCCTTTTAAAGTTTGGTGGAGGTGTGTTTCCTGTCAAGTGGGTGGAGCCACGCTCTCTCAAGGTGCTGTCCTGAAAGACGTTAAGGGAAATGTTTTTTACGGCCCACTTCCTGTTTCTTGTCTGGTAAAATCCTAGGCTTAGGCTCTCTCTCACTCTCCTGAGAGTTTGCCAGGAAGAAAGAGGGGCTGAGTTATAGGAGGGCAAATGAGAGCTGCAGAGCTGGAGGTGTGCCTGTGTAAATCCAGGAAGTGAACAGGCAGCAGTTTCAGCTGCCCACAGTTAAAATGGATGCAGCCAGACTTAGTGGGGGGAGATTTCTCCAGCATATTTGGCAAGTACAGAATCACAGTATATATAAAATAATGTACAAAGTGGTTGGAGGGAAGCATCAGAATGGCAAAGATGTTTTTATTACAAATTGCGTGAGCAGACTGCAGTTCCTCTTAAAAGCGGAGTGCCACTCGTTTGTAAGTTTATTAAAAGTCAGCGGCTACAAAAAGTGTAGCTGCAGACTTTTAATAATCAGACACTCACCTCAACCTCTCCCCCTTCTCTTCGCGGCGCCGTCATTGCAAGTGTGGGCACCCAGCTGTGACAGCTTGAGGCTTCACAGCCGGGTGCTCACTGTGAAAGTTATGCTCTCTTACTGGCCAGGCAATCTTCTGGGACCTGTGACGTGTCCCAGAAGATTGCAGAGAGGCAGGGGCCGCCTAGGGGGGAGATGAGTCGCTGCATAGGAGGCGAGACGATGGAAGCAGGACATGGGACAGGAAGTACCTGTCAAAACCAAGTACCCACTCCCCCTCCCAAAAAAAAAATTACATGCCAACTGCGTCATGTAAGGGGGCGAGGAGTGCTTAAAGCGGAAGTTCCACTTTTGGGTGAAACTCCGCTTTAAGTCAGTTAGCTGGCTAAAGTAAAACTCAAAGGCAAAGCTAATTTGAAAACAAAAAATATCATGTATTACCTGATGGATGAGCAAACTCCTTGCCGCAAATGTCACAAGTAACAAGCATTCTCCTTTTGCCTTTGTTATTACGCGAAATCAAGTAGCCATGCACTTCTTCTCTGTGCTGTTCCAGCTCTTTTTTGGAGGCCTGTACCACATTGCAGTCCTTGCACTGTAAAGGATTCCTTTTGGCCATTCTGCAGCGCTTCATATGAACCTCCAGGCGACAGCGGAAGAGAAAGATCTTATCACAGGATTTACAGATAAAGTTTTTCTTTGAACCTTTTTCTTGCCCAAGTTCCGCTCTCTCTTTTTCTGAATCCATCTCTTCGTTTTCGTCATCCTTAGCTTCCTCCTCCTCTTCGTTCCTGTCCCCAATCTCTTCAACAGCATCCATGTGACAGTCATTGCTGACGTTCCACTTCTCATCACTTTGGAAGTTGCATTTACCTTCCACCAGCAGCCCTAAAGATAAAAATAGTTTACTTCTTGAATAAAAAGAAGAGCCTTGTTTTAGGTTAAAAGAAAAAAACTGAGCAAAACGAAAAAACAGGAATATGCATTTCCTCAATCTCCCCTTCCACTGACTGTAACACTGTAAAGGATAGGTTACTGTATGTTGCACTAGTATAGTCGGCTGATTATATATATATATATATATATATATATATATATATATATATATATAATCGTAAAGTTCTCAAATGTAAAACTCCAGGGTGATTTCTCTCCAGACAGACTCTGTGCAGCACCTCTATGAGACTGAAAAATCTCTAATACAAGTTAAAATAGCAGAGGGTGCTATCTGAGTGTAAGTGATGCAAATGTATTTATAAAAACAGAAAATTGGCAACTCGCGTATAGCCAGTAAAGGTTCGCTTATCAAAGTTAGACTTGGGTGGTGTAGATAGTATCCAAATCAGGTGTGTCCTGTCCTCAAAAGACCCAAATTGGCAGCGACTTGTTGGTAAAATCCAGATGCTGGTGGAATCAAAAAGTGACTGGTTAGGTCAGTGGATTGCACTGCAGACCCGAAGTGATGTCACTACCTGAAACACTTCATGTTTCAAAGATGTATCAACCCGATGTGTATAGTCTATTGAGCTGCAGACCTGGCCCTTTTGATACACTTCCTGATTCCATCAGCATCTGCATTTTATCAACAAATCGCTGCCAATTTTGGACAGGATACACCTGATGTGGATACTATCTACACCACCCAAGTCTGACTTTGATAAACAAACCTTTACTGGCTATATGCAAGTTGCCAATTTGTTGTTTTTATAAATAAATGCACCTCCCTACTTGGTACACTCAGATTGCACCCTGTGCTATTTTTATTTGTAACACTGCAAAGCTGGCCATACATGGTTCAGTTTTGGATCAGTCAGTGGGCTTAAAAAATAAATAAGCAAAAAACAAACTGAACAGATTCCCCCATCCACACATTCAAGGTGGATGGAGGAATCCTCTCTGCTGCGCTATTGTATTCTGACAGCAGGGAGATACCTCGCTGTCAGAAGACATAGATCAGCGCTGCAGCCATTGCATCAATGGATTGACTTCTGTTCAACTGCAGCGCCCACACATGGATGAAAATTTAGCCGATCCCTGCTGAACTGGCAGACATTCGATCCATCTATGGTCACTTTAACTTTGAAGCAAGTCACAAGTTGAGAGGATGCAGTATGTGCTGATATGTGTCAGATATATGAGCTGATATGTGTCAGATATTTGTGAACAGTGGCTGCTGCCCAGTCTCCAAGTTTTTAATGGTTGTAAACTCTGAGCCAGCATCTCAGTCCAGGAAGTAAATAGTGACTCGGGATCATGCCTGAACAAGGAAGGTGCCATCCTCCTCAACAGAAATGTCATTTTCACATTTACAAACTACTTATCAGGCATGCACTGAAAGCCCAACTCTGGGCACTATAAGCTTACTAGAATTAAATAGGTTGCTTGGTTTCCTCTAAAACTACCTGCGAAAATAAACACTGCTTTCTACACCCTGCAAATGTTCTCATTTGCATGGAGGTGGAAATACAGCTGCCTACTGTACTTCCTGGTCCCTCCTGCCATAAGCGCTACCCCGCAACTATGGTTGCATCTCTGCCTACCTCTTCTTCAATTTGTAAATGTCCAGGAGCTGTACTTCCACCCAAGAACAATTGCAGGGTGAGGAAATGTGTACAAAACGGCAGGTTGCTTTAGAGGAAATAGAGTGTTGAACTAGTATAAAACCAGTAAGAAGCTCATTGTGCTCAGGGGTGAGCTTTACCAAGTATAAACTGCACTGATTCTAGGTTAACTTTAGGTGCATGGTGCATTTCCTGGTTTCTAATTTAGCAAGACAAAGATTGAAAATAAACAATAACAAAGAATCTAAATGTATTTTTCACGAACGGACCTCAGTAACCTGAGAACAAATAAATTCCTTTTGGTTTTTAAATTAAATCTTTGATCATTACTCTTTGCAAATCATTTTATGAATGCAGACCGGCTTCAGTCAGCCAAGAATACATAAGTTGAATTTTTTTTTTTTTTAACTTGCAAGGCAAAGTTATAATCTGAAACTTGCCTTAGAATGAAGCCCTTCCAGTGGCGAGCTGTCACCGCTGACAGGACTCCCATCTTCACCCGTGTTCCTTCCGGGTTCACGGACTTCGGCTGCGTCACTGGGTGGAGCTGCGATGGTGTCACTCCCACACATACGCGAGGTACCCGCCGGTTACGGCACAGGACTTTGAAGGAACAGCCACCTGGGCCGTTCCTTCAGAGTGCTTGTGCCAGTGACGTCACCTGCTGCATGTACAGTAAATATCTCCTAAACTATGCATGTTTCGGAGATATTTACAGTATCTATAGGTAAGCCTTATTATAGGCTTACCTATAGGTAAAATTCATGTATGGAAGTTTATTCCCACTTTAAAAGCAGAATTAAACCCACCGATTTAAAGGTTTTGCCAAAACAGTTACATTCAAGGCATTCTGTAAACGAAATCTGTCACAACTACTTGTGCTCTTAATCAACCTGTCAAGCCATCACATAGCTGATCACATGTGAAGTACCATAGCAACTGCAGATTAAACAGAGGCTAAGATGGCAGCTTCCTTGGCTGTCAAGGATAAAGGGTTTTAGTTTTCAGCTTTAACATTTGCCAAAACATGACCGACTCAGTCTGCACTGGCTACTATTGCATATGGTAAAAGACGAAGTGGCAGTCTGGTCTCACCACATTTACTACACCAATACTGATAGCGGGGGCGCAGCTGTGCACAGTAGCCAATTAACTTTCTAACTTCAGGTTGTTCAATTAAGCTTTGACAATAAAACCTGGAAGCTGATTGGTTTCTATGCAGAGCTGCACCAGATTTTGCACTCTCCAATTTTAGTAAATCAATCCCACTGTGTGGAATTGGCTGTGGACCCAATGCAGATTTACCATAATATACAGACAGCTGAAATCCCCTCACCATGTTCCTCCAGATCTTTGAACACAGGATTTAAGTCAGAGGCAAGGTCTTTGGCAGAACACAGCAAATGGCAGAATTTCATGACAGGGATGTGGTGCAGTGCAGAACTCAGAACCATGCTTAAAGACAAATCTCCATCTTCTGTCTGGTCCGGGATGCTTAACAGCTGTAAAAATTAAAAAAACAAAAACATAGTGGCTATTAGAATGCTGGGGTTGACAAGTGAATACATGCCCATAAAAATATTGACTGTCACAGTCCAGTCCTGTTTTTGACAGGTCTCTTCCCAACGATAAAGGTAAACAGGACAAATAGAAAATGGGAAATCTCCTTAAAGTGGTTGTTAAGCCACATCTATATACTATCCGCGCTGTCTCCTAATGCTGTGTGCCCGTGTGTGTCATTTATTAAAAAAAAAAAAAAAAATGCAGTATATATAGGGGAGGTTAGAAACTGGCAGGATCAGCCAGGTATTTCAGGGGGCCAAATTACACAGCACAGGCACTGTGTCATATAACATGCTTTAAAGGGGACTGACTGGGAGTACAGAGAGATCGCTGCTCCTGATCACTAGGAACAGCTCATCTCTCTCTTCCCCCCCTATTAGGCAGATCCCCGCTCTGCCTCTCTTCACAGCAATCGCGGGTGGCTGGCGGTGGTCCACAGCAACCATGGGTGGCTGGCGGTGGTCCGCTGGACCCGCAGGCGAGCTCCGGTGGCGCGTGCCCACAGTACCACATGCACAGACTGATGTACAGGTACATCAGTTTGCGCAGCTGAGCCACCTTGCTGCAGTATATATGTGGAAGGCGGTCGGCAAGTGGTTAAACGTGGCTTCACCTCCCTCTTAGTCTAAGACACAGGCTGGAGGGGCGTGAAACCGCTTGTGACTGGCAGAAATCCACCCACACCATGTTATTGCTAAAAAATAATAAAGATTTGATTTCAAATATATATTTGTGTACAAATTTAAAACAGTTTATTTATATGAATTATTTATTTTACTCTGAATCCCAAAGGCTGTTTTTTATTTTATTTTGTGACCAGCAGCAGAGTACTAGAAGCTCCTCCTGCTTAGGTTTCCCTGCAGACAGGCTGGGATAGAGCTGGGTTATGTTACAGCTGTATATCAATTAGGAAAAAGGTACTTTTTTTTTATTTTTTAAAATTACAGTGCCATCATCCACATACAGAAATAGAAGGGACATTGTAAATTAAAAAGTGTGTATGTTTAGTATCACTTTAAGGTTAAAAACCTTCTGCAAGCAGCTTCCCAGCCCCTCCTCATACTTACCTAAGCTTGATCTCGATCCAGTGATGTGCACAAGAGCCAAGGCTCTCTGCTCTCTCTCCACTGGCTCAGACATAGCAGCATGACCATTGGCCAGTGGAGGAGGAAGCGGGTGGGCAAGGTTGAGCCACACTCTGTGTGTCTTATAGACACACAGAGCCAGCTCGGGAGCAAGCACGCATGAGTGCACCCCATAGCAAGCAGTTTGCTTTGGGAGCACTCAGCAGGGGGGAGGAGCATTGAGCGCCGTTGGGGGACCCAAGAAGAGGAGGATCGGGGCTGCTCTGTGCAAAACCATTACACAAAGCAGGCAAGTATGACATGTTTTTTCAAACCATTTCATTAAAAGGGTTTTACCCAGCAAAGGTTTAGAAAACTGCTTCAAATGGTTGTAACACATTGTAACATTATCAGAAAACAATTCAGAGGATTTATAAAAACTGAAGCAAAAGGAGAGCAACTGACCACACAAATCAATCAGGTGGAATCTTCGAATAAAAAACACAAGAAGTCTCCATTTTTGCAACAGTTTTCTGTGCTCCAGCTGTTACAAATAGGCCTCATAAATGCTTTAAATGATAAACATATACCTCTTTCACTAGGTCACTCAAGGCTTCATCTTCAGATGCCATTGAACCCAGGTGCTCACACTGTCGAAATGCTTGTGCAATTAATGAGCTGTGGTGAATCAAAATTTCAGCGACCTCACTTTCTCTATTCAATACTGCCATTAAAAAAAAAACAAAAAACAAAAAAAAAACAGGTGAAGCATAGAAAATGTAGCAGAAAGAGTAAACAAAACTTCTGACTTTACTAGCTTCTATATATCGGTAGTGCATCTAAAGCAGGGAACAGCATTTTCTGCAGTGCAGTGGCCTGAGGGGAAGTATATAACTCAAGGGCTGCTGCCTTCTATTATACTTAAATTTGTGAAAATTGCATGTTTGAACTGAAGTCCACTGTTTGTCATATATTGTTGTAGAGTTATTTTGTCTGTGATTCTACTGGAGAGATGTTCCCTCACATCTAGAGCTGAACGATTCTGGGAAAAATGAGAATCACGATTTTTTTGCTTAGAATATAGATCACGATTCTCGTGGCGTAACATTTTTCACATTAAACAAAAAACAAAACAAAAAAATTGAGTTAACTTTACTGTTACGTTTTTTTAATTAAAGTGTATTTTTTTTCCAAAAAAGTTGCATTTGAAAGACCGCTGCGCAAATAGCGTCCTGGTGCCTGGGCTACACTGCAGCACAGGTCTTGTCTGGATTCTGTCTCCCCATGTGGCCCCCCCCCCCCCCTCCTGCGGGTGCGCAAACTAAGAGGTCAGGCTGGCCAGTAATTGAGGCTGCAGCTTTGCAGCCTACTGAAGCAGAATACAGTGCTCGCTATCTTGACTGTGGGCATTGCCCTTTCCAAGGCTTACATATGCCAGGGAACCGGTGCCCTCCTCTAGTGGGCGGTGCTGTGACAAGCAGCCACTAACGGCACAGAGGGCTTCCCTTGCCAGTTTTTACATTCTCTTCTGTTTCTTCCTGTCCTGCCACGGCCACACAGCCCAAGGTGGCATGAGAATATCCCAGTCACTGGATTTCCCATTGCCTCCACCTTGCTGCACCATCTTTCCCTAGTTTGCTGCTGCCTAACACATGCATATGGTGGTCAGGTGATGGACAGCCTGATGGTGCCTTTCTGCCTTGGGCCCGTGTGCTACTGGGGATGGTCCACATGCCTTCCGCTGCGTAAAGCACCCTCACGCGTGCCCCTGCTAGGTATTTTGGGCTACGCTTTCCCATCTGCGGGCCCAGGACTGGCATAGCGGGAGCTGCAGGGTAGAGGGGAGGGAGGAGAGCTGACTCAGAAGCGATGTGTACGACGTCTCTCCTGGATCCCAGTTGAGTTTCCCTGGCCAGCATGGCCAGGAAAGAATGTAATGCAGTGTGATCTGCACTGCATTACTTCAGTGGAGCACAGGGGGAGACATGCACATATACACACACATGCAAACCTAAATGCACACATTGGAACGCCTACACAATAAAACTTTGATTGCAATACACATTACATACTGCCGCACACAGACTGGTTCCTAACTCTTTTAGCTGGCTCCTAGACAGGGCAAATTTGCCAAGCCCTGTTCTAACCCTTCCATACGCCACTGAAAATGTATCCCTTTCCCTGTTGAAGAGATTTCCCATCATTTCCTGTCCTGACAAGAAGTCAGGGGTGAGGTTCCCCACAGCAATAAAAACCTAAAAAAAAAACTTGGTAAAAAGACATTTCTGATTTCACACCAAAAATCCAAAATTGAGTAAAAATGTTGGCTATAGATGAAAGTAAATCAGTTCATACAAGAACTGAACGACAAGTATTTATTAATATATTGAAGGTACAGTTAAAGTTAGCCAGTGTTTGCAAAGGGGCAAGCGCTCACGAAGTGGTAAAATTCAAAACTTATCCCCTATATGTACCCTTTTTTTCATTTTTAAAGTGAGCGTGCCCTTTAGTGTGTGTGTGTGTGTGTGTGTGTATATGTGTATGTGTGTATGTGTGTATGTGTGTATGTGTGTATGTGTGTATGTGTGTATGTGTGTCTCTGAAATCTTCATACCGCTTTGGAAGAAGACATCGGCTCCCGGCTCTTTACGGATCTCATCCATTAGAGACCTCACAGCTGAGCTCAGTTCTTCCATGGATAAAAGTAACTGCCAGACAGCCATTGCAGGCAAGGTTTGCTCCTCAAAGACTGTAGATATCATAACACTGAAAATGCGAGTGTTGCAGTTTTTCCTAACAATCTGCTCCATCACCTAGAAAGAAATTGTAAAAAATAAATAAATACAATATTTACATTTTGTATTTATAAAATCATCTTAAGACTGAACACACCGATGTGCCAATTCTTCACTGTCCAATTCGCAGGTGGGGGGCTCTAAGGCCTCATGCACGCAAGCATATGAATTTATGCTACAAATATGCTGCATTTTTTCTGACAGAACTTGGTAGAAAAAAAATGTCTCTGATGCCACATATGCACACGCATTTATGCGCACATAGTGTTGAGCGTAAATGCATTCTACTGGCCACATATTGGCATAAAATACACTGATAAACTTTGCTCCGAAAGCATGGCTTTGTGTATTTTTTCTTACACCCCTGAACACTGCTCTAAAATATGCCTGTAAACAAAACAATGTGCATATGCACATTAGATAACCTAGAACCTCATTCAGAGGTGTAAAAAACAAAATGCCAGACATCTCAAATAGTGGCATCTTTTCTGTCCATGTGCATGAGGCCCAAGGCAAGCCATAGATCATTAAATTTTCCTTCCTTCCACTATGGGTGGAAGGAAAGGGAAAAAAAAAAAAAAAAAAAAAACGCTAAATTCCCCCATCAACATAATCATTGTTGACGGCGGAATCCCTCCTGCAGCACTGTTGTTTTCTGCCTCCAGGGAGCATTCCCAGCCAGTAGAACACAAGGATTACATCTAGTGGCTATAGCCACCGGCAGTAATTGCATGTAAAAAAATCCAACAGGCTGGTTGTACCCAAGTCAATCGATGGATCAACTTGGGTACAATCAGCCTGCCCATAGAGGGACCATATTTTGGGCGGTTCCTGCTGAACCGGCCAAGATTTGATCCATCTATGGCTGACGTATGGAAGCAGAATTTCAACAGCAATTACTTCCAACTTCCTCCCAATATTTCACTTATGTGCGAGTACCATTAACATAAATTTAGCATGAGAAGAAGGATTTTGAACTGTGTAACTGCAAACTCTAATGCCCTGTGCACACGGTCGCACATTCTGACGACAAAATCCGTCTGATTTTTTCAGACGGATTTTGGGCCAAACTTGTCTTGCATACACACGGTCGCACAGAGTTGTCGGAAAATCCGATCGTTCTGAACGCGGTGACGTAAAACAAGTACGTTGGGACTATAAACGGGGCAATAGCCAATAGCTTTCGTCTCTTAATTTATTCTGAGCATGCGTGGCACTTCGTGTGTCGGATTTGTCTACACACGATCGGAATTGAAACGATCGGTTTTAGTAATCGGGAAAATTTGCCGAGGGGCTCACGCCGATATACGTCGGCAAAGTGGCACGGTGCGCAAAACGATGTACCCGAAAGTCACTGTCATCGGCGGCTAGCAGGCGCATGCACCGCGGGAGCGTGCCCGCAATCGTGGCACAGAGAGGCAGAACAGGGAGGTACAATGTCGCACAACTGCGCAATTGTCAGTTAAAGTGACGCAGTGCCGTAAAGGGCTTGGTCAGGAAGAGGGTAAATCCTTCCAGGGCTGAAGTGGTTAAAGAAAACCCCCTACCAAGAAAAATAGTCTGTCTGGGTGGAGGGAGACATAGAACTCTTGGGTATGTTTTTGAGACATGCACCCAGTCTTGGTTTTCATCCAATTTCTGACTGTCCAAAACCCCAAGTGATTTCTGTATTTGTTCTTATGGAGAAAGCACAGGAAGGCACAGCAAACAAAAATACCATATGCTTCCCCCTATACTGGATTATCCTTAGAACATACGAAGAATAAATTTTATCCTGGGGGCTAAAGTGCATCTAAACCCAAGAACAAAAATGGAATACATTGCAACATATAAGTCCTTAAAGTGATTGTAAAGATTATTTATTTATTTTTTAAATAAACATGTTATACTTACCTGTTCTGTGCAAGGGTCTTGCATAGAATTCATTAAGGTGAAAAACCATGAGACTTTACAACTAAATATGCATCCTCTCAGCGGGTGGGCCTTGGCACTGAGTGGCCACATATTTGCGTGCAATGTTGCAGAAGCAGCTGTCCCGAGAGCGTGCGCCCTGCACGCTCCCATAACAGTTGCCGGCGGCTAACAGAAAGCTCCCGATCGCTGCTTGCAATCGGGAGCTTTCCGATCATGTGACCACTAAATCACGGCAGTCACATGATCATAATCCCCACCCTCCCGGCATCTAAAATCCTTTCAAGGGCTGGGAGACCATGGCACCAAGGGGTTAAGATGTGATGGCTGCATTCGTTTTCCTTTTGGCCTCCCCCCTTTTATTTTCAACTGGTGATCCAGCCAGTAAGACTGTTATCGTTCAACTTCCTTTAGCAATCTTCGCTGTCCAGCTAAAATTGAAGTTAGAACATTGAGACAAACTATTTAACACTGACAAGGGTGCTTATAATGGTCAGCTTTTATTCCTGTACGTAAAATCTTTCTCCTAAACAATTTCTGCAACTGCTGAAAAAGTTTTAGCTGGAGTTTGGCTTTAAAGTGGAACTACCCCCCCCCCCCATCTTTTACAGCAAATGAAGTTGCCATCTTAGCTTCTGTTTGATCTGCAGTTGCCATGGTGCTGTACATATGATCAGTTATGACACTGGCCATTTGATGGCTTGCGTTTGGTTGAATGCACAAGCAAATGCGACAGCTATCATTGATGGCGTGCCTTGAATGTAAACATTTTGGGAAACCGTTAAAACAGTGGGTGTAGTACTGCTTTAATATTTCTTAGTTAAGTCAATCTAAATCTGCTAGTACATCCAACACTACCCTCTCCCCAGACTGACAATGCTGCTGTCCAACGATATCTTTGTTGCACCTCCAGAATGGAGACACCGTAAGGCAGAAAGTATGTTACTGACCAGGTCACCAGGGTAAAATAAAGAAAAAAAGACCCTAAAAACAAAAATGAATGTAGCCACATTAATGACTGGCAAGCTGCAATATATTAAATGTTTTTGGGTTTAGATATGCTATAAGCAGCTCAGCAGAAAAAGCCAAGCTCATCCTGCAACAAGCACAGAAGGAGTGGGGAAAGATCACCACACAAAGAAAGAAAATATTGTTGATATGGCCTTGAACAAAAAAGTCTATTCTGGAATATGTGGGCTTCTAGGGTCAGCATATGCAGGCTTCAGAAGAACCAAAATAAAACACAAGGTTAAAGAGGAAGCAAACCCTGGTCGGTTTTTCTTCCTCTTTATTTCCCTGCAAAGGTAAAGCATAATGGGCTACTATTTTGTGTCACTTACCTTAAACCGAAGCCTGCGATGTCACTGCTGTCCCCATTAGCAGCGAGTGTCCATCTTCACCCCTCTGCCTTCCGGGACCGCGAACTCCGGCTCTGTGACTGGCCGGAGTCGCGGGAGCCGCCAGTGACAGCATGACCCCTATTAGAAAACGGCAGGATGTGCCCCTTCTAAAGTGCTCATGCACCATAGACATCGGCGCTCGGCTTTTTAGTAAATATCTCCTAAACCGTGGAGGTTTAGGAGATATTTCAAGCACCTACAGGTAAGCCTTAATATAGGCTTACCTGTAGGTAAAAGTAGTTGTACAGGGTGTACAACCACTTTAAACGCTTGCATCCAATATCCCTCTGCGTCACACTTCACATTGACTTGTATGATCAAAGATCAAAACCAAAGTAACATGAAGCATCACAAAAGCAGCAACGCACACAAGTGTCCACAGCTCCATGCAGTGGCGAAACTACCAGGATCACAAAGGTCGCACTTGCAACTGGGCTCTGCCGTTCCGCCATCTTGGGGGGGAGGCCCAAGACAGCAGGAAGGGGCCTGCTGAAGAACATGTGAAAGGGTCCCACTGGGGACCACAAGGCTAGGTTCACACTGCTATGATCCCAAAGTAGTGTGACTTGCTTGCAATTTCCTTGCGACTTTTGTGATTTAACATTGTAGTCTATGGCACTCAAAGTGCACCAAAGTCACAGAAAAGTAGTGGAAAAACCTCGTTTTTGTCTGCAAATTGAGTCGCAATGATTAAGAGGGCACCCACTGAAATGAATATGTTCTGCAGCAGTGTGAACCAGGGCTTATAAAGGGCCCCGTGACTGGAGTAAAGAACCCTGGGACCGATGGATAGGGCCCCGGCGGTCAGGGGGGCCCCTTCATGTTTTTTTGCACCAGGGCCCTTAATGTTCTAGTTACGCCACTGGGTCTGCGTAAACCAAAATTCAAACAGGCCATTTCCAGATCCTTCAAAAATGATTTATAAACAGCTATAAAAAGCAAGAAAAAAAAAAATTGGTGTACATTAGTTTTAAAAAAACAAAAAGCACAGAAAATAGAGGCTCACCTCTTTCTCGCCATCTGTTAAATGCGATGCTGTTGAAATGCCACCGAGTATGATGTCAGCATCGTTCACCACTTCTGAAAAATTCTCCTGATATTGTTTCAGCAACTCCGCTCCGTAATCAGCTGTGCTCAGCTTGCCTGCACCAGAGGAAGAGGAACATTTTACATCTGTTTATTATGCCGCCAGATAAGAGACTTTGGGCCAGACTTGCAAAGAATTACGCATTGGGTTTCTCACACTACTCCAGCATTTACAATTCACACAGAAGTTTTTTTCATATTGGTAGAAACAGCAAATGTGAAGTTACTGTAAATTTTGCACACAATCACAAACTGTAAACATCTGTCCTGGACAGCCAATACATGACTTTGTAAACTCCCCCCTCCCGATTCCCTACTGCATACAGTCTAAAGAGCACTGAGAGAAAACAATAACCTGCCAGTAGGTTTGTAGGGCATGGAAGGAAACCGCAACACACACAGGGAACAAACATGAGGGGAACATACTACCTCCATGTCCAATTAACATACCCAGAGAAACTGATGCCAGCCCACACTGCTAAACCACTGTACTGCTCTGTGGATGGCCGCATGCATATATTCACCACTGCCCAGATCAGCTGAAACATTTGCTAAAAGGCAAAAACATTTTTTCTAGGCTTGTTTTATACCTTTGAAGTTGGACTTTTTGCTGTGTGGCTCCAGTAGATCGAGCAATGAGTGGAGGTCAGGAAATGCTTCTCGGACAGCTTGAAGAAGCTTGATGAGACTGTCAGGGCTCAGGGTTTTGGTTTCTGATGCCTTCCTTAACAGTTTATCCATAGCTTCCTTATGTGACCCACCTTCACAGCAATCAATGATCACCTATCAATATAATTAATGTTACACAAGAGCCACCAGGAGGGAAAAAAAAAAAAAACCAATAACAAACAACAACAACAAAAACACACTCACACACTAGTTTACTACAAACTGCAACTGCATACAAAGATATATATATTTTTTTTTTGCACAAATGAGGTAAGAATTTAAAGTGACTCACCTAAAGCTGAGCTTCAGCCTTAGTGATATTAAACCCACTGCCTTCATTTTTATTTGATATTGTATATTTATGATTATATTAGTATTATACCTGGATACCTCTCACAGTATTAAAAAAATAAAATAAAAATTGAAATACCTTTTTAAAGGATAAGTTCATGTTTCACCCATTTTTAGGGTGTAAGAAGTTCCAGCATCTGCACCTTCTCACCCCCCCCCCCCCCCCATCCCCTTTCCCTGTGACAGCACCACCCACACGGCCACATCATTCATTCACAGTTTCCTGGGAATAAATGCCTACAAGTACCGTCTGCCATTGCAGCTGACGGCTTGTAGTTTCTCAATGAACTACAAGGGTGCTGATGAGCGCTCTTCTAGTCCATTGGTCATTCTGCACTCAAGTAACTGCCTGCTCGTTCGTATGAGTCTGCAGGAGCCTGAGAGTGCAATGCTCTGCAGGATCCTTAGAAAAAAAAAAAAATAATGAATGCACTTTTTTTTTTTACCTGCAAGAAAATGTGCATTTATTTATGACGTCCTCCCAGAACAGAAGTGCTCCCGCTAGGCCGTCATTTTACTATAGGCCGCGGAGGAAGGTGTTAATATGATTTGATGCATATGTACACAGGCATAAAATATATTTAAGTCTTCCTTAAAAAAAAGCCATTGTAAAAACCTTTTTTTCAATTGTGGTAAGAAAGTCGTCCTCTGCTGTATCTAGGCACTCAATGATTGGGCTGAGCTCTGTAATACACTGGATCAGCTCTTCTCTCCGTTCCATCAGAAGATCAAATAAAGTCTTTTCTTTTTCCACCAGTGCCGGAGGTCCTGTGACAGACAAGATAAGGCATTTATAAAGGTTGTGCAGACCAAAAGATTTGTAGTTTCTGTGCTTGAGGGCCCAGGTAATTTATGTACGTGTAATTTATTGTGAATAGCATCCACCCCAATGCATCAAAATGTATGTGGGCTGAAACACACACAGCATCCTTTGTGGTTCACTGCATAAAAATGCAAACAGCATATGTTTTTCATGAACTGAGGTGTGTTGCAGTCCCTTCAGTTTTTAAGGACTGTCTGATGCTGATGCAGCACACCACAACATACAAATACATGTGTGCTGTAGTGCATTGCATTGTGCTATGCTACAGCATGCTGTGCTAAAATGCAGACATACTGCATTGCATCACAGGGCACCATGTCAAATCGCATGGCACCATACAGCAACGCAGCACATCGCGGTGTATGAAGTGTATGTTTTCTATACTTCAGATAATGTCTGCATGAAGAAAAAAAAAAATCCGGACAGCGGAAGTTCCATTTTTGGGTGGAACTCCGCTTTAAGTAGATCCGTGCTTTATTCTTTTATTTAATCCACTTAGCGACCGCAATAAGTATATATACCTTGCAAGTGGTTTATAAGGATTATGGCTGAAGATATCAGCCATAACCCCGGTATTGTTTTTTTTACAGGTGGGGGCTGTCTTTCTCATGAAAGCAGTTGTGCCCCCCTCAATCTCGCCGGTGGTTCTCAGGCTTACCACCGACTCGCCCGAGAAACATTCTGATGGTGCCGCCGGCTGGTCACACAGGGGATCAAAGAGTAGATCCCCTTTGATCACCTCTATTGCCTTGGAGGACTGGAGCCACGTCACTTCTGGTCCAGGCTGGAAGTAAAAACTTTTTTTTAAAGCAAAGGATCAAGGTTTTAAATGTAGAGGTAAAGGAGAGATTACGGATCTTTTAGACCCCAGATCTCTCCATAAAGAGGACCTGTCATCCTTATTTTTGTTACAAGGCATGATTACATTCCTTGTAATGGGAATAAAAGTGATTAAAAAAAATGTTTTTTAAAAAGTCGTATAGCACCCCTATCCCTCTGTTCTTGTGCGCAGAAGTGAACGCATACATAAGTCAAGCACGCAAATGTAAACAGTATTCACACCACACACGTGAGGCATCGCCTCAAATGTTAAAGTGAGAGCTAATAATTCTAGAGCTAGACCTCCTCTGTAACTCTAAACAGGTAACCTGTAAAGGTGTTTAAAGCGTTGCCTAAGGAGTTTTTAAGTACCATAGTTTGTTGCCATTGCATGAGCATGCACAATTTTAAAGTGTGTCATGTTAGGTATCTATTTACTCGTACTATTTACACGCAACTAGTTTACCCAGAATTTTTCACAATTTAGAAAAAAAAATTAGGGTAAATATTGTGGGTTTTTTTTTTTTTTTTATTCATTAACCACTTCAGCCCCGGAAGATTTGGCTGCTGAATGACCAGGCCATTTTTTGCGATTCGGCACTGTGTCGCTTTAACTGACAATTGCACGGTCGTGCGACACTACACCCAAACAAAATTGACGTCCTTTTTTCCCCACAAATAGAGCTTTCTTTTGGTGGTAATTGATCGCCTCTGCGGTTTTTATTTTTTGCGTTATAAACAAAAAAATAGCGACAATTTTGAAAAAAAAAAAAAAAAAAAACACAATATTTTGTACAGAGTTGCCCCGATCCTCCTTTTCTGGGGTCCCCCCCGTAGCGCTCCTGGCTCCTCCTCTTCAAGTGCCCCCTCGGAGAGCCGCACTTCAAAAGGACATTCGTGTGGGTGGGCTCCCGAGTCCTGCTACTCTGTCTATTGACACAGACAGCAGGACTCGGCCCTGCACCTCGGCTCCCGTGTCACTGAATTTGATTGACAGCAGCTGGAGCCAATGGCTTATGCTGCAATCAATCTATCCAATGAAGACCCGAGACAGCAGCTGGAGCTGCTGTGTTCTTCCCCATCGCTGGAACAATCGGGCTCAGGTGGGGGGTGGTACTGCAGCACAAAAGGTTTTTCCTCTTACTGCATAGAATGCAGTAAGGGGAACACCCCTAAAGGGTTTACAACCCCTTTAAAATTCTCTCCAACCTACTGGCCACATAAATGTATCCTAAACCGTGTTGTGGGATTTCCCTGAGACCTGAAAACTTTTTCAAGGGGTGGGGCTAATACATAAATAAGACTGGGCTAATAGAAAATACAGGTAAAAAAAAAAATCTATATAAATCCACTAGCAGGCTTAGACGTGAGCTTCCTTTTACCTGTATCTACAGTTACTTCCTCCACAGGATCTTCGGATTTTGGCTCTTTTTCAAGCAGTGCTTCATTCACACTTGGATTGGTGTCCCGGCACAACTTCAGCAAAGCCAGAACAGTCTCAACCACAATGCTTTGCCCATCTTTAACCTTTTCCAGAAGTTTGGCAAACGTTGAACTCCCCTCTTCAGCTTGGCAACATTCTACTACAACCTGCAGAGGAACACAGGCAATGGCGTTAAAAAATACCATATATTTGGAGATAGATCGATACGGCTGATTTGGACAACTCTGTACCATAATTAAAATGTGCGAATACCAGAATGGCTCATGAAGTTTGAAGCGATATTGAAGTCTTGTTATTTTTTTCCTTTTAAAAATAACAAACATGTTATACATAGCCTCGATTCACACAGGGGCAACACGACTTCAGCGCGACTTTGCAAGGCGACTTTAACGCGGCTTCAGCGCAACTTTAAGCAACTTACAACGCGACTTCAAGTCACCTCCAGGATAGGCGACTTTGGCTGTGGCCAATCACAGAATGATCAGCTCTCTGGGAGGGAGGGGTTTGCCTGGGTAAACTCATTTCTTTTCCTGTAAAGTCGCTTCAATATAGATGGAGATCAGACTTGGAGGAGACTTACATTGAATTCTATGGGTACAGGTCGCCTAGAAGTCGGATTGAAGTAGTACAGGAACCTTTTCTGAAGTCAGGGCGACTTCAGTAGTGCAAATTAAGACGCTCTCATTGACTATAATGCAAATCTCTAAGTAAAGCGACTTGGGGCGACTTGAGGGCTTACAAGTCAGATCCCAAGTCGTTGTAGTGTGAACCGACCTTTACCTGCTCTGTGTATTGGTTTTGCAAAAAGCAGCCCGGATCCTCCTCCTCTTGTCTTCCCCGCCAGCACTCCTGGCTCCTCCCTCATGCCCCCACAGCAAGCAGCTTATTGTGGGGGCACCCAAGCAGGCGCACACCCCCGAAGTACTTATTTTCTGTCTGCTTCTTATCAGCACATGAACAGATGGACTCCTTGTTCTGCTTCTTCCTCTCACACTTCAGCCCTTCTATACTGGGACTGCAAGAGGCTGATACCAAGTCAAATTCAGATACTTACATTAAAAATGGATAGACAAATACATGGGTTGGAACAACTCCAGTCCTAGCGCTCAAAGGATAGCAAGAAAAGAGTGGAAATGAATCCGCTATATATAAATCAAATACAAGCTGCTGTTATGAAAGGAAAATGCACGGATGAAACCAAAATATACTCTCTTATAAAAAGATAGTATTAACAGCGCTACTGAAATTACACAAAAATACTCAAAAGGTTGAGGGTGATGAACTCGGTAATACTACAATCTACAATGAAGGAGGATAAATATAAAATATAAAATAGTAATATAACAGAGTTCAATGTAGTGGCATAAGAACTAAAGGTCCCTATATAATAATTCAGAAAAATACCAGCAATAGCACATAATATAGCAGAGGTGGTATAAGAGACACTAGTGACAACTGCATAAACTCAAGATTTTCTTATAAACAGTTCATTGCATGCAGCAATCAGTTGAGATAAGGGATTAGATTCTTTCTGGAGTGCACTTTTCCATTTCCAGGCTACAAACAAGTTGTCAGGTGGCGTGCATGCAACTCCATTGTCAGTCTGTTATATCAGAGGCGGACACCCCCTGTACAGACATGCAGAAGAATGACTGACAGATGTTCCGGTGTCTTGCCGAGAAAGTTCCCCCGGCGGATAAGGACCCCCCTGTACTGCGCAGGCGCAGCGCTTGCGCAGTACAAATGACTAAGGAGCCACCAAAAATAACCAAAGCTGAAAACCTTCAATCAGCTGTACACGCCACCTGCGCCCTGGATCCAGGTTCAAGCCCCACCATCCAAGTGGACCTAGAGGTAGAATAAAAAAGTGGCGAGCGAAGCGTGGCGAGCGAAGCGTGGCGAGCAAAGCGAGCCCACGAGGGGCCCTCTTACAGGCGCTGTGTACAGCTGATTTACAACTATTCGGCTTTGGCTATTTCCGCCGGCTCGTACTGCGCAGTACAGGGGGGTCCTTATCCGCCGAGGGGAACTTTCTCGGCAGAACACTGGCCTATCTGTACAACTGTGACCAGACCCTGCTCTGCTCTCCAGCTACAACCTGCAGCTTATTGCAATCACACCAACACTTAACAAAAGAGCATGCATTCCTTCACACATCAAAGTAAACAGCAACAAGGAAATACAGGAATGGAAGAAGCATGTCCAGCCACCTGAACTTAGCATGCATTATTTCAAAAACATGGAACATGACTGGCTACTTTGGATAACAAACGGCGGTTCTAAAAGGCAGAAGGTATTTTATCGTAATGTATTCAGATGAAAAAACCTTGTGTGCAGCAGCCTCCCCAGCATCCCTAATAATTACCCGAGCCCCATCTCAATCCAGCGATGTTGCATGAGAGACTCGGCTTCCCGGGACTCTCCCTCCTCATTGGCTGAGACAGCAGCGAAGCACCATTGGCTCCCGCTGCTGTCAAAGTCAGTGAGTCAATGAGGAGAGAGAGGGAGGGGGCCAGGGTTCTGTGTCTGAATGGACACAGGGAGCTGCGGCTCGGGTGCCCCCATAGCAAGCCGCTTACTGTGGGGGCACTCAAAAGGAGGGAGGGGCCAGGAATGCCGAAGAGGAACCCAAGAAGAGGAGGATCTGGGCTGCTCTGTGCAAAACCACTGCATAGAGCAGGCAAGTATAATATTTAATTTTTAACAAGAAAAAAAAAAAAAAAAGGGTTTTAGGCATCACTATCCCCCCCCCCACCCTTTAACCCAACCACCCCTTTTACTTACCTGAGCTCTCATTTAATTCAGTGCTGTGCCCGTCTGCAGCTCTTCTCTCCCCTCACTTCTTGATCTCACAGGCTTTGTTGAGGCAGCGGAAGCCAGTGGCTCCTGCTGCTGTCAATCAAAGCCAGTGGCGAGGGAGTAGGGGGCGGGGCCAAACCCTGCTGTCTGTGTCAATAGACGCAGACAGCGAGGCTTAAGAGGGGGCCTGCATGAATCTATGGAGGCACTCTGCGCAGGGGAGAAGCCAGGAGCACCAACGGGGGACCTGAGAAGAGGAGGTTCAGGGCCGCTCTGTGCAATTTTACTGAGCACATAAGTATAAGGCCTCAGGCACACTGGACGTTGTAAAACCGCCAGTAGCATTAGGTGTAGAACGAGTTTAGCAGTGTTTATGCAGTAGCGTTTTACAGCGTTTTTTTAGCTGTTGCATCTTTTATCTTTTTTAGCAAAACTATACTCCCACAAAAGCTTATGGCTCAAAAACGCTAATAAACACATAATAGCCACATTTTTCAGTTTTTAACAGCGTTAGAGCATTTTTACAGCTGAAAAAAACTTAAAACCACTAGTTCTGGGTCTTTTTTCCAGCCAGAAAACGCTGATAAACAGCCTGTGTGTGCATGGACACATAGGATAACATGCTGGCTGCAGAAAAAAAATGCCTGAAGCCAGAAACAGCGGCTGTAAAAATGTCCAGTGGGCATGAGGCCATAACCGGTTTGTTTATTTAAAACAAAAGCATTTACAATCACTAGAGATGCACCAAAACATTTCGGCCGAAAATGGTGTTATCGGCAGCATGCCGGTAAGAGAAAGATGCTGATAATGGCACCGAAAATGCACCGCGTTTTTGCTGCGAATTCGCAGTGATTTTAACATGATTTACTGTGCTTATGGTGTGTTTTTCATAGGTCATGTGACTCAAAAACCGCATCAAACATGTAACACGGGTGCATCAATGATACGTTTTTGCTGCGTTTCCAATGCATTTGAACTGGGAGGCGCGTTTTTTTTTTTTAACTGACCAAAAATGCACCAAGCTGGATTTTTAACACCACAATAGAAGCCCAACGGACCAGTGTGCATACACAGAATTTAAAAGGATACATTTTTCTTAAAATTTTCTTGTGCTAAAGGTGCCAATAATGGCTGACAATACATTCATATTCATTTAAATTGATGATATGAATTAAAAAGTCGGTTTTCGGACAAGTGCATCTCGCATTTTCAGTTTCGGTACCAAAATTTCCATTCGGTGCACCTCCAACAATCACTTAACCTTGTTACTACTTATTTTTGTTACATTTTTCCTGGCAATTGCAGACAGGTCCCCCCTTCTTCCCGTAATAGTACACTCACCTGTTTTTCAGTCTCTTTGATATCTTCACACTTGTTTAGATTTTCAAGAACACTTTGGGGGTCTGAGAGTGCTTCGCTGAAGATACTCTCATAACGGATAAGAAAATCCAACTCACCCGATGCTTTCTCCAACTCTAAACATAACATACATCAAGAACCATTAACAAAGAACAAGAATAGAAATAAAAATAAAAACAAAAAAGGCAATTTTATTATTTTTTTTATTAAAAAAATTCATTACACATGGATGTTGAGCTCCTATTGCCCCACACCAAGGACATACCGTTTCTTACATTTAGGCAAGCAGCAGGGTTTAAGGATGGCGGTCAGCTCTATTGAAAAAGCAATCCAAGTGGCTAACTAGCTGCTGGATCGCTAGCACTGGGACACCCGTGCGGTCAGCCGGCGCTTCCTCCGGCTAATCAGAGGCAGAACTGCTCTCTTCGCCTCTGTGATACAGGAAACTGGAAGCGATGAGCATACATCACATCCGGTTTAACCCGGCACCATTTTTAAAAATGGAAAGCATTTGATCACACTGATCTTGGTGTGATCAAATGCTTTTAAGGGCAGAGGAGAGATTTGGGGTCTTATTGGCCCTAGGTCTCTCCATTAAGAGTACCTGTCACATGGGATTGTTTACATTCCTTGTGACAGCAATAAAAGTGATCAAAAAAATAAATAAAAAATGAAAAGTGTCAGTGCAAAGGAGAACGCACGCATCAGTCTCACTCGCACGCAAACGTCCCACCGCGAACATCAGATCATGGACAGTAATTCTAGCACCAGACCTCCTGTGTAAATCTAAAGTGGTAACCTGTAAAAGGCTTTTAAAATGTCACCTATGGATAGTAAAATTTATGTTGTACGCAATTTTTAAGCGTGACATGTTTGGTATCTATTTACTCAGTGTAACATCTTTGAAATATTTTCCATCCTGGCAAAAAAACATTTTATTTTTTTAAATCAGGACAAGTAGATTATCATGAGGGATGATGGATTGGAGGATTGGAAACTGGAACCCCAATTTAGTCCCTTGGACAAATAGTTTTATCAAAAGTTTCCACACCCCTGCTACACACACATTTGTTTAGTACAGTTCTGTTAGTCACCAAAATTTGAGAAACACTATTGAAGCAAATGAGCTTCAGTGTTTTTTTTTTTTAAATCTTTTTTTACATTGTCAAAGCTATGGTCTCTGTATTTACATATCTGATACTAGGGAGAGTAGCACACACCACAAAAATTTTCATGGTTGGCTCTGCTGTGAGGGTTGGAGAAAGGGGCGGTCATAGGTGAATAGGTGCTACAACATGGCACTACTGGAGCATGCAACATCATTTCTAGTCCTGGAGCTGTGCTGTAAAAGCAATTATTTAAAAGAGAAGTACGGGAATTTTTTTAAATTTTAGAATCACACTTACCTAGGTGGATGCAGCATCAGTCCAATGCAGCATCTGTCCCCCGCCGGCTCTAAAACACTGCTGATCGCTCGGTTCTCAGAGCTCCGCAAGCAGAGAGCCGGTGACTGTCAGTCACCGGCTCTCTGCTCTGCCCCCCCCCCCCCTTACTGCAGCGCCCGGCTCAGGCTCTCAGCGGTTCGCTGAGGAAGAGTCGAGTGCCAGGCTAGGCATGTGGGTAGATCCTGACCACATTGTCAGCTCTGCGACTCCCGCTGTCTGTTGAAAAAGGATCACAGGAGTGCAGAATAGTTGTCTGATCTACTCAGCCTAAGAGAACTTACTAAAATGTTACGATGACTGGAAGGCTAAACGTGAACACAGGAGTGCACTCTATTTACCCATAGAGAAAGCTGGACCTAAACCCTTCTCATCCCACATCTCAGCTCTAATTGCGATTGCAGGTTAAAATCCTTCATATGCAAAAAAAAGACCTCTAGATGCAATAGCTTTCTCAGTGCTGAGCATCAATACTTAAGTTCTAGGAGTCTGTCCAGCATTCTTCCTGAAAGCAGTGCTGCTAAAGCTGAACTACTCTTGAAAGGGGGGGTTCCCCCCACACTGCAAGGGTTAAATGCACATTTTTGTCCACAGTACTTTTAAATGCAGTTTTACTTACCTTATCCCTCGCTCCTGCGGCTTTCTCTTCTCTGGTCCCCCGAAGCTCCTTCTCTTTGGTGCTCCAGCCAACAGTCGCACTTTCAACGTCAAAAAACAAACAATGGAGGACCAGTAGAAGGACCAACATTGTAAGTAAGGGTGGCAAGGGTCTGCCCACAACACTGAGCATCGGAAGGAAGAGGAAAGCCCCAGCTGCCAGGAAGCGAGAGACAAGGTAAGTAAAAAAAATGTTTTTTTTTGTTTTGTTTTTTTTTTAAATGGTACCCTAGACAAGACTGAGCTTTCAACCCCTGAGTGTGGGGGTAGTTCCACTGCAAAGGTAGTTTCTCCAGTGGAGTCTCTGTAGGCCAAGAGTGCTCAACCCATGGCCTACCTCCTGCTCTTGGATAGTGGGTCGGCAAGCCCAGGTTGCAAGTTGCCAACCCACCATCCTATAGCCTCAGAGTGGATGGTGCCGAAGGAAGCAAGCGGCTGTGGAGGGAGCAGCATAAGCCGATGCTTCCTCAATAGTGCCGAATCCTGTCTCAGGCAAAGTGCCTGTCCCAGGCAAAGTGCATTTAGTATCACTCCAACGGCGAGCAGAAAGTGAAAGAGAAAAAGTCAGTTAATTAAATAGCACAGTTTAGCAATGGGGATCGTTTTTCAATGGTTATTAGTAGGGTTGTCCCGATACCGATAATAGTATCGGTATCGGCACCGATACTGAGCATTTGCCCAAGTACTTGTACTCAGGCAAATGCTCCCGATGCTTCCGCCGATACTATGACAGTCAGCGGTGATCAGCGATTGGGGGAGTTACAAGCTTCTCCCCCCGCGGCTTTAGTGACATACAGCGGTGATCTGTGCTTGTAACTCCCCCACACGCATTCACCGCTGACTGTCACTGCATCCTCCTCTATGCCCCCTCCGTTCCTCTGTCCCCCTATGCTGTTCCCCTCTGTTGCTCTGTCCCCCTCCATTCCAGCGTTCTGCTGTCACCCTCCGTTGTTCTGTCCCCCTCCATTGTTCTGTCCCCCTCCGTTGTTCTGTCCCCCTCCGCTGTCTCCCTCTCCGCTGTGTGAATGGACAGAGTCAGCTGACTCTGTCCATTCACATAACTGAAACATTGTAATCTCCTGTGATTACGATGTGTCAGTTTATGAATGGAGAGAAGCCGCTGTCTTCTCTCCATTCATTCTCAGTGCAGCTGAGGCTGCAGAGAAAGGGACTGGGGAATCTCTATCCTCGGTCTCTTTCTCTGTCTCAAAGGGGAAATATCAGAGGTCTGTTAAGACTCCTGATATCTCACCAAAGCCCCCCAACAAGGCTGATAAAAAAATAAAAATAAAAAACACATATTGCAATAAAGAATAAAAAAAAAAAAAAAATGATTGTAAAAAAATAATGAATGTAAATAAAAAAAAATACACACAGAAACCGTTCACCCCCAACCCCCCCCGCCCAAAAAAAACAAACAAAAAAAACACTGTCACGTGACATTAAAAAAAAAGTATCGGTAATCGGTATCGGCGAGTACTTGAAAAAAAAAGTATCGGTACTTGTACTCGGTCCTAAAAAAGTGGTATCGGGACAACCCTAGTTATTAGGCTGCTTTCACACTGACCTGCAGATGCAATGTGCTTTCCTGCGGGTTACCTGCACTGAGCCATAGACTTCCATTATATCCTGCGGGTTTGGTGTGCTTTCAGAAAGTGCACCACATCCGCAAGATGTAATAGAAGTCAATGGCTCAGTGCAGCTAAGCTGCAGGAAAGCTGTTGGTGTACTCTGATGCAGGTAAACCACGACGCATCCGCGTGAAAGCAGCCTAACAGGGGGCTCAGGACAGTAAGGGCTCGCTCGTTTACATTTGCAGTTTTGGGGGCAATAAAACACCATAGTTCATTGTGGCCCCAGTGACCAGTTATCAAATCACTTAAGTGGCCCTCACTCTTCAAAATGTTGAGCACTCCTGCTGTAGGCAGTAAAACCTGACAGGAGTTCTAATCCTTCTTCACTCTATCCAAAATTAACCAAAAAAAACAAAAGAAGAAGAAGTTTTGCTTATATGCTGTACATTTCTACTGGTTAAAGTGGTTCTAAAGACTCAAGGTTTATTTTAACCTTAATGCATTCTGGGTGCAGTTTCTCTCTGGGGTCCCTCTCTGCTCATTGGCTCACACAGCAGCTGGAGCCATTGGTTCCTGCTGTTGTCAATCAGTCAGTGAGCCAATGAGGGGGGAGGGTGGGCAGACCGAGACGTGCTCTGGAGAGAGAGGGCTCTGGAGCGAGCTTGCTTGAGTGCCCCCATAGCAAGCGGCTTGCTATTGGGGGCACTCAGCAAGGGGGAGGGGCCATGACCACAAGCGGGGGACCCCAAAAAAGGAGGATCGCCGCTGCTCTGTGCAAAATCATTGCACAGAGCAGACAAGTATAACATGTTTTTTTCTTTCCTTTAAAAATAAAGTACTAGTAGTGCATGTTGACAACAAAATGGGTAAAAAAGGATCCCCCACTCACCTAACATGGAAGATAGCTGTTATGGGGTTAGTCATCAGCTGTCCAAAATATCCTGAACAATCAGACTAACTTTACAGCCTGTAACCTCCAATATTTTCACTTATGCTGGACACCTAACTGTGATATAATTCTGTTTGACTGCATTGAAACAGATTAAAAAAAAACAAAAAAAAAAGAAAAAAAAAAAAACGAATTTAGGTGTTACCTGGCTTATCAAGTCTTCTTTTCTTTGCTGCGGGCTCATTACTCTCCTCGGGTTGGGGCAGCTCACCATCTTGTCCTGAGGACTCTGGGGTCGTTTCAGCACAAGTTTCCCCTAAAGCAGAATCTGTAGTTTCCTCAACTACTGTTTCTGATACGAGCTGATTGGTGGTTTCTTGCTGTACTGGTGGAACACATGGTGATGGTACAGTTTCATCCTTAGCAGGAGGCGGCTCCTTATCCAACCCCTCAGATGTTGGTGCAGAATCTATCTGTGCGGGGCTTGGTGGTCCTTCTACACTTGAAGGCTCCATCACACAATCCACTTTTTCTTTTACACTTTTGGAGCTCTGCTGTGGTTGAAATTGTTCTGTAGTGCCCACAGGAGGCGAAGGATTGATGGCTTGTAGGTTCCCATTAGTGTCCAGCTTCTTAGAAGAAGAAGAAGAAACGGGCTTTATAACTTTTTCAGCCCCTCGCTTCTCAGGAGCGGAAGCTAAAGACACTGCTCCAGTACTCATAGGCAGTAACATCTTATCAATGGCAAAAGTCTCACTTATGACATTGCTCCTGGGGGCTGCAGGCCTGGCTTCAGGTTTAACTAAGGTTAATGGCTTAACGGAAACATCCTTCACCTTTTGAGTCTGGGTGGAGTGATTCATGAGCTCCGTCAGGAGGTTCTTACAGCTCACAGCAACATCAAACATTTGAAGGCTGTCTGCCACAGTGATAATTTTTGTCAGGTTGTGTTTTCCAGGTGGAAGTTTTCCTGAATACATCATCTCCAGCAGCAGAGAGAATTCTTCTGGCGATACAACGGAGGCATCGATAGAAATGGTTTCCGTTGTTTCCAGTAAAGACTTAAAGAGGAGACTTGCAGCAGAAAGGACAAGCTTGTGAGCCCGAAAATGCAACGTACCAACGAAAATTGTGCAATCACAAAACTGCGGAAGCTCCATTGTTTAAATATAATTTCTATTATATGATGTATTCTTGAGGATACCTAAACAGACAAAAAAACAAAAACAAATAATTTAACAGCACATAAAACCTGTTACATTCAAAAATCATACATGTGCTAAATTTAAATAGTTTTGTAATTTTTGGGAGCACTACTAAAGCCTCGTACACACGGTTCGAAAATCAGAAGGGGATTGTCGTTTGACAGACTGTTGTCCGAAGTTCTTACCGATAGTACGCTCCTTTCAACAATTGTTTTCCAATTTTTCGGCCAACAAATTTTGGATGACAGCCTAGTAAATTTTTGTCAAACGACAGCTCCCCTTTAGATTTCGGATGGTCAGTACACAAATCCGTCACACAAAAGTCGAAAGTACAAACACGCATGCTCGGAATCAATGCTCACCCAACACGAAATTAGAAGGGGCCCAAAGGGTGGCGCTGAAATTCCTCGTAGTACGTCACTACGTTCGTGTTTGTGGCATGACAGTTTGTGTAACGTTAGTATGCAAGACAAGATCCTGGCACACGCCCTTTTGACAAAAATCAGACACTTGGTTGTCCCGAAAATCGTACCGTGTGTATGAAGCTAACACTCTAAAGCCCCATACACACTATTCGATTTTCTGCAGATTTTTGTCTTCAGATTTACCAAAACCATGTAGTGCAAGGGCCTGCCTGATTGCCTACAAATTGAAATTCTAAGACCCCTTTCACACTGGGGCGCTTTGCAGGCGCTACCGCGCTAAAAATAGCATCTGCAAAGCGCCCTGAAAGAGCCGCTGCTGTCTCTCTAATGTGGAAGCCCCGAGGGCTTTCACATTGGAGCGGTGCGCTGGCAGGAGGGGGGGGGGGGAAGGGTAGGGAAGGGAATTGGGGGGAGGGAAGGAGGGTGAAGGAAAGGGTAGGGGGGGGAGGAAAGGGTAGGGGGGGGGAGGAAAGGGTAGGGGGGGGAGGAAAGGGTAGGGGGGGGAGGAAAGGGTAGGGGGGGGGAGGAAAGGGTAGGGGGGGGGAGGAAAGGGTAGGGGGGGGGAGGAAAGGGTAGGGGGGGGAGGAAAGAAAGGGTAGGGGGGGAAGGAAAGGGTAGGGGGGGAGGAAAGGGTAGGGGGGGGAGGAAAGGGTAGGGGGGGGAGGAAAGGGTAGGGGGGGGGGAAGGGTAGGGGGGGAAGGAAAGGGTGGGGGGGGGGGGGGGAGGAAAGGGTAGGGGGGGGGAAGGAAAGGGTAAGGGGGGGGAAGGAAAGGGTAGGGGGGGAGAAAAGGGTGGGGGGGGAAGAAAAGGGTAGGGGAGGGAGGAAAGGAAAGGGTGAAAGAGAAAGGAAAGGGGTGGAAGGGGGAGGGTAAGGGGTGGAAGGGGGAGGGTAAGGGGTGGAAGGGAGAGGGTAAGGGGTGGAAGGGAGAGGATAAGGGGTGGAAGGGAGAGGATAAGGGGTGGAAGGGAGAGGATGAGGGGTGGAAGGGAGAGGGGGAGGGGTGGAAGGGAGAGGATAAGGGGTGGAAGGGGGAGGGGGAGGGGTGGAAGGGGGAGGGGGAGGGGTGGAAGGGGGGAGGGGGAGGAGGGGGAGGGGGAGGGGGGGGGGGGAGGGGGGGGAGGGGGAGGGGTGGGAGGGGGGGGAGGGGAGGGGTGGGAGGGGGGGGAGGGGGAGGGGTGGGAGGGGTGGGGGGGGAGGAGTGGGAGGGGGGGGAGGGGTGGGAGGGGAGGGGGAGGGGTGGGAGGGGTGGAAGGTAAAGGGGTGGAAGGGAGAGGGAAGGGGGTCGAAGGGTGAGGGTAAGGGGTCGAAGGGGGAGGGTAAGGGGTCGAAGGGGGAGGGTAAGGGGTGGAAGGGGGAGGGTAGGGGTGGAAGGGGGAGGGTAAGGGGTGGAAGGGGGAGGGTAAGGGGTGGAAGGGAAAGGGGTGGAAGGGGGAAGGGAAAGGGGTGGAAGGGGGAAGGGAAAGGGGTGGAAGGGGGAAGGGAAAGGGGTGGAAGGGGGAAGGGAAAGGGGTGGAAGGTGGAAGGGGGAAGGGAAAGGGTGGAAGGGAAAGGGAAGGGGTGGAAGGGAAAGGGAAGGGGTGGAAGGGAAAGGGAAGGGGTGGAAGGGAAAGGGAAAGGGTGGAAGGGAGAGGGAAGGGAAAGGGTGGAAGGGAGAGGGAAGGGAAGGGGTGGAAGGGAGAGGGGAAGGGGTGGAAGGGAGAGGGGAAAGGGTGGAAGAGAGAGGGGAAAGGGTGGAAGGGAGAGGGAAAGGGTGGAAGGGAGAGGGGAGGGGGTGGAAGGGAGAGGGGAGGGGGTGGAAGGGAGAGGGGAAAGGGTGGAAGGGAGAGGGAAGGGGGTGGAAGGAGGGGAGGGGGTGATGGAAGGAGAGGGGAAAGGGTGGAAGGGAGAGGGAAGGGGGTGGAAGGGAGAGGGGAGGGGTGGAAGGGAGAGGGGGAGGGGGTGGAAGGGAGAGGGGAGGGGGTGGAAGGGAGAGGGGAGGGGTGGAAGGGAGAGGGGAAAGGGTGGAAGGGAGAGGGGAGGAGGGGAGAGGGGGAAGGGGTGGAAGGGAGAGGGAAGGGGTGGAAGGGGGAAGGGGGAAGGGAAGGGGAAGGGGAAGGGGTGGAGGGGAGGTAATGTTTACATAGTAGAGATACATTTTCTCACACCTGTTGGATCTCCATCATCAATAATAATAGTCCCCATCCCTCCTCCCATCACCTCACCACTACCGGTCACACCGCTCGCTTCTGTGACGGGACCAGGAGGAAGAGGTGCGGTCAGGCCATGCTGGCCCCTTATAGCCCCTCTAGCTCTCTTAGGGCCGCAGCCCGGTGCACGAAGTAATCATTCCCCGGCTCCAGCACTGCCTCCGCCACACTCACCGGTTCCGCTCCCCCCAGTGACAGCACTCTTGTTTATCTTCCGGTGCCGGTTTCCTGTCACACCTCCTCCTTCATGTCCCACACTAGGCCCGAATCCCCCCAACCTCAGCCTTCCCCTTCGACCTCGGCCGCCGTCACACGTACCGGAAGCGGCCCTCACGTTCTGCGCGCATGCGCGAGCCGGCCACACCGAACGCTGTTTGTTTTAGGCGGAGCAATAAAGTTACTGAGGGGAGAAAAAAGGGAGGTTCAACCCTCTGAGCGGAATAATAAAGTTATTGAGGGAAAAAAGAGGGTGGTTCAACCTCCTGGGCGGAGCAATACAGATATCGAGCAGAAAAAAAAAAATACTATGTAAATATAGAGCTAAATCAGTGCAGAGCTCCCTTGTGAGAAACAAACCAATATACTATATAACATATATAGTGTGCTAAATCTGCGCAACACCACATGTGTAAAAAAGAATATATATTTACTGTATATATATATATATATATATATATACAGTATCTCACAAAAGTGAGTACACCCCTTACATTTTTGTAAATATTTTATTATATCCTTTATGTGACAACACTGAAGAAATGACACTTTGCTACAATGTAAAGTAGTGAGTGTACAGCTTGTATAACAGTGTAAATTTGCTGTCCCCTCAAAATAACTCAACACACAGTCATTAATGTCTAAACCGCTGGCAACAAAAGTGAGTACACCCCTAAGGGAAAAATGTCCAAATTGGGCCCAATTAGCCATTTTCCCTCCCCGGTGTCATGTGACTCGTTAGTGTTACAAGGTCTCAGGTGTGAATGGGGAGCAGGTGTGTTAAATTTGGTGTTATCACTCTCACTCTCTCATACTGGTCACTGGAAGTTCCACATGGCACCTCATGGCAAAGAACTCTCTGAGGATCTGAAAAAAAGAATTGTTGCTCTACATAAAGATGGCCTAGGCTATAAGAAGATTGGCAAGACCCTGAAACTGAGCTGCACCATAGTGGCCAAAACCATACAGGGGTTTAGCAGGACGGGTTCCACTCAGAACAGGCCTCGCCATGGTCGACCAAAGAAGTTGAGTGGACGTGCTCAGCGTCATATCCAGAGGTTGTCTTTGGGAAATAGATGTATGAGTGCTGCCAGCATTGCTGCAGAGGTTGAAGGGGTGGGGGGTCAGCCTGTCAGTGCTCAGACCATACGCCACACACTGCATCAAATTGGTCTGCATGGCTGTCATCCCAGAAGGAAGCCTCTTCTAAAGATGATGCACAAGAAGGCCTGCAAACAGTTTGCTGAAGACAAGCAGACTAAGGACATGGATTACTGGAACCATGTCCTGTGGTCTGATGAGACCAAGATAAACTTATTTGGTTCAGATGGTGACAAGAGTGTGTGGCGGCAACCAGGTGAGGAGTACAAAGACAAGTGTGTCTTGCCTACAGTCAAGCATGGTGGTGGGAGTGTCATGGTCTGGGGCTACATGAGTGCTGCCGGTACTGGGGAGCTACAGATCATTAAAGGGAACCACGAATGCCAACATGTACTGTGACATACTGAAGCAGAGTATGAACCCATCCCTTCGGAGACTGAGCCATAGGGGCAGTATTCCAACATGATAAAGACCCCAAACACACCTCCAAGATAACCACTGCCTTGCTAAAGAAGCTGAGGGTAAAGGGGATGGACTGGCCAAGCATGTCTCCAGACCAAGGTCTCTAACATCCACCAGCTCTGTGATGTCATCATGGAGGAGTGGAAGAGGACTCCAGTGACAACCTGTGAAGCTCTGGTGAACTCCATGTCCAAAGGGTTAAGGCAGTGCTGGAAAATAATGGTGGCCACACAAAATATTGACACTTTGGGCCCAAATTGGACATTTTCACTTAGGGTGTACTCACTTTTGTTGCCAGCGGTTTAGACATTAATGGCTGTGTGTTGAGTTATTTTGAGGGGACAGCAAATTTACACTGTTATACAAGCTGTACACTCACTACTTTACACTGTAGCAAAGAGTCATTTCTTCAGTGATGTCACATGAAAAGATTTCTGAGAGATCTGGGTGGGATGAAATCCCCAGTCCTGGGTCCTGGTTTTGAGAACAGCCAGCATACTGATTGGTCAGGTGTGTGCTGGGCTTTTAGTAGTAACCTGACCATGGTTCTGGGCTCCACCCCGGCAGATAGGAGGTCTGAGTTCCAGGAGTCAGGAGGGCTACACGTGGGAGCCAGTGCAGCAAGAGGCTGCTAGCTGTGTGCATCAAAGTGGTTGGTGAAACAGTCTGTATGAGACAGACAAGGGCCTGGAGGGTAAGGCCAGAGCTGCAGTGCTGCAGGTGAGCGCCAACTAGGCTGAATGTCATTTTGTTGTTGGAAAAAGGAATGCTGAAAACCCCTGCGTGGAAAACCTATGTTTGTTTGCTGAACTTTCTTTTAATAAAAATGGGCAAACGAAGCTCTTAAAAAGAAGAACCAGCGAGTGGCAGTGTCCTTCAAGCTCTACATCTGACGCTAGTCCTTTACACTATATGTATATATATATATATATATATATATATATATATATATATATATATATATATATATAAATATGTGTAGCGCTGACAACTTTTGTTTGTTATAGTGCCATCTTGTTGTGGACAATTGAAAAGGTACAACACTTTTATGTTTCATGCTTAAGAGAAGTGACATGGAAGTGATTGATTGTTTACTTCTGAACATTAACTATGACCTACAAACAATGCTCCTGGACAAGAGAAGAACTGAACTGCATTGTGGGAGGATATAAAAGGGCTGGGAGCAGCCATCTTATCTCTCTTGTTCCTGGGACGCGTGGGCTGCCTGTAGAGCTCTGAGGGTGTGTGTGTCCCACAGGGTTGCGGCCTACTTTGTGAGGGAGCGGAGTGGCAGCAGGGATCCTGCCATCATATCACAGTGTGCTGAAGCAGCAGAAGTGATTGTCCTGGAGACCCATGGAGGAGGTAACCGAGGACTCCTGGTCGTTACTGAACGGAGCAGTGTGACGGCGTGGCGGTGGTTCCGTACGGACTGAGAACTGTTGAAACAGAGGCATCCATCTGTCAGGATCCTGTGTGGTGAGAGGGTTAACACCCAGAAGTTTGTTTAAATACTACACACACTTAGTACTGTTACAGAGTGTCGCTGTGACTGATAGTCCCACGGAACAAGTTACGTTGGAGAACATTACATCTGCATAGACTTCAGTATTCAAGAATTGATAATAGATGTTTATCTCCTTCGTATAAGAACACTTAACCAGTCTTCTGGATTATAACTGCTTTAGTGTATTACCTACACTGTGCAACACCCAAGAGGAACCCCTTTTGTGGATTACAATTACAAATTCATAAGCTAGCGAAGACTGAAGACGTCAAGACTATCTCTTTTACTGCAGGGCCCTGCACTTAGTTGCAGAGGATAGGATAGTGACTTTATGGTTTAGAGCAGGGGGAGCTCCCTGGTATAAATATAGATTTAGTTATATTCTGTGTATGTTATCAATATTGTCATAACTATCTACTATACTGTTACACTACGTTGGTGTGATAGTGTAGTCACTGTAATACCTTTCTATATAAAATATATCATTTACCCAAAGAAAGAAGTCATTTTGATTATTACAGAAGTTTATGTGCAGTGTTGTTATTTTTCCTGCAGGCGTAGCCACAAGCACCCAGGTAAAGGTAAAATACAATATAAGTGTATATTGTGGGTTAGAGTTGGTATTAAAATTATTACAACACTGCATTACAGTTGTGTCAAGGGGATTGAACAATTTAAGAGGAGTGAAGAGAATAGAGGACGGGCCCAATAATAAACCAGCAGCTCCACCGAGAGTTATTGCTATATATATATATATATATATATATATATATATATATATATATATATATATACATACATACATACATTATTATACTAAAAGTATTGGGACGCCAGCCTTTACACACACATGAACTTTATTGGCATCCCAGTCTTAGTCCGCGTAGGATTCAATTGTGAATTGGCCCACCCTTTGCAGCTATAACAGCTTCAACTCTTCTGGGAAGGCATACATGCCAACAGTCCCGATTTTCCTGGGACAATCCTGAAAATTGTACCCTCGTCCCGATTTGAACGCGTCCCGATCAATATCCCATTTTGGGTGGGTCTCACCTGCCGCCGCAGCTTCTGGCTATGAAAACATTGCCACGAGATCTCCTTCCGGCTAGCAGGTCTCTTCCCTGTGTTCAGTGGAAAGGGGAGGGGCCTCCAACCCACGCAGCTAACCGGCATCAGTGTACAAACGAATTGTCTACTTGTACAATGAAGAGAGAAGCCGGTTAGCTGTTCCGATCGGAGGCCTCTCCCCTCTCCACTGAACACAGGGAAGAGACTTGCTAGCCTGAAGGATATCTCGCGGCCATATTTCATAGCCAGAAGCTGTGGCCGGTGAGGGGTTGCCTAATGAATACGGGAGATCCCACGGGCACCACAGAGCTGCTGTCCGCCCCCCTCCCCCCGCTTAATTCCTAGCTGACAGCCAGAGGTGCAGGGGGAGATGTTGCAGGCACCAGTGACCACCGGTAAAAGTAAGTGCAGCACTAATAAATAATCTCAGGATGAACTGAGATTAAAAAAATTGTATATATAAATCACAGTGCACATGTATAATATACCCTTGAAAGGACAGTGATAAAGCAAATATGATAATACAAAATGTGGAAATAATACAAAAGTATTATTAGTGTCCAAAAATAATGTCCAAAGAAACAAATCACTAATATTTGAAACAAACAGTGAAAAGTGAGCCAAACAATATGATAGAAATATCAGTGATTCAAAGCAATTGAAGGGTAGACTGAGCGTCAGTGTGATTTAAGGACAACAAGACGTGCTCAGACTTCCTGATTTGTGTTCCAGAGAGTCAGAAGGCTTACCGGAAAGATTGAACCCAAATAGGTATACATCTAATGGGTCAATTAGGCTTATGGTGCAACACACCCAGGAGATACTGACTCAGCAGACACGACCTCCAACCAGAAGACCAACTCCAACAGTAGACCTCAATGGGGTAGGTATTAAACAGGAAACCGGGTGGATAGTTTCTCCAATATAATATATTTGAATGTTTTGCAGAATTCTACCGCTTCATCAGGAGAATAGTATCCAACTGGCAAATAAAAAACATATCCCCTCCGTTTTGGAGCTGCAGTGATATAGCAGCCGGAGATATACCCACTGAGCTGGAGAAGTTGATCACGTTTGCAATCCTCATTAACACCAGACTTAGAGAAAGACTCTCTTTTAAAGAGCGCTTACAGGAGCCTCCTGTACGTTTGTCTCCGAGCTTTGCAGTCCCACCCGTGCCTCCCTCACCTCCCATGCCTCCTGGTACCGAGTAGGTCAGTGAAGGTGAACCCATACACTTGGGTTTCATGCGTCGCTCTGCGGATGAGAGAACCTTTAGGAGGAGGGAGAGATTGTGCCTTTATTGTGGCCAGGCAGGTCACTTTTTGAAGTCTTGTTCTACCCGTCCGGGGAACGCGCAAACCTTGTGGTCCTGTCACGGACAGACCTTAGGTGGCGTTGTTTCATCCCCAGTTATCCAGAAGGTTAAGCCCCTGGTTTCGGTCACACTTTCTTGGGCTGAGTCGTCCATCGAGATACAGGCTCTAATAGACTCTGGGGCTGCATTGATGTTGCCTTTGTATCGAAGTACTCAATTCCGCTGCAGCTGCGTGATACTCCACTCGCCATTGAGGCTCTTGACAGGAGACCTCTACAGCCTGCCCATGTGACTCATGAGACGGTTCCTTTGTCCATGGCCGTAGGGGCTCTTCACCATGAGATAATCCAATTCCAAATTATTTCCTCACTTAAGTTTCCACTGGTTATTGGTTATCCTTGGTTACAGAGGCAATACCCCTCTTTTGATTGGCTCTGTGCTGAGGTTCTCTCCTGGTCACCACAATGCAGTGAGACATGCTTCCAGAAGGTAGCCAAGGTCCTGTGCACCTCTTCACTCTCCTCCCTGCCGGAGGAGTACCGTGATTTTAGCGATGTCTTTGACAAAGGTCAAGCCGGTAGTTTGCCTCCACACCGGCCGTATGATTGCGCAATTGACCTTCAACCTGGTGCCATACCCCCTCGTGGCCAGGTTTACCCTTTGTTGGTCTTGGAGGATAAGGCCATGAAGGAGTATGTTGCAGATGCACTTTCTCCAGGTTTCATCCGCAAATCCTCATCTCCTGCTGGTTCTGGTTTCTTCTTTGTGAAGAAGAGTGGTGAACTGAGACCTTGTATTGATTATAGGGGTGTGAATCATTTCACGATTAAGAATGCCTATCCGATTCCGTTGATTACGGAGTTATTTGACCGCCTCAAGGTTTTCACAGAGCTTGATTTGAGAGGGGCATACAATCTTGTGAGGATTAAAGAGGGCTATGAGTGGAAAACTGCGTTTAATACCAGAACAGGCCATTATGAGTACCTCATAATGCCTTTTGGCCTTTCTAATGCCCGGCAGCTTTCCAGGAATTTATAACGATGTCCTCCGAGATTTGTTGCAGTTAGGTGTGGTGGTCTAGATGATATCCTCATATTTTCCAAGTCCCTGAAGTGCCACCACACAGATGTCTGTCGTGCCCTTCAGAAACTAAGAGAGAACAATCTCTATTGTAAACTGGAGATGTGCGAGTTCTATCAAACAGGTTAAATTCCTGGGTTATGCCATTTCCACTGCTGGTTTTTCGATGGACCCAGAGAAACTTTTGGCAGTTCTCAAGGCTGCCTTTGTTTCTGCTCCTGTGTGCACATCCTGATCCTACAATATCTTTTATCCTTGAGGTTGATGCTTCTGAGACTGATGTTGGCGCTCTTCTGTTTCAACATCCTACCTCTGAGAGCGCTATGCATCCTTGTGGCTACTTTTCCAAGAAATTGTCACCTGCGGAGTGCAATTACGAGATTGGTGACAGAGAGCTGTTGGCGATCATTTTAGCCCTGAAAGAATGGAGACATCTCCTCGAAGGTACCACTGTGCTGGTTCTCATTCTTACTGACCATAAGAATCTCACATTCTTCTCTGAGGCTAAATGCCTCTCTCCTAGAAGGGCGCAATGGGCTCTTTTCTTGTCAAGTTTCAATTACATTGCCTCATTCTTACCCGGGACTAAAAATGTAAGGGCTGACGCCTTGTCATGACAATTTTCCTCCACTTCTAAGTTGGAGTTGTTTCCGGTTCCTGTGATTCCTGCTCGGGTCCATGCTCCTCCTGAGAAACCTCGTGACCGCTGCTTTGTCCCAGAGAGTCTCCGTACTGCCGTGCTCCAGGCTTACCATTCTCCCAAGGCTGCTGGCCACCCTGGGAAGAATCAACTCCTTTGGGCAATTTCCCAACAATTCTGGTGGCCTAGTCTACCTGTTGATGTAACTGCCTTCGTAGCTGCCTGTTCCGTGTGTGCTCAGAGTAAGACTCCACGACACCTTCCAGTGGGCCTCCTACAACCCATAACCAATGGAGAGAGGCCCTGGACCCACCTGTCTATGGATTTCATTGTGGAGTTACCCAACTCCCAGGGCAACATAGTTCTCCTTCTGGTGGTTGACCGGTTCTCAAAGATGTGTCATTGTATTCCACTTAAGAAGTTGCCCACTTCTAAGGAACTGGCTTCCATTTTTGCTAGGGAGATCTTTCGCTTACATGGGCTACCCAAGGTGATTGTCTCGGACAGGGGTGGTCAGTTTGTGTCCCGGTTCTGGTGAGCCTTTTGTGCACAGTTGGGAATTCAGCTTGCTTTTTCCTCTGCATATCACCCGCAGTCTAATGGGGTCGCAGAACGAGCCAATCAGTCCTTGGAGCAATTCCTACGTTGCTATATTTCTGACCATCATAACAACTGGTCAGACCTATTACCATGGGCAGAGTTTGCTCACAACAGTGCCTTGAATTCTGCTTCCCGATTTGTCCCTGTTTATGGCGAATTATGGTTTCCAACCTTGCATGTTGCCTGAGTGGTTTGTACTGCAGAGTATTCCTGCATTAGAGGAGAATCTCTGTGGTCTTCGTTCCACTTGGGCACAAGTCCAGGAGGCTTTGCAACATGTTAATGATAGGTACAGACTCCATGCTGACCGCAGACGCCTGCCTGCGCCTTCCTACCAGGTTGGGGACAGGGTCTGGCTGTCATCTTGCAACCTCCGACTTTGTGTTCCCTCACTGAAGTTCGCACCTCGGTTTATTGGGCCTTTCCGTATTTTCTGCAGGATTAACCCAATGGCTTACACATTAGACCTTCCTTCTAATATGTGTATTTTGAATGTATTTCATGTCTCCTTATTAAAACCTTTGGTCTGCAATTGCTTTACCACCTCGGTGCCACGTCCTCACCCTGTACAGGTTGAGAACCATGAGGAGTATAAAATACAGTCCATTGTTGACTTCCGTAGGTTCCTTGGGCGCATACAGTACCTGGTGCATTGAAAATAGTATGTCCGGAAAGGAACGGCCTTGGGTCTCATTCTCAGACGTACAAGCCCCTGTCCTCCTCCGTGATTTCCATAGATGTTTTCCCCTCAAGCCTGGTGGTCCTCCGAGAGGGAGGGGTCATTGAGGAGGGGGTACTTTCAAGGCTGGGCTCAGCCCTTCCTTCTCTGAGCTGGCCGCTCACCTGTCGGCTAATTGCCAGCTCCTATCTCTCCACAGTTACTCAGCTGTTGATGATATCCTGCTCATCAGTCCTGCCTACTTAAGCCGTCCAGTCCAGAGGATCTCTGCCTTCGCCTTGGTCAACATCACAGAAACTATCTCCTGCGATCCTGTTCAGGACTTGCTTTCCTGACATCCCTTCTGGCTCCAGATCCTGCTCGCTGTTCCACTACATTGATCCTTGACTTCTGGCTTGGCTAACTATCTATTCTGGTTAGTGAACTTTGGCTATGTTTTGACTACATTTGTTCTTTTTACTTTTATTATTAAACAAGTGTGATTTAACTGTACTTCTGTCTCGGCCTGATTTCATGGTTTCTGACAGTAACTCAAGACAACCGGTTTTTGCGTCTTCCATAGAGGATTTGCCCAGGCCAAGGCTCTCAGAAAGCAAATATATCACGAAACCTACTTTGCTTCTGTACGTGGGAAACGCCTGGGGCAGCTTCTCAAAGTATATCTCAACCTGGTTGAGAAACCCTCTGCATTGGACTAGATTGCCCCCAAATCGCTGGGGAAGAGGAGCAGAACCAGACATATCTCTTATAGAGGTAATACTCGGGGTGGGTGCCTGCACAGAGACTGGAGCAGCAGCAGAGATGGCCTGTAACACAGGTTGTACCAGAGAAGCCACAGTGGGAGATTCCAGATGAGCCACGCGACCCAGGAGCATTTGTAACGCCATGGCAAACTGATCCATACAGTGATCCTGCTCATCCAATCTGGAAAAAATATTACCAACAAGTGGATTGACTGCATCTTCTGAATTCATGGCCTTCGCCTACTGTCAGAAACCATGAATCAGACTGAGACAGAAGTTTAGTTAAATCTCACTTGTTTAATAATAATAATAATAAATAAAGGTAAACATAGTCAAAACATAGCCAGAGTTCAGGAACCGGAACGGATAGTCAGACAAGCCAAAATGTCAGGAAGCCAGAGATGAGCATAGTAGAACAGCAAGTAGGATCTGGAGCCAGAAGAAATGTCAGCCAAGAAAGTCTTTAACAGGAACACAGGAGAGCATCTCTAGAGATGTGACCAAGGCGAAGGCAGAGATCATTTGGACTGGACGGCTTAAGTAGCCAGGACTGACAAGCAGGATATCATCAACAGCTGAGTAACTGTGGAGAGATAGGAGCTGGAAATTAGCCAACAGCTGAGTGGCCAGCTCAGAGAAGGAAGGGCTGAGCCCAGCCCTGACAGACTATGTAAGGGTAAGCTAATGAGGGAGTTGCAGTAGTCGAGGCGAGAGATGACCAGGGAGTGAATTAGGAGCTTTGTTGTGTCATTAGTTAGAAAGGGGCGTATTTTGGAGATGTTGCGGAGGTTGAGGCAGCAAGGTTTGGGCAGTGATTGGGCTTGGGGGTTAAAGGAGAGTTCAGAGTCCAGGACTACACCTAGGACCTTGACATGTGGGGAGGGGCTTATGGTTGTACCATCAATTTTGACAGAGAGATCAGGGGAAGAGGCACATGGGGGAGGTTTGGTTTTGGATAGATTAAGTTTGAGGTAGTGGTAAGATATCCAGACTGATATATCTGATAGTAAATATGTGATATGTGAGGAGACTGAGGGAGTGAGCTGAGGGGTAGAGACATAGATTTGGGTGTCGTCAACGAAGAGGTGGTATTGGAAGCCAGAGGAGGCTATCAGCTGACCCAGGGAGGAGGTGTAGATGTAAAAAAGGAGAGGTCTAAGAACAGAACCTTGGGGACCCCAACAGAGAAAGGAAGAGGAGAGAAGGAAGTAGAGTTGTAAGAAACGCTAAAGGTGTGGTTGGATAAGTAGGAAGAGAACCAGCGAAGAGTACAGTCACGGAAACCAAAGGCGTTTTTTGACGAGGAGGGGGTGGTCAACTGTGTCAAAGGCAGCAGAGAGGTCCAGGAGTAAGCGTACAGAATAGTGTCCAGTGGTTTTGGCCGTTAGTAGATCATTTGTTAATTTTTGGTAGAGCAGCTTCTGTGGAGTGTTGAGGACGAAATCCAGACTGAAGGGGATCAAGAAGGCTATTATCAGCAAGGTGGTCGCTCAGTCGGTTGTAGACCAGAAGTTCAAGGAGTTTGGATAAAAAGGGGAGAAAGGAGATGGGGCGTAGGTTGTTAAGATTGGATGGGTCCGGTGAGGGCTTTTTAAGTATGGTATGGTGATCAGTTATGACACCAGTCATATGACAGTTTTTTTTTTTTTTTTTTTTTTTAACAAAAGTTTATTAATTTTGAATAAGACAAAAAACAACAAAAACAGTGGTACGTTCTCGACAATCCACATATATAGTTTAGCCAATAGAAACCTTAAAGCAGTAGTCGTAATCAAGGCTGTAAGTCAGGTGTTACCAGTTAAGTATATTTCCTACAAGGTATGTATAAAATACAAGGAAGCAACATGGTAATACAATATAGGCTAGTACAGCTGTGCCTGGGGACCCAACCAGTTTGGGGCCTGATCAGGTGGAACCATTAAAGGGGGTCCAGAAAGGTTGGGTACAAGTCTGAATCTACATTGCATTCAAGTTATTGAAGGGGGTAGGGTGACAGTCTGGTCAAAGGTACAAATAACTGTGACAGCTATCATTCACAGTATGCCTCAAATGTTTAGGAAACTGGTAAATTGATGGGTTTATTTTGCTTGTGCTCTGTTTGATCTGTGGTTGCCATGTGCTGCACATGTGATCAGTTATGAGACCAGCCATTTGATGACTTGACGGTTTGGTTGAGAGCACAAGCAAAGGGAATAGGGAAAATAGCTGTCAGTTATTTGTGCTCTCAACCAAAATGTCATCAAATGGCTGAAGTCATAACTGATCACTATGGCAACTACAAAAGAAACAGAAGCTAAGATAGCAACTTCCTTGGCTGTAAAGGATAGGAGGGCTTAGCTCACCTTTAACCTGATTTTAATCGTCATGGGAACGTGGGATGATTCGGGCTGTTGACCTGAGGGCAATGTGCTCAAGCAATATATCACCATTATCTGTACTCTCAACCAAAACTGTCAAGTCATCAAACAACTGGTGTCATAAGGGATCACATGAGCAACACCATGGCAGATATAAACAGAGACTAAGATGGCTGCTTCCAAGGCTGTAAAGGATAGGAGGGTTTAGTTCCGCTTTAAGTGGAGATCAGTCCATTTGCTGGCCGTATCACATGATTGGGTAGTGCAGAGTAATGACTTCTGGTGTCCGGAGCGCAAGTCGGTTGTTACGTCCAGTTTCCAGAGGGCACACCTTCTGCACAGTGTTATAGTGACTATTACCCAGTACTCAGGCCTCTTTTACAATGACATGTCTCCATTTGCTGGCTGGACCACATGATTGGGTGATGCTGAGTAATGACTTCTGGTGTCTGGAGCACAGGATGGCTCCCACTTCCGGTTTCGAGAATGCACGCCATTCACGTGGTGCCAGGTTTACCGGCCTTCAGCATACAGGACTCTGCTGTAATGGTAGGTTTTCTTCATGTCAGACCTTGTTTGGTTCTACAAAGGTTATGGGTTATCCATATGTTGGTGGCCATGTCTTGAGGCATGTGACTACTGTGATTATGGTGACATTATATATGTGGTTTAAATCTGCGCCTTGAGAATGGGGTCCACTGTATCCCCAGGAACATCGGTATATAATGGTTTGTTTTGCAGGCTTTTGCATTATTACTGCAAAATGACCTCCTTATAATCCTGAATAGAGGTTAGAGACAGTTCCCTAAACTAGTCTCTACTGTAAAGATAACGACTATCTTGGTACCAATAGGACAAAATACACATGTATAGGTAGAATTTTTGTTTTACATATAAAAAAGACAAAACATGATTTCCAATAATCAAGACAACATGATTAAAAAAATCAAGGAATATTGATAGTTATATAGATACTTAGTATGCTCCAATAGGAGTCAAAAGTATAGAAGGTCCTCAAGGACATGTTGTCCTCTACATGTTTCGCGGTCAATGACCGCTTCATCAGGAGCATGAATCTACAATAGAAGTAAAAAATTATATAACGCAATCACAATTACCAAGAGAGTAGTTGTACATCAGTGTAGTTAAACCACACACATACATATCAAATATAAAATAAAGGGGAGAAAAAGGAAAACGTAACAAATCAAAAACAAGATGGGTGCACCACCGCTTACCTGGGAGTCCAAACACAGAAGCACAGTCGAGAACACCGCAAGGTTTCCCTACGGCTCATATGGGGGATGTATACAGGTGGATGGTAAATCTTCCGAAATAACTGAATAGAATACGTATGTAGAGGTAAGAACATATGCCACTATATGGTTAATAAACCATGAAATAAAAGGGAAAGAAAAAGGAAACAAAGGAAAGAGGGTGGAAAAAAAATGAAAAGAGGAGAAAAGGGGGTGGGAAGGAGAAACCAGGGAGGTAGGAAGAGGGGTAGGGGAGGAGGGGGGGAGGAAAGAAGGGGAAAATAGGTAAAATGGGTCAATTGAAAACATCACCTATGACGAAACACGCCTGGGAGGGCACGCACTGACGTCACCACGCTGTTGAGAGGAGGACGGGCTCCTGTGTTTGCCGGCCGGCATTGATTTTATGCGTTTTTTTTATCTTTATACATGTAAGTGCAATATTACCCCCCTTTTTTTTTAAATAAATTGATCATACTGTATTACGCTATGGTTAGTCTCTCTCCTTTCTGAGCCTACCTCGAGTACATCGCCGTACGGCTATGGATCAAGAAGACGCTTAGGGGGTTGCCAGTACCAGGTCCATTTCTTGTGTGTGTCCAGCAGCCATCCTTGGAAAATAAAGGCCGTGGCTGGGTTATAGCCAAACGACTCTTTCTGCTTACTATCTGGTAAGCAGGCAATTTATACGGTGGTCGGGCACTCTTTCATATGTGTGGAGTCACTGTGGTGTTATTCAACAATTGAGTTTATAGACTACTCTCACCACTATTGATTTACCTGTTGTCATAGGCGCAACCATCCTTCATTCTATCCGGCAAAAGGTAAATAAACAGAAGAGCATAAAGTCCATATACAGGTGATCATCTGTCCACATGGATAAGCCGCTATGTGATATAAGTGCTCAGGAGACATGCAAGTGTCGTGGTGCATCCAGCCCCTTTACCTTCAACACCACTAACTGCTCACCTTCTACATGTGACCCGTAGGGTCTAGCCGCACATTCCCACAATTGGAGGTATTAGTCCTCCACTGACGGTTCTGTGGCCCAGACGATAGTTCTTTTCCGTCCATATAAATAAAAGGACATCCAGTGCTCTCCGTATAAACACAGCATTTATTAAAATTAGAAAATAAAACTTACAAGTGTAGCACTTGTCACAAGTGCATATAGCGAGCGCTCGATACAACAGTAAATCTGAAAGATGGCAGCGGGTGACGTCATACGCATCATTTCCCCCGTACGCGTTACGTCCTTGGGAGGGACTTTGTCAGCTGAATGCACTGTGACACTTGCATGTCTCCTAAGCATTTTATCACATAATGGCTTATCCATGTGGTCGGATGATCACCTGTATATGGATTGTATGCTCTTTTGTTCATTTATCTTTTGCGCTACACTATTTTAATTAATATGTTTTATTGAGGTATTGTGTCTTGACCTTTTAGTGCTTAGCAGGCAATTGTATGTTTGAAAGGTTTATGTTTTTGTGCTGAATCCTTATGGCATTTTATCGCTTGCACTGAAGAAACAATGACAGTCATATGAAACAAACCTTCCCTAAAAAACATAACAAAATAATATGCCACTATGTCAGCTCCTTCAACATTAAAGCGGTAGTAAACCTCTGGATTTGGTAATGGCATAATGTGCTAGTATGCATTATGAAATACTTACTTTAGAACAAAGCTCTTCAGCGGTACGCTGTCACCACTGACAGGGCTTCCATCTTCACCCGGTCTTCCTTCCAGGTTCATGGACTCTGCAGCTTGAAAGGCCGATCCACGATGACGTCACTCCCCTGTGTGCGTGTGGGAGTAACGACCCCGGCACAGTGCTCTGAAGGAACGGCACAGGCATGCTGTTCTTTCAGAGTGCATGCACCGTGACGTCACAAGCAAATATCTCCTAAATGGTGCACGTTTGGGAGATATTCAATTTACCTACAGGTAAGCTTTATTATAAGCTTATGTAGCTGCTGACCCTTAAAATAAGGACATTTACCTGTCCAGGGCGCCCGTGATGTCCTCACCCGAAGCTAACCCATCCCTCGGCTCTGGGTGGAGGCTTCGGCTTCTTAAGTAAAGTAGGTTCCCTACTGCGCATGCGCAAGCCGCGCTGCGCATTCTGAGTGATCCCTGCTGTCTTCTGTCTTCTGGGACCTGTGTGTCTCCTAGAAGACAGTGGGGTGGGGGGGGTGTGGAGGAAGGGCAGGGCATGGAGTAGATTGCCACAGATACTGCAGCGATCTTTTGCCAGAAGTGGGAGCAAATACCTGGATTAGACAGGTATCTGCTCCCCTCTCCCCCCTGAAAGGTGCCAAATGTGACATCGGAGGGGGGGGGGGGGGGGAGGAATCTGGACAGCGGAAGTTCAATTTCTGGGTGGAACTTAGCTTTAAATAAATAAATTGTTTGGACTCAACTTGAAGATCCATAGTGTGCTGGCAAATATCTACACTGGTTGTCACAGTGGTCACGTGATTGGGAGCTGGTCCCATCAGCTAATGATCGTTAGCGGGGACCAAGAGCTGTCTTTCAAAACTCATTCTCTGGGCATGCAGTGCTCGGCACAGAAACATCGGCGGCCCAATGACACATATGTGTTAGGCAGTCATGAAGGGGTTAACAATATCTTGGTACTATAGGAACTACAGTATATGTATATGGATCATCTTTGCCTTTGTATTTAGGACCCATCTTTGGGCCAGTTAGCCCATTACAGCACCAGGGTATGGTGATCTATTTCTATGGGTCAACTGTCCGTTTCCTTTCTTGCTATTTATGTGATTCCTCATGGCTATATAAGGCAGATTGTTTATTGTCCAAATCATTTGGTGGAGGGGGGATTATGGTGTGGGGTTGTTTTTCAGGGGTTAGGCTTGGCCCCTTAGTTCCAGTGAAGGGAACCCTTAAAGTGGTTGTAAACCGTGTTACACCACTTGTACCTACAGGTAAGTTATAATAAGGCTTAGCTGTACGTGCTGTAAATATCTCCTAAACCAGCACGGTTTAGGAGATATTTACCATATACGCTTGTGCACTGAAGAAACGGCTCGATCGTGACATTTCTAAAGGGCTTGTGCTGTGACGTCATCGCGGCTCCGGCCAATCACAGCGCCGGAGCCCGCGAAGCCGGAAATAACTCTGGGAGACATGTCGCCGGTCACAGTGGTGTATGGTGGTCTAAGGTAAGTATTTCATAACAAACTCGTATGTGATGCATATGAGCTCATTATGCCTTTGTCTTGCAGGTTTTCTTTGTTGTTTTTTTTTTTGTTTTTTATATGAGTTTATAACCACTTTAAATCGTCAGCATACCAAGACATTTTGGACAATTTCATGCTCCCAACTTTGTGGGAACAGTTTGGGGATGGCCCCTTCCTGTTCCAACATGACTGCGCAGCAGTGCACAAAGCAAGGTCCATAAAGACATGGATGAGCGAGTTTGGGGTGGAGGAACTTGACTGGCCTGCACAGAGTCCTGACCTCAACCCCATAGAACACCTTTGGGATGAATTAGAGCGGAGACTGCGATCCAGGCCTTCTCGTCAGTGCCTGACCTCACAAATGCACTTCTGGAAGAATGGTCAAACATTCCCATAGACACACTCCTAAACCTTGTGGACAGCCTTCCCAGAAGAGTTGAAGCTGTTATAGATGCAAAGGGTGGGCCAACTTAATATTGAACCCTACGGATTAAGACTGGGATGCCATTAAAGTTCATGTGCGTGTAAAGGCAGGCGACTCAATACACACACGTGTGTGTGTATATATATATATATATAGATATATATATATCTATATATATATATATATAGATATATATATATATATATATATATATATATATATATATATATATATATATATATATATATATATCTATATCTATATCTATATATATATATACACACATGTATTGCAGGTAACTCCAGTACATATCCTGAGGAAGCGGCAATTTGACCGCGAATTGTGTCCAATTATATGCTTTGTTATATACATTATTGTTGAATTGGTACAAGCAAAAAATCACTGTTGGTGATGTTTTCAATGCATTTTAATTGTTTATTCTCTAAATAGTCCAATCCTATTTTTAATGATGTATTAATAGCGTGAATTTTAAGGTACAGTATATACTGTATTTGGTATATCATGATTTTGAGATACAGCCTTCCACTTGAGGTACATTTAAAGTACCTTGTCTTTTCTTGTTTAGAGGCACTGTGTATTTGTATCACCTTTAGGATGTTACCTCTTGAGGAAATGATTTAGGGCTCATTCATGCTAGTGTTGGTCTCTGAAGAGCGATCTGCGCTCAGATCGCTCTTCAGAGAGCATTTGGCAGGCGGTGAGGAGGTGTTGTATTGCCTCCTCACTGCCTGCTCTATAACTCATTGAATCTTGCACTAGTGTGCTGCAGCCCCATGCATTGCACGCGGTTGCAGGGTGCTTGTACAGCAGCCTTATTCACTCAAATAGGTCATGTTTGACAAGCACTACACCCACTGAAAGCAACAGGGGGTATAATTCTTGCCACAGCCGCAAAGGAAGGCATCGTGGCTCCGGTATTTGTACATCCCCACGGCCACTGCCTCTGCAGCTAAAGGGGTTGGCAGTTGGGGGAGCAGTAAAAGAGCAGCTCAACCACAGGATTTTACTGCCCACCGACCTCACGTGTGAATGAGCCCCTTAGTTAGCATGTGAATTCCACTTCTCAGTACAAAATTAATTACTCAGATATTGCTTTTTGCATGTCGGCCCCTTTTGCTCCTATGAATACAAAGCTTTGAAAGTTTCGTTTTTACATCACAGAGCACAAATTTCTATTGTTGGGAAACAGACTTGGATGACGTGATCTGCCTCCTGAAGCTGGATTGCATGTTTAGCTGTCGTATGGTTGGTACAGCAACCGGTATCTCAGGATTGCACTACTCCTTCCATACACCAGATGGCACTCTGATACCAGTTTTGTTGGGCAACAAACACCTGCAATAATGGGATTTCTGTGCGATATTTTCTCCTCTGATTGTATGGTCGTGCACACATTTCACCCCGGTAGCTCCGCTGTAACCACACGGAGATTTCAGGGACCTTATTTCAGTCTTTTATTTGGAGTCCTGAGTGCATATTCCATGTTTCAGCTCCAGCGACTGGACCTCTTCTACAGCAATAAAATAATCAAAACTGAAAAATGGCGAATATCATTTCATAAAACAATACGATTCATTTAGATTCATCCCTAGGCACATACGTACTGCTCCTCTATCCAGCTTTCCTCCATGGCTATCCAAGTCCAGTTTTATGAGGTTATTATTATTATTATACAGGATTTATATAGCGCCGACAGTTGACGCAGGTTGACCTGAATCCCCACTTTTACCACCCCTTAAATAAAGTGTGTGTGGGTAGGGGCAGTTGGCGCTACCTGTATGGGTGCGTATCAGTTGAGTGTTAGCTATAGGCTAAAAGTTCCTTGTGTGCTCCCCTAATATTGACTTGTGAGTGTATCTGGGCAATCCGTCTAACAAAGTGTATCTGTGCCCAGTGGGATAGATATCCCATACCAAAAAAATGTAACCAAATGAAGCTGATTAAGCAACAGGGTGTACATACATATATACAGTATAATCAAAATAACACCAGTGTTATTACCAATATTTAAAAAGTAGGTGTAACTGCACACAACTTCCTACTAATTATATAGGGGGTGACCTTAATTATACAATTCGTTCTTACACCTAATCCAGTGGCTAACAAGAAATCTCTTGTCCGTCCATTTCGGGTGCTGCCCACTGATTACCATTAAATCTTCACAGTGCACAATAGACTTACAAAAAATGAACATTAAAATAAAAATAAAATTAGATATATCCCACAAATGTTTACAATGTGTATATAAAGTGATCAATTGTTTAGAAATGTACCGATTGTACCACAACCATAGTATCAAACAAATTGTAAATAAAAACCAGTTTGTGAAAGTTCTATTCTTGACAATATTGTGAAAGTTCTTGAAAATATTTCTTTCAAAAAGTTCCTGCGTGAAGTGACTTTAGTGATGACAGTTGAAATCCAGTGACTTAGGTGCTCCCCCTCAAGGGTCCCCACTCACCCGCTCCCTGCACCCCTGCAGGGGTAAACAGCATCTGTTATCCTCGATATTTGTTTAGAATCCCAAATGCAGTTGTCCAATAGGGTTTCCGCTCCAGATGTAGCTATCCTTCAGATGTAGGCTTTATCCTCATATAAGAAAAAACAGGGCTCCCATAGTGTGATACCGTAATTATTTTTATTAAAAAAATATATTGGGTCCAATGACCGATAAAAAATGAAACAAATAAAATGATATAAGTTAAAACCAATAAGCACTCCTATAAGGAGTGAAAATATCACACTGCGTAGCGGGAGATCAAGCCCGGAGAAGAGCTCATGGGAAAACACCAACAGCTGAGCGGCGTACGCCTCAGCTGCGTTCCACACTCTCTCCGACTTCCGCGTATGACGTAGGTACGTAGCTCCGCCTTACGCGTTTCGTCATCAACGTTCTCAAAGGCGTAGCTAACGTCCCAAATGACAGGCTATTTGAAGGCAAGTGGGCATAACTCCTCCCCTGGGCGGGGTCCCATGGTGTGTGTTAACAGGAACGGCCTGTAATGGACCGAGCCAAATGCCGGGGGTGTTACAAGTATATTCCCTTGATATTAAAGTATCAATATCCCCGCTTGCCAGCTTTCCGACAGACTTAAACATTTGCATAGCATATACATACAAACATAGGGACTATTTTATACCTCTAACTCCATATAAACCATTCCGAATTGATCTTTAGGCGATACCATTTCTCCCACCACCATCCACAGGATAAAGGCACAGGGGTTTGTAAATTATGACCCCTATTGATATTATAGGGGATTGCAGATGGCCTTCATATATATATATATATATATATATATATATGTATATACTAGTCCCAGCCTTAAAGACATACTTAATTATGGTCCCTATATACGCCATTCCCCTCACCCCTTCGGGGTCCAAGGTTTTTTTAACCAACACAAACTTGTGAATATAGGTTTGGGGAATTAGTATCACCAAGCTTACATATCCCAAAATAATAGATGCATGACTTATCCAACAAAGTGTACGTTATGCCCTAACCAAAGTGCACAAACACCAGTTTAATGAAATCAAAGTAAGGGTATTGGGTTCATATCATATATAACCCCCCTTGTTGTTTACCATCTGGGGAGATGCCTCTCCTATTCTACTCTGAGGGGCCTATTACTCAAGATAAGATACCATGAATAGTATATAGATTATACCCAACTACCCACTTCACGAGGGTACAGAGATCCAGAGGCTGATGTCAGAAATGGTAGAATATAGTTCATGACTGATGGAAAGTAATACATAAAGTTCTCCTAGGGTATGCAAAATATGGATATAAAGAATTTTTTATTAGGTAAAGTATATATAAGATCCTTCTTCTTTAGTACACCTTTCATCCTGGAAAATGGCCCGTTGCCACTTTGAGCAGACCCCATCCCAAATAACCTTGATGATAGGCTCTGAGGCTAATATAGATGGGCTGCCAAGATACCCCTTATCTCCCTTTACTCCTATGGTTGGGGGTGGAGATGAGCCCCCCTTATATATACTTTACCTAATAAAAAATTCTTTATATCCATATTTTGCATACCATAGGAGAACTTTATGTATTACTTTCCATCAGTCATGAACTATATTCTACCATTTCTGACATCAGCCTCTGGATCTCTGTACCCTCGTGAAGTGGGTAGTTGGGTATAATCTATATACTATTCATGGTATCTTATCTTGAGTAATAGGCCCCTCAGAGTAGAATAGGAGAGGCATCTCCCCAGATGGTAAACAACAAGGGGGGTTATATATGATATGAACCCAATGCCCTTACTTTGATTTCATTAAACTGGTGTTTGTGCACTTTGGTTAGGGCATAACGTACACTTTGTTGGATAAGTCATGCATCTATTATTTTGGGATATGTAAGCTTGGTGATACTAATTCCCCAAACCTATATTCACAAGTTTGTGTTGGTTAAAAAAACCTTGGACCCCGAAGGGGTGAGGGGAATGGCGTATATAGGGACCATAATTAAGTATGTCTTTAAGGCTGGGACTAGTATATACATATATATATATATATATATATATATATATGAAGGCCATCTGCAATCCCCTATAATATCAATAGGGGTCATAATTTACAAACCCCTGTGCCTTTATCCTGTGGATGGTGGTGGGAGAAATGGTATCGCCTAAAGATCAATTCGGAATGGTTTATATGGAGTTAGAGGTATAAAATAGTCCCTATGTTTGTATGTATATGCTATGCAAATGTTTAAGTCTGTCGGAAAGCTGGCAAGCGGGGATATTGATACTTTAATATCAAGGGAATATACTTGTAACACCCCCGGCATTTGGTTCGGTCCATTACAGGCCGTTCCTGTTAACACACACCATGGGACCCCGCCCAGGGGAGGAGTTATGCCCGCTTGCCTTCAAATAGCCTGTCATTTGGGACGTTAGCTACGCCTTTGAGAACGTCGATGACGAAACGCGTAAGACGGAGCTACGTACCTACGTCATACGCGGAAGTCGGAGAAAGTGTGGAACGCAGCTGAGGCGCACGCCGCTCAGCTGTTGGTGTTTTCCCATGAGCTCTTCTCCGGGCTTGATCTCCCGCTACGCAGTGTGATGTTTTCACTCCTTATAGGAGTGCTTATTGGTTTTAACTTATATCATTTTATTTGTTTCATTTTTTATCGGTCATTGGACCCAATATATTTTTTTAATAAAAATAATTACGGTATCACACTATGGGAGCCCTGTTTTTTCTTATATGAGGATAAAGCCTACATCTGAAGGATAGCTACATCTGGAGCGGAAACCCTATTGGACAACTGCATTTGGGATTCTAAACAAATATCGAGGATAACAGATGCTGTTTACCCCTGCAGGGGTGCAGGGAGCGGGTGAGTGGGGACCCTTGAGGGGGAGCACCTAAGTCACTGGATTTCAACTGTCATCACTAAAGTCACTTCACGCAGGAACTTTTTGAAAGAAATATTTTCAAGAACTTTCACAATATTGTCAAGAATAGAACTTTCACAAACTGGTTTTTATTTACAATTTGTTTGATACTATGGTTGTGGTACAATCGGTACATTTCTAAACAATTGATCACTTTATATACACATTGTAAACATTTGTGGGATATATCTAATTTTATTTTTATTTTAATGTTCATTTTTTGTAAGTCTATTGTGCACTGTGAAGATTTAATGGTAATCAGTGGGCAGCACCCGAAATGGACGGACAAGAGATTTCTTGTTAGCCACTGGATTAGGTGTAAGAACGAATTGTATAATTAAGGTCACCCCCTATATAATTAGTAGGAAGTTGTGTGCAGTTACACCTACTTTTTAAATATTGGTAATAACACTGGTGTTATTTTGATTATACTGTATATATGTATGTACACCCTGTTGCTTAATCAGCTTCATTTGGTTACATTTTTTTGGTATGGGATATCTATCCCACTGGGCACAGATACACTTTGTTAGACGGATTGCCCAGATACACTCACAAGTCAATATTAGGGGAGCACACAAGGAACTTTTAGCCTATAGCTAACACTCAACTGATACGCACCCATACAGGTAGCGCCAACTGCCCCTACCCACACACACTTTATTTATTATCTCATCCCTAAGGGGGTGAGTAAGGGGAGGCTGCAAGCCTTGGTCTGTGAGCGCGGAAATCCCAAACCTCTTTACCACCCCTTAAGCCTCGTACACATGATCGGATTGTTCGCCAACAAAACCGTAAAATTTTGTCCGAAGGGCGTTGGCCCAAACTTGTCTTGCATACACACGGCCACACAATTGTTGGCCAACAATTACGAACGTACTAGACATACTATGTGGTTTTTCAGCTATGTAGCACCACCCTTTGGGCTCCTTCTGCTAATTTGGTGTTAGTAGAAGTTTGGTGAGTGTTGATTCATGCTTTTCTTTTCGTGTTTTTCATTTAGCGCTTTTCAGTTCATTTCTGAATGGCCGTTCATCAACCAGACATGTTGCGGAATCGGAGGAGATAACGTGTTATTTATTATTGGTCTTGGAGTTATTGCTTTGACATTATTTTTTTAGTTGAATAATAATGATTTGATTTGGTATATTTTCTATATTTTTGGATGCATAGAATGCACTTTTTGGTTAAGTTCTATTGGCAGATAGCATGTCTAATTTTATTTGTTTTCTTTCTTTAATGCACAATAAAAAAATTGTGTAGAATAATACTTGGCTATGTGTTTTACTTCAAATGACAGTTTGGGAGTCGGCAGTTACATTTAAAAAAATACAATATAAAATTGACAAGGGACACCAACATAGTTGTATCTTTGATCTTAAATACTACGGGATAATGGTGTTGTGGTAATTTGCACAAATAAAAAAAATTTGCACAAAAGAAAAGAAAAGCATAATAATATTATTCTTGATATCACTTAAATACTACGGGATAATGGTGTTGTGGTAATTTGCACAAATAAAAAAAATTTGCACAAAAGAAAAGAAAAGCATAATAATATTATTCTTGATATCACTAAAAAAAAAAAAAAAAAAAGCCTTTGTTTGCAATAACTCCATCAGTATCACCAGCAAAGCAGCTTCATTATTATCCCATTAAAGAAGAAGAGAATTGTGCGCTGCATTTGGAGATTTCATAATTTGCCGCGTCACGAATGTTAATTCTCCATTACGAACATTAGTTTACAAGACCGACCGCTTCTGGCTCGTCCTTGCTTCCGAGCATGCGTGTTTGTACTTTGGACTTTTGTCCGACGGACTTGTGTACACACGCTCAGAAAATCCGACAACAGACATTTGTCCACGGAAAATTTGAAAACCTGCTAGCCAACATTTGTTGGCAGAAAGTCCAACAACATTTGTCCAATGGAGCGTACACACAGTCGGATTTACCGCCAACAGCCTGTGATCGAACATTTCCCATCGGAAAGTCCGATCGTGTGTACGGGGCTTAAGGCTCTGGTCTGTCCTTCTTTCTTATTGGACCACTAGAAAGTTAGGCCATCGAGCAAACATTGTGTCAAACATTTAACAATCCCCCAAATTGAGGCAACTTTATGCTCCTCCCCTCAGCAACCAAATCCCACCCTCATGTATACACCCAAGCTCCGCCCCAGAAGGAGCTCCTGGTGGAGGCTGAACATACAGACTTAACCTAATAACTGACAATTGCGCGGCCGTGCGACGTTGTACCCAAACAAATTTGATGTCCTTTTTTTTCCCCACAAACAGAGCTTTCTTTTGGTGGCATTTGATCACCTCTGGTTTTTATTTTTTGCACTTTAAACAAAAAAAAGAGCGTCAATTTTGAACAAAAAAAAAATACAAAAAAACAAATGTATTCATCCATTTAAGCCAATATGTATTCTTCTACATATTTTTGGTAAAAAAAAAAAAAAAAAAATCGCAATAGGCATATATTGATGGTTTGCGCGAAACTCTAGGATAGATTTTGGGACTTTTATTCTTTTTTTTTTTTTAATTGTTTTTACTGGTAATGGTGGCGATCAGCGATTTTTAGCAGGACTGCGACATTGCGGCGGACAAATCTGACCCCAAACGACACTTTTTGGGGACCGGTGACATTATTACAATGATCAGTGCTATAAAAATGATCAATGTATAAATGACAATGGCAGGGAAGGGGTTAACACTAGGGGCCGATCAAGAAGTCAAATGTGTTTCCTCAGCGTGTTCTAACTGTAGGGGGGGATGGGCTGCCTGGGACATGACAGAGATCGTGGTTCCCGATCACTGGGAACAGCAGATCTCTTACATGCCCCCTGTCATAACGGGGACCTGCCTTGATAAAAGGGTATAGTGTTCAAATTACGGCAGCTTACGCGTTTCGGTAAAAAAACCTTTTTCATAGCCATCAATGGACGAGTTGCCAGCTCTTCACTTTATTCCTTCATGCTTTTTTGAACACTGGCTTCTGTTAGCCACAAGGGTACATTCTGGGCAGTGTTACTAACAACACAGTCTTGTTTATTATACCCCTCCATTTCCTTTGTAAAAACTGAGGAGAAGAACACATTTAATACAGTTGCCTTCTCCTTGTCCCTTGTAACCAACTTCCCCTGATTATCCTTTATGGGACCAAGATGGTTTGGCCTCGCCTTTTTACTAATAATGCATTTTAAAAAATTGTGGAGATTTTTTACGCTCTTCCACTATATGTCTCTTGTGGTCTAGTTTAGCTGCCCTGATCGCACTCTTATGCCGCGTACACACGATCGGAATTTCCACCAACAAAACCTTGGATTTTTTTCCGAAGGTTGTTGGCTCAAACTTGTCTTGCATACACACGGTCACACAAATGTTGGCCAACAATTCCGAACGCGGGAACGCGGTGACGTACAACATGTACGACGAGGTGAGAAAAAGGAAGTTCGATAGCCAGTGGGGCTCCTTCTGCTTGATTCCGAGCATGCGTGAACTTTTGTGCGACGGACTTGTGTACACACGATCGGACTTTCCGACAACAAAGTTTGTTGTCGGAAAATTTGAGAACCTGCTCTCAAACTTTTGTTGGCGGAAAGTCCGACAGCAAATGTTCGATGGAGCATACACACGGTGAGACTTTCCGACAACAAGCTCACATCAAACATTTGTTGTCGGAAAGTCCGACCTTGTGTACGCGGCATTACATTTCTTCAAGGATAAAAAAAGGATCTGGGGGTCCTAGTTGGTGACAGCTTCAGCAATAGCATGCAATACCAAGCTGCAGCAAGCAAGGTCAGCAGTCTATTAGCATGCATTAAAAGGGTATAAAACTATAACTTTTCCAATCTACAAAACTCTGGTTTGTCCACATCTTGGGTTATGCCGTCCAGTTCTGGTCACCAGTTCTCAAGAAGGATGTGCTGGAGCTGGAGAGAGTCCAGAGAAGGGAAACAAAGTTAATAATGGTGTTGGAGGACCTCAATTATGAGGAACGACTACAAACATTAAACTTATTCATCATGTATAAGAGACAATTAAAAGGGGATGTGATAGCAACATGCAAATCAGGCAAATCCTTAAAGCGGGGGTCCACCTATCTATCGTTTTTTTTTTTTGGAGTTCATTCAAAAACTTTTCTTCTCATGATTATCTACTCACATGTTCTGTGTAATAAGTCCGCCTGTGTCCGATTTTGTTGTAAAGAATAACTTATAAAATTCACTGAAGGCGGTTTCCATCTTCATTGTGGGCATTTGAAGCCCACAAGCATGTATTTCCTGGATGCGGTGAATGCTGTGCTCCCAGCATTCCCCGAGATGTTGTGATGATGCTGTTGCACAATGCATGCTGGGAAGCCTGAGACTAGCTCCCAGGGGACTGTGGGAGGTCTGGGAGAGGCTAGAAACACGCCTACTCCCATGGGAGGAAAACCAGGAAGTGCTAAGAAGATTAGAAAAAAAAGGTAATTACGGCGATTTAATTTTTTTTACACAGCATGTCAGCATCTAGGCAAGGAAGAGAATGCATAGAGATAATGTTCAAAATTTGGGTGGAACCCCGCTTTAAATGGTGACTAGCATAGAGGAAACTATCTAACCTAAGATCTCCAAAGAAGACAAAGGCCACACAATGAAGTTAGATGAAAAGCGGTTCAATTCTAAACTGCTTAATGGGTTCCTAAATGTTAGAGCGCTGAGGGATCCGCATGGAGCATAGATAAATTAAAAAAACTTTTAGATGTGTTCCTTAGCGAACGCGTTGTACAGGAATATGGAATATGTTGACAGGCAGTACCGCCTTGCAAACCTGGCCATTCAAGTCTATAGGGCCATGCTGCAACCGTGAGCTAAATGTTTTGTCCAAAGTTGCAGATGGATGGAGGAATCCACCCCCCTCCCCTCCACCGGGACATTAAAAGAGAAGTGTGGGTTTGTTTTCTCTTTTAAAATCAATTCAATTAATAGAATTTAGGAAGGACAAAGATAGTCAACTGACCGCACCACATCCCATAATTGACTGTGAAGTGAAGGCAAAGGCTATGTTAGCCTGTGAGGGGATAGGGGAAAAAAGAAGAGAAATATTCCCTTTTCCCCTGGGACTTTTTTCTCTTCTTTTTTCCCCTATCCCCTCACAGGCTAACATAGCCTTTGCCTTCACTTCACAATTCAATTAATAATTAATCAATAATAAAAATTACTTACCTAGGTCAGTGTTCCTCAACTCCAGTCCTCAAGGCGCCCCGACAGGTCATGTTTTCAGGATTTTCCCTCAGATGAAATGGCTGTGGTAATTACTAAGGCAGTGAAACTGATCAAATCACCAGTGCAAAATAACAGCCTAAAAACATGACCTGTTGGGGCGCCTTGAGGGCTGGAATTGAGAAACATTGACCTAGGTGGATGCAGCATTGATCCGATGCTGCATCTGTCCCCCCGCTGGCTCTAAAGGTGAGAGGTGAGAGTAAGCGATCAAACACAGCTGATCGCTCAGTTCTGAGCAGAGAGCTGTAACTGCCAGTCAGCAGCTCTCTGCTCAGAACCCCCCCTCCCCCCCCTGCACATGCTCATTGGAGTGCTGGGCTGTGGGGTGGAAGCGGCTGGCTCAGGCTCTCGGCACCTCACTGAGAGGCTGAGCCGGGTGCCGGTCCATGCTCCTGGGTGGATCCTGACCATATGGTTGCAATCTTTCCCCAGCCAGGACTGCCTCTGTGACGTCAGCTGTAGGCTGAAAACGGGTTACAGAAGTGCAGAACGAACTGCACCCCTATGATCCATAGAAGTACAGCCAAACGAGATTTGGCTGTTCTTCTCCTTTAAATTCTGACAACAAGACCCTGGCGCTGTCAGAATACACTGATCAATGTCTGCCAATTAGCTGCAGCCGCTGATTAAGAACTTTTGTCAAACTAGTTTGCCCACATACTGATTGAAATTCAGCCAGTCCCTGCTGAACTGGATGATTTTTGATCCATCTATGGCAAGCTATAGATGTATTTTTTTTTTTTTTTTTTTTTTGTTACTGCCATTTTTTTTTTCTTGCACTAGAGGGCACTGTTTACATATGAACATTCCTGTGATCCGAAGTGTCCTTAGCTTCAGTTTAGGACATTTATATGCTGTGAATAATGAGTCGTCTCCATCTTCTTCTTTTTTTTTTTTTTATGTTTTATCCGAGATGGTCTAGTTTGTGCATTCATTGGAAATTATTGTAATCTTTCTCAGCAGTCATAATGTATGCATTCTTCAGGCAAGATGCATTTTGGCCTAGAGTAAAATATGCAACCCTAAACACTTGGAAAAATCAATGTGAAACATTTGCAGAGGTACATTCATATTCATTTAACTTTTCCTTTGTCTTCCCTTTTCAGGTCAAATAATAAACAAATGGCCCGTTCTTCGGTGTGGGTGAAAATCAGATAAATCTGATGAGTCTCTCTGGGCAACATTTTTCCTTTTTTTTTCCATTCTTCAGTTTTACATTAAAACAACACTAAACTCTGGTTTGAACATGTATTCATAACTGAAAAAATATATTTTATCCTATGAATCCAGATGTATCACCCAGGTATTTAGGCAGGGTTGCTCACAAATTTAGTCCGCCAGGTAGTAAGTGTCCTGGCTAATTGTTAGAAGATCCACTAACTTTTCTCTAAATCTGGGTTTGCTACACTTCTCTCTTCTGTCACTGGGTGGCACTGTTTGCCAGAGACATTGGATTGACAAGGGTATAGTGAAGCCAGACTATCAGTGGATGGGTTGTCTTGGCCAATTGGCAGAGGTCTATAGTCCTTTGGCCTGCTGGGAGAGCCTATTTATTTGGGCAGAGTCAGGTGATCGCTGTTCTGTGCCACCTGGACAGCTGTCTGGGTGGACGTGTGTTAAAATGCTCCGGGTTGCTAGGCCAGAAGCCTGAGGCCTATCCGGGAGTACCTGGCTGCTAGGCTGGCTGAGGCCTATCCAGGAGTAGGAGAAGCAACGCAGGGTTGGAACTTCAGGCCTGGAGTCCAACCAAGTTGCAGAGGTTCAGCCGGACAGGGAACCAAGTTGTTGCTATTGGGAACAATCATTCCGGTTGCCAGCGGCAATCACGGATCAAGGCCAGAGGTAAAAGGGAAGTAGTCTTCACTGAGGGACCATCCCTCCTGTTATCAGAGGCCAGTTTATGGAAGCCTGAAAGAAGTACCAGAGCAGCCTTTTTCACCAGCCGGGGACTGTGAAGAAGTGGGGAAGCTTCAGCAAGTGCCAAGCCAGGGACCCAGCAGAATAGCGAGGGTGACGGTTGAGGAGTATACAGCGGGATAGCTGTGGAAGAGCTCAGAGGATCCAGTGACAACTGGGATCTGAAAGTCTAATGAGAGACTGGGAGCTCAGTGAGTGAATATCTACAGTGGGACACTGTGAGGTGTAAGAAAAGATCTATACCAAGTTGCTGTGAGTTACGTGTATGGATCTCTATTGACTGTTGCAAGTTCAGTTGCAATAGGAGACAAGCTGGTTACTACTAATGATACTATTTTCACCAACAAATTATAGGATATGGTCCTTATCACCCCCCTTATACATACTATTGATGTTAGGCTGACTGATTTGTAATTGCCAGTTTTATATCTTGGGCCTTTGGTCCAATGCTAGCTTTTCGGCAATCAGCTGGTACCATTCCAATCACTAAGCTGTCCATAAAGATTACAAATAAAAATCTAGCTGTGACATTGCTAAGTTCTTTGAGGACTCTTGGGTGTAAGCCATTTGGTCCTTGCTCTAAAGCTGCCATAGGAGACAGCAGTTCTACAAATACAGTGATCGTATCCGGCTGGAAGGCCCTCAACCTGTATAGCTGTCTGCCTATTAATTTGTCTCAGAGTCTGCCAATTACCATTTCATCTGCCTAAGGGTGTCCTGGCCTTAACCCCCTTTCCCCCAGTTCTTGTTAAGAGACAATAAATCTCTTCTGTTCACATCCAAAAGTGACTGGCGCCCAATTATTTCATCTTGCATTACACCCACTATGCCTAGATTCTGGAGGTCACCATTAGGCCTTTGGAGGTCAGGGCCAGCGTTACACAAACTTCCAAATTCCTTATTATTTTCTGCTTTGATCTGTTTTTCTGTTACAGAATAACTACATTCATTCTTCATGGTCCCACTGTGTGTAGGAATGTAGCCACCTTCTCTTACTCGCTCCCCAGATGGGACTATGGGATTTGTAATGTGCATAGAGCAGTGAACATGACTGAGACTAACGTGCGCTACTCATTCCAAATGCATGGGAGTGAGAGAGGAAAAGAAGAGGTTCAGGGGTATGCATAATTTTAACCACTTCAGCTCCAGGCCAATTCTGACACTCCCTGGTTATCTCTCGCCTCGACTACTGCAACTCTCTCCTGATTGGCTTACCTCTAAATAGGCTATCCCCACTTCAGTCGATCATGAACGCTGCTGCCAGGCTCATCCACCTTACAAACCACTCAGCGTCTGCTACCCCTCTCTGCCAATGCCTCCATTGGCTGCCACTCAACTAACAAATCAAATTCAATATACTAACAGTAACTTACAAAGCCATCCAAAACCTGGTCTACAGCTACTTCACTAACCTGGTCTCAAACTACCAACCAAATTGTCCTCTTAGCTCCTCCCAAGACCTCCTACTCTCTAGCTCCATTGTCACCCCCTCCCATGCTCGCCTTCAGGACTTCTCCCGAGCCTCTTCCATTCTATGGAACTCCCTACCCCAATTTGTACAGCTATCTCCTACATTGTCTACTTTCAGATGATCCCTGAAAACTCATCTCTTCAGAGAAGACCTAACAACTGTACAACTGTACATTTATTTTCTCCATCAGCACATCCCCCACAGTTATTACCTTTTGTATCTCTTGACCCTCCCTCTTAGATTCTAAGCTCTAATGAGCGGGGCCCTCTGATTCCTCCTGTATTAAATTCTATTGTATTTGTACTGTCTACAAGTTGTAAAACGCTACGTAAACTGTTGGCGCTATATAAATCCTGTGTAATAATAATAATAATAATAATAATATGTAAAATTCAGCTTTTTTGCTAGAAAACTACCTGGAACTATATATATGAAGCGCTGGTAGATTTTAATCTACCGCTAATAGGTAAATCTAGTGGGTCACCTATTATAGGAAGTTATATTTGCCTCTGTTCCAGCTTGGCTGACGTTGCGTGTAGTTCCACACTGTGCCGGTGGGTGTCGTTGTCGCCATGGGCCAGTGTTGGAAAAGCAACGTGTTGAAGCGTATGAGTGCTCCTCTGTCCCGGAGATAACTGGGTGGAGGTGGTCCTCTGCGTTGCATTCTGGGAGAGGGTATTTATGGGACAGACGCCATGTTCTGGGGTTCGTTTTCAGCCACCTGCTGGCCCTCCTGGCCGACAGGTATGTGTTAAGAGTACCACCTCATGGTCCTCCGTTCTGGAGGCCCACGTTGCTGTGGCGTGTGGGTGGGCCCAGAAGCCTGTCTGGGGCCTACTACAGCGGCAGAGGAATGGTCCTGAGCTGTGTATCCTGAGTGAAGAAGCTGGACAACTGAGAAGATCCCAGGGGAGGACCCGTCATGGAAGGATCATGCAGAGTGCTGGTCTGGAGAGGGGCCTGGTGACTCGGTTGGAGGACGTATCCTGAAGTAGTCTTACTGCATAGTACTGCCGGGTTGGCTTAAAGGTTCAAGTACTGTGTCTGACATTCATCGCAAACCAATACATCCTGTGGCAGAAGATTGTACGGGTTTTGTGGCAGAGACTTTTGTTCGTGCTCTGTACTGGCTGCTAGACAAGTGAGAGAGGTCTATCCAGGCGGGCAAAGATTGAATCCCACAAGGGGAGCACATTCAGCCACAAGTGTTTAATTACAAAGAATGTTCTGAAGAATACTAAGGAAAGGTACTTGAGCTTTCCTGCAGCTTCCCTTCTGCCTCTTTCCTGCTATTTCCTTTACTTGTTCATTAAAGCATTGGAAAACCTACTCAAGTGATAGGTAACAAGCCCGCTTTAAACCAGCAGCTCCACCGACAGTTAGTGCTACATATATATATGTGGTAACTGTTGCTGAAGCCAGGGTAACATTTAACCTCTTTAGCTCTGGAAGATTTACCCCCCTTGTCACAACCATTTTTTTCGATACGGCACTGCGTTACTTTAACTGACAATTGCGCGGTCGTGCGATGCTGTACACAAATAAAATTCATGTCCTTTTTTCCCCACAAATAGAGCTTTCTTTTGGTGGTATTTGATCACCTTTGCGGTTTTTATTTTATGCGCTATAAACAAAAAAAAGACCGACAATTTAAAAAAAAAAAAAAAAACACTTTCTGCTATAAAACACATCCAATAAAAAAATGTAAAAAATTTAATTTCTTCATCAGTTTAGGCCAAAATGTATTCTGCTACATATTTTTGGTAAAAAAAATCCCAATAAGCGTATATTGATTGGTTTGCGCAAAAGCTATAACTTCTACAAACTATGGGAAATATATATTTTTTTGTTTTTACTAGTAATGCGATTTTTAGCGGGCCTGCGACATTGCAGCGGACATTTCTGAGACTAAGTGACACTTTTTTGGGGACCAGTGACACCAATACAGTGATCAGTGCTAAAAAAATGCACTGTCACTGTACTACTGACATTGGCAGAGAAGAGGTAAACAACAAGGGCGATCAAAGAGTTAAATGGGTTAAATGTGTTCCCTGAGAGTGCTTACCAGCTGTGTGTGTGTGTGTGTGGGGGGTGCTTTGACTGTGGGAAGACAGAGATCCGTGTTCCTTCTTAGCAGAAACACAAGATTTTTATCTTCCCCTCTGACAGAACGGCAATCTGCCTTGTTTACATTCTCTCTGCCTCAAGAATGATCAGCGGGTCCTGATGGACATCGAGTCAGCCAGATCCACTGATTTTCTCCCACTGTGTCCAATCACAGCAGGAGGGGGCCGGCGGCGGCACGTGCGGGCCCCAGACCCGGCAATCAAAATTATGTACAGGTACATGATTTTGTGATGAAGGGCTGCCCTGCTGCAGTAAATGTATGTGGGGATCTACATACAACATACACCTAGTTAATTTTTTCATATACACCAATATGGAATACAAAATCTATCTAAAGTTATTACTATATACAGTAAACATCTAGTTTATTATTCATGCCTAAATATCATAATTCATGTCTAAATATCATAACTATTATAGCCATCAATCATAAGTCCTTCTACAACAAAACGGCCACTGTCTGAGATAGTCTTTTAGCCTCTGTAGGCCGTTTTTATCAACAAATATGGCATCCAAAATGGCCGCCGTTTGTTTACTAAGGTGAACTACAACAAATTGGCCAGCACTAGGGTTGCCACCTTTTCTTCAAGTCAAACCTGAACACTTTAGCAGTGCACAGCAATTTTTTTTTTATAGTATAAACTATAGATATACTTTGTGATTAAATAACAAGAGTACCCCTTTACATCAGAGTCCACAGAGTCCCCCTTTACATCTGAATCCATGTATCTGAGGCTACTGGGCTTCAAATTTCCGACCCCCACTTTCCTTTTCTGAGACACAGCTCCAGGGATTGGAGTGTAGGCAGACACAGAGGGGTAGGGGCAGGAGGACGAGGTGCAGATCGATCCCTCTCTCCTCTCCCATCTGTATGTGGGGGGGGGATTGTTAGTGCTGGGCAGTGTGAGAGAGAGTGTAACAGACACTTCTGGTTTAGACAACTGCAGCTGGAAATCCTGCTGGGGAGTCTTAGTCCAGTGTGAATAATGTGTCCAGGTTTTAGACAGTCTGAAACCCAGACGCATGATTCCAAACCCGAACTGTCCGGGAAAATCCCAGACAGGTGGCAACTCTAGCCACCACACGTGTTCTGGTCTCTATTAGATAAATTGACAAGCAATACAACCAATTCCGCATCCCCGGATGAAGTCATGTGCCGTGACGTAACGCGTAGGGCACCACGGACCGGAAGTGATGCAAGAGACTGGCAAGTTACTGTATTAACACAGTACAAAGTGTTTTTTACATGTAAGAGTTGCATGTGTAAAATGTATGCTTTTAAAATACTACACTTTGGGGGAATACTCTGTACTGACAGAATGGCAATCTGCCTTGTTTAAGTACTGTAGGCAAACTGCCATTCTGTCAGTGTACCTAATGATCAGCGGGTGTCAGCGGACATTGGGTCCGTGGGACCTGCTGATCAGCTCCAGCTTTTTACACAGTGGGAGCAAGCTGGCAGCGGCGGGCACTCACGCCTGAAACCCGGAATTGCAGTATTACGTATATTTAAGTAAATTTGCAATGGGGTGGTCGGCAAGTGGTTAAAACCTAACTCCCTTTTCACACTGGGCCTTTTTTTAGCCATTTTTCAGGCGCTTTAGCGTTAAAAAAAGCGCCTGTAAAGCGCCTGAAAGAAGACTCATCTGCAATCCCAGTGTGAAAGCCCGAGCCCTTTCACACTGCCAGCGCCCGATAAACGCTGGTAAAGCGCCGCTTAAGACCCCTTTCACACTGGGGCGTTTCTCAGGCGTTTTTCAAGTGCTGGCAGTGTGAAAGGGCTCGGACCATCAGCGCACCCTTACCCGGTGGCAAAAACACGAAAGCGCTGCAAAGAAGCTGCTTGCAGGACTTTTTTTGACGCCCTGCCAGCGCAGTGCCCCGGTGTGAAAGCACTCGGGCTTTCACATTGGGATTGCAGATGAGGCTTCTTTCAGGCGCTTTACAGGTGCTTTTTTAACGCTAAAGCGCCTGAAAAACGCCTGAAAAACGCCAAAGTGTGAAAGATGAAGATTGAGCATGGGGGCAGGAGTCTTAAAGGGACCATCACCAAGGGATCACCTGGATACTTTGTTACAAGATCGGGCTCAATCCTGTGTGAGGCACACCAGTCGTTCGAGGTTCTCCTCCGCGATTACGTCAGCAGAGATGGGGGACCACATTCTGCCACGTCAAGGTCAATGCCCTGTACACATGATTGGACATTGATTGGACATTCCGACCACAAAATCTGTCGTATTTTTTCCGACGGATTTTGTGCCAAACTTGTCTTGCATACACACAGTCGCACAAAGTTATCGGAAAACCCGATCGTTCTGAACGCGGTGACGTAGAACACGTACGTCGGGACTATAAACGGGGCAGTAGCCAATAGCTTTCATCTTTTAATTTATTCTGAGCATGTGTGGCACTTTGTGCGTCGGATTTGTGTACACACGATCGGAATTGAAACAATCGGATTTTGTTGTTGGAAAATTTTATATCCTGCTCTCAAACTTTGTGTGTCGGAATTTCCGACGGAAAAAGTCCGATGGAGCCCACACAAGATCGGAATTTCCGACAACACAATCCGATCGCACTTTTTCCATCGGAAAATCCGACCGTGTACAGGGCATAATTGTTTTATTTTATCCGCACTTGGGTAGCATACAGGTACACTTGCACACAACCCATTTAATCTACTATCCATGTGTAAAAAAAAAAAAAATGCACTGGACTGCATGTGGTGTGAACCAGCCCTAATGCTTGATACACACTAGCGCTGCGCGATTAATCGTTAAAAATTACGATTCCGATTCAACCTCCCTCATGATTTCTATGCAGAATTTCCCTGATTCATTCATGTAACACATGCAGAGAGTTCTCTGCTCACTCAGCTGTCAAAAAAGAAAAAAAGAAAACAGGCAGCCTCACAACACTGTCAGCACTGGGAGATAACTATAAACATTGTAACATTTAGTTCTTTTAGAGATCAAAGGGATGAACTTCTGTCTGTAAATGAGGTCAGTTTAACCACTTAAAGACTGATGCCCCGTACACACGGTCGGATTTTCCGATGGAAAATGTGTGATAGGACCTTGTTGTCGGAAATTCCGACCGTGTGTAGGCTCCATCACACATTTTCCATCGGAATTTCCGACACACAAAGTTTGAGAGCAGGCTATAAAATTTTCCGACAACAAAATCCGTTGTCGGAATTTCTGATCGTGTGTACACAAATCCGACGCACAAAGTGCCACGCATGCTCACAATAAATAAAGAGATGAAAGCTATTGGCCACTGCCCCGTTTATAGTCCCGACGTACGTGTTTTACGTCACCGCGTTCAGAACGATCGGATTTTCCGACAACTTTGTGTGACCGTGTGTATGCAAGACAAGTTTGAGCCAACATCCATCGGAAAAAATCCTAGGATTTTGTTGTCGGAATGTCCGATCAATGTCCGACCGTGTGTACGGGGCATAAACCTTTTTCTGACACTTGTTGCTTACAAGTTAAAATCAGTAGTTTTTGCTAGAAAATTACTTAGAACCTCCAAACATTATATATATATTTTAGCAGAGGCCTTAGAGCAGGGATATGCAATTAGCGGACCTCCAGCTGTTGCAAAACTACAAGTCCCATCATGCCTCTGGGTGTCATGCTTGTGGCTGTCAGAGTCTTGCTATGCCTCATGGGACTTGTAGTTCTGCAACAGCTGAAGGTCCGCTAATTGCATATCCCTGCCTTAGAGAATAAAATGGCGGCTGTTGCAATATTTTATGTCACACTGTATTTCCGCAGCTGTTTTTTTTAAACGCAATTTTTTGGGGAAAAAATACACTTCAATGAATTAAAAAAAAAAAACACAGTAAAGCTAGCCCAATTTTTTTTGTATGATGTGAAATATGATGTTACGCCACGAGAATCGTGAGGGAATCGTGATCTTTATTTTAAGCAAAAAAAAATGGTGATTCTCATTTCAGCCAGAATCGTGGCAGGTCTAATGCACACAATGAGATTATCAGATGAATATTTGTATTGTATTCTTGAATGACGACTGTACTGATTAAACGAAAATCGTACGCTCTGGTATCATATGAAGAATGTTTTTGTTCTTTTCCGATCAGTTAATATCGGATGAACAGACGTAATCGGCTCTAAGAAAGCTGTGCACTAACGATCAGATTATCGCACGATCGATTCAAAAGCCGTATTTTTGGTACAATTTTCTGATCGTTGGTGCGGGGCCTTAACGGATTGTGTCCACAAAGTCACATGGAGGCACTGCAAAGATTCTGAAAAGGGCCACCCAAGCTCACTTCCAGCATAGCGACTGCAGATGTACAAGCTGGTGATGCATCCCAACAATCCATAATGATGTTAAATATTTGTGTATGTTTTCCATTGTGTATTGCAGTGCGATAATAGGATTGTTGATTGCCATTTATTTAGACATGATGCGTAATCACGGTGATTATTGGACTGGTTTGTGTGGTTAGCGGAGTAGTTAAACTTGTTAGCATGACTGTTCCCATTAAGCATTTTGAGAGACAGCTACATTCTTTGCAGATTAGCATTGTGTCTGGCATACGACATTTGCACAGTCGAGAAAAAAAAAGAGTAGACAATGGGTTTATGATTTTTTTTTTCTTTTATTACTGACTTTATTGAAAATATCTATGCCAAGGTATTTCTTGTTGAGAAAGAATGTTATGCCTAATGTAAGAATTTTTTCCCATTTTCCAGTGATATTTGCCTGGTATAAATATTAATAAACATTAGAGGTATCGGCAATTTAATGCTGAATGGCTTCCCTCTTTGCAGAAGTCAGTAGGGCCCATAGTTTCCGTATTTCCTCCAAGACATCTGGTGTCTGACTGTCTGAGGTATAATTGTGTCCACGTACATCTGAATCTAATGGGTCGATAGTCTGTATTTTTCTTAAAAAGAAAACGTTTGTTGGCAGTTTTCACATTACACGAAAGTAACTCATAGGGGTCGATTTACTAAAACTGGAGTGCGCAAAATCTGGTGCATATCGGCAGAGAAACCAATCAGCTTCCATTTTTTTTTTTTGTCAAAGCTTAATTGTAAAAGCTGAAGCTAGAAGCTGATTGGCTACCATGCACAGCTGCACCAGATTTTGCACTCTCTAGTTTTAGTAAATCAACCCCAAAGTGTACAATGGAAGATGTTAATGGTAACCATAATAAATATGGAAAAACAGCCTTAACCACTTGCTTACTGGGCACTTAAACCCCCCTCCTGCCCAGACCAATTTTGAGCTTTCAGCGCTGTCGCACTTTGAATGACAAATGCGCGGTCATACAACACTGTACCCAAATGAAATTTTTATCCTTTTTTTCCCACAAATAGAGCTTTCTTTTGGTGGTATTTAATCACAGCTGGGATTTTTATTTTTTGCTAAACAAACAAAAAAAGATGGAAATTTTTGAAAAAAAAAAAATCATGTTTAATAGTTTGTTATAAAATTTTGCAAACAGGTAATTTTTCTCCTTCATTGATATGCGCTGATGAGGCGGCACTGGTGGGCACTGATAGGCTGCACTGATGGGCACGGATAGGCACAGATAAGGCGGCACTGATGGGCACAGTTAAGGCGGCACTGATAGGGACAGATAAGGCGGCACTGATGGGGACAGATAAGGCGGCACTGATGGGGACAGATAAGGCGGCACTGATGGGGACAGATAAGGCGGCACTGATAGCCACGGATGGGTGGCACGGATGGGTGGCACAGATGGGTGGCACGGATGGGTGGCACGGATAGGTAACACTGATGGGGGGGCACTGATGGGGGGCACTGATGGGCGGCACTGATGGGCGGCACTGATGGGCACTTATGGGCACTGGTAGGTGACACTGATGGGCACTGATAGGTTGCACTGATGTGGGTGCTGATGGGTGGCACTGATGTGGGTGCTGATGGGTGGCACTGATGGGTGGTACTGATGGGTGGCACTGTGGGCACTAATGGGTAGCACTGTGGGCACTGATGGGTAGCACTGTGGGCACTGATGGGTGGCGCTGATTGATGGCACTGTGGGCACTGATGGGTAGCACTGTGGGCACTGATGGGTGGCGCTGATTGATGGCACTGTGGGCACTGATGGGTGATGCTGGTGGGCACTGGTAGGCAGCACTGCTGCCTATTGCCTTGTGTTAGAAGATCGTCGTGATCGGGACTGATGTCCCGATCACGGCCGCCGGTGATCGGGTTTTTTTTTTCCTCCTCGCGCTGTCAGTGCGAGGAGGAAAAATAGCCGATTACCGGCTCTGTTTACATCACATGATCAGCTGTCATTGGCTGACAGCTGATCATGTGGTAAGGGGTCGGGACCAACCCCTTACTCTGATCTGTGATCAGGCGAGTCTCATAGACTCGCTGATCACCGAGCGCGCCGCGCGCGCCCTGCAGGGGGTGCGCAGGCCGCTCGTGCACGGGACGACGTCAATAGACGTAGTCCCGGCAATTTAGATCCGCGCTGTTGCCGTCATTTGGCAATGGCCCGGATCTGAAGCGGTTAAAGGGTTTACAATAAAATATATAGAAAACCAGGGCTTTTTTTCTCAAACAATAGGTGCTGGAACGTAACCACAGCCCCACAAAACCCCTCCAAATCACATCAAATAGTGTGTGTCTTCAGTCAAATTTCACGAAAACAATAGGAGGGTCTTAAAGGGGCATTAAATACCAGGTTTGCATTACATACAGAGTGCAGAGCTGTCACTTGTAAACACAGAAACCAGACTTCTGTGTTTACAAGTGATTGTGGTGAGCAGGCACCAAAGGGTCTGAGCCAGAGGTGGTGGAACTGAGTTCCACCAAGTTCCCCCTGAAAAAAAGCCCTGTAGAAAACAGTACTGCCTGGGTAAAGGAATACCCAATAGCTAGGTTTTTTTTTTTGGGGGGGGGGTAATGGTCATAGGAAGAAAAAGGAAGAGAAAGATTGGGGAAACTAGATAGGACTGTAATGCCCCGTACACACGATCAGAAATTCCACCAGCAAAAGTCAGATGTGAGCTTTTGGTCAGAAATTCCGACCGTGTGTATGCTCCATCGGACTTTTGCTGGCAGAATTCCAGCCAGCAAAAGATTGAGAGCATGTTCTCTATTTTTCGGTCGGAAAAAGTTCCTATCCGAAAATGCGTTCATCTGTATGCAATTCGGACGCGCAAAAGATCATGCATGCTCGGAAACAATTCGACGCATGCTCGTAAGCATTGAACTTAATTTTCTCGGCTCATCGTAGTGTTGTACGTCACCACGATCTTGACGGTCGAAAGTTCAGAGAACTTTTGTGTGACCGTGTGTATGCAAGGCAAGCTTGAGCAGAATTCCGTCGGAGAAACCATTCAAGTTTTTTCTGACGGAATTTTTGATCGTGTCTATGGGGCAGGAGAGTAGGGGAAAGGAAGAGAGAAAGGGTCCCATGGGATCTCGATGGCTTAAAAGTTAAATTGTCAGGAGACGATGATTAAATATGGAGGGGGGAGTATATGCAATCCAAGGTTGCCAAATCTGGATCTGGATGGTAACCATAATAAATATGGAAAAATAGGCCAAAAGGGTTCACAATAAAACATGTATAGAAAACAGTACATCAAGTGCAAAGGTAGTCCTATCTGCACCTCTAGTGAGAATATATTTGTGGTCAAATGAATAGCGGGCATTAAAGAGGACATGTGACCGTTCTGGGGAAGGCAGCAAAGCATACCTAATAGCCAGGTCATTGGAGGGTGGGAGGGTGGTCTGAGGAAGAGAAAGAATAAGGACCATAGGAAAAAAAAGGGCAAAGATTGGGGAAACTAGAAAGAGATGAGAGAGTAAGGGAAAGGAAGAGAGAAAGGGTTCTAGGAGATCTCAATAGCTTGAAAGTAAAATTGTTAGGAGACAATCCAAGGTCACCAAATCTGGAGGAATTTTTCATGGGAGTCCACAAATATAACCATTAGTTTTTCATAAAATAGTCTGTATTTTTTATTACTGTTATTCAAAGTTAACATTTTTAGCTGGCTAAAATACATGGAAGCTACCATTCCTCACCAATTGGAGAGTCAAATGTGGTGGTAGCCAAAACCACAGACAGACATGTTCACATTGTGCCATCACAAAAGGCTAGAGGTACAAAAATCTCTACATAACTGGCCTTCTATAGAAGAATGTAGCCTGTATTCCTGTCATTGCCGATCCCACCTCCCGCCTCTTCCAATAATGTCACTTCTGCCCGTTTAGTCCACACTGGTCAGCGCAGAACTTCCTGGATCTGTAAGGCTTCCCAGCCTCTCTACATCTCCCTTTCAGTTACTTGGGCCGCCATTGGAGCCTGCAGGACGGTGGATGCCATGGGACTGAGGATATTATGAGGAGCGTGACTATTTCTTACATCTTGTAAGTGTTTTTATACTTTGTGCAATAAATGCTGATACAATATCAATGCGTTTTGCAATGATCACTTCTGCGCGATAGTCGCTGCTTTATAGAAAAACATATCATTCATAAGAGAAATGTGCAGCTTAACATCATAATATAAATAAAACATTTCCAAATATAAATATATGTTCATATACATCATGGAGGGAGGAACAAAGGGAAAAATATTTTTTGAATAATAATAATTTATATTTGTTTGTTGGGATTGTATCTTCATTGTCTGTTTTTTTTTTTTTTTTATGCTCATCCTTAGCGCACATTTTATTGTCCAACAATGTGGCTGATTATATGTTTTTCTATGGCTGTCACACCACTTTCTCAAACTCAACCTGTCCAAAACCGAGCTCATAATATTTCCTCCCCCACGTGCCTCTTCCCCTGACTTCTCTGTCAAGATCAATGGCATAGCCATCAATCCATCCCCGCATGCCAGGGTGCTAGGTGTTATCCTGGACTCTGAACCCTCCTTTTGGACCCACACCCAATCACTTTCCAAAGCTTGTCGCCTCAACCTCCGCAACATCTCCAAAATACTTCCCTTCCCAATAACACCATAAAGCTTCTAATTCACTCCCTGGTTATCTCTCACCTCGACTACTGCAACTAACTCCTCATTGGCTTACCTTTAAAAAGGTTATCCCCTCTTCAGTTCATCATAAATGCTGCTGCCGGACGTATCCACCTTACAAACCGCTCAGCGTCTGCTACCACTCTCTGTCAATCCTTTCATTGGCTGCCACTCACCCAACAAATTAAATTCAAGATACTAACAATAATTTACCAAGTCATCCACAACACCGCCCCAGCTACATCACTAGCCTAGTCTCAAAATACCAACCTAATCGTCCTCTTCGTTCCTCCCAAGATCTCCTGCTCTCTAGTTCCCTCGTCACCTCCTCCCATGCTCATCTCCAGGACTTCTTCTGAGCCTCTCCCATCCTTTGGGACCCCCTACCCCAATCTGTCCGATTATCACATATTTATTTTTATTTATTTATTTATTTCAGGTACTTATATAGCGCTGTCAATTTACGCAGTGCTTTACATATATATATATTATACATTCACATCAGTCCCTATACCCTCAAGGAGCTTACAATCTAAGGTCCCTAACTCACATTCATACCTATACTAGGGCCAATTTAGACAGGATCCAATTAACCTACCAGCATGTCTTTGGAGTGTGGGAGGAAACCGGAGTACCCGGAGGAAACCCACATATATATATATATATATATATATATATATATATGAACTAAATACAAAAATTCACAAACCTTGAACCTAGGACATCATATTTATGTTGGGTGTCACCATATACTAGGGCAAAGTTTTTAAAGAATACAGTACTCAATTTACATTTTACATTACATTAGTGTGTTTTCGCCAGGAGGAGACTGATTGATAGACAGAGAAGTCTATTTATATAAATGTTTATAAAACGAAAAAAATGATGTAAGTGTACATAAAAAAAATACATACACGACATAAAATAGTTATATTATTTTGTATGAATTGTTTATATTGTAATACTTAGTATGCGCTAAACAACGTACCTTTTTCAGTCCTTTTACTTTTTTTTTTTATATATAAGTTTACTTTTTATGAGAATGTTTTCTTTTTATTGTACGTAGTGCCCACCATCTAATGAAGACAAAATATACGTGCTAACCACAATCTTGATGCAAATTTAAGCAGCATTACACAATGTTACATCATGTTCCGAACAAGATAAATATCAAGAATTAACTGTAAAATATGTGTATCCACATATGTAATTTGTTTAGAAACCATACCATCAAAAGAATTGATCAGACTTCTGGGTTTAGGTCTTGAAGCAAAATGAATATTCAAAAGGGAGTAAGCTAGTTCAAAGAAAGCAGTTTTAGTCAATCTTGACTAAATTCTGCAAAATTAATTCCATTCTATTTAAGGGAATTTTTAATAATTTTAATGTATATAATGCAGACATGATCTTTTTGTTAAAGTCAGGATATATACAGTATATGTGTGTGTGTATGTATGTGTATATATATTATATATATATATATATATATATATATATATATATATATATATATATATATACAGTATCTCACAAAAGTGAGTACACCCCTCACATTTTTGTAAAGATTTTATTCTATCTTTTCATGTGACAACACTGAAGAAATGACACTTTGCTACAATGTAAAGTAGTGAGTGTACGGCTTGTATAACAGTGTAAATTTTCTGTCCCCTCAAAATAACTCAACACACAGCCATTAATGTCTAAACCGCTGGCAACAAAAATGAGTACACCCCTAAGTGAAAATGTCCAAATTGGGCCCAAAGTATCAATATTTTGTGTGACATCAGTTCCGGGCTTCGTACACAGTGCGAGCGGCCGCTGTATACTGGCCCCAACAGTTCCTATGCCTGCAGTTTGGTTCCCCCTTCAACGGACCCCTGGCCTTATGGTCCTGGACAGGCCCCCCAGCAGGGGTGCTCCTGTGTTCTTTGTCCAACGGCTTTTTGCTGGGTTTCCCTAATGCCCGGTACACACGATCCGATTATCGGATGAATGATCGTCCGTTTTTTTTTTTTGCATGCTAACCTCACGTCGAATCTGATGAGTTTACTAAAGTCACGAAAATTCCGGTACGACAGCATAAAAATTCGAAAGTGATGTCATGTGTTGTAATGCATTTGTATTGCATTTTCGAACGATAGGAGTACTGATTAAACGAAAATCGTACAATCTGGCATCGTACGAAAAAAAATTTCCGTGCATGTCCGATAGAATAATATCGGATGAACTGTCCTGATCGGCTCTCGAAAGCTCTGTACTAACGATCCGATTATCGTATAATCGATTAGAATGCGGAATTTTTCGTACGATTTTCGGATCGTGTATACGGGGCTTAAGCGCCTGTGTGATCCATGTGGCTCCAGCCTCCAGGTACTGTCAGTTTTTTAATCCAAGTCTCTGCATGACCATCAATTGACTGCTGTATGCCTTGGTGAATATTTTATTATTTTTTTAACAATAATAAAAAGTTTTTACTTTGCCGCTGAGGTTCCTATTTATGTCTGCTGATCAGCGCTGTTCACTTTTTTGATTATATATGGTGAGGTAATGAGAATGCAGAAAGAGGATTGATTCACTAATTTTTTTTAAATACAAATATTAAGCACAGGTATTTAATTTGGGACATTCACTTTACGATGATTATTATTCACATTATCTGAATTACGTATTGATATTGTAGGTTCATTGTAAATTTGTATAGTGCCACTTATATATGTGTTAATGTATTAAGTCAGGGGTGACCAACCACTGGCCTGTGAAGCCCTCTGATGTGGCCTCCTACTCTGGGATGGCGGGTCGGCAAGCCAAGATGGCGGATTCCCAACCCGCTATCCTAGAGCCTCAGTTTTCTGAATGCAGCCGGCACTAGCATAAGCATGGCTGTGGAGGGAGCAGGGCCACAAAAGCCAATGCTTCCTGTATAGCGCCGGCTCCTGTCACAGGTTGAGTGATACAAATTGCATTCCGCCAGGGACAGCCGCGAAGATTCCTGAATGGAAGATTATTATTAAAGGTCAGTATATATTTTAAAATCACATTGTCCACATGGGCTTCTCTCTTCTGCAGTGGTTACCGGGCTGCTTTCAAACCTATCCGCAGGTGCACCGCAGTGCACCTGCGGATAACCTGCACTGAACCATACATTTCTGTTATTATCTGAAGGGTTGGTGCGCTTTCTGAAAGTGCACCAAAACTCCTAAATGCAGGAGTTTTGCTGAGCTTTCAGAAAGTGCACTGCACCTGCAGGATATAATAGAAATCTATGGCTCACCATAGGTTACCGTAGGTGCACCACAGATCAGTTTGAAAGCAGCCCATCAAAGAAAAGGCAAATCCGCAGGAAAGCCACAGGTGCACTTCACTGCAACCGCAGTGCAGGTAAACCGCAGCACATCCATGTGAAAGCAGACTTAGACCCCTTTCACACGATCGGTCCGATCTGGTCCACCTGCTGTTTTTTCAGGCAGACCCAATCGGACCCTCCATTCACTTCTATGGAGTAGTGGATGAACGCACTTGTGTCCTTTTACACCTGCCTACCTCCAATCTGATCTGCTAAAAAAAACAGAAGAGGATCCGTCCCCTTCCGTCAGAAGGTCCATAGAGTAGAATGGGCTGTGTCCTGCATATGCAGAGTGGACACTGTCATCCCCCCACTCTGCTCATTGTGGCCCGCGACCAGTTACCAAGTTGTTAAAGTGGCCCTCTCTCTTCAAAAGGTTGGGCACCCCTGTATTAAGTGCTCTGGGGAGCTTATGTGTAGAGTTTTGGGAGTAGAGGGTTCATTTACTTATTGGGTTTCACTGTGATACACATATTTTGGTCAGACACACTTGCAGCATCCTCCCAGGTAGGTGCCAGGTTAGGTAAATTTAGTTCTTAGCTCCACTGTAATCAGTTGAGCTGCTTGTGATTCTTATGGGCTGTTCTGTGCCTCAATGGTTGCAGGTTTGATTACTTCCCCCTGTTTCTGTAGGATTCTGAAAAAAAGTGGGCTGGTAAAATCAAATCAGCAGCTGAATATGTATGTTGTCTCAGTGAATCCCTGGGCGAGGATGCCCAGATGGTGGCTAGCAGTGAGCATAAGCAGCCTCGGGCTTGGAGCAAAGGAGTTCTTGTCCAGCAGGACGAGATCCCAACCTGAAGGGCTGCTGTCCTTCTGGGCAGTCAAGTTGTGCTTTTCTGCTGCTCATCGAGGTCCCAGCTGGCTACCTAGGGGGCCTATTCTACTGAATACTGCTGGAGCTGACTGAGAGATTTCTTTTGGGGATCTGGTCTAGAGAATTCACTGGAGAGGAGTCTCATTATCCAAGGACATTAGTGAGTACAGACCGGTGTGAGAGATCCCAGTGACTGCATGCTGATGTTCTCCCCCTTACATCGGAGTCAGCCTATACTGAAAGGTGGACATTTTTTTCTGGTGTCCCTGTGTAGCTCAGCCTATTATTTGCTGCTGCAGGGACTAGACTTGTGCACAACGGAAAATTTTTATTTAGTTTCAGTTCATTGTCTTTCGTAAAATACATACTGTAATTTCATTCTGTTATATTCGTTATGTTACGTTAATACATTTTCGGATAATTCGTTATTTCTGTAGAGTGTCGATATTCAATATACTGAATCTTGAATTATGTTGAACTCATTCGTTATATGCGCTATAATTTCGTTCGTATTCATTGAAATTCAATATTTATGTATGTATATATATTCGTGATAATGATTCGTAGTTTGGAAAGTCGTTTGTTTATTGAATCTTTTAACACACACAATGACAATATCTCTTCTCCTCTGCTCAAATACAATACAACACCTTCTCACTCAGTTCTCAGGAATGCACTTTGTCATTAATCCAGCCTCCAGCACAAAATAAATCAGCTGATTGGACTGTAAGCTTTTCTTTGAGTTGACCTTTTGTTTCATTAGATCTTTAACAAATTACTGAATCATGTCAAATTCATTCGTATTCGCTATAATTTCTTTTGTATTAGTTGAAATTCGATATTTATGTATGTATATTGATTCGTGATAATGATTCGTAGTTTGGAAAGTTGTTTGTTTATTCAATCTATTAACACACACAATGACAATATCTCTTCTTCTCTGCTCAAATACAATACAACACCCTTCTCACTCAGTTCTCAGGAATGCACTTTGCCAGTAATCCAACCTCCAGCACAAAATTAATCAGCTGATTGGACTGTAAGATTTACTTTGAGTTGACCTTTTGTTTCATTAGATCTTTAACGAATTACCGAATCATGTTGAATTCATTTGTTATATCTGCTATCATTTCTTTCGCATTAGTTAGTAGAAACTTGTTATTCTTTTATTCGGACATTCGGATGCATCCGAATGTCCGAAAGATGCAAAATTCGTCCGAATTTCGATTCGTTATGAAACGATTTGCACAAGCCTAGAAAGGACTGTGCTCAGAACCTTTAGGCGGAAGATAGGTGTCCTCAAGTTACTATTTGATGTGGCTGGAGTATCTCATAGTTACCCCACAACCATCCAAGTTCAAGTTTGTTCAATCAAGCATCAAAAGAATACCCCTAGACTGATTATTGAGTCGGAGGAGTGACTGAGATTGTGTGCCTGGCTGCTAGAGCACCTACTGGGAAACCAACGGGCCCTTTAGCATCACTTCTTTCACTGTTCTGTTTAACCAAATGAGGACTTACCAATCCAGAGAGTACTGTAAATCAGTCATATCCTCTTTGACTGGACTAATCTGGAACCCTTTACCCTGCATGGGTGAGAACCCCTTAGTAGTAAAAATGTCTCCTGAAGTCTCCCTTAAAGTGACTACAACCCAAATAGTAGGGAAATATCCATGCCGCCCATGACCCATCCCTGGCGTCCTGTACAAAATGTTATATATTTTGTGCAGACGTACAATTTGGAAAACATTTTTGGCTATATGCTTTTATTATTAAAGCAGAATGTGTACTAACGGAGGATATACTATAGTTTCTGTTTTGATGCATTGTTCTAGTGTGCATGTATTTCTAACAAGGAGAATGAAAAAGGAAATTTTTAAGTCTTATTTACAAGAAATGTCCTTCCCCTAATAAAACATCATGTTAACTTCCTTTATATAGCAAAGTGTTTTTTTGTTTTTTTTTTCAAGGTTTTTTACAGCTAATGTCTGAGACAAGCTCTTTTTCCTATCACACAATAGAGGAAAAATGAAAAGCATGTTTAAAAGCTGTTAAGTTATTTCAAGTATGTTGTCTCTTGTAACGCTGCTCATTCTCATACAGTATGTAACTCGTAAATTCTTCCTGGGAACGTATCGGTTTATGAAGTCTTGGGGAGAGGCCGGGTGAGGTAATAGAACTATTGGTGGGCCAGGAATATGAAGTTATGTAAATCTAGGTGATAACTCTAAATGGATTTGTTTGGGAACTGTAGCCAATTTAATGAACCTGTCAAACACAGATACTTTATTGGATGATAAGCTTAGGTGAGGCTTCGTTCATTCTTAAAAATAAAGGTGATGGTTGCATCTCCACTCATATGACAATGCCAAAATTATTTGGGCGATGACCATATTATCATTGCAGTGTGAAGCCATATGCAACATGTTTTTTTTTTTTAAACTGACAGTTTTATTGATTTTCAACAAAAAGGACAAGAACATACAAGAGAATATACGTGACAAAAGCCAATAAGCGCCGGTGGACCGTACAATCATGAAAAGAAGAAAAAAAAAAAAAAGAAATAGGGATAATAGATATCAACTTTAGATTCAATTAATTCAATCACAGCAACATAATTACTACAATAGCACAACTGTCTAATGATGTACACCCTAGTGGGAAAGTGCACTGAAATGGGCGCATTGGCAAAAAACAAAAAGATACAATTGAGCAAGACGGAGGCAGGGAGAGAAGAAAGGGTGAAAAGAAAGTAGTAAAGAACAACCACCCACACCAGGACCCACCCCAGAGACCGGAGTCATCATCCTCACAGGACGTCGCCAAGTTAAAGAAGACTTCATGCTGAAGGGGTTTCCAACAAATCCCACAATTCCCAAACCCCAATTATGGGCATCAAGAGAGTCATTTATCGAAGTGGTCAGGCTTTCCATTTGTTTCACATCTCGGATCCTGGAGTGCAAATCAGCCATAGAAGGAGGGTAACGCTTCTTCCACTTAAGGGCAATCAAGCATTGTGCGCCAATTAATAAATGTGCATGAAGCTTTCTAGCCGTTTTAGAGAAAGAAGGGGCTAGAAGGCCCAAAAGAAGAAATTGTAGGATTGAAAGGCCATATCCGACATGTTTTAAAGTGTGTGTATAGAACAAACTTTTCTTCTGTTTCAATATTTTTTATTAAAGTGGAGTTCCACCCTCTTTTACAACTCTTCAGCATCCCTCACTAAACTGTGCACTGTAAACGAATTGGATATTTTTTAATTTTTTTTCTCAGCACCTACTGTATATCTGCTGTATTCATTTTTCACTTCCTCCTCCCTGGCCGTGGCCCATCGCATCATTTCCTGTTTGCAGTGCCTTCTGGGAAGGGGCGGCAACTTCCTCTGACACTGCCGTTGCTATGGAAACCTGACGTGAAACCTATTACACTGCTTGGGCTGCACTGAGCATGTGCGAGATCTGCAAGGATGAGATCCAGGAAGAAATACAGTCTGGCTTCAGATGCCCACACTTAAGATGGCCACGGCCTGCTGTAAGTTTATAAAACAACAAACTACTGCTATAAACTAACAAAACAGACCTTAGTTTACAGACTAACTTTACTGGAATACATTAAGCTTGTGTATTATAGGGGTATTTTTATTTAAAAAGTATAATTTCGGCCGGCACACCACTTTAAGTGTAATAAAGAAATTTTACAGACGTTTGTCCGACTTGTTATTCAGTCATAACACAACTGCAATAAGATAATAAGAGATATAAATGAATATTAGCACAGCACAATGTGGGTATAGTATTTTAAACCTCAGTTTGAGATGCAGGCTCTGGATACAGTGAAGAAAGAAGAGGAAAGATAATAATGGGCATTGCCTTAAAGTGGTTCTAAAGTCAGAAGGTTTTTTTATCTTGATTCATTAAGATAAAAAACCTTCTGTGTGTAGCAGCCCCCCTCAGTACCCCTAATACTTACCTGATCCACATCTCGATCCAGCTATGTTGCAGAAGAGTCTCGGCTGTCCGGGACTCTCCCTCCTGATTGGCTGAGACAGCAGCGGGGCACCATTGGCTCCTGCTGCTGTTAATCAAAGTCAGTGAGCCAATGAGGAGAAAGAGGGGCAGGGCCGAACCACAGCTCTGTGTTTGAATGGACACATAAAGCAGCGGCTCAGCTTGGGTGCCCTCATAGCAAGCTTCTTGCTGTGGGGGCACTTGGCAGGAGGGAGGGGCCAGGAGTGCAGGGAACCCAAGAAGAGGAGGATTCGAACTGCTCTGTGCAAAACCATTACACAGCAGGTAAGTATACCATGTTTGTTATTTTTCAATAAAAAGACCCAAGATTTAGTATCACTTTATCTGCAGAACCTTGTCCCAAACAGTCAACTTTTCAGTGCCATCTCGGTAACGAGCCTAAGGAAACTGGAACTGTAAAGTGGAAAAAAATGCCTCCTAAAGAGAGGAGTATCGATAAGTATAAAAGAGAGGAAGTAAAGAGAGATGCTCCTTTTGGTCAAGACCTCAACTTATTCTCACCACGATCTACTCTTTTGGTCTTACCCATGCAAGGGCCCGCTGATTTGCCCCAGGTTCCTTTCCCAGATTAATACATCAGCAGCCAGGCACACAGCAACAATTACTCTTCTGACTCAATGAACAGTCTAGGGGTTGCCTTTTTGAAATGTATTGCTGAATAACTTGGATAGGGCATGAGAGCTGTGGGATACTCCATGAACGCTGAATAGCAATCTGAGGACACTCTTCACTGTGGTACTACTTCTCAGGGCTGTCCCTCTAGCAATGACTCAGGAAGTGGACAGCACTGGGACATTATCAGAAATATTCCAGACCAGGCAAGCACTAGAACTGCTACACAAGGGATTGTAGCTGCAACAGTCACTAGGATCATTCCCTCAGGTCTGTATTCACAATATCTCTGAATACTTGGATGCCACCTTCCAATATTAGACAGACATTTCCCCCAGTGAATCCTCCAGAGCAGATCCTCAGTGGGATCCCTTGCTTAACTTCAGAGATTCTTAGCAAAACAGCCCCCCCCCCAGGCTCTGCCACAGCTGGGACCTCACTGAGCACAGGTAGGATTTCAACTGGGCTTCAGGCTGGGAACTTCTCCTCTTGAACAAGAACAGGGCAGCTCTAAACCCTAGACTATTTATGTACTCCCCAGTCACCTTCTGGGCACACTTCTCCAGGGATTGGCTGAGGCAACAAAAATATTCAGGTCGCTGATTTGCCTTTCCAGCCCACTACATTCTGAAATATTTCAGAAGGTAGGGGGAAACAATTAAACTTGCAACAAGTAGATCCAAGAACAGCCCAAATCAATAACAGACTGCTCTACTGATTACAGTGGAGCCAAAATAGCAAAATTGACCTAGCATTTCTAGCACCCTATCCAGGAGAGTGCTATAGGTCTTAACCACTTCCCTACCGGCCTATTGCGGAATGACGTCCGCAAGGTGGCGCAGTTAATCTGACTGCTCGTCATACGACGTCCAGTAGGATAAGCCACTCGTGCGTGCCCCCGGGGGTGCTCAGAGCGGCAATCGGTGGTGCGGTGTGCCGCTCCGACACACATGGCATCTCCGATCGTGGTAAAGAGCCTATGACGTAGGCTTTTTACCACGTGATCAGCTGTGACCAACCACAGCTGATCACAGCGGTAACCAGGAAGTACCGGTAATGGTTTTGCTATTTTTAGCTCAACGCAGCAGAACAGGAAAAAAGGGGTTTAATATCAGTGAATATATATTAATATTACCAAAATGAAAAGCATAGGTAAAGACAGCAATTAAAACACATTTTTAATAAAACAAGGCTAGAATATCCATTATATTTAGATTTTTGCCTGAATCCACAGTGGGGAGATTCCCCCTTACTACTCATTGTAGTTAGAGGTACAGGAAGTGAGGGTAAATCTGCCTGAGGAGGATACACAGAACAATAGAACAGTAACCTGACAGGGGTTGTAACCCTTCTCCTTTCTACCCCCCAAAAAAAAGTTGAATTATCCAATGTCGATGCTGCAAAAACCCAGGCTCAGCACTGGACAGCTCCTCACATTGATAAGCCAAGTTTTAATTAACATGCCTCACATTATTGTTCTTCATCACAAGTGATTTTTTCATAGCATGATGTTTTAAAGTTAAACTCTGCACAAACAGCTAGATACATAGATTTTTCTCTACTGTTCAGTAACACTTACAGGTCCCTCCCCCAGTCTGTGAATGGTCAGTGAAAGGAAAAACACTTCTGCGCTGACCTGCTCTCTTTTCCTATCAGCATGCTTCTTGTACTGCAGAACAAAAGATTAGCTTCTTGTGCTGCTTCTCCCTGTCCCATTCTAAGCTCTGCTGTTCAGAGATTGCAAGAGGTTGATACCAGGACTAACCCAGGCGCTTACTCTGCTTGTGTTTAAAATAAAACTTTTAAGGGGGTGTTTAATCAATACACAACTAAATTCATGTGTGACTTTTATATCAGTGCGATTGCGGACTCCAGTATGTGGGCAGAACTTCCAGACCCCTGAGTTTACACATTGGTGAACATGTGAACGATATTAAAAAAGGTCTAAGATCACATAGTGTATATAGATATGTTTTCAACATGTCAGAAAATAGTGGATTGCTGCCATATCCCTGTTGCGTATGAAAAAAGGAAAGACCCCCTTTGGTGGGATTTTAAAGGCAGCAACACCACTAGACATAGAATAGAAGATGTTTATTAATGATATAAAATTAGATCATTTCGCACATGAAATGATCAATAAAAAAAATAACAAGACAAAAAACAAACAAAACAGAACATAGCGTAAAAATGTAACAAGTACACAAATATAATTGAAACGTAGTACTCTCCAAACTCTGAAAGGATTCTGTTAGCCAACGCCTTTCTGGTTATATAGCGGTATTGAACAGGAGAATATGTAGTCATGTGTTTATCAAAAGAGAAAGGAAAAAATTGGTACAGTATATACTGCGCTATGCAGGCAGATTTAACAAACAACACCGAAGAGGACAGCACCTAATGGAGGCCCCCTGACACTACCCCCCCCAAAATCACAAGACGGAGTATCTTACGAGAGCCCTCCATATAATAATTGCTCATATATCAGGGCGATAGGCAGAGTGACATTGGGGTGGAGGGATGAGCATTAGTTCAATGCGATGACCGTCAAAGGTATTTTGGCCTTAATATGGCCCTTCTTGGTCAATTAAATATATAGTAACACAATGGATGACCCAACCACCTCTTCCTGCATATAGGTCCCCTCTCTGGGCGCCGTCCTCCCTGGCAGTGCCCAATTTTTTACTCACTCTTTTGATAAACATATGACTACATATTCTCCTGTCCAATACCCCTGACGAAAGGATTTATAACCAGAAATGCGTCGGGTAGCGGAATCCTATCGGAGCTTGGAGAGTACTATGTTTCTATTATATTTGTGTACTTGTTACATATTTACGCTATGTTGTGTTCTGTTTGTTTTTTTGTCTTGTTATGCTTTTTAATTGATCATTTCATGTGCGAAATGATCTAATTTTATATCATTAATAAACGTCTTCTATTCTATGCCTAGTGGTGTTGCTGCCTTTAAAATCCCACCAAGGGGTGTCTTTCCTTTTTTCCTAAGATCACATAGTGTGTCCAAACATTTCAGAAATATTCATAATAGAGATCGAAAAAGTTTGAGGTTCTGGGGGATAGAGAAAGTTCAAAAGCATTATAGGGGGGGTAACTTTATTTGGCATCTAAGTCAAAGAGAATCATTCTGGATTTATGAAACCAAGTTTATGATTCCGGAAGGGTTAAACATAGAATTTGATCTTAACTGCTTCATTTCTGACAAGTAACTGATTGCTGTTTTAATTCTTATGATTTTTTATTAAAGGTGTATTAATTAGGTTTTGATTTTTGATTTTTTCATATTGATTGTAGAAGGATGGTCGTGGGTACTAAACGCCTTTTTTATGAACTTATTTATAATGTTTTTTTGTCATATGAAAAGGAAAGCGGAGGTTTAATTCACCCGTTTCCTTTTTTTTATAATGATCGTTTATCGCTAGGGAGGTTTTATATATAATCTTTCTTGATTAGTAGGCTGGTGTCCCCGTGGGAGAAACGATCACTTTGAGAGGCAAGGACTTCCTGCTGATCTCCATAACGAACGGCCGCCTATTTGTATTTTCAGGTGACGTGGTAGCCCCGTCCTTGCTGACGAAGTCCAGTAGGACGTAACGCGTACAGGGGGAGGAGCTACCCATGCGGGCGTCACCCGCTGTCATCCTGCACACTAACGGAGCTACGGCAACCCTTCATTACTGGTGTTTTACACGCTTTTTGTTACGGCAACCTATGTGAGTGTTCAATTTTAAAATAAATGTTTTTTCTAAGTTTATCAATGGAGAGCACTAAGATTGTGTTTATTTTTTTTATACATTTCTACCAACTGGTGATCTGGCGATCTATTAAATTTTTTTCCTATGGAGACAAGCGTGGTCAGACTTTCTGGTAATTCAGGGGTCAACATGTTCTGGTAAACGCATTTTATCAGCTGGTGGAGGGATTGTAACTCATCATTATGGATTAGGATTCATCCATTCACGTGGTCTTCTCCATCTCTTCTTTCTGGGACTTGTGGTTCCTCAGTGGATTTTTTTCTTGGAATTGATGGACAATTTTATGATTGACATTGCGCCGCACTTTTTTTCATTCTAAACTTTTATATCAGCCTAGAGTTGAGCTTTAACCCCTAGACACTGACGGTACGCAAATATGCAGCCTCTTGGCGGGTGGGTCTTGGCACTGAGAGGCCACATATTTGCGTACCAGTTAGCAGAAACAGCTGTGAGAGCGTGTGCCATGATCACTACTGGCGGCTAACAAAGCGCTTTACAATCATGTGACTGCCGTGACAGCCAATCATGGCAGCCACATGATCATAAACCCCACCCCGCCTCCCGGCATCTGGAATCCTTTAACCACTTAAAGTGTAAGTAAACCCCCCTATCGTTTTCAGCCAAGGAAGCTGCCATCTTTGCCTCTGTTTAATCTACAACTGCCATGATGCTGTGCATGTGATCAGTTTAGACACCAGCTATTGGATGGCTTGACAGTTTGGTTGAGAGCACAACCAATGGTAGTGATACATTTACGGCACGTGTCGGAAATGAAACTGTTTTATGGATGGGTTTACTTCCGCTTTAAGGACCAAGCCTCTTTTTGAGATGTGTTGTTTACAAGTTAAAAACAGTTTTTTTGCTAGAAAATTACTTAGAAAATAAAATGTATAATGTTTGGGGGTTCTAACACCGTAGAGAATAAAATGGTGGTCGTTGCAATACTTTCTGTCACACCGTATTTGCGCAGCGGTCTTACAAGCGCACTTTTTTTGGAAAAAATACACTTTTTTAAATTAAAAAATAAGACACCAATTAAAGTTAGCCCAATTTTTTTATATTGTAAAAGATAATGTTACGCAGAGTAAATTGATACCCAGCATGTCACGCTTCAAAATTTTGCCCACTCGTGGAATGGTGACAAAAATCTTAAAAATCTCAATAGGCGACGTTTAAAAAATTCTACAGGTTGTATGTTTTAAGTTACAGAGGGAGTCTAGGGCTAGAATTATTGCTCTCGTTCTACTGATCGTGGCGATACCTCACATGTGTGGTTTGAACACCGTTTTCATATGCGGGCGCTACTCACATATGCGTCCGCTTCAGCACATGAGCTCGACGGGACGGGGCACGTTTCAACATTTTTTTTCTTTCTTATTTATTTTACCTTTTATTTTTTATTTTTACACTTTTTTTTTAAACAAAAAAAATGGTGTCACTTTTATTCCTATTACAAGGAATGTAAACATCCCTTGTAATAGAAAAAAGCATGACAGGTCCTCTTAAATATGAGATGTGGGGTCAAAAAGATATTATTATCACTAAAATGCAATAGAAAAAATAAAAAAAATAAAAATTTGTCATTAAAAAAAAAAATTTAAAAAAAATTGCCCTTTTAAGAGAGAGCTATGGGCGGAAGTGACATTTTTGACGTCCCTTCCACCCTGCAATGTTATGGAAACGGGTGGGGGCCATCTTCCCCTCACTCATCTCCATGGCCAGCGTGGGTGAAGATCCGATCGCCTCTGCCACTGCAAACGGCTCCGGTAAGCGGCGGAGGGCACCAGAGCGTGGCGGGAGGGGGGCCCCTCTCCCGCCGCCAATAAAAGCGATCTCGCTGCGAATCTGCCGCAGAGACCACTATTATCGGAAACCGGACCAAGAGGATACTGGGGTTATGGCAGGTAGCTGCTGCCATAACAACGATATCCCCCTTCAAAGTAAGGACGTATATCGGCGGTGGTCCGGAAGTGGTTAAATGGACGGGAGGCACCGGCGCAAGGGGATTAAGCAGAAATTCCAGGGGTACTATCTGGACAATCAGCACGCAATCGCGTATCCAGTGGTGCGCGCCCCCCCCCTCCCAGAGCTACTGCGCGAAACGACATACAGGTACGTCATTTTCGGACAGCCGGGCTGCTTTGCCACAGTAAATGTGCGGAAGGTGGTCCGGAACCGGTTAAGGAAGGATGCTCTACAATGACACATTCCCATTTTATTTTTCACCTTTAATTTTCCATTTAAGTCTGAGTCTGATAGACGGCTGTAGAGCAAATACAGGCTGTTCTTATGTGAGACGCTGATAAATTAGGTCCACTGACTAAACCTTGAAATGGAAATTGTTTTAGAATTTTGGCTACTATGCGTTTGCAATTTCACTGATTATAGCTGTATGTTCCTGCTACAGACACACAGCCAACAAACATGTCGATTGTGTATAATATGTCAATACAATATTGCAGTATTAATAATGACTCCTTTGAGCGCTCAACAGCATTTTTGTTTTCTGAACTCAACAAGAATTTTTAATAATGAATAAGGATTTTTCTCCAAAGGCCCAAGATTAATCTTTGCAAAATGTTCAGCAGGGGCTTGATTGATCTTTAGGACTCTGCCTTGGATTATTTTGTGTATTGATTACAGCATAAATCACAAGGATTACTCTCTTTTTCATCCTGAAAATTTCAAAAGGTTGAGGGGTCGCTGAGCAATCATCAGTATCTACATTCTGAGAAGACAGCAAGCAGTGGTCATATCCGGTCCAGATGAAAGTGGAAAAATGAAGCTCGACCCATAGGGGGAGATGTACTAAAATCGGTGCACATAGAATCTGGTGCAGCTGTGCATAGTAACCAAACAGCTGCTAACTTCAGCGTGTTCAATTAAGCTTTGACAATGAAACCTGGAAGGTGATTGGTTATTATGCACAGCTGCACCAGATTCTGTGTGCACCAGTATCTCCTTGGTACTGCTATCCTAACCACTTCAGCCCCAGAAGATTTTACCCCCTTCCTGACCAGAGCACTTTTTGCGAATCGGCACGGCGTCGCTTTAACTGACAATTTCGAGGTCGTGCGACGTTGCACCCAAACAAAATTGACGTCCTTTTTTTCCCACAAATAGAGTTTTCTTTTGGTGGTATTTGATCACCTCTGCGGTTTTATTTTTTGCGATATAAACAAAAAAAAAAAAGAGCGACAATTTTGAAATGACAATATTTTTTACTTTTTGCTATAATAAATATCCCCCAAAAATATATAAAAAAACATTTTTTTTCCTCAGTTTAGGCCGATATGTATTCTTCTACATATTTTTGGTCAAAAAAAACGCAATAAGCGTATATTGATTGGTTTGCGCAAAAGTTATAGAGTCTACAAAATAGGGGATAGTTTTATGGCATTTTTATTATTATTTATTTTTTTCTTACTAGTAAAAAAGTGATTTTAATCGGGACTGCGACATTAAGGCGGACACATTGGACACTTTTGACACATTTTTGGGACCATTGTCATTTATACCGCGATCAGTGCTAAAAAAAATGCACTGATTACTGTAAAAATGTCACTGGCAGTGAAGGGGTTAACACCAGGGGGCGATCAAGGGGTTAACTGTGTTCCCTGTTACGTGTTATAACTGAAGTGGGGATGGGACTTGCTAGCGGAAGAGATTTACATAGTTACATAGTAGGTGAGGTTGAAAAAAGACACAAGTCCATCAAGTCCAACCTATGTGTGTGATTATATGTCAGTATTACATTACATATCCCTGTATATTGCGGTCATTCAGGTGATTATCTAATAGTTTCTTGAAGCTATCAATGCTCCCCGCTGAGACCACCGCCTGTGGAAGGGAATTCCACATCCTTGCCGCTCTTACAGTAAAGAACCCTCTACGTAGTTTAAGGTTAAACCTCTTTTCTTCTAATTGTAATGAGTGGCCACGAGTCTTATTAAACTCTCTTCTGCGAAAAAGTTTTATCCCTATTGTGGGGTCACCAGTACAGTATTTGTAAATTGAAATCATATCCCCTCTCAAGTGTCTCTTCTCCAGAGAGAATAAGTTCAACGCTCGCAACCTTTCCTCATAACTAAGATCCTCCAGACCCTTTATTAGCTTTGTTGCCCTTCTTTGTACTCGCTCCATTTCCAGTACATCCCTCCTGAGGTCTGGTGCCCAGAACTGGACAGCATACTCCAGGTGCGGCCGGACCAGAGTCTTGTAGAGCGGGAGAATTATTGTTTTATCTCTGGAGTTGATCCCCCTTTTAATGCATGTCAATATTCTGTTTGCTTTGTTAGCAGCAGCTTGGATTGCATGCCATTGCTGAGCCTATCATCTACTAGGACCCCCAGGTCCTTTTCCATCCTAGATTCCCCCAGAGGTTCTCCCCCCAGTGTATAGATTGCATTTATATTTTTGCCACCCAAATGCATTATTTTACATTTTTCTACATTGAACCTCATTTGCCATGTAGTTGCCCACTCCATTAATTTGTTCAGGTCTTTTTGCAAGATTTCCACATCCTGCGGAGAAGTTATTGCCCTGCTTAGCTTAGTATCGTCTGCAAATACGGAGATTGAACTGTTTACCCCATCCTCCAGGTCGTTTATGAACAAATTAAATAGGATTGGTCCCAGCACAGAACCCTGGGGAACCCCACTACCCACGGTGTTCATACTTTGTATGAATGCACGATCAGTCTCTTCTCCCCTTAGAGAACCTGGATCTCTGGATCAACAATACAGGTGGTATAATGGTGTAGGGGATTATTTTCTTGGCACACTTTGGGTCCCTTAGCACCAATTAAGCGTTGTTTAAACACCACAGCCTACCTGAGTATTGTTGCCAACCATGTCCATCCCTTTATGACTACAGTGTACCCATCTTCTGATGGCTCCTTCCAGCAGGATAATGCTCCATGTCACAAAGCTCAAATCATCTCACCACTGGTTTCTTGAACATGACAATGAGGTCACTGTACTCTAATGGCCTCCACAGTCACCAGATCTCAATCCACTTTTGGATCATGGATGTGCAGCCAACAAATCCGCAGCAACTGTGTGATGCCATCATGTCACTATGGACCAAAATCAGTTCTAATGGCAAAATGGGGTCCAACCCGGTACTAGCAAGGTGTACCTATTAAATAGGCTGGTGAGTGTAGATTGCTAATGCCTTGTGTACTATAAACAATTTACCTTTTTTCTATTACCATTTTCCTTCTCTGTTTTTACATTCTTATCAATTGTTGCATCTTATAGCTATATGCACACATTCCAGCGATGGCTGCACAACATTTGTAAGGGCAAGTTTCCTGAGGGTGACTATAGTCTCCACCCAAACCCATGTGATAGGGCAAAATCACAGGGGAGCAATTGGGAAACAGTAAACAGTAAGAGAGCGTTGCCACCCTATAGAGGAAGTGCTTGAACAAGGACCTTCATGGCGTGATCACTAGGCAATTGCTTAAAGTAAGACCCAGAGAGCAATAAGGGGGTGGAGGGTCTGTATAAATAAGATATGAAATAGGCCCAAGAGAGGGTTACAGTGTTGATTCAAAGGGTAGAGAGTAGTGCCATCCAATATGCCTTCACATTTCTGGAAGTAGGATTGGTAGAAGCCTTCTGGGGTAGTTGCGAGAAGAGAGTAGGAGGTGGATAGCCCATGTTTTAGTGGGTCTGTATACGACAACGTTTCCCAAAAGGAGAGATTGCTGGGTTAGGTCCAACCCATGTGTTGATTGGTAAGAAAATGCTGGATTTGTAGAGCAATCCATAGGAGGAGAGAAGAAGAGGTCATTGCTTGGGAATCACTAATTTTTTTTTCTCTCTCTTTTGTTGAAATATTAATAACGTTGGGTCTGTTGGGCATGTAATGAATGGCAAACTGCCCTGGGGGGAAATGTTGGATTTGTAGAGCAATCCATAGGAGGAGAGAAGAAGACGTCATTGTTTGGATATCACTAATTTTTTTCTCTCTCTATTGTTGAAATATTAATAACGTTGGGTCTGTTGGGCATGTAATGAATGGCAAACTGCCCTGGGGAGGAATTTTTGGTTGCCTACTACTGGGGTCATAATTGATGGGTTTTGAGTCATCAGGAGGGGTGGGCACGTTTGGGTGACAACTTTGAGAATACTTTCACTCAATGAATGTGATTTGAATTTCGGTGGAGTGTTGTCCTCCAGCCATGGAAAGTGACAAAGCAAGCAATATTGGCTTGTTCAAGCTGAATTTAGTGTTTGGTTGGACAGTTTTGGCACCGGTCGAGTATTCTAGACATGTGCACAGCCTTATAGTATAAAATAGGATTTGGGAAGCCTATACTTCCAATGCATTTCAACCTTGAGACAAGAATGTCCAAAACAAAGCTACAGCTGGATTAAAGCCTCTCAAAAGCTGCAGGTGCTTCAAGCAAGCTTTATGTTAGACTTCTATGGAGGCTTTGAAGATGCTTTGAAGCACCACTAAAGCTTCACTAAAGCGGAGTTCCATCCAAAAGTGTAACATTCGCTCATTTGTCTCCGCTTCACCTCCGCTGCCACAATTGGCACCTTTCTGGGGGGGAAGGGATACCTGTCCTTGACAGGTATCCTGTTCCCACTTCCGGGAGTCCGGGCCACGGCCCGTGACATCACCGCGGGGGTCCCTCCTCCTCTCCCTGTCGCCGGGCCAGTAGGAGAGAGGAGCGGGGCCTCGCGCATGCGCAGTAGGGTTCCCGGCGTGAAGCCGTAAGGCTATTCTGCCGGGTTCCCTTACCTGCAATGGCGGCGGCAGCACCTGACAGCTGATGGAAACATCAGCTGCGATGCCGACATCGCTGGACTCCGGGACAGGTAAGTGTCCTATTGTTAAAAGCCAGCAGCTGCAGTATGTGTAGCTGCTGGCTCTTAATTTTCTTTTTTTGGGCGGAACACCGCTTTAAAGCTTCATTAAAGCTTCAAAAAAGTACCACTGAAGCATCATCAAAGCACCACTGAAGCATCAAAAACACATCAAAAAAGCATGTTGAAGGGGTAGGCACTTTAATATGTGTTGAAGGCAAAGCAAGTGTAATTGAGCCCTAAGTGTCATTTCTGTCTGCTGCTTCGTTCCTTTGCTATCACCATGAATTACTTCTGACAAGTTTTACTGACACCAAGAGAAAAAAGGTGACAGGAGAGGGATCTCCAACTGATTGACAGCCTCAGCTCTAGTCATGTTTTCTTTGTGAATATATGTTATATTTTGTGTGACATCACCAGCTGTAAAAATATTAACATTTATGCTGATGTAACATTACATTACTTCTCTCCAAGCACAAAATACAGTTCAACAGTGGTGACATCACTGATTTTCAGCTATGTGTTAAAATACAACTTACTGCTTTTCAAATATTATATTTAGGAGCTGTGACATCACTACTTCCCAAATGTTATATTCCTAGAATAATGACATCACTACTTTGCAAATATTATATTTTAAAGCTGTGACATCACTACTTCCCAAATGTTATATTCTTAGAACAATGAAATCACTACTTTGCAAATATTATATTTTAAAGCTGTGACATCACTACTTCCCAAATGTTATATTCTTAGAATAATGACATCACTACTTTGCAAATATTATATTTTAAAGCTGTGACATCACTACTTCCCAAATGTTATATTCCTAGAATAATGACATCATTACTTTGCAAATATTATATTTTAGAGCAATGAAGAATACATAAATTATATAAGATAAAAATTTTATCACATAAACAACAACAAATATAGGGTTAAGTAAAATTAGTAGAGCATGATACAAATCATGTTTAATGGTCACTGATATCCGTATATGGCTTTGCCATTGTTGGCGAAACATGTTGGGATATGACATCAAGCATTGATCACCTACTATATACAGATATCAGTAACCATTAAACATGACTTGTTTCATGCTCTGCTATTTTTTGCTGAACCCTATATGTGTTGTTGTTTATGTAATAACATTTTTATAATATATAATTTATGTATTCTTCATTGTTTTGGGCACTGCTATAATCCCGATTACCCTGTTGCCACCATTTTCAATTTACCAGGGATGAGGTCTCGGATATCATAGGGTCACCTAATCTACCTCTCAAGCTATTATATTTTAGAGCTGTGACATCGCTACTTCCCAAATGTTATATTCTTAGAATAATGACATCACTACTTTGCAAATATTATATTTTAAAGCTGTGACATCACTACTTCCCAAATGTTATATTCTTAGAATAATGACATCACTACTTTGCAAATATAATATTTTAGAGCAATGAAGAATACATAAATGATATAAGATAAAAATGTTATCACATAAACAACAACAAATATAGTTTTCAGTAAAATTAGCAGAGCATGATACAAGTCATGTTTAATGGTCACTGATATCCGTATATGGCTTTGCCATTGTTGGCGAAACATGTTGGGATATGACATCGATCACCTACTATATACGGATATCAGTAACCATTAAACATGACTTGTTTCATGCTCTGCTATTTTTTGCTGAACCCTGTATGTGTTGTTGTTTATGTAATGACATTCCTAATTGATGTGTGTGAATGCGCTACTCCCGTATTTAATCACCACCTGCAATACTTATTTTCTAATATTCTTGAATAAACTTAAACTTAGTGCATAAACTTAAAGCTCTACATCAATACATCATATACCCATATAATAAATACATAAAATAAAAAGTCCTTCAAACATGCTACAAAATCTTGTAACCATTAATGTGACTGGCGTGCTCCTATTTTCCTTCAGTGTTCATATGTGACTGAGTAAGACACCTCCACCATTCAGATTGGCCACTCACCAGATACTTAATAGAGATACGCCTTTGGTTCATTCAGGGATAACCACTCCACTTTAGGCAACACTTCTCACCGGCTAAAACATGGACTCTATTGTTCCTCATAGGGAAGCATGGGGACAAAAAGCGATCATAGCGCAATATGTTTGAACCATTTATTTTAAAATATCAAGGTTAAAATGATCACTCACATATAAAAGTGCCCTCCAAGCTGGCACGAAGCTTATCCAGCAGTTACGGACGGGTTGGTGGTTGTTAGCATGGTCCGCCTGATGTTACTGTGCGGCCTCCACGCTCGGCTTGCGCTCCAAGCCTCGTTCCCGCTCACGTCCGGTCACCTGATGCAAATTTCTCCCAGCAGCCTCTACGCGTTTCGCATCATCAAATGCGTCATCAGGAAGCTATGTAATGACATTGTTAAAATAAATAATTTATGTATTCTTCATCGTTTTGGGCAATAATCCCAATTACCCTGTTGCCACCATTTTCAATCTACCAGGGATGAGGTCCCGGATATCATAGGGTCACCTAATCTACCTCTCAAGCTATTATATTTTAGAGCTGTGACATCGCTACTTCCCAAATGTTATATTTTTAGAATAATTACATCACTACTTTGCAAATATTATATTTTAGAGCTATGACATCCCTACTTCCCAAATGTTATATTTTTAGAATAATGACTTCACAACCTTGCAAATACTATATTTTTAGAGCTGTGATAGCCCCACTTCCCAAATATATTTTTACCGCAATGACATCACTACATTGCATTGCAATGTACCCAGATTTTACAGTCCAAATACTTGCTCATTCCCACGTTTTTAGAATTGTGCAGAACATTACCTGGGGGACCTAAACATGACAGATAACTGAACATAGAAAAGCTAGTTACCAGATTCCCACACTATGCCTGTCCATCTAATTCTCCATGTGCTAGAAAGCAAGCACGCACCCTGCCAGCATTAATGCGTGCGTACAATAGAGAGGACGGCTTGAGCATTTTTGTGGCGTCTGCAGCAGATTTAGAATGTTAAAAAAAAAAAAAAGGAACAATAAAATGTTACCCTTTGCAGGCGCCAGTGCAGACGATGAAATCGCTAATGAGAAAAATGTTTTTCGGAATGCCTTTGCCATATAATTCAAACCAGATAGACAAGAGCCATCATCGTTTCTCAAGAAGCAGAATATGTTTCTTATCTGCCGAGGCGAAGGGGTGAAACCTCGAAGAAGGACAGCCGTAGGTGCGGCTGCGGGAAAACAATACTTTAGACCTGGTGGAAACATTTAACAAACACTCCAAGATTTCTTGTTTGTATATTGTATCAATTCAATGATCATTTTTGGTGGGTATAGTTCATTTCTTTGCAGTTTATATATATTTTTTTTATTGATGATCAGTCCTAAAACCTTCTTCTGAGAAGAGTTCTAGCCTATCGAAAAACAGAATATTGTTTATAAGGTCAAGGGCAGTTTTTATTTTTTAATTATGCTGTGGGGGTGATGGACCTTCTGGCAAGAAAAGGGCAACTCCAGCTATGCCTACAGATTAAAGTGACACTAAACTCTGGTATAAAAAAATGAAAAAATCTATACTTATGTATTTTTAACTCGAAAAAAGTCCCTTCTATTGCTCCCAGCCACTTCTAAATCTCCATATTTCTTTTACTTGCTATGATTTGACTTTCTGTTAGAGGGTGTCTACGTTCGTTCTCCATGGTCCCACAGTATTCAGCCCAAAATTCGAGCTGAAATTGGACCTGAAACGGTGAACCAGGACACACCGGACCCCTGCTGTGAGCCGCATCGGTATTAGGGGGGAAACAAACCTAAAGTTGTTGTTTAGCCGCTTAAGGACCAGCCGCCGTCATTATACTGTGGCAGGTTGGCTCTCCTGGGCAAATCGCCGTAGGTGTATGTCGGCCTCTTTAAGAGCAATAGGGGGCTCGCGCGACGCCACGACGCCGGAGGCAATGCGCGTGGCCTGGCCGCTGCGATGTCCGCTGGCCACCCGCGATCTCTCCACAGAGAGCCAGAATGGGGATCTGTCAATGTAAACAGACAGATCCCCTTTCTATCAGGGGAGTGCAGAGAGATCTGCTGTTCCTAGTGATTAGGAACAGTGATCTCTCTCCTCCTCCAATCAGTCCCCTCCTCCCACAGTTAGAAACACCTCCCAGGGTACACATTTAACACCCTTGATCGCCCCCTAGTGTTAACCCCTTCCCTGCCAGTGACATTTACACAGTAATCAGTGCATTTTCATAGCACTGATTGCTGTATAAATGTCAATGGTCCTAAAAATGTGTCAAAAGTGTACAATCTGTTCGCCGCAATGTTGCCGTCCGGCTAAAAATCAAAGATCGCTGCCATTACTAGTAACAAAAAAATAAAAAATAATAAAAATACCACAAAATCTATCCCCTAGACGTTATAACTTTTGCTCAAACCAATCAATAGGGGTGGCACAGTGGTGTAGTGGGTAGCACTCTCACCTAGCAGTAAGAAGGGTCACTGGTTCGAATCCCAACCACGACACTACCTGCCTGGAGTTTGCATGTTCTCCGTGTGCCTGCGTGGGTTTCCTCCGGGTACTCCGGTTTCCTCCCAACTCCAAAGACATGCTGGTAGGTTAATTGGATCCTGTCTAAATTGTCCCTAGTATGTATGAATGTGAGTTAGGGACCTTAGATTGTAAGCTCCTTGAGGGTAGGGACTGATGTGAATGTACAATGTATATGTAAAGCGCTGCGTAAATTGATGGCGCTATATAAGTACCTGAAATAAATAAATATAAATAAATATACGCTTATTGCGATTTTTTTTTTTACCAAAAATATGTAGAAGAATACATATTTGCCGAAACTCTTGAAGAAATTTGTTTTTTTTTAATTTATTTATTTTGGATATTTATTATAGCAAAAAGTAAAAAAATATTATTTTTCTTTTTTCAAAATTGTTGCTCTTTTTATGTTTATAGCGCAAAAAATAAAAACCGCAGAAGTGATCAAATACCACCAAAAGAAAGCTCTACTTGTGGGAAAAAAAGGACCTCAATTTTGTTTGGGTACAATGTAGCACGATCGCGCAATTGTCAGTTAAAGCAACAGTGCCGTATTGCAAAAAATGGCCTGGTCATTAGGGGGGCAATACAAACACTGGAACATTTTTTACCTTTATTGCAGGGAATGCATTAAGGTAAAAAATGTCCGGGCTTTAGGACCACTTGAAGGCTGCTGTGAGCTGCAGTGTGTTTCACTGTCTGTTATATTCAGGTTATTGTCTTAACCATGGAAGATTTGGCTGCTGAATGACCGGGCCAGTTTTTGCGATTCGGCACTGCGTCGCTTTAACTGACAATTGCGCGGTCGTGCGACGTTGTACCCAAACAAAATTGACGTCCTTTTTTTCCCACAAATAGAGCTTTCTTTTGGTGGTATTTGGACCATCTCTGCGTTTTTTATTTTTTGTGCTATAAACAAAAAAAGAGCGACGATTTTGAAAAAAACACAATATTTTGTACTTTTTGCTATAATAAATATTCCCCCTTTTTTTTTTAAAGGCAAATTTTTCCTCAGTTTAGGCCAATATGTATTCTTCTACATATTTTTGGTAAAAAAAAAATCGCAATAAGTGTATATTGATTGGTTTGTGCAAAAGTTATAGTGTCTACAAAATAGGGGATAGATTTATAGCATTTTTATTATTATTATTTTTTTTTTACTAGTAATGGCGGCGATCTGCAATTTTTTTTTGTAAATTCTTTATTTGCAGAGAGGCAGGAAAACAGCAGTATACCAGTATATCAGTACAGTGGACACAACAATTTTACACATTTTACATACATTTCTACTGATTAATCTCTACTGAACCACCATATAGCCTGATAGTTTGTATAAGCTTATACAGTGATCTGCAATTTTTATCGGGACTGCAACATTATGGTGGACACATCGGACACTTTTGACACATTCTTGGGACCATTGGCATTTATACAGCGATCAGTGCTATAAAAATGCATTGATTACTGTAAAAATGTCACTGGCAGGGAAGGGGTTAACACTAGGGGGGTGATCAAGGGGTTAACTGTGTTCCCTATGTGTGTGTTCTAACTGAAGGGGGAGGGGACTGACCTAAAGGAAATGACAGATCGTGGTTCCTAGCTATTAGGAACACACTGTCTCTCCGAACAGAACAGAACAGAATAGGGAACATGCTCATGCTCTCATGCTCGCGATCACTCGTGGCCGGCGGCCATTGCGACTGTCGGCCACAAGCATCGGCACCCCCGCAGCGCCTGCTATCTCGATCCTGCGAGCCGACGTATAGCTACGACGGTTCACGGGATCGTGCCGGCCTGCTGCTGTATGACGGCAGCTGGTCGTCAACCGGTTAAGGTAAAAAATGTCTGGGCTTTAGGACCACTTGAAGGCTGCTGTAATCTGCAGTGTGTTTCACTGTCCGTTATATTCAGGTTATTGCCTTAAAGTAATTTCTTCTTTATTCTCAGCAGCTACTACAGTCAAATCAGCAAATCTTTTTAAAAGTGTCTCTCTTGGGTCTCTCCCTCCACATTGGCTCAGAAACAGCAGTGGGAGCCATTGGCTAGCTGCTGTCAATCACAGCCAGTGAGGAGGGAGCATGGGACGGGGCCAAGCCAATGGACATACAGAGCCATCTCAGAAGCAAGTACGCGTGAGTGCCCCCGCAAGTGACCTGCTTGCTATGGGGGCACTTGGCCTGGAGGGAGAAACCAGGAGCACTGGTGGGGGACCTGAAAAGAGAAGGATCGGGGCTGGTCTGTGCAAAATCATTGCACAGAGCAGGTAAGTATGTTTATTATTGTAATAAAAAAAAAATCGAGAGTGGAGATTCAACAGCAAATATGTTACTGGTAAAAATTGTGAAAATGGTAAATTTGAGCTTTAACTGGAAATGATGAGCATCGAAATGTACTGGTATGCAAGCCACATTTTACTGGGAGATTCCAATAGTCTTAGGACACAAATGTATTTTGTGGTTTTTCCATGATTAATCTCTCCCCCACCCCTTGTCATCTAAACTGTAACAACCACATTGATTTGATACTAGGCATGCAGTAATGGTAATGTAATCAGTCAGGATCATCATTGTCTGACACAAGACCACACACGGAGCAACCAACTCAAATTTACATGATTAAGGTAACGGAGACATCAGCATATTTCCAGAGAGGTTCATGACAATTTTGGATCACTGCTGATATTGAGAGGCTTGATATTATTTCTTGGAAATGGGTATTGCATACGAGGAGGCATGTCGTCAATAAACTGATTGGTGCCACATACTGAGATTATGTTCCTCAGCTACACAAGTCGTACTGATGGAGAGCATATAACTCCTTCATGACTTGGGACTTTTAGGGTCTATGTCAGTGGGCTATTGTTCCTATCAGAACAGTTTCTGCCCTCATACAAGCCAACGGGAACGCAAAAGCGGCTTGAAGTTGGTTGGTGAAACTTAGAAGCAGGTCAACTGAAAGTCAACATCCCTGTCAATAAATGTTAAATGATCTCAGAAGCATCTCAAACTAAAATCTCAAAGGCAGGATGAATGAGTCTAAAAAAAAGCTGTGTTTGCCCATTGACACAAACCTTTACTGTGGATATAAACAGCCAAACTCCTCACCGAAAACTATGTTCTTTTTTTGAATGAACCCAATGGGGTCACAGATGGAGATAAAAACCTTTAGAAAGTGGAAGGCAATGGGTCCAGAGATGTTTTGTTTCTCAGTGTAAGGATAAGTCCATATGTAAGAGTAGAATGATTCAGAATGGGCAACTCTGTATTAAAAAGGGTCTCAAAGGAGTCCCAGGTGAATCCAGCAGGGGTGGCCCATCCATTAAGGGCACACAGGAGCCGCCCCGCCTCCCCTATCCATGCATCCGGCCCCTTTTAGGACACCACCGCATGGATTCCAATGCAGAGGGGCTGTTTTTTTGAAGAACTGATTACAGCCAGAGGCTCTAATAGGCTTCAATATAGGTTGGGCTCAGGTCGCAGAGAGTGTGCTCCAAGCCCACCCAGGTGTGTTACAAAAGCGAATCAATATTTGCTGTTGTAACACTGATCCTCCCCCCGGCCAATCAGGAAGCAGGTTTTGACACCAATCACTTGGTTGAAGCAGGTTTTGACACCAATCACTTGGCTGAAAAGACAGGCGATCCTAACAGACGCCTGGAAGGAGGAGGGAGGAGCTACACAGCGGAAGAAGAGAGGACACAGGAAACGCTGCCCATAGGAGCCTGCAACCCGCTCATAGGAGCCCGCAACCCGGCTGCTTTCTGCTGCCCGTAGGAGCCCACCCACCTGCAACCAAACCCCCCCCAAAAAAAACCACCAGCCACTGGAATCCAGTAGAGTATAGTGAAAAATGAGAATTGTACACTACAGGTGGAGGAATCCAAAAGTATTCATGTCACCAAAGAAGTCCAAAGGTAACAAACAGCTAGATGTTAAAGCACTTTTGTAGAAGATTAAATGGGTTGTATAGGTTTTTTTTTTAGCAAACATGTTATACTTACCTGCTCTGTGCAAGGGTTTTGCACAGAGTGGCCCTGATCCTTCTTCTTCTGGGGTCCCCCAACGGCGCTCCTGGCTCCTCCTCTTCTCAAGTGCCCCCACGGAGAGCCGCATGGGGGTACTCGTGGGGGAGCGCTCCCGAGTCCTGCTGCTGCGTCCATTGACATAGACAGCAGGACTCAGCCCCGCCCCAGCTCCCGTGTCATTAGATTTGATTGACAGCAGCGGGAGACAATCTATTGAATGAGGACCTGAGACAGCGGCCTGAGCTGCTGTGCTCACCCCAGTCGCTGGAATGATCGGATTTAGATAAGCAAAAGGAGGGGTCTGGGGAGCTGCTGCACTACAGAAGGTTTTTCACCTTAATGCATAGAATGCATTAAGGTGAAAAACCTTGAGGGTTTACAACCCATTTAACCCCTTCACACCTAAGGATAAAACAAATCTTTAAACCTAAGCTCAATTTTGCAACTTTGACATGTGTTAGTAAAACTGTACATATTGTCACAACTACTTAGTGTATCCAGGTGGATTGTACCGCGTTTTTTTCAGGACAAATTGGGCTTACTTTTGGTGGTAAATGGGATTGAATATCTCCTGATTTTTTTTTTTTATATCAAGGGAAAACTGGCCCAAAACAGTAACAAAAATATACATTTTTTTAAATTTAGCTGTATATCTCTTGCTATTATCATATTTTACCACCAAAGCACAAGCCAAAATTAATTCTCCTGCTCCTGACAATTGCAGTGATACCACATATGTGTATGTTAGTTGTTATTTGCACGCGTAGTACAGCCCAGAAAGAATGGTGCGCATTTTGCATTTTTTTTTATCCTGCCTAAAACACACTGACACTGACTCTAACTGACACTGATACCAATTTAAAAAAAAATATTTTTTAAATTCTACACAAAATACACTGGCCGTGACCTGTGACCCTGACATTGACCTTTGACCCTAACAATAACCCTGGCAACCTTGATCTTGTTATTTATTTATTTTTTATTTTATTTATTTATCTTTTTTTTACACACTTGGATCGTCTACAATTCCCCTCCTGCAAGAAGTGGAAAATGCAATGTATCTTCATTCAGAAGAGGAAGGAAACCCAGGGGCGGGCTCACAGTGACTGATCACTGTGATAGCCAATCAGAGGCTATCACAGCGATCAGGTGACCCGGAGCCCAGAATACCAGGTCCCGGTCTCTGGTCTGGGAGCTCGATGTGCGGCGCACTCCCAGCACAAAGGGAGGTACGCATATATGTGGCCCCACGAGAAAAAAAAAGCCCACTTCCATGAGGCCACATATATGTGTGCTGTCAGCGTGAAGGGGTTCAAGCAGCTAACTCTTGAGTTGAATCAGAATGAAAACAAGTACATTTCTTATTCCAAATCAGAATTTAATTCCCCAGGTTAAAGGATAAGTTCAACTTTTGTAACATGTTATATGTTATTCCCATATTCAGGGTGTAACATGTAACATATTACAGATGTACAGATGCACCAGCCCCCGCTCCCCCTGATCCCCTATTTTGACAGCGAGTGGGGAATCTTCTCGCTGTCCCGCCCCAGCCGCATTAATCATTCACAGTGTTCTTTAAATGGGAAACTACAAGTAGCAGCAGCCTTTGTGGCTGTTGGCTTGTAGTTCTCAATGAACTACCAGGGCGCTGTTGAGCGTTCTAGTATTTTATTGAGTCTTCCTGTCAGTGTGTAACTACCTGCTTATACAAGGTACAAGCAGACAGCTACATTGACAGTCTGCAAGAACCCTGCATTGCACCTGTGATCTGCTGATCGTGGATGCAATGCTTTGCAGGCTTATAGGAAAAAAATAAAAATAAATGCTGACCGCTTAAACACACCACTGGAAAATCTATGTCTGATAGAAAAGACGTCCGCTCTGAGGTAAAAAAAATATTAATAGATCCTCCGGGGGATGCTCGTCCTAGATTCCTCCAAAAATGGGAAAGAGACTAATGCAGTGTACACACGAGCGGACTTTTCGTCCGGACTGGTCCGACGGACCGAGTGTGGCGGACAATTTGACCGCGTGTGGGCTTCATCGGACCTGCAGCGGAATTTTTCGGTCGAAAATCTGATGGACTTTAGATTTGGAACATGTTTCAAATCTTTCCGACGGACTCGAGTCCGGTCGAAAAATCCGCTCGTCTGTATGCTTGTCCGACGGACGAAAACCGACGCTAAGGCAGCTATTGGCTACTGGCTATCAACTTCCTTATTTCAGTCCGGTAGTACGTCATCACGTACAAACCCGTCGGACTTTGGTGTGATCGTGTGTAGGCAAGTCCGTTTGTTGGGAAAGTCCGTCGGAAGTCCGCCGAAAGTCCGTCGGATAGACCGTCGGACCAGTCCGGTCGACAACTCGTGTGTACGCGGAATTAGACATTACATTCTCTAAAGAGCAACTGAGCCATATTTTATATTTTGCCCACTTTTCCTCAACAGCTAGTAACTATCAAGAGCTATGGTATAAAATTCTTACAAGGTGGTATAAAGTACCATCATTACTATATAAAATCTATCCGGAAAAGAAAAATATCTGCTGGCGTTGTGGAGAGCCGGAGGGCAATATGCTTCATATCTTTTGGTCATGTCATAATCTACTAGATTTCTGGTCCAAAGTCTGAGACATTATAGGACGGTTAACTGAGTGCGATTTGGGATTGGACCCAGCAAAATACTTACTCCACCTCTCAGACCTTTCTAGGCAAGGCAAAGAGGGTGTTTCACCGCTCAGGTGGACACAGACCCAGGTGTGAGATTGATGTGAGATTTCCAGAGTTGAAGAGTCCCAGGTGCTGGCTGAATGCTAAGTGGAACAAGGCTTGGAATGAGAAGATCTGGATGCCGCACACCGGATGAAGTAGAAAACTTGTCTTTATTAGAAAGATGGGATCATCAAAAATACAAGACCATCATGTAGAAAGTACAGGAATAGCTGACGCTTTCGCACTCTGAGCTGAATGCTTACTCGTAGCTCATGAGTAAGCACTCAGCTCCGAGTGCGAAACGCGTCAGTTAATCCTGTACTTTCTACATGATGGTCTTGTATTTTTAATGATTCCATCTTTCTAATAAAGACAAGTTTTCTACTTCATCCGGTGTGCGGCATCCAGATCTTCTCATTTCAAGCCTTGTTCCTCTCAGACCTTTCTAAACATAAATATCAAAACTCGTTGGTTGCTCATCTCTTGAACACGGCAAAGGCCTGTATTCCGGCCCATTGGAAGCGGGAAACACCCCCCTTGATCTCGTTATGGTTAAAAAAAAATAGCCGATATACATGATATGGAAAAAGGTATCGCAATTACGCAAGGTAATGAGGAGAAAGTTAATAAAAAAATGGAAACCTTGGTCCCTCTTTGTATGTACCAGGAAATATGGCGGCGCACTTGAGGAAGGGGAGCGGGCAGGGGTTTTAGGGGGAAGGAAGTGAGAAAATCTAACTCTCCTTGTTTTTTCTTAACGTATCCCCTGGTAAAAATATACATGAATGGTAGAATGGAAATATTATAGAGAAGGGGAAACACCCCTTCTTTTGAGGTTTTCTCTTTTTTTGCCCCCTTTTCCTTGTTTTTTTGTTTGTTTGTTTAAATAATGGTTATATTTATTTACCCGTTGAAAGCAGAATCAATTTGTGTTAATATATATACTCGCTGATACGTACGTTACTAAATTTGTTTCTGTTTATATGTAAGAAAAGTGTTGAAATAAAATATAGAATTAAAAAAAATTAATAAATAAATGCACAATTTTTATCTGCAAAAAGATGTGCATCTATAATTTTTTTTACAAATGTGAACTTATCCTTTAACAATATAAACCCAACATTGGCTTGTTCTCTTAGGAATTAAAGTGGAAATTCATGCAAAATCTAAAATCCCTGCAACTATAGACACCAGGGATCTAACATTAACCTCTCTATCCCTGTAAAGAAAAAACAAGTATACATACCTTTTTGGAAGCCGATCTGACCCATTCAGACCGGACCCCACGTTGAGATTTCAGCTGCATCTTCTCTGTGTAGGCGGGTGCAGAGGAGACAGAGGACAACGGAAGCCCCATAGTAACCCTATGGGTGACGTCACTTCCCATTCATTTCACAGCCGTTGTCCTCCGTGTCCTCTGCAGAGCTTCCGGCGCTGGAGATCGGGTCAGAGTGGGTCAGATCGGCTTTCAAAAAGGTATGTATACTCATGTTTTCTTTACAGGGATAGAGAGGTTAGTGTTAGATTCCTGGTGTCTATAGATGCAGGGATTTTAGATTTTGCATGGACTTTCACTTTAAAGTCCAGAGCAATATTCCCAATGCACATGATCCTGAAAGTGGCTGAAGAGTAGGTGGGTGCTGCAGCGACCATTGACTGGAGACTGGAACAACTCAGAACAAAGGATATGTCATAATAGCGTCCAGTACTTTACTGAATGATCCCATCACAGGACAGCGATGTTTCGCAGCCACACAGGACCCCCTATCAAATGAGTGAATGAAGGGGTTCTGTGTAGCTCCGAAACGTTGCTATCCTTTGCTGTGATGTTGTCATTCAATAAAGCATTGGACCATATTATGGAGTTTTCTGGTGCGCTGGTGACATCCTTTGTTCTTTGGATTTAAAGGGAGCATATAGAGGTTTTCTGTTTTCGTTATTTAGTTTATATGGTCAGGACTTAAAATGCATCTTTGAAAACATTTTTATGTAGTCTTGTCAGTATAAATATGAACATATATGAACATTTGTATTTTTATTTTCCTCATTTCCGCATTCTCCTGCCTTCAAAGAGCTGTGTTGCAGGTTTCAATGAGAGAAAGAGAGTCTGAAGACAAACAGTTTCTGCTGCGCTATCTTTTTAGTAAAGCCACAGTATACTGGGAATTCAATGCCATGGATGCACCTTGATTTAAATATTTTTTTGTAAAAAATATACAGATAGAAAAAAAATCAGTTTATGAATTGTAGTGGAAATAAAAATGCCAAAGGATGGTGTCACACTCCCCTGGATACTCTATACTGCAAAAAAAAAAAAAAAGTGTAGCGCCTGTAGATTTTTATCTACCGCTGAAAGGTAGATATAAGTTTTTTTTTCAGTCCACCCAGTCCTCAGCCAGTTCTGAAATATTAATACTCTGTAAAGTTGACCTTTAATGACATATACTGTATATCTTTAAACTAAATTCCAATCCACAACTTGTTGAAGGCCGAGACATGGGTTTTTATGTAGAACTTCACATGTGCTACCAATTAGGAAGACACATATGTAGTCATCAGGAATGTCTGAATTCATACAAAGCTACACTACGACCATTACAAACTTCTGTACGTGTACAATGCAAAAAGGCTTAAGAGTTAGAAGAATCTGGTTTTAGCATCTATCTATCTATCTATCTATCTATCTATCTATCTATCTATCTATCTATCTATCTATCTATCTATCTATCTATCTATCTATCTATCTATCTATCTATCTATCTATCTATCTATCTTTATCCTTTCAGTCTTCTTAAGCCGCAGGAGTACTTCCTTTGTAACCCTTGTTTGGACCCGGTCTTTCTGATTAAGGTGTAAATATTAAAAAGAAATGCATTTGGATCATTCTTACCTGGGGACACCTGAACACCTTTATATGCAAACGCCACACCTTTAGGTTATTATTTTAAAATTTGGTTGAATAGGCTATTGGAGGTCGCATGGAGTCTGCTTCATTTCCAGACCTAATGTTCGCTAGAGAAATTGTGGGTGGCGAAAAAGGATTTTCTTGGTACCTCCAAAACAGATAGAGTATTAAAATTATTCAATTTTTATTAGAAAAAAGTCTGATAAAAAAATCCATGATGTGGAATATAACAGCATGGCAAATAGAAGAGTGTACATATAAATCACTGCTAAAACAGTTCCTATTAGTAATAATCAATAAATACCCATATATATGGTACAATGATATACAACATTCACAAAGTCGAGGAACATGCGCAAAGCCGCTTCTTCAGGAGCTTGGGGAATACTGAAAATCTACAATAAATTAAAACATATAAATGATCCAAAGTACAACAAATAAAATGTATTTTTAACACATTTATACAGAAAATATCAGACTTCTCAGCACAAAATTCCAATCTTACCCAGGAGTGCAAAGCAAGCCCAAACAACCGGAAAAGTAGAGACTGCGAAGCCAAATCCCCCTAGGTTGACATCATGTTCAACTGTTTACTGTTCTAAACAGGGGGCCAGTTTACTGTCCCTCAGCCTTCGGGGGGGGGGGGGGGGGAGGGACTGTGGCCATTGGGAGTAGTAAAATAGAAAAGGTCACAACATCATTGGGGAAAAACATTGGTGTTGGCGGGAGGAGTTTTGTCCCATTGTTGGTGTCAGTGGAAGGACTTGTGCCCCATTATTGGTGTCATTGGGAAGAATTATGCCCCATTATTGGTGTCATTGGGAAGAATTGTGCCACATTGATGGTGTCATTGGACCCAATTGGAAACATTGGGAGGAATTATTCCCCTTCATGGTGTCGGTGGGAGGAGTTGTGCATCATCGTTGGTATCATTGGGAGGTATCATCAGTTAACAGAATTCGTCAATTCTGAAAGCTTGGGACTGTCCCTGCTAGCCCTGCCATCCTAGTCATTGGCCAATATGGTAATTACAGCTCCTAATATGTACTCCGTACCCAACACTTCAAAAGCATACATCAGTGCTCAGCCTCCCCCATGTCTCACTACTGGATAATAGGGTCAGCCTTCACAATAAAGCAGTGGTCTCCAAACTGCGACCCGGGGGCCCAATGTGTCCCTTTGCTTTCCTTTATCTGACCCTTGGGGCACTATTGCATAAAATGATACCAACAATGGGGCACTATTTCCCCCATTAGAACCAATGATGTGGTACTGATGTTGGGGCATTTTCTACTCCCACTGGCCACAGTATGGCCCCTCTAATGCCTGAAGGGCCTTTGCTTAGAAAGTTTGGAGAACCATGCATGAAAGAAACAATAGGAAGATAAAAGGGGACTTTTATAGCAAAGTCCGTTGCTGCTATCCTGATCCACTTCTTGTTTTGAAATGCAGTTTTCTCTGGGGGTAGCCCTTTCTTATACATGGCACTGTTCGTCATATGCTGAGGGTGAGTTTCCCTAATTTGTGACAATTTTACTGTAGGGGGGAATTGGCTAACACTACAGGTGAAATGAACATCATCTTTTAAAGCTCACAGGAAAAATATAAAAAAAAAAAGAAGAGCAGAACTATTTTTACCATCTACAATCCCCAATACTCATTATACTTTATCACTTCATCTTTGCTACATTGGAAAAATCAGTTATGGGATAAGTCAACTTATTTTGACAGTGTTACTAGTTAAGGAAAATATTGCTCATGAGGATTAAATGCCACATATTTTAAACATCATGGACCTAATTTATTTTAATAGCTGTTCGCTCATTTTAATGTACACCCACTTTTGCCCTTTGAAAGTTAAAATGCTATTAAGACATATTCCCGTTCCGAGTAAAAGGAATAAGTCATATACCAAAGACTGAAACTAAAAAAAGTTTCAGGATGTATTGGAAAATGTACGTGGCCATGAAATGTACGTAATCATAATGGTATTCTTTTTATTAAATAGACTTAACATGGGAATCCCTTACAAAGTCAAAAAAGCTCTTTTTGCCTATGCAGTTATAATGTTTGGACAGTTAGGTGCAGTAAATCCATTTGCACATAGCCAACTAGTCTTCACATAAATGGCCATACGATGCAAACAACTTACTAACAGCTAAAACCAATGGTCATTATTCCGTACTCTTACTCTTGGACCTCTCCGCTGCCTTTGATACCGTTGATCACCCCCTCCTCAAAAAACTCAATTTGCTTGGTATCCATGGCTGTGCTCTCCATTGGTTTAAATCTTACCTTTCTCACCACACCTTCAGTGTCACTTACAACTCCACTTCCTCCTCACCAACACCTCTTATCGTTGGGGTCCCCCAATGTTCTGTCCTTGGACCTCTACTATTCTCAATCCACACATCTTCCCTGGGTCAGCTGATAGCCTCCCATGGCTTCCACTGCCATTTATATGCTGATGACACCCAAATCTATCTCTCTACCCCTCAGCTCACCCCATCAGTCTCCTCACACATCACTGATTTACTAACCGAAATATCAGCCTGGATGTCACACCACTTCCTAAAACTGATTCTATCTAAAAATCAAGCTCATAATATTTCCTCCCCCACGTGCCCCTTCCCCTGACTTCTCTGTCAAGTTCAATGGCACAACTATCAGTCTGTCCCCACATGCCAGGGTGCTAGGGGAACCCTAGACTCTGAACTGTCCTTTCAGGCCCACATCCAATCCCTGTCCAAATCATGCCACCTTAGCCTCTGCAACATCTCTAGAATACGCCCCTTTTTAACCAATGACACCACTAAGCTTTTAATTCACTCCCTGGTTATCTCTCGCCTCGACTACTGCAACTCCCTCCTCATTGGACTACCTTTACATACAATATCCCCCCTTCAGTCCATAATGAATCCTGCTGCAAGACTCATCCATCTTACCAACTGTTCAGTGTCCTCCACCCCTCCCTGCCAATCCCTCCATTGGCTTCTACTCACCCAATGAATAAAATTAAAAGTACTAACAATAATTTACAAAGCCATCCACAACTCTGCCCCCAGCTACATCACTAAGCTAGTCTCAAAATACCAACCAAGCTGCTCTCTTCGGTCCTCCCAAGACCTCCTGCTCTCTTGCTCCCTTGTCACCTCCTCCCATGCTCGCCTACATTATTTCTCCTGAGCTTCTCCCATCCTTTGGAACATCCTACCCCAATCTGTCCGACTGTCCTCTAATCTCTTTAGACGATCTCTGAAAACCCTTCTCTTTAAAGAAGCTTATCTTGCTTCTAACTAATACACTGTTTTACTTTCTCCATCATCCCCCACAGCTTATAAAACCTACATTTCCTTAAATATCTCTATTTTGGACAGTCCTGGTTTTTGGACTCTGAAAATGATGTATAGAATATGAGGAACATTTTGTTTGCCTGGCTATTTTTAGCTGCTTTGTTGAAACCAAATCCAAATTTTAAAGAGCTGAATTGCTGATGCTAAAATTCCAGAGTGATAAGATGGATTGAAAATTTCTGATCCCATTCATGACGATTGTGTGATTTATATGGAAATCTGCTGATTCTCAAATGTTCAATTTGGATTTTTGTTTGCTTTTTCCAAAAAAAACACAGAAATAAAGAGATTTGACCTTCACATAAGGAAAGGTTTCTTCACAGTAATGCCCCGTATTATCGGACATTGATCGGACATTGATCGGACATTCCGACAACAAAATCCTAGGATTTTTTCCGACAGATGTTGGCTCAAACTTGTTTTGCGCACACACGGTCGCACAAAGTTGTCGGAAAATCCGATCATTCTGAACGCGGTGACGTAAAACACGTACGTCGGGACTATAAACGGGGCAGTGGCCAATAGCTTTCATCTCTTTATTTATTCTGAGCATGCGTGGCACTTTGTCCGTCGGATTTGTGTAAACACGATCGGAATTTCCGACAACGGATTTTGTTGTCGGAAAATTTTATAGCCTGCTCTCAAACTTTGTGTGTCGGAAAATCCGATGGAAAATGTGTGATGGAGCATACACACGGTCGGAATTTCCGAAAACAAGGTCCTATCACACATTTTCCGTCGGAAAATCCGACCGTGTGTACGGGGCATAAGAGCTGTGAAAATGTCAAATAGACTCCCTCAAAAACTAGTTCTGGTCATCTCAGTACACTGTTTTAAAAAAAGAGCTGGATGCATTCCTAAATGCACAAAATATAACAGAATACTAATTTTTAGAAGTAATAACCTAAGGGGTAGTTGATCCAGGGAATATCTGATTGCCCCCTGGGGGATCAGAAAGGAATTTGTTTCCCCCCACTGGAGCGAATTGGATCATGCTTTATTGTTTTTTTTTTGCCTTCCTCTGGATTAACTATGCATATAGAATAGCATATAGGTCTTTTATATTCATATTTGTGTGTGTGTGTTTTTTAATTGGTTGATGTACTAGTGTCCTTTTTGAACCTGACTATGTAATTTTTGATACTGAAAGTGATGAAGTAGAATTTACTTTTTGCATGCACTTGGCAATTCAGGGGCTGTGTTTAATTTGCCTGTAACTCAAAGGGATCCTATCCTAGAACTGGAGATGTTTAAAGAAACAATTGCAGGATCAGATCGGTCATCCACATCAAACATATAATGTGTATAAACCTTAAAATTAACCTCTCGTATTTGATTCATTTCGTTCTGTTGAATTTTTTTTCTTATACCTGATCGATAAGTGCAAAAAGACAACAAAAAAAAGTTGGTCCTGCCGGAAACCTTGTGAGCTGATAACTTTTTGAGCTCCCTCTGCTGACTATTACCACAATCATTGTTTCCATTTCTCTCTGCGGACCACAGAACCCCCTCCTCCCCCTCACCCGGTTATGGAGAAGAGGAGAGTGAGAGGTGTTCTTTATCTACTTGCTGTCCCTCCATACCAGTTTTACTGCTACAGGGCGGCAACTGTGTGCCACATCACGGATATATATTGTGGGGAAAGTAATTATTTGATCCCCTGCAAATTTTGTAAGTTTGCCCACTTACAAAGAAATGAAGGGTCTATATTTTTTTATCACAGGTGTATTTTAAATGATAGAGACTGAATATCAACCAAAAATCCAGGAAAACCACATAAAACAAATGCTATAAATTAAGTTGCAGGTCAGTGAGTAAAATAAGTATTTGACCCCCAAGCAAAACATGACTTAGTACTTGGTGGAGAAACCCTTGTTGGCAAGCACAGAGGTAAGATGTTTCTTGCAGTTGGTTACCAGGTTTGCACCCATCTCAGGAGGGATTTTGGTCCACTCTTTCTTTACAGATCTTCTCTAAACCCTTAAGGTTTCTTGGCTGTATCTTGGCAACTCGAAGTTTCAGCTCCCTCCATACATTTTCTATAGGATTAAGGTCTGGAGACTGGCTAAGCCACTGTCTTAGCCAATGTGCTTCTTCTTCAGCCACTCCTTTGTTACCTTGGCATTTTTTTTATGTCATTATCATGCTGAAAGACCCATCCATAACCCATCTTCAGTGTTCTGGCTGAGGGAAGAAGGTTCTCATCCAAGATTTTACAATACATGGCCCTGTCCATTGGCCCCTCAATGCGGCAAAGTCGGCCTGTACATTTAGCCATGGATGGTCTTTCAGCATGACAATGGCCCATAACATAAGGCAACAAAGGAGTGGCTCAAGAAGAAGCACATTAAAGTCATGGAGTGGCTTAGCCAGTCTCCGGACCTTAATACTATAAAAAAAATTATGGAGGGAGCTAAAACTTCGAGTTGCAAAGTGACAGCCAAGAAACCTTAAGGATTTAGAGAAGATTTGTAATGAAGAGTGGACCAAAATCCCTCCTGAGATGTGTGCAATACGGAATGAATTAATAATAAATAATAATAATAAAAAGTTTTTATTATTTCTGTTATTTATTATTATTAATTCATTATGTTCCATTTGTTTAGATGCGGCATAAATTTGTATTCGTTACTTGTATTCGTTGTTCACTAACAGCCAAATTTGAAAGGAAATTCCAATACCCATAATTTAATAGTTAGTGATAGTTAAGTTATTAGTTAGTTATTATTTCAGATTTTCTCATTTTTGGGTATTCCGATTTTCTAATTTCAAATCTCCTAATTTCTGAATTTTCGAATTTACGGATCTTCGAATATACAAATATTCAGAAAAATTTGTTAAACGGTTTTTCGTTAATTCTCTGTGCCCCTGGCTCTAATTAGGTGCTCTAACCCCCCCCCCCCTCCAGACACACAAGAAGTGTTTTACTTGCAGGATCAGCAAATGAAAAATAAAAGAAAATAACTAATGTAACCACTATATCTGGTAAGATGATTCTATAGGCGACTATAGACAATAAGGCCTCATGCACACGAGACGCCAGTGCAAACTCAGCTGAACACATGTTTTTAAAAGCTGAAACCGGCATTTAGAAACGCCCGTTTTGCTGCGTTTGCATGCCGCGTTTAGCCGCGTTTACCCGCGTGTAGCCGCGTTTGCGTCTAGAAGCGTCTGCAGAGCAGAAAATTACATTTTGCAAATTTGGGGCCCCATAACTCAGGGGCACTTGGTGCTAGAAACCCCAAATTTGGTGTGCTAACACAGTGGAACTAGCCCTACAATATATCCAAATTCTGGCTACCTAGCACTAAGTGGCCCAAGATATGGGATCCAAAAGTCGGGTCACAAAATGTCAAGCACTTTTCTGCAGCAGAGGATGACATTTTGTGACCCGAATTTGGGGCGCCATATCTCCATATCTCCATATCTCAAGGCCACTTAGTGCTAGGAACCCCACATTTGGATATAATATAGGGCTAGTCCAACTGTGTTAGCACACCAAATTTGGGGTTCCTAGCTCCAAGTGGCCCCGAGATATGTGGCCCCAAAGTCGGGTTGTAAAAAACACTTATAAACGCAAACGCGGCTAAGCGCGGTATCGGTGTTTAGCCGTGTTTGGCATCTGAAATGTGGAAAACTTTTGCGTCTGAACCTATTTGTTTGCTTCTGGACAAACGAGGTTAAACGCAACTGCCTAAAAACCTCTCTGCCTCTCTCTCTCTCTCTGCCTCTCTCTCTCTGCCTGTCTCTCTCTGTGTCTGCTTCGCTCTCTCTGTGCCTGTCTCTCTCTCTGCCTCTCTCTCTCTGCTTCTCTCTCTGTGCCTGTCTCTTTCTCTGTCTGTCTCTCTCTCTCTCTGCCTGTGTCCCTCTCTCTGCCTCTCTGTCTGTGCCTGTCTCTCTCTCTCTCTCTCTCTCTCTCTCTCTCTCTCTCTCTCTCTCTCTCTCTCTGTGCTCCCTCTCTCTGTGTACCTCTCTCTCTCTCCCTCTCTGAGCACATTTCTCTCTGTCTGCCTGTCTCTGTCTCTCTCTGTGCCTCTCTCTCTGCCTGTCTCTCTCTGTGCTTGTCTCTCTCTTTGCCTGTCTCTCTCTCTCTCTCTCTGTGCCTCTCTTTCTCTTTCTGCCTGTCTCTCTCTCTCTCTCTCTCTCTCTCTCTTCCTGTGCCTGTCTCTTTCTCTCTGCCTGTCTCTTTCTTTGCCTGTCTCTCTCTCTGTCTGTGTGCCCCCCCCCCCCTGCAGGCAACAGCATGTTGTGAATATTGTGTTTCTCCCATATCTTACATGTTCCTCTTTAGGAACACTTATACATGAAAAGGTGCCTAAACTCAGGTTACAGCTTTTACAAGAGTTTACAAGCATTTGGCATATCAAATGCCTCTGAACATCCATCCTGAACGCATATTTTTTGAGCTCCAAAAAATGCTTCTAAACGCAACTGCCTAGAAAGGACTATAAAGGACCCTGTGTACATGTACTGATAAGATAACATAGAGGAGAGTTCAGGGGCAGCTGAAAAAACGCCCAACTGCTCCTAAACGCCCGTTTACCAGCAGCAATGTACATAAGGCCTTACAATATTAGAAGTGGCAGGAAGGCGGAGTTATGCTTTAAATATCATTTTATAATGTAAGACGTGTCCTGGTTTCTATTTAGAGTAAAATGTATTCGCTGTCGTAGGTTTTGGAGAAGGTTCTCATGATCTTGCACTATAACAATGCACAGCCCTCTTGTAGCTGTTCTGAAAATATGGTAATATGAATTTAGACTTTGGCCCTGAACTAACTTAATATTAGAGCTGGCTGTATTCTTCCTCTCCATGTGCCAATCCACACCCCGGGGAACCGCTTCAATTCAGATCCTCATTAGATTTTTATTGCTCGGTGCACCTCATATCAGAAACCTGCACTTCCAGTGCTGTCAGATATCTGGACTTTACTATAGAACATTCACAAAACAATGGGGCTTAAAGAGGAACACTGTAATTATTAAAACATTTAAAACTCAACTTTAGACAGATATAAGCAAAAGCAATTTAATGCAGCCCTGTGTTATTTTATACAATATATCATTAAAGCGGTATTATACCTAAAAGCAAACATTTATTACATTGCAGCTTAGCAATTCTTAAATGTAATATCTGCGTTCTTTTTTAGGTTTTCTTTCTCTGTTTTCATCTGGTGATCCAGCTAGCAAGTCCGTTGTCTTTTACAAGTTTAAGTATTAACCGCTTGCCGACCGCCTCACGCAGATATACTGTGACAGAAGGGCTTGTACAAGCAAAACCACGTACCTGTACGTTGCCCTTTAAGAGGCGGGCAGCGGGCGTGCGCGCCGCCGGCAGCAAGCTCCGTGACTCGGGTTGCGGGTCCCGCGGACTCGATCGCCGCGGGGATACCCGCGATCGCCTCACAGGGAGGAAGAACGGGGAGATACTGATGTAAACAGCATCTCCCCGTTCTGCCTAGTGACAGTGTCACTCAATCTCTGCTCCCTGTCATCGGAGCAGAGATCAGTGTCGTCACCCACACAGCCCATCCCCCTGACAGTTAGAAACACGCCCCTAGGACACACTTAACCCCTACACTGCCACCTAGTGGTTAACCCCTTCACTGTCAGTGTCATTTACACAGGAATCAGTGCATTTTTATAGCACTGATTTCTGTATAAATGAGAATGGTCTCAAAAATGTGTCAAAAATGTCCGATGTGTCCACTATAATGTCACAGTCACAATAAAAATCGCTGATCACTGCCATTTAAACAAAAAAAAATTATTAATAAAAATGCCAAAAACTATCCCCTATTTTGTAAACGCTATAACTTTTGCGCAAACCGATCAATAATCGCTTATTGCGATTTTTTTTTTTACCAAAAATATGTAGAAGAATACGTATCGGCCTAAACTGAGGAAAAAAATAGTTTTTTTATATATTTTTGGGGGATATTTATTATAGCAAAAATTAAAAAATAATGCATTTTTTTCAAAATTGTCGCTCTATTGTTGTTTATAGCGCAAAAAATAAAAACTGCAGAGATGATCAAATACCACCAAAAGAAAGCTCTATTTGTGGGAAAAAAAGGACGTCAATTTTGTTTGGGAGCCACGTCGCACGACCGCGCGATTGTCGGTTAAAGCAACGCAGTGCCGAATCGCAAAAAGTGCTCTGGTCAGGAAGGGGGTAAATTCTTCCGGGGCTGAAGTGGTTAATAATCCCACAACAGCAGGAGCGGCTCGTCCATTGTGGGTGCACGGGTGCTGACTCCCCTATCCACCACCCTCCTTCCCATGTGCCCACCCATGTGCCTGGCCCCTTTCAGGACACCGGGCACATGAATTCCTATGGCAGGGGTGGGCGGGGGTCTAATACCCGTCACCCATTTGGCTGAAAGGACAGATGATCCTATTGGACGCCGAGGAGGAGGGGAGGGGACGCACAGTGGAAGCAAGGAGGAGAAGACACAGGAGCTGAGCCCGATGCTCGCCGATGCCCCGATCCCCGCCACTGCTTGATGTGCCCGCCGATGTCCGATCCCTGCCGCTGCCCGATGTACCCGCCACTTAGATGGGGTAAGTGCCGGTGGACCGGCAGACAGCAGGGGGGGGTTGAGGTGCCGCAAGGGGTGGGGTTGTTTGCCACCCCCAAAACTTGGGGTTCCAATGCTTTCCTATTCGATCCAAACCCCCCCCCCAAAAAAGTCCTGTCATGCTTGTGGTTGTCAGAGTCTTGCTTTGCCTCATGGGACTTGTAGTTTTGCAACAGCTGGAGGTCTTGATCCACTTATGGACCAGCCGCCATTATACGTCAGTACTTTGACATGGAATACCGTTGTTATGGCAGCAGATACCTGCCATAACCCCGGTATCCTCTTAAATGGCGGGCGGACGGCTTTCAGATAAAAGTGGTCTCTGTGGCAGATTCACTGCAAGATCACTTTTATCGGTGGTGGGATACGCACCCCCCGCCATGCTCCGGTCTTCTCCGTCTATTACCAGAGGCATTGGTAGCGGCGGAGACGATCCGAGCCTTTCCCCTCACAGGCCTGGAGCTGAGTGAGGGAAAGATGGCCCCCACTTCGCTCTATACCATTGTATGATGGAAGCAACGTTAAGTGTCACTTCCACCCAATGGTCTTAATGGGAAAATTAAAAAAAAAAAAATACATTTCTTTTATTTGTTTTTTTTTTATTGCATTTAAGTGTAAATGTGAGATCTGAGGTCTTTTTGACCCCAGATCTCACATTAAAAAGAGGTCCTGTCATGCTTTTTTTCTTTTACAAGGGATGTTTACATTCCTTGTAATAGGAATAATAAAAGTGACCCAAATTTTTTTTTTAAAAGGCAGTGTAAAAATAAATATAAAAAGTAAAAGAAATAAGAAAAAAATTAAAATGTTAAAGCGCCCCATCCCGCTGAGCTTGCGCGATGAAGAAAATTAGAATATTACATGCAATCAATGAAACAAGGATTGTACATAAAACAATATCGGACCTCTGAAAAGTATAAGCATGCATATGTACTCAGTACTTGGTTTGGGCCCCTTTTGCAGCAATTACTGCCTCAATGCGGCGTGGCATGGAAGCTATTAGCTTGTGACACTGCTATAGTGTTATGGAAGACCAGGATGCTTCAATAGCGGCCTTCAGCTCTTCTGCATTGTTCGGTCTCATGTCTCTCATCTTTCTCTTGGCAATGCCCCATAGATTCTCTATGGGGTTCAGGTCAGGCGAGTTTGCTGGCCAATCAAGCACAGTAATCCCATGGTCATTGAACCAGGTTTTGGTGCTTTTGGCAGTGTGGGCAGGTGCCATGTCCTGCTGGAAAATGAAGTAAGCCTCCCCATAGAGCTCGTCTGCAGAGGGAAGCATGAAGTGCTCCAAAATCTCCTGGTTGACGGCTGCGTTGACCCTGGACTTAATGAAGCACAGTGGACCAACACCAGCAGATGACATGGCTCCCCAAGTCATCACTAACTGTGGAAACTTCACACTAGACTTCAAGCATCTTGCAGTGTGTGCCTCTCCATTCTTTCTCCATACTCTGGGTCCTTGGTTTCCAAATGAGATGCTCTCATCAGAAAAGAGGACTTTGGACCACTGAGCAACAGACCAGGTCTGTTTTTCTTTAACCCAGGTAAGACGCTTCTGATGTTGTTTGTTGTTCAGGAGTGGCTTGACAAGAGGAATACGACATTTGAAGCCCATGTCCAGGATCCATCTGTGTGCGGTGGCTCTTGATGCACTCCAGCCTCAGTCCACTCCTTGGGAAAGTCCCCAACAATTTTGAATGGCCTTTTCCTGACAATCCTCTCTGGGCTGCGGTCATCCCTGCTGCTTGTGCACCTTTTTCTTCCACACTTTTCCCTTCCACATAACTTTCTATTATTGTGCTTTGATACAGCACTTTGGTGGATGGTGGTGATGGTTTTCTGCACAACTGTCAGGTCAGCAGTCTTTCCCATGATTGTGATTCCTACTGAACCAGACTGAGAGACCATTTAAAGGCTCAGGAACCCTTTGCAGGTGTTATGGCTTAATTAGCTGATTAGAGTGGGACACTTTGAGCCTAGAATATTGCACCTTTTCACAACATTCTAATTTTCTGAGATTGTGGATTATGGCTGTAAGCCATAATCATCACACTTATGCCAAATCACAGCTTGAACTATCTTGCTTTGCATGTAATGAGTCTATCTCATATATTGGTTTCACCTTTTAGGTTGCATTAGTGAAATAAATGAACTTTTGCGCGATATTCTAATTTTTCGAGTATTACCTGTAAAGTATTGCAACGACCGCCATTTTATTCTCTAGGGTGTCTGAAAAAAAAATTATAATGTTTGGAGGTTCTAAGTAATTTTGTAGCCAAAAAAATGATTTTAACTTGTAAACAACAAGTTTGAAAATTAGGCCCGGTCCTTTAGTGGTTAACACTCCTACTTTTAGTGAATTACTGTAAAACATGGCTGTCCAGCCCCAGTCTGACAGCATAAATGAGAGTTGCTTGATTGCTATGGGTTTCTATACTTGGAACATCATTATTGCTCTTCCTACCACCTGCCTGACTTTATATTAATGCAGAATGACTCACACACTGCAAAACAAGGGTGGATTTCAGGAAAGCATACAAGTCCCATGCACATTAACTCAACATGTACTTAATACTCCATTTATGAAAAAGAGGAAAAAGGCCTGAGGTGATGTGGGTGAACATTTATTGCAATTGCGCAGAAATCAAGCTTTTATCATTTTCATATAAATCTGTTTTAAATGTCAATTCACATTGTTTGCCTAAGCTTGCCTATCCTTTCAAAAACAAATGTTGACTACCTTTGCCCAAACAAGTTTCCCAGTGCATAGTTTGCTGGATGGTTGGTAGGGAAGGCACATTCCTGCTCGGATCTTAGCCCTAAGAGATTACATTTGGCTGGGGAGTGCCAACATTCCTTAGGCAAGTCCCTGCCAACTTTGGCCTTTGCTGCTGGTACCTGACCCTCATGTTTACAGGAGGTGTTTTGCCACCTAGCACATCTTTGGCATGGATAAGGTCATATAAGATTAAAGAAACAAATCAGTCAAACATTAAAGCTGAACTCCAGAAAACAGCTAAATATATACAGTTAAAGTATTACTAAACCCACAACAGTAAAATCAGTGTGTGTATGCAGTAAAGCATGCTTGTTATACTCACCGTGTGTATTGCTAGAGAGTTTTTTTTTTTTTTTTTCTTGGGAGGGTGTATGTGATCAGCACAGGACCAATTAGCACTGTCCAGACAGACGGACAGGGGTAATGCAGCCTCATAGGACACATATATTAATAACATGCAGCGCCTATTAAAAATTACCTTCAGTCATTTTTTTCAAACTTCTGGAAATGCCAGTAAAAACTTGGCTGTGCCAGTAAATTTTGAGTGTCTTGTCAGTAAATTTCAATTTGGTAGGTTGGCAACAGTGCAAATTGGAACTCACAGCAGCTAATGTCGGAAGATCAAAGCTGACAGTACTATTCAACAAAGATTTGTAGCATGCCCAGCAGCCCTTTGAATGTAGTATACAATGCATCCGGAAAGTATTCACAGCGCGTCACATTTTCCACATTTTGTTATGTTACAGCCTTATTCCAAAATGGATTAAATTCATTATTTTCCTCAAAATTATACAAACAATACCCCATAGTGACAATGTGAAAGAAGTTTATTAAAAATAAAAAACAAAAAAAATCACATGTACATAAGTATCCACAGCCTTTGACATGACACTCAAAATTGAGCTCAGGTTCATCCTGTTTCCGCTGATCATCCTTGAGTTGTTTCTACAACTTGATTGGAGTCCACCTGTGGTAAATTCAGTTGATTGGACATGATTTGGAAAGGCACACACCTGTCTATATAAGGTCCCACAGTTAACGGTGCATGTCAGAGCACAAACCAAGCCATGAAGTACAAGGAATTGTCTGTAGACCTCTGAGGCAGGATTGTATGGAGGCACAGATCTGAGGAAGGGTACAGAAAACTTCTGTAGTATTGAAGGTCCCAATGAGCACAGTGGCCTCCATCATCTGTAAATGGAAGAAGTTTGGAACCACCAGGACTCTTCCTAGAGCAGGCCGCCAAACTGAGCGACCGCGGAAGTAGGGCCTTAGTCAGTGAGGTGACCAAGAACCCGATAGTCACTCTGACAGAGCTCCAGCGTTTCTCTGTGGAGAGAGGAGAACCTTCCAGAAGAACAACCACCTCTGCAGCACTCCACCAATCAGACGGAAGCTACTCTTCAGTAAAAAACACATGACAGCCCGCCCGGAGTTTGCCAAAAGGCACCTGAAGGACTCTCAGATCATGACAAACAAAATTCTCTGGTCTGATGAAACAAAGATTGAACTCTTTGGCCTGAATGTCAAGCCTCATGTCTGGAGGAAACCAGGCACCTGGCCAATACCCCTACAGTGAAGCATGGTGGTGGCAGCATCATGCTGTGGGGATGTTTTTCAGCGGCAGGAACTGGGAGACTAGTCAGGATCGAGGGGAAGATGAATGCAGCAATGTACAGGGATATCCTTGATGAAAACCTGCTCCAGAGCACTCTGGACTTCAGACTGGGGTGAAGGTTCATCTTCCAACAGGACAACGACCCTAAGCACACAGCCAAGATAATGAAGGAGTGGCTATGGGACAACTCTGTGAATGTCCTTGAGTGGCCCACCCAGAGCCCAGACTTGGACCCATTTGAACATCTCTGAAAATGGCTGTGCACCGACACTCCCCATCCAACCTGATGGAGCTTGAGAGGTCCTGCAAAGAAGAATGGGAAAAACTGCCCAAAAATACAGTACCAAGAGTTAAACATTATTAAGCTGGAGCCAGAACACTGCAAAAGATTTTTTCCTAGGGCCCTACTGCAATCTGCTTGGAGTTGGGTTTTTAAACTTGTCTAGTAAATTTTCGTGCAATATTTTTTAATGCTTCCCATGCCATATCTTTGTTATAGTATTAAATATAGAGAAGTGTGCATGTACAGTTAAAGCAACCTCCTGCGCTCAAGTATGGCATTCAGACACAAAAGACTCTTGTTGCTTCTGTTCCACTTCTGATACCTTATCCTACCTGCCTTGAAAAGGATACTGTAACTCACCACCTTAAATTTTTTTTAGGTGGAACTCTGACAGCAATGATATGATAGATGTGGCCAATGTAGACTTATTTTTTAACAGTGAATGCTCCACCACCTAGTAAGCCACTGACCTGAAGCACAAATGCAGGTCAGGTTTCCTGAAGTTCTACTGGCTACAAACTTGTTTTGGTCAGAGACTTACAGTAGTAGAGAAGTCAAGATCAGGTCCTTTGAGCTTGTATCGTTAATATTTCTGTCTTTACAATTAGGAGTAACTATTGCATAATGGGAGTTAAGGCTTTTTCTTGGTTCTGTCCTAAAACATGCCAAGGAAAAGCAAAAGCATCCAAATCTATGCAATATGGATTGTTCATAGAGGCATAATGATAACATTAAATTGAAATTAAAACTAATTTCATTTAAAGGTAAGAGGTGTAAAATATATTGGTACTATGTTACAGTGCATGGTCTTTTTTACCTCCAATAGTGCTAAGAGTAGTTCTTCTTTAAGTCAAGCTCCACGTGTAGAAGAGAACAGAACACATTTTATTAAGCTTGACTCACCATAAAATACCTGGAGTGGCAAAGAAAAATAGACATAGACATCGAGATGAAGTATGACCTATCAGGACAGCATGTAAAGTACATTTAAATTGAATGATGAACCAAGGCTGAGTTGAATGTTCAGATTGTTTCCACATGTAAAATATTGAATATTATGTGCCTCTATTGAACGGGTGTATGTTGCTTAGGTTTACAGAGTAAGAAAATATATAACCTTCTTGTGATTGATTTATCTCCGCAGCTTAGTTGAGTATGATCTCCCCAAGCGACTGTCTTGAGGAACAGACCCAAAATGTGATTGCTACAGTAATGCACGTGAGAAAGTTGGTACATTAGATCTTGACACCAAGGGGTTGATTTACTAAAACTGGAGAGTGCAAAATCTGGTGCAGCTGATTGGCTACCATGCACAGCTGCACCAGATTTTGCACTCTCCCGTTTTAGTAAATAAACCTGGAAGCTGATTGGTTTCTATGCAGAACTGCAGCAGATTTTGTACTCTCCCGTTTTATTAAATCAACCCCTAAGAATCCAGAACTGATAGTATTCACCACTAAGAAAAGTGGGCAAACACTGTTCTATGTACCCTACCTCACAGAACTCCCCGCTCACCAGTTTTCATTCCTTGCACATGGGATAGCTTCAAAGATCTTCATCTGCTCATCCTGTCTTAAAAACTTTTTTATTTAACTCAATTTAGGAATCTGATCTTCAGAGTAAACCCAGGTCAGCCCTCTGCTTCCAGGCTGTATGATGACCATTGTCACCCAGCCACTTTCACTCTGGCATGGCTGGCATAAACACATTCTCATGTAGCAGAGCAAAGATCTCCTGGCCGTTTAGTATACCCACACACACTACATCTCTACCAGATAGAGAGCCCCCACAGCGCCCTGACCTGAAAAGACATTAACGCTGAACTCTCGCTTGTACCCTACCCGTTTTTTTGCCCCTTCTCCCTTGGAGCAATCCCTGCATGATTTTTTTTTTTTTAATGGAAGTGACACCCTCCTAAATATACTGCTAGTTAGGCTAGGTAAATTTAGTTCTCTAGCTCTACTGTAATCAATTGAATAGCTTGGTTTGACTGCTTCTCCCTGCCTTCTGGAGGGTTCTCAAATGTAGGCTGGTAGAGTCAAATAAGCAGCCTGAAAATGTATGTGGTCTCAGCCAATTCCTGGGGGAGAATGTCCAGTTTGTGGCTGGGAGGGAGCATAAATAGTTTGAGATACTGTGTGGACTAGCTTTCGCCTCCTCCCCCTTTGACCCCTCTCATTCTAAGGGCGGCGCTCTGGGCCCTCATGTGGGCCCTCATTTGGTGTAAGATAAGAGAGTGTATATATATATATATATATATATATATATATATATATATATATATATATATATATATATATATATATATATATTAGGGCTGTTACTGATTAAAATTTTCGTGTTCGATTAATCGTTTTTTTTTTTTAAATCGATTAATCAACTAATTTCGATTAATTATAATGCACATACAGATCCAACTACTTTTAGCTTTTGGTAAGGCAATGGCCGAGGCCGGACATAGAGGGGCATGGCTAGGATGTCACACGTCAAACAAAAGCAAGCACCACCATCATGGCAACAGCAGAAGCCAATCCACACGGCAAAAATATCACAGCTTATCGGCCTCTAAGGACAACAATGTTAAAAACGGAGGTTATCAAATTTGCCTACACTTAGCTCACTGAATGATCCCAGTTAACTACATCCATATTTACCGAACTTCTCCCTTCCCTTCGTTAGCAGATGGAGGCACTTGGGGAAGGGGGGAGGAGTCCAGTGACATCACCGGATCTCCGACGGAACTCCCCGAAGACCCGGAAGCTGGCGGAGAGGTGAGTACCGATCAAAAGAATTTTGATCGATCAAAAAAATTAAAGATTATTCAAGGAATTAATCTTTAATTTCCACAGCCCTAATATATATATATATATATATAAAGTGTACTAGCTCTCCCCGGGGATGACTGAAGATCTCAGCCTTTTACCTTCCACAAACCCCTGTGTGTTGTCAGCCCACAACAGGAATTACCAGCCGAGTGCATTACTGGCAGGATCAACAGGAAGCCGTGCTGATTACTTCCCCCTTTCTGTGTGGTGATGACATCTGACCAGATAAAACACTCAGACCTGTTGGTCACCAAGCCCTTTTAACCTGTATGGCATATGCTATTTCAGGCCACTATTTCTGGTAAGCCTCCATGATTTCTGGTGATGGTCCTGGCACTGATTTCAACCTTCCGTGCACTTCTGGTCTCCCTACGGTCCATTTATCTGCCAGGTTGCCGGGTCTAAACAATCCCTCTGCATGATCAGGAGACACTTGTTTATCATCGCCTATGCACTGTTATCACAGACTTTTTTTTTTTTTTGTTTTGTTTTTTTTATTATTATCTTACTTATTGTGATATAGACTTTTTTATTTAATACCAACTTCCACTTATTAATTGAATTGGTGAATGTATATAAGTGTTATTACTTTGTTCACTAGTTACTGCTACATTTGTTCACGTGGCACTTTTTGGTTCACACTGAAATGTTTGCTTTGAAGTCACTTAATTTTTAGGATTTTCTCATCATTTTTGATATATTTATTCATCACATAATTATGGAGCTTATAGCGCCACACTTTTGAATTTTCTATTGTTATTTTGATCGACCGAGTCTACGGGTGTGTTGGCTGCTGTTTTAGTTTACTTTCAGCGTAGCGCTGTACTTAACCTTTGTATATAGTGTACTAAAAATGGACATTGCTCCCCAGATAGCAAGGATAACTTGCCACACATTTGTGGCAGTATTGAATTGTAAGTCTTGTGAACCTGCTGCACATCTATCCCTGGCACGTTGTACACTTGCAAAGCACTTGAAGCACAAGTTCTAGTTGACACTTTTCCAATTTGTAGCAAATTTGCATGGTAAGTCTCTAGCAAGAGCAAAGTTGCAGTTGTAAGTCTACAGCACGAGCCCTGCAAGTCTATAGCACGAGCCCCGCAAATCTACAGCACGAGCCCCGCAAGTCTACAGCACGAGCCCTGCAAGTCTACAGCACGAGCCCCGCAAGTCTACAGCACGAGCCTCGCAAGTCTATAGCACGATCCCCGCAAGTCTGCAGCACGAGCCCTGCAAGTCTATAGCCAGAGTTATGCAAGTCTCCATTTTTTGCATTTTTGTATGATAGATTAATTATTTTATGCAATGACACAGAGTTTATCATTATATATGTTCGTTGGATTGAATGCATTTCACATGTGGACTTGCCCTGCAAGTCTATAGCACGAGCCCCGCAAGTCTATAGCACGAGCCCCGCGAGTCTACAGCACGAACTCCGCAAGTCTACAGCATGAGCCCCACAAGTCTATAGCCAGAGTTATGCAAGTCTCCATTTTTGACATTTTTGTATAATAGATTAATTATTTTATGCAATGACACAGAGTTTATCATTCTACATGATCGTTGGATTGAATGCATTTCACATGTGTACAGTAAGGGATTAGGTTAATAGCAGCGGGTTCACTATCACCAGATTGTGGGATTATAGATTTGCGCTGCTTGCTTCTTTTTTCTTGCCAATTAACTGGTGATCATATGCATGCGCAGGGGGTGTGCCAGGTGTGCCTGGGCACACCCTAATCACCCCAAATGCATTAGCATTATAGCTCTGTATGCAGGCAGGGAGATAGGAAATATCTCCCTCTGACCAGTTCTGCTATTCATGACGTGCCACCGTACTTCTCTTTCACTGTACTGGCTCTACCATAAGAGTGTGTGTGTCTGTATATATATATATATATATATATATATATATATATATATAAATCACACACAAATGCATGTGTGTTTGATCTTTGGAGTGCGCACCCTAATGCAATAGGCTACACATACCTATGCTGGTGATTAACTGGTACTTAGGTGGCAGCCACCTCTTTTAATCCCTCGATCTTCCATTAATATCTTTGCACTGGTTTTTCTTGTTGTTTGTCCAAGTGTCTGTTTTTATCGGGCCCATTCACTAATAAGTGAAGAGAGGTGAATTGTCAGAAAAATTGCAAAATCTAAGCCAAAGTGGCTGAAGTAGAAAAAGAAAAAAAGCTCTCATTGAAATATTTTTAGTTCAGCTTTTTTGGCCTATATTTGACCATTTCCCCTAAAAAATGTACCTCAGTTCACTGAATAGTGCATTAAGACAAAACTGATCTTTATAAAACATTTATTAAAATATTTGAATAAAATAAATACATAACATTTTTTTATTAGGGTGAACATTTAACAAAACATAAAAAAGAACATTTATAATATGAAAAAGAACATTCTCAAAAAAAAGAAAAAAAAAACCACAAAACAAAAATTGTAGTAATATGCGATACTATGTGAAACAGTGATAAAGTGCACTAATTCAAGAAGCTAAACAGCAAAAAGACAAATATGCATAAATGACTATCCCTAATTTTAAAAAACAAAAAATACAATAAAATGAGATAATATGTGAAACAGTGATAAAAGCGCTTGAATCAAAAGTAGGTATTCATCTGGTGTTTACATAAAAAAACAATAAAATAAGTCCCAAAAAATAAAGAACATGTGCATCAAAAAGTGATGATATGTGAAGATCACGTGGTCAAAAAACAGTTCTTGAAAGTTCTGAACACAATTGTTCTCCACCATCCAGGAATCCACCTGGAGTGTGCCCTAGCAGCTCACCTTAAACAAGGACACCACAACAGATCTAGTGGCGCTTTGGTATACAAATCCTTAATGGCATTTCACGTTCTACTCTCGTCTCCTGCATTGAAATCCACAGCTGGTCTGACAAGGCTTTAATATATGGATATCACATTCCACTCTCCTCTCCTCTCCTAAAAGCGCCACTAGATCTGTTGTAGTCTTTGTTAAGGTGAGCTGCTAGCATATAAACAAGGAAAAATAAAACATTCCAAATTGTGCTGCACCAATGAGAGTTAAGCCTCGTACACACGATCGCACTTTCCGATGGGAAATGTTCGATGACAGGCTGTTGGCGGAAAATCCGACCGTGTGTATGCTCCATCAGGCAATTGTTGTCAGATTTTCCGCGGACAAATGTTGGCTAGCAGGTTTTAAAATTTTCCGCGAACAAATGTCTGTTGTCGGATTTTCCGAGCGTGTGTACACAAGTCCGTCGGATAAAAGTCCAAAGTACAAACACGCATGCTCGGAAGCAAGGACGAGCCAGAATCGGTCGGTCTTGTAAACCAGCGTTCGTAATGGAGAATTAACATTCGTTACGTGGCAAATTATGAAATCTTGAAATGCAGCGCACAATTCTCTTCTTCTTTAATGGGATAATAATGAAGCTGCTTTGCTGGTGATATTGATGGAGTTATTGTAAACAAATTTTCAAAGGCTTTTTTTTCTAGTGATATCAAGAATATTATGCTTCTTTTTTTTATTTTTTTTTATTTGGGCAAGTTACTACAACACCATTATCCCGTAGTTTTTAACATCAAAGATACAACTGTTGGTGTCCCTTGTCAATTTTACATTGTATTTTTTAAAATGTAGCTCCCAAACTGTCATTTGAAGTAAAACACATAGCCAAGTATTAATCTCCACAATTTTTTTATTGTGCATTAGAAAAAGAAAACAAATAAAATTAGACATGCTATCTGCCAATAGAACTAAACCAAAAAGTGCATTCTATGCATCCAAAAATATAGAAAAAATAACAAATCAAATCATTATTCAACCAAAAAAAAATGTCAAAGCAATAACTTCAAGGCCAATAATAAATAACACGTTATCTCCTCCCATTCTGCAACATGGCTGGTTGACGAACGGCCGTTCAGAAACAAACTGAAAAGCACAAAATGAAACGTGCGAATCAACACTCACCAAACTTCTACTAACACAAAATTAGCAGAAGGAGCCCAAAGGGTGGCGCTAAAGAACTGAAAAACCACGTAGTACGTCACTACGTTCGTGATTGTTGGCCAACAATTGTGTGCTGTGTGTATGCAAGACAAGTTTGGGCCAATGCCCTTCAGACAAAAGTCCATGGTTTTGTTGGCCAACAATCCGATCGTGTGTATGAGGCTTCAGTCACTCCCTGATTTCTACCTCTATGAACTCCATATCAGATCTCATGGATGCCACTCACCTCGCTGCACACCACGCCCCAGCACCAATTAAAGAAAAACCTTACACACAGCAGGGATCTATGAACTTGCAGCAGACTTGCAGAATGTTTGCAAAAAAAGTTGATCTGGAGTCATGCAATGCGGACTTGCTGCAATTGTGCAGCAAACTTGTGAAGCCTGGCAAGTCTAGCAAGAGCTTAGCAAGCCATTTTCAAACTTGCAGCACAATTACTTGCTATCTGGGTCATGGTGTCCCTGTGTGTTTAGCCCATTATTTGCTGCTGCAAAGACTGTGCTAGGAATCTTTGTGAGGAACATAGGTGTCCTCAAGTTACTACTTAACGTTACTGGAGAATCCCACAGTTACCCTGGCCTGCACCCATCCAAGTTCAGGTTTTCAATAAAGCATCAAAAAGGATACCTGTGAACTAATCATTAAGCCAGAAGAATGACTGAGACTGTGTGCCTGGCTGCTAGTGCACTTATTGGGGAAAGAACTTTGGGACCAAATCAGCTGGCCCCTTTGTGGTCTTCGGTCTGTCTGTATAAAATCTCATGCCCTCTTCGCTTGATGACATACTATGGCTTGATGACATACTCCGGGTGGTGTGGGCCTATGACACCCTGGGTTCATTCAACCTGGAAGACAACCACAGCTTGATTGCATAGCAGTGAGTCTGTGGGGAGTGCACAGGAAATAAGGCTTTGCAGGCCATAGACAGTGCAAATTTCTTTCCTGCAACCACAGGCTGACAGGGGAATCCCTCCTGCTGAGACATTGTCATTCCCCGCCCTGCTGAACCAGCCGAGATTCAAACCATTTATGGCAAGCCTTAATTTTCGTTGACTAGTGCCATACAGTTGTGGCATTCATCCATGGTGACCATCACCTTTCTTCTTCTTAAAGGATAGACAACACTCACCTGTTGCCCCCAAGATGCCGACACTTCTGAAAACTATCACACCTCCAAGGATCTCTAGGGACCACAGACATGTTTACTTCCATTTCAATTGCTGGAAGTGTGGCCTGTCCATTTAGTAGGCGCTCCTTAGACCACTCAAAACACTGACTAAATACACACTATGCTATGGTTTCCTATAAAATCAGCAGCTGAGGACTTGGTAAAATAATTAACCTAAAGCACTGTAAAAGAATTTATTTTGTTGTAGCACGAAATCCCTTCCAATATGTCAATACATTCTAAGGGGTTAAGACTTTTTGTTCCACACTTCTTGCGTTATTGCCCTGTGACGCCTGACTTGCATCAGCACAATGCTGTCTTTGAAGCTGCCATACCGCTATGTGGATTAATATAGATATATTAATTGCACATGTCAATATTATGAAGTTTTCCCATGTTTGAAACATCTGTTCATTTTCTTACTGGAACCCTATGTGTGAGATGCTGGGAGGTTTCTGAACAGGTATTATCGGAAAACAGAGATTGTGATCGCTTTTTACTGGAACTGTCTGATTCAAGACTGCATCATCCATTCTCGTTAATGTCTATGCTGTCACAATGTTCTAGGGTCCCTTCCAATATATGAATATAATGGATGGTGTGTGTGTCATTTTATTAGGTGCTAAAATGATGTTTTATGGTTTTTCTCCATCACCTTATGATTGGATGTGCATATAAAGTTTATCATTTTGTGCATGTGGATTTTAACCATTATAGAGCGACTACAGCAAGTACCAAGTGTATAATGCAGGGTGAGGTGGGGTGTCACCATAATCTTCATTTTTTTTTCTTCTGTTTATTCTAATGGAAGCTGTGGAGGAAAGTAGCAGAGAGAGCCAACTACTCCGTTCTTCCCTAGCCTGGCATTTAGCTGGACAAGTTCAATTTTAGCTCCTGTAAGGACCAAGTGTAAGGATCAGTCTGCAGCTTTTGCCACCTGCTGGTTTAGACATTGAACTTCACCTGGCCTCGTTTAGCAGGGTTTAAATGGACTTCAAAAGATTTGAAGGATAAGTTCACTTTTTAGACATAAAATAATAAATGCATATTTTTTTTGCAGGTAAAAAAAAATGTGCTTTTATTTTTTATTTTTTGGAGCGTGTAACACCAGCGATCACCAGATCGCTGGTGCCGTGCAGGTCTCCTGCAGATCTGTCAGTGCCTCTGTCTGCTGTACATCCTATACGGGCAAGTTGATACACTGACAGGAAGAATCAATGAACTACCACAGCACTTCACAGCCCCCATTAACTACAAGCCGACATCCGTGAATGTTTAAATGAATGACGCAGCCTTTTGGGCGGAGCCCCACATGGCTGGGCTGATTTCAAAAAGTGACAGCTAGTGTGGGGAACTTCTCCTCATACTTCTGTCACGGGGGGGGGGGGTGTGGGAGGGATCAGACAGCAGCTGCAGCATTGGGAACAAGTTATATGTTCCACCTTAAAAACGGGTGGAACATGTAACATGTTCCCAAATGTGAACTTATCCTTTAAGGTTAGGTTCACACTGCTGCGATCCGACTTTGATCTACTGTATTTATTGGCGTATAACACGCACCTTTTCCCCCTGAAAATAGGGGGGAAATCGCGGGTGCGTGTTATACGCTGATATGTTACCTCAGAGGGGAAGGGGGGGCGAGCGCCGCTGGAATTCACCTGAGCAGTCATCTCCTGTTTACTCGGCTCTCACTCACAGCCCCGTCTCCGCCACTGGCATTGGACCAGTGTTCTGTCTATCATAGAAGCTGGTCCAATGCCGGTGGTGGAGCCGGGGCTGTGTGTGACTGTGAGAGCCAAGTAAACAGGATATGAAGGCTCGGTGATTTCCAGCACTGATTAGGCTGCATTAATGGGAGATGGTGAAGCTGCAGATGGCATTGAGGCTGCAGATGGGCATTGATCAGACTGCATTGAGTATGCAGATGGGCATTGATCAGGCTGCATTGAGTATGCAGATGGGCATTGATCAGGCTGCATTGAGTCTGCAGATGGGCATTGAGTCTGCAGATGGGCATTGATCAGGCTGCATTGAGCATGCAGATGGGCATTAAGCAGGCTGCATTGAATCTGCAGATGGGCATTGATCAGGCTGCATGGAGGCTGCAGATGGGTATTGAGGTTGCAGTTGAGCATTGATCAGGCTGCATTGAGTATGCAGATGGGCATTGATCAGGCTGCATTGAGTCTGCAGATGGGCATTGAGCAGGCTGCATTGAGTATGCAGATGGGCATTGATCAGGCTGCATTGAGTCTGCAGATGGGCATTGATCAGGCTGCATTGATGGGAGATGGTGAAGCTGCAGATGAGCACTGATAAGGCTGCATTGATGGGCACTGACCCTTATTTTGCTTCAAAGTTATTTATTTAAAAAATATGTTTTATACGCCTGTACGTGTTATACGGCAATAAATACGGGTAATTATGGCACATTTTCGATTAGAAGCACTGGGGCCGTTGGCTCGAATCCCAACCAAGGTGCTACCTGCCTGCAGTTGGAATGTGGGGGGATCAGGCAGCATTGGGAATAAGTTATATGTTCCACCTTAAAAACGGGTGGAACATGTAACATGTCCACAAAGGTGAACTTATCCTTTAAGGCTAGGTTCACACTGCTGTGATCCGACTTTGATCTAATTATGCACTTTCACCTAGCAGCACTGGGGCCGTTGGCTCGAATCCCAAACAAGGCACTACCTGCCTGCAGTTAGGATGTTCTCCCTGTTTCTGTGTGGGTTTCCTCCGGGTACTCTGATTTCCTCCCACCCTCCAAAGACATGCTGGTAGTTAAATTGGCTCCTGTCTAAATTGTTCCTAGTATGCGTATGTAAGAATGTGAGTTAGGGATCTTAGATTCTAAGCTCCTTGAGGGCATAGACTGATGTGAATATACAACATACAGTATATGTGTAAAGAGCTGTTTAAGTTAACTGCACTATATAAGTACCTAAATTAAAATACATTTTCAGTGCGATCATCTAGTGTGCAACTTGGAAGCAACTTTGATAAAACTTTCAAAAGATCTTCATATTCTATGGGGCCAAACTGCAATGGAATTGCACCAAAGTAGTACAAGAACCTTTTCTAAATTTCACTGTTACTGTATGTGGGAACACATTTGAGTGTTGGCAGCTTCAGTTGGTCATCTTCTATAAAGATTATTGGTTAGCACACAACTAATTTATTTTCTTTTTTTTCTAAAATTGCACTTTACGAGTCACATTGATGTAAATGGGCACCATTGAAAACAATGTGATTTCCTCTGTCATGTGATTCTGTTCAACTCAAGTTGCACCTGAAATCGCTTGTGAATGGATCCTTAGTCAATGTCTGATTAAAGGTGACTTCTTACTACCTGTCTTGCTAATGTCTTGTTTCTGGAACTGATTGTAACTAAGATTCAGACTGTCCTGCCTGGATTACTGCTTTTATCTGCTGCCTGCCCAGACCTTCAGATTATTCCATGACAACGCTCGCTAACCATCTTCCTGAACCTGCATTATGTCTTGCGATTTTGGCTGCAGGCCAGCCGTCACCCTTCAGTGACACAGAGGACACTGCATCTCCCGACACCAGAGGACACGACAGTAGTAAGCATGGTTTGATGAATATCCAAAAATTGCTGGGGTTTGATTTCTTAGGGAGCTGTTTGTGTCAGTTTTTCAACTTTCGAAGTGGAAAGTTTGCTTGTCTAAGGGCTCTAAAGCTATTTGGGAGGATTTTACTCTGTTCCCAGGCAATTTGGACGGCATTTTCGTATGCAGTGCAGAGGTTTGCTTATGTATGGACATTCCAGAAACATCCCCAAACCACCACAAATTACTGCTTGTAATTTGAAAGGGAAGCAGCTTTATTCTGAGGCTTTCCTTGATAGACTTCTAGCCAAAGTACCACTCCCAGCCATCCCTACAATTATACCTCAATATATCAATACAAGGGAATGCAGGTGGTGAAATATTTCCTTTTTTTTGAAGATATCCCTGTTCCAATGTTCCCTTCACAGCTGGTCACATCAGCCAATGCCTAGGAGTTGGTCACATAATCTCTGCCAGAGGAAATTACGTGTTTAGGCAAATATATGGTGCATCTCATAAAATTAGAATATCATTAAAAATTTAATTTATTTCAGTAATTCAATTAAAAAAGTGAAACTCATATATTTTATATAGACACACAGAGTGATATGTTTCAAGCATGTCTTTCTTTTAATTTTGATGATTATGGCTTACAGCTAGTAAAAACCCAAAATTCAGTGTCTCAGAAAATTAGAATATAACATAGGACCAATAAAAAAAGTATTTTTTTTATACAGAAATGTTCAGAAATGTTGGCTTACTGTAAAGTATATCTATGTACAGTATAGTATGCACTCAATACTTGGTTGGGGGGTCCTTTTGCATAAATTACTGCATCAATGCAGCGTGGCATGGAGGCAATCAGCTTGTGGCACTGCTGAGGTGTTATGTAAGCCCAGGTTGCTTTTATAATGGCATTCAGCTCCAGGAAGACGTTGCATATGACGAAACATGTCGGGCGGAGTTACGCACTGAGGTCATCACGCCTCACGTGACCCCAGAATTTCAGGTGTTCGTTAGTAATTTTATTGCCGGCAAGTGCTTTTATGCTGTTTTTGTAAATTTTATGAAAAACTTTTTACAATAAATGAGCGGTGTTTGATATAAACAATAACACACTATTGGAGCTTTTATTTTCTTTACTTGCTCCATGCTCATTTTGGGAGATTGAAATTTTGAGGAAAGTGAGCGGATGGCGGCCAGCAATTGAGGAAGATGCCCGGGGCTTATTTATACACCTTGGTCCAGGATCCATCTCCGACCCTGCAGAGGGCTATATCTGCTGGCGAATACAACCTCGCTATAACAGGAGGTCCACATCTTCTGGTAAGAGTTTATTTCTTCTGGCCCTCACTTCACGGAGGGATTCATCACTTTCTCTTGGTGGTGGTTGAAAATTCAGAGAATTATTCCCCTCTCTCCAGATCCGTATCACCGCAGAATCTGACATAGCTACCATCTTTTTAGAGACGTTATTTCACAAGTCACCTTTATTTACTTATTTTCCTTTTTTTTCACTTTACAGAGACTTTGTTATATGTGTCACTTTTTATCATTACATGATTTATTCACTATTAATGTATTATAGGGTGTTTGCTTTTTGTTTTAAAGTTCTTGCCCTTTTTATTAACGTACCTATTTACATTTACCATCTTCAGCTCTTCTGCGTTGTTGGGTCTGGTGTCCCTCATTTTCCTCTTGACAATACCCCACAGATTCCCTATGGAGTTTAGGTCAGACGAATTTGCTGGCCAATCAAGCACAGTGATACCACGATCATTAAACTAGGTATTGGTACTTTTGGCAGTGTGGGACACGGACGATCCTCATAGCGTAATTCCACTCAATGGCTCTTTATTTTAAAAAGTTATAAAAACTCACAAACATATTTAAATAGATACTTTTTTTTTATAGTTAGTCAGGCTATGACTCTCTGTGCAAAGCATATCATCATGTCTCATCACTCTCCCGGATCGACGTCACATCTGGTCGTCGCTCTGACATCACTTCCTGTCGCCATATAGTCACACCCTGATGTTTCTTCCTTCCGACGTCCTCTGAGGCCGGAAAATAGATATTTTACTCTTACATATGAATTTTAGTGGTTTGAATTAAGCAGCAGCTACCCAGAATTGTATTTGATTTGGGTATTTATCTACTGCCAGGAGAGCAAAGTATTGTCATAAAAACAAACAAAGGCGCCTCTAAGTGCAGAAGATAAACAATTTTAATACCCCAACTGGGTTAAAAACACTTACAAAATAGGAGTAGAAAACAGGCACATCGTGGGTAAGGCTGCATTGGAAGGCGTCACGATCAGAGGAAGCCTTCAGGAGGATGGATGTAGTCACTGTCAGCAGCGGTGTAAAACACAGGGAACAGCTGTGAAGCCGGCGTCGTCAGCGTGTGAGGGCTGCGAACCCGGAAGTGATGTCATCCGCTGAGCGGCTCTGTGACCAGCCTGAACCGCAAACGAAAGGCCAGAAAGGGGATGTGATGTCATCAATGAGGGACGCGTTTCGGAACCTCAAGTGGGCCTCAATGCCCTACAGTTCTTTCTCTGTCAAGATCCCATGCTCAATCCAAGGCAAGCTTCCTTTATTGTTGAGGCCACTTCCTTTTGTCTTACACACAATTATTTTAAATTTGAGGACAACTTCTTTTTGCAGCTACAGGGGACAGCTATAGGGGCGCATTTTGCGCCCTCATATGCGAATCTTACCATGGGGCATTGGGAGCATTAATATATATGGAACAACAACCCGTTTTTTTCCCATATTGTTTTTTATGGCCGCTATATAGATGACGTGATCATCATTTGGGATGGCAGTGTACCAGTATTCTCAGACTTTGTCACATATTGCAACACCAATAATATGGGCCTTACCTTTACCTCTGTCATTGACCCAAACAAATTAGCCTTTTTGGACCTCGAACTGTTTTGGATAGGTAAGTAGATACACGCCAAAAACTTTACCAAACCAACAGCTGGAAATTCCTTCCTCCACTATAAGAGCTGCCACCACCCTCTTTGGTTAAACAACGTACCTAAGAGTCAGTTCTGTAGGCTTAATAAGAACTGTACATTACAGAGTGATTATGATACTGAAGGTCTCATCCTAAAAGAAAAATTTCTTGAAAAGGGATTCCCCGTTGATCTCGTGGATACAGCGTATCAAAAATATAAGAGTAAACCGCCTACTGAAAATTCCCATCCACGCCAAAACACTGACAATAGTAATCCACGATTCATTACCCAATTCCATACCCAACACAAACAAATGGAAAATATCGGTTAAAAACATTGGCCTCTACTATTACAAGACGAACATCTACTTCCCACTCTGTCTAATAGACCCCAATTTGCCTATAGGAAGGCACCCAATATTAAGAGCAAGGTAGCGACCAGCAAACTCAGGGCTAGACCTCCACCTCCTGGTCACCATATGCCCACCTTCCTAGCTATTTCTGGGATGTATCAGTGCCGCAAACCCCTCTGCAAGACCTGTCGGTTTGTGACACATGGCCAGAAAGATTTTCACGTCAAAGGCAAAACATATCCAATAAAGGGCTTCCACACATGTTCCTCTGACCATGTCATATATTGCCTTACTTGTCCCTGTGGTCTATTTTATGTAGGGCGTACTATCCGGCCACTACGGAAACGGTTTGGCGAACACCGTCGCTTTATTGAAGGCGGACTAGATAATCACAGTGTCCCCAAACATTATCTATACGTCCATGATAAGTCCACTAGCGGCCTCAGAGTATGGGTCATTGAGGCAATGCCAAAAGATCTCCCCCCAGCTGAACGCTACCGACGACTATGCCATAGAGAAATGTATTGGATATTTCTATTAAATATTTTAGCCCCTGGAGGGTTAAACGAGGACTTCGAAGTTAGTGCCATACTTTGACAATACATTTCTTTACCACACTTATCTAATCTCCCCCCCCCCCCTTTTTTAGAATTTTTAATAAAAAGATGTTTTATGATCACTAATATTATTATTTTTTTATTTTTTTTATTTCCACATACCCTCTTTTATTCTAACCTATGAGCGTTCTCATGTCACATTCTTTATATATATATTTTTTTATATATTTTTATATGATGATATTTTAATGTTACTAATGTCATGCATGGTCCCCTTTTTTCTTTCCCCCCCCCCCCTTCTTGTTACCCATTTGCGGACAATTTGTTATGTGCAGCATTTTTTATGATCTGTCAGACCCACACATTGGGTACTTTGATTGTCATACAGATCATTTTTAACCTTTATTATCACCATCCTTGATTTTATTTTCTTCAATTGTTTTGTTTTTTGTTTTTCAGCATGCTATTGCAGGTGTGTGTCTACATTCATATGTATTTACTAGACCTATTGTTATTTAACCTTGTTGTCCCCGCCCCCCGGCCAATCCACTGCCAGTGTGCTTGTATATATCCTCCCCAGCCATCAGTGTAATCCGAGGTTGAGAAAGGAACGAATGACGGTTCCGAAACGCGTCCCTCATTGATGACATCACATCCCCTTTCTGGCCTTTCGTTTGCGGTTCAGGCTGGTCACAGAGCCGCTCAGCGGATGACATCACTTCCGGGTTCGCAGCCCTCACACGCTGACGACGCCGGCTTCACAGCTGTTCCCTGTGTTTTACACCGCTGCTGACAGTGACTACATCCATCCTCCTGAAGGCTTCCTCTGATCGTGACCCCTTCCAATGCAGCCTTACCCACGATGTGCCTGTTTTCTACTCCTATTTTGTAAGTGTTTTTAACCCAGTTGGGGTATTAAAATTGTTTATCTTCTGCACTTAGAGGTGCCTTTGTTTGTTTTTATGTCATTTTAGACCCTGCTTCAAGTCTTTTAAAGTTGCAGCCCTTTTTGCTGAAGATTACCATCCTTTCATCCCTTTCAACCAACATTTCTCCCGTTCATTTTTGGACTGCCGACCCTTAATAGAGACATCATTTGGACTACGCTAGTCCTGTGCGCCCTATACTACTTTTTATTTCCAGTGCAAAGTATTGTGCAGGAGATTTGGAAAATTAATAAATAAATGCTGATCATTTTATGCACCTCCGTCAGTCTTAAATAATTTGTTTCATCCATGTAAACTAATACATTGTACTGGAGAGCTTGTGCTTTTGAAAGACAATAGTCTTACTGGGAAGTTTACCAGATGAAAATAGAAGAAACAAAAACCTAAAAAAATAAAACTAATGCAGCCAATTCATCTAAGAATTGGTAAGATGCAATATAATAAATGTTTGCTTTTGGGTTTATTACCGCTTTAAGTGTTTATCTAGTCACAGCCAAAAATAGGTAAGTTTAAAGATCTTTCCTACGCAGGTTAGTAAGCACAGCTGTTAGGAGGGGGGAGGGAACATATTTAAGTTATTTATATCCCGGAATTCTACTTTAACCTAATTAAATGGTAGGTATTTATACCTGCCTGGAATTCAGCTTTCAGGCAGAACTGTTAACCACCTGGCGCCCGCGCTATAGCCGAAAGACGGCTACAGCGCGGCGCTCAATTGCCGGGAGGGCGTCCCTGGACGTCCTCCTGTTTACATCCCCCCTGCGTGCCACCGCGGGCGTGCATCGGGGGAAATCTGTGTTGGCAATGTCCCTTGGACACAGCCAATCACAGATCATGCTAAATGGCCAATCACAGCGGCCATTTAGCACTCGATCGGAGTGCCCAATGAGAGATGATCTCATATGTAAACATATGAGATCATCTCTCATTGCCGGATCTCCCTCCTCACACAGAGACCGCATGTGATGAGGGAGAGCGACCTGCAGCTGCAGCGTGAGCCGTGAGTGTGTGAACACAAACACACACATGCCCACAGTGCCATCTGTCCCCAGTGCCACCTGTCAGTGCCATCTGACCCCAGTGCCACCTATCATTGCCATCTGCCCCCAGTGCCACCTGTCCCCAGTGTCACGTGCCATCTGTTATCAGTGTCACGTGTCGTCAGTGCCATCTGTCATCAGTGCCACATCAGTGTCACGTGTCATCATGCCACGTATTAGTGCCATCTGTCATCAGTGCCACATATTAGTGCCATCTGTCATCAGTGCCACATCAATGTCACATGTCATAAGTGCCATGTATTAGTGCCATCTGTCATCAGTGCCATGTATTAGTGCCATCTGTCATCAGTGCCACGTATTAGTGCCATCTGTCATCAGTGCCACGTATTAGTGCCATCTGTCATCAGTGCCACATCAGTGTCACGTGTCATCGGTGCCACATATTGGTGCCATCTGTCATCAGTGTCACGTGTCATCAGTGCCATGTATTAGTGCCATCTGTCATCAGTGCCACATCAGTGTCACGTGCCATTGTCCTGGTGCTCCAGGGCCTTTAAAAGTGTAATAGGTAGTCAACAAGTTAGATGTGTAATTTATGCTCCTAGAACACCTGAAGGTACTCCCTGCACCTTTGGCCTCTCTATGTGGCTAGGCTGTGAAAAAGTCCCACATATGTGGTATCGTAATACTCAGGAGAAGTAGCAGAATGTATTTTAGGGTGTCATTTGTGGTATACACATGCCACGTGAGAGAAATAACCTATTACAATGCCAATTTTGTGGAAAAAAAAAATCTTAATTTTGCAAAGAATTGTGGGAAAAAATGACAACATCAAAAACCTCACCACGCACCTTACTAAATACCTTGGAATGTTTACTTTCAAAAAAGGGGTCATTTGGGGGGTATTTGTACTTTCCTGGCTTGTTAGGGTGAGATAGGCCACAAGTACATCTGGTGTAATCAATTTTTTATGATTTGCACCACAGCTTGTAGACTCTCTAACTTTCACAAAGACAAATAATATCCACTAATTTGGGTTAATTTTAGCAAAGATATGTAGCAGTATAAATTGTGGCCAACATTTATGAAGAAAAATTAATAATTTGCTAAATTTTATCACAGAAACAAAGAAAAATTTGTTTTTTATTCTAAATTTTCGATCTTTTTTCATTTATAGCACAAAAAATAAAAAACCCAGAGGTGATCAAATACCACCAAAAGAAAGCTCTATTTGTATGAAAAAAAGGACAAAAAAATTCATTTTTGTACAGTATCACATGACTGAGCAATTGTCATTCAAAGTGTGAGAGCACTGAAAGCTGAAAATTGGTCTGGTCAGCAGGGGGGTTTAAGTGCTCAGTAGGCAAGTGGTTAAATTACCACATCAAATACTCATTCAGTCATGCTACATATATTAAACTCTTAAAAAGGTAAAACAAGTGGTGAAATATCTGTCATTAGGATATTGCTGCTCCAAAGTCCTTCTGAGCGATGGTCACATGCCTTAGAGCCTAGGCATTGTTCTCTGGTCTCAGCCAAGGAAGAAGATTAGTGTTCAGGCTTATATGCAGGCGTAGCCCTACCCTAGAAGGAGCCAATGGGAATTTAACGGGTTTTCCCTATGTAGTACAGTGGCTGCCAGTCTTGGGGACCACAAGGTAGCTCCAGAATAGTTAAAGTCTCATAGCTGGGGACCATGAGGTAGCTCCAGAATAGTTAAAGTCTCATATTAGGGAGGCATGAGGTAGCTCCAGGATAGTTAAAGTCTTATACTAGGGGGGCATGAGGTAGCTCTAGAATAGGTAAAGTCTTATAGCTGAGGACGATGAGGTAACTCCAGGATAGTTATAGTTTCATACTAGCGGGGCATGAGGTAGCTCCAGAATAGGTAAAGTCTCATAGCTAGCTGGGGACCATTAAGTTAGCTCCAGGATAGTTAAAGTCTCATATTAGGACGGCATGAGGTAACTCCAGAATAGTTAAACTCTCATAGCTGGGGACCATGAGGTAGCTCCAGGGTAGGTAAAGCCTCATATTAGGGGGGCATGAGGTAGCTCCAGAATAGGTAAAGTCTCATAGCTGAGGACGATGAGGTAACTCCAGGATAATTAAAGTCTCATACTAGGGGGGCATGAGGTAGCTCCAGAATAGGTAAAGTCTCATAGCTGGGGACCATGAGGTAGCTCCAGGGTAGGTAAAGTCTCATACTAGGGGGGCATGAGGTAGCTCCAGAATAGGTAAAGTCTCATAGCTGAGGATGATGATGTAACTCCAGGATAATTAAAGTCTCATACTAGGGGGGCATGAGGTAGCTCCAGAATAGGTAAAGTCTCATAGCTGGGGACCATGAGGTAGCTCCAAGATAGTTAAAGTCTCATATTAGGGGGGCATGAGGTTACTCTAGAATAGTTAAACTCTCTTAGCTGGGGACCATGAGGTAGCTCCAGGATAGGTAAAGTCTCATACTAGGGGGGCATGAGGTAGCTCCAGAATAGATAAAGTCTCATAGCTGGGGACCATGAGGTAGCTCCAGGATAGTTAAAGTCTCATATTAAGGGGGCATGAGGTTACTCTAGAATAGTTAAACTCTCATAGCTGGGGACCATAAGGTAGCTCCAGGATAGGTAAAGTCTCATACTAGGGGGGCATGAGGTAGCTCCAGAATAGATAAAGTTTCATAGCTGGGGACCATGAAGTAGCTCCACGATAGGTAAAGTCTCATACTAGGGGGGCATGAGGTAGCTCCAAAATAGGTAAAGTCTCATAGCTGGGGACCATGAGGTAGCTCCAGGATAGTTAAAGTCTCATAATAGGGGGGCATGAGGTAGCTCCAGAATAGTTAAACTCTCATAGCTGGGGACCATGAGGTAGCTCCAGTGTAGGTAAAGTCTCATACTAGGGGGGCATGAGGTAGCTCTAGAATAGGTAAAGTCTCATAGCTGAGGACGATGAGGTAACTCCAGGATAATTAAAGTCTCATACTAGGGGGGCATGAGGTAGCTCCAGAATAGGTAAAGTCTCATAGCTGGGGACCATGAGGTAGCTCCAGGGTAGGTAAAGTCTCATACTAGGGGGGCATGAGGTAGCTCCAGAATAGGTAAAGTCTCATAGCTGAGGATGATGATGTAACTCCAGGATAATTAAAGTCTCATACTAGGGGGGCATGAGGTAGCTCCAGAATAGGTAAAGTCTCATAGCTGGGGACCATGAGGTAGCTCCAAGATAGTTAAAGTCTCATATTAGGGGGGCATGAGGTTACTCTAGAATAGTTAAACTCTCTTAGCTGGGGACCATGAGGTAGCTCCAGGATAGGTAAAGTCTCATACTAGGGGGGCATGAGGTAGCTCCAGAATAGATAAAGTCTCATAGCTGGGGACCATGAGGTAGCTCCAGGTTAGTTAAAGTCTCATATTAAGGGGGCATGAGGTTACTCTAGAATAGTTAAACTCTCATAGCTGGGGACCATAAGGTAGCTCCAGGATAGGTAAAGTCTCATACTAGGGGGGCATGAGGTAGCTCCAGAATAGATAAAGTTTCATAGCTGGGGACCATGAAGTAGCTCCACGATAGGTAAAGTCTCATACTAGGGGGGCATGAGGTAGCTCCAAAATAGGTAAAGTCTCATAGCTGGGGACCATGAGGTAGCTCCAGGATAGTTAAAGTCTCATAATAGGGGGGCATGAGGTAGCTCCAGAATAGTTAAACTCTCATAGCTGGGGACCATGAGGTAGCTCCAGTGTAGGTAAAGTCTCATACTAGGGGGGCATGAGGTAGCTCTAGAATAGGTAAAGTCTCATAGCTGGATAGATAGATAGATAGATAGATAGATAGATAGATAGATAGATAGATAGATAGATAGATAGATAGATAGATAGATAGATAGATAGATAGATAGATAGATAGATAGATAGATAGATAGATAGATAGATAGATAGATAGATAGATAGATGCAACACTAAATAGTCTACACATTAGTGGCTGCAACCCACAATCCCATTAATGATGGAGACTTGTTCTAACATCATATAGGTGGTGGACCTCCCGTGTGTAGGTAAAATGATAACCCATATGCTTTTAAATACAGTGATCATAGCTGCCTTCTAAAACACAACTCCTGTGCTTTTGTGTGGGAAGAAAGTTCTTGGATCCAATGTACCGTAATGAACAAAAGATGTTTAAAACAAGACAGGCTGATATGTTATCTTGTCCCCTAAGTACGCCCAATCAATTTCACCATGGCATACCAAATACGTATGATGAATAACAGCTCAGCAAGACTCCATCTAATATGCTGAAAATATGTTATTGTGCAGTTTCTAAATCAGGATAACAATTTGACTCTGGAGAGGTCACTCAGCTTTTTTTTTTCCTTACCTTATGGTATGTGATATATACGTTTAAATCTGGAATACATAGACCAGCCTGACTGGGGCTAATCTGTTGAAATCTGACATATTTGCGAAGCACTGTAGCTGATAAAGAATAGAATGAAAATTGCTTGTCAAAAGTTATCAAAATACCATTGTTAAAAATGCCTGAGAGAACAGAAAAATCTGCAGGAATTAGACTCATTGCAGGCCATGCATATTATAAGATTCCTGCATAATGATGATGTGGTGGTGAGGGGAGGGGGGGGGGGGGCGTAGTTATTAATAAATCACAAGCAAAAGGTGATCAGTTACATGCTCTGCTGTTCCCAGGGCTTGCTGGTTGCTATTCTGTACAGTCCAGTTATTTGTATTTATTATCCACTTCAATGCAGGTCGTGCAACACTGTACCCAATTTAATTTTTTTATCATTTTGTTCCCCACAAATAGAGCTTTCTTTTAGTGATATTTCATCACCACTGGGTTTTTTATTTTTTTTGCTTAACAAATAAAAAAAAAAAAAAAAAATGTTGAAAAAAAACCCTTTTCTTTGTTTTTGTTATAAAATTTTGTAAATAAGTACTCCTTCAATGGCGGGCACTGATGAGGCTGCACTGATGGGCACCGATGAGGCGGCACTGATGGGCACTGATGGGGAGGCTCTGATATGCAGCACTTATGGGCAGCACTGATATGCAGCACTGATGGACACTGATAGGCAGCACTGATGGGCACTGATAGGTGGCACTGATGGAGACTGATAGGCGGCACTGATAGGCACTGATAGACCGCAATGATGAGGAGGCACTGACAGGCATCCCTGATGGGCACTGATTGGCATCACTGGTGGGCACTGCAGATGAGGCTGCACTGATAATCACTACACTGCACAGATTCCCCCCCCCCCCCCCATCAGGAGAGCTGCTTATTGGCTCTCCTCTGCTCGCGCCCTGTCAGAGCAAATAGAGGAGTTCCAATAACCGACACTTCCTGGTTACGTTGTGATCAGCTGTGATTGGACACAGCTAATCACATGGTAAAGAGCCTACATCATAGGCTCTTTACCGTGATCGGAGATGCGGTGTGTCGGAGTGAGACATCGCACTACCGATTGCCACTCTGCACGCCCCTGAATGCACGCATGAGGGGCTTGTTCTGCTGGACATCATATGACGTCTAGTCAGGATAATGAAGCCCCCACCCAGCCATCATTCTGCTATAGGATTGGGCAGGATGTGGTTAAAGTGTTTTTTTTTACACTTCATGTAATACAAGTCCCATGTCATAGACACCAAATCATGTTATTATTTTGAGTACCTCTTAATTTCCAGGAATAAAAACAGCAAAACATTAGATGGACCCTGGCTACTGGGAGCATGGTAGGTGCTTCACTGCACTGGAGACTACAGAAGGTCTCCTTAGAACTTAGAGCTTACACATGGTTGAGGATTCTCTCACCTTCCCATGTGACATTACGGGGCCAATTATCAAGTTCCAGTGCTGTCATATGAGGAAGGGGGATGAGTCACATGCTCCGCAATACTCAAAATGACTAGGTATTTCTTTTTGTTCCAGGCGGAGAAGCAGGACAGTATGGAAGTAATGGTAAGTTGGGTATGTGTTGGTTATGGTGAACCGGACATGACTCTACATGTGCAGGTCAGTTTTATAATGTGTAAAACATGATAAACATTTTATAATAATTGTGGATGTAATTGAAATAAAAGAACAGGATAAAAGAAGAAGGTAAAAAAAAAAGGGGGAGGGGGTAGGGATTAGGAGGATGGGGGGGGGGTGATCATCAAGGGTGTAGGAGGAGGAGGGGTCAATTCTTATGAAGCTTGCAATGGGGACACCCAAGCAGGCATGCTCACAATCCACGACTCTGTGTGTCCATTCAGACACTGAGCAGCGGCCAATGAGGAGGGAGAGTCCCCGGAGAGCTGAGGCTCTCATTCACATCACTAAGGGAAGATCGGGCTCAGGTAAGTATTGGGGGGGGTGGGGGTGGTCTGGGGGGATGCTGCACAGAGGAGGTTTTTTACTTTCATGCATATGCAGGAAGTTAAAAAACCTTGAGCCCTTACAACTACTTTAAGCAATCCTGCCTGGTCACTTTTCCACCCCCAGTCTTTGATTCGATAGTAGAGGAGCAACAATAGACTGGTGAGCTCAGCAGAATATTTATCCAACAGCCAGCACGTTCCTTGTTAGTATATTTGCACATTGTATTGTATATACCACAACTGATTGTCTCCTACTGTTGTGGGATGACAAGGGGTTCCTTTAAAAAATACATATATTGATTATTAACCACTTCAGCCCACGGAAGATTTGACTGCTGAATGACCAGGCCATTTTTTGCGATTCGGCACTGCGTTGATTTAACTGACAATTGCTCGGTCGTGCCACGCTGCACCCAAACAAAATTGACGTCCTTTTTTTCCCACAAATAGAGCTTTCTTTTGGTGGTATTTGATCGCCTCTGCGGTTTTTATTTTTTGCGCTATAAACAAAAAAAACCTAATTTTTTCTCAGTTTAGGTCGATATGTATTCTTCTACATATTTTTTGGTTAAAAAAATCGCAATAAGCGTATACTGATTGGTTTGCGCAAAAGTTATAGCGTCTACAAAATAGGGGATAGATTTATAGCATTTTTATTATTGTTTTTTTTTTTTGCGCAAGTAATGGCGGTGATTTGCGATTTTTATCGGGACTGCGACAATATGGCGGACACAATCGACACTTTTGACACATTTTTGGGACCATTGGCATTTATACAGCGATCAGTGCTATAAAAATGCACTGATTACTGCAAAAATGTCACTGACAGGGAAGGGGTTAACACTAGGGGGCGATCAAGGGGTTAACTGTGCTCCCTATGTGTGTTTCTAACTGTAGGGGGAGGGGACTGACCTAGAGAAAGTGACGGATCGTGGTTCCTAGCTAATAGAAACTTACGATCTGTAACGCCTCACAGAACAGGGATTTGTCTATGCCTCTCGTGCCTGCAATCGTTCGTGGCCGGCGGTCAGCGCGACTGTCGGCCACGAGCATCGACACCACGCGCCTGCTATCCCGATCCCGCGAGCCGACATATAGTTATGACGGTGCGTGGGATCGCGCCGACCTGCCGCCGTAAAATTACGGCGGCTGGTCGGCAACCAGTTAATGAATATTCCCCATGTTATTTGTAGTTGTTTTATTTCTGCCTTAATTTTTGTCTTAATCAAACAGGTATATATATATTACAAAAAAAAAATATATATATATATATATATATATATATATATATATATATATACTGTGTATTCAAAACAGGTATAGAGGCAACCACTGGCTTTGCAGTGGGGATGTTTTAACTGAGCTCAGTCAGTCTTGAAAAAGATAGATTGCAAGGAACCTCCACCATGCTTTACTGTTGCCTGCAGACACTCATTATTGTACCGCTCTCCAGTCCTTCACCAACATACTGCCTCCTGGTACAGCCAGATATTTCACATTCTGACTATTCAGTCCAGAGCACCTGGTGCCATTTTTCTGCACCTCAGTTCCTTTGTTTTCATGCATAGTTGAATTGCTTAGCCTTGGTTCCACGTCAGATGTACGGTGGCTTCATGGCCGCAACTCTTCCATGAAGACCACTTCTGGGCAGACTTCTCTGGACATGTGCGTCAGCATACCAAGACATTTTGGACAATTTCATGCTCCCAACTTTGTGTGAACAGTTTGGGGATGGCCCCTTCCTGTTCCAACATAACTGCGCACCAGTGCACAAAGCAAGGTCCATAAAGACATGGATGAGAGAGTTTGGGGTGGAGGAACTTGACTGGTCTGCACAGAGTCCTGGAAAAATGGTCAAACATGCAAAGGGTGAACCAACTCAATATTGAACCCTATAGACTAAGACTGGGATGCCATTAAAGTTCATGTGTGTGTAAAGGCAGGCGTCCAAATACTTTTGACAATATAGTATTTAAATATATATACACTGCTCAAAAATATGAAAGGAACACTTTTTAATCAGAGTATAGCATCAATTAAACTCCTGGGATATTGATCTGGTTAGCTAAGTAGCTGAGGGGGTTGTTAATTGGTTTCAGCTGTTTTGGTGTTGATGAAATTACCAATAGGTGCACTAGATGGGCAACAATGAGACCACCTCCAAAACTGGAATGGTTTTACAGGTGAAGACCACTGACATTTTTTTATTTCCCTACTTATCTTTTTTGACTGTTTTCACTAGTTTTGCATTTTGCTAGGGTCAGTGTCACTACTGGTAGCATGAGGCGATACCTGGACCCTATAGAGGTTGCATAGGCAGTCCAACTCCTCCAGGATGGCACATCAATACGTGCCATCGCCAGAAGGTTTGCTGTGTCTCCCAGCACAGTCTCAAGAGCATGGAGGAGATCCTAAGAGACAGGCAGTTACTCTAGGAGAGCTGGACAGGGCCGTAGAAGGTCCTTAACCCATCAGCAGCACTGGTATCTGCTCCTTTGTGCAAGGAGGAACAGAATGAGCACTGCCAGAGCCCTACAAAATGATCTTCAGCAGACCACTGGTGTGAATGTCTCTGACCAAACAATCAGAAACTGACTTCATGAGGGTGGCCTGAGGGCCCTGTGCTTACTGCTCAGCACCGTGGAGCTCGATTGGGATTTACCATTGAACACCACAATTGGCAGGTCCGCCACTGGCGACCTGTGCTTTTCACAGATGAGAGCAGGCTCACCCTGAACACATGTGACAGATGTGAAAGGGTCTGGAGAAGCCGTGGAGAACATTATGCTGCCTGTAATATTGTTCAGCAAGGTCAGTGATGGTCTGGGGGGGGGGGGGGGGCATATCTATGGAGGGACACACAGACCTCTACGAGCTAGACAATGGTACTCTGACTGCAACTAGGTATCGGGATGAAATCCTTGGACCTGTTGTCAGACCCTACGCTTGTGCAGTGGGTCCTGGGTTCCTCCCGGTGCACGACCATGCCCGACCTCATGTGGCGAGAGTATGGAGCCAGTTCTTGGAGGATGAAGGAATTGATACCATTGAATGTCCCCCATGCTCGCCTGACCTAAATCCAATAGAACACCTCTGGGACATTATGTTTCGGTCCATCCGATGCCGCCAGGTGGCACCTCCATCTGTTCAGGAGCTCAGTGATGCCATGGTCAAGATCTGGGAGGAAATACCCCAGGACACCATCTGTTGTCTCATTAGGAGCATGTCCCAACGTTGTCAGGCATGCATAAAAGCACGTGGGGGCCATACAAATGACTACCATTTTGAGTCGCTGCAATGAAATTTCAGCAAAATGGACCTGCATAATTTTTTCACTTTGATTTTTGGGGTGGCTTTGAATTCAGCCCTCTTTAGGTTGATCATTTTAATTTCCATCAAACGATGTGGCATCCTTTCGTTCCTAACACATTACCCAGTCCATATCAGTATAGATATCAAGCATGAGATTTTTCCCTATTGAGATCTGATTTGTTTTCAAAGTGTTCCTTTAATTTTTTTGAGCAGTATACTGTATGTGTATATATATACATATATATATATTTATATCTTATTTTTCCGCTTAGTGTATTAATAATATGGGGTGATTTTCTGTTACTTATTAGGCAAAACAGGGTGAAATCAACAGCATATAGCAAACAAACCGCCCAAATGCTTCCCTGTTCTCTGGCAACATCTTTATTCACTTAATCTGGGATTCAGGAAATTCCCCTCCAAGCCAGTTTTATTGGGCGGTTTAAAGAAAGCTCTTAGTCTCCCAATCAGTAACAGATGAGCAATCCTCTATCACATATTTCTCATGTTTACTGATCCTGCTGTGTGCTCAATCGAAATGACTGCCCTGATGCTATTCTGCTGGATCCCTAATTTGGAAATTACTTTAATGATACCTGATAATGCATAGAAAGGTAAAAAAAAAATGATGGATGGAATGTGTGCCGGGTGAGGTCACGTTAACCCGTGTGTTCATACAGATGACTGCACTGTCCTGTAAATGGGTTGTTAGGAATTAGACCTCTATAATTACAAGAAACCACGTCAAAAGGATCTTTAGGCTTTTAATGATTTTAAGGTATTTAAAATGTGTGCTGGGGTTTCATCCAAAATAAATCGCAACGTACATAAAACATGCTTTACCATGTGTTTAGTTAATGCAACCACAGGTTGTAAAATACATTATAGTGGTTATAAGCCTCTGAAATGAACCACTTCAGCCCCGGAAGGATCTACCCTCTTAGTGACCGGGCCAGTTTTTGCGATACGGCACTGCATCTCTTTACCTGACAATTGCGCGGTTGTGCGATGTTATACCCGAACAAAATGTATGTCCTTTTTTTCCCACAAATAGAGCTTTCTTTTGGTGGTATTTGATTACCTCTACCGTTTTTATTTTTTGCGCTACAAAGAAAAAAAGAGCCACAATTTTGAAAACAAAAAAAAAACATTTTTGATTTCTGCTATCATACATATATATATATATATATAAAAAAAAAAATAATGTAAAAAAAAATGTATTCATCAGTTTAGGCCAATAGGCATTCTTCTGCATATGTTTGGGTAAAAAAAAACTCAATAAGCGTATATTGATTGGTTTGCACAAAATTTATAGCATCTACAAAATAGGGGATAGATTTAGGGACTTTTATTTTTATATTTTTATGGTTTTTACTGGGAATGGCGGTGATCTGCGATTTTTACCAGGACTGCAACATTGCGGCCTACAAATCTGACCCTAAGTGACACTTTTTGGGGACCAGTGACACCAACACAGTGATCAGTGCTAAAAAAAATCCACTGGTCAATGTATAAATGACACTGGCGGGGAAAGGGTTAACACGGACACTAGGGGCGAACAAAGGGTTAAAGGGGTTGTAAAGGTTTTTTGTTTTTTTTTTAAATAACAAACATGTTCTACTTACCTCCTCTGTGCAAGTGTTTTGCACAGAGTTGCCCCGATCCTCCTCTTCTGGGGTGCCCCAGCGCCAGGGGGGCTCGGGGGGGGGGGGGGGGCTGCTGCACTACAGAAGGTTTTTCAGCTTAATGCAAAGAATGCATTAAGCTGAAAAACCTTGAGGGTTTACTACCCCTTTAACTCTGTTCTCTCAGTGTGTGGTCTAACTGTGTGGGGGATGGGTTCACTGGGACAACACAGAGATCGCTGTTCCTGATTACTAGGAACAGCCGATCTCAGTGTTGTCTGAGTCTCCTGTCAGAATGGGGATCTGCCTTGTTTACATAGGCAGATCCCCGTTCTGCCTCTCTGTGGAGCGATCGTGGGTGGCCAGCGGACATTGGAATCTCATGCATGTACAGGTATGTTGTTTTGCACAGCCGGGCTGCCCTGCCGCTGTATATGTGCGGAAGTGGTTAAAAAAGGAACAAAGCAAATCCCTCTATATGTGTACCAAAGTCATTTCAAAGCACCTATTGTGGTTCTTATCTGATCTCTCCTCCCTCTGCTATCTGCACAAATCAAGTCTGACAGTCTAAGTCAACACCAAGCAGTCCCTGCCCCCTCCAGCAACCAGCAGGTAATTAACAGCCTCAGCTGTGCCTGTGTCCCTATGAGTAAGTGTAAAGGAGGGGTGTCCATTCCCTCCAATCAGATCTCAGATTAAACTGAGCTCTCCTGTTGTGCAGTGCAGTGTGTGATGTCAGATCCCTGCCCCCTGCTTCTTGGAGCTGAGAAAAAAACCTTTGACCTGTGTGTTTTAGACGGCTGTAGCGACGAGAGTGCCACAGATAAACAGGTACAACTTATGTAGGAGGATTTGTTTCATCTCTGTGTATCCCCTGAGGCCAGTCACCTGGGTATATTTAAGGGTTTACAACCACTTTAATGAACATGGAGAGATGTAAATGGGCCCATAGGGTTTCCCTTCAAAATGGAGTGATAATTTAAAAAAATCACACTTTACTTAAAGCGGAGTTCCGACTAAAAAAAATAAAAGTCAGCAGCTACAAATACTGCAGCTGCTGACTTTTAATAATTGGACACTTACCTGTCCCAGGGGTTCAGCGATGTGGGGGAACGAAGACCCACTCCTCTCCCCCTCCGCTCTGTGGCGCACGCACTGCGCATGTGCGGGCTGCGCACTGTGACTTGCCGGGCAATCATCTGGGACCTGTGACGTGCCCCAGATGATTGCCGAGAGGGAGGAGGGAGAGGTGAACTTACTTTTGGCGCCGCAGTGCCCCGGGAGGAGGTGGGAGCTGGAACACTCTAAAAATAGAGTTTCCTCTCCCCCCCCCCAAAAAAAATGACAAATGTGGCATGTCAGGGGGTCACCTTCCCTTAAAGCGGAAGTTCCATTTTTGGGTGGAACTCCGCTTTAAAGGAGTTATAAAGTCAGAAGGTTTTTTTTAATCTTAATGCATTCTATGCATCAAGATAAAAAACCTTTTGTGTGTAGCAGCCCCCCCAGCACCCCCTAATTACTTACCTGAGCCCCATCTCTCTCCAGCGATGTCCACGTATGTCTAAGCCGTCCGGGACACTCCTCCTGATTGGCTGAGACACAGCAGTGGCGCCATTGGCTCCCGCGGCTGTGAATCAAAGTCAGTCAGCCAATTAGGGGCTCCTTGTCTAAATGGACACACGGAGCTGTTACTCAGCTCCAGTGCCCCCATAGGAAGCTTCTTGCTGTGGGGGCACTCGATAGGAGGGAAGGGACGGGAGTAGCAAAGCGGGATCCGAGAAGAGGAGGATCCGGGCTGCTCTATGCAAAACCAACTGCACAGAGGGGGTAAATATAACATGTTTGTTATTTATTTTTATTTTTTTTAAACAAGACTTTACAATTACTTTAAATCAAAAGGTAAACCTTACTAAGGCCTCATGTACACTACAGCTGCTAAACTGAAGTTTAGGGGCAGTTGGGTGTTTTTTCAGCAGTCCCTGAACTCTCCTGTATGTTATATTATGTGTGCATGTTCACTCAGTTGTTGCTGTAATCAAGGCTACCTGCCGAAACGCGTTAGTCCCCTTTTATACTCTTTTTTTTCATGTAACTAATTAATCATTCATATGGATTTGGAATTGCTGGCTCTTTCAATTGATTCTAGAGCATTTGCGTTGGTTGGAGGACATCTGAGCCAGAGGACCCATCTGTAGATTCTACTAATGATCTAACAGTGGTTCTCCTGTTCTGAGCGCTGCACCTGCTGTTTATTCCTTGTGGATCACACTCAGTTGTTTATATTAAGTAAGAGGCAGTTGAGGTTTTTTTGAAAGCAGAAAAATTGCGTTCAGGACTGTAGTTTATTGGCATTTCAAACGCCAAATGCGTGTAACCGCGTGTAACCGCAGTAAACTGGCGGAAAAATAATTTTTGAACATATAAAAAATTTTGAAAAACCACAAATTTCACCACATGCTGTATTAATGGATGAGTCCAGTAGCAGCGAACTCTGGTCCTCCCATGCAATTTTCGACGTCTTCCTACCCTCAGCAACTTCAGGAGCATTTCCTCACATATTTCCTCACACATTTCTTCACATATTTCCTCACACATTTCCTCACACATACTCATGATGGGAACCACCCCCATCTCCCCCCCCACCATAGTGTCAACAGACATCCCAACCTGCAAAAATGAATTTCAGGGAGGTGGCAACCTCATTTCAGGGGGGTGCCACTCCGTGCCCCAACCCCCCCCCCCCCATAGTGTCAACAGACATCCCAACCTGCAAAAACTAATTTCAGGGAGGTGGCAACCTAATTTCGGGGAGGTGGCACTCCGCGCCCCAACCCCCCCCCCCCGCACCAGTTTAACACAACTAGAGAATGATAAAATTAAATGGAAACAGTATACAGAGGTTTACTTCTACTGAGAGATATTAAAGGAACACTATAACCACCACAACCATCTTCATCCCTCTCAATAGCCATCTTCATCCCTAACTTCCTTCCCCAGTATCATCCTCATTCTATTTTACACTGTATCCAAGTCTTCCTCATCCCTGAATTCTTAATAAATATCTGTCCTCATTCCTCTCCAAATTGTAACCTCATCATCCACTTCAATCTCCATAGTCATCCTCATGATCTTCCTCATTCCTCTCATAATCGTCCCCATCATCCACATCCCTCCCCAGAATGATCCTCATCTCTCTCCACATTGTAACTCCAACATTCTCATCATTCTCCATAACCAAACTCAAACTCAATCTTTCTAAAACTGAGCTTGTTATATTTCCTCCTTCACAGTCCCTCCCTTGTGACTTCACCATTAATACGACCATTGGTCCCTCCACACATGCCAGGGTCCTGGGTGTAATCCTTGACTCTGACCTCTCCTTCAGCCCCATATCCACTCACTGGCTAAATCCTGCTGCCTTAACCTCCACAACATCTCTAGAATTCGACCCTTCCTGACTAATGACACCACAAAGCAACTTATTCACTCCTTAAGTATTTCTCGCCTTGGCTACTGCAACTCTCTCCTTAATGGCCTACCCTTACGCAGGCTATCCCCCCTTCAGTCTATTATGAATGCTGCTGCTAGACTAATACACCTCACTAATCGATCCGTGACTGCTGCTCCTCTCTGCCAATCCCTTCACTGCCTTCCCCTACCCCACCGTAATGCTAACCATAACATACAAGGCCATTCACAACATCGCCCCCATCTACATCACCAACCTCATCTGCAGATATCGCCCAAATTGCCCCCTCCGCTCCTCCCAGGACCTCCTGCTCTCTAGCTCCCTTGTTACCTCCTCCCATGCTCGCCTTCACCTCTCCCATCCTCTGGAACTCCCTGCCCCAGTATTTCCGATCAGCCCCTAACCTGTCCACCTTTAGGAGATACCCGAAAACTTGTTTATTGAGGGAAGCCTATCCCACACTCACCTAACAACTGCCACCCCCCCATCAAATCATTCCCCACAGCTATTACCTTTTGTACCACCACCCCCTCCCTTTAGAATGTAAGCTCTATGAGCAGGGCCAGGGCCTCCTGTCCCTTCTGTATTGAACTGTACTATAATTGTGTTGTCCCCCCTCTACATTGTAAAGCGCTGCACAAACTGTTGGCGCTATATAAATCGTGGATAATAATAAAATAATAATAATTATAATAACCATCTTCCTTCCCCCAACTTCACTCTCCATAATCATCCCCATCCCTCCCTGCTTTGTAACCCATCATCCTCATCCTTGTATTCTCTATGTGCTCTTTCCTCTATCACCACATGACCCATCTTAATCCTCATTACTCAAACAGACTCTATCCTTCCCTCTCTCCATAATCACCCATCATCCTCATCCTTTTCACCATCATCTAATTCATCCCTGTAACTCCCCTCTCTCCTTATGACATAGGACACTCTCCTGAGGTCAGGGTGTATGACCTGTACCGCAAAGTAATCTATGGTGTAAGATGTGTTCTTAGTACAGTCAGAGGAAATGGCTACCAAAGTACACTTACCTCTCTCCGTGTTGCTCTTTTCTGCACCAGAGTAGACAGGCTCGGTGTGACCACCTCCGAAGCCAGCCACACCCCCTCTTCGAGTCCCGCCCAATCAAAATGTGAGCCTAGGAGCAGTCTCCCCCTCAGGGGTGTACTCAGTAGGAGTGAGTCCCCAATGAGAGAGAGCGCGGATCAGACACGGGGGGGGGGAGTAGGAAGTGGAATTCGTTGCCTCAACATGTATTCCTCTTTAACTGTGGCCGCGGCCGTTCTTCTTGTGCGGCTGGGACTGGTAGACGGGATATCGTGCGGCACTTTCGGGTGTGCGGGAGCCGCAGCCAAAATGCGGAAGACTTTAAATGTCTGTGTTAACCCCTTCCCTGCCAGTGTCATTTATACAATAATCAGTGGCTATTTTTAGCTCTGATCACTGTATAGATGTCAGTGGTCCCAAAAAGGTGTCAAAAGTGTCTGATCTGTCCGCCGCAACGTCACAGTCCCGCTAAAAATCGCTGATCACCGCCATTAGTGAAAAAAAAATTATAATAAAAATGCCATAAATATATCCCTATTTTGTAGACGTGATAACTTTTGCACAAACCAATCAATATATGCTTACTGGTTTTTTTTTTTACCCAAAATAAATACAGAAGAATACATATTGGCTGAGGAAGAAATTCATTTTTTTTTTTTTTAAATTTGGGATATTTATTATAGCAAAAAGTAAAAAATATATTTTTTTTTTCAAAATTGTCGCTCTTTGTTTATAACGCAAAAAATAAAAACCCCATAGGTGATCAAATACCCCCAAAAGAAAGCTCTATTTATGGCAAAAAAATGACATAAATTTTGTTTGTGTACAATGTCCCACGACCGCAAAATTTTCATATAAAGCGATGCAGTGCCGTATCGCAAGAAAATGGCCTGGTCATTAAGGGGGCAAATCCTTCCGGGGCTGAAGTGCTTAAAATAAATGAGTGATGGGGTAACAAATGCTTTAAGGTTCAATTCTAGGCAGTTTTTTTTTCCTTGTTTTGGATATGTAAAGGTATCCAAAAAACTGATATGATCCAAACAGTGTACATTCTGATTGTATGGTCGCTGAACAGACTGCAATAGAAAACAAACAGCAGCTGCATCCAATCAGATGTAGGCACAGTTTTGGTATTCTGCCAGCCACTAGTACAGAATACAATAGCCAAAGCAAGAGATTCATCCATCCACGTATTCAGTATATAGGCTGAACAAAACAAAAAAAATCTAATTTGTGTATGATCAGCTTAAGTGTAGCAGAGCTTTTGCCTAAAGCCAGATAGGGAGATTTTAGATTTTAGATACAGGGTCTTATTATACGATCTATCCTAACGCTTCTAGACATCCTTACTGAACCAACTGACTTGGAATACCTGCTTGTCCAGAAGGAACCTCCTGCACATAAAGTCTCTCTACTCTACTCTATACTTATGACGTTGGCACACCCAGACCTTCCTCTGTATATGCAGAATTGGGAAAAAGAACTTCAACAGACCATCTCTCCCTTGGATTGGCAAAAATGCTTTACCCTTACACACTAAGTGATATCACTTGCCAGGAAAACCCAAGAAAAAGGATACAAACTGGTATCTAGATGGTACAGATGTCCCTCTGTCTTACATCTCTTCAACCACGATGTATCAGATACATGCTGGCGATGCCTTACCGCTAAAAGAAACATGCTTCATATTTGGTGGGAATGCCCACCTTTGCGCATGTTTTGGAAACAAATTTTCGATTCATAGTGCAAACTGATGCCGCGTACACACGACCGGACTTTCCGGCAGAAAAGATCCGATGGTCTTCCTGACGGAGTTGCGCCGGACTTCCGACGGACTACCGACCGAACGGACTTACCCACACACAAACGGACCAAAGTCCGTTCGTTTTGAACGTGATGACGTACGACGGGACTAGAAAAGGAAGTTCAATAGCCAGTAGCCAATAGCTGCCCTTGCGTTGTATTTAGTCCGTCGGACCAGCATACAGACGGTTTTCCTGATAGAAATTGATTTCATCGGACATATTTCTAGGTCCGTCTGAATTTTTGAAAAAAGTCAGATGCAGCCCACACACGATCGTAATATCCTACGGAATGATTCCGTCGGACCTTTTCTGCCGGAATGTCCGGTCGTGTGTACGCGGCATTACTGATACCTTGATCCAACCATCGCCAAAAGTTGGTCTTCTGTCCATGATACCTGGATTTCCTCAGTCAGTGAAAAAAGACGTGGTTAGACACTTTCTCAACGCAGCCAGAACAGTCATCCCTCGACATTGGAAATCAACTCCGTACCATCCCTGGGGGAATGGGCAATTAGAAAACTGGAGTGGCTGTTGCCACAAGAAATCGGAGTAGAAGAAAATTTTCCTCATACCTGGAATGAATGGGTCAGGTTTAGAGACTCACCTGAGTTCCTGACCTGGGCTTAAGGGAACTCGGCTATCGGACCTGACGAGCCATAATGGAGTGTCTTGGTAAGCCAATACTTTCCAACTTTGGTTTATATCTCCTTCCCAACTAGCGATCCCCTTCCTCACTTTTTTCCCCTTTTCCTTGTCTTTCTCCTTTTTTTCCCCCTTTTTTTGCTCTTTTTTTTCGCATTTAGTGAATGTATTACGAATATTATACATAAAGAGGTGACCCCCTAAACAAAAGCAGATTACATGACTAGCTAAAATTCAATTAAAATTTCTTGACATCTTTGAATATCAAAACAGGTACCTATTGTACATTAATTGAGGAATATATACCCTTGACATAACAAGGGATAAATATTGCATCCTAAACAATGGTACAAGTCTTTCTATACTTTATTATGTTTATCATAAAAGTTAACCTGAATTTTTAACTGAAAACTTTAATAAAATAAGATTTCAAACCTGCTGATACATATCATATTTACATAACCCTGCTCCGGTTCGAGTATTGACAATTTTCGGTTGAGGCATACCAGTTGTTGATTAGAAACAATTAACTTAATCACAAAATGCCTTTAGGGTGTTGAGATGACTGTTATAATTTGATCGGCGATTTGCTGGCTTGAAACTTGGCACGGAAAGAGAGGGAAAGCTTGTAGTAATTTTATTCTGTGAAAATAGCTTGAGTAAGGTCTTCATCCCGCAAACAGATCTTATTAATAAACACAATGTGATGGAGGAGGCAGGGTTTCCTTTCCTGTTATGTGCTGGCTCTATCTTGTAGTGTTATCTAGGATAGATGAAACATTTGTTATCAGCATGCATACTAATTATTTAGCAGTTCCAGAAGGGCAAACAATGTGATAATACAGTAAAACATGCGTATAGTAACTGTTTTACCAGCCAAAATATCTATAAAGTAATGCACATCCCTGCTGTGTTTTCTGGTTGCACAGAAGAGAAGGTTGAGATTGAGAACCTTTTTCAGAACTTGTCCAGCAAACTCCATGTCACTGCCCCACCTCCTTGCTGTTAAGGCCAGTTATAGGGGGGGGCAGGTAGCCATCTGTTTGTTACTGGTGTAAGCTTGGTCAGGGGACACACTGGGCACCTTTGCTGCTATTGTGCTATGTGCTGGGTGTCCAATGTGCCCCTGTGCCTTTAAGGAGGCTTGGGCTACCTCCAAGTCCACCTGCCCCTTATCTATCCATTAGAATGCATGTGCTTCCACTGTGGAGACTCTCATAAGGGGGCCTGTAAAGGGGCCTTGATGCTTACGCATGCGTTTGAAAATGTATGCTAACTAAACCCCTGTTTTTAACACATACTGTTGGACAGGTTAAATCGGTTGATAAGCAGATTGGTTGGTGAGTTGAGCTGGGAATTTTCTCTGCCCCCATCTCCTGCCTGTTGTCTAGACCAGCCTTTTTCAACCGAGGTGCCCAGGCACCATGGGGTGCCTTGAGGCTTCTTCAGGGGTACCTTGGCAAAATGCTTACATTTAAAAAAAATTTTTTTATACAAGCCAGCAGGTGGATGAAGCCTGCTTTTTAGTTACCACAAAGACACGGGTTTTTATTATGCACCATTACGACTTTCTAGACACCGGCATCCTAACAACCATTGATGTCATCAGTTAATAAGGAGGATGTCTGTCACCTCCACAGCATCCTTGTTTGACTCTCCTCTGCCTCTCTCCCTAAGCACTGGGGTCACATTAGCTGACTGATGGTGATGGAGAGAAATTGAGGGAGAAGTAAAACATTGGAATACTAGTCTGTACCAGTGTGTAAAAGAGTATTTGCTTTGAAAGAAAAACATCATCTCCAACAATGAGAGTCCTACGTCTGTGGATGTTGCTGCATTATCTAAAACTATTCCAACAACAAAATCCATTGGATTTTTTCCGACGGATGTTGGCTCAAACTAGTCTTGCATACACACGGTCGCACAAAGTTGTCGGAAAATCTGATCGTTCTGAACGCCGTGACGTAAAACACGTACATCAGGACTATAAATGGGGCAGTAGCCAATAGCTTTCATCTCTTAATTTATTCTGAGCATGCGTGGCACTTTGTGCGTCAGATTTGTGTACACACGATCAGAATTTAAACGATCGGATTTTGTTGTCGGAAAATTATATATCCTCCTCTCAAACTTTGTGTGTCGGAAATTCCGACGGAAAAAGTTTGATGGAGCCCACACACGATCGGAATATCCGACAACACAATCCGAGCGCACTTTTTCCGTCGGAAAATCCGATCATGTGTACAGGGCATTATAATAGTTTTTTACATTCTAGAATGGGGTGCCTCGAGATTGCCCATGATTTTAAAGGGTGCCTTGACTGAAGAAAGGTTGAGAAACACTGGTCTAGAATATCAATGATCACCACCATAAGCTCTCCATTGTAAGCACTATTCATTTTATTAGCCAGAAAAATCTCCTCTGTGTCCCTCTTTGAGCTGGTCAAACTTAGTTCAAATTTCAGACCATTACTGTGTATCAGTCAAAATTTCAAGCCATGGGTGGATTTGCCAACACAACTCAACAAACAAAGGAGCTTGGTGGAAAAAAAGTCGTCAGAACAGTCACTGCAACCATCCAACCCGAAGTTTTGTTTAATCGTTGCTTGCATATGTGTGCATGCCTTAAGTGTGCGTTTGCATTCATATGTGCTGTTTTCCTGGCTACATTGGCAATGCTCTAAGCTTAGCGCTTTTGGGTCCATTCATCGCAGAGCAGAATGGGGTGGGATATGATCCTCCTTACCATCCTGAAAGTGAATATGGACATCCCAGGCTCTCACAGGTAAGTACACGATGCTCATGTTGGTGGGAGGGTTTGAGAAGGGGGCCCACAGAATTCAAGGTATAAAGAAATGATCAAGTGGCTTTATAGCTGCCCTAATCACCACGTACTCATCATTGTGGACGACTTCACCAAGTTTGCAATAGCTGTGCCAACACACGACCGACCTCCAACAACGCAGCACAGATAGCATGGAAATAATTCTGCCTCCTGCATGGCTGCCTGCAAAAGACACATTCAGATCAGTGCCCCTGCTTCAAAAGAGAGTTCATTCGGGAGTATGTGGGAAAGGTTCAACTGCAGCCTTATCCATATGTTGAGCGGCCTTGCCCGTGAGAAGCAGAGGAGATTAACATTTTACTTGGCCAAAGTGGTCTGGAAGTACAAGCATACACTTAGCAACTGGTTGCTCAACTTACCATGTTATGTACCCTTGGAGGACCCACTGACTTTTGTAGCACTGTCTACACTTATGAGCTAGGACATATGAAAGCATCCTGGATTTGAGAGTAAAAATAATGTCTGTTGAAATGCAGCATTTCATAAAAGATCTTTCTTCGAAGAACAAGAAGAGTCAGGTCCCCCAGATGCCAACCTTCATCCTGGAGACAGGGTTTTTATCTGACGTAAGGGCACACATCAACAAAATAAGCTACCCAGGAAAGAAGCTTCTGGCATAGTTTTGCCCCAACTAATTCCAGATGTGCTGGTCTGCGACATCCAACATAGTAAAAATAGTAAAACAATTTTTTTTTAAATGTTTTTTAACAGATTTTAAGGAGCATGTTAATGTAATTTTTTTTTAGGGTGGACCTCCGCTTTAATTTAGATTTTTCTTCTGTTCACTCACTCTGCATTTTTTTAATTGACAAAAATAAACAAGTAAAATATATATTTTTGAAAGCATTTTTACTTTACATTATCTCTTCACACCTGCCTAAAACTTTTGTACAGTACTGTACATAGAGACCGCAAAATGTTGAAGTCAGATATTTCTTCTTTTTTTTTTTTTTTCCACGAAAATTCTATTGTGATAAACCAGGTACACGGAAAAAGAGGAAAATGGCCCAGAGGGCCTAAGCCAACAATATACAGAGTAGTCATTGTGCATGGATGGAACAGATATTTCTTTTATAACTTAGAATGCTTCCCATATTCTGAATAAAACTTATTAAGCATAAAAAAAAGAAAAATAAAAGGGCTAAGCTCAGTGCATCATCACTGTGTCGATCTCTTCCCCATCGCACCGCACACCAGCCGAGCCCTTACACATGGAGAGCTAAAAAATCATAAGTATTATATACTGTGTGTGTGTGTGTGTGTGTGTGTGTGTGTGTGTGTGTATGTATGTGTGTATGTATGTATATATATATATATATATATATATATATATATATATATAGCAAAACACAAACACACAAGCTAGCTATAACTAGACAGATTTGTTGCTGTTCTTTTTGGGCAGTCATGTAATAGAGATATACAGTCAGGTCCATAAATATTGGGACATCGACACAATTCTAATCTTTTTGGCGCTATACACCACCACAATGGATTTGAAATTAAACAAACACAATGTGCTTTAACTGCAGACTTTCAGCTTTAATTTGAGGGTATTTACATCCAAATCAGGTGAACGGTGTAGGAATTACAACAGTTTGTATATGTGCCTCCCACTTTTTAAGGGACCAAAATTAATGGGACAATTGGCTGCTCAGCTGTTCCATGGCCAGGTGTGTGTTATTCCCTCATTATCCCATTTACAAGGAGCAGATAAAAGGTCCAGAGTTCATTTCAATTGTGCTATTAGCATTTGGAATCTGTTGCTGTCAACTCTCAATATGAGATCCAAAGAGCTGTCACTATCAGTGAAGCAAGCCATCATTAGGCTGAAAAAAACAAACAAACCCATCAGAGAGATAGCAAAAACATTAGGTGTGTCCAAATTAACTGTTTGGAACATCCCTAAAAAGAAATGACTATAATTACTTACATTGTAACAAGCATGCCATGGGCTGACAGATCAAGTGAATTTCCCAACTCTGAGATTCAGTTATCTAGAGAATCCTGTTTATTTATTTTTTATATTCAGAGATCCGGTCCCTTACCCTCTATCATTTGATCATCATTAGATCAATTAAGATTCTGATAAAATTTTAGTAATCCGTGTTGTCCGAAGCCAAATCTGAATTGTAGTGTTATTTTCGGCAGCTCTGATTCCCTAAAGACAGAGAACACTGCTTTGAGGTGCCACAGGACACTAGTGGGGTGAAGGGGGACACAAGGCAGTGCTATTGGGGGGGGGGCAGAGGACTCTGCTATTGGGTGGAGAGGACACAGCAGTTGGCTGACAATGTGTCCTCCCCCCAAGTTCAGAGTCCTCTGGGGGAGGGGGGCAGAGAACACTACTTACTGTGGGGGTGGGTTAATGATGTGAAGAGGATAGAGGACAATGCTTTGGTGGGAAAGGCACAGGACACTACAGTGGTGTGAAGGGGGCACAGGACAGTGCTATTTGGGGGGGCAGAGGACACTGCTATTCAGGGGGGACACAACAGTGGGGGGATGATGTGCCCTCTGCCCCCCCCTGAGATCAGTGTTCTCTGAGGGAGGGGGGTACAGGACACTATAGTGGGGCGGGGGAGTTGGGGGTAATTTGAAGGGGGGCAGAGGACACTATAATGTGGGGGTGATGTGAAGAGGGCAGAGAACACTGCTTTGGGGGGGAAAGGCACAGGACACTACAGTGGGGCGAAGGGGGACAGAGGACACTGCTATTGGGAGGAGAGGACACAACAGTGAGGGGGATGATGTGTCCTCTGCCCCCCAATAGCAGTGTCCTCTGGGGCGGCCCAGGACACTATTGTGGGGGGAGGGGGCCCAGAAATTGGCTGTGGAAGAGCAGAGGACACTTCATTGTTGGGGTAATGTGTAGGGGGTAGAGGACCAGTGGCGTTGCTATGGGGGTGTGCCCCGCACCATGTGACACCCGCCAAAGGGGTGACACCTGGGTCGCCACTACACAGTGTACTATATTGCTTGCACTTGCAGAGCTGCAGCGGAGCATTGTGCACAGGGGGATATGCAGGGGAGGCAGCCTCTAACCCTCCCCAGTCATTAAATCAGGTTAAGCTGACCCTCAGCGACATCCAATATCTCTAGAGGCAGCCGGTGTTGGTGGGCAAAGCTGGGGGTGTGGCTGTCTCCTCCACTCCTCCCACAGACTCCTTCAGTCATCTCGCAGCTGAATAAGGAGAAAGAGGTGAGGACACAGCAACCCCAGGTGTCTTCTTCATCTATAGGCATGCTGTAAGTTACTGCACAATGTCACTACATAGAGTCCTAACCGGCCCTATACCACCCTAACCTGCCCTATACCACCCTAACCTGCCCTATACCATCCCAACCTTTCCTATACCACCCTAACCTGCCCTATACCACCCCAACCTGCCCTATACCTCCCTAACCTGCCCTATACCTCCCTAACCTGCCCTATACCACTCTCACCCTATATGTCCCAGAATGTAAATCTTTTTCAAGTCCATCCGTTTACATGTCTAACGTTCCCATTTAGTCATCCCTCTCATCGTCTAGGAATATTGTGGTGTATATACTTCTAAACCATTCCCTTTGCAGCTTTTCTTTTTCCTCCTCCCTCTGTTCATCCTGGAATAATAATTCCTCTTCTAGTCCAGCCGATTCCACTTCCAATGCGCCATTTCTGGTTCACACGGTTCTTCCTCTTCAAATAGAGGTGGTCCAGTTACCACCATTTCCAATTCCTCCCCCCACTCTGTGGCGCCCATGAATGTTAGAAATTATATTGGATATTCATTCCAATTCAAGTCCGCTTTTCCTTCTTCCATGTATACCTCCTTCAGTTTCCTCCAGGAGTTCCCATTACTGTAGAGACAAAAAAAGGGTTAAAAATGACATAAGCAGCTTTTACAAACTAACAGAAATTAGCAGCATTAAAGGCTGACTCTACCTATAATCTTTATCTCGGTATTAAAAAAGCACCCATTGTTTGCTTTAACCAATGGCTTCTTATATAGGAATATGCCCTCTCTGGAGTGTAACCAATGTGTCACTTTCTGACACTAATGATGGTGCACTATTCCTCCCACTAACACCAATGATGGAGACGGTCGGTGCCACCCTCTATTCTATGTCAATCTGCTGTTTTCCAGTCACTCCATCAATGGTGAGATAGCATGGAATCACCAATTTGAAGCCAGCTCTAGCCTCCAGATGGTTGTATGGAAGCTCAGCATGGGACAATGCTACTGGTTGGTTTTGCTTTTTTGCTTGGAAAGACCCCAGTGATTCCTTATCCTCAGCTGTCTTATGTTCTTCATCCATGACAAATTTCCTCAAATGGGGATCAAACTTTAGTATTTTCCTTTCTTGTCGGCTGGCCTTTTCTGGCATTGCTGGTTCAGAAAATGCCATCGATGGTTGGTTTTGCATTTTTGTTTGGAAAGATCCAATTGATTCCTTGTCCTCAGGGAATGTAGGGCCTTTGTCCTCATTCAATGTCTGTTCATCCACAGGCAATGTCTCTTTTTCATCCGCAGTCACTCTCTGGTCTTCATGTGAAGTCACTTCTTGGACTTCAGATGAAGTCACTTCCTGGTCTTTATATGCAGGCACTGCCTGGTCTTCATAAGCAGGAACTGTCTGTTTTTCATCCACAGGGAATATCTATTCTTCATCCCTGGTCTGCATGGTAGAAGTGACTAGACGGGGAAACATGGCCATACGCCTGGCTTGAAATTTCTTGTCTACGTCCATGAGCGGAGAATCTGCATAAAACAAATGACAAAGAGGTCATACAAATGTACAGTTAACCAGCAGACCAAACTTTTTCTTGCTTAAGTGTGCATTCGGTATGGACCTACTGTATCTAACACTTACCTGCTACATGAATGTTGAACTTTTTAACCGGTCCGCTTTGTACACCATCCACCTTGACGTTGATCTCGTACGTCCCACTGTACACCATGTCAGACAACTGACGGGCTGCCAAATTGATATATCTCTCTGTACAGGGTAATTCTTTGAACCTAACTTGCCTTTGTTACTCCCCTCAATGAGAGGAAATATATAAAGAAAGAGCGCCCTGCCATAATAAGGTTAATTCAGGGGAAATTAAACCTACAAATAATATAAGAAGGCATATATATTGGTCATCCACACAATAGAGGACCATAATCCTGTATACAAATCGTCTGTACCCACTTTCAAAACAAAGAGTGGGGAAAATTAAAGACGGTAACAGGTGATTATAGTGAGTGAATAGTCAGCATACTCAGCATGGCTAATCAAAAACAGGAAAGTTTAAGTATGGAGCAAAGAAATTGAAACGAGATCTCATCGAGGGGAGTAACAAAGGCAAGTTAGGTACAAAGAATTACCTTGTACAGAGAGATATATCAATGTGGCAGCCCGTCCGTTATCTGACATGGTGTATGGTGGGGAGTGTTTAAATATACGTGCGTGCCGATCACGTGTTAGCCCGCATCCTCTGAGGCGGGGGGAGCAAGAGAGCGTCACGAAAGCACAGTGAAAAAAGGGGTAAAAACTACATTACCCATAGGGCACTGCGAGCTGTGTGCGGATAGGGAGGGGCGGGCGCTCGAGCAGCTGACATGCCCCAATTAGTGGGCACACCTCTGTCCTCCGTCTCCGCTCACAGGATCGTGAAAACAAAGTGAATGGGAAGAGAGAAAGTGACATGAATGGTGTGCTAGAATGGTGGTGATGGATTAGACCATAGAGGGTAATGATAGGAAAGGAGTAAAGGGTAAAATGGATATGTGCAGCACAGTACCAGTCACCCCCCTGGTAAAATGGAAATATTTGCTGAGAAATAAAAGAAAATAAATGGTAAAGCAACTATGGTGGAAGTAATAAGTAAGAGGGCAGAAGTACGGCAATCAGTAGGCATCAGTTGTGCAGCATATGGAACACACATTTTGTTCTCCAAATATACATGGACAAGGGTTCATGATACACTGTAATAGATGTGTCAATGTAAAAGTATAATCAATAATATTACATATAAATAAATTATACTATCAATTTTAATCAATACAGAAAGAAAAGAATGAAGGGAAAGGGGAGGGGAGAGGAGGGGGGGAAGAGGGGGGTGTGTGATGTTGAATTCTAAAAGCAGCGGTCTTCTGTCAGATCAGCAGGCTAGCCGCTGCTTTTAAAATTCATTGATTGGTTTGTGCAAAAGTTATAGCGTCTACAAACTATGGGATATTTTTGTGGAATTTTTTATTTATTTTTACTAGTAATGGCAGCGATCAGTGACTTATAGCGGGACTGCGACATTGCGGCGGCTAAAAAATGGACACTAAGTGACACTTTTTGGGGACCAGTGACACCAATACAGTGATCAGTGCTTAAAAATATGCACTGTACTAATGACACTGGCAGGGAAGGGGTTAACATCAAGGGTGATTAAAGGGTTAAATGTGTTCCTAGGGAGTGCTTGTTAACTGTGGGGGGAGGTGCTTGTACTGTGGGAAGACAGAGATCTGTGTTCCTGCCTAGCAGAGACACAGAACCTCTGTCTTCCCTACTAACAGAATGGCAATCTGCTTTGTTTACATAGGTAGGCCGTCATTCTGCCTCTGTTGGCTCCAATCACAGCGGGAGCGGGTTGCATGCCCAGAAGTGCAGAATCACATACCTGTACGTGATTCTGCGCAGAGGAGCCGTCACCCCACAGTGAATGTAAGAAGTCAATAAAAATTAATGTACAATATTTTATTTACAAAGTCCAATGACGTCCAAATGTCTCCATCTTGGTGATTCTTCTGGGTGTTGGAACCAAAAGCATTATCTCTGCCTTCCTCCTCTCTATGGTCCCAGTCACGTCTCTGTGAGTTTTTTTTTTTTTTTTGTGTGACACCATAGGACAGCCCAGCCACTAGAATGGGCCGCCCTGCACGCATCAAGAGCTCCAAAGTAGCTCCTACACCTTTATTTGGGCAGCGATTGCGTCTCCTGGCTGTGTTTGGGGTGACAATAACCACTTGCCGACTGCAATACATATATATACTTTGCGGTTTGCAAGTGATTTACTGGGGTAATGGTGGAAGATAGGCGATCAAAGAGTAGACCCTCAGCGATTGCCTCTATGGTCTTGGAGGACCAAAGCGACGTCATGACCTCACTTTCGGTCCTGGCTGGAAGTAAATAATTTTTTTTTTTTTAAAGCAAAAGAGCAAAAATATATATTTTTTAATCTTTTGCTTTTAACCAATTGGCGCCGGCGCTATAGCCAAAATATGGCTACAGTGCAGGCTTAAAATGCCGCATGGTAACCCCCAGGGAGTGCGTGTCTCCTAGGGGGTTTTCCAATGCAGGGAGGAGCTCATAGTGCCACCAGGGGACACCAGAAGAAGAGGACGTGGTAGAATTTTTACATGAAGTGTCTCAGGCTGTTTTCAGAAATTCACTTATCTCTAGTTCCCATACCCCTAAGGACTATGGATACCCTTTATTTAAGAACCCCTGAGTTAAAGTATAAAAGCATACCATAAATAAAGATTTTTATATATATTCTGATTATTTTCAAGTTCAGGGCTACATGTTTTTTTTAAATATTATATAATGTTTTTCATTTATGTAAATATAAAACATTGCATATAGATATGTACTTTCTTGCAAACGTATAGAACTATTTTTCATGTTTACCTGTCAGTTCATAGCTGCTGTGTTGGAAAAAGATAGTTGTTTACAGAGTTCAATAACTCAAGTTATAATATACATATAACTAAATGATATACTGGGATGACTGCTCCCCCACCTCTTCTGTTCAGATGGGCTGGCTCAAGCCTCAATCAGAGAGGGAGACTGAAGAAAAACAGCTTCTGCTTTGCTCCGCCTTTGGAAAGCATTTGATACTTTGTGACACCTGTATTATAGGCACACCTAGACCTGTGTTTGTAAAGCCAGATCTTGTTTATTTTTTTAGTTTTAGATAGAATGCCTTATGGTTAAACCTCTATTCAAGTTTTAATTTTTTTATTTTTTATTTTTTTGCTGTCTGTGTGCTATAGGGGAGATTTTTCTTCACTTCCTGTCCCAGAGATTTTTTTTTTGCTGTCTGTTTGCCATAGGGGAGATTTTTCTTCACTTCCTGTCCCAGAGATTTTTTTTTGCTGTCTGTTTGCCATAGGGGAGACTTTTCTTCACTTCCTGTCCCAGAGATATAGCAGAAAGTTAAAGGATATCTCTTTAAAGTTAGGGGAAATCCGTTTTCACCAGAACAGGTTTACCCATTTTAAGATTTCCCTGCACCTCGTGATGACAATCAAAAGCAATTAAAACCTCTGACCCTTCAATATTCCTTTAACCGCTTCCCGACCGCCTCACGCAGATATACTGTGGCAGAAGGGCATACAGGCAGAATCACGTACCTGTATGTTGCCCTTTAAGAGGCGTGTTGTGGGCAGGCGCGCGCACCCGCTCGGAGCTCCGTGAGTAGGATCATGGGTCCCGAGAACTCAATGTCCGCAAGAAATGCTAATGTAAACAAGCATTTCCCGTTCTGCCTAGTAACACTGTCACTGATCACCGCTCCCTGTACAGGGAGCGGTGATCAGTGATGTGTCACACACAACCCCTCCCCCCACAGTTAGAATCACTCCCTAGAACACACTTAACCCCTACAGCGCCACCTAGTGGTTAACCCCTTCACTGCCAGTTACATTTATACAGTAATCAATGCATTTTTAATTGCACTAATCGCTGTTTAAATGTGAATGGTCCCAAAATCACGCCAAAAGTGTCCGATCTGTCCGCCATAATGTTGCAGTCACAATAAAAATCGATAAAGTAATCGCCATTACTAATGAAAAAAAATTATTGATAAAAATTCCATAAACTATCCCCTATGTTTTAAACGCTATAACTTTTGCGCAAACCAATCAATAAACGCTTATTGTGATTTTTTTTTTACCAAACATATGTAGAAGAATACGTATCGGCCTAAACTGAGGGAAAAAAATTTTTTTATTTATATATTTTTGGGGGATATTTATTATAGCAAAACGTAAAAAATAATGCTAAATAAATAAAGTTAAAAATATTGTTCTTCTTTCAAAATTGTCTCTATTTTTTGTTTATAGCGCAAAAAATAAAAACCGCAGCAGTGATCGAATACCACTAAAAGAAAGCTCTATTTGTGGGGAAAAAAAACGTCAATTTTGTATGGGAGCCGTGTCGCACGACCGCGCAATTGTCAGTTAAAGCGACGCAGTCCCGAATCGCAAAAAGTGCTCTGGTCTTCGGCCAGCCAAATGGACCGGGGCTTAAGTGGTTAAAAACTAAAAAAGAAATGTCAGCTTTGTGATGGGCCATGATATTTTCTGTGCTGTTAAGTACAGGAAACAATGGGAATAGCTTTAAGAAAAATAGCAAGTAGTGGCTTTTCAAACATCTCAATATTTATTTGTTAAAATAATAAATTCATATAAATAATGATTTTTGTTTAATAAAACAGTAAAAAAAATGTAAAATCACACTTATAACGTACTAATATAGTTTCACTTTAATGCAACTGAATATTAAATGCTTCTTTAAAAACTAAACTAATGTAATTTGATTTACTTGCTAGAGAATTTTTATATAATTAAATTTATTTAAATAATTGTAACTGGTGCCTTGAGAGTTTTTAAGATGGCTTTGGAAGTGATGTCAAAAAAAAGATTGTTTGCAGATCTTTGTCTACGTACAAAGTTGTGGGAGAAAGAATTATCAAAAATCTAAAAACTTTCTCACAATTTACCCGAATATTATTTGTTTTAGATCCTCTTATATTAAAGTGGACCCAGTATACATCTAGCAGCATGGAAAATGGAGGTGGATCTTCCATGTAGAGCAAGATGAGTAGAAGATGTTTAATAAATAACTATTGGGAAAAAAAAGTCGACTTAGCATCAGATATAATTTTTCATGATAAGTAGCGACAGGACCTTCAAGGTGTATATATTCAGTTATCTCAATGGGGCACCATCTCTACTGTGAGAGCAACTTGAAGATCTTCCCCCTTCACCAAGGAGGTAGGAGGGGATGGGATGTTAAATGTACTGCTAGAGAGAATACAGTCAATATAAATATAAACCATAAGTCTATTAACAAAGTAAAAAACACAATACGATACTACATAACTGGTACCATGTGCCCATATCATCAAACATATATATTATAAATGGCATAAATAGATACAAAAATGTGAAAAAAAGTTTAACAATTCTAGGCATTTATTAACTCTCAGAGATTACAGTCATACCCAGACAGTGCCTTTATGTGAAATTTATATTTTTTTCCTCAAGAAAGATTGCACCATATTTGTTCAGGCATCATCCAGGGCCAACATCTACTTCCTGGACTGAGATGACACGATAAAGTAAATCCCAATTCTTGGCTGTGTTTTCAAATGCCTTGCACAGATCTTCCCCTACTGCAGACTTTTGCCTTCTGACTTTCTACAGTGTGTGTGTGGGGGGGGGGGGGGGGGGGGTGATGACACCAGACTGATGAAGGAGACTCCTGAAATTTTCTTCACCACTTTCCTATGTGTCTTTTTTTTTTTCTATTGCAAGGTTGTACTGAAATAAATGATGCTGTTTTACTTATCTATTTAATCTTCTCTTCACATATTCAAATATTTTAGTTTTGGGCTATGCTGAAAGAAGCTTGAGTGTAGGCATGTATAGTTAGCCACTTTGCCACTAGGAGGCTCTGTGCCAGAATAGTGTTTGGTACAGCAGGTAGTGACACTAGGTGTTAGGCCTCTTTTAGGTAGAGCACCCCACAAGTGATATCAGGGGTGAGTCAGCTCCCACATATAAGCTAGGTCGAGAAGGGACACAGAGAGTCTTGAGGCATGGAAGCCAAACACCCCACACCTGTGAGCATGTAATCTACAAACGTGGGCCCTAGACAGGGCAGGAGGCTGGGTGGAGTGGACCTGTATGCAGGAGGAGCTATCTTAGACATTCTTTCTCTGAAGTAGGTGGGGACTAGGGCGGATTGCAATTGCCTAGGCTTATGACATCATGCAAGAGGGGGGGTGAGTCATAAGAGGGCCAATGAGCGCTGCAGAGCTGGAGGTGTGCCTCTGTGTATCTATGTAAATCCAGAAAGTGAACAGGCAGCAGCTTCAGCTGCCCACAGTTAAAATGGATGCAGCCATACTTAGTGGAGGGAGATTTCTGGAGCATATTTGGCAAGTACAGAATCACAGTTTATATAAAATAATATGCAAAGTGGTTGGAAGGAAGCTTCAGAATGGCAAAGAAGTTTTTATTACAAATTATGTGAGCAGACTGTAGTTCCTCTTTAAACAGTCCTTGCATTAAAATGCTTATTAATTTAGAACCCCCTCCCCCCCAACCCCAATCATTACATGATACTGTTAAAAATACTGTGGGGAAAAAGTTAGAAAAATATACTTACCTTCCACCAGTTCGCCTGTTTGCAAAATTAGAGCATTTCCAGGATTTGGCAGAAGGATCATGACATCCCACTTCACAGTGAGGTAAGGTAGGTATGTTTCTTAACCTGTTTCCCACATTTTTTTTTAAGCTATCATCTGGCTTGAGATGGTGGGAAGCTTGATATGGATAATCAGACCTTACATTATAGTGCAAGATCCACTTTAATGTGAAACACCCACATAGCTCCTGGCAGCTCATGCAATCTTTGTCTAGGCTTTAGGCCACATCAGGGAGCTCAGGAGTAGCGGCCATTTTTATTCCTGGCAAGAGGCTGCACTAAAAAATTGAAACCTGATTTGGTAATGCTGACTTTTGCCTTGTTGGTTCATTCAAAGTGTGAATTTTAATATTCATTTAATTGCTTTAAATTAAATTTGAAATACTTTATTATAATATCAACACTTTGTTTTACCTTAACAATCATAGAAGATTAATAGGCTTCAGATGTTAATTTTACTGGCCTATCCACTGGAGAACACTCAAAGTTCTTACTTATTCAGTGAATACTGAAGAAAAAAAATAAATAACTATGCATAGCAGTTGGGTATTTCCAAGGATAACTTCCAAAATCACCATGGTTATACAAGGCAACCATCCTAACTTGTTTCTACTGCTAAGTACGAAGCATTTCATCAGGACATACTTTAGCCAAAATGAGATTTATGGGCAAGTGGAAGAGACTATCAGAGCTCACGGAGTGTCTTATGAAAAGAATTTGGAGCGCAAGATAGGTCTACTTGGTTCCTCGTCATGTTCTTGAAGTTCTGTGGAGTTCCATTGCCAACTCATTTACAATGGAATGGAAAAAAGCCATTTGAGAGATTGTTTGCTGAAGCCTGTACTTTTTTCCCATCCTTGATTAGCAGGAGCCAGCAATGATTTGTGCATTGGGAAAACCTATGTGAGCGTTTCCCAGAACTTTCCAGACGAACATCTTTTGCTTCAAATAAGATGGGCATTTCAGCCCATGTGGTCCAAATATTTTGCATTACAGTTTCTATTCAACAGTGTTCCTTGTCCAGATGATTCCCAGAAAAGACACATATTTTTCAATGAACCTTTAGAATCCAAGGTTAATAGGATACAGATAACCACAAGCATAATCTTATTAACCCATCTGGTACTACAAAGACCTGTGCTGAAGCGTGCTTGCCCTTGACTCGAACAAGCTCATCTCTCTGAAGGAGTTACAGCAGTATGGCAAGCTGACTATTTATCACTCCGTAGAAGGATGCCCTGCTTCCTCTCCTGTACTCATGCCAGGATTTGTCGATTAATCAGTTAGCCATTTCTCATTTCAGAAGGTTTTTTTTTTTTTATCAATTGTATGGCATTCCTTTACAAATTTGTCTTAGGGCGTAATCCAAAACTCCAAGCAAATAAAATCCTGCAGCCCATTGTTGTTCAAAAATCAAATCATTTTTTTTTTTGTGGACTTTGCATAAAAAAAATGCAAGGTGTAGTTAATGTCTAGCCTCTCCCTTCCCCAAACAAAATTAAAAATTATAAACATCAAAAAATTAAACTTCAGGAGAAAAACAAAATTTAAATAATTACCTTACACCCCAAAAATTTAAATAATTACCTTACACCCAACTACAGATATTTTTATTTACTTTTAAATCTTTACCCTTCGAGCACCCTGCTGCATTGGAATAATGGGGTTAATTTACCAAAGGCAAGCAGACTGTGCTCTCTGCAAGCACAGTTGCTCCAGAGCTTAGTAAATGAGGAAAAGCTCTGACTTCCATCATCCGATCATGTGTAAGCAAAAAATATTTTTCCTTGCAGGTGATTGGGTATTATTTGCAAAATAAAGCTTCATCTCATTTACTAAGCTATGGAGCAATTGCACTTGCAAAGGGTATGGTCTATTTGCCTTTCGTAAATCAACCCCTAAGTTTCCTTGCTGAGGGATCTTCTTGCAAGATCTGGTATCCTTTTCTTTCCCAGGCTCCCTATATGGGCACATCAGAAATGGGGATGCAAGGTAATTTTTTTTTCCTTTTTTCTACTAATGTTTAATTTTTTATAGTTTTTAATTTTGCCTTTTTTATTTGGGGAAATGCTACAGGAAATAGGCATTTTGAAGCAAGGTATGATTTAAAGCTTATTTCCTGGCAAATACCATGAAAATCCCCCGTCCTCCCATACCCTATTCCCACTCCTGAATTTTCAGTTTGAGTTTTGATAGCTTCCTGAAATTAAATGGTAAGTGAGATCCTCTCAAATATAAAAAATAAATAAACTAACTTTATTAAAAGTGTGCGTGCACCAAAACCAGAGGAGACTCCTCACTTTCATATTTATATCTGCCAGAATCACCATAGCCAGAAACTGGAGGTCAGCTGCCATCCCATTTGACCAACTCAAAGTGGGGTTCCACCCAAAAAACCAAAAATACCTGAAAAATTCTAAAAAAACAAACAAAAAAGATTTGGATATATTTTTTTTTTACTTACCTCTAAATGCCTGTTGCTAGGTGGTCCCTCGTATTCTGCCTCTTCCTTTGCCTGGGCTGGTGACATCACTTCTCTGTCGGCACAGGAAGGGCTCTGCTCCCTCCCTCCTGTCAATCATCTGGGACCCATTACAGGTCCCAGGTGATTGAGCGGCCAATCACGGCGCGCGGCGCCGCTCGCGCATGCGCAGTGGGTGCCAGACTGTGAAGCCACAGCCCGGCGCCCACAGTTGAAATGCCGGCGCCGACGAGCGGAGGGGGGGGGGCGAGCGGGGCTTCGATCCCCTGCATCGTTGGACCCAGGGAAAGGTAAGTGTCCAATTAAAAGTCAGCAGCTGCAGTATTTGTAGCTGCTGACTTTTGATTTTTTTTTTTTTAATGGACCCCCTGGGTGGAACTCCTCTTTAAGGGCCCTTTCACATGGACGTGTCCGTGCTCCGCTTTGCTCAGTGGGGGATCACTCCGTCGATCTCCGCTGAGCAGGCAGATGACAGGTCTGTCTCTGCACACTGTGCAGGGACCGACCTGTCAGAGCGCCGCTCTCCTCTATGGGAGGTCAGATGAGGACGGATGAAAAAATAGGGTTTTCCTCTGTCACACTTCAGCGGATCCGAGTGGGTCGGATGTCAGCGGACATGTCACCGCTGACATCCGTCATTCCATAGAGCTGTGGAGTGTCCGTTCAGGTCTGCCTAAAAAACTGACAGGCAGTCCGCCCGTGTGAAAGGGGCCTACACGTAAGCTTTCCTGGCTCATGGTCAATGAAAGGCTCTCGGCAGTCTTGAATGACAAAATAAAGGTTTTCGAAAAAGTCTGCGGTCCGTGGATCAGCTATTTAACTGGAGACCCCCGAGCGACTCCGGTCTGATGGACCTTTGGGCGGCGTGGACCAGAGCTTGGGGTCTTCCCCCTCCCCCCTCTCTTTTCTCTCCTTTCTTCTCCCCGCTTTTCTTCCTCTTTGCTGAATTATGTGCTCGACAGGTATTAACCATGCACTACTAGTGGCAGAGGACAGGGGGGGTCCCCCCCCCCGTGTGGTGGGGAACACACTTCCTTTTATAGTTCTGGAGCAACTCTTGGGCCCCACGGCTCCATGTTAACTATTATGTGACTAGTATGGTGTTGCGAGTTGAGAGCGCTTGAAGTCTCTTTGTTGGATTTTGTTGGGTGCACTCTCACAAGCTTGCAACTACATACCTCAGAGATGCCTGAAAGTGGCGATTTCGAGAGCTACTTCTCCATTTGATGTGGGGCAACGGGCCTTATGCCTTCTGCTTCCCCTCTTATGAATAATAATGTACACATTGTCTTTTCATTGGCAAAGGTGCACTCTGGATTGTGCAAATGATATATTTTATTTGAATATCTCTGTTATTGTTTTTATACCCAATGTGAAAACGTTAAAAAAAAAACATTGAAACAGAAAAGTTGTGTGAACCATGCTGGAGCATCTTGCACAATTTGGTATTTTCTTCTTTGCCAGGGTCCCATGAGAAAGCCAAGTAAATTGCTGCGGCCTGTATGAGCGCACCAGAAATGGGGATGTAAGGTACATTTTTATTTTTCTTTATTTTTTTTTTCACCTGTTTTCATTTTTTTTAATGTTTTTCATTTTGTTTTGTTTTTTTGTTTGAGGAAGATGCTATAGGAAATAGTCTTTTTCTTTGTCAAATTTGTTTATTGAAGTTTTATAAGTCAGGGAACAGGTTCAAAAGCAATACAGGAATATACAATAGTAAGGCACAGTATAACATTATAATATGACAAAAGATAAAGTTGTCTCTTACTTTAAACAAAAAATTGTCAACTCAGAGAGACATTTCCTATAGTGTTAAGTAAGCAAAAATGTCTAAACATAGGCTATGATAGAATAATGGAATCTTAATAAAATTATAATTTGAGCATATCTAAAGTTTTAAATAAAAGAAGCGTTAAGGAATTGTCGCTCTCATATTTCAAGTAAGAGGAAGTTCCAATGGTTAATAACGTCATAGGAACATGAAATATAATTAAAAGTGACGCTATATGAACCTGATGAAGAGAAAGGAGTATAAGAAAGGAAAAAGAAAGGTAGGATAGCGAAAGGGTTAGAAAAGAAAGGAAAGAGGAGAGAGGAAAGGAAATGAAAGGGAAGGGATCTCCGAGGTAAGGCGTGTTTTCAACCATGTATTAAATATGAGAAAATGAAAATGCATGAGAAATTTATCCAGGCATCAATAAGATTGCGGAAATAGGCTTTTTCAATCAAGGTATGATTTAAAGTTTATTTCCTGGAAAATACCATATCAAGTCCCCACCCTCCCGTACCCTCTCCCCACTCCTAAAGTTTCAGTGTGAATTCTGATATCTTTGTGCAACTGAAAAATTTCTAGGTAATTGACATCCTCTCAAATATAAAAAAAAATAAATAACCTGACTTTATTAAAAGTGTTTGTTTTTAATCCTGCCAGTTTTTGTGTCCACTGGGTAGATTCCTCCTCTCTATACCTCCTGGTGGTCATTGTCACCAGGACTGAAAGAAAAGGAAAAGCCAAAATCTTAAAATGTCACCGGAACAGTAATAAAGAGGAAATCTGTAAAACTGTATGTAGCCATGCCCCCTTAGGGATTGCTGAAAGTTGTGGTTCACCCGTCACCCTGCCCAGCCCAACATCAATCTTACAGTCACTCAGTAACACAGACCAGTCCATAGCTTGTTTTGTTTTATCGAGGGGATTAAACTTGGATGGGTGTTAGGGGATTATGGGATGCCCAGAATTTCATATTAATCAATTGTGAATTGCAGATCAATTAATTGTGGATTGTAGATCCATCAATCGGGACTATTATGTACACTCCCTGTACACACACCTCAATCTTCTCTCCAGCACTTCACTTGCTGCACATTGTTCCTCCTCCAGCACTTCACTTGATGCAGACAGTTCCTCCACCAGCACTTCCCTTGCTGCAGACTATTACTCCTCCGGACCAGTTAGCACCGCATGGGTAGGCCTGACGCTACTGCTGCCAGGCCTCACTGAACTGCCTTTTGTGGGCAGGGGCCGTGGGCCCCTGTGGTGTAGAACAGTTTGGGTGCTAGTTGTGCTCTCCTCAGCTTCCACTCCCAGATAGCTTTCTTCAGGTTCTGCCATCCAGCCTGGCTGCAAAGACCCCTTTACACTGCCCTTATCCACAGTCCTCTCTCCACTGGTTCTGCACCCATCTCTCAAACTGCAATCTCCCAGTTCTCTCAGGTGTGCCTCCCCAGTCCTCCCGACCGTGCTCCCTTACCAGCCCCCCTGGGTGCGATCTGTAGTCCTCCTGGAGACTCTTATGCCCTGTACACCCTATAGGATTTTCCGACATCTAAATCCTGGATTTATTTCCGACGGATGTTGGCTCAAACTTGTCTTGCATACACACGGTCACCCCAGCCCAGGGTCACCCCCCCCAGACTGGGGAACCCCCCATGGGCCCGACAGTCTCCACCTGACAACAACTACCCAGCTGGGCAGACTACAGGTATTTAAGGAGGCCTGCCCCCTGCCAATCCAAGTTGGGGATTGGTCAAGGCTCCCCTCAGGCAGCTCCACCTCTCCTCTCAACTCTCCTTCCAGGACCTTCTAGAACAGGGATATGCAATTAGTGGATCTCCAGCTGTTGCAGAACTACAGACATAAAAAGACTCTGATAGCCCCAAGCATGACAGCCAGGGGCAGAGACATGATGGGACTTGCAGTTTTGCAACAGCTGGACACCCGCTAACTGCATATCCCTGTTCTAGAAGGAAGGAGGTGATGGTGACGCCACCTGTCAGTCACCCAACTTTCTCCCTGAGCCACTCCCAGCCCAGAATGAAAACAAAAGGCCTAGCCACCAGCTAGGCCTACTCAAATTTTTCTACTCTGTCACAAATTCTCTAACTAGAGGTACAAAGAGGAGGCAGGAGGGGTGGAGCCAAGCTAGACATTTACAGCAAAATTTGATACTGTATGGTGGAAATCTTCCAACAGGGACACTTAATAAAAAAACTGTCTAAGTGTGATTTAATTTATTTTGCTGAGGTTTCTTTTCACTTCCTGATATACCAAATGTGCGGCTCTAAAAATAAATAAAGTAAATTTAAAAAATGAATATAAAACTAATAACTCATACCTATATCCTATCATGTGAAAAAAAACATAAGTTTTATATTTATTCATATTATATTCATATTTTTTCATATCTTTTCATTCATATTTATATTCTTTTTTTTAATTTACTTTATTTATTTTTAGCCCCATACATTTGGTATATCAGTTTGTATTGTCACATTTGGGAAGTGTGGGTAGTGTTGGCAGCTGTTTATTTTTATTTACTTGTATTTTTATTTATATTTATTTTTATTTCTATTTTTTTTTTATTTTTGCATTTAGTCTTCATTTATGTTTAGTTTTTTTATTTAGGTTAGTAGTGTGGCAGCTCACAAGGTTATACCTACTTCTTTTCACTGCCTGCTGTATTTGTGTGGTAGGAAGTGAAGATAATGCTTTCCAATCAGACACAAACTGTAAAAAAAAAAAAAAAAACAAACACGGGTTTTAACCATTCTTTTCTCTATCCAAAACTAAAAAAGGTTTGAATGTAAATATTATATTAATAAAAGTAAAATAATAATAATAAAAGTAAAATGTGTAAAGAAAAAGAAATCATGAATTCATACCAATGTCAGTACTTAGCTGACATTGATTGACGACTATGTATTATTTCTTTTTTAATTAACTAGGTACCATTCATATCCATGTGTGTTTGAAATATATACAAATGTTAATTTTCTGTAACGTTCCTATAAATGTGTGATAGATTTCTACGTATACCATTTCTATTTTGTAAAAAGGAAAGTTCCCTATTATCTAAATATTATCTTTAATGTCTAATTTTCTGTATATGTTATACAGCTAGAAAACATACATAGAAATGATCTTTATAGTGACATTCCAGCAAAAAAATTCCCTCAAATGCCAATGAATGAAGCGTGAAAACTTCCTCATACTTCCAGTAAGTGGCATCCTTCCTCCAAAATTCAGTGTTGTCTATTAACAAGCTTCAGTGCTAATGGAATTCTGCATTTAACACTTCAAAAATGACTGTTAGTTAAACAAATTGGAAATAAAAGGAAAATACATTTTATGTTACCAGATATACTGAATTTAAATAAGGCTTTAATTGGAAATTTATTGTAAGTTAGACAGACTGCAATAAAAGGATAGCACTGTTAATATACTGTATATTATAGGGTAAGAATATTATCTAGACATTATTTTTAGACATTTAGTGCAATTCGTTTCGTTCCGAATTCGTTTTTCGACGAAATTTGTCAAACTTGTTAATTCGGAAATATTTGAATTAATGAAAACCCGTTTAATCAATTTTTCCGAAATTTGAAAATCCGAAAATTCGAAAATCGAAAATTTGAAAATTCGGAAATTCGAAGATTCGAAAAACCATAAATTCTAAAATCCGAAAATAAGAATGCAAATCCGAAAATTTGAAATTATTATTATTACTAACTATTAAATTATAGGTATTGGAATTTCCTTTCAAATTTAGCTATAAATGAACGTAATTAATACAAATTTATCCGAAGTTACGAAATAACGACAGGCGCATCTAAACAAATGGAATGTAACAAATTATTAATAATTAATAATAATAATAATAATAAAAACGTTTTATTATAATTATTTACTACTATTAATTTGTTACGTTCCATTCGTTTAGATGCGGCATTCGTTATTTCGTATAATTCGTAACTTCAGATAAATTTGTATTCGTTACGTTCACTAACAGCCAAATTTGAAAGGAAATTCCAATACCTATAATTTAATAGTTAGTTATTATTAGTTTGTTAGTTTTTATTTCGGATTTTCGAATTTTCGTTCTTATTTTAGGATCTTCGTTCTTTGTAATTTTTGGATTTTCTTTCTTATTTTCGGATTTTCAAATTTTCTCATTTCCGAATATTCAAATTTTCCGATTTCGAATTTCCAAATTTTTTAATTTTCGAATTTCCGAATTTCTGAACTTCTGAATTTATGATTTTTAGAATTTATAATTTCGATCATAAATGACGAAAAAAACACATTTTTTGGCAGTGCACATGTCTAATTATCTTTTCTCCTAAATTAAATTTGTATGAACTATTGCATATAAATATTTTATGTCTACTGCTAGTGGCCAGCAGGTGTCAGACTGATCTCTATGGTCTCTGCAAGCGCTTTGTTACTTTTGGGTGCTAAAAATAGACATGGGTGGATTTAGAGGAGAATCCCATAATTATATTGCAGATTCTGCCTAAATCCTGCAGTCAGTGCTGGATTTTTCTTATTAGAAAGCCAAGCTTGCTTTGCACATTGCGTGTCATGAATGTGCCCAATTACCCCTATACCTTTCCCACAAAAACATGTCCACATGCCTAGTGATCCAGAGGTGTTCTGTAGGGATCCACCACGTTGCTGCAGCCTACTGGTTCCTGCACTATCATTCTTATCTGTGATGTCATCAGGAAACTGGGATCTTACCCCCCCCATGATGCCATGTGCTGCACTGACTCATTAGGGGGCCTGCTGTAAGTACCAGGAAGAGACAACAGATGTGCCATGGTGCATGCACAGTAGCATACCACATAGTCTCCTGGAATGTGTGGAATGGGTATTCCAGAGGCTGCTGGCAAGTGACCCATCAAAGATAATAATTAAAAAATATATATTTATAAAGAAAATTGCAATTTTTAGAGTAGTGGGGGACTAGGGATGAGATAGCGGAAGGTGACTAGGGAGGGTGACGGTCTGCTTTAAGGTCCATTTTAGGGATCAGCTTGGCCACCAAGAGTGAGTAGAGCAAGTCTGGTGTACACCCCAAGTTGACAATGCTTGGTGCCTGAGTAGCCAATCCTAAACACCACCAGAGTCATGTGGGAGGAAGAGGAGTGGGTCACATGCACAGAAGTACCAGGTATATCTTTTCCCTCCGGGAACTCAAATCAGAGGAGAGGAAAGAGGAGATGTGCAGCTTAAAAGTGATGCTAAGGGGTGAACCTGTTGTTTTTCATGGGCAAGCTCTAGTGTAGGAAGACTGGAACAGTTTAGGGTTCACGACTGGGGACCATGAAGTAGGTTAGCACAGAAAAGAGGCTTTACTCACTGACAAGGTGCAGCCTCCTGCAAAGTAGTCCAGCATCCACTCCAAAGGACTCCAGGGGCAAGCAGCCCCCTCCTACTCACAACTCACAGATCCATCCCCACAGGGGGGAAAAGACAATCCCCCCAGGACACCAGACTATTTAACAGCAACCTAATCACCATCTGGGCACACCTCCACAAGGATTGGCTTAGCGCTGCTCAATATTTAGTTATTTTGTTTTAGTTTCTTTTGAACATGTAAAAAAACATACAAAATAAAGGAAGCAATCATTCAGTAGAAGACAATCACAAAACAACTAGTTACAAGAGAAGACAAAAAGAACAAGAAAAAGTAAATTTAGTTTACATATCTGAAAAGGAGTGGGAAGAAGTACAAACTTATTAAATCCCATCCCTTCTCCATAATTTATAAAAAACGATCACTATGCAATGTCCCATCGCTATAAAGTCATACAATAATTAATAATTCAAATATAATATACTAATTACCAATGGCCTCTTGTAGGTCCGTCTCTTGACCTGGTGGGCTTTCGCCCCTCTGTGATGCTGGGGTTGGGTGAGTTTCTACCGCGCTGTCTGGATCCTTAAATCAACAGCCCTAGGAGACTTGCTTTGCAGCCATCATTGGTAAATATTACCTTTAAATATCTATAATGTATTCTCTTGGAATCAGCACATATCGGTGGGATTTTCAATGTACTTACTTATATATTGTATCTTTTAGAAATTTGTACTTTTCCCCCCTGAAGAAGACATTTACTGCTTATAGTTGAAACGAGTTGGGGTCGTTCTGTATGATCTTCCATATATATCATGCAATATTACAATGGTTACTGCACAGTTGTTTTGATATGCATATCATGTATGTTCTTATCAACCCTTATCACAGAGCTCATGTTTTAACGGACAGTTATGTTTTTTGTAATTTTATTGATCTTTGTAATAAATACATGTTATAATCATTTTTGACTCTTTTTGCTGCAATACAAAACCCCTTAGGGAATTTCCTCCACTTTCTATACTAATTACCAATATTTAGGCTGGTCATTTGAATTCTCTCTCCCTAAGTTCCAGAAACTTTTTCTGGAGGCAGGGGGGAGCAATCAAACTCTCTTCCTGTGAAGCCCTGAAGACCAGACCCAACAATCTCTGCTCCTCTGATTACAGCAGAACCAGAAAACAAAATTTACCAAGCGGCCTAACCAGGAGGGCACTACATCTGCAACATTCTTTACAGTACAGTACAATATTTATTCATGTATTTATTTATTTATTTATTTATCACACTTTTTTTTGTGAGCTGTAGAATTTTTTTAGTAAGGGTGTTCCCTTATTTCAAAAGTTCTTCCATGGTAAACAGGTTGACAAAGAGAGTCTTAAAAACTGGGAATGTGCCTGGCAATTCAATCCAACAATCAAATTTTATATTTCATTTTTGTCAAAACAGCAAAGATGTACAAATGTGGTTTTGATTGGCCACAGGGAAATGGAATCAAATTTACCCTGATCCAAGTTGGCATAGAAATCGAGTCACTTTCGACAAGATTGCCCTAGATTGTTTCCATTTTCATTACATCTTAAATCGATCACAGTTAAAATGACCTGTATTAAAGGTGCATTTTTTTTTATACAAGCCTGGTTTTGACTTCAGAAACAAACAAGCTCTGGTGGTCAATCACACTCGTGGATGGAGGATTGCTTAGTTTTGACTATTAAGTTATTTAACCGCTTACAGCCCGGAAGATTTTCCCCCTTAATGACCAGGCCATTTTTTGCGATACGGCACTGCGCCGCTTTAACTGACATTTGCGCGGTCATGCGACGTTGTACCTAAACAAAATTTGCGTCCTTTTTTTTCCCCCACAAATAAAGCTTTCTTTTAGTGTTATTAGATCACCTCAGCTGGTTTTATTTTTTTGCGCTATAAACAAAAGAGCGACAATTTTGAAAAAAAAAACAAAACAATATGTTTTTCTTTATTCTATAATAAATATCCCAAAAAAAAAAATTAAAAAAAAAATGTTCTTTACCAGTTTAGGTCAATATGTATTCTACATACTTTTGATTAAAAAAAAAAAAATCGCAGTAAGCGTATATTGACTGGTTTGCGCAAAAGTTATCACTTCTACAAAATAGGGGATAGATTTATGACATTTTTATTATTTTTTTTTACTAGTAATGGCAGCGATCTGTGATTTTTAGTGGGACTCAGACATTGCTGCGGACACATCGGACACTTTTGACACTTTTGTGGGACCGCTGACATTTATACAGCGATCAGTGCTATAAAAATGCACTGATTACTGTATAAATGTCATTGGTAGAGAAGGGTTTAACACTGGGGGGCGATCAAGGGGTTAAATGTGTTCCCTGGAGGAGTTTCTAACTGTGGAGGGATGGGACTGACTGGAGGAGGAGAGAGATCGCTGTTCCTGATCACTAGGAATAGCAGATCTCTCTCCTCCCCTTTTAGAATGGGGATCTGTCTGTTTACATTGACAGATCCCCGTTCTGGCTCTTTCCCATGATCGCGGGTGGCCGGCATACAATAGGGCTGCCAGCCACCCGCATTAGGTCTGTGCAGCGGGCACCTGTGCCTGCTTTGGCTCTTAAAGTGGTTGTAAACCCCTTCCAACCACTTTTTACTACAGGCAAACATATAATTAGGCTTACCTGTAGCTACACAGGCACGGTTTAGGAGATAGCCCCTGTATTTGCATGTGCCAACGTCATCAGCACATGGGCACTTAAGCAAACTGAAGCAATGGCATATACGTGCAGTTGCTTTAGTTAGGCTGTGCCGCTACCGCGGGAGCAAGTCATCGCGGCTCCAGCGCTGCGATTGGCCGGAGCCGCGATGACGTCGGAAGTAACCCCCGGGAGTGATGTCGACTGCCGAAGCGGTGAACGAGGACTACTGCGGGGGCTTCGATCTCAGGTAAGTAATTCATATGTAATTTATGCTATGCATACTAGCTCATCATGCCTTTGTCTTGCAGGATTTTTTTTTTGGGGGGGGGGGATTTTTTTTTAGGGTTCACAACCACTTTAAAGGAGCCAGCGTACAGCTACGGAAATTCGCGGGAACGAACTGACCTGCCGTATAATGACGGCGGCTGGTCGGGAATCAGATAGTAAATGTGGTTCTTGGTGCATCAAAATTGGTTGAAATTGACTGAAAATTGCTACATGTATTAGCTAAAATTTTAAATTTGTTTTATTCTCAGTAGTTTGAGATTTTTTTTTAATTATTAGCATAAAATGTCCAAGCCCTTTTAAAGAAAGCTGAGGTTTTTAAGAAAACACTTAAAATGAAAAGATTTTATTTTATTTGACATGTCTCTTCAATTAATGCTTATTTTTTTTGCAATTAATGGTTTTTTTTTGGGGTTTTTTTCAAGCTGTCTCATTCTTGGAAGAAATCCTTATGCCTATACCATTGAAAGGGCATGAAAAGAGTGCTGCTGAGTATGTCTAACCTGAGCTGACCCCCTCTGTCAACCCTCATAAGTGTCTTTAGAAGCAGGCCCGGCAGAGACTAAACTCTAAACATAATGCTGTGTGTCTGTAGGTGGCTATTCTTTGTCTAACCTTCTCTGTTATTGCAAAGATGTCAGCAGAAAGCCTGGTGGGTAGAACTGATTTAATTTATTAGTTATGGACACTACTGCTTGCACCACTCCCAAGAGGGCTTGATTAGGATTTCCCAGAGGAAAAGAACTGTTTGGAGACAGCAGAGTGACAGGGGTTTATATAGAGCAGCACCGCGTGTCTAAGCACTACTGTCAACCAAGGAGACGGATGAAGTGAACTAGCGGGGCCCATTACTTCATTCACACCTCAACAGGCAGACAATAAAATATTTACATGCAAGAGTGATTTAGTGTGGAAAAATTATTTCCCCCCCTGAATTTACATGTCAGAATGTGAAAAATTCCAAAATGACTGTCCAAGTGTTCGCGCACTGCCTGGACAGTGACGGGATCAGCGGCTGTTATAGCAAAACATCTTTCAAAAATTCCTAAAGTATCGTCCAAAATTTTGTAATGCATTTGCTGTCATCTTAAGGTGGAACTATAGCACCCTATACATGTTTAGACTGAAAATGTAAATCTTGTTACTGGTATACTTGATGTTTTCACTCGCAAAAACATTGCAGATGTCTGAAGCCTAACATCAGGATTCTTGTATTAGGCCTGCACCCCAGTCTTTGATTCTCTGACATTTAGAACAGTGGTCTCCAAACTGTAGCCCTGGGGCCGGATGTGGCCCTTTGCTTGCCTTTATCCGGCCCTTGAGGTATTATTCCTGCCACTGACACCAACAATGCGGCACTATTCCTTCCACTGACACCAAAAATAGGGCACTATTCTTTCCACCGAAACCAACGATGGGGCATAATTTCTGCCACTGACAAAAACAATGGGGCACTATTCCTTCCACTGACAACAAAAATGGGGCACTATTTGTAATGCCGCGTACACACGAGCGGATTGTCCGACAGAAAAAGTCAGACGGAAGCTTTTCATCGTCTGTTCCGATCGTGTGTATGCCTCATCGGACTTTTATCTTCGAAAATTCTGACAGACCTAGAAATGGAACATGTTCTAAATATTTCCGACGGAACCAATTCCTATCAGGAAAACCGCTCGTCTGTATGCTGTACCACAAACGACGCATGCTCTGAAGGAAGTACGAGACAGAAGCTATTGGCTACTGGCTATTGAACTTCCTTTCTCTAGTCCCATCGTACGTGTTGTACGTCACCGCGTTCCGGACTTTGGTGTGACCGTGTGTAGGCAAACAGCTTGAGCGGAATTCTGTCGGAGTTCCGTCGGAGAAACCTTCGGAGTTTATTCCGATGGAAAAACCGGTCCTATGTACAGGGCATTAGAGTCCACGGCTTACTACGCATGCACCAATGGCGAGTTGCCCCAAGTGGAAATCCGTGCCAACTGAGCATGCGCCAAAGAGGCCTCAGGGCGTAAAGCCACACCTGCGCAGAAGACTTGATGGAAAGGGGCAGGAAAATGCCCAGAACGCGCATAGGAAGTGACCTCAACCTGATGGAAAAAGGCGGTAAAATACCCAGGAGGCGCACAGGAGTGACATCAACCTGATGGGAAAAGGCGGGAAAATGCCCAGGAGGCGCACAGGAAGTGACCTCAAGCTTCCCTATACAAACCCAGCCCTGGCACTGCCAAATTTCTGGATTATCTTCAGTCCCCCATTGTTCCTGTACTATTGTGTGATCTGTCTCAACCTGTTGTGACCTGGAAACCTTGCCATTGACCTCGGATTTGCACCTTAACCACTCTACTTCTTTGCCACTTTTGTACTCAGCTGCTAGATTGGAACCGACCCCGGCTTGGATCACGACCATTCTTCTTCTGATTAACCCATTTATGCTTCATTGCCCAACTGGACTTGACCTCAGCTCAGATCCCGGACTAAGGCTTACACCCCTGGCACCCCTGCCACTCAGTGTCCCCACCAAGTCTTTGTCTCCATCTCCAGAGGCTTTAAGGACCTGAGGTGCAAGGGAGGCCTCCCCACTACTTCAGTCTCACATCAGGTACGTGACCCTCGTGACACTATTCCTCCCACTGACACCAACTATTTCTCCCCTTAATACCAAAGATCGGGCATTGTTTACTAACACTGGGCACAGTTCGGCCCCCTAAAGTCTGAATGACAGTAAGCTGGCCCTTTCTTTATAAAGTTTTGAGACCTCTGATTAAGAAGCTCTTATAGTGGGAATGATTGCATTTAGAATTAAACTAGATATCTGTGTGTGAGTCAAAACGTGAATACTTAAAATTACGGATTTTTATTATATTAGAATAATATGTAGCAAGGGTCCCCAGAGGCCTAATGGTGACCTCCACAGCCAGGGACAGCCGACATCCTTCTGTATAGAGTGGCTTACGAGCAATGTGGGTGTAATGCGAGGTAGATTGATGGGCGCCAGACACTTCTTGGATGCAAAGAGATTTATTGTCTCTTAAACAGAACTGTGGGAGAGAGGGTTGGGGTCAGGACACCCTTTAGTAAATGCAATGTTAATTGGCAGACTCCGAGACTTCTATAGGCAGACAGCCATGCAGGGAAAGGCTAGACAGCACATCTGCACGGGTAGGACTTCTGTCTCTTATGGCAACAAGCTTGGAACAGTTTCTAACAGCTGTTGCAATGAAATCCTTCGCTTCTTCTCCTATTGTAGAACTTCACTCAGCTGAGCTCCCAGTCTTTCACTAGACTAACAGATCCACTGCCACTGGATCCCCTGAGCTCTTCCAATCTTCTCACTCAGTATCTTCCTCAAGCGTCAGCCCCGCGTCCCTGCTGGGTCCCTAGCTTGGCACTCACAGATACTCCTCAAGCGTCACCCCACTGGCCTGCTTGGTCGATGGTTTGGCACACAATAATGCTCTGCAAGCGTCACCTCCACTGGCTGGGTCCCTGGCTTGGCACCTGCTGAAGTTTTCCCAATTCTTCATCATCCCCGGCTGGTGAGAATACTGCTCTGGTACTAGTACTACTCACGGTGGTCCCTGGTAGCAAGGTAGATGGTCCCACAATGGCGACAGCTTCCCTTTCTACTTCCTACCACCACTGGTTCTCCGGCCGGTAGAACCGTTACTTCTGGTTGGACTGCAAGTTGCAGTCCAAGCCCTACTACGCTGCTCTCTTGTTTCTGGATAGGCCCTCAGACAGCCTAGCAGCCAGATGTCCTCGGTATAGGCCTAAGGCATATGGCCTAGCAGCCCAGGGCAATACAACACACGTCCACCCAGACAGCAGTCCAGGTGGCACAGAACACTGATCACCTGACCCCACCCAAATAAATAGGCTCCTTCAGCAGGACAAGGGACCCAAGAAAATCCCTAACTATTGGCTGAGACACCTCATTTATTCTTAATCTGTCCTTTCAATGCCCTTGTCTTATCTAATATCACCAAGTACCTGGCCACCTAGTGACAGAAGAGAGAAGTGCAGCAATTTCATTAGGGTGAAATCAAATAACCTCCTAACAATTGGCCAAGGCAACTATCCATTGCCAGATAAATTTAATAGCAACCCTGCCTAAGCACCAGGGTGCTACACATACTGTACTTACCTAGGTGGCTCTAAGGCTGAGAACCGAATGATCAAACACCACCAATCGTTCGGTTCTCAGAGCTCCCTGAGAAAAGAGCTGGTGACTGTAATTTACCGGCTTTCTGCTCTGATCCCCCCCATGCTCACTGGAGCGCTGGGCTGTGAAGGGTGCAGGAGCAGCGACTCGCTGAGAGGCTGAGCTGGGTGCTAGTCCAGGCATGTGGGCAGATGCCGACCATATGGTCGTAATCTTTCCTGAGCCTGGACCAGTGGGCCCTGAGCTACATCTCCATTCTTGTCTCATCTTATCACCCATACTGTCCTCTCCGCTTGTCCCAAGAACTCCTGCTCTCAAGCTTCCTTGTCTCCTCCTCCCATGCTTGTCTCCAGAACTTCTCCATAGCCTCTCCCATACTCTGGAGCTCTCTACTTCAATCTGTCTGGCTATCTCCTACTCTTGCTATCTTTATGTGATCCCTGAAAACTCATCTCTTCAGGAAATCCTATAATGCCTCCAACTAATCACTTTTTTATCACTTCCATCAGCTCATCCCCCACAGTTACAACCTTCTGCACCACCTGCCCCTCCCTATTAGATTGTAAGCTCTTTTGAGAAGGGCCCTCTTAACCCTCTTGTATTTTATTGTATTGTAACTGTACTGTCTCCCTTTTATATTGTAAAGAGCTGCATACCCTGTTGGCGCTATACAAATCCTGTAAAATAATAATAACTGGTATTTTAAAAATGAGGTCAGCAATGGCATCCCCTAAACGTTTACTCTAAACTGTTATGCCAATGTTTCAGGAATCCACTGTATTTTTAGGAATTACTCAGATCTTGCTGGCTGTCATGGGAATCTATCTACAGATGTATGTAGTTGTAGAGATTCTTTTACATTGCTCATGCAGGGCAAAGTGAATGTGTCCCCTCAACATCTTATACTTCCCTTGCCTGTGCTCCTTTGCCACTCCTTCCTTTTTTCTTTCTACCTCTGACTCTGTGTGGGACTGAAACCTCTTGCCACACCTTGCAACTTTCCTCTGATACACCTATTCTGTATGAAAGGGTTTCATTATCAGCATCTTTACATACAGGTGCCCAAAGCAGCATTCATCTACTAGGATCACGATGTTATGAAGAACATTCTCGTGTTTTACAGGCTATAGCTTTGCTTGGAAAATTGTACCAATTTTAAAAGAAGCTTATAAGAGGTGACTGAAGTACAGTTGAGTATGGCAAAATAGTGTAACTGATAACTACAGTATATAGGAAAAATCTTTCTCTTTGCTTCCTCCACCTAGAGACATGTCTACTGTGATTAATGGTAAATCTGACTTTGGGTGTATCCAAACAGACTACATTAGGAGTATAATCTATATAAAAGCTCTATGAAAAGGCTCCACAGGGTTGGGTTGAAAATGTAAGGTCTGCAGAGCTGGAGGCTCAGACTATGGTGTTCAATGAACAGCAGATTACCATTAAAAATAAGATTTCACACTTTGTGATGCCTTATATATTTGAGTAGTGCTAGAATAAAAACCAGCAATCCTCAGTAGATTAATTTTGTTGTTGGTATACATTTTCATGTTGGTATGCTAAATTTCTACATTCTACAGAGAGTATCTTTATATAAGCACTATATACAGTAAGCCTACTTGTGTCTGTCACACAGCAAAATAAAACTCAACTCCTTTCCCCTTGTTACAATGGAGAGATAAAAAAGCCCATCAGGTATATTGGAAAAACAATACTGCGTTCAAAGATCTCAAAAGTGAGAATGAAGATTCTATGAGAAGGTATTTGGAACATTTTTTTGGTTTTCTTCTACAGTACAACAGTACGGTTTGGCTTGCTGGGGCTTGATAAGATCTGGAAGAGTCCCTCTAGGAAAAAACAACGAAAGGGGCACAATGGAAAACATCACTTTCACAGGGTTTCTCTCAGGCCTACTCACTGTGCCTCTGGCCTTCTGGTTGCCTCTTTCCAGTTTCAGCTGACACTGCACCATGAGCCTCTTGATTAGATCCTCTTAGGACCTTCCCTGGTTGTTCCTGTAACTTGGAGGTGATCCTTCAGCTCCTTGGTGAGCCAGAATCATCCAGAGCTCCTTGCAGCTTCTCAGAGCCCTGGAAGTTGTCTAACAGCACTCTCAGGACTGGGTCATTCTCCAGAAGGCAAAGGATCCTGCTGCTCTGGGCTCCACACCCTATACTGTATACACCTTTCAGCCCCCTGCTGGTTATTGGCTGGGGCGGTATACCATGTCAGCCCAGTCTCTACCCTCTCAACCCACTATATTGGTAGGAATACCGCGCTAACAAAATCTAAACAATAAGCAGCAGCATACAGTGCGATCACACCAAACTTCAAAATTATATACAAAAACTGCGCTAAAAATTCAAAGTCCATAATATATGACATCAAGGAAAAATTAGTGTCCTTTAAGAGCATAAACACCACCACCGTGCGCCTATAGATATTAGTGCTAATCCACCATAGCTGTTGATTCAGCTTACCAGACGGCAAGCTTAAAAAGGCAAATGGCTATAGCCCAGCCAAGGCCTTTAAGCTTGCTGACGCTCCCGGTGTTCAGATGGCGGGGGGTAAATCTCCAGGCTCACTCGCGGTGTCCACGTATCCATATATTCCAATGAAAACCCAGGTTGCTCTCTTTGTGACAAAGTGCGGATTTCTTTTCTCGATCTATGGATTGGGGTTAAGGATTCCGCCTTAGTGACCATTACATAGTGCAAGGAGACAGCGGCAAATACGCTGCTAAGAGCAGATAGCCATCATCCGAAATGGCTAAAAGATGGTATACCGACAGGCCAGTTCCTTTGCATCAAGTGCAACTGTTCAAACCTGAGCAATGGGGCTTATCATGGCATTTCTTTGCAGCTCTCCACAGATTTAGGCTCACCAAGGATTGTAAAGGGTCGACATTATTAATGTCACATTTACTTCACCTGCCGGGTTAGAACTTTACCTTCTAGTGAGGTTGTAGAACTATGCTATTAACAATTTTGGGCCACTATGTTCCAGAGATTTCTAGAAAAATAGGGGGAGACAGGCAAGCAGAGTCCAGAGCAGACTAAAATAATCAAATCAGCTTCATTGGCAGCTAGGGATGAGCTTCGAGTTCGAGTCGAACTCATGTTCGACTCGAACATTGGCTGTTCGCAAGTTCGCCGAACAGCGAACAATTTGGGGTGTTCGCGGCAAATTCGAATGCCGCGGAACACCCTTTAAAAGTCTATGGGAGAAATCAAAAGTGCTAATTTTAAAGGCTTATATGCAAGTTATTGTCATAAAAAGTGTTTGGGGCCCCGGGTCCTGCCCCAGGGGACATGGATCAATGCAAAAAAAAGTTTTAAAAACGGACGTTTTTTCAGGAGCAGTGATTTTATTAATGCTTAAAGTCAAACAATAAAAGTGTAATATCCCTTTAAATTTCGTACCTGGGGGGTGTCTATAGTATGCCTGTAAAGGGGCGCATGTTTCCTTTGTTTAGAACAGTCTGACAGCAAAATGACATTTGGAAGGAAAAAACTCATTTAAAACTACCCGCGGCTATTGCATTGCCGACAATACACATAGAAGTTCATTGATAAAAACGGCATGGGAATTCCCCACAGGGGAACCCCGAACCAAAATAAAAAAAAAAAAATGATGTGGGGGTCCCCCTAAATTCCATACAAGGCCCTTCAGGTCTGGTATGGATATTAAGGGGAACCCCAGCCAAAATTTAAAAAAAAAATTGACGTGGGGTTCCCCCTAAATTCCATACCAGACCCTTCAGGTCTGGTATGGATTTTAAGGGGAACCCCGCGCCAAAAAAAAAAAAAAAAACGGCGTGGGGTCCCCCTAAAAATCCATACCAGACCCTTATCCGAGCACGCAACCTGGCAGGCCGCAGGAAAAGAGGGGGGACGAGAGTGCGGCCCCCCCCCTCCTGAACCGTACCAGGCCACATGCCCTCAACATTGGGAGGGTGCTTTGGGGTAGCCCCCCAAAACACCTTGTCCCCATGTTGATGAGGACAAGGGCCTCATCCTCACAACCGTGGCCGGTGGTTGTGGGGGTCTGCGGGCGGGGGGCTTATCGGAATCTGGAAGCCCCCTTTAACAAGGGGACCCCCAGATCCCGGCCCCCCCCCCTGTGTGAAATGGTAAGGGGGTACTTACCCCTACCATTTCACTAAAAAACTGTCAAAAATGTTAAAAATGACAAGAGACAGTTTTTGACAATTCCTTTATTTAAATGCTTCTTCTTTCTTCCTTCATCTTCTTCTTCTTCTGGTTCTTCTGGCTCTTCTGGTTCTTCCTCCGGCGTTCTCGTCCAGCATCTTCTCCGCGGCGTCTTCTATCTTCTTCTCCTCGGGCCGCTCCGCACCCATGGCATGAGGGGAGGCTCCCGCTCTTCTCTTCATCTTCTTCTCTTCTTCATCTTCTTCTTCATCTTCTTCTTCATCTTCTTCTTCTTCTTCTCTTCTTCATGTCTTCTCCGGGCCGCTCCGCAGCCATGCTGTGGCATGGAGGGAGGCTCCCGCTGTGTGACGGCGTCTCTTCGTCTGACGGTTCTTAAATAACGGGGGGCGGGGCCACCCGGTGACCCCGCCCCCCTCTGACGCACGGTGACATGACGGGACTTCCCTGTGGCATTCCCCGTGACGTCACAGGGAAGTCCCGTCAAGTCACCGTGCGTCAGAGGGGGGCGGGGTCACCGGATGGCCCCGCCCCCCGTTATTTAAGAACCGTCAGACGAAGAGACGCCGTCACACAGCGGGAGCCTCCCTCCATGCCACAGCATGGCTGCGGAGCGGCCCGGAGAAGACATGAAGAAGAGAAGAAGAAGAAGAAGATGAAGAAGAAGATGAAGAAGAAGATGAAGAAGAGAAGAAGATGAAGAGAAGAGCGGGAGCCTCCCCTCATGCCATGGGTGCGGAGCGGCCCGAGGAGAAGAAGATAGAAGACGCCGCGGAGAAGATGCTGGACGAGAACGCCGGAGGAAGAACCAGAAGAGCCAGAAGAACCAGAAGAAGAAGAAGATGAAGGAAGAAAGAAGAAGCATTTAAATAAAGGAATTGTCAAAAACTGTCTCTTGTCATTTTTAACATTTTTGACAGTTTTTTAGTGAAATGGTAGGGGTAAGTACCCCCTTACCATTTCACACAGGGGGGGGGCCGGGATCTGGGGGTCCCCTTGTTAAAGGGGGCTTCCAGATTCCGATAAGCCCCCCGCCCGCAGACCCCCACAACCACCGGCCACGGTTGTGAGGATGAGGCCCTTGTCCTCATCAACATGGGGACAAGGTGTTTTGGGGGGCTACCCCAAAGCACCCTCCCAATGTTGAGGGCATGTGGCCTGGTACGGTTCAGGAGGGGGGGGGCGCACTCTCGTCCCCCCCTCTTTTCCTGCGGCCTGCCAGGTTGCGTGCTCGGATAAGGGTCTGGTATGGATTTTTAGGGGGACCCCACGCCGTTTTTTTTTTTTTTTTTGGCGCGGGGTTCCCCTTAAAATCCATACCAGACCTGAAGGGTCTGGTATGGAATTTAGGGGGAACCCCACGTCAATTTTTTTTTAAAATTTTGGCTGGGGTTCCCCTTAATATCCATACCAGACCTGAAGGGCCTTGTATGGAATTTAGGGGGACTCCCACATCATTTTTTTTTTTTAATTTTGGTTCGGGGTTGCCCTGTGGGGAATTCCCATGCCGTTTTTATCAATGAACTTCTATGTGTATTGTCGGCAATGCAATAGCCGCGGTAGTTTTAAATGTGTTTTTTCCTTCAAAATGTCATTTTGCTGTCAGACTGTTCTAAACACGGGAAACATGCGCCCCTTTACAGGCATACTATAGACACCCCCCAGGTATGAAATTTAAAGGGATATTACACTTTTATTGTTTGACTTTAAGCATTATTAAAATCACTGCTCCTGAAAAAACGGCCGTTTTTAAAACTTTTTTTTGCATTGATTTATGTCCCCTGGGGCAGGACCCAGGTCCCCAAACACTTTTATTGACAATAACTTGCATATTAGCCTTTAAAATTAGCACTTTTGATTATTCATGTTCGTGTCCCATAGACTTTAACGGTGTTCACGTGTTCGAACGAATTTTTTTCCTGTTCGCATGTTCTGGTGCGAACCGAACAGGGGGGTGTTCGGCTCATCCCTATTGGCAGCAGAGCCCAAATAGAACTAAATTTACCTACCAATACTAAATCCTAACTAGGAGGGTGCTACACTCGGCAAATGTAAAACATTTTGTTGCCCCATGGTTATTTTCTAAGAATACATAAACTGCTCATGGGCATTATTTTCCAACCACATTTGAGGTCTGTATAAAAAAGATGGTAATGGGCAATATAAACTGTTGTCTGGGCCCATAAAAGTCTTAAGATATCCCTGATTCCAGACTGGGAGCGTACCCTCACCACAATATAGCAGAAAATTAAATGTCTGGAAACGATCAATGACAAAGCAATAAGGAAGTTTTCTTACTTTCTTATTTTGTATGACAGAATTCATATTTTGATGGACGGCTACTAGAGAAAAGGAACCCCAATGGAAACAATGGATGACAGACACATTTTAAAATAAGACTTCTAAAATAATCTAAATCAATCACCACTCATCAGAATAACCTTATTTTAACATTAACAACAGTTTATGAAGTTTGCTATACCGGTCTATTAATTTTGGCAATTTATTATCTCATGAATGTCGTCTGGGTATGTTTAGGACTTAAGATTCTAAAACTGTACCGAGCTTTTTATCATAAATAAATGCTCGTAATACGTGTTGTCTAAAATGTGTTGTTTTACCAATCTGGGTCCTACCTTGAGTGTTTGATGCATTGGAACATCAGGGAAAGCCTTCTAATTGCAACAAGAGGAACCTGAAGTGACTCATCTTCACACTCCCCATTCAACAAACGCTCTCTTGTGGATTGGTGCATTGTAAATGTACTCTGTTTCTGAGAACTGGTATGAAAATATAGATCTTTTAACTCTTTTCCACCAACAGAGCTTTATAAAACCGTTTTGTTTATTTTTGGGCCATAAATCAATGAAAAATAACAACTAGACTTAGGAGAAGTAATTTCTCAGTGGGAGAGAATCGAAGAGATAAATATTAAGACTGAGATGTTTTTCCAAGGTTGCAGAAGTCAGAGTTGAATTATAGGACAATCTTGGTGAGATAATCTCAAAGATAGTCATGTATCTTCTTTGCAATGCTTAAAAAATGCAATTGACGCTTTATACAATAAGCGGGGGTGGTGGGTTTGTGTTTTGGACTTATGAATGGCTTTGCAGTTGTCCAAAATAAACCAGTGAGATGAGTTATTGGGGTTTTTAAGCTCTACTTTGTAGAGGGAGAAAGCAGGGGAGGAGGAGAGACTTTCGGGTAATATTTACATGGTAGAACCTCAAGCCAAAACAGAGATGTTTGAGCATGGTACACCAGGGCAGTAATACCTGACAGCAGCCCTACATTATTCACATATGCAGAAAATATTTTGGTCTTCCTGTGTTTTCTATTTTGAACACTAAATCCACTATGTATCTATTTTGATCCTGCTAACTCTGAGTTAAAGGACATTTGAAAATCATAACAGAAAAGAACTGCATACTATACATTTTCTCAGGGCTTCATATTGGCCATTTTGGTAGACTGTAAAGGGAGAAGATATTACTGCACAGACAACAATGGTTCTTGCTGCCCTGATACACTTTGTATCACGTACCTGGAAAAGGCACTTGAGACGATGAAGGGCAGCCTTTCTTACTGCAGGTTGAGGGTTGGCATTTTGTCCTCCACTTTCCTCAATTCGGATGACCTGGTGACTACACTATGGATGCATGCATGGCTGAGTGAAAAGTATACTGGTTACTGAATACATGCATTATGGAAGCTCAGGACTGTCTCAACTTGGTGATGTCCAAACGTATGAGTTTCAGTGAACTGTTTGTCTACTAGTGGATGTTTGACCAGCATTGGGACACTTGCAGTGCACACAAGAGATTCTGTGGGTCATTGATGGATGCATGTGTGTGAGGGAGGTATAGAGGATTTCTATGTCTGGAGTACTCCTCTGGACCACGCCTCTACATTGGCCCATAACAGGATTTGCAAATGTGATCTGTGTTTCAACATCAGGATCTGTGACACACTATCATTTAGCACATATGCGTGAATATGTTTTCCAGTATAGCATGTGACATTATATGCAATATAATTATTATATAGCAATATGACATTATAACCCTCCCCTGGACCACACCATTGTTCACTTGCTATCAACCTATATACGTGATCTACATTGTCCACATAAAGGATCTACAACTTCTTGGAAAACAAACGTCATTTCATGTCATCTTACCTTAGTGTGCGAGAGAGGTGGATAACATCTGTATGTCCGTCCCCTTCTATCAGTGGGCCCTCCTCTAGACCACACTACAGTATCTTCATGCATCTATGGTGACTTTTATCTTTTACCTTTGTGGTAAGCTTATGATACTACATATATGATACTACATATATCCAAATAGACACTGCATGCTCTGTATTCAATCTATCAATACAGGATCCTCACATGGACATTTTTTATTTCTTATTTATTTTTTTTAGTCTTTTTGGCATCACATTTATTATATAGAGGTTGGCCATTGCAATGTCAGAACAATACTCTGTGACCAAAGTATATACAATATGCACTAGGGCATCTGTTTCCCAGATAGCAAGGATAACTTGCCACAAATGTGTGGCAGTGTTGAATTGTATGACTTGTTAACTTGCTGTACATTTTTACTGGCAAGTTGTACACTTGCAGAGCACTTGAAGCACAAGTTCTAGTTGCCATTTTTCCAATTTGTAGCAAATTTGCGTTGCAAGTCTCTAGCAAGAGCAAAGCTGCAGTGTTGAGTCTAAAGCAAGAGCTCTGCAAGTCACAGTGACCCCTGTGGTGGGATGACTATTGCATAACATAACCGAACCAGAACTTGCAGCAGACTTGCAGAATGTTTGCAAAGAAAGTTGATCTGCAATGCATGTCATTGAGCAACAAACTTGTGAAGCCTGACAAGTCTAGCAATAGATTAGCAAGTCACTTTCAAACTTGCAGCTCAATTGCTTGCTATCTGGGTTGTAGTGCAGTGGATTTTTTTTAGAAATAGTTTTTTTATATATTTGTGTACAGTAAAGTGGATTTATACAGTGCTTTGGCTATTAAGATTTTTGTATATACAGACTTTCCACGTCTGGTTCATAACTAGTATTTATATTCTTAGGTGGTTCTTTCTTACTGTTCCAGTTCAACCACATGTCACATTTATACTGCTAAAGAGTATTAAGCACTGAAACCATGCAGGACTCAGCTTTAAATAGCCTATTTAAAACATGCACCAATGGACGGAGCACCAGACCAAATGATAAGAGTTCAAATGAATTTATTGGCTTATACTAAAAAAAAAGCTAAAGCATTTCAGGGGCCAGAAAAAAACTCCCCCTTCATTAGAGCTACAACAAAATACCATATGATATAAATGTCAATGGGAATGTGATATAAATAGTCTGTTTATATCACAGGTGCTCGTGCTTGAATCTGGCTATGCAATCTTCCTGCCATTTTACTTCTCTCTCCTTTCCTTTACGAAGGATTGGAGTCAAAGAAGAATATCTCACTACTCTGACAATCCCTCTCTGTTCTTCAGCTCTATAAGAAAAATCTTTTTTTTGGCTTTGCCCTGTGCCTCTGACCAAATAGTCTGCATGGCTTTTGCCAGAAACTAGAGATGGCAAAAGAAGGTTACCATGCAGGTGTGTGATTACATAAAATCTCAAGTCATGTTGTTTTTACTTGACTAGGCTTTCATATCCATGCAAGTTAGTCCTGAAGCCCAAGATATTTGGAGGAATGGAAGGAAGTCAAGTACAGCTAAAACCCAAACTTTGTTTTTTAGCTTTGAATAGAATAAAGAAGTGTTGAAATCCACATTCGTTTTTTTATTGCTTGAGATTGAAACAGGACTGAAATGCCACGGAACAAGTTCACTTTGGTGAAAACTTTCAAAGTAGAATCTGTTTTACAGCAACATTTTATCAACTTGAACTTGTTCCTTGGACTACAATACTTCGGCGTGGTGCTGTAGTCTTATTTCCTTCTCCAGTGTGGGAGACATTATTACATCACTACTGTTTGTAAAACTATAAGTGGGAACAGCTCTGGAGATCTAGTGTCACCCATCCACTCTTCTGGGGTTTTCATTGGTGTTTGTGTCCCTGGTGAGGAAATTCATCCTCTTTTATTTTCTCTGCAGACCATTATCACTTTGCAAGAAAGTGATGGAAAATCCAACACTTTGCAGATATCATCAGAATAGAAATAGAAGAGAAAATAACCCATGGTGACACTTTTTTCTGGTGACAACTGTCACTGTTGGAGTGATTTTGACTTTAGTCTTTGTCTCTTCTGTCTCAGACACCCAAATTAACCTGTGGGAGTTTTAATCATTCCCCACTCTATCTGAACTTAAATAAAAGTTTGATTATATATAGATACACTTGCATCTCAAAAAAATTGGAATATATCATCAAAATATTATATACTATATAGATTCATTACACACAGAGTGATATATTTCAAACATTTCTTTCTTTTAATTTTGATGATTATGTCTTACAGCTAGTGAAAACCCCATATTCAGTATCTCAGAAAATTAGAATATTGTGATAAAAGTTCAATGTTGTAGAATCATGGTGTCACACTCTAATCAGCTAATTAACTCAACCTGTAAAAGTTTCCTGAGCCTTTAACTGGTCTCTCAGTCTGGTTCAGTAGGTTACACAGTCATGGGGAAGACTTCTGACTTAACAGTTGTCCAGAAGACAGTCATTGACACCCTCCACAAGCTAGGTCACAAAAGGTCATTGCTAAAGAAGCTGGCTGTTCAGAGTGTTGTATCCAAGTATTTTAATGGAAAGTTGAGTGGAAGGGAATCCTGTGATAGACAAAGGTGCACAAGCAACAGGGATAACTGCAGCCTTAAGAGGATTAGGAAGCAAAGGCCATTAAAGAATCTGGGGGCGATTTACTAGGAGTGGACTATGGCTGGTGTCAGTGCTTCAAGAGCCACCACACACAGAAGTATCCAAGACATGGGCTACAACTGTTGCATTCCTTGTGTCAAGCCACTTCTGAACCAGAGACAACGTCAGAAACGTCTCACCTGGGCTAAGGAAAAAAAGGACTGGTCTGTTGCTCAGTGGTCCAAAGTCCTCTTTTCATATGAAAGTAAATTTTGCATTTCATTTGGAAATCAAGGTCCCAGAGTCTGGAGGAAGAGTGGAGAGGCACAGAATCCAAGTTGCATGAGCTCCAGCGTGAAGTTTTCACAGTCAGTGATAATTTGAGGAGCCATGTCATCTGCTGGTGTTGGTCCACTGTGTTTTATCAAGACCAAAGTCAGCGTAGCCTTCTACCAGGAAATTCTAGAGCACTTTATACTTCCCTCTGCTGACCAGCTTTATGGCGATGCTGATTTCATTTTCCAGCAGTATTTGGCACCTGCCCACACTGCCAAAAGTACCAATACCTTGTTTAATGATTATGGTATCACTGTGCTTGATTGGCCAGCAAACTTGCCTGACCTAAACTCCATAGAGAATCTGTGGGGTATTGTCAACAGGAAGATGAAAGACACCAGACCAACAATGTAGATGAGCTGAAGGCCGCTATCATAGCAACCTGGGCTTCCATCACACCTCTGCAGTGCCACAGGCTGATCGCCTCCATGCCACACCACATTGATGCAGTAATTCATGCAAAAGGTGCCCCGACCAAGTATTGAGTGCATACTATACTGTACATGGACATACTTTTCAGTAAGCCAACATTTCTGTATTAAAAATATTTTTTTTTTGGTTGTCTTATGTAATATTCTAATTTTCTGAGATACTGAATTTTGGGTTTTCACTAGCTGTAAGCCATAATCATCAAAATGAAAAGAAAGAAATGCTTGAAATATATCACTCTATGTGTAATGAATCTATATAATATATGAGTTTCACTTGTTGAATTGAATTACTGAAATAAATTAACTTTTTTATGAAATTCACATTTTTGAGATGCACCTGTATATGAATTAAGTTGTTTGAAAGGTGGCTGTGGAGGTAAGTATCTAGCTTCTGAAATGAGAGGTTTGGTTGTCTCCTGCCATCCTGAAATTCCAGAGTATTGCTTGAGGAAATGTAAGATAATTATTATACAGGAAGTCCACTGGACATCAGCCATTAATGCTAATGTTAGACCTCCTTCTGCCCCTTGGACTTTAAAATATAGAAAACTTTGCTGAGTGGAGGTTGGTAAGGCCGGTTGCTATGTCTTTATTATTGTCTTGTACCCTGGCAGAGACCTCACTTCCTAACCTCAGGAAGCCAGTGATAAACTGACCTTTCAGCTGAGCTACCATTCCCACTAGCATAGTAAGTCTTCTATTTAATCCTTTGGAGAGAATTCACTAGACTACCGGTGATACAGCATTTCTGTATAATATGCCCTTTTAATAGACCCCCACAGGAAAAGGTGAATAACTAAAGCTGGTAGCAACAGTAGCTCAGCTGGAAAGTTGAACTCAGCCTGTCACTTGCAAGCTGGGGTTGGGGAGAGAGGTTTTTGCCAGGGTCCAAGACAATGGTAAAGGTCAGTCGGGTAAATGACCCTTCCTCCACTGAACACAAATGTCTCTGTGTTGGTGAGACAGCACATATCTAAGCATCTATATTTTAATTTTAAAGATTAAAAAAGGTGTCGTTTGCAATTTGTAGAAACGTATATGTCTTTGTAGAATCCGTTCTGAGTGTTCACAGTTTACAGAATGTCAGTTATGTGTGCGAGTGAGCTAATTACAATTGCTTTCTGCTAGCCCTTAATGCAATCATAGGTAGTTAGAGGATTTATTTTTACAGCTGTGCAAATGTGGGTTCAATCAATCATTGCCTCTGTCCTCGCATGAAGCTGAGGAGATTCAGAATGGAGTCTGTGGATAAAATGTGACAAGCTCTATGGCTTTCTGACAGATTAGTACATAAATGTTACTACAGTGAATTGACAGTAAATTGACCACCAATTACAGAAACTCAGCATGTTTGTCAGAATGTGGTACGGCTGATTTGTTGGAGCGGAGTTCACAGTCAACCACTGGGTTTCCATTCAGTCACAGAACTGGAGAGCTTGTAGCCTGGGAAAACGGTGTTCCTTAAATAGAAAAGGGAGTTTTAATTACATTCCTGCCTTTACCAGCATATGTCGCGCATATACAGTTGTGCTCATAAGTTTACATACCCTGGCAGAATTTATGATTTCTGGGCCATTTTGAATGAATGATAACACAAAAACATTTCTTTCACTCATGGTTAGTGTTTAGCTAAAGCCGTTTATTATCAATCAACTGTGTTTACTCTTTTTAAATCATAATGACCCAAATGGCCCTGATTAAAAGTTTACATATTGATTTTGGCCTGATAACATGCACACAAGTTGACACAAAGGGGTTTGAATGGCTATTAAAGGTAACCATCCTCACCTGTGATCTGTTTGCTTGTAATTAGTGTGTGTGTATATAAAATGTCAATGAGTTTCTGGACTCCTGACAGACCCTTGCATCTTTCATCCAGTGTTGCACTGACGTTTCTGGATTCTGAGTCATGGGGAAAGCAAAAGGATTGTCAAAGGATCTGCGGGAAAATGTAGTTGAACTGTTTAAAACAGGAAAGGGATATAAAAAGATATTCACGAAATTGAGAATGCCAATCAGCAGTGTTCAAACTCAAGAATCAAGAAGTGGAAAATGAGGGGTTCTGTTGAAACCAAACCACGGTCAGGTAGACCAACTAAAATTTCACAAATTTCACAATTTCACAACTTTCAGGAAAAATTGTTCGGGATGCAAAGAAAAACCCACAAATAACTTCAGGTGAAATACAGGACTCTCTGAAAACATGTGGTGTGGCTGTTTCAAGGTGCACAATAAGGAGGCACTTGAAGAAAGATGGGCTGCATGGTCGAGTCGCCAGAAGAAAGCCACTACTACACAAATGGCACAAAATATCCCTCTTACAATACGCCAAAAATCACAGAGACAAACTTCAAACCTTCTGGCTCAAAGTCATTTGGAGTGATGAGACCAAAATTGAAATTTTTGGCCACAACCATAAATGCTACATTTGGTGAGGAGTCAACAAGGCCTATGATGAAAGGTACACCATTCCTACTGTGAAACAAGGAGGTGGATCGCTGATGTTTTGGGGATGTGTGAGCTACAAAGGCACAGGAAATTTGGTCAAAATTGATGGCAAGATGAATGCAGTATGTTATCAAAAAATACTGGAGGAACATTTGCATTCATCAGCCAGGAAGCTGTGCATGGGACGTATTTGGACATTCCAACATGACAATTATTATTATTATTATTATACAGGATTTATATAGCGCCGACAGTTTGCGCAGCGCTTTACAACAACATTAGGGCAGACAGTACAAGTACAATACAATTCAATACAGGAGGAATCAGAAGGCCCTGCTCGTTAGAGCTTACAATCTAGGAGGGAGGGTCAAGTTATACAAAAGGGTAATAGCTGTGGGGGATGAGCTAATGGAGAAAATAATGCAGTTGTTAGATGGAGGCAGGATAGGCTTCTCTGAAGAGGAAAGTCTTCAAGGATCGCCTAAAAGTGGATAAATTTGGACACAGTCTGACAGATTGGGGTAGGGAATTCCAGAGGATGGGCGAGACTCGGGAGAAGTCCTGGAGGCGGATATGGGAGGAGGTGATGAGGGAGCTAGAGAGCAGGAGATCTTGGGAGGAACGGAGAAGGCGTTTAGGTTGGTATTTTGAGACTAGGTTAGTGATGTAGCTGGGGGCACAGTTGTGGATGGCTTTGTAACTTATTGTTAGTATTTTGAATTTAATTCGTTGGGCGAGTGGCAGCCAATGGAGGGATTGGCAGAGAGGGGTAGCAGACACTGATCGGTTTGTAAGGTGGATGAGTCTGGCAGCAGCATTCATGATGGACAATGATCCAAAACACAAGGCCAAGTCGACCTGTCATTGGCTACAACAAAGTCAAGGTTCTGGAGTGGCCATCTCAGTCTCCTGACCTCAATATCATTGAGCCGCTCTGGGGAGATCTCAAACATGCAGTTCAAGACAGCCCAGGATTTTACAGGAGCTTTGCCAAGAGGAATGGGCAGCTTTACCATCTGAGAAGATAAAGAGCCTCATCCACAAATACCACAAAAGACTTCAAGCTGTCACTGATGTTAAAGGGGGCAATACACAGTATTAAGAACTTGGGTATGTAAACTTTTGATCAGGATCATTTGGGTAGTTTCTGTTACTATTATGATTTAAAAAGACTAAACACAGTTGATTGATAATTAATGGCTTCAGCCAAACACTAACCATGAGTGAAAAAGAAGTTTTGTGTTATCATTCATATTTTCTGAAAAATGGCCAGGGTATGTAAACTTATGAGCACAACTGTACTGTCAAATCTGGAAACAACAAATCCAAAATGTGCAGGGCCGGGGTCAATGAGATGTCAATAGAGTGGAAAGGTATGAAATTGAGGCTAGATCTTTTTTTTTTTTGCAGTCTGTGTACCATTGTGAAAATGTCTCTTTAATTTCTGTCCCAGAGATGTTACAGGAAGTTAGAGCAGATCTCCCAAAGTAAGGGGAGATTTTCTTTTAGACAGTTGTCCCCACCAGCAGAATGCAATGAATACAGCTGATGGCCATAGCGACCGTCAATTATCGGGTGAAAAAAACCCAACGGGCTGGTTGTATTGAAGTTGATTGATGGATCGACTTCAGTATAACCAGCCTGCCCATAGACAGATCGAAATTCATCTGGTTCCTGCTGAACAGTCTATGGCCAGCTTTAAAAGTCTTTGAAAGTTCAGGCTTCTGCCCACAGGCTAGGAAATGTTTTATTCCCATCCAGGAGTTTACCTTTCAGACCGGTCATATATTCTCATGTGTTCCCTTGTGTGCTCATTTGCGGTCCTTGTGGGTTTCTGGGGTTGGAGGGTCTGAGGAGATGGTACCCTTTCTTTTAACCGTTCTGGTTTGTATGCAACAATGACATGTTATATCTACATACCCTTCCCCCGATGAAGATTTGCAAGAAACAAATAGAGACCTGTTGGGTTCCCCTGACAGAGGGTATGCTGCCAAGGAAACTCTTCAGTTGATACACATATTTAGCCTAACCCTGCCAGTGGGTTCATGGGTATTGTAGTTTTTTGTGTCACCAGGGGATTGTAACACAATGCCAGAACAGTATGGTTTTATGTAAAGATGTTTTAAAGTTTTTGTATGAATAAAATATGTACTGCGTTATATAAAGTTGTGTTACTCTTCCACTGAAAGTCCCATGAAAGAAAAAGCGCTATTGCAAATCTAACCCTGAATCCCAAAGAAAGGGGTGTTTAAAACTTCCAAAATATTTAGTAAATTTACTTTTTCAAAAAATATATTTTTTTCACTCTTTTGGGCTATTTATATATACTTTTGGTGTTCTACATTCTTTCCAGTCCAAGATTCCCAAGCATTTCACAAACACTTACAGCTTGAGATCAGCCTTCCTAACTCCCAGTCCACTTCTGACTGGAGCAAAAGTTTGGTTCCTAATCTGCTTAGAACTCATGCCTCCAATATCACATTTGTCTATAGAAGTACAACCTGGAGCAGCATGATGAGCTAGAATTCCTTTGCTGCACTTGAAGGGTGTCTAACCCTTTTGAAATATGTTATTCATCATTCAGTTTGCTGCAAGTTATTACTTTTTCCCATTTACTTTATCTGCAAAAATAGGTGTTTTCAGAACTACCTCTTTCCATAGAAAAGCACTTGCCAACCATTGCCTAATAGTCTGGCCTGTGGTGTCCGACAAAAACATTGGTCTTGGCCATTTTCCCTTGAGCCAAATCTCTCTTAACATGTACACACAGCAATAAAAATACTGTTTTTAGGCAGAGTAGAGTTTAAGAGCCCTTTCACACTGAGGCAGTTTTCAAGCGTTTTAGCACTAGAAATAGCACCTGAAAAGTGCCTCCCATGTCGCTGGAATGAGAAAGCCTGAGTGCTTTCACACTGCGGTGGTGCGCTTGCGGGACGTTAGAAAAAGTCCTGCAAGCAGCATCTTTGGGGAGGTTTGGGAGCGCTGTGTAAGTACAAACATTTGCTCAGATTAGAGGTCAAAGAACATAAGAGCTACCGTAAGTTGAAAGCCTCAGAAAATGTACAATACATACACTGAAAAAAGGGAACAGTGAAAACATAATACACAATGCCACCTAATTTCTAGCCATTTCTGGTATATTGGGAGTCTAAAGTTCCTTTATGGTCCTCCGGCACCCTATATTCTGAGCAGATTAGTCTACTTGCTAGTGGTCATTATTTGGTAGCAGTAAAAAAATTCACAACATCAAAAAGACTGATTAAGTCGAACTATTGACGTAACGCATAGGGCAGAGCTCCTTAGAAGCATTAAGACAGAACAGAGGAGAGAGGTTCCAAAAGCCACAGCTTCGATCCATCCGAGGACCTAAGCTGTGAGATGGCAACAACAAGAAGGGGTGAGCCGTGGAAATCAAAGCCGTTCTGCATACTGATATGCCTGTGTTATTAACTTACATTGTGAGTGCGGTTCTTTGTAAAAAAATACAATTTATTATAAGTCTTTTAAAAGCAAAGTGCACTATTAGTTTTCTTTTCCCTAATTCTGCGTACACACGACTGGTTTTGCCGTTGGAATAAACTCCGAAGGTTTCTCCGACGGAACTCCGACGGAATTCCATTCAAGCGGTCTTGCCTACACACGGTCAAACCAAAATCCTACCAAAGTCCGACCGTCTAGAACGTGGTGACGTACAGCACTTATGACGGGACTAGAAAAAGGAAGTTCAATAGCCAGTAGCCAATAGCTTCCGTCTCGTACTTGCTCTAGAGCATGCGTCGTTTTTGATCTGTCGGAACAGCATACAGACGATCGGTTTTCCCAATAGGAATTGGTTCCGTCGGAAATATTTAGAACATGTTCCATTTCTAGGTCCATCAGAATTTTCGAAAAAAAAAGTCCGATGAGGCCTACACACGATCGGAATAGACGATGAAAAGCTTCCATCTGACTTTTTCTGTTGGACATTCCACTTGTGTGTACGCGGCTTTATATGTTTTATCTGTGTGAATTTGGGAGTAATCTTCATTGGAACCACAGTCCATTATAGATAACTGATTCCGACTTTTAAAGGGAAAAAGGCGCATGTGAACATTTATAAGGTTCATACTCTAAGGTGAGCGTAAATCAGCAACTTATTGGTAGTGGAATTTCTCCTTTGCACCGTGGGATTCATCAAACATTGAATGAGCATTTATTTAAATTTTTGAGACACTAATGCACATATGAACAATTTAAAAAAAAAGTTTTTGGGGTTTTATCCTTTTTTTTTTGCTTTATCACAATTTTTTTCACTCCTGGATGGACAGAAGGTCACCATCACTTGGAATATATTTGGGACTTAATGATTTATTTATATTATGAGATTGGGGGGGGGGGCATTGTTTCGGCATGAAGCAGTGAGGCCCCTTCTCCTGTGAGCTCCGGCATGGACACCTGAATTAACAGCATTACCTCGATATCTAACTGCTATCACTACATGGACGTTATGGGCAAGAGAACGGGTAAGACCCTGCCTAAGAAAAACACCTCTACGGGCTCCATTAAATGCTTCCTGGAAATAGAACCAGAGGATTTCATTGACACAGATGGCCTAGGCCACTCTCCGCGTGGCACAGGCCCTGGCTCTACCTCCCGACACAGGCCTGAATCCAGGCACCAGTCTCCATCTTCCTGTGTCGGCTCGGACGAAGATAGGAGCTCTCCTAGGCGCTCCAAAGTTGTGGCGCTGCTAAGCAGACTTCCTACCAAATCGGAGTTAGCCTCCATGTTACTCAGCCTCGAGAGGGCCATAAAGAAAGAGGTCTCCGCGGTCCGCTCTGACTATCACAAGTGTTGGTGCGAGTGGAGGAATCAGAGCTGCGCCTAGATCGCCACGCGGCAGCATTACAGACCTGCAGGCTACCACCCGCAATCTATCCATTGCTCACAGAATGGCCTTGTACTAAATTGAAGACCAGGAGAACTGCAACAGGTGGAACAATATACGGATCAGAGGCCTGATCCGGCAGACCATCCTTTGAAACTGATTAGAGTCCTCTGGGCCCTCCGCCCCTGCAACCTTTCTTCTGACACCCCAAGAGACGTCATATGCAGGGTCCACTACTTCTAGGAGAAGGAGCTCATCATGTGGAAGGCAAGAGAGGCGTCCACCCTGGACTTTGATGGGGTTACCCTGTCTTTCTTCCCCGATCTGACTCGGGAAACCCTGGATCATCTTAGGGCCCCTAAACCCCTGACAGATAAGTTGCGGTCTGCTTCTATCAACTACCGATGGGGATTCCTGGATGCCCTCATAGTGAACAGGGATGGCAAAACCGCTGTTCTTCGTTTCCCAGAGGACTTAGACAAGTTCTGCATGGATCTCAACATCGATCCTCCGGAACTCCCTTGCTGGCAAGATGCCATCCCTCTGCTCCCTACTACCTCTGAGGTACACTGGCAGAAAGTAGCCCGGAAATGCTGCTTTGCCACTCCACACCGGAGCATCCAGATGGTGCACACATCTTTTTGGTATGCGCTATCTGATGTCCGGGGATGCACAACCCCCTCTTACAGAGTACTGTGTGACCCCATGCCCGCTTGTCGTTGTCCTTTGCTGGGTGATGTGCTCGCGGGTGTTGGGTTCTGCGCCTGCCCTGCATGCACACCGCAGGTTTTTGTGTGCTTGTTCGAAGTTTTTAACTTACTTTTTGTATACTTTACCTGGTTTTATCTCTTTTGCTCTTTTTACCTCCCTCTTTACTTTGATACCCCTCTCCTCCCCTCTCTCCTGCCTCAGCTCCAGAAACTTTTGTGGACTATGCATCAAGAGACTCCCCGATAGCTCCAATGGCTATGGTAAATCTGATCTCCCTCAATGTGCGGGGTCTTAATGCCCCTGGTAAGCGACATAACCTCTATAGAGAACTTATTCGCCTGCAAGGGGACATTGTCTTCTTGCAGGAAACTCACCTTACCCACACTACCTCTGTTAAGCTTTTTTCCCCAACACTATCTGACATGGCACTACAGCCTATCAGATGTCAATAAGGCAAAAAAAGCGGCCTTTGGACTCCATAGGGGAACCTCTTTCACGTCCAAAACAACACTAAGTGATCCCTCTGGAAGATACTTATTCCTGAGAGCAGCCTGGGTAATATGCCATGCACTTTAGCTAATATATACGCCCCCAACCATGATCAAGCAGGTTTCATTGCTGCCAATCTCTCCGAATTGCGGGATTTTGCTCACAGGTGCCTTTTCCTGGCAAGGGATTTTAACACTCCCCTGGATCCTGCCATAGACACCTCATTGGCTAGATCTAGGATCTCCCACAAACATTTGACCTATATCCGCAAACGACTACACGATGCTCAAATCATGGACATTTGGAGGGTGATGCATCCGCGAGCAAAAGATTACACGCACTACTCGAACCTACACTGATCCTATTCGAGGATAGATTACTTCTTTATTGACTATCACCACTTAGCCTTATCGCTCTGTTCTGACATTGAAACCTCAACAATATCGGATCATGCCCGATCAGTCTCAAATTGAAAATTCCCTCCTACCCTTAAAAACAACAAACTGGGAAATTAATGATACTGATTATGAACTCTCTCTTTATTTCAAAGACAATATGACCCCAGATGTTTCACCTGGTGCCTCTATCTGAAGCTCAACAATCTACGATTCTCCAATTGACCCACATCTCTTCGATGTCCTCCAAAACTGTTGAGGTGAATTATAAATTGCTGACGAGGTGGCACTACACCCCAGTGGTACTGCATAAAGTCCTTCCGTCCATCTCAGCACTATGTTGGCGAGGATGCAGAGAGCAGGCTACCCACGCGCATGTGTGGTGGTTGTTTTCGCGCATTTGCCCATAATGGTTGACCATATTACACTGGATCAAAGAGATCCAAGGCTCTCAAGTTCCCAATGACCCATGAGTTATATTGCTTAACTGTACAGGCAAATCAGTAGGAACCTAAAAAAAATCTATAACGCCTCACCTTTTGAACGCGGCAAAAGCAGTTATTCCTAGGCTTTGGAAAAAGCTAGGGATGGGCTATCTGTTCGAGTCGAACATGAGTATGACTCGAACATTGGCTGTTCGCCCGTTCGCCGAACACCGAACAATTTGGGGTGTTCGTGGCAAATTGGAAAAGCCGCAGAACACCCTTTAAAATTCTATGGGAGAAATCTAAAGTGCTAATTTTAAAGGTTAATATGCAAGTTATTGTCATAAAAAGTGTTTGGGGACCTGGGTCCTGCCCCAGGGAACATGTACCAATGCAAAAAAAAGTTTTAAAAACGGCCGTGATTTTAATAATGCTTAACCACTTGACGACCGCCTCACGCCGATGTACGTCGGCAAAGTGGCACGGACAGGCAAAATCACGTACAGGGTACGTGATTTGCCTTCCGCGGGTGGGGGGTCCGATCGGACCCCCCCCCGGTGCCCGAGGCGGTCGTCTTTTGTCCAGCGGCGATCGGTGGTGAGGGGGAGACCATCCGTTCGTGGCCCCCCCCTCGCGATCGCCGCCGGCCAATGGAATCATTCCTTTGCTGCTGTATGCTAAACAGCAGCAAAGGAAATGATGTCATCTCTCCTCGGCTCGGTAATTTCCGTTCCGGCCCGAGGAGAGAAGACTTCACTGTGAGTGCACCAAACACTACACACACAGTAGAACATGCCAGGCACACAAATCACCCCGATCCCCCCCCCTGATCGCCCCCCGATCCCCCCCCAATCACCCCCCCCCCCTGTCACAAACTGACACCAGCAGTTTTTTGTTTTTTTTTTTTTGTTTTTTTCTGATTACTGCATAGTGTCAGTTTGTGACAGTGACAGTGTTGGGACAGTTAGTATTACCCCCTTTAGGTCTAGGATACCCCCCTAACCCCCCCTAATAAAGTTTTAACCCCTTGATCACCCCCTGTCACCTGTGTCGCTAAGCGATCATTTTTCTGATCGCTGTATTAGTGTCGCTGGTGACGCTAGTTAGTGAGGTAAATATTTAGGTTCGCCGTCAGCGTTTTATAGCGTCAGGGACCCCCATATACTACCTAATAAATGTTTTAACCCCTTGATTGCCCCCTAGTTAACCCTTTCACCACTGATCACCGTATAACCGTTACGGTTGACGCTGGTTAGTTTGTTTATTTTTTATAGTGTCAGGGCACCCGCCGTTTATTACCGAATAAAGGTTTAGCCCCCCGATCGCCCGGCGGTGATATGCGTCGCCCCAGGAAGCGTCAGATTAGCGCCAGTACCGCTAACACCCACGCACGCAGCATGCGCCTCCCTTAGTGGTATAGTATCTGTACGGATCAATATCTGATCCAATCAGATCTATACTAGCGTCCCCAGCAGTTTAGGGTTCCCGAAAACGCAGTGTTAGCGGGATCAGCCCAGATACCCGCTAGCACCTGCGTTTTGTGCCTCCGCCCGGCCCAGCCCAGCCCACCCAAGTGCAGTATCGATCGATCACTGTCACTTACAAAACACTAAACGCATAACTGCAGCGTTCGCAGAGTCAGGCCTGATCCCTGCGATCGCTAACAGTTTTTTTGGTAGCATTTTGGTGAACTGGCAAGCACCAGCCCCAGGCGTCAGGTTAGCGCCAGTACCGCTAACACCCACGCACGCACCGTATACCTCCCTTAGTGGTATAGTATCTGAACGGATCAATATCTGATCCGATCAGATCTATACTAGCGTCCCCAGCAGTTTAGGGTTCCCAAAAACGCAGTGTTAGCGGGATCAGCCCAGATACCTGCTAGCACCTGCGTTTTGCCCCTCCGCCCAGGCGAGCCCAGCCCACCCAAGTGCAGTATCGATCGATCACTGACACTTACAAAACACTAAACGCATAACTGCAGCGTTCACAGAGTCAGGCCTGATCCCTGCGATCGCTAACAGTTTTTTTGGTAGTATTTTGGTGAACTGGCAAGCACCAGCCCCAGGCAGCGTCAGATTAGCGCCAGTACCGCTAACACCCACGCACGCACCGTACACCTCCCTTAGTGGTATAGTATCTGATCGCATCAATATCTGATCCGATCAGATCTATACTAGCGTCACCAGCAGTTTAGGGTTCCCAAAAACGCAGTGTTAGCGGGATCAGCCCAGATACCTGCTAGCACCTGCGTTTTGCCCCTCCGCCCGGCCCAGCCCAGCCCACCCAAGTGCAGTATCGATCGATCACTGTCACTTACAAAACACTAAACGCATAACTGCAGCGTTCGCAGAGTCAGGCCTGATCCCTGCAATCGCTAACAGTTTTTTGGTAGCGTTTTGGTGAACTGGCAAGCGCCAGCGGCCTAGTACACCCCGGTCGTAGTCAAACCAGCACTGCAGTAACACGTGGTGACGTGGCGAGTCCCATAAGTGCAGTTCAAGCTGGTGAGGTGGCAAGCACAAGTAGTGTCCCGTCGCCACCAAAAAGACAAACACAGGCCCGTCGTGCCCATAGTGCCCTTCCTGCTGCATTCGCCAATCCCAATTGGGAACCCACCGCTTCTGCAGCGCCCGTACTGCCCCCATTCACATCCCCAACCAAATGCAGTCGGCTGCATGAGAGGCATTTTTATGTCCTCCCGAGTACCCCTACCCAACGAACCCCCCAAAAAAGATGTTGTGTCTGCAGCAAGCGCGGATATAGGCGTGACACCGGCTATTATTGTCCCTCCTGTCCTGACAATCCTGGTCTTTGCATTGGTGAATGTTTTGAACGCTACCATTCACTAGTTGAGTATTAGCGTAGGGTACAGCATTGCACAGACTAGGCGCCATTTCACAGGGTCTCCCAAGATGCCATCGCATTTTGAGAGACCCGAACCTGGAACCGGTTACCGTTATAAAAGTTAGTTACAAAAAAAGTGTAAAAAAAAAAAAAAATATGAAATAAAAAAAAATAGTTGTTGTTTTATTGTTCTCTCTCTCTCTATTCCCTCTCTCTATTGTTCTGCTCTTTTTTACTGTATTCTATTCTGCAATGTTTTATTGTTATTGTTATTGTTATTGTTATTGTTATTATGTTTTATCATGTTTGTTTTTCAGGTGTGTAATTATTTACACTTTACTGTGCTTTATTGTTAACCATTGTTAACCATTTTTTTGTCTTCAGGTACGCCATTCACGACTTTGAGTGGTTATACCAGAATGATGCCTGCAGGTTTAGGTATCATCTTGGTATCATTCTTTTCAGCCAGCGGTCGGCTTTCATGTAAAAGCAATCCTAGCGGCTAATTAGCCTCTAGACTGCTTTTACAAGCCGTGGGAGGGAATGCCCCCCCCCCCCACCGTCTTCCGTGTTTTTCTCTGGCTCTCCTGTCTCAACAGGGAACCTGAGAATGCAGCCGGTGATTCAGCCAGCTGACCATAGAGCTGATCAGAGACCAGAGTGGCTCCAAACATCTCTATGGCCTAAGAAACCGGAAGCTATGAGTATTTCATGACTTAGATTTCGCCGGATGTAAATAGCGCCATTGGGAAATTGGGGAAGCATTTTATCACACCGATCTTGGTGTGGTCAGATGCTTTGAGGGCAGAGGAGAGATCTAGGGTCTAATAGACCACAATTTTTTCAAAAAAGAGTACCTGTCACTACCTATTGCTATCATAGGGGATATTTACATTCCCCGAGATAACAATAAAAATGATTAAAAAAAAAAATATGAAAGGAACAGTTTAAAAGTAAGATTAAAAAAGCAAAAAAATAATAAAGAAAAAAAAAACAAAAAAAAAAAAACACCCCTGTCGCCCCCTGCTCTCGCGCTAAGGCGAACGCAAGCGACGGTCTGTCGTCAAACGTAAACAGCAATTGCACCATGCATGTGAGGTATCACCGCGAAGGCCAGATCGAGTGCAGTAATTTTTTCAGTAGACCTCCTCTGTAAATCTAAAGTGGTAACCTGTAAAGGCTTTTGAAGGCTTTTAAACATGTATTTATTTTGTTGCCACTGCACGTTTGTGCGCAATTTTAAAGCATGTCATGTTTGGTATCCATGTACTCGGCCTAAGATCATCTTTTTTATTTCATCAAACATTTGGGCAATATAGCGTGTTTTAGTGCATTAAAATTAAAAAAAGTGTGTTTTTTCCCCAAAAAATGCGTTTGAAAAATCGCTGCGCAATTACTGTGTGAAAAAAAAAATGAAACACCCACCATTTTAATCTGTAGGGCATTTGCTTTAAAAAAATATATAATGTTTGGGGGTTCAAAGTAATTTTTTTGCAAAAAAAAAAAACTTTTTCATGTAAACAATAAGTGTCAGAAAGGGCTTTGTCTTCAAGTGGTTAGAAGAGTGGGTGATGTGTGACATAAGCTTCTAAATGTTGTGCATAAAATGCCAGGACAGTTCAAAACCCCCCCAAATGACCCCATTTTGGAAAGTAGACACCCCAAGCTATTTGCTGAGAGGCATGTCGAGTCCATGGAATATTTTATATTGCGACACAAGTTGCGGGAAAGAGACAAATTTTTTTTTTTTTTTTTTTTGCACAAAGTTGTCACTAAATGATATATTGCTCAAACATGCCATGGAAATATGTGAAATTACACCCCAAAATACATTCTGCTGCTTCTCCTGAGTACGGAGATACCACATGTGTGAGACTTTTTGGGAGCCTAGCCGCGTACGGGACCCCGAAAACCAAGCACCGCCTTCAGGCTTTCTAAGGGCGTGAATTTTTGATTTCACTCTTCACTGCCTATCACAGTTTCGGAGGCCATGGAATGCCCAGGTGGCACAAAACCCCCCCAAATGACCCCATTTTGGAAAGTAGACACCCCAAGCTATTTGCTGAGAGGTATAGTGAGTATTTTGCAGACCTCACTTTTTGTCACAAAGTTTTGAAAATTGAAAAAAGAAAAAAAAAATGTTTTTTCTTGTCTTTCTTCATTTTCAAAAACAAATGAGAGCTGCAAAATACTCACCATGCCTTTCAGCAAATAGCTTGGGGTGTCTACTTTCCAAAATGGGGTCATTTGGGGGGGTTTTGTGCCACCTGGGCATTCCATGGCCTCCGAAACTGTGATAGGCAGTAAAGAGTGAAATCAAAAATTTTCACCCTTAGAAATCCTGAAGGCAGTGATTGGTTTTCGGGGTCCAGTACGCGGCTAGGCTCCCAAAAAGTCCCACACATGTGGTATCCCCATACTCAGGAGAAGCAGCTAAATGTATTTTGGGGTGCAATTCCACATATGCCCATGGCCTGTGTGAGCAATATATCATTTAGTGACAACTTTATGGAAAAAAAAAAAAAAAAGTGTCACTTTCCCGCAACTTGTGTCAAAATATAAAATATTCCATGGACTCAATATGCCTCTCAGCAAATAGCTTGGGGTGTCTACTTTCCAAAATGGGGTCATTTTGGGGGGTTTTGTGCCACCTGGGCATTCCATGGCCTCCGAAACTGTGATAGGCAGTGAAGAGTGAAAGCAAAAATTTACACCCTTAGAAATCCTGAAGGCGGTGATTGGTTTTCGGGGCCCCGTACGCGGCTAGGCTCCCAAAAAGTCCCACACATGTGGTATCCCCATACTCAGGAGAAGCAGCTAAATGTATTTTGGGGTGCAATTCCACATAGGCCCATGGCCTGTGTGAGCAATATATCATTTAGTGACGACTTTTTGTAAATATTTTTTTTTTTTTGTCATTTTTCAATCACTTGGGACAAAAAAAATAAATATTCAATGGGTTCAACATGCCTCTCAGCAATTTCCTTGGGGTGTCTACTTTCCAAAATGGGGTAATTTGGGGGGGTTTTGTACTGCCCTGCCATTTTAGCACCTCAAGAAATGACATAGGCAGTCATAAACTAAAAGCTGTGTAAATTCCAGAAAATGTACCCTAGTTTGTAGACGCTATAACTTTTGCGCAAACCAATAAATATACGCTTATTGACATTTTTTTTACCAAAGACATGTGGCCGAATACATTTTGGCCTAAATGTATGACTAAAATTTAGTTTATTGGATTTTTTTTATAACAAAAAGTAGAAAATATCATTTTTTTTCAAAATTTTCGGTCTTTTTCCGTTTATAGCGCAAAAAATAAAAACCGCAGAGGTGATCAAATACCATCAAAAGAAAGCTCTATTTGTGGGAAGAAAAGGACGCAAATTTCGTTTGGGTACAGCATTGCATGACCGCGCAATTAGCAGTTAAAGCGACGCAGTGCCAAATTGGAAAAAGACCTCTGGTCCTTAGGCAGCATAATGGTCCGGGGCTCAAGTGGTTAAAGGGAAACAATAAAAGTGAAATATTCCTTTAAATTTCGTACCTGGGGGTGTCTATAGTATGCCTGTAAAGTAGCGCATGTTTCCCGCTTTATAACAGTCCGAGAGCAAAATTACATTTTTTTTTAAACTTTGGCGCGGAGTTCCCCTTAAAATCCATACCAGACCCTTATGGATTTTTGGGGGGAACCACACGCCATTTTTTTTAAATGAGTTAATATCCATACCAGACCTGAAGGGCCTGGTAATGGAATTTTGGCGGACCCTAATGCATTTTTTTTTTCATTCTTCAATGACTTTCAATTACTTTTATGTGTATTGTTGGGACCGACAATTCATTATTGGCCGGCACTAGCTCTAGCACTTTTAAATGACTTTTTTTCCTTTAGAAATGTCATTTTGCTCTCGGACTGTTATAAACACAGGAAACATGCGCTACTTTACAGGCATACTATAGACACCCCCCATGTACGAAATTTAAAGGAATATTTCACTTTTATTGTTTCACTTTAAGCATTATTAAAATCACTGCTCCAGAAAAAACGGCTGTATTTAAAACTTTTTTTGCATTGATACATGTCCCCTGGGGCAGGACCCAGGTCCCCAAACACTTTTTATGACAATAACTTGCATATTAACCTTTAAAATTAGCACTTTAGATTTCTCCCATAGAATTTTAAAGGGTGTTCCGCAGCTTTTCGCATTTGCCGTGAACACCCCAAATTTTTTGCTGTTTGGCGAACGGGTGACAGCCAATGTTCGAGTCGAACTCATGTTCGACTCAAACAGATAGCCCATCCCTAGTGTAGACCACCATTTTACCGTATAGCAAGGGGTCAACCTGCTACAATATATTAGCTTTATAATCCTTTGATGTAGTGTGGCATTGTTTTTGCACTAGATATATCAAGAAGATTACCTTTTATCCTCAAGAACCTCTATCATCTTTTCATTACTGTCCTTGTCTTCTCTGGAGATTTCATCACATGTCAATGTTGTAAAGCCCTGGGTTAAACTGTTGGCGTTATATACATCCTGTATAATAATAATAATAATAATAATTTTGTAAATTGGCCACAGACAACAATAAAAACATGTCTGGAGCTGATGACTTTTAGCCGGTCTTTCAGTCCACAGCTAGACAGAAGGACAGCAAAGTTTAAAATAACGCCAGTGCAGTTACCAGTGCTACTTATTAGTACCCCTGACAACTGTAGGCCAAATTCTCAGCCGAGAGTCGGGCCAGCTGCTTGTACCGAGAGAGGATGTTCTATTTATAGCCATTTTGGCAAAATGTTTAGAAATTAATATATTTCCCATCTAATTTATTAAAACAAGGAAATTTTTTAAAATCAACAGATCCCAATTAAATTATTTACAGTTTCGTAATTTCCGTAGGTCTCTAGTCTAAATCAAAATATGATAAGACATTTTCTTCTGTGTTCTGTGCCTTATTAGCCACTTCGTTTCTACAATGGGAGTATCTGGATTTTTTTTTTTAACACTTCCCAGACTTTTGTCCAACAGGAACCCAAGTGACCCCTCACTGTTCAGTGAATGCATGAATAGTCTTTGAAGATAGATAACTTTAGAGCATAAAAGAGAGAAGCCTTAGAACTCACTGTAAAATTGGAACATGTTGGCGCTAATAAAGATTAATGGCTGGAAAAGCTAGGCTGTTGTATAAACATTTGGAGCAAGGGCTCCCTCCCTTTAGAAAACATTGTTTCCGCTTTATGTCCTTGACATTTTTGCCTTTCCACCCTTCTTTTATACATTTAAATGTAATATCTTGTTTATTATGCTTGGCTGCTGTTTTTTGAGCAGATGCGCTGTAAAAAGAGGTTGTGTGACTGCATATCGGGGATAAAATTGAGGCTGTTCAACGTTTTCTTTATATGTAATGGTATATTATTTTTTTTAAATTTTGGGCAGAGTGGTAAACAATTATATCCACTATTAAGTTGTTATTGCTGTCTCTATGCCAGTTGCAGAGATTCACTCTTTTATTTGTCCTGGTGACCACCATGAGAGCACCAATAGGGATAAAGTATGTTCCAGTGACAACTGTCTAATGCCCTGGTGTCCAACTTGTGGCCAGAGAGCCACATGCAGCCCAGTGGCACTTGCTGTGTGGCCCTGTACAGACCCTAGCAGACAGTAGCAGGAGCATTCATTTGAAGCTGTAAGTTCAGTGATCTCTAGCAGTCTTATGTAGAATGTCCAAAGTCCTTAAAGTGCTTGTTACCCCAAAATTCAGATCCAGCACCTATCAGGATATAATATATATATATATATATATATATATATATATATATATATATATATATATATATATATATATATATTATATCCTGATCAGCCATATCTTTATGCCACTGATATGTTAAGTTAATAACATTGATGAACTCATTACAATGACATCTGAAAGTGGGTGGGATATATTGGGGAGCAAGTAAACATGTTGTGCCTTAAATTAATGTGTTGAAAGCAGAAAAAAATAGCATTACAGTATGTGTGTATGGGGCTGCCTTGCTGCAGACTGGTCAAGGTGCCCATGCTGACCTGTGTCCATAGCCAAAAGTGCCTACAATGGGCACGTGGGCATCAGAATTGGACCACAGAGCGATGGCAGAAGGTGGCCTGGTCTGATCAATCACAATTTATTTTACATGATGTGGATGGCCAGGTGCATGTGTGTCATTTACCTGTAGAAGAGATAGTACCATGATGAAGTATGGGAAGAATTGAACCTGGCGGAGACAATTTGATGCTTTGGGTAATGTTCTGCTGGGAAACCTTGGGTTCTGCTATTCATTTGGTTGTTACTTGACACATATCACCTAGCTAAACATTGTTGCTGACCAAGTTCACTCTTTTATAGAAACAGTATTACCTGATGCCGGAGGCCTCTTTCAGCAGGATAATGCACCCTGCCACACTGCAAAAATGGTTCAAGAATGGTTTGAGGAGTGCAACGAGTTTGAGGTGTTGACTTAACCTCTAAATCCTCCAGATTTCAATCCAATCAAGCATCTGTAGGATGTGCTGGAAAAACAAGTCCGACCCACCTCGCAACTTACAAGACTTAAAGGATCTGCTCTTAACGGCTAGTTGCCACATACCGCAGCATACCTTCAGAGGTCTACTGGCATCCATGCCTCGACTGGTCAGGGCTGTTTTGGCAGCAAAGTGGCTGTTTCGGGGGCAAAAGGGGCATAGTGGGTGGTTATAAAGTTATGTCTGATCATTGTGCATATATAATATCTCTCTCTCTCTCTCTCTCTCTCTCTCTCTCTCTCTCTCTCTCTCTCTCTCTCTCTCTCTCTCTCTCTCTCTCTCTCTCTATATATATATATATATATATATATATATATATATATATTTGTCTATGTTGATTCCTACACATTCACAATACAACATAAGAATACTAGAAAAAATTAGGATACAACATTTTCTGAAATTCTAAATTAAAATGATAAATGTAAGTAACTTATTAAAAAGCCTAAAGCCTTGTATAGACACAGACAAAGCATTTTATTTGTTTCTGGGATGAAAATGTGGACATTTACTTTAAAAAAAGACACTGGGGTTGGTTTACTAAAACTGGAGAGTGCAAAACCTGGTGCAGCTGTGCATGGTAGCCATTCAGCTTCTAACTTCAGCTTGGTCAATTGAGCTTTGACAATAAAACCTGGAAGCTGATTGGTTTCTATGCAGAGCTGCACCAAATTTTGCACTTTGTAGTTTTAGTAAATCCTCCCCAATATATGTCCAAAAGTCTGCATGCATCTGAAAAAAATATCTATACATTAACCAGGTGTTAATAAAATGCTCTACCCTACCCAGACAGTACAGATGTGATCACAGGATGTGCTTTGTGAACAGTAAAACCAAGCTAGTGGAGGAGACAAAAAACGCAGAACAGTTGCCCTTTACACCAGCCGAGCGAATGTTGTTGATTGCCCAGAAGTACAGCAGAGGCTAAACTATCTGTGTAGGTAGTAAAGAGCCGGATTTATATGTTTAATTTCTTAGTGCCAGCGCCTTCTGACCCTTTAAGAGGTTTATGACGCCAGGAGGCGGGGCTTAAGATCACATGACTACTGTGATTGGCTGCCACGGCGGTCATGTTTTCCGAAAGCTCTCGGTTAGGCGACGGTAACTGTGCCGGGAGCGCGCACGCTCACGGAACATGTGTAGTTGCTGCAATTCACACAAATATGCGGCCCCTCTGCGCTAAGGACCAGGCGCCAAGAGCCTGCATATTTGCGTACGATGGCCACCAAGGGGTTAATAAGCAAGACTTCCCAATAAAGACAATTTGTAGGTAAGGGTGAAAATTTATGAAACAGATGGTGCCTGGAGTCGGGCTTTAATAAAGCAATATGTTTTTATATTGATTCATTTTTGGTGACATCATAAATAAATATACCCATAGGAGATTATTATGTACGGATATACTTTGTTGAGCCTTTTCAATAGTGTCTGGGGTCAATTATTTATTTTAGACAGGGTTTTTTTTCTCAAACAATAGGTGCTGGAACTCAACCACGACTGCCCCAAAACCCCTCCCCTTCACACACCTTCCAAATCACATCAAATAGTGGGTGTGGTCAGTCAAATTTCACGAACAGAAGGAGGTTCTCTTAAAGGGGCATTAAATACCAGGATTGCATCACATACAGAGTGCAGAGTTCAGGGGGGGTTAAACACAAAGTACAGAGCTATCACTTGTAAACACAGAAACCAGACTTCTGTGTTTACAAGTGATTGTGGTGAGTAGGCACCAGAGGTGAGTCAGAGGTGGTTCCACCTAAAAAAAAAGCCCTGATTTTAGAATGAGGCAAGGCTGGAACCTATGTTGGCATTTACTGTGGTCTGTGTAAAGATTTCCTTTCCATTCCTGTTGTATCATCAGTACATACTATACCATAATAAACAGGGTTGTCACGATACCACTTTTTTAGGACCCAGTACAAGTACCGATACTTTTTTTCAAGTACTCGCCGTTACCGATTACCGATACTTATTTTTTTTATGTCATATGACAGTGGTTTTTTTTTAGTTTTTTTTTTTTTATAATGCTTTCTTTTTTTTCTTTTTTTTTTTTTTTTTTTAGAGGGGGAGGGGGTGGACAGTGTCTGTGTGTTTTTTATTTACATTTTTATTATTTTTTACAATAATATTTTTTTTAATATTTATTGCAATACTTTGTGTTTTTTTTTTAATCAGCCCTGTTGGGGGGCTTTGGTGAGATATCAGGGGTCTTAACAGACCCCTGATATCTCCCCCTTGAGATAGAGAAAGAGACAGAGGATAGAGATTTCCTAGTCCCTTTCTCTGCAGCCTCAGCTGCACTGAAAATGAATGGAGAGAAGACAGCGGCTCCTTTCCATTTATAAACTGAGACATCGTAATCACAGGAGGTTACAATGTTTCTGTTATGTGAATGGACGGAGTCAGCTGACTCTGTCCATACAGAAAAGGAGAGTACATGGAGGGGGACAGCAGAACGGAGGGGGACAGAAGCAGAACGGAGGGGGACAGAAGCAGAACAGAGGGGGACAGAAGCAGAACAGAGGGGGACAGAAGCAGAACAGAGGGGGACAGAAGCACAACGGAGGGGGACAGAAGCAGAACAGAGGGGGACAGCAGAATGGAGGGGGACAGAAGCAGAACAAAGGGGGACAGAAGCAGAATGGAGGGGGACAGAAGCAGAAAAGAGGGGGACAGCAGAACAGAGGGGGACAGCAGAATGGAGGGGGACAGAAGCAGAACGGAGGGGGACAGCAAAACGGAGGGGGACAGAAGCAGAACGCAGGGGGACAGAAGAACGGAGGGGGACAGAAGCAGAATGGAGGGGGACAGCAGAATGGAGGGGGATAGAAGAAGAACGGAGGGAGACAGAAGCAGAATGGAGGGGGACAGAAGAACGGAGGGGGACAGAAGCAGAATGGAGGGGGACAGAAGAACGGAGGGGGACAGAAGCAGAATGGAGGGGGACAGAAGAACGGAGGGGGACAGAAGCAGAACGGTGGGGGACAGAAGAACAGAGGGGGACAGCAGAATGGAGGGGGACAGAAGTAGAACTGAGGGAGGCAGAAGCAGAATGGAGGGGGACAGAAGAACGGAGGGGGACAGAAGCATAATGGAGGGGGACAGAAGCAGAAAAGAGGGGGACAGAAGCAGAAAAGAGGGGGACAGCAGAATGGAGGGGGACAGAAGCAGAACGGAGGGGGACAGCAAAACGGAGGGGGACAGAAGCAAAACGGAGGGGGTGAGAAGAACGGAGGGGGACAGAGGCAGAATGGAGGGGGACAGCAGAATGGAGGGGGATAGAAGCAGAACAGAGGGGGACAGCATAACGGAGGGGGACAGAAGCAGAACGGAGGGGGACAGAAGCAGAATGGAGGGGGACAGCAGAATGGAGGGGGACAGAAGCAGAACGGAAGAGGACAGAAGAATGGAGGGGGACAGAAGCAGAACAGAGGGGGACAGCAGAACAGAGGGGGGCAGAAGCAGAACTGAGGGGGCAGAAGCAGAATGGAGGGGGAAAGAAGAACAGAGGGGGACAGAAGAACGGAGGGGGACAGAAGAACGGAGGGGGACAGAAGAACGGAGGGGGACAGAAGCAGAATGGAGGGGGAAAGCAGAATGGAGGGGGACAGAAGAACGGAGGGGGACAGAAGCAGAATGGAGGGGGAAAGCAGAATGGAGGGGGACAGAAGAACGGAGGGGGACAGAAGCAGAATGGAGGGGGACAGCAGAACGGAGGGGGCATGGAGGAAGAACAGAGGGGGACAGCAGAACGGCATGGAGGAGGATGCGGTGACAGTCAGCGGTGATCGTATGTGGGAGAGTTACAAGCACCGATCACCGCTGTATAGATTCCACTAAAGCAGCTGAAAGCCGCGGGGGGAGAAGCTTGTAACTCCCCTACGCGCCGATCACCGCTGACAGTCCAGGTATCGGGGGAAGCATTGGGAGCATTTGCCCGAGTACAAGTACTTGGGCAAATGCTCGGTATCGGTGCCGATACCGATACTAGTATCGTTATCGGGACAACCCTAATAATAAATGTACATAATATAACTGGGTACTAACATTTATATGTAAAGTTGATTCAGGGGATATCCGATTGCCTCTCGGAGGATCAGGAAGGAATTTTTTCCCCCTGCTGGAGCAAATTGGATCATGCTTTGCTGGGGTTTTTTAGCCTTCCCCTGGATCAACTCTGGGTATAGAATTGTGTATATAAGATTGTATAATTTTTTTCCCCCCTCTTATTAGTTAAACTAGATGGACTTGTGTCTTTTTTCAACCATACTAACTATGTAACCAGGGCAGGAAGTGAGGAAAATTTCCCAAACCAAACGGCAACAATAAAATCGCTTTTATTCAAATCATTAATTTTTTTTTATTTTTAATAATAAAAAAAAAAAAATTAAATTATTTTAGTACTGAACATAATAAAAAACAAAGAAAAAAACGAACAATTTTAACATGTGTGATTTAAACTAAATGTATTTATTTGTTTAAAATAAATACATTTTCTTTAAATAGCACGTTAAAATTGTATAGTATGTAAAAGATCTTTAGTACTAACAGTCTACTTATTCATTTGTTATAATCAATTTCATCTTTTCTGGAGAATTTCTATTGGACTTTGTTCTATAAAAAATGGCTTTGTATTCTAAGAACTTTTCTTAACCCCTCCATAATTCACAAGCCTCTTAAATACATTGTCTTAAGAGTCTCCATCAGTTAAAGGTTTCTTCTGTTTGCTAAATCTATTCCAAACGCATATATTTTTTTGTAAAACAATTTCCGTAAAGAAGGCAAGACAAAACGATAAAAAAATGGAAACATATTTCTTATTTTTCAAGTCATTATCTTTAAGTAAACTGTTATCGCTCAGTGACAAATGGATCTCTGCCTGCTTTCCAAGTGTTCCTCCATTAATCATCCCTTTTATTAGAACTTGGATTGGAAGAGGAATTACTAATTTCCTTCTTCTTAGCAATTTACAAATTGAGTCCTCTCATGTTTGGTTGCCCTTGCGTCCCCCCTTGAGAAATGCCTTCATTTGTATACAGTTTCAAAATATTAAGTGAAATTGTGTAAATGAAAAAGATTTAATTACGAGTAATGATGGGCTCCGAACAGACACAATTTGTTAAAGCTGAACTCCAGACAGATATAAAAGATATAAATGAATGCAGCTCTGTGTTCATTAAGACATAACTAAATGTATATTTTTAAATGCAGGCAGTGTGAGTACCTACATTTGACCTGATATCAGCCTCTTCCAGTCCCTGTACAGCATATATCTCCATGGGGAAAGGACCCTGACAGCCTGGGCTCAGAGTAAGTGACTCCCTAATGGTGGCCATCATTCAACCCACTGAGGACATCTAGTAGCAGAAAAAGAAGTGCTACAGAACACAGCTCAGGATTGAGTGTGAGTATTAAATACATTAAAATTAGAAGAAAAGAGGTTTAACCTTAAACTACGTAGAGGGTTCTTTACTGTAAAAGCGGCAAGGATGTGGAATTTCCTTCCACAGGTCTCAGCTGGGAGAATCGATAGTTTCAAGAAACTATTAGATAAGTACCTAAACGACGCCATCTCTGACGAAACGCGTAGGGCGGAGAGGCACGCTGACGTCACCTCATGTTTATATCACGTATCCTGGAAGGATGGGTTTGTCTGTTTGTGCGCCGGCCGGCACATCAGACTTAAGGCTTATACAGATGTTAACATTGTAAGTGCAATACTTTGTTTTTTAATTTTAATAAATGTAAAAGGTTTTAGACTATTTGGAGCCTTTATCTTTTATGTACCATAGTCTGAGCCTATGAGAGGCGGCTTGAGGACAACCGAGCTTGTTTACTGTGAGTTGGAGCCAGGCTGTGTTTAGACCCAAATGCTTTTTTTGATCCTCTGTAACGGGGGATCATAGGAAGTTGGTAAGAAGGGATTTCTTCTATCTGGTGGTGCATTCAGTACATAATTTGACAGCGGTTGGAGGGGCCATCGCATACATTGATGGACTTTACCATTATTTGAGCACTGGTGGACTTTATATTGATTTTGAATTTATGCAATTATCAACTCTTGATTGCTTATAGCTTTAGCGCTTTAATCGGTTTGTGCAAATATTATAGCGTCTATAAACTATGGGAATTTTATTTTTATGGAATTTTTTTTTTTTTTTGCTACTAGTAATGGCGGCGACCAGCGACTTACAGTGGACTGCGATATTGCAGCAGACAAATTGGACACTAACTGACACTTTTGACACTTTTTTTGGGACCAGCGACACTCATACAGTGATCAGGGCTAAAAATATGCATTGTCACTGTTCCAATGGCTGGGAAGGGGTTAACATCAGGGGCGATCAAAGGGTCAACGGTGTGCCCAGCTGCTGTTTTACTACTGCTTTGACTGGAGGAAGGCATGGATCAATGGGCCTACTTTGCAGAAACGCGGGATTCATGCCTTCCTTACTGAGAGAATGGCAATCTTGTTTACAGAGGCAGATCGCCATTCTGCCTGTGTACAGAACGATCGCTGGGTGCCAGCAAACATCGGGTCCGCCAGACCCGCTGATCAGCTCTCACTGTGTAGAATCACAGGGAGCGTGAGCTGCCAGCGGCTCCCACTCGCGCCCCAGACCCAGAAGTGCAGGATCATGGGTATATGTAGGCGATCCTGCGTAGCGCGGCTTTCCTGTGGCAGTAAAATTGCTATAGGGCGGTCGCTACTAGTTAATGTACTAATAATATTTTATTATTTTTTTTGTGAATTTCTGCTAAAGCAAATTTTGTTAAAAATATATAATAACACTATGGGGTTGATTTACTAACATTGGAGAGTACAAATATAGGGGAGGCTCTGCATAGAAACCAATCAGCGTCCGTGTTTTTTGTCAAAGCCACTGGCGGCTCGTAGTATTTTCTTTTTTTCCACAAGATTTTTTTGTACACAAGGTTTAGGAGTGTGTCTATGGGAGTGTTTGACCATTCTTCCAGAAGAGCATTTGTGAGGTCAGGCACTGATGTTGGATGAGAAGGAATGTCTTGCAGTCTCCACTGTAATGTGAAAGCCAGTCAAGTTCCTCCACCCTAAATTCGCTCATCCATGTCTTTATGGACCTTGCTTTGTACACTGGTACAAATCATTTGGTGGAGGGGGGATTATGGTGTGGGGTTGTTTTTCAGGGGTTGGGCTTGGCCCCTTAGTTCCAGTGAAGGGAACTCTTAAGGCGTCAGCATGCCAAGACATTTTGGACAATTTCATGCTCCCAACTCTGTGGGAACAGTTTGGGGATGGCCCCTTCCTGTTCCAACATGACTGCGCACCAGTGCACAAAGCAAGGTCCATAAAGATATGGATTTAGCAAGAGTGGTGGAAAATTAACTTCAAGTGCAAAAATTCACATTATAATAGTAACTAAAACATATAAAATTAAGTGTAACAATCCAAAAAATAAAAATTCCAAAGTTTTATAATGGTGGGAACCTCCCAACTAAAAAGTTGTTGCACTTGAAGTTAATTTGTATTGCAATTATCTGTAGAGGGGTTTCCACCAACCTTGCTAAGTTTTAAAAAAAAAAGATGACTTATTATCATTTTGATGTGTAATACATGTGAAATCGCCTATCACTGGAATTATTACATTTGAAGTTATTCTGTATGGCAAATATCTATAGGAGGGGTTTCCACCATCCCCGCTAAGTTTACTTTTTTATGTCTTTTTTCAGTTTGATGTGTATTATATGTGACGTTACATATCACAGACCGGTATTGTGGGAATATTGACGTTTATTGAGATTTCCATACATTAGAGGGTTCCACCATTATTGTTAAGTTATTGATCAGTAAGTTAGCGCTACACTTTTTTTTTTTTTCTGGTGTGGGAACACATAACAGCGGCAGGCCTTTTACTGACACTTTTTAATTTTACCTCTAGTAGTTTATTGTAAATAGTAGTGTGGTGATTACCTAATATACTAAAGATCGGCATGTGACATTAACCACTTCGTGCCCGCGCTATAGACGAAAGACGGCTACAGCGCGGACGCCAATTGCCGGGAGGGCGTCCCTGGATATCCTCCTGTTTACTTCTGCGATGCACGCTCCCGCGGGCGCGCATTGGGGAAATTCTGTGCTGGCCGTGTCTCTTGGACACAGCCAGTCACAGATTTCTGTAAATGGCCAATCATAGCGACCGTTTACAGCATGATCGGAGCTTCCAATGAGAGATGATCTCATATGTGAACATATGAGATCATCTCTCATCGCCGGCTCTCCCTCCTCACACAGAAACAGCGTGTGAGGAGGGAGAGCTAACGGCTGCAGCGGTGAGTGTCAAAAAAAAAAAAAAGGCAAATAAAGTGATCACAGTACCTCAGTGCCATCTGTCCCCACTGCCATCTGTCCCCACTGCCATCTGTCCCCACTGCCATCTGTCCCCAGTGCCACGTATAAGTGCCATTTGTCATCAGTGCCACATATTAGTGCCATCTGTCATTAGTGCCATGTATCAGTGCCATCTGTTATCAGTGTCATGTGTCATCAGTGCCACGTATTAGTGCCATCTGTCATCAGTGCCATCTGTACCCACTGCCATCTTTCAGTGCCATCTGTCCCCACTGCCATCTGTCCCCACTGCCATCTGTCCCCACTGCAATCTGTCAGTGCCATCTGTCCCCAGCGCCATCTGTCAGTGCCATCTGTCCCCAGTGCCACGTATAAGTGCCATTTGTCATCAGTGCCACATATTAGTGCCATCTGTCATCAGTGCCACGTATCAGTGCCACCTGTCATCAGTGCCACCTGTCAGTGTCACGTGCCATCTGTTAGCAGTGTTACGTGTCATCAGTGCCACGTATTAGTGCCACCATCTGTCATCAGTGCCACATATTAGTGTCATCTGTCATAAGTGCCACGTATCAGTGCCATCTATCATCAGTGTCACGTGTCATCAGTGCCATGTATTAGTGCCATCTGCCATCAGTGCCACGTATTAGTGTCATCTGTCATCAGTGCCACGTATTAGTGCCATCTGTCATCAGTGCCACGTGTCATCAGTACCACGTATTAGTGCCATCTGTCATCAGTGCCATCTGTCATCAGTGCCATGTGTCATCAGTGCCACATATTAGTGCCATCTGTCATCAGTGTCATGTGTCATCAGTGCCACGTATTAGTGCCATCTGTCATCAGTGCCACTTCAGTGTCACGTGTCATCAGTGCCACATATCAGTGCCATCTGTCATCAGTGCCATGTATCAGTGGCATCTGTCATCAGTGCCACGTCAGTGTCATCAGTGCCACGTATCAGTGCCATCTGTCATCAGTGCCACGTCAGTGTCACGTTTCATTGTCCTGGTGTTCCAGGGCCTTCAAAAGTATAATAGGTAGTCAACAAGTTAGATGTGTCATTTATGCTCCTTGAACACCTGATGGTGCTCCCTGCATGTTGGGCCTCTCTATGTGGCCAGGCTGTGAAAAAGTTCCACAGATGTGGTATCGTAATACTCAGGAGGAGTAGCAGAATGTATTTTGGGGTGTTATTTGTGGTATACACATGCCATGTGAGAGAAAGAACCTATTACAATGACAATTTTGTGGGGAAAAAAAACGCTTCATTTTGCAAAGAATTGTGGGAAAAAATGACAACATCAAAAACCTCACCGTGCATCTTACTAAATACCTTGGAATGTCTACTTTCAAAAAAAGGGGTCATTTGGGGGGTATTTGTACTTTACTGACTTGTTCGGGTTGCAAGAAATGAGATTTTTACCAAAGATATGTAGCAGTATAAATTGTGGCCAAAATTTATGAAGAAAAATTAATATTTTGCAAAATGTTATCACAGAAACTAAGAAAAAAAATTTTTTTTCAAAATTTTTGGTCTTTTTTCATTTATAGTGCAAAAAAATAAAAACCCAGAGGTGATCAAATACCACCAAAAGAAAGCTCTATTTGTATGAAAAAAAGGACAAAAAATTCATTTGGTTACAGTATTACTTGACTGAGTAATTGTCATTCAAAGTGTGAGAGCACTGAAAGCTGAATATTGGTCTGGGCAGGAGGGGGGTTTAAGTGCCCAGTTGTCAAGTGGTTAATAAACATCGATGGACAATGTGCCTGTCTGCTGAGTTCATCTCCCCATCCTTTCACTCAGTGCACTGATGGGCACTGATTGGCAGCACTGATGGCCACTGATAGGCCGCACTGATTGGCAGCACTGATAGCCACTGATAGGCACTGCTTGGTGGCACTTTTTGGCACTAATTGGCGGCACTGATAGGCGGCACTGATAGGCAGCACTGATAGGTCCTGATTGGCACTGATAAGTGACACTGGCAGCATTTAGTAGCACTGATTGGCAGCAGTTATGGGCACTAAATGACAGCACTGATGGGCAATGATAGGTGGCACTGATGGGCGTTGATAGGAAGCACTGATGGGCACTGATTGGAAGCACTGATATGCACTAATTGGCAGCACTGATGGGCACTGATAAGTGGCACTGATGGGCATTGAGAGGCAGCACTGATGGGCACTGCTGGGCACTGATTGTCACTGATAAATGGCACTGATAGGCAGCACTGATTGGCAGCACAGGTGGGCACTGATAGGCAGCACTGATAGGCAGCGCTGATGGGCACTGATTGATGGCATTGGTTGGCACTGATAGGCAGCACTGATGGGCAGTGATTGGCAGCACTGATGGGCACTGATTGGCAGCACGGATTGGCACTGATAGGCAACACTGATTGGCAGCACTGATGAGCACTGATAGGTGGCACTGATTGGAAGCACTGATTGGCACTGATAGGCAGCACTGATGGGCATTGATTGGCACTGATAGGTGGCACTGATTGGAAGCACTGATTGGCACTAATAGGCAGCACTGATAGGCACTGATAGGTGGAATTGGTTGGCACTGATTGGCAGCACTGATTGGTACTGAAAGGTGGCACTGATTGGCACTGATAGGTGGCATTGGTTGGCACTGACAGGTGGTACTGATGGGCACTGATTGGCACTGACAGGTGGCACTGATTGGCACAAATAGGTGGCACTGATGGGCACTGACAGGTGACACTGATGGGAACTGACAGGTGACACTAATGAGCACTGATGGGCACTGACAGGTGGCACTGATGGGCACTGACAGGTGACACTGATGGGCATTATGTAACTATGACATATGATCCTCTCTCATTGAGCCTCTGTATGAACGTATTATTATTTTTGATGTGTCTGTTCTATGGTCTCTATACTTTACCGTGTGATGCATAAAAATAAAGAATTGGGAAAAAAAATTAACAAGACTCTGTCATGAGATTGGGAGAAAACTGTTAGAGGCATAAAGTACAAACATTTGCAGAAGCTTGTCTGTGTCTTGACATGTTCCTAATAGCCAGTGAGGCTGCCCATCATAGTGACTGGCCAATAGGAACATGGGAGAGTTGGAAATCATAAGAAATGATCACTTTAAGCAGTTCCTATAAAGTAGTTTAACAGTATGGATAATTTGGAGGGAAAGAAGGACTTAAAGTGGTTGTAAAGGCACAAGGTTTTTTACCTTCATCCATTCTATGCATGAGGTTAAAAAAACCTTCTGTGTGCAGCAGCCTCCCTAATACTTACCTGAGCCCACTCTTGATCCAGCAATGTCCACAAGAGCCTTGCCTCTCTGGGGACTCACACTCCTGATTGGCTTTTGGCAGCAGAGGGATCCATTTGCTCCCGCTGCTGTCAATCACAGCCTGTGAGCCAATCAGGAGACAGAGGGGGCAGGACCGAACCATGGCTGCATGTGTGAATGGACACAAAGAGTCGCGGGTCAGGAGGGCGGCAGCTTGGGTGAGCAAGCAACCCACAGAAGGGAGGAGCCAGGAGCACCAGCGAGGGACCCGAGAAGAAGAGAACCCGGGCTGCTCTGTCCAAAACCACTGCACAGGGCAGGTAAGTATAACATGTTTGTTATTTTAAAAAAAAGGCTTTAGTATTCCTTTAGAGTTAGGATAAAAAAATAGAGAGTTCCCTCAAATAAAGGACAGCTGTGAGCTATCAGAAATAAAGGGTGTTGCTGATATGTACCTGAGGTTTAGATTCCAGGTACTGGTGATTAAGATTAATGCTAGGAAAAAAGAAATGTACAACTGTGCACCTCCAATATATTGGTATGTCATCAGGCAATGAGGAAGGGGCCTTACCACATTCTTGCTGAAAGTGGAAAATCCCTTTAAAGGATTTACAGTCCCATGACATTTGTGGCTAAATTATTTTAATTGTGTGTCAGTGATTTAAGGTTGCTGTAGGACAAAAAACAAGCATCCTCCACATAATTTATTACTTTCTACCACAATAATGTTAGCAATGACATTCCAGACTGCTAGATTTACCCCAAACGTACTGATAAAACTTGGCTATTAAAGCGTATGTTGTCATTATTAGCAGTGGGTCAGGTTGCACGAGTAATGGTAGAACCCATGTGCGTGTGTATGTACGTGTACACATATTTATATATGTATATGTACAAATAAATATGTTAAAAAAGTTACTGTGTGTGTGTGTGTATATATATATATATATATATATATATATATATATATATATATATATAGCAAACCACCGCCGTCGCTTGACTTTGGCAGGCAGAGGCTGTGGACACAGAACTTCATTCCAGTCTAGATATTTTATCTCTCACTGTTCAACAGCCTAATTAACTGTCAACTGATCTGCTTGTTTTGGCTAAAAGCTAATAAAAAGGTTACAGCCTTACAACGGTCTTAACTTTGAATGAGTCAGAAGGAGAAGTGGTTGAGCAAATATCAGATATGAAAAATAAAGTTATCAGAATTTTGGCACGTCCAAGTTCTGTTTTTGTGTGTTATCTCTGGTTTTACTGTGTAACTTTGCTGTAATTATTTTCAGGGTGAGAACTTAAAGCTCAACTCTGGACAAAAAATGATTTTAAGTTTGGATCGAGAGGGGAGAGGATGGTCATTTTATTTAATGTTGTCTATGACCACCTTGGGGATTTTGTGGATGTTCACCTGACTTCTGGTGTTGTGAAGACACTTTCGATTTTTTTTTTCTGATTTTGGAGAGGTTTGACTCTTCTCGTAGTGACCACACATAGGGTGCAGAGATGCCACAGGTGTACCCACTAGGAGGTTTTCTCTGTCCACCAGTATCAATGACAGCTGTCCTGTCAACAGTGGGGTTCCCCCTCACTCCCGAATGGAGAAAAGACAGAAAAACATTTCAAGATATTATCTAACTATACATAGAGTCCGGAAGACTTTAGAACTTCTAGCAATGTTTTTTTGCCATCTATGTTACATGAAAGGCAAGAATTAAGAGAAATTGTCTCCCCAGTGGTGCCACAAATAGAAATAAAAACGTAGAAAGCTATCAAATAAGGGCTCCAGGTATCTCTAAACCAGCCTTTTTCAACCAGGGTGCCCAGGCACCATGGGAAGCCCTGAGGTTTCTTCAGGGGCGCCTTGGCAAAATGCCTAAAAATGTATCAAAAATTGTATACAAACCAGCAGGTGGATCAAGCCTGCCTTTTAGTTACACAAAGCCACAGGTTTTCATTGTGACCATTATGGCTTTCTAGACACTGGCACCCTAACAACCAATGACATCATCAGTTAATAAGGAGGGTGTCTGTTGCCTTCACAGCATCTGGGGTGACATTAGCTGACTGATGGAGAGAAATTGAGGTAGAAGAGAAACATTGGAATACTAGTCAGTACCAGTATGCAAAAGTGTATTTGCTTTGGAAAAATAAACCACCTCCAAAGTTAGTTGTCCTACATGTGGATGTTGCTGCATTATGTAATACTATTAGAATCGTTTTTTACATTTTAGCATGGGGTGCCTCGGGACTGTCCATAATTGTAAAGGGTGCCTTGAAATTGTCTATAATTTTAAAGAGGTTGTAAACCTCGGGGGAAAAAAACCCCAAAACCCTGCAAGACAAAGGCATAATGAGCTAGTATGCATCGCATACTAACTCATTATGAAATACTAACCTTAGGACGATGCCCTGGGTCAGCGTCAGCCCTCCAAGTAAAGTGCGGACATCTTCCACTGGCGTTACTTCTGGGTTTGCGGCTCCGACGCTGTTGTTGGCCAGAGCTGCGATGATGTCACTCCTGCGCATGTGCACGGCATGACGCCTGAAGAAATGGCACCTGTTTCTTCAGTGTGCATGCACCAATGATGTCGGCAGCAGCGCATATAATGAATATCTCCTAAACTTTGCAAGTTTAGGAGATATTCAAGGTACCTTGTTAAAGGCTTACCTGTAGGTAAAAGTGGTGTAACAGCGTTTACAACCACTTTAAGGGGTGCCTCGACTGAAAGGAGGTTGAGAAACACTGCTCTAAACAAGGAGTACAAAAAAGTACAATAAATGCAAATAATACCTAAATCTTTATTCAAATTGATAGTATATTTTTTGAAACCACATAAAATAGCCACTTAGCCAGATATGTTTGTAGGCTCTTTATTACTCAAGTCCATATATGCAGATCAGATAAAATCTGTTATATAAGATAACAGGGATGGGTCACAGATTGGAGATATGTGTCCCCACTTTTTGGGTTGTGGTCCCTTTAAGGGAAAAATGTTAATACAACAGGGTTAGGGGTTCCGGGTAGTCCAGTCAAAAAGGAAAGGACTTATTTACAGAGCTCTCTGGATTGGTAAGTCCTCATTTGGAACCGGTAACGTTGAGTGATTTTGGTTGGGAAAGAGCCTCCAATCTTGAGTACAAGAACTTTGGTTAACCTGCCTGCAGAGGAGGTCTGAAAAGGAAACAGGATGGGGTCAGCACCTATTGATGAGGTGGAGTGGAGTAGTTCATAGCAGTGAGCAAGTGTGGACTGTCTGGCAACTGAGACATTGGTTTTCTGAGCTCCTGAAGTCTTTGTGGTGCCCGAAGCAGACGTAAGCCCTGAACCCATGTGTGGGACTGGTATACTGGCAGTGAGCCATTATGTTGTCATAACTATACCCGGTTTATGGACGCTTTGCCTTTGCTTTTGCTGAAGAAAGCTGTTTTTGTTTGTTTGCTTTGAGAGCCCAATAAAAACTGTTCATTTATAAGTGGCTGGCTGGTATTCCCATGCTCCCCATATTACACTGTATACAGATGATGCATTTGGGAAACACAGATAAATACTGTATATGAAATAATGTCCATAAACTTTCAGAAATTTTCTTATAGTAATGGCACACACATGACTGTTCCTATGTTTATATTCTGTAGGAGTTTAAAGAAAAAAGCCTCTCCTTTACAGTAGTGTAACTGTAGTGTAACCTTGATTGTGTCCGAACTTCAGACAAAGTCAATGTTCCAATGCTATAAGGACAAACTATATAATCAAGTCAAATATCATTGAACATGAATACAGCCACATTCTTTCAGAATGCGATGAGCAATGTTCACAATAGTCATCCCTTAGGATAATTCCGAATATCTCCTCAAGTAGCTCCAGTAGCAATGTCAGTTTGATATCAATCAGCAGATCCAACCAGGACAACTGAAAAAGTCCTCTAAATCTAATATCCTTTCGTTCAGGGAGTAAACAAGCAAGATATTATTATTATCAGTAATAGCCAATGGCAGTTCAATAATTCTATGTTGTCTCTATGTAAATCAGAGAATTATATTCAGAGAACAAACATGGCAGTTCACATCCATGTAAAGAATTATGAAAGCTGCTTAGAGTATGAGCACAGGCAAACACAAAATTGCCTTCTTCAGAGAATGCAGGACTCTGGTATCACTACATGTACAGTATATACCTGAGTGCAAACAGTTTGGTCTTAAAGGAATAAAATATATTCAAATTAAATAGGGGAATTTTGTGGGTACTATGTCTTAAAAACCAAGACCCGAGAAGAGAATCGAGGCTGCTCTATGCAAAACCACTGTACAGAGCAAGTATAAAATGTTTGTTATTTAAAAAAAAAAACGAGTGAATTTATTTAATAGAGAAGTGGGTCTGGCACTATGTGGTTCTTTTTCCAGTCTAACATCAAAAAAATTAAATTGGTAATATCATATGACAAGGTAAAACATAAAGTGGCTCAGATCCTGTCCAGAAAAATGAACAAAATACCATCGCTAAATATATCCTGCCCCATATAGATTTGCATATGATGGGGCATAAGTTATGCTCATCACTATCCCCTGCATCTGGAGATAGTGGAGGCCAGAAAACACAAACTTATTATGTGTATGTAGAAGTTCGTGGAGTCACAACAGGAAAATATTGTGATCTTATCGTGCAATATTACATGCTCTCAACCATGAATTCACTCATTGTAGCCTAAGTTTGTCGGGAATACTGATCTTTAATGTTAGAACATCGTAAAAAAAATGCTTTGCTATTGTTTCAGCATTTACATGAAAATCATAATAATATGATTCTACTTGTAACATTTGTAACAGAATAATACTTGTAACATTTGTAATATGTGTGACAGTTTTTATTGCCATTCAAAAGGTAAATGTAGAATTCCCTAACATTCAATCCTAAGACAAACAAGTCTTAAGAATATTGGATCACGAGAGTGAAAGAACATTTCACCGATAGAGAAAATTGCCTAACCATGGGCGTCCACATGGGGGGGGCAAGTGCACCCTACTGGAGCAAGGTGTCCGCTAGGGATGAGCTTCGTGTTCGAGTCGAACCCATGTTCGACTCGAACATCGGCTGTTCGACCGTCCGTCGAATTGCGAACGATATGGGCCGTTCGCGCCAAATTCGTGTGGCGCGTCACGGCCCATAATTCACTGCGGCATCGCAGTGCATTGCTGGCTGATGATTGGCCAAGCATGCACTATGACCCGCATGCTTGGCCAATCACAGCGCCGTCAGTAGAGAGAGCTGTAATTGGCCAAAGCCAGGGTGGCTTTGGCCAATTATGGCTCAGGGGATTTAGTACACACCCCACACTATATAAGGCCGCCTGCACGGCGGCCCTGTGTAGTGTGTGTTCCGGTGTGCTGAGCGATAGAGAGAGAGAGAGACAGTGTCATTTGATTTGAGTTAGATAGATTAGGCAGAACAGTCAGTCAGTTAGCTGCACTTACAGTGTATTGTGTATATATATGCATCCCAGGTGTTGCATATATATATATACACTGTATTCAGTTTAGCTAGATCCGTTCCTGTTATCTTCTATCTAGACTATTTACATTCAGTGCAGTGTGTCCTGCTCACAGTGTTCAGCTAGATCCGTTCCTGCTATTTACATTCAGTACAGTGCTTCCTGCTCACAGTGTTCAGCTAGATCCGTTCCTGCTATTTACATTCAGTGCAGTGCGTGCTGCTCACAGTGTTCAGCTAGATCCGTTCCTGCTATTTACATTCAGTGCAGTGCGTGCTGCTCACAGTGTTCAGCTAGATCCGTTCCTGCTATTTACATTCAGTGCAGTGCGTCCTGCTCACAGTGTTCAGCTAGATCCGTTCCTGCTATTTACATTCAGTGCAGTGCGTGCTGCTCACAGTGTTCAGCTAGATCCGTTCCTGCTATTTACATTCAGTGCAGTGCGTGCTGCTCACAGTGTTTAGCTACATCCGTTCCTGCTGTTTACATTCAGTGCAGTGCGTCCTGCTCACAGTGTTCAGCTAGATCCGTTCCTGCTATTTACATTCAGTGCAGTGCGTCCTGCTCACAGTGTTCAGCTAGATCCGTTCCTGCTATTTACATTCAGTGCAGTGCGTCCTGCTCACAGTGTTCAGCTAGATCCGTTCCTGCTATATACATTTAGTGCAGTACGTCCTGCTCACAGTGTTCAGCTAGATCCGTTCCTGTTATCTTCCTACTGACAGGCAGGCTTGTCTGGTTACAGTATATAAAGCTACCTGAAGAAAATTACAGGTGTTCTTTTTGATCCTATTAGTACCACGGTCAGGCAGCTAGACTATTTACATTTAGTACAGTGTGTCCTGCTCACAGTGTTCAGCTAGATCCGTTCCTGTTATTTACATTCAGTGCAGTGCGTCCTGCTCACAGTGTTCAGCTAGATCCGTTCCTGCTATTTACATTCAGTGCAGTGCGTCCTGCTCACAGTGTTCAGCTAGATCCGTTCCTGCTATTTACATTCAGTGCAGTGCGTCCTGCTCACAGTGTTCAGCTAGATCCGTTCCTGCTATATACATTTAGTGCAGTACGTCCTGCTCACAGTGTTCAGCTAGATCCGTTCCTGTTATCTTCCTACTGACAGGCAGGCTTGTCTGGTTACAGTATATAAAGCTACCTGAAGAAAATTACAGGTGTTCTTTTTGATCCTATTAGTACCACGGTCAGGCAGCTAGACTATTTACATTTAGTACAGTGTGTCCTGCTCACAGTGTTCAGCTAGATCCGTTCCTGTTATTTACATTCAGTGCAGTGCGTCCTGCTCACAGTGTTCAGCTAGATCCGTTCCTGCTATTTACATTCAGTGCAGTGCGTCCTGCTCACAGTGTTCAGCTAGATCCGTTCCTGCTATTTACATTCAGTGCAGTGCGTCCTGCTCACAGTGTTCAGCTAGATCCGTTCCTGCTATTTACATTCAGTGCAGTGCGTCCTGCTCACAGTGTTTAGCTAGATCCGTTCCTGCTATTTACATTCAGTGCAGTGCGTCCTGCTCACAGTGTTCAGCTAGATCCGTTCCTGCTATTTACATTCAGTGCAGTGCGTCCTGCTCACAGTGTTCAGCTAGATCCGTTCCTGCTATATACATTTAGTGCAGTACGTCCTGCTCACAGTGTTCAGCTAGATCCGTTCCTGTTATCTTCCTACTGACAGGCAGGCTTGTCTGGTTACAGTATATAAAGCTACCTGAAGAAAATTACAGGTGTTCTTTTTGATCCTATTAGTACCACGGTCAGGCAGCTAGACTATTTACATTTAGTACAGTGTGTCCTGCTCACAGTGTTCAGCTAGATCCGTTCCTGTTATTTACATTCAGTGCAGTGCGTCCTGCTCACAGTGTTCAGCTAGATCCGTTCCTGCTATTTACATTCAGTGCAGTGCGTCCTGCTCACAGTGTTCAGCTAGATCCGTTCCTGCTATTTACATTCAGTGCAGTGCGTCCTGCTCACAGTGTTCAGCTAGATCCGTTCCTGCTATATACATTTAGTGCAGTACGTCCTGCTCACAGTGTTCAGCTAGATCCGTTCCTGTTATCTTCCTACTGACAGGCAGGCTTGTCTGGTTACAGTATATAAAGCTACCTGAAGAAAATTACAGGTGTTCTTTTTGATCCTATTAGTACCACGGTCAGGCAGCTAGACTATTTACATTTAGTACAGTGTGTCCTGCTCACAGTGTTCAGCTAGATCCGTTCCTGTTATTTACATTCAGTGCAGTGCGTCCTGCTCACAGTGTTCAGCTAGATCCGTTCCTGCTATTTACATTCAGTGCAGTGCGTCCTGCTCACAGTGTTCAGCTAGATCCGTTCCTGCTATTTACATTCAGTGCAGTGCGTCCTGCTCACAGTGTTCAGCTAGATCCGTTCCTGCTATTTACATTCAGTGCAGTGCGTCCTGCTCACAGTGTTTAGCTAGATCCGTTCCTGCTATTTACATTCAGTGCAGTGCGTCCTGCTCACAGTGTTCAGCTAGATCCGTTCCTGCTATTTACATTCAGTGCAGTGCGTCCTGCTCACAGTGTTCAGCTAGATCCGTTCCTGCTATATACATTTAGTGCAGTACGTCCTGCTCACAGTGTTCAGCTAGATCCGTTCCTGTTATCTTCCTACTGACAGGCAGGCTTGTCTGGTTACAGTATATAAAGCTACCTGAAGAAAATTACAGGTGTTCTTTTTGATCCTATTAGTACCACGGTCAGGCAGCTAGACTATTTACATTTAGTACAGTGTGTCCTGCTCACAGTGTTCAGCTAGATCCGTTCCTGTTATTTACATTCAGTGCAGTGCGTCCTGCTCACAGTGTTCAGCTAGATCCGTTCCTGCTATTTACATTCAGTGCAGTGCGTCCTGCTCACAGTGTTCAGCTAGATCCGTTCCTGCTATTTACATTCAGTGCAGTGCGTCCTGCTCACAGTGTTCAGCTAGATCCGTTCCTGCTATTTACATTCAGTGCAGTGCGTCCTGCTCACAGTGTTTAGCTAGATCCGTTCCTGCTATTTACATTCAGTGCAGTGCGTCCTGCTCACAGTGTTCAGCTAGATCCGTTCCTGTTATCTTCCTACTGACAGGCAGGCTTGTCTGGTTACAGTATATAAAGCTACCTGAAGAAAATTACAGGTGTTCTATCCCAGCTTAGTGCAGCTACAGGCCATTAGTATGTCTGGAAGGCCAAGAAGGAGAGGCAGACAGTCACAAGCCAATAAGAGAGGGCAAGCAGGCTCTGTGTCTAGTGCTGGTCGTGGAGACGGTGCATCCTCATCAGCACGTGGCCATGGGACACGCTTGGCCTTTTTTTCGGCAGCTGGCCGTGTTGAGCCGCAACATGCGGAAGACTTGGTCGAGTGGATGACCAAGCCGTCCTCATCCTCCTCATCCTCTCTCACCCATGCCCAGGGTGCTTTGTCTGGCAAAGCAGCGGCCTCTTCCCTCAGCTCAATGTCATCAGTGACTCCTTCCCTAGCCCCACCATGTCCTCCTGAGGATTCCCTCGAACTGTTTGACCACAGTGTTGGGTACATGCTCCAGGAGGATGCCCAGCGTTTGGAAGGCTCTGATGATGATACTGAGCTCAATGAAGGCAGTAACATGAGCACGGACAGAGGGGGTGCCCAAGAAGGACAGCAATCTGGCAGTCATGCTCCCCCTGCTGCAGCATACTGCCAGGTTTGCTCCAGTGATGAGGAGGGAGGGGATGATGAGGTCACTGACTCAACGTGGGTGCCTGATAGGAGAGAGGAGGAGGAGGAGGAGGAGGAGGAGGTGGCACATCACCAACTAGGCAGGATGCCCTCCAGGGGCCAGCCTAAGGGCAGCACATTGACTGCATCACACCCCAAAGCTCCACATGTGCAGGGCGCTGCAGTCTCTGCGCGTTATTCAAAAAGTTCTTTGGTGTGGGCCTTTTTTGAGACGAGTGCATCAGATCGCACCGCTGCTATTTGCAATATATGTCTCAAGCGTATCTCGCGTGGCCAAAACATCTCCCGCTTGGGTACCACATGCTTGACCAGACATATGTTGACCTGCCATGCAGTTCGTTGGCAAGCGTATCTAAAAGACCCACACCAAAGAACAAAGACGATCTCTCCTTGCTCCTCATCAGCTGAGATTTCCAACCCCACTAGACCTTCAGTCCTCTCTGCGACCTGCAGTGAGAGGAATGAAGGTGTAGAATTAGGTGTGTCACAGCCAAGTACTTATGGGCAATCTGCTTTGGGTACACCGACGTCAGATTGTACCAGGCAAATTTCCCTGCCCCAGCTGCTGCACCGCCGAAAGAAGTTTGCTCCCAGCCATCCACATGCCCAGCGGTTGAATGCTAGCTTGGCAAAATTGCTAGCACTTCAACTGCTGCCTTTTCAGTTGGTAGACTCTGCCCCCTTCCGTGAGTTTGTGGAATGTGCGGTTCCTCAGTGGCAGGTACCCAAACGCCACTTTTTCTCACGGAAGGCGATTCCGGCTCTCTACCGGCATGTGGAAGGCAATGTCCATGCCTCGCTGGACAGGGCGGTCAGCGGTAAGGTGCATATTACCGCTGACTCATGGTCCAGCAGGCATGGACAGGGACGTTACTTAAGTTTCACGGCGCATTGGGTGACTCTGCTGGCAGCTGGGAAGGATGCAGGACAAGGTGCAGTAGTGTTGGAGGTTGTTCCGCCACCACGCCTCCAAAATGCTGATTGTGACACACCTCTCTCCTCCACCCCCTCCTCTTCTTCTTCCTCCATGGCCTCTTCCTCGGAACCAGCGGTGCTCCGTAGGCGTTCAAGGGGCTACGCAAGTACGCAGGCCAAAAGATGCCATGCGGTGCTTGAGCTGGTGTGCTTGGGGGACAGGAGCCACACTGGGGCAGAGGTTCTGTCAGCTCTGCAGGGGCAGGTTCAGAGGTGGTTGACGCCACGCCAACTTAAGGCAGGAATGGTGGTTTGCGACAATGGCACCAACCTCCTCTCTGCCCTCCGACAGGGACAACTGACCCATGTGCCCTGTTTGGCTCACGTCCTTAACTTGGTGGTGCAGCGGTTCTTGGGCAGGTACCCGGGCTTACAGGATGTCCTGAGGCAGGCCAGGAAAGTCTCTGTGCATTTCCGCCGGTCATATAATGCCAGTGCTCGGCTGACGGACCTCCAAAAGGAGTTTAACCTGCCCAAGAACCGCCTAATCTGTGACATGCCCACCAGGTGGAACTCGACGTTGGCCATGCTGCAGCGGCTGCACACGCAGCAGAGGGCCATCAATGAGTACCTGTGCGACTATGGCACCAGGACAGGGTCAGGGGACCTTGGTTTTTTTTCCCCACGCCAGTGGGCCATGATCAGGGATGCATGCACTGTCCTGTCACCATTCGAGGAGGCCACGAGGATGGTGAGCACTGACAGTGCATGCATCAGTGACACTGTCCCCCTTGTCCACCTGTTGGAGCACACGCTGCGTGGGATAATGGACAGGGCACTTGAGGCAGAACAGAGGCAGGAAGAGGAGGACTTCCTTAGCTCTCAAGGCCCCCTTTATCCAGACAGTGTTCCTGCGTGCCCGCCGATCACACAGGAAGAGGACGAGGAGGAGGAGGAGGAGGAGGAGGAGGAAGATTGTGTCAGTATGGAGGTGGAGCCTGGCACTCAGCATCAGCAGTCTTTAAGGGATCAGTCCCAAGGAACACATGGACTTGTACGTGGCTGGGAGGAGGTGGCTGCGGACGTTGTTGTCCTTAGTGACCCAGAGGACTCCGGACCGAATGCCTCAGCAAACCTACGCTGCATGGCCTCCCTGATCCTGCAAAGCCTGCGTAAGGATCCTCGTATTCGTGGTATCAAGGAGAAGGACCAATACTGGCTGGCAACCCTCCTTGATCCACGTTACAAGGGTAAGGTTGCGGACCTTATCTTGCCATCGCAGAGGGAGCAGAGGATGAAACATCTTCGGGAGGCCTTGCAGAAAGGTCTGTGCAACGCGTTCCCAGAGACTGGGAGGTTACAAACTCCTGTTTCTGGACAACGTGTTGCTGAGGCTTCGGTCAGTCAAAGAAGGAGCGGTGGAGAAGGTGGCCGTCTGACCGATGCGTTCAGACAATTTTTTGGTCCGCAGCCCCAAGGTATGATCGGTTCCAGCAACCATCGCCAGCGTCTGTTTTACATGGTGCAGGAATACCTAGGGGCAAGATCAGACTTGGACACCTTTCCCACCGAAAATCCTCTGGGTTACTGGGTCTTGAGGATGGATCACTGGCCAGAGCTTGCACAGTATGCAATTGAGCTACTGGCCTGTCCTGCATCCAGCGTTCTTTCGGAACGCACATTCAGTGCTGCTGGAGGCGTGGTAACCGATCACAGGGTGCGTCTGTCCACCGACTCGGTCGATCGGCTGACCTTCATAAAAATGAATCAGTCTTGGATCACCACCAGCTACCAAGCACCTGATGCAGATGTAACCGAATAATTTTTTTTGAAATCTCAGATCCCTTCAAAGACTGCCTATGCTGATGCTGAGTGACTATCCCTGAGTAATTATCCTCTTCCTCCTCAATCATCACGCTGATAGCTTGTAAGAACATTTTTGGTTCTGGGCGCCACCACCAGTGCCTAAGGCACAATTTTTCAGCCCCTGTTTAACAGGGGCGTGTAATTACAATTTTTGATGTAATACTTTGCAGCAGGGCTCGTTCCTGCATTCCAACTAGAGTGTCTGTGAGGGGTTGCAGTGTTGTGGCACCAGCACCAGTGCCTAAGACCCAATTTTTCAGCCCCTGTCTAACAGGGGCGTGTAATTACAATTTTTGATGCAATACTTTGCAGCAGGGCTTGTTCCTGCATTCCAACTAGAGTGTCTGTGAGGGGTTGCAGTGTTGTGGCACCAGCACCAGTGCCTAAGACCCAATTTTTCTGCCCCTGTCTAACAGGGGCGTGTAATTACAATTTTTGATGCAATACTTTGCAGCAGGGCTTGTTCCTGCGTTTCAACTAGAGTGTCTGTGAGGGGTTGCAGTGTTGTGGCACCAGCACCAGTGCCTAAGACCCAATTTTTCTGCCCCTGTCTAACAGGGGCGTGTAATTACAATTTTTGATGCAATACTTTGCAGCAGGGCTCGTTCCTGCGTTCCAACTAGAGTGTCTGTGAGGGGTTGCAGTGTTGTGGCACCAGCACCAGTGCCTAAGGCCTAATTTTTCAGCTCCTGTTCAACAGGGGCATGTAATTACAATTCTTGATCTAATATTTCACAGCAGGGCCCTGTGAGGGCTTACAGTGTTTTGGCCACAGCAACACCTAAGGCCCAAATTTCTGCTGAGTATATAGGGTAGGACCCTACTTTCAAACATCTAACTTACAAACGACTCCTACTTGCAAACGGAAGGAGACAACAGGAAGTGAGATGAAATCTACCCCTAAGGAAGGGAAATTCTCTCCTGTAAGAGTTAATATGGGAAAACAATTTTTCCTTTCCACTGATGCTTTCCAATCCTTGTTCCACAAAAAAACACAAATTTTCAAAAAACATTTTTCATTGGGACAAAAAAGTGAGGTGAAATCTTCTGAAGAGGAGGAAAGACGCAAAACAAATGTCACAGGGGTGATAACCCTTCCCTATGTTTTCCAAAAAGCTTAGAAAAGATTTTTTGGCTGGAGCTAAACACATTAAAAATGTTCAAAATTACAAACAGATTCTACTTAACAACAAACCTACAGTCCCTGTCTTGTTTGCACCGCCTGTATACTGCTGTTCAGAGTATATAGGGACCTTTCCTTATTTTAATTTGGGTGCGGGGTTCCCCTTAATATCCATACAAGACCCAAAGGGCCTGGTAATGGACTGGGGGGTACCCATGCCGTTTGTCTCACTGATTTTCATCCATATTGCCATGACCCGACATGACATTAAACCCGCAAGCAGTTTTAAATGAGATTTTTTCCTTTAAAAATGACATTTGGTGCAGGGACTGTTCTAAACATGGGAAACACGCGTCACTTTACAGGCATACTATAGACACCCCCCAGGTACGATATTTAAAGGAATATTTCACTTTTTTTTTTTTACTTTAAGCATCATTAAAATCACTGCTCCCGAAAAAACGGCCGTTTTTAAAAGTTTTTTTTGCATTGATACATGTCCCCTGGGGTAGGACCCGGGTCCCCAAACCCTTTTTAGGACAATACCATGCAAATTAGCCTTTAAAATGAGCACTTTTGATTTCGAACGTTCGAGTCCCATAGACGTCAATGGGGTTCTAACGTTCGTGCGAACTTGCGGTCCGTTCGCGGGTTCTGGTGCGAACCGAACCGGGGGGTGTTCGGCTCATCCCTAGTGTCCGCACACGGACACTCGGGGCCGATCCTAGGCAGGTGTCCAGGGTACACTGCGCCCAGGCGCCACAAGCTGCAGCAATGGGGGGGCAGTCACTTACTGTTACATTCAGCAGCAGCGGCGCTGCCCCGACTCCCTAGACCAGTGATGGCAAACCTTTGCACCCCAGATGTTTTGAAACTACATTTCCCATGATGCTCAACTACACTGCAGTGCATGAGCATCGTGGGAAATGTAGTTCCAAAACATCTGGGGTGCCAAGGTTCGCCATCACTGCCCTAGACTCTCTTATTGCACCATCCGCTGACCTCTCTGCTGCCCGCTGCACTGGTTGCTAGACTCGCCTGCCGCCTGGTGTCTAGCAACCAGTGACATCACGTCATGAGGGCGAGGCCCCAGCATTCAGAGCAGAGGAGGAACTGGTCAATTTTGGCTCCACCCACCTCCTCCATCTTCTCCAGGCAGCGCGGCTCAAAGCCTGAGGGAAGGAAGGGAGCATGCCTGAAGAGCTGAGTGTGAGCTGTCCACCTGCATCTGCACCTGCCTGAGGTGAGGCAGCCTGTGTCCATGTTCTGGAGCTCATCTAACAGCACTACTTGTATAATTGCGGTCAAGGTGTTAAATTAATTATTTCATGATAGATATGCAGGAGATATCATTGCTAACCTTCTAAAAATGCTTTTTACCTGGCTATAATTCCTTCCCTCCACTTTTTTTATCTTACCTTTTACATTCTTCTGCAAAGGCAAGTAAGGAAACTCAATTAGCCAGCGGATCCAACGTTGACCTGGTGGGATCATTCTCTCTGCAGCAGCTGCACAGGTCCGGTGATGCCATGTTGCCTTTGACAGCTGCTGGTTCCTCCGGGTGCAGGCACCGCCAGGCCCAACCCCTCCACCTTACAGAACGGGACTGCATGTTTTAGATCCCAGAAGGCAGCAGGGGCACCGCATAGTTCGCCTAGGCGAATTACGGAAGTTGGGGGGTGGACTGAGCCTTTTAAGCCAAAAAAAACCCAGTAACACCCCTTTCACGCTGGAGGCATTTTTCTGGCGCTAAAAGGCTAAAAATAGCGCCTGTAAAGCACCTGAAAAATGCCTCCCCTGCAGCCCCAGTGTGAGAGCCCGAGTGCTTTTACACTGGGGTGGTGCACTGGCAGGACGTTAAAAAAAAGTCCTGCAAGCAGCATCTTTGGGGCGGTGGAGGAGCGGTGTATACACCGCTCTTCCACCGCTCCTACCCATTGAAATGAGCGGGGACCGCTGCCGAAGCGTCTGCCTCTAGCAGGGGTTAAAAGCGGCCTGCTAGCGGCCGCATAGTGTTGCTAAAACGACGGTAAAGCCCTGCAAAATCTAGCGGCGCTTTACCGCTAACGCGAAAGTACGAAAAGTAACTCGATATCAGTGCTGCAAAGGGGGTTGGGGGGTTTATGGAGAGGAGGAGAGTGCCGCGGTATGGTAAAGGTCCGCTTTAGGTACTATCAACTTGGGTCTGAGTCCTAGAGACTTGATGTGTGAGAGATCTAAAAAGAAGTTGGTTTGGTGCTAGTCTAGTGAGATCCTCCAGTGTTACCCCACAACTGTAGTCAGTATGTAGTATGATAAGTGTCTTCTGACCCTGGGGGCCATCTTCAACATTACAAGTTTTCTTTGTATACCACAGTAGTAGATTGCTGGGCCTTTCTTCTGTGCAGTGTAAGTTTGATGCTGTCGCCGTTGTCATGTCAAACGTGGTCTTCCACCTTATACACTGCAAGTCCACTGTTTCCCATATGGGTGGCACATCATTAGTCTGTTATCTCTGCTGGAACCTGTCTGCCCTGGGAGATCCTGCTGGTAGTAAAACTACAAACGGCATAGCTTTTGGCTTCATAGGTACAGACAAGCCTCATCAGCTCAACAAGCCTATGTACCTATGTAAAATTTGATATTCCTGAACTTTAAAAAAATAAGGACCTGTTTACCTTTCCAACTCATTTTTATTGATTATTTATTAATTATTATAGATATATTATTACATTGCATTGTATTTGTTTTACGTTTCTTCTATAATATTGCACTCCTTTGTATTCTCTGTATATTACTAAGGTATATTACTAAGGATTTGTGATCTGAATCCCTTTGGTCTACTGATCATTAGCGTAGACATAATGCATCACAGTTACATTAGTTGTTGGATATACAGGTAACTCAATATGTACTCTGCCCAGACCACCAGGAGCACAGCACCTAAAACAAGTGACCTTCATCAGCCCCTGACACCAGAGCCTGCTTATCCATACTCATCCTCCCACTCCCAGCCTACACATGACTGCAGTATATACGTCTCATTAACCAGGATCATGTAGCACAGAGCACCATTAAAGTCACCTAACCATAAAAATAGGTGTTCTCATGTAAAAAGAAGCCTGAACTAGATAAGAACAATACATCAATTTTCCAGATAACAGCAAGAAATTTTACATGAATGCTCCTTTTTTTTCTCCATTTTTCATCCTCAATTTAAGGATTATTTGACAACTGGAAAAAAAAAAAAAACATCTAGTGCTTCCACACTGTACTATACCACTGCATACCATATATCTGAATGACTGATTAAATGCATTATGAACACAGTGAGTACAAAATATTTAAATGATTTGCAAAATATTTGAAAATAAAATGATACATGAACTAGACAAGAATAATGCATCAATTGTTTAGATAACAGCAATTTATTTAACACTGTACAAGTTAAATAAATATATATATATATAATATATATATATATACCACAGTATTCCATATACCTGAACAAATAATTAAACGTCTAATAAAATTAGTGAGTAATTAATATTTAACTGATTTGCAATATAAAACAATACTTTTATTGTAAAATCTTACATTTCTGTGATGTTTTCAACAAAGTGTTATGCCCCGTACACACGATCGAATTTTCCGACAACAAATGTTCGATGTGAGCTTGTTGGCGGAAATTCCGACCGTGTGTACGCTCCATCCAACATTTGTTGGCAGACTTTCCACCAACAAATGTTGGCTAGCAGGTTCTCAAATTTTCCGCCAACAAATTTTTGTTGTCGGACTTTCCGATCGCGTGTACACAAGTCCATCGCACAAAGGTCCACGCATGCTCAGAATCAAGTACGAGCCGGAACCGCTCGGTCTTGTAAAGCTAAAATTCGTAATGGAGATATCACGTACGTCTTGTACGTCACTACGTTCGTAATTGTTGGCCAAAATTTGTGTGACCGTGTGTATGCAGGACAATATATAGCAAAGGTCCAGATGCTTGAAATAGACAGGTTGGTAACCACCCCTCCAGGTAACTGGGTTTAAATTTCCCGTCCTCCGCTGGGTGAATGGTTGTGAGAGCTCCAGGTGCTGGCAATTGCTATTCCAATGGTATAGGTGCAATGAAAAATCTGGACTGCCGCACTCCGGATTGGAATAATAAAGGTAAAATCTTCTTTATTGAAAAAATGACATAATTTAAAATGCGTACATTGCTCTGTTGAAATGATACAGCTGTTTTTCAATAAAGAAGGTTTTACCTTTATTATTTCAATCCGGAGTGCTGCAGTCCAGATTTTTCATTGCACCTGTATGCAAGACAAGTTGGAGCCAACAACCTTCGAACAAAAATCCACAGTTTTCTTGTCGGAAAGTCCGATCGTGTGTACGTGGCATAATTGTTAGTTTTGATTTGATTCTTTTTTTCATACTATATGAGGATATTTTACCATTTTTTAATTTTAAGATTAGGGGCCTATTTATATTTCTGTCTAGGGATGAGCTTTCTGTTTGGGTCGAAAACCGAACAAATGTGAGCGGCGCTTAACGGCCCATAATGCACTGCGGGAGCGCAGTGCATTGCTGTATGATGATTGGCCAGAGCATGCACCATGACCTGCATGCTTTGGCCAATCACAGCACCTTCAGCTAAGAGAGCCATAATTGGCCAAAGGCAGGGTGCCTTTCGCCAATCATGGCTCAGGGGGACTAAGTCCACGCCCCACACTATATAAGGCCGCCTGCACGTCGGCCTTGTGTAGTGTGTTGTTGGCATGGATGGAGAGAAAGTCTCATTTAGATTGAGCAGGCAGGCAGGCAGATTATTCAGTTAGCTGCAGTGTATTTAATATATATATATACAGATAGTCTCGTGTGTGTGTATATATATATATATATATATATATATATATATATATATATATCTCCATTGTATCCAGTTTAGCTATATCTCACTGCAGGCCGTTCCTGGTGTACTGTTTCTAATATACTTAGAATATATTTAGAGTATACTAATACACTCTAATATTCAGTACAGTACTGTGCACCCCTAGTGCAGTTGCTACTACTTTCCTGGTGGTGTACACAATACATACAGTGTACCCATAGTTGTTATTACACTTCTGTTGGTATACACAGTACTGTGTACCCCTAGTGCAGTTGCTACTACTTTCCTGGTGGTGTACACAATACATACAGTGCACCAATAGTTGTTATTAAACTTCTGTTGGTGTACACAGTACCGTGCAACCCTAGTGCAGTTGCTACTACTTTCCTGGTGGTATACACAATACATACAGTGTACCCATAGTTGTTATTAAACTTCTGTTGGTGTACACAGTACCGTGCACCCCTAGTGCAGTTGCTACTACTTTCCTGGTGGTGTACACAATACATACAGTGCACCCATAGTTGTTATTACACTTCTGTTGGTGTACACAGTACCGTGCACCCCATTCGAGCAGTGCGTCACGGCCCCTAATGCACTGCATCATCGCAGTGCATTGCTGGCTGATGATTGGCCAAGCATGCACTATGACCCGCATGCTTTGGTCAATCACAGCACCGTCAGCGAAGAGAGCCATAATTGGCCACAGGCAGGGTGCCTATGGCCAATTATGGCTCAGGGGGTTAAGTACATGCCCCACACTATATAAGGCCGCCCGCACGTCGGCCTCGTGTAGTGTGTTGGTGGCGTTTGTTCAGAGAGAGACAGAGAGAGTGTCATTTCATTTAGTTTGAGCAGGCAGGCAATTCCTGGTGTTCTGTTGCTAATATACTTCAGGCAGGCGAGACAGTTAGATAGTGCAGTGTATTTAGTATATATATGCATCCCGGTTTTGTATATATATATATATATATATATATATATATATATACACTGTATACAGTTTAGCTAGATCTCTCTGCAGACCGTTCCTGGTGTACTGTTGCTAATATGCTTCAGGCAGGCAGGGGAGACAGTTAGCTGCAGTGTATTTAGTGTATATATATATGCATCCCGGCTTTGCATATACTGTATATATATATATATACACTGCATACAGTTTAGCTTCATCTCACTGCAGACCGTTCCTGGTGTACTGTTGCTAATATACTTCAGGCAGGCGGGCGAGACAGTTAGCGGCAGTGTATTTAGTATATATATATATATATATATATACATCCCGGCTTTGTATAATTTTTAATATATAATTTAATATATATATACAGGCTTGTATATATGTAGTCTAGCCAAGCCTATACCTGACGAGGCCATTGCCTGAGTCCGTGTTCAAAGACACTTTCAGCCAGGCAGGTGACTCACTGAGCTGCAGTTCATAAAATATATATCCACTGCATTGTATTCCAGCCAAGCCTATACCTTACTGTAGGCCATTCCTTGAGTGCGTGTTCAAAGACACTTTCAGCCAGGCAGGTGATTCACTGAGCTGCAGTTAGTCCAGTCCGGTTGAAAAGTCTGCCCGTGTGTACATGGCATTAGGAGAAGAGAGCATTTTTAAGGCTATAAAGAGAGAGGAAAATGGGATTTTTAAGGTACAAATTGATTTGAAAAACAACTATGTTATATAAGAAAGTTTTTTTATTATTTTAGAAAAAATAATAAAAGATTGTTAAAAACACAACAAATGGTGAATAAATGATGTTGTGTTTTTTAACAATCTTTTATTATCTTTTCTAAAATAATAAAAAAAACTTTCTTATATAACATAGTTGTTTTTCAAATCAATTTGCATCTTCAAAATCCCATTTCCCTTTATAGCCTTAAAAATGCTCCCTCTCTCCTCCTAACACCTTTGCTGGCTAACCTGTATAAGAAATATGTATATAATTACCTATTTTCAGCCTGCTTCATTCTGGTCACATGATCCCCTGTGTCAGTCAGTGGAAGCTGAAGAGGAGAGGAGACTAAAGCCTGGAGTGGTGATGTCACTCATAGACTTCAATGGCCCATCTGTTTTCAACGCTCCCTCCTCTCCCCTGAAGCTGCGCTGGCTGACACAGGGGAGAATCACATAACCGGACCGGAGTGGCCTGAAAAAGTTAAGTATATTCATCTTTCTTATACAGGTTAGTTAGCATAGATGTTAGGCATCCAGCATTGTTGGGCTCTGCAGCCTTCAAGTGTTTGGATACAACAAGGCACACCTCTCTCTGTAATGATTCAAAGCCATGAGTAACCCTTTGGGACACTTGCATTGTAAAACATGGCAGACCTTCGACACCAGGGGTGGGCGGCCTCCGCCAGCACACATATGCATAATAGCAAGAGGATGTACTGTACTGCACTGAGATTCTATCTGTGTTAGCAGAAAATTATATTATCTGTAATGTATTTCAGTTATCTTGAAAACCTGGCCTGTTAGCGGGCCCTAAGGATAGGGTTGATGATCACTGCTCTACATGGCTTCTATACCAGCTTTTATTTTTGTCCCTACTCCATTGGGGACACCCTCCTCCACTTCCTTTGTATCTAAGGAGGAATTCTCTGCTGCCATGTCATGGAGAAGTTGGTTGATATCCAGGAGGATATGATGCATAGGAGCATCAAATATCCATGCCATCTCTGTTGGGTTTTTTCATGTGAATTTCCTCTTTCTGCATTACAAGCCTCAGAGAGAGAAGAGGATGAGAAATCTGGGGATTCCCTAATAATACAGGATAATAGTCTGCTAGCCATGCATCTATGTACTGACATAGTAGCCTGATGAGAACCTTGATGCAGGGAGTCCACCAAACTTTCTATGCAGTAGCACAAAGAGAGCAACTTAAATTTCAGAAGCATTGAGGTATTTGTCAGTATCAAGTAAAATTTCCATGCCACACTGTTGGCCTGGACTGCCAGAGTTTGGCCAACAGCCATAGACACCAACAATGGTTGCATGGCTGAGCTTGACAGAGCAAAAAAGGCCTTTAAAGTGATTGTAAACTCTGTTAAACCACTTTTACCTACAGGTAAGCCTATAATAAGGCTTACCTGTAGGTACTGGAAATATCTCCTAAACCTGCACGGTTTAGAAGATATTTACCATATACGCTTGCGCCGACGTCATCGGCACATGTGCACTTAAAGTGACACTAAAGGTTAGATTTTTATTTTTTAAAAATAACAAGCATGTCATACTTACCTGCACTGTGCAGCTTGTTTTGCACAGAGTGGCCCCGAATGGCATTTTCTGGGGTCCCCCGGCGGCTCTCCTAGCTCCTCCCCGTCTCAGATAACCCCCTGGGAGAAGCGCTCTCCTGGGGGGTTACCTTGCGGGCATGCTCCTGAGTCCTGCATTCGGCGTCCATAGCCGCCGAGTGCAGGACTTGGCCCCGCCCCCCATCATCCGCATCATTGGATTTGATTGACAGCAGCGTGAGCCAATGGCTGCGCTGCTATCAATCTATCCAGTGAAGAGCCGAGAAGCCTGGGCAACGATCGAGCGCGGGACTTTCGAGGGCTCAGGTAAGTAAACCGGGGGGCTGGGGGGCCAGTAATCATCAGATGTTTTTTCACTTTAATGCATAGGATGCATTAAGGTGAAAAAACATGAAACTTTACAACCCCTTTAAGAAAGGGCACGATTGCGCCGTTTCTATAGGACTCGTGTTGTGACCGGTGGCTCTCTCTCTCGTCTCTCCCTGGCGGCGGCAATGCAAGTGTGGGCACCTGGCTTTGACAGCTTGCGGCCGGGTGCGCGAGTTGTGCAGCACCTCCTGATTGGTCAGGCAATCTTCTGGGACCTATGACAGAAGATTGCAAGGAGGGGGAGAGGACAACTTGCGCTCGAGCTGCCTAGGTGGCCTGAGCGGAAGTTGGAGCAGGTACCTGTCAAAACTAGGTACCTGCCCCCCCACCCCCAGAAAAATATCATGCCAAATGTGGCATGTCAGGGGGTAAGGAGTGCTTAAAGTGGAACTTCCACTTTTGGGTGGAACTCCGCTTTAATAATACATAAGTAGGAATTAACATCTTAGTTTCAGTGTCTGCGGATGATACCAAATTATGTAGGTAAATAATATTGTTACAGAATAGAGGGTCATTACAAGAAGACCTTGACAAAATAGGAGGTTGGGCAGCTAAATGGCAGGTGAAGTTCAATACTGAGAAATGTAAAGTTATGACCTTGGGTGCCAAAAATACAGATGCAAAATATACATTAGGAGGGGCTTCCTTGGGAGAATCAGTGTTGGAAAAGGATCTAGGGATACTTGTAGCTCATAGACTTAGCAATAGCATGCAATGCCAAATCACAGTTACCAGTATGCATTAAAAAGAGCATATATTCCACAGATGGAATGCAAATTCTGGTGCAGCTCTTCATAGGAACCTAATTAGCTTCCAGTCTGTTTGTTTTTTGTAAAAGCTTAATTGAACAAGCTGACTGGTTATCGTACACAGCTGTACCATATTATGCAAATCAACCCCACTCTGTCTTTTTTTTGGACTCATTTTACCACCAGAATCAGGTGTAATTAGCAATTATGCAAGCATTGATTGGAACTTAGCAGAGGATGGTTTCGATCCATCAACCTCTGGGTTTTGAGCCCAGTACACTTCTACTGCGGTGGTGCCACTCTGCTGAAAGGGAGGAGAAGGGGAAGAGGGGAAGAGGAAGGGGGAAAGGGAAAAGGAGGGAGGAGGAAAACAGGGGAGGGGGAGAAAAGGAAGGGGAAGGAAATAAGGGAAAGGGAAGGGGGGGATGGAAACAGTGAAGGGGAAGAAGGTGGGAGAAGGGGGAGGGGAGGGGAAAAGGGAAGGATAAAGGAGGGTGTGAGACATAGGGGGAAGGGGGAGGAGAAGAAGGGTGGGGAAAAAGGGCAGGTGAAGAAGAGGGGACTTTTTTAATTTGTGTTTTTTTGTTTTTTTTGAGGAAGGGAAGAGGAAGGGAGGGGGGAAGAGTGGAGGGGGATTTTTTTTAATTTCTATACATATCTTTTTTTTTTTGAAGAAGAAGAAGATGAGAAGAAGGAGGTGAATGAAATGAAGAGAAGCATTTGGGGAAGGGGAGGAATGAGAGGAAGAGGGGAAAAAAGAGGGGAAGGGATGGGCGAGTGAGGGGGGATTTTTTTTTAAATGTGTTTAAAAGTGTTTTTGCTTTATTCGTTTTTGTGGGGTTTTTTTTTGTTTTTCGTTTTTGGGGAAGGGAAGAATGGAAGGGGGGGAAGGGGAAAGGGGGATGAAAAGGAATGGAAAAGAAAAAAAGGGAGGGGGGGGAGAGAGTGGAACAAGGAGAAGAGAAGCAGTCGGGAGAAGAATAGGGGACAAGGGGGTAAAAAAGAGACAGTGGAATAAGGCGAAAAATGAGGATAAAAAGGGGGGAAGAGGATGGGAGAATGGCAGTGAAAAGGGAACAAAGAAAAGAGGGGGAGAGTGGGTGGAGAGGGGTCAAATGACAGTGCAGAGCAGGCCAGGAGCTGTTTGTACTGGCAGCAGCAGGGAAGTAACAGAACAGTATGCAGTGGCAAGATAATGTGTAGTATGTAGTGGCATTGCATTGGCAGGGCATTGATCAGTATGCAGTTAGGCTGTGAGCAGTATCTAGTGGTGGCAGTGAGCAGCATGTTGTGGGGGCAATGAGTAGTATGCACTGGGGACCATGAGCAGTATGTAGTGGTGGCAGTGAGCTGTATATTGTGGGGAAATTGAGCAGTACATAGTGGGGCAGTGAACAGTATGCATACCTCCCAACCATCCCGGATTCGCCGGGACTGTCCTGGGACTTGATGCAAGTCCCGGCGAATGAAGGGTTTGCCCCAGAGTGCACAAAATTCCAGCACTTGGCTCCAGTGTCTTGCTGATGAGCCCGCACTAGCATGGGCACCACTAACACCCATCCTGCAGCTTGTGCAGGGTGTCTGGTGTCCCGCACGCCGCAAGCATAGCTGTGTATGTGTAAATGTGACAGGCAGGCGGCTGTGAGAGATTTTAGCTGCCTTACACATGCCGGCTGCCTCACACATGCACAGCTCACAGCGGCTTGCAGCTGAACCCGCCTCCTCCTCCCCCCCTTGGCTGTGATGCTTTCCTGCACACAGACAGTAGGATAAGGTGGGAAGGGGTCATGGCAGGGGCAGACTGGCCCTCGGCTGCTCTGATGCTTGAAAGAGGCCGCAGACATGATGCCTTCCAGACAGCAGGCTGGTTATTCAGCTGGGATGAGGCATGCTAAGACTGCAAGCTGCAATCAATATGCTATCTGGTGAGAGCTACAGTTCCATCTACCTGTAAACCATCCAGCTTTGTTCTATAGTCTCTGCCTCTATTAATCAGATGAGCCTGCTGGTTTACAGATCTACCTTCATTTTCTTGTTGCCTGCAATTGCTTTAACTGTTAGCCAAATGCATTTTTAACACTTCTGCTAAGCTTAAAGTGGGCCTTCAGTAATTTTTTCAACTTTCCATCTATTAAATCCTCTGCCCTTGTTGTTTTAACTTTGGATAGTAAAACATTTTTTTTTCTGCCAGTAAATACCTTATATCACCCACTTCCTGTTTCTGGTAAGGCCTAGGCTTATGACATCATGCATAGCTCTCTATCACTCTCCTGAGAGTTTGCCAGGGGGGGGGGGGGATTCATAAGAGGGCCAATGAGAGCTGCAGAGCTGGAGGTGTGCCTCTGTGTGTCTGTGTAAATCCAGGAAGTGAACAGGCAGCACGGCTTTAGCTGCCCACAGTTAAAATGGCTGCAGTGGAGAGAGATTTCTGCAGCATATTTAGCAAGTACAGAATCACAGTATATGTAAAATAATCTGCAAAGTGGTTGGAGGGAAGTTTCAGAATGGCAAAGATGTTTTTATTACAAATTATGTGAGCAGAGTGCAGTTGCTCTTTAATTTGCTTTTTTACCGCCTGTTTGATAATGCATATAAGGTTAGATTAACTTTATGTTTACCACTGGAGTTCCTGGATTTGGATTGGCTGCACTCTGTGCATGGGTGCTATAGTTATACTTTGCTGTTGTTGAAGTGTTAATGTGCTAGGTTTTGTTCATTGCCATATGGACCAGTGGATACCCCTGCTTGGTCTCTTTCCCATCTGTATGACTGAACCATAGCCCCTAGGTAGGAATGTTCTCTGTTTTTAAAATGTATTTATAATACGTGAAAGTGACCTCAGGGATATTTAAGATTGGTTACCACAGCCCATATTTTTATGATATCATTGTTTAATTATTACTACTAATCAATTTAAAGTTATTATAAAGTCTTGCTTTAAAAAAAGACAAAAAAAATAAACAACAAACATGTTATACTCACCTCCTCTGTGCAGTTGGTTTTGCACAGAGTTTTGCACTTCTCGGGTCCCTCTTCACTGCTTCTGGCCCCTCCCTCCTGCCGAGGGCCCCCACGGCAAACAGCCTGCTATGGGGGGCACCCGAGCCAAGTCACAGCTTCCTGTGTCCATTCAGTCACGGAGCTCCGCCCCAGCCTGCACCCTCTCTCTTCTGATTGGCTAATTGACTTTGATTGACAGCCAATGGTGCCACCGCTGTGTATCAGCCAATCAGGAGGAGAGTCCCAGACAGCTAAGACAGTGGTGGGGAGAGATGGGGCTCAGATAAGTATTAGGGGGTGCCGTGGAGGCTGCTACACACAGAAAGCTTTTTATCTTAATGCATAGAATGCATTAAGATAAAAAACCTTCTGCTTTTACAACTCCTTTAGATCAATTTGATTAATTTAATTAAAGCGGTAGTAAACCCGTTGTCTTTTTTTTTTTTTCCCTACACCTGTAAGGGAAAAGGCATAATGAGCTAGTATGCACCGCATACTAGCTCATTATGAGATACTTACCTTAGAACGAGGCGCCGACATCTCACCCGGTCCACGCCGAGGGAGCTGACATTTCCCCTCGGTGTGCCTTCCGGGTATCCGGGCGCTGTGAGTGGCCGGAGCAGCGATATTGTCACTCCCACGCATGCGCGGGAGACTTTTTTTCCGGCAAAGTCCGGCTGCTGCTGGGCTTTCAGCTGAGAATCCCCTGTGCGCATGCGCCACTGCAGTCAGCGGCTCATTGTGAGGGGAATATCTCCTAAACCATACAGGTTTAGGAGATATTTTTTTTACCTACAGGTAAGCCTTATTATAGGCCTACCTGTAGGTAAAAGTTAAAAAAAAGGTATAAAACCGCTTCAACGCTGGAAGCATAGCTGTGTGATTGTGATAGGCAGCCGGCTGCCTCACACATACACAGCTCACAGCGGCTTGCGCCTTAACCCTCCTCCTCCGCCTTGACTGTGATGCTTTCCTGCACACAGACAGAAGAGGGAGATGGGGAGAAGTCATGGCAGGGGCTAGACTGGGTGGCAATTGGCCCCTGGTCGCTCTGATGCCCAAAAGAGGCCGCAGACATGCTGCCCCCAGCCCCTCTTCCCTCTCACCTTCTCGTCCATGAGCACCGCCCACTGGCGCTGTACCTACCTGCTGTAAAGATACCTGGGTCCCATGTGATTAGGGGGAGGGAGGCAGTCATTGGGGAGTGTACAGAATACTGACCCCGTCTTCCATCCTGCTGACCCCTGTACCCTGCCCCACTGACTCCTGTCCTCCATCCTTCTGACCCCTGTACCCTGCCCTACTGACCCCCTATCCTCTGTCCTGCTGACCCCGGTACCCTACCCTACTGACCCCCTGTCCTCCATTCTGCTGACCCTGTACCCTGTTCTACTGACCTCCTGTCTTCCGTCCTGCTGACCCCTGTACCCTGCCCCACTGACTCCTGTCCTTCGTCCTTCTGACCCCTGTACCCTGTCCTACTGACCCCGTCTTCCATCCTGCTGACCCCTGTACCCTGCCCTACTGACCCCCTGTCCTCCATTCTGCTGACCCTGTACCCTGTTCTACTGACCTCCTGTCTTCCGTCCTGCTGACCCCTGTACCCTGCCCCACTGACTCCTATCCTCCGTCCTTCTGACCCCTGTACCCTGTCCTACTGACCCCGTCTTCCATCCTGCTGACCCCTGTACCCTGCTCTACTGACCCCCTGTCCTCCATTATGCTGACCCCTGTACCCTGCCCTTTTGACCCCCTGTCTTCCGTCCTGCTGACCCCTGTACCCTGCCCTACTGACCCCCGTCCTCCATTCTGCTGACCTCTGTACCCTGCCCTATTGACCCCCAGTTTTTTGTCCTGCTGACCCGTGTACCCTACCCTACTGACTCCTGTCCTCTGTCCTGCTGACTCCTATACACTGCCCTACTGACAGCACATCTTTCATCCTGCTGACCCCAGTACCCTGGCCTACTGACTCTTATCCTCTATCCTGCTGACCCCTGTACCATGCCCTATTGACCCCGTCTTCCATCCTGCTGACCTCTGTACCCTGCCCTATTGACTCCTGTCCTCTATCCGTCTGACCACTCTACCCTGCCCTACTGCCCCCCTGTCTTCCGTCCTGCTGACCCCTGTACCCTGCCCTACTGACCCCCTGTCCTACATTCTGCTGACCCTGCCCTATTGACCCCCTGTCTTCCGTTCTGCTGACCCCTGTACCCTGCCCTAGTGACTCCCAGTCCTCCATCCTGCTGACCTGTGTACCCTGCCCTATTGACTTCTGTCCTCTGTCCTGCTATGAGGTGCTCCTCTGCTATTCTACTGAACCACCACAGTTGGAACGTTGTTGTCATTGTTGTCTTTTGCCATTCTGGGTGCGCGTTCCTTCCTACTCATCAGCAGCAAGTACTTGCATCTGTGGGATAGATATAAGATACATAAGTGTATTTAGAAAGCAATCTTAATGTCTGAAATAACAGAAGTAATGCCGCGTACACACGGTCGGACTTTCTATCCTACTTGGTCCGGCACACTTTCCGACGGACTTTGTCCGCCAGGTGCGCCGGACTTTAAAACGAACGGACTTGCCCACACACGCCGGGATTTTCCGGCGGGCTAAGTCCGCCCGTCTTTCCGACGGACTTTCGCCGGAGTTCCGGCGGACTTTCAGAATCAACGGACTTGCCCACACACGGACAAGTACGTTCATTTTGAACGTGACTCAGGTGCGACGGGACTAGAAAAGGATGTCAATCTTGCCGCTTTTATCGGCTAGATTGACACCTTGCGAGCCCCGTCGCGGGGCATACCAGGCCCTTAGGTCTGGTATGGATTATAAAGGGGAACCCCTACGCCGAAAAAACGGCGTGGGGTCCCCCCTAAAATCCATACCAGACCCCGATCCGAGCACGCAGCCTGGCCGGTCAGGAAAGGGGGTGGGGACGAGCGAGCGCCCCCCCCCTCCTGAACCGTACCAGGCCGCATGCCCTCAACATGGGGGGTGGGTGCTTTGGGGGAGGGGGCGCCCTGCGCCCCCCCCCCCAAAGCACCTTGTCCCCATGTTGATGAGGACAAGGGCCTCTTCCCGACAACCCTGGCCGTTGGTTGTCGGGGTCTGCGGGCGGGGGCTTATCGGAATCTGGGAGCCCCCTTTAATAAGGGGGCCCCCAGATCCCGGCCCCCCACCCTATGTAAATGAGTATGGGGTACATGGTACCCCTACCCATTTACCTAGGAAAAAAGTGTAAGTAATAAAACACACCACACAGGTTTTTAAAATATTTTTTTAAACAGCTCCGGGGGGGGATCTTCCTCCGGCTTCGGGGGTCTTCTTCCGGCTTCGGGGGTCCCTCCGCTTCATCTTCTCCCGGCGTCCGGTTGGTTCTTCTCCGCTCTCCGGCCTCTTCCGGTGTCGCAGGTCTTCGGCCGGCCCCTCCGCTATCTTCATGTAGCTCTATTGCGAGCGGAGGTCCGGACTTCTTGGCTTCTGGGCTTCTTGGCTTCTCTTCTCTTCTCTTCCCCCAGATGTTGACACGACGCTCTCTCCGGCTGGACTGGTCTCTGAGGGCTGCGTTGTGACTTATATAGGCGGAGACCCCGCCCCCATATGATGTCACAGTCCTTGGGCATGCTGGGACTGTGACGTTTTAGGGGGCGTGGTCGACCACGCCCCCTAAAACGTCACAGTCCCAGCATGCCCAAGGACTGTGACATCATATGGGGGCGGGGTCTCCGCCTATATAAGTCACAACGCAGCCCTCAGAGACCAGTCCAGCCGGAGAGAGCGTCGTGTCAACATCTGGGGGAAGAGAAGAGAAGAGAAGCCAAGAAGCCAAGAAGCCAAGAAGTCCGGACCTCCGCTAGCAATAGAGCTACATGAAGATAGCGGAGGGGCCGGCCGAAGACCTGTGACACCGGGAGAAGAGGCCGGAGAGCGGAGAAGAACCAACCGGACGCCGGGAGAAGATGAAGCGGAGGGACCCCCGAAGCCGGAAGAAGACCCCCGAAGCCGGAGGAAGATCCCCCCCGGAGCTGTTTAATAAAATATTTTAAAAACCTGTGTGGTGTGTTTTATTACTTACACTTTTTCCTAGGTAAATGGGTAGGGGTACCATGTACCCCATACTCATTTACATAGGGTGGGGGGCCGGGATCTGGGGGCCCCCTTATTAAAGGGGGCTCCCAGATTCCGATAAGCCCCCGCCCGCAGACCCCGACAACCAACGGCCAGGGTTGTCGGGAAGAGGCCCTTGTCCTCATCAACATGGGGACAAGGTGCTTTGGGGGGGGGGCGCAGGGCGCCCCCTCCCCCATAGCACCCACCCCCCATGTTGAGGGCATGCGGCCTGGTACGGTTCAGGAGGGGGGGGCGCTCGCTCGTCCCCACCCCCTTTCCTGACCGGCCAGGCTGCGTGCTCGGATCGGGGTCTGGTATGGATTTTAGGGGGACCCCACGCCGTTTTTTTGGCGTAGGGGTTCCCCTTTATAATCCATACCAGACCTAAGGGCCTGGTATGCCCCGCGCTCGCCGCAATAGGAAGATTTGTTTTTCCTATTGCAGCGAGCGCGAGATGCAATACCCTGCCCTCGTGTCGCATTTGGTCTGTCGGACCAGCCTACACACGAGCGGGCTTTCCGTCGGACCAGCACACACACGAGCGGACTTTCCGCCCGAAACTGAGTCCGACGGAAAGATTTGAAACTTTCTTCAAATCTAGGTCCGGCGGGCTTTTGGGAAGAAGTCCGCCGGAAAAGTCCGCCGCCGCCCACACACGGGCGGATTGTCCGGCACACTCTGGTCCGCCGGACCAAGTATGCCGGAAAGTCCGACCGTGTGTACGCGGCATAAGGGCTAAATTCATCCAAAACAACTATTCACTTTTGGAGTGTGACAACCTCATTTGAGTCTGTAGTAAGGGGGAAGGCAAAATTGTGAGTACTGGTATTCTTCACATTAGTGAGTGAAAAGGTTGAGAAACATAGTGTATAATTCAACTCACCAATACCCACCTAAAACTGGGATCACAAAAGCCTATATTTACATAAAGAAAGTTAAAAAAATCTAACATCATGTAATTTTCAAGCAGGAACAAGCTGTTAAACAACTCTTAACAACTCTGGAGTAGCAAAATGAACAGTAGACCAAGGATACATGCAGGAAAAACAAATACTGGGGGCCATAGGTGTGCGCAGCCTATTGCATTAGGGTGCGCACCCCAAAGCTCAAACACACATGCTTTTCTCTGCAGCCTCAGCTGCACGGGACAGTTAATAAATGGGAAGTGCTCAGTGAGAGTGACTTCCTGTTCATTCACCGACTGAAGCATAGTAAACACAGTTGGCCCCCTCCACACTGTGGAGCGGGGGCAACACAGGGGGAATCCCAGACACTAGGGGGAATCTGCACCACTCGTAGTGATTAGACACCTGGCACACCCCCTGCGCACGCCGTTGCTGGGGGCTCAGAAATAGAGAAGGGTGGCTTGAAAACCTGTGTCCTGCAGAATGTGTCACACCTTTTAAACTATCAAAATAATAGAGGGGAATGGATTTGTCTAGGTATGTGAAAAGTGTTAGGATGACTTACGCAAAGTAGTATGCTGGTCCTGAAAACATCAGAAGCAGGAGATTGAAGACTCCTAGCACGATTACCAGCCACCAGGGGGAGCCACAATTTTCTACAGCTTGGAGCACCTTGGCTTTTTCCGATATGGTTGGATTAATGTTGTGGTCACTTGGAAGTTTACCATTGGCTCCTAATGAATGAACATCATTTGGATGACCAGATTGTTTTGGAAGTGATTTTGCATGGCGCACACCATCATTGGCCTGTAATGAACGATCCATTTTTGGTTGGTCATTGGAAAGCCCAAGTCCTTCTAGAGAGGATTCTGTATGGAGCACATGATCATTGGCCTCATTTAGTTGGCTGGTGGAAAGGCGTGATCGTTTTGGAGGTGATTTTGCATGGTGGGTGGAAAGTACTGGTTGTTGTGGAGGTAATTTTGCATGGAGCAAACCACCATTGGCCCGCAATAAATTATCCTCATTTGGATGGAGGTCGGAAAGTCCTGGTCGTTGTGGAGGTGACTTTGCATGGAGCACACCAGCATTGGCCCGTAATAAATTATCCTCATTTGGATGGTGGGTGGAAAGTCCTGGTTGTTGTGGAGATGATTTTGCATGGAACACACCACCATTGGCCCGCAATAAATTATCCTCATTTTGATGGTGGGTGGAAAGTCCTAGTCGTTGTGGAGGTGATTTTGAATGGAGCACACCACCATTGGCCCGTAATAAATTAGCCTCATTTTGATGGTGGGTGGAAAGTCCTAGTCGTTGTGGAGGTGATTTTGAATGGAGCACACCACCATTGGCCCGTAATAAATTAGCCTCATTTTGATGGTGGGTGGAAAGTCCTGGTCGTTGTGAAGGTGATTTTGAATGGAGCACACCACCATTGGCCCGTAACAACTGATCCTTTTTTGGTTGGTCAATGGGAAGGCTAAATCGTTCTGGAGAAGATTCTGTATGGAGCATAAAAGAAAAGTCGCATTACAACCATTATCTTAAACATAAAAATGAACATGAAAGAGCTAAGCAAAAACGATATACATAAATCTAAATCTTTATTTAAGGGATTTAAGCATGAAGTATCAAAATTTAGCAGACTGCACTGGCTGCATGCTTATTCTAGGTAAGTGACTCACTCTAGGTAGTGGGGCTAACATGAGGATAACTGTGCAGTAATAGCAGTGCCCATATTACTATGCTGACAAGTTCTATTTAAAGGGCTACTCTCAGGATGATCCACTGCAAGCAAACTTTCACCACTGATTGCCAATTCACTCTGCTGGGCAAACAATTCATTCATGACCTGGTAAATCTGGATACGGGAGACTAGGAGGGTTTAGGTCACTGACATTTCAGTGAAATTCAGGACCTTTGTGTGAAATGCATTGGAGTCTCTTTAGGCATAGAGGCCCTTGAACTTGAGCATTCAGCTGCCCGCATATACTCAGAAATACAGTATCCCCTTAGAAAACCAGTAGGATCTATAGGAAGCCTCGTAAACACTCATGTATAGGGCAGTAATAAACAGTGAACGCAATTTGAGATAAGCTTACCAGTTTCCTTGTGGAATTCCCAGACATGAACCTTGACTTCGGGGACCTCTTTGTACTCTTCACCGTCTATAGCCAGGCGGATCGTGTATGTGCCACTGTCTTCTAGTTTAACCGGGTCAATCTCCAGGGCACACTGTCCACTAGGCAGACGCATCGGGTTCAGCCGAGCTCTTGGATTAGGATGTAGAACTGGCATTGGCATGGTGTCTTTTAGAAGTATCAGAGGCCGATATTCTCCGCCATTTTCTGGAGTCATCCCCCATTCCAGTTCGATTTCGTGCCCTTGGAGAGGCTCATCCTTGTTGAACACACATGGGATCACCAGTAGATGTCCCACTTTGGCATCCACAGATCTGCGGAAGGTCTGGATGCTGGTTATTTTTGCACCTGAAGATAAAAAAAAATAACAGGGTTACATTTTGTGTTTCAAAGAAAATTTAAAGTGTTACACAAGCCAACAACCTTTTTTTTCTAGTTTTGTAAATAGAGGAGAATAAGAATAGAACATGTCAGGTTCTTATTGCCATTAGGGGCTTTGTTGGAGAGATTTCCTCTCACTTCCTGTCCAAGAGTCAATACAGTGGACAGAAAGTGAGCAAAAGCCTGCAACAGGGACACAGACCTAAATCAAAATCTCCATATTCTTTTAGGCCCGGTTCACACTGCTACGACCCCATTGCCGTACAATTTCCAGTAAGAATTTCTATGCAGCTTTCATGTGACATTAGAGTCCATGGGACTCTAATGCCCCGTACACACGGTCGGACTTTGTTCGGACATTCCGACAACAAAATCCTAGGATTTTTTCCGACGGATGTTGGCTCAAACTTGTCTTGCATACACACGGTCACACAAAGTTGTCGGAAAATCCGATCATTCTGAACGCGGTGACGTAAAACACGTACGTCGGGACTATAAACGGGGCAGTGGCCAATAACTTTCATCTCTTTATTTATTCTGAGCATGCGTGGCACTTTGTCCGTCGGCTTTGTGTACACACGATCGGAATTTCCGACAACGGATTTTGTTGTCGGAAAATTTTATCTCCTGCTCTCCAACTTTATGTGTCGGAAAATCCGATGGAAAATGTCCGATGGAGCCCACACACGGTCGGAATTTCCGACAACACGCTCCGATCGGACATTTTCCATCGGAAAATCCGACCGTGTGTACGGGGCATAAGTCACAGTGAAGTGACATTAAAGTAGTGCTAGAATCTTTATTGAAGTTGCTGTGAGTTGACCTGCATTGATTGGAACGATTACAATTAAAATAAATGTGTTTTGACTTGTCATGCAAAAAGAAACAGAATATACCTGTGCTTCGTATTTGAGCACAGGTATATCTTGTTTCTGTTGTATTGCAGGTCAGCGGCCAGACCTAAACCATGTCGCTCTCCCCCATTTTGTGTCTGTTTGCCCCATGTTGGCATTGTGTCCACAGTAGCATTTGCAGTGGCAGAGCAGAGTAAGACTGGCCATAGAGGGATTACTTTGATGCAGTTGGCCAGCTTAAAGTGGAGTTCCACCCAAAAGTGGAACTTCCACTTATTGGAACCTTTCGGGGGGAAGGGGGGAGGATACCTGTCTTTCACAGGTATCCCGTCCCCACTTCTGCGAGCCACAGCCACGGATATTTGGGTCACTCCTCCTCATTCCCCGGCCGCCAGGCCATTAAGAGAGAGGAGCGGAGTCTCGCGCATGCACAGTAGGGTTCCAAGGCTACACTGCCGGGTTCCCTTACTCTCAATGGAAGCGGCAGCTTCCGACAGCTGATGGAAACACTAGCTGAAGTGACGACATCGCTGGACTCAGGACAGGTAGGTGTCCTATTATTAAAAGCCAGTAGCTACAGTATGTGCAGCTGCTGGCTTTTAATTTTTGCCGCAGTGGGCGGGCCTCTGCTTTAAACATGCATTGCAATATGTGTAAACTAAATATCCCTATTATTATTACAAAGTTTGCTAGAAAGGGTATATGGCAGTGTGCAGAGGGTTCATCCAGTATTTTTTATGTGTCGCAAGTCCCATGACTAGTCACAGCAGTTTGATCCGGGGCTTGGAGAAAGGAATTTGTATTTCTGTCTGTGTTGCCCTTCTAACAAAATGACATTACTGCCAGATTACCAGTCTGGTCCTGGCCCATAGCAAATCAAATAGTGTCATCCTGTCTGTCCCCGTTACCCCTGTATCCTCTGACTGCCCTAACTCTCATCCACCTAGCAAAACTGTTAGCATAGCTCCCAACTGTCCCTGATTTGGAGCAATGTCCCTCTGTCCCTCTTTCCTCCTCATTTGTCCCTCATTTTGGTCTGATCTATATAGTTTTATATAAAATGCACTTTTTATCTTTGAAAAAGTGTTTCCCAGTGCTAAACCCTTCATCCAATTTCTAAATTGCTGATTTGTAAATTTCAAAAGCCAATATATAAAGGAATTATAGTGGTAAAAAAAGCACTTGGGGGGGTTTAACTAATCATGTTTTTTGTATAATTCTCCTTTAGGGGGGTGTGACAGGGGGTGTGTCCTATTCCTCTAAACTTTTGCAAATAGGTGTCCCTTGTTCCCATCTCAAAAAGTTGAGAGGTATGGTGTTAGTGTTCCCCTTCCAATAGACCTGGATATATGGAGCAAGTAACACGTCTCTATTTATTTTACAGCAACCCTAGTAATACGAAATAACAAACTAGTGTAGGTATGAGCAGCCTATTGCATTAGGGTGCGCACCCCAAAGCTCAAACACACATGCCTTTCTCTGCAGCCTCAGCTGCACTGGAAACTCTATGAATGGGACGTGCTCTGCGCTGAGCGGCTTCCTGTTCATTCACAAACTAATGAATAGTAAACACTGTTTACTATGCTTCCGTGATGAATGTGAGTGTAATGTTTAGACATTAATGCCTGTGTGTTGAGTTATTTTGAGGGGACAGCAAATTTACACTGTTATACAAGCTGTACACTCACTACTTTACATTGTAGCAAGTATCACTTCTCTAGTGTTGTCACATGAAAAAATAGAATAAAATATTTACAAAAATGTGAGCGGTGTACTGTATATATACACACACACACACACACACACAGATATATATATATATATATATATATATATATATATATATATATACATACATATACATATACATACACACACATACATGCACCAAAATAAGTTAATTTTCAGTACAGTTTTACAGTTTTAGATAGAATAAAATATTTACAAAAATGTGAGGGGTGTACTCACTTTTGTGAAATACTGTGTGTGTGTGTATATATATATATGTATATGTATATATATATATATATATATATATATGTATATGTATATATATATATATATATATATATATATGTATATGTATATATATATATATATATATATATATATATATATATATATATATATATATATATATATACATATATACATATATATGTATATATATATATACATACATATATATATATATATATATATATATATATATATATATATATATATATATATATATATATATATATATATATATATATATATATATATATATATATATGTATATATATACATATATATATATATATATATATATATATATATATATATATATATATATATATATATATGTATATATATACATATATATATATATATATATATATATATATATATATATATATATATATATATATATATATATATACATACATATATATATATATATATATATATATATATATATATATATATATATATATATATATATACACACACATATATATATACATTTTTTTTTCCATAGATTTCTGCAAAAAGTGTATTATTAATACCAATTTACATGCACCAAAATAAGTTAAATTGCAGTACAGTTTACAGTTTTACTATAATAGATAGAGATAGATCGATAAATAGATAATTATAGTAAAAATGAACTAATTTTGGTGCATATAAATTGGTATTAATAATACACCTTTTGCAGAAATCTATGGAAAAAAAAATTATATATATATATATATATATATATATATATATATATATATATATATATATACACCGTATATATATATATACATGCACACAGTATATAGATAGATCTATCTAAATATATATAGGTAGATATCTATATATATCTAGATGCATATTGCTATATTATAGTAAAAGTTTAAGACCAATATATACCTGATGCCAGATGCAGAAGAAGAACAAAGGTCAATGCTCGCAGCATCATTCTCATCTTTGTTCCACAGATAGTTGAGAAACAGAAATGAATCAAACAAATGGATTTGATATTTCTCTCGCTGATAAAACAGGTGAAAATCACAAATCAACCAAAGAAATCGCTTTTAAGAACAATCACTCTGAAGAGCAATCTCATACACGTGTGTATCCGTGCTTGGAAAAACAGAGACTACACAGAGGCAGCTGCTGGTGCTCCTATTATGAGCCACAGCCAGTAAACAACTGATGATGTCATAGTGGAAACCCCTGCTCACCAACTGGGGCCTAGCAACGCTGCTCTGCAGCCAACCTTGCTGCCAGCAGCACCTTGTAATGCCATGACCAGAGACAATCAACCATTCAGATATCAGAATCTTCCAAAATGAGGACATTGAGGTGTGTGCAGGAAATGAAGGCGGATGTGTTTATATATCTGATCATTGGGTGAGATGAGGGATCTGTGGGATCTGATTGGTAATGTCCAGTTGGAGATTTGTTTATTATGACTGTGATGTAGTCAGGCTGAATATACATGAATAATCATCTGGATATCTTTATTTAACTGATCTTGGTATTGGGGCTGTGCATTGAAAGGTCAGTCCGCCCTGCAAAAGAAGTAGAAGAAGACTGGATGTAGTGTGGTGATGGGTGTCCTGTGCCCCCCAACAGATTTCAGTATGACCCCCACCTGGAACCAGTACACAGTATGAGTACACAATGCCCTGCCCGGGGCAGTACAAACAATCCCTACACCTCTCCCTGCACAGCGCCCCTAGCAACAGCTGGTTGCTATGGCCGTGTAAAGATCACCTAAGAGTCCGGCAGCCAATGGAAAGCTCAGAGTGATGTCCTTCCAAGAAAAGGGTTTTTCCAGGTAAGTCAACAATCCTCTATTTTCCCATATTCTGCTGAGATAATAAAAGAAAGAATTGGGTTGCTATGGGCAACCATTCGTGTTCTCCCATGAGAGCTGTGTCTGAGTGATCTTGTGTTTCCTGAATCCAAACAACAATGGTCACTATATCACTCTATCCACCAGCCCACTGCTTCTATAGGTCCCGGGAAAGGTGTACCCGGTATTACTAAGCATTCTAAATTTAAAGGGTAACTCCACTTTTGTAGGAAAAAAATATCAAATAAATAAACAATAATATAGTGTATACAATTGCTAGAAAAGTCATATTGTAATTGAATGTTGAAAAATGACCTTTCCTTTTCAATCTGCAGCTCTGTCATTTTCTGTAAAATGTAATATGACAACCAGGAGGCGTCCTGTACACAGACGGAGTACAGAACGCCCCCCCCAGACATGTCATTTCCTGCTTGTGTGATTGGCTCACTGATTTTCCCAGAAGTCTGTCATTTTTTTGTGAGATACTTCCATAGCGACATGTCAAATCGCAAGGCAAATCAGCGGCTATTGCTATTGCCGTTTGCGGCGCCACACCGATTCCAAAAAGTCGTTTCTGTACTACTTTTGGCGACTTTCGGGGTGCGATTTCAATAGACATCTGTGCAGAAGCCCGCACAGATGATCCCCGAAGTCGGGACTGACAGGCGGGAATGAAATCCCGCTGTCAGTGTGAACCTGGGATAAGACCACTTTCACACGAATACGTTTTTCCTGCGTTTTTTACTCTGCCAGCAAAACGCAAGAAAAATCTTTCCCTTTAAATCCTACGGGCCTTTTCACACCACTGCGCTGTGGGTGCGTTTTGAAAAGTCCTGCATTCTGCATCTTTGGTTCGGTGTGGAAAACCGCACCAAAATGCAGCTTCCCATTGAAATTAATGGAAATTACGTCAAGATCGCAGTAAATACGCACCGATATTTGCGTTTTTGGTGCATTTTTGACCTGTCCATTTTCCACAGGTGCAGGGAACCCAAAAACGCTCCAGAAACGCACAGGAAACACACATAAAACACAGCAAAATCACAGTAAAAACGCTGCAGAGCAGTGTGAAAGGGCCCCAAAGGGATGCAGACCCTGCCGCTTTCCTTATTAGAGCCCTGCAAGTGCAGCAGCTGATTGATAATGATAAAATCTCTCCCATTAGATTCACTCACATGGACACAGACAAACAAACAGCTATTTTTTCAGAATAAGAAAAGGTAGGAATCTGTTTTGTTAAAGTCCCTTCAATGTACATAGATCACCCAGAGGGGAATGTTTTTTTTTTTTACTCTTTAACCACTTAAAGGATAACTAAACCTTTGTTTAAAAAAAAAAAAAAAAAAACAATGTCATACTTACCTCCTGTGTGCAGAGTGGCCAGAAATCCTCCTCTTCTGGGGTCCCTCTGCGGTGCTCCTCCTCTTTTCAAGTGCCCCATTGGAGAAGCGCTCTCCCTCGGGGCACTCATGCGGGCGCGCTCCCGTGTCCTGCTGCTGCGTCCATTGACATAGACAGCAGGACTCGGCTCCCACATCATTGGATTTGATTAACAGCAGCGGGAGCCAATGGTTCCTGCTGCTATCAATCTATCCAATGAGGACCCGAGACACCGGCTGGAGCTGCTGTCCTCATCTCCGTCGCTGGAAGGGCCGGCTTCAAGTAAGTAAAATGGGAGGCTCTGGGGGGCTGCTGCACTAAAGAAGGTTTTTCACCTTAATGCATAAAAAAAACATTGAGGGTTTACAATCCCTTTAAGGACCACCCACCACATATATACTGTGGCAGGGTGGCCCTATTGTGCAAAACGACGTACCTGTACGTCGTTTCATGCACGAGACACTGCGGGCACGCACACCCACCGTGATGTCCGCCGGCCACCCACGTTCTCAAAGAGGCAGAACGGGGATCTGCCAGTGTAAACAAAGCAGATCCCCGTTCTGACAGGAGAGTACAGTGAGATCATCTATTTCTAGTGATCAGAAACAGCGATCTCTCTGTACTCCCAATCAGTCCCCCCCCCCCCCACAGTTGGAAACACCTACTTAGGACACACTTAACCCCTTGATCGCCCCCCAGTGTTAACCTGCCAGTGACATTTATACAGTAAGTGCATATTTTTTTGCTCTGATCACTGTAATAATGTCACTGGTCCCAAAAAAGTGTCCGATCTGTCCGCTGCAATGTCGCAGTCCCGCTAAAAATTGCTAATAACCGCTATTACTAGTAAAAAAAAATAAAATAAAAATAATGCTATAAATCTATCCTCTATTTTGTAGACGCTATAACTTTTGCGCACACCAATCCATATACGCTTATTGTGATTTTTTTGTTACCAAAAATATGTAGAAGAATACATATCGGCTTAAACTGATGAATATATTTGTTTTTTTACATTCTTTTTGGATATGTATAATAGCAAAAAGTAAAAAATAGTGTTTTTTTTTTTTTTTTTTTCAAAATTGTCAATCTTTTTTTGTTTATAGTGCAAAAAATAACCACTTGCCGCCCGCCATATAGCAGAATGACGGCGGCAAAGTGGTTTCAATATCCTGACTGGGCGTCATATGACGTCCTCAGGATATTGAGCCACTGCGCGCCCCTGGGGGCGCGCATCGCGGCGATCGTCTGACACCCCGCAACACTGATCTAGGTAAAGAGTCTCTGACGGAGACTCTTTACCACGTGATCAGCCGTGTCCAATCACGGCTGATCACGATGTAAATAGGAAGAGCCGGCGATCGGCTTTTCCTCACTTGCGTCTGACAGACGTGATTAGAGGAGAGTCGATCGGCTGCTCTCCTGACAGGGGGGTCTGTGCTGATTGTTTATCAGCACAGCCCCCCCTCAGATCCTACCCAGGACCACTAGGGAAGCCGCCCTGGACCTCCAGGGAAACCAGCCACACTGGACCACCGGGTATGCCCCCTAGACCCCCAGGGAAAAACTAATCAGTGCAAAGGCAGCTGCCAATCAATGCCCAGGCAGCTGCTAATCAGTGCCCACTCCAATGCCTACCACTGCCAGTGCCATCAGGGATGCCTATCAGTGCTGTGTATCAGTGCCGCGTATCAGTGCCCATCAGTGCCACGTATCAGTGCCCATCAGTGCCCATCAGTGCCGCCTATCAGTGCCTATCAGTGCCCAGTAGTGCCACCTATCAGTGCCCATCAGTGCCACCCATAAGAACCCATCTTTGCAGCCTATCAGTGATCATCAGTGTCGCCTATCAGTGCCCATCAGTGCCCACCAGTGCTGCCCAGTGCCATCCATGAGTGCCCATCAGTGCCGCCTATCAATGCCCATCAGTGCTGCATATCAGTGCCACCCATCAGTGCCCATCGTCAGTGCCCATCATCAGTGCCCCCATCAGTGCCCGCTCATTGGTGCCACCTCATCGCTGCCGCCTTATCAGTGCCTGTCAGTGCCGCCTTATCAGTGCCCATCAGTGAAAGAGAAAACTTACTTATTTACAACATTTTTAAACAAAAACAAAAGCAAAACTTTTATTTTTTTAAAAATTTTTGGTCGTTTTTTATTTTGTTTCGCAAAAAATAAAAACCGCAGAGGTGATCAAATACCACCAAAAGAAAGCTCTATTTGTGGGAACAAAATGATAAAAATTTAGTTTGGGTACAGTGATGGATGACCGCGCAATTGTCATTCAAACTGCGACAGCGCTAAAAGCTAAAAATTGTTCTGGGCAGGAAGGTGTATAAGTGCCCGGTATTGAAGTGGTTAAAAACCGCAGAGGTGACCAAATACCACCAAAAGAACCCCTTCCTTGCCAGTGACATTTATACAGTAATCAGTGCATTTTTATAGCACTGATCACTGTATAATTGTCAATGGTCCCAAAAATGTGTTAAAAATGTCCGATGTGTCCGCCACAATATTGCAGTCCCGATAAAACTCGCAGCCCGCCGCCATTACTATAAAAAAAAATATATATATATAATAAAAATGCCATAAATCTATCCCCTATTTTGTAGACGCTATAACTTTTGCGTAATCAATATACGCTTATTGTGATTTTTTTTACCAAAAATTTGTAGAAGAATACATAACGGCCTAAACTGAGGAAAAATGTGTTTTTTTGAAAAAAATGTGGGATATTTATCATAGCAAAAAGTTAAAGATATTGTGTTTCTTTCAAAATTATCACTTTTCCTTTGTTTATAGCGCAAAAAATAAAAACCGCAGAGGGGATCAAATACCACCAAAAGAAAGCTCTATTTGTGGGGAAAAAAAGGACGCCAATTTTGTTTGGGTGCAACGTCGCACGACCGCGCAATTGTCCGTTAAAGAGACGCAAGTGCCGAATCGCAAAAAGTGCTCTGGTCAGGAAGGGGGTAAAATTCTCCGGGGCTGAAGCAGTTAAGTGGTTAAAGACCGACCCTTTAAAATTTTGAAGGATTGCCATGCTTGAACGCCGCGTCCCTTTAACAACCAACGAGCTACACAGGAGCCGTGCCTAAATCGGCAGCTTTATTTCAGAGAACACTCATAGCAAAACTGGCGTAAAGTTTGTTTGGGTACAACGTCGCACGACCGCGCAATTGTCGGTTAAAGTGACGCAGTGCCGTATTGCAAAAAAATTGCCTGGTCGTTAAGGGGGCAAATCTTCTGGGGCTGAAGTGGTTAACTTGATGTATGTTCACAGTCTGTGAAACGAACAAATAAATGTGGCATCATGTTCATAATGATACAAGAAAAATCTGTGGCACATATAGGGCTGCCATCTTTTCTTCAAGTCAAACCCCAACACTTTAGCGGCGCACAGCAATTTTTTTTTTTTATAGTATAAACTATACATATATTTTGTAATTAAATAAAGTTAATTACAAGAGTCCCCCTTTACATCTGAATCCACAGAGTTCCCTTACAATGTAAGGGGGGATTCTGTAGACTCTGATGTAAGGGAGAATTCTGAGGATTCTGACATAAAGGATGCTCTGGAAACCCTGATTTAAGGGGGAACACTGAGAACTCTGATGCAGGGTGAGGACAATGTGGCCACGGGTGTAAAGGGGAACTGTGATATAAGGGGTGTTCTGAGAACCCTGATTTACCTTAGTGTACTCACTCAGAGGCAGGGGAGAGAAGGGGGGAGACTTCAGTCACAGACAGAGATGGATGGTGAGCTCACCTCTCATCCAGATGTATCTGAGGCTGCTGGACTTCAAATTTCTGGCCCCCCATTTTCCTTTTCTGAAGCACAGCGCCGGGGATTGGAGTGTGGTCAGACACAGAGGGGTGGGGGGGAAGAGGTGCAGATCGAGCTCTCTCTCCTCTCCCATCTGTATGTGGGAGGAATCGTTAGTGCTGGCTTTGGGCAGTGTGAAAGAGCCCTTGCACACTGGGGCAGGGGGCCAGCGTCGGCGGTAAAACGCCGCTATTATTAGCGGCGTTTTACCGTCGGTATGCGGCCGCTAGCGGGGCGGTTTTACCCCCGCTAGCGGCCGAAAAAGGGTTAAATACCACCGCAAAGCGCCTCTGCAGAGGCGCTTTGCCGGCGGTATAGCCGCGCCGTCCCATTGATTTCAATGGGCAGGAGCGGTAAAGGAGCGGTATACACTCCGCTCCTTCACCGCTCCGAAGATGCTGCTGGCAGGACTTTTTTTACCGTCCTGCCAGCGCATCGCTCCAGTGTGCAAGCCCTCGGGGCTTGCACACTGGAATACAAGCAGCGGCACTTTCGGGGCGGTTTGCAGGCGCTATTATTAGCGCAATAGCGCCTGCAAACCGCCCCAGTGTGCAAGGGCTCTTAGAGAGTGTAACCGACACTCTCAGCTTAGACATCTGCAGCCAGCAACCCTGCTGGGAGGCCATAGTCCAGTCTGAATCATGTGTCCGGGTTTCAGGCAGTTTGAAACCCGGACACATAATTCCAAACCCAAACTGTCCGGGTGAATTCTGGACAGGTGGCAACCCTAGGCACATCTTAATATATTTAGAAGAGGAAATGGAAAAAAAAAAATCACAATTGTATACCAAATATTTACCATTATTTTTATTGCAGGATCTGTCCTTGCCATACTGTCAAGGCTCTCCACCAGAAGACGCTGTTGAAGGCTCACTATGGTGTAATGCCCTAAGAAAGCAGAAATGAGTATTAAAGCTTTAATAAACCCAGACGCAAACATTTAATATATTGCAGCTTATCAATTCTTAGATGTGATGACTGCATTCGTTTTCTTTTTTAGGCCTTCTTTCCACTATTTTCATCTGGTGATCCAGCCAGCAAGTCTTTTGTTTTTCACAAGACTAAGCTCTCCAGCAGAACGTATCAGTTACAGAGATGAGTCAAACCATCCAACACTTGAAAGGGTGCTTACAACGATCAGATTTTATTTATGTAAAACAAACGAAGAAAAAAACAGTTTGTTGTAATACAGGAGGTATTATTGGTCAGATCACCAGGGGGAAACAGAGGAGAAAAAGCCTTAAAAAAGAAAACGACCTGGGAGCTAAATTAATGATTTCTCGGGGATGGAAAACCCCTACAGTCTCCTTCCATTTAGCCAAGCGTAAAATATCCTGGATCTTGTCCCAAGAAAAGATATCAAGCATTATCCTTAATACTTCCGAAAAATTTGTACGGATTTGGGAACCATGGGCTCGTTATATTACTATATAGGTTAAGCAAGACTCCCCCCTCAACTTAACATTTGGGCTATTCTGTTGAAGAATCAGCTTTCTGCTCAGACTTTCTCTCTCTTTTGCTCTCCTCCTTTCCTCTGCTTTTATCTCTTAGATAGGATCCTCTTCTTTTACTGAACTCTATTCCTCTCTTTTGCCCCGTACACACGGTCGGACATTGATCGGACATTCCGACAACAAAATCCATGGATTTTTTCTGACGGATGTTGGCTCAAACTTGTCTTGAATACACACGGTATTCAAGACAATCCGATCGTTCTGAACGCGGTGACGTAAAACACGTACGTCGGGTCTATAAACGGGGCAATAGCCAATAGCTTTCGTGTCTTTATTTATTCTGAGCATGCGTGGCACTTTGTGCGTCGGATTTGTGTTGGTCTATCACATAAAATTCCAATAAAATTCATTTCTGTTTTTGGTTGTAACATGACAAAATGTGGAAAATTTCAAGGGGTATGAATACTTTTTCAAGGCACTGTATATCTGACCGATTATCGATTTCTGTAACATTAATTGGCTTTTAAAAATGTGTGTTTCTGCTCTATTGTGCTCATAGTTTTTCACTCTTCCCCTTTGGAGTTATTTTGTAAGAGTAATGCCCCGTACACACGGTCGGACTTTGTTCGGACATTCCGACAACAAAATCCATGGATTTTTTCCGACGGATGTTGGCTCAAACTTGTCTTGCATACACACGGTCAAACAAAGTTGTCGGAAAATCCGATCGTTCTGAACGCGGTGATGTAAAGCACGTACGTCGGGACTATAAACGGGGCAGTGGCCAATAGCTTTCATCTCTTTATTTATTCTGAGCATGCGTGGCACTTTGTCCGTCAGATTTGTATACACACGATCGGAATTTCCGACAACGGATTTTGTTGTCGGAAAATTTTATAGCAAGCTCTCAAACTTTGTGTGTCGGAAAATCCGATGGAAAATGTGTGATGGAGCCTACACACGGTCGGAGTTTCCGACAACAAGGTCCTATCACACATTTTCCGTTGGAAAATCCGACCGTGTGTACGGGGCATTATCCTCCTTTTCTGGTTGAATTGGCATCTAGTTTTGACATTCCAGCCAGTTGACTGGATTGGCTGAATTTTTTTTTTTCTGGTTTACAAGAAATTCCATTTCGGACCTTCGGTTCCCCTCCCGGGAGACCTAGATATGTGGATCTCCTAGGACAGGAACCCCTCAATGGAATTCCAGTAATGTGACCTCCTACATGGTCTTTAACTAATATTAAAGATTTCTGCACTTTTTTGAACTTTGTTTTGAGGAATTTAGACACTTCATCTATCCTCCAGGGACGATCCTCACGCAGTACTTACTGTAGATGGTCTATTGGTAATAACCTCAACTATGAGGAACCAGTGTCCGTGTGTGGGTATCTTCCAGGAGGGAGAACCTCCTCAATCTAGATCATTACTCCCTCAATAGGGGTCTTAAAGATATAATTCTCAGACATACTTGCTTCTTAGAACCCTGACTGTTATAATGTTTTGTTTTTTTTGTTTTTGTTTTTTTATTCTCTTTCTTCGCCTCTCTATATAAAAGAGAGCTCACCTTGATGATATCCTCAACATACGATGACAATGCTCAATTTTTTATGCTATTGTCAATGTTGCGGAATTCCCTCCAGTTCACACTTGTTTATATTTTAAATACTGTTTTCTAAGTTCATTTCTGTTATTGAAAATTTTAAATAAAAATAATACAAAGAAAAAAGAAAACGAATGCAGCCACCACATCTAAGTGGGCGGCCATATATTACATTTTTGGTTTTGAATGTAATACCACTTTAACCTATTTGGCTTGGTGTAGTCTTTTATAACCTACGGCAGGAGGATATGAGAAAATAGCATGCACCGGCATGGTGTGACAAATCCTGTAACAGGAAACCAAAACTTGTGGCCACCAAGCATTGGTATCTGGTGGAAGTGGAATGCACGCAGCCCCATTGAAGATCATGCATCTCTCTTCAGCTGTGATGTGCAATTATCTCCACTGAGCAAATCTGAGGACGCAATTGCTTAGGCTGGCCATAGAATGATCAAAATTCATTCAGTTCAGCAGGAACCGGACGGATTTTGATCCATATTCGAGCAGGCTGGTTATATTGAAGTCAATCTATTGATCGACTTCAGTACAACCAGGCTGTTGGGTTTTCTCGTGCGATCACTGCGAGCGACTATAGCCGGCAGCTGTGATCATTGCATTCTGATGGTGGGGAAACCTCCAGCTATCAGAACACAATAGCGCAGCGGCAGGGATTCCCCCATCAACACTGAATGTGTTGTTGGGGGAATCAAGCAATTTTCTTTCATTCAAACCATGGTCTGTGCCCCTCTAGATTTTAGTTGTGCCCCTCCCCCCAGGTCTCTAAAGCCTCGTACACACGATCGGACTTTCCGACGGGAAATGTTGGATGACATGCTGTTGGCGGGAAATCCAACTGTGTGTATTCTCCATCGACAACAATTGTTGTCGGAATTTCTGCGAACAAATTTTGGCCAGCAGGTTTTAAAATTTTCAACGGATAAATGTGTGTTGTCGGATTTTCCGAGCGTGTGTACACAAGTCCGTCGGACAAAAGTCCAAAGTACAAACACGCATGCTCGGAAGCAAAGATGAGCTAGGAGCGGTCAGTCTTGTAAACTAGCGTTCGTAATGGAGAATTAACATTTGCGACGTGGCAAATTATGAAATCTCCAAATGCAGCGCACAATTCTCTTCTTCTTTAATGGGATAATAATGAAGCTGCTTTGCTGGTGATATTGATGGAGTTATTGCAAACGCATTTTCAAAGGCTTTTTTTTTCTAGTGATATCAAGAATAATATTATTATATATATTTTTTTTTTTTTAATTTGGGCAAGTTACCACAACACCATTATCCCGTAGTTTTTACGATCAAAGATACAACTATGTTGGTGTCCCTTGTCTATTTTACGTTGTATTTTTTTTAATGTAACTGCCTACTCCCAAACTGTCATTTGAAGTAAAACACATAGCCAAGTATTATTCTACACAATTTTTTTTTATTGTGCATTAAAAAAATAAAACAAATAAAATTAGACATGCTATCTGCCAATAGAACTTATCCAAAAAGTGCATTCTATGCATCCAAATATATAGAAAATATAACAAATCAAATCATTATTATTCAACCAAAAAAAAATAATGTCAAACGCAATAACTCCAAGGCCAATAATAAATAACACGTTATCTCCTCAGATTCCGCAACATGTCTGGTTGACGTACGGCCGTTCAGAAATGAACTGAAAAGTGTGAAATGAAAAGTGCGAATCAACAAACTTCTACTAACACAAAATTAGCAGAAGGAGCCCAAAGGGTGGCACTAAAGAGCTGAAAAACAATGTAGTACATCACTACGTTCGTATTTGTTGGCCAACAATTGGGTGGCTGTGTGTATGCAAGACAAGTTTGGGCCAACGCCCTTCGGACAAAAGTCGACGATTTTGTTGGCCAACAATCCGATCGTGTGTACGAAGCTTAAGAGTGCCTCCAATGATCTGTAAACAAGTATGATAGGGACAATTTATATAGGGGGTATTCTGATGTGGAGCATTTGTTGTAAGGAGGGGGACTCTGGTGGAACAATTGATATAAGGGGGTATTTGGTGTAAGAGGAATATCTGATAGGGCAGTTGATATAAGGGGTACTCTGAGGATGGCAATTGATGTAAGGGGGCACTCTGATGCAGAAAATTGATGTAAGGGGGCACTCTGATGCAGACAATTGATGTAAGGGGGCACTCTGATGCAGAAAATTGATGTAAGGGGGCACTCTGATGCAGACAATTGATGTAAGGGGGCACTCTGATGCAGAAAATTGATGTAAGGGGGCACTCTGATGCAGACAATTGATGTAAGGGGGCACTCTGATGCAGACAATTGATGTAAGGGGGCACTCTGATGCAAAAAATTGATGTAAGGGGGCACTCTGATGGGGACAATCAGTGTAAGGGGGCACTCTGGTGAGGAACCCTGATGTAAGGAGGGACTCTTATAGGGACACCTGATATAAGGGGGGTACAGAGTCTGTTTAAACACCGTAATTCATGTCAGTCTAATACCTACTGTCATCACCTCTGTACTATTTTTCAGATGCTACTTCTGGGTCATAACTCAGTGACTCACACTCAGTGTTGTCATTATGCCCCCTGACTTTTCCTACTGCACCCCAAGATTAGATAGGTTAGATCTGGCCCTGACAAAAGTAATCAATCTGCTCTGTTTAATTTACAAACCAATTGTCAACTATTAAAAAATCAGGGAAATCATTAGATACATACTAAAAGGCAGAATATACAGTATATATAAATAGTATAAAATGTATATAGTCATAGGACTAATACATTTTTGAACAGAAAATGATAAAAAAACAAACTGGGACACTGTACTCTTCTCTAGAGGAAATGTTCTATATTCATGTACTATGGGGATTCCTAGTCATCAACATCAACTATACAAACAAATGGCAACCACTCCAATCTGTAGAAAGGAAGGAGAGATGAGGGGGCTCTGGTGAGGCTGGGTATCCGGTCCTTAGTAGCAGTGGAGAGATGGCACTGAAGGCAGCACTTTGTAGAGAAGAAGCAGCTCTGGAGGGTCATAAAGGAAAGAGAAATACACCTCTAAGCGCAGTGGTTAAAAGATTTATTACAGGCACAATGGGATTAAAAACTGACAAAGGAGCTGTGCCTGCTCCAAAACGCGTTACCGTCCACCACCTTAACCTGATGTCACATCGGCCGTGTGCGTTCCAACTTGGTTCCAGAACCCGGGCCACCTCTTCGCATCTTCACCTTCTCGCCAATCCACATCACCAGGGACTCTGACAGCTGCAAGACGATTCTCTCTCTCCCCCAGACAGATGTCAGTTGTGACATGACGACGCTACTTGTATATCAAGACATTGCTTGTATATCAAGTCAAAATGTATTAAAATATTTAGCTTGTCTTACAAAACGCTCTCAAATCAAGGTTTTCTTATATATAATGTTTGGGGGTTGTAAGAAATTTTCTAGCAAAAAAATACAAATTTTACTTGTAAACAAAAAGTGCCAGAATAGGCCTACTATATTTCAGCAATTTAGCTCATTAAAGGGGTTGTAAACCCTCAAGGTTTTTCCCCCCTAATGCATTCTATGCATTAACCTCCCTGGTGGTATTCCCGAGTGTGGCTCGGGGGGGAAATTTCACTACCAAAAGCGGTAACCCCGAGCCACACTCGGGATCGCATCGCAGGATCCATGTACAGCGTACTTACCTTATCCCCAGGATTCTGCGATGTCCCCCCGCTGTGTACTGCGTCGGATCATCCACTCCGATGTATTACCATTCCCTGCAAACGCCGCGACGCACGGGGGCGGAGCCAGGTGGCAAATTCAAAAAGTGAAAAACGTATAACACATACAGTACACTGTAATCTGTGAGATTACATTACTGTATCAAATCATTTCACCCCCCTTTTGTCCCTAGTGTTTTGTCCAGTGCCCTGCATGCAGTTTTATATTATATATACTGTTCTTTCTGCCTGGAAACTTGAAATTGTCCATGGCAACCAAAAAGCATCCCTAAACAACGATAGTAAATTAGAACACTTGCAGAATTGAGTGATAGTGATTTGTGGGGAAATTCATCATCAGACGCTAAAAGTGACGACAATTCTGCAACTGAGCAAAATTCAGTGTTTTTGATTTGATTACATTATTGAATAAAATGTATTATTATTATATTATTATTTGTTATAATTATTTATAGTTATTTATTATATTATAATTTATGATTTTGTGTTTCAAACTTTATCATACCTGGGATGTCTTCTAGACGCTGGTTTAGACAGATTTAAGTGTGTTATTCCTAAGAATTACAGGCCTACAATATAAAACAACAAATTTCCATGCAAAACAATGTACCGCTTTGAAACGCAAAAGTCTGACATAATCATACCGCCAGGGAGGTTAAGGTGAAAAACCTTTTCTAGTGCAGCAGCCCCCCAGAGCCCCCCCTTTTACTTACCTGAACCCGATCGTTCCAGCGACAGGGACGAGCAGCGTAGCTCCAGCCGCTGTCTCTGGTCCTCATTGGCTGGATTGATAGCAGCAGGAGCATTGGCTCCCATTGCTGTCAATCAAAGCCACTGACATAGGAGCCGGGGGCGGGGCAGAGTCCTGCTGTCTGTGTCAATGGATGCAGCAGCAGGACTCAGGAGCAAGCCCGCAGAAGAGGAGGAGCCAGGAGCGCCGATGGGGGACTCCAGAAGAGGAGGATCGGGGCAGCTCTGTGCAAAACCCTTGCACAGCAAGTATGACATGTTATTAAAAAAAAAAAAAAACAACAAACCTTTACAACCCCATTAAGTCTGAGGAACATTAAGCTGGCATTGCTAGAAAACATTTAACTACGGGGGGCGTGGCCGGATGGTGAAGAGAGCAGTCGCATAGACACACAGCTCCGGCTCCCAACGACCATCCTTCAGCTATCCTGGGTCCTAGATCCTCGTGGAAGACACCCTCCGGTTCCCCACGGCTGTGGGCATCCTCCAGACTGGCTGACATGGTGAAATACGGGCCGCCGCGGCCCTCACACACGGCGGAACAACTAGCGCGGTTCCGGAGGCAAAATGGCGCCGAGACACATGCAGGGCACTCAGACGCGCTGCAGCCCTCCTCCTCAGCCATCCAGGACTCTGTAACAGGGGTGAGTGCATCTATTCCTGCTATATTCCGCACACCTACAGAACCCCTGCAGACACCAGAATCACAGCAATCTGCTGAATTTAGTCAGACCACAGACTCCCCCCATGCTGAGCCTACATTATCTACAATTATGCTGGCTATTCAGGATTGCAAGGCCTCCCTCTCCACTCAAATAGCCTCTATCCGTATGGACTTTTCTTTATTGAAACAAGATGTCCAGAATCTCAGAGACCGCACAGGGGATGCTGAGGAACGGATTAGTACATTAGAAGACACTGTACACCCCATGTCTGTTACTATACGTGATACCACAAGTGAGATGGCGGCACTACGCGCTAAAATCGACGATTTGGAAAATCGCTCTCGCAGGAACAATCTCAGATTTGTAGGTTTCCCAGAACGCGCGGAAGGTTCCCATCCTGAAAAGTTTCTTTATTCATGGCTGCGGGACATTTTCGGTAAAGACGCACCCTCATTCTCACATGTTATAGAACGTGCACATCGCACTCCCCCTCGTCCACCCCCAGTGGGAGCCCCACCGCGATCCATCATAGCACGTATCCTTAACTTTCAAGATAAAGTTGCCATCCTACGTCTGGCACGTGAAAAAGGCCCGCTCTCATTCAATGGCAATAATATCTCTGTTTATCCGGACTTCTCTGCGGAAGTTCAACGCCAGCGGATCTCCTTCTCAGCAGTGAAGTCTAGATTGCGCACAGAAGGTCTCTCCTACGCCATGCTTTTCCCTGCTAAATTGCGCATTATTCATGAAGGTAGGGCCCACTTCTATACTAATCCTAAGGAGGCCATGAAATGGCTGAATGATCATTATGGTGCAGCACATAGAAGCAGAGGAGACTGAGGACACTCTTAACCTGCAAGGAAAGATCTACACCCTGCTATGCAAGTTACAGCGTCAACAATTTACATGTCCCCTTATTGCAATGAGGGGGTTTTTTTTTTTCCTTTTTTTTGGTTTCTTTCCCCTTTTCATATAACTTTTTTTTTTGGGGTCCCTTCTACTTTACAACCCAGCCTGCATTGCTACGATTTGCATCTTGTGAGGACCTGCATACTGGAACAATCACACCAGAACAACTATCCACCAAAGAAGGGGGAGAGGAAGGATATTAAATTTTTTTTTCTTCTCCTCTCCTACACCATTCCTTTTGTTTTGTTTTTTTTTTCTCTCCATGTGAACAACCAGCTTATCTACCCTTCAACAGGACTTGTCTGCTGGGGGGAGGGGAATGGAGAGAGAGAGGATTTTTTTTTTCTCTCTCTTTCTCTCTCTTCCCTCTCTCTTCGGTCAATAGTTGGGAGCCTCACCAGACCCCACGTTACTCCCCTTACCAGCTTGTGGCGAGGCCACGGTACAGTTTTTTCTTCCGCAGTTCCTAGTTAGGAAGGACTTTTAGTTTAGGGATCCAAAGCTTGCTGTGTTTGGGATGGCTAAGCAGGGTGGGGGGCACGAAGGTTTAAAGAAAAAGGTGATTGGGGTTTTTTTTCATGTTTTTTGTTTTTTGTTTTTCCCTTCCCTTTTTATTTTTTATGTTCTTTCTAACACACCTATATCATTTGCTAATGGAAGGTCATCAAAAATATACCGGGTTATCACATGTAGAGGTTTATTAACACCTCTGTGGTCATTTATATGTCCAATGTTTTTTTCTAAGGTAAAGCAGGGAAAATGTTCATGGTCCATGTTACCTTATCGGCAGACCCACGCATTTTTTTGTTATGTGCTTGTGTGTGCTTCAGGTGGCGCGGCTTATCTACTTATATTGATACCAACTCAGAGGTTTACTTATGCATCTTTACCACTTCCTGTTTTATTATGGCACAACCCCTTAGGATAGTCTCCTGGAACACTAGGGGCCTGAATACACCTCAGAAAAGATCCTTGGTTTTTTCTGTGCTAAAAAAATGTCACCCTCACATTATTTGCCTCCAGGAGACTCACCTGACAGGTTCTAAGGTACGGGCTCTAAAACGTCCCTGGCTCTCTAAGCTATATCATGCCACCCACACTAACTACTCAAGAGGTGTATCTATACTCCTGGCTAAATCCCTTCCAGCTGAATTAATTAGTGTTAAAACAGACCCAGAGGGGAGGTATATTGTTCTTATATTACGAATTTCTACTATAATCTTTACATTGGTGAACGTCTATGTTCCCCCTCCATTCTCAGTGGAAGTACTCTCTAAATTATCCCTGCACTTACTGAATAGACCCTTGGGCCCTCTGCTTTATATAGGGGATTTTAATGCAGTCCTGGACCCAACGGTGGATCGCTTGGGTGGGGGAGGCAGATCTTTTCCCTCCTTTGTAGACTGGGCTCAGGTTCATGGACTGACGGAGGTGTGGCGATGGAAACATCCGGAGAAACGCCAATTTTCCTGCCATTCGGATTCCTTCCATACTATGTCTAGGCTAGATATGGCTTTTGCGTCGACGGAGACCCTTCCGGTCGTCTCCGCCGTCTCATACCTGCCCAGGGGGGTTTCTGATCATGCCCCCTTGTCTGTGTCCCTTCTCATCCTTCCAGGTTCGGGACCTGTTTTGTGGCGCCTGAATTCATACTGGCTGGAAGACGAGATAGTGCAGGGTGAGTGTAGGACGAGTATTTCCAACTACTGGAAGCAAAACTTAGACAAAGTAGACCCCCCCACGGAGTGGGATGCGTTTAAGTCCACATTAAGAGGTACCTTTATGTCTATTACAGGAATTCTACGTAAAAATAACAAGATGCGCACTGAGGAATTAGAAAATGCTATGTTAAGTGCAGAATCTGCCTATGCCTCTAACCCTGTCTCTGACACTAGAGAGACATGGTTACAGTGCCGTAGAGAATATGAAATTCGTTTGCTGGATCTCACACAAAAACGCATGTTGTATGTCTCACAAAAATCGTTTGAATATGGTAATAAAGCAGGACGTCTCTTGGCATATCTGACCAAACCTGAGCATACCCCCATTTCTATACCACGAATCCTGACTGCTCAAGGTACGATCAGCGACAGCCCACGGGATATCCTAGACTCCTTTCTAAATTTTTACAGTAAATTGTACACTTCCAGGGTTGACTATGACGACTCCCAGTTGTCTGACTATCTGGCTGACATATCCCTTCCCTCCCTGTCAGATGAGGGACGGGACATGTTGGAGGAACCTATCACGGTAGAAGAGATTGCAGCAGCTATCTCCCAAATGCCAGCACATAAAACCCCCGGTCCTGATGGTTTCCCGACTGAATGGTATGCTAAGTTCAAGGATCTCCTATCCCCCTTCCTTCTCCGAACCTATAACAAAGCCCTGGAGGCTGGGATCCTTCCTCCATCAATGAGGGAGGCTTTGATAGTCCTTCTGCTGAAGCCCCGCAAGGACCCACTTCACTGTGAATCTTACCGTCCAATTTCACTTATAAACGTGGACGTTAAGATTCTGGCCAAGATATTAGCAAATCGTTTAAATACTGTGGTCACATCTTTGGTCAATAGCGACCAGGGTGGATTTATCCCGGGCAGGTCTACCAGAATGAACATACGCAGATTGTTCCATAACTTGCAGTATCCACATGACTGCCCTTCTACACGTGTCATTGTGTCACTGGACACCTGTAAAGCATTTGACAGTGTGGAATGGCCGTACCTCTTTCGGGTGTTGCAGAAGTATGGTTTTGGTCCCCGAGTGATAAAATGGATAAAAATTCTGTACACCTCCCCAACGGCTAAGATAAGGGTTAATTCATTTATTACTGACTCCTTCCCAATTACTAGGGGCACTCGACAGGGGTGCCCATTGTCGCCTCTGTTATTTGCTCTGGCTATGGAACCGCTTGCAGTTCGCATTCGCTCCTCCCCTATAATTAAAGGCCTCCCAATTGCAAATATAGAGGAGCGTATTTCTCTTTACGCAGACGATACACTGGTATATCTGGCAGATGCTGATGAGTCTTTGGGGGCGTTACTGGAAGAGGTCAACACCTTTGGGGACTACTCAGGATTCCGAGTTAACTGGGATAAGTCCAGTCTTTTCCCTTTAGATGTGAGTGACCCCCCTCGGGTGCACCCAGACTCTAAGCTTCAAGTGGTGTCTTCTTTTAGATATCTTGGGGTGTTGGTCCAGGCTCCTTTATCTTTGTATGCCACTAATAATCTTGACCCTTTGCTGACCCGCCTCCAGGAGCAAACTAAACAATGGATGGATCTACCGTTAGACCTCATGGGGAGGGCCAATATACTTAAAATGATTTATTTACCTAGACTACTCTATATCCTCTCTAACTCCCCATGTAAAATATCCAAAGCTACTTTCAAACGCATAGATACGATGTGTACTTCCTTCCTGTGGAGGGGCGGATCCCCCAAAGTGGCACTAGAGACCTTGAGGTTACCAGCCCATCTGGCAGGCCTAGCATTCCCTAACTTTTTCCTTTACTACATGGCATCTCAGCTGGTGCACATACATGACTGGATGAATCCAGATCCAGCTAATGCCTGTACAGCCACAGAGGGGGCTATCGCATCCTCCCATGAAACCTTACATAACATAATATATAGAGGCCAGGTCCCAGACCGCCCTGGAACCTCTCTGCTCTCAGTCTCCCTCTCACTGTTTAAACACATTACTACAAAAATATCGAAACATTCTTGGACAAAATCCCCTAATAACCCCTTGTGGTTCAATCCCAATCTGCAAGAACTTTACTCTTTTCCAGATGCCAATCGTTGGTATTCAAAAGGAGTTAAATATCTATGCCATTTATATACTACGCAGGGCTTTAAAACCTTCTCTCAGTTGAGTACAGACTTTGATCTACCAAAATCTCATTTATTTTATTATTATCAACTTAGACATGCCATACATACCCAATTTGGTACCCTAAATGATGTCACTGATCTGCCTCCACTGGAAAAACTACTTAGGCAACCAGAACCCTCTAAATTAGTTTCCACCTATTACGCAGCTTTAGTGACTGACTCAAACCCTAGGTTTCACAGAGCACAGGAGAAGTGGGAGACATTAGAAATTGATATGGCAAACGACGATTGGACAGAATTTAGTGACACATATAAAACCTCTGTCATTTCCTCCCGAGACCGTATTATACAAATTAAAATTTTTCATCAAACTCACCTCACCCCGGCCAGACTACATAGGATGGGTCTATTGCCATCAGCTGTCTGTTTCCGAGGCTGCGGCCAGGAGGCAGACTTTTTACATTGCTTCTGGTCATGCCCAATAGTTAGTGACTTCTGGAAAGAAGTGGGTGGTTTTATTTCAACTGTGTTGGGCCTTCCCAATATAATACACCCTAAGAACTGCTTATTGGGAGTATTTGGAGATTTACACATACCATCACATGCCAAGAGACTGCTCCGTATTCTTTATTTTTATGTTAAAAAATCTATTCTACTGTCCTGGAAAGGTGCACAGACCTCTTTGAAGTCCATCTGGCTAAAACTTATCAATGACTCTATTCCATTATACAAACTAACCTTTGAAATTCGTAAAAGAAATAAAACCTTTTATAAAATCTGGGGGAAATGGTTGGATAGTCCACTAACTCTTTCCAAAAATTGAATACAATTGATCATTGATGGGCCGTGCCACAGGGACTTCAAGTGCCAGGTCCATTACTATGGTAATGCTGTGTAAAAATGCATATATCTGACTGTTGCGATTACCAATTTCCTAACTCCTTTGAAACGAAATAACATGCCTACAATGACCTGTGTGATCTACCCACTGATTGTATATCGCCTGTGTATACTGAACAGATCAGATATTCATGTGTGTTTTGTTTTTTTTGTCTTTTTTTTTTGTGACTGTTTTGTGTCTGTTGGTTCGTGTAGAACCTAAAACCAATAAAAATATCTTTAAAAAAAAAAAAAAACATTTAACTACAAGCAGCCTGTATAGTAATAATTACCAGTCTGGCAGACAGTGACTTGCATTTTTCAGTTCTCTTGCAGAGCAATGACCTCACTGGTGTCTTAGGCCCTATTCACACTTGAGCATTTTGTAGCTTGAAGCCTGAAGCTACAACATGCTTGAGGGGGAAAAAATCCATTATTCTCTATGGAGATGGTTCACATCTCCACTCCAAGTTGCCTGAAGCCCAACGCCTGAAGCTCAAACAAATTCTGGACCCTTTTTTGTTGCTCGAATCGGGCAGATTTTGGGCGTTTTTGGAGCAGGAAGTAGATGACAAAATCTAAAAACATAGCAACAAATGATGAAACAGATGATCATTTTTCCTATTGGCTAATAAAAAAAACCCAAAGTTCAAAAATGCTGCATGGAAACGCACAAATACGCACGACAAGACGCCTGAAAAACGCTACGCTCAGGTGTGACTGGGGCCTACGACACTTCTGGCTGTGTCTGATGTCTTCACCACCTGTTGCAGGCTATGGTTCCACCCTCTGGCCTGTACATTACTACAGGACATCATACCTCCCAACATTCTGAGGTGGGAATGAGGGACACCTACTAGCAAATGTATGTAGGCATAGGATACGCCCCCTCAAAGGAGAATTATCTAAAAAAAAAGATTTAGTTAAATCCACAAGGACTTTTTTTTTACCACTACAATTCCTTTATATTGGCTTTTAAAATGTACAAATGCAGAAATGTAAAAATTGGATGAAATGTTTAGCACTGGGAAACACTTTTTGAAAGATAAAAAGTGTATTTTATATACAACTATATAGATCAGACCAAAATGAGGGACAAATGAGGAGGAAAGAGGGACAGAGGGACATTGCTCCAAATCAGGGACAGTCCCTCGAAATCAGGTAGTAGTGATGTAGCAGCAGACGAGTGGAATTATAGAGTGTAGACCAGTGGTCATCAACTCCTGTCCTCAGGACCCACTAACAGGCCAGGCTTGCAAGATAACTGAACTACATCACAGGTGATATCATTTGCTGCTCAGTGATTGCAGTATTCTAGTCTGCATCTCCTCAAGGTAATACTGGCATGTTAATGGGTCCTGAGGACAGGAGTTGAAAACCACTGGTCTGGTGTAGAGAAAGACACAACATCTGACACCCAGAAGACTCACATACCACCAGATGTAGCTCCACAAATGAGCGAAGATCAGAGCCACCGCTCACCAAACTGGTGCTACTAATAATGTTTTACAGATTGCTTATAGTTACATTTTTGTTTGTCCAGAGACCGGGTCCCTTTAAATTAGTGTCACTGGACCATCCGAGGTGCGGGCAAGAACCTGAGGAAGGACCTTAATCTGGAGGTCTGTTCTCTGTAATTCTGTCTTCTGTTACAGGAGAGCTTGAAGAGGGCCTTATTGTTAGTCAGACAAGATTGCTTCTGGTGGGAAATTCTAGGGCAGAACTTTGTTCCAGAATATTTCAGTCTACACTTGATAAAGGAACAACTCCCCCTTTATTGCCATAGAAACCAGAACATCTGTCTGGAGCCATGGATCAGCATGGATGGGTTTTCTGCAGAAATGAGCTGGACCCTTCCGTAAGGAATAAATCAGGAAGTTATATGTCTCTTCCTGTTTCCTAGACAATTTATGACCGTCTGATATAGTTCTACACGTATTTGGATGAGAGATTTCATGTTGGGTATATGCTCTGTGTGTTAAGTCGTTTTAGGAGAAACTAATAGGGAAAGAAGGAAAAACGGAAGTACTGATACATTTTAACTGTTTTTATTGATTTATTGATTGTTTTTATTGATTTAATGTGTTATGATACATTAATAATGTTAGGGATTATTACATCAAACACTGGGGTTGATTTACTAAAGGCAAAAAAAAACTGTGCACTCTGCAAAATGCAGTTGCTTCAGAGCTTAGTAAATGAACAGAAGCTCTGCTGACTTCCATCATCCAATCATGTGCAAGCAAAAATGCAATTTTTTTTTTATTTTCCTGGCACATGATTGGAAAATCATAGCAAAATGAAACTTTTTCCTCATTTACTAAATGCTGGAGCAACTGTCTATTTGCCTTTAGTAAATCAACCCCACTGTCTCATTTTTAAGTATATGGATTTCAGGCAGATGTACGAATTGATGGGTCCCTCGGCATGAAATAGTAATAGGTACAAGTCACTTTGAGCTGCTCTTGGAGTTACCTGAAAGACAGTCCTGGATATCCCAAAATGTTATCTCCACATTAATGTGCTGTAATAGGGAGGGGTTTCCGAAACAACAGCCAGCCGTGTTGGTAAAAGCAACAGTCTTTTTTTTTTTTTTTTACTTTTTCGGATTTAGTGTAAACATCCCTTGTAATAGAAATAAGGGAGCACATGTCCTCTTCATGGCGAGAGCTGGGATCAAAATCTCTCCTTTACTTTTAAAAGCAAAAAATTTGTTTACTTTTGCCTTAGACCGGGAGTGACGCCATGATGTTACTTCAGTCCTCCAAGGCCATAGAGGCGATCAGAGACGCTCTGGTTTCTGTTCGCCTCTGTGACCAGCTGGCCACACCATCAGATCGTTTCTCGGGCAGGCCGATAAGAAAAGCTAAGCCTGAGAAACACTGGCGAGTGGCGCGGGGGGTAACCCCACCCACTGCTTCTAAAAGAAATCCAGTGGCTAATGAACTGCTTGGACTGCTTTCATGAGAAAGCCAGCCACTGGGTGGAAAAAAAAAACAAAAAACGGGGTTATGGCTGATGGCTTCAGCCATGAAACCCGTAAACCACTTGCAAACAGCAACATACAGTGTATATATATATATATATACTGTATCAAGTGGATTTATAGCGGTTCTGTAAACCAGCTCTTCCAATCCACCACATGACAGGTGCTCAGCCTTTCCCCAATGTTCAATCTCACTCACCAATTCATGTTGCCTCTCAAAATAATGATCAGCAAATACAGCTCTCCAAGATGTCAACTCCAATCCTTGTCTGTAGCAAGGCTTTCCATGTCAGTTCCCCTTTAAGGGGTCCACCAATCAGCCCACATCAAAGAGAAGGAAGACTTGAATAGAGTAATACATCACTCAAAAAGGTTTATTTATAGTCCAGTTAAAAATCTGCTCACAAACACTATAAAATATATTACCCATCAATCATCCACAATGAAAGTGTTGGTAATGCCAGGCTCTGCGCCTCACGCCAATGTGTCAAGCACTGGGTGTCTCACCCGATTCTCATCTCCATGAGTTCCAATACATCATGTCCGGGATGGGGGGGTCTAACGTAGCTTCTGGTTTGCCGTGCAGTCTAACCTTTAGGGCAACTGCTTGCTGTGCCTCTGAAAAGCGATCCATGGTGAACTGCTTCTGGAAGTGTTTAACAAACAGTGAGGGGGTGATATGTTGCCTTTTCATGGCCTGTTTTAACCCTGTAAATGCCACACCACCGCATGCATGCGGTTGCAGAGGAGCCGTGACATGACCCCATTCACTTAATAATTTTTGCAATAATTTTTGCTGTGGACACACATACACCCCTGTCTGCTTGCCTTTACAGCTTAAAGGGAAATTTACAGCTTATTGGAAATCCTTCCAATCCTTAACCACTTGCCGATCGCTGCACGCCGATATACGTTGGCACAATGGCAGCGGTGGGCAAATAGACGTACCTGTATGTCCCCTTTAAATGGCAGGGCTAGTGGGTGTGCACCATGTACAGTGTGACCATGCCTGCGGTACCCGCGGATTCGATGTCCACCGGTGTCCCGGTGATCATGTCACGGAGCCGCAGAACGGGGAGATGCCTATGTTAACAAGGCATTTCCCTGTTCTGCCTAGTGACATGACAGAGATCTACTGCTCCCTGTCATCGGGAGCAGCCATCGCAGTCTTGTGAATAGTAGCCCATCCCCCCACAGTTAGAATCACTCCCTAGGACACACTTAACCCCTTGATTGCCCCCTAGTGTTTAACCCCTTCCCTGCCAGTGTCATTTACACAGTAATCAGTGCATTTTTATAGCATTAATCGCTGTATAAATGACAATGGTCCCAAAATAGTGTCAAAAGTGTCCGATGTGTCCGCCATAATGTCGCAGTCACAATAGAAATTGCAGATTGCCGCCATGACTAATAAAAAAAAAAAATTAATAATAAAAATGCCAGAAAACTATCCCCTATTTTGTAGACACTATAACTTTTGCGCAAACCAATCAATATTGTGATTTTTATTCATTTTTTTTTAATATATATATTTTTTAGGGATATTTATTATAGCAAAAAGTAAAAAATATTGCTTTTTTTTTTTTTTTTTTACAAAATTGTCGCTCTTTTTTGTTGTTAGTGATAAAAATGTCATAAAACTATCCCCTATTTTGTAGACACTATACATTTTGTGCAAACCAATTAATATACACTTATTGCGATTTTTTTTTTTTACCAAAAATATGTATAGAATGTAAAGAATACATATCAGCCTAAACTGAGGAAAAAAATATTTTTTTTAATATATTTTTTGGGGATATTTATTATAGCAAAAAGTAAAAAATATTGCTTTTTTTTTTTTTACAAAATTGGCGCTCTTTTTTGTTGTTAGTGATAAAAATGCCATAAATCTATTCCCTATTTTGTAGACACTATAAATTGTGTGCAAACCGATCAATTTACACTTATTGCCATTTTTTTTTTTTACCAAAAATATGTATAGAATATAAAGAATACATATCGACCTAAACTGAGGAAAAAATTAGTTTTTTTCTATATATATTTTTGGGGGATATTTATTATAGGAAAAAGTAAAAAAATATAGTTTTTTTTTTTCAAAGTTGTCGCAGTTTTTTTGTCTATAGTGCAAAAAATAAAAACCGCAGAGGGGATCAAATACCACCAAAAGAAAGCTCTATTTGTGGGGGAAAAAAAGGACACCAATTTTGTTTGGGTGCAACGTCGCACGACCGCGCAATTGTCCGTTAAAGCGACACAAGTGCCGAATCGCAAAAAGTGCTCTGGTCAGGAAGGGGATAAAATTCTCCGGGGCTGAAGCGGTTAAGTGGTTAAAGACCGACCCTTTTAAATTTTGAAGGATTGCCATGCTTGAACGCCGCGTCCCTTTAACGACCAACGAGCTACACAGGAGCCGTGCCTAAATCGGCATCTTTATTTCAGAGAACACTCATAGCAAAACTTCAATTTCCTGTTGTACCAAATCCTGTATGCTGGATTTATATTCAAGTAGGTAAATATTTGCTTTCATTTGCTTCTTTCTTTCCCGAGTACATGCGTTCCCGCAGCCGGCAGATTATCTGGATACTATGCTGAGACACATTTCACTAAAGACTAATTATTTTCTGTACTTTAGAAACATAATCAAACCCAAGCACTGCCCATGTATTCACAAATCCGCAAGCGTGAAGCTGAAATAACACAGGCTGTATTTGTACAATAATATGATTCAAATATTTAAACTGGGAGTACAGCTCTCAAAACATCAAATCCTTGTTTTATTTCTTGTCTCTTGTGCCGGTTTACACAGCTGGACCCGTGAAAAGCTTCCTTCTGATTGTAGTTATCAAATTAAGCCTATCCTGTGTAATGATGTTAGCTACCAGTTTACAGCCAAGGAAACAGGAGTGTCGCCGGTGCTTTGTGGGATTAGTAAGGTTTAATAACTTTTCAGCAATGTAAACTGGCATAAGAGGTCATGTATGAAAGCCAATATGGCCGTGGTTCAGTTATTTAGAGTGTTTTGGCAACTCCGAAAAATGTTTCCATTTACTAAGGGCGCACGATATCTACTTAGAAATCCTAAAGTAGTACTAAAAGGCTTAGCGGCTTTCACCTTTTTTTGCGTTTGGAGCATTAAAAAGATAATAAAAAGTTTGTGTTTTTTTTTTTAACCACCTCAATACCGGGCACTTTCACCCCCTTCCTGCCCAGGCCAATTTTCAGCTTTCAGCGCTGTCGCACTTTGAATGACAATGGCGCGGTCATGCTACACTGTACCCATAGATTTTTCCCACAAATAGAGCTTTCTTTTGGTGGTATTTAATCACCACTGGGTTTTTTTTCTAAACAAATAAAAAAAAGACAGAAAAGTTTTATAAGTTTTATAAGTTTTGTAAATAAGTAATTTTTCTCCTTCACTGACGGGCACTGATGAGGCGGCACTGATGGGCACTGATGATGAGGCGCTATATGCAGCACTGATGGGCACTGATAGGCAGCATTGATATGCAGCACTGATGGGCACTGATAGGCAGCATTGATATGCAGCACTGGTGGACACTGATAGGCAGCATTGATATGCAGCACTGGTGGACACTGATAGGTGGCACTGATGGGCACTGATGAGGTGGCACTGATGTGGGCACTGATGATGAGGCACTATATGCAGCACTGATAGGCAGTTTTATAAGTTTTATAGGTTTTGTAAATAAGTAATTTTTCTCCTTCACTGACGGACACTGATGAGGCGGCACTGATGGGCACTGATGATGAAGCGCTATATGCAGCACTGATGGGCACTGATAGGCAGCATTGATATGCAGCACTGGTGGACACTGATAGGTGGCACTGATGTGCACTGATGAGGCGGTATAGCGTCACATATGGCGACCCATCACATTTCGCTACCCGCGCGACGCCGCCATATGCGTTCCAACACTTTTACGACGATACGGAACAGTGGAACCGTGAGATAATGACCCGGAAGTGACGCTACAGACAAGCTCTTCTTCTGTATAATTATTGATTGTAAGACACCACTTTGCAACAGGGCCCCTCGCGGGCTCGCTTCGCTCGCCACACTTCGGGCGCGGCTTCGCTTCGCTTGGCATAATTATATTATAACTCTATGTCCACTTGGATGGTGGGGCTTGAACCTGGACTTAGGGGTGGAGCCACATAATAACTGCGCAAGCGCAGTTCAACGTCGGTTCCGTCACACTGTCTGATGGTTTCAGTGTGGTGTTTTGTCGTAAAAGTGTTGGAACGCATATGGCGACGTCGTGCATGCGCACTCCAGCAGGTAGCAAAATGTGATGGGTCGCCATATGTGACTCTACAGTGGCACTGATGAAGTCGCACTGATGGGCAATGATGATGACGCACTATATGCAGCACTGATGGGCACTGATAGGTAGCATTGATATGCAGCACTGGTGGACACTGATAGGTGGCAATGATAGGCACTGATGAGGCGGCACTGATGAGGTCGCACCGATGGGCACTGATGATGAGGCACTATATGCAGCACTGATGGGAACTGATAGGCAGCATTGATATGCAGCACTGGTGGACACTGATAGGTGGAAATGATAGGCACTGATAGGCGGCACTAATGGGCAATGATGGGCACTCATGGGCGGCACTGATAGGACGCACTGATGAAAAGGCACTGACAAGCATAACTCATGCCATCCCTGGTGGGCACTGATTGGCATCCCTGAATTGGGCACTGATTGGCATCCCTAATGGGGACGGGTTGGCATCCCTGGTGGGCATAGGTTGGCACTTTTGGACATCCCTGAAGGCCCTACACTGGTAATCGATCCACTGATTATCAGCACACACCCCCCATCAGGAGAGCCGTTGATTGACTCTCCGCTACTCGCGCCTTGTCAGCGCGAATAGAGGAAAAGCCGATAAGAGCCACTACCTGGATACCACGTGATCATACGTCATAGGCTCTTTACCAAGATCAGAGATGTGGTATGTCACAGTGACACACCGCACTAGCGTCTGCCGCGCTGCGCGCCCTTGTGCGGCTTATCCTGCTGGACGTCATATGAAGGCGTCAGGAAAGTGATCTCCCGCCCGGCCGTCATTCTGCAGGATGTGGTTAAATAACAAACACGTTATACTTACTTGCTCTGTGTAATGGTTTTGCACAGAGCAGTCCTGATCCTCCTCTTCTCAGGTTCCCCTGCCTGCACACCTGGCTCCTCCCTCTTGACCAGTGCCCTCAATAGCAAGCCACTCGCTCCCGAGCCCCGCTCTATGTGTCTATAAGACACATAGAGCTGTGGCTCTGCCCCACCTCCACTCTCTTGTCATTGGCTCACTGGCTCTGATCAACAGCAATGGAAGCCAATGGCTCCTGCTGCTGTATCCCAGCCATAGGCATGTGCAGGGAGGGTGCCAGGTGTGCCTGGGCACACCCTAATCACTCTGTGCTGTGCCGACTCCCCCTACTACCCGAGCTGCCCCCAATGTTGGCCCCCCCTGCAGTACTGCTGGCTTCCCTCCTCTACTCTCCTTTCCCCTCAGTTGCTGCGGGGGATGGTTCAGGATGGAGAGTGGGGGAAAGGGCTAGTCAATATGTCATTTACCGGTCCCTTTCTTTTCTAGATGAACACAGTGAACACACTCACTCACTATGTTCATTCACAAGCTGAAGCATAGTAAACACAGTTTACTATGCTTCAGTGTGTTTGACCTTTGGGGTGCAAAACCTAATGCAATAGGCTACGCACACCTATGATCTCAGCCGATGCTGAGAGAGAGACCCAGGACAGCTGAGACTCCAATGCACAACGCTGGATCGGGAGGGGGCTCAGGTGAGTATTGGGGGGGGCTGATGAATGCATGATGGTAAAAAGCCTTCAGCCTTTACAGCCACTTTAATCCCTGGGCACCAACAGCGTATAAATATGTGGCCTCTCGGGTGGTGTGGGTCTTGGCGTAGAGGCCGCATTTTTGCATACCAATTAGCAGACACAGCTGAGTCAAGACCGCGTGCCCTGTGTGCTCCCGGCACAGTTACCAGCGGCTAACAGAAAGCTCGCAATCGCTTCTTGGGATCGGGAGCTTTCCAATCATGTGACTGCTGTGACAGCCAATGACGGTGGTCACATGATCATAAACTCCGCCCCGCCTCCTGGAATCTGAAATCCCTTAAAGGTCCGGAATAGGCGCTAAGGTGTTAAAGTAAAAAAAAGTCCCAGTACATTTACAACTCACTTATCCCCAAACGTACCATCCCTTGTCACCGCCACATGACCTGGGATGATCCACGTGTAAGGGACCTGCATTGGACAGCAGTTCCCACAGAGATAGACCAGGTCCTGTCCTGCTTCTTCTCCACATAGGACACACGTGGGTAGGTGCAGCGTCATGCTGGGGACAGAAAGAACATGGAGTCCAAATGCAGTAATTGGAATATTTTGTAGCAGAAATACAGCAATACACAGCAGACAATCACAAGTTATACAGAGATGGAACAGGAGATCAAAGACTCAGAGGTGAATCTATTTTGAGAAGCAGAATGCGGGGAGGCTTTCAGGTAGACGTGTGCACTGACAAAAAATGTGTTTGTTTTCATTTTCGTTTCATTCGTTTTTTTGCTTTTTTCGGTAATTCGGAAACGAGAAAATTCTGAAATTTGGAATCTCGGAATTCGGAAATTTGGAAATTCGAAAATTCGGGATTTGGAAAGCCGAAAATTCTGATTTTCAAATTTCCAAATTTTCCATTTCAAATTTTCAAATTTCTGAATTTCCAAATTTTCGAATTTTCAAATTTCCAAATTTTCAAATTCTGAAATTCCGAATTTCCAAATTTTTGAATTTTCGAATTTTCAAACTTCCGCATTTTCGGATTCCCGAATTTTTGAATTTCCGAATTTCCGACATTTCCAATTTCTGAAATTCGTATTTCCAAAATTTCAAATTTCCGAAATTTCAAATTGTCCAATTTCCAAATTTTTCCAATTTCCGAAATTTCGAATTTCCGAAATTTCGAATTTCCGAAATTTCGAATTTCCGAATTTCCAAACTTCCGAAATTTCGAATTTCCGAATTTTCCAATTTCCGACATTTTTCAATTTCCGAAATTTTCCAAATTCCGAAATTCCGAAATTTAGAATTTTCTGAAATTCAGAAATTCGGAAATTTCATAATTAAGGAATTTGTTAAAATTCGGAACTAAACGAATTGCACATGTCTACTTTCAGGAAGGTTGATGTGTCCCTGCACTTCTACTCCTCCGGAACCTTTCTCTGATGCTAAACACTGTCCCTGACAGACAGGTATCCTGTCCCTACACTGCCGTTCACAAAAATGCACACCAAACCCCGGATCCAGGGTCTTATATTGACTCTGCCTGACCCAAGATGGCCACCAAAGTCACAAGGGCCACCAGCATCCAATCTAACAGCTGTCTTCCTGTGACTGAGAAAACCATAGAGGAACTAGGTTCCTCTCGACTTCTTCCCCCATCTGCATTGCCACTGCAAGACGAGCGCCACATACTGTACCTGTCTTTTGGGAGAGACACTGCCATATTTCGTCACAGATACTCCAGGCCTGAAGTCCACCCTCTACATGATGGTGGACTCGTGGACTCATATTGGTCTTGGATCCTTTCTTCTGTGTTACCAGAGCTACAATAACCTGGACTTCACTGGGAGGAACACTGTTTATGAGAATAACTGCAAGTAGCTGCTTGTGTTCTGAACTGTTTTACTGTGCTAATAATATATATATATATATCTATATATATATATATATATATATATATATATATATATATATAGATAGTGATAGATATATCTTTTGCTATAGTCTTATAGCAGGGGGTCCCCAAACTTTCTAAACAAAGGGCCAGTTTACTGTCCTTCAAAACTTTAGGGGGGCCAGACTGTCGCCAATGGGAGGAATATTGCCCCATAATTGGTGTCAGTGGGAGGAATAATGCCCCATTGCTGGTATCAGTGGGGTAAATAGTGCCTCATCATTGGTAACAATGGGCAGAATAGTGTGCTATAGTTGGTGTCAGTGAGAGGACTAGTGGCCCATTGTCTGTGTCAGTGGGAGGAACTATGCCCCAACTATGTGTTGCTGACAGTGGAGGGGAATAACGCCCCAAGGGCCAGATAAAAGCAAGCAAAGGACGGCATCCCCTGGGCCACAGTCTGGCTCAACAGGAACCAGCCAAGGTTCGTACCATGTATGTGCAGGCTGAATATACCCAAGTAGATCGATTGATCAACTTGGGTATAACCAGCCTGTCGGATTTTACATACTGTATAATTATTGCTAGTATAGGCTCTAGCAATAATCACTGTCTTCTCTTGGTGGGTACAGCTTCCCCCCCACACCGGAGGAATACAATAGCTCGGATAGAAGGATTCCAATTTCAAAACTGTCTGTGTTGATGGGGGAATAAAGCGAATTTCTTTCCTGCAACCCATGGTTGCAGGCAGGGGCGTTGCTAGGTCTACAAAAGATCTGGGGCTAGAGCCCATACCAGCGTAGTAAAGAAAGTCATAGGCTTGGGCGGGCATACACATGTATATACAGTAATATACGTGTGTGTGTATATATCCCCAGAGAGCCCCCCACTGACATCAGGGTCCCCAGAGAGCCCCCCCTTACATCAGGGTCCCCAGAGAGCCCCCCCTTACATCAGGGTCCCCAGAGAGCCTCCTCCTTACATCAGAGTCCCCAAAGAGCCTCCCCCTGGCATCAGGGTCCCCAGAGAGCCCCCCACTTACATCAGGGTACCCAGAGAGCATCCCCTTACATTAGGATGCCCAGAGAGCCTCCTCCTTACATCAGAGTCCCCAGAGAGCCTCCCCCTTGCATCAGGGTCCCCAGAGCGCCCTACACTTACATCAGATTTGGGGCTATGGCCCCAAAAGCCACCCCCTAGTGACGCCACTGCTTGCAGGAATAAAACATTTGCTCCATGTATGGACTGCTTAAGATCCACCCTGTCACAAACCACCGGCTCAAGGACCGTTTCAAAACTAAGCTTAACTTCAGCAAGAGACTGAGCCCCCAGTGGAACACCAAAAGGGGACGAACCATACCACCAGACAGGCCCCCAATTTGTAACCATTCCACTCTTCACCTGACCACTAAAGACCCCCTACTCCTACTCCAAAGCTGCTCTGTCAACCGGTGCAATCAGATCCTTTGTTTTTGCTTTCAGGAAATGAGGGAGTGTAAGTAGCTCAACTTTCTGACTGTCAACCTTTTTTGGGAAGACTCTCCCAGCGGTCCCCCAGTTCCTACCCCTATATATATATACCCCTTCCTGCCATATGACCAACAGCCAATCAGGTAAGGCCTCTTTTTTTATACTATCCCCTTGGCTTTCCTCTCCCTAGTTATGCGGGCCCTTCATTAATTTATTCCTCTGGCTTTGACCTTTTATGGCACTTGTTTTTTTTTTTTTAATAAAAAAAATAGCGGGTGAATGGGCACATTAGGGGTATTGAACTCTCAATGTAAAAGTCCAAAATAAATGTCTCTGTGATGGATGTAGTCCAGGCACTCAGGAAAGCTCTCAAAAAGTAGAAGCAAACTCTGTATGGCAAGAAAGAAAAAAGAAAGCGTCTCTGAGTGCAGCATAGACTGATTTATTACAGGTTAAAATTAGGGCCACTCACATGTATTATAGAAGAACACATTCATCACTGATAATACACCACATAATTACATAGAGGGGGTTATTTATAAAAGGCAAATCCACTTTGCACTATAAGTGCAAACTACAAGTGCAAAGTGCACTTGAAATTGCACTGAAAGTGCACTTGGAAGTGCAGTCGCTGTAGATCCGAGGGGGACGAGCAAGGAGAATTAAAAAACGCATTTTAGCTTGCACATGATTGGATAATAAAATCAGCAGAGCTTCCCCTCATTTCAGATCTACCCCTCGGATTTACAGCGACTGCACTTCCAAGTGCGCTTTCAGTGCAATTTCAAGTGCACTTTGCACTTGTTGTTTGCCCTTGTAGTGCAAAGTGGATTTGCCTTTCATAAATAACCCCCATAGTTACATAGTAGGTGAGGTTGAAAAAAGACACAAATCCATCAAGTCTAACCTATGTGTGTGATTATATGTCAGTATTACATTGTATATCCCTGTATGTTGTGGTCGTTCAGGTGCTTATCTAATCGTTTTTTTTTAATTATTGATGCCCCCCTCTGAGACCACCGCCTGTGGAAGGGAATTCCACATCCTTGCCGCTCTTACAGTAAAGAACCCTCTACGTAGTTTAAAGAGGAGTTCCACCCAAGGTCCAGTCAAAAAAACTAAAAAATTAAAAGTCAGCAGCTACAAATACTGCAGCAGCTGACTTTTAATTGGACACTTACCTGTCCCAAGGTCCAGCGATGCGGGGGATCGAAGCCCCGCTCGTCTCCCCCTCCGTTCAGCGGCGCCGGCAATGCAACTGTGGGCGCCGGGCTGTGGCTTCACAGCCTGGCACCCACTGCGCATGCGCGAGCGGCGCGGCCGCGCCGTGATTGGCTGCTTAGTCACCTGGGACCTGTAATGGATCCCAGATGATTGACAGGAGGGGGGGAGCAGAGCTGAGCCCTTCCTGTGCCGAGGGGGAAGTGATGTCACCAGCCCAGGCACTGGAAGAGGCAGACTACGAGGGACCCCCTAGCAACAGACATTTAGAGGTAAGTAAAAAAAAAAAAATATATCCAAATGTTTTTTTGTATTTTTTTTTTTAGGATTTTTCATGTAGTTTTTTTTTTTGGGTGGAACCCCACTTTAAGGTTAAACCTCTTTTCTTCTAATTTTAATGAGTGGCCACGAGTCTTGTTAAACTCCTTTCCGCAAAAAAGGTTTTATCCCTATTGTGGGGTCACCAGTACAGTATTTGTAAATTGAAATCATATCCCCTCTCAAGCGTCTCTTCTCCAAAGAGAATAAGTTCAGTGCTCGCAACCTTTCCTCATAACTAATATCCTCCAAATCCTTTATTAGCTTAGTTGCCCTTCTCTGGACTCGCTCCATTTCCAGTACATCCTTCCTGAGGACTGGTGCCCAGAACTGGACAGCATACTCCAGGTGCGGCCGGACCAGAGTCTTGTAGAGTGGGAGAATTATTGTTTTATCTATGGAGTTGATCCCCTATTTAATGCATGCCAATATTCTGTTTGCTTTGTTAGCAGCAGCTTGGCATTGCATGCCATTGCTGAGCCTATCATCTACTAGGACCTCCGGGTCCTTGGTAGTGGGGATGACAATTCTACCACCAAGTGGGTGCCCGGTCTGCCTTGTCAGAAAACAATGAGAATTGGTACCAGGAAAGATGGCATCCTCACTTCTGGAACCACCTTGGAACTCACCGAAAGTGAAGGTGACATCACTGAATGGGGCATAGTAACACATTTTGGAGCATGCGCACTTCTTTGTCAAACATGTTCTTTTATACATTATTATACAGGATTTATATAGCGGCAACAGTATGAGCAGCACTTTACAACATGAGGGCAGACAGTACAGTTACAATACAATACAGGAAGAATTAGAGGGCTATGCTAATTGGAGCTTATATATATGCATGGCCCTAATTTCAACCTGTAATAAATCAGTCTATGCTGCACTTAGAGGTGCTGTCTTAGTTTGGAAGCCTATTAAAATCTTTTACCTTAAAGTGGTTGTAAAATCAGAAAAATCAGAAGTTTTTATATATATATATATAAATATACATATATATATATATATATATACATATATATATATATATATATATATATATATATATATATATATATATATATATATATATATATATATATATATATATATATATATATATTATAAAGCCTTCTGTGTGCAGCAGCCCCTTAATATTTACCTGAGCCCCCTCCAGCAATGTCTACAAATTGGCAGTCTCTCCCTCCTGATTGGCTTAGACAGAGCAGCGGCACCATTGGCTCCTTCTGCTGTCAATCAAACTCAGTTAGCCAATAAGGAGAGAGAGGGGATGGGCCGAACTGTGGCTCCATGCCTGGATGCATACACGGAGCTGTAGCTCTTGCCCCCATAGCAAGCTGCTTGCTGTGGGGGCACTCAACAGGAGGGAGGGGCCAGGCAAAGAGGAGGATCCAGGCTGCCCTGTGCAAAACCACTACACAGAGCAGGTAAGTATAACATGTTTGTTATGTTAATAGAAAAAAAAACCTGAGACTTTACAATCACTTTAAGTCAGTCATACATGGATCAAAACTCATCCGGTTCAACAAGGATGGCCAAGGTTCAAGTACTCCCAACAGGTCATGTTTTCAGGATTTTCCTCAGATGAAACGGCTGTGGTAATTACCAAAGCAGTGAAACTAATCAAATCACCTGTGCAAAATAAAGGGAAGCCTGAAAACATGACCTGGTGGGGTTACTTGAGGACTGGAGTTGAGAAACATTGCCCCACACCTCTAGCTGCTGCTTAGTCCTAATGTCGAGACCAGAAGTACCTCCACACAGTGCACATGGAGACTGGGGTAGAAGAGACTAAAGCCTCGTACACACGATCGGACTTTCTGAAGGGAAATGTGTGATGACAGGCTGTTGGCAGTAAATCTGACCGTGTGTACGTTCCATCGGACAATTGTTGTTGCATTTTCTGTAGACAAATGTTGGCTAGCAGGTTTTAAAATTTTCCTGGGGACAAATGTCTGTTGTCGGATTTTCCGATCGTGTGTACACAAGTCCGTCTGATAAAAGTCCAAAGTACAAACACGCATGCTCGGAAGCAAGGACGAGCCAGAAGCGGACGGTCTTGTAAACTAGCGTTCGTAATGGAGAATTAACATTCGTGACGTGGCAAATTATGAAATCTACAAATGCAGCGCACAATTCTCTTCTTCTTTAATGGGATAATAATGAAGCTGCTTTACTGGTGATACTGATGGAGATATTGCAAACAAATTTTCAAAGGCTTTATTTTTCTAGTGATATCAAGAATAATATTATAATGCTTTTTTTTTATTTTTTTTATTTGGGCAAGTTACCACAACACCATTATCCCGTAGATCACAGATACAACTATGTTGGTGTCCCTTGTCAATTTTACATTGTATTTTTTTAAATGTAACTGCCTACTCCCAAACTGTCACAAGTATTATTCTCCACAATTTTTTTATTGTGCATTTAAAAGAAAACAAATAAAATTAGACATGCTATCTGCCAATAGAACTTAACCAAAAAGTGCATTCTATGCATCCAAAAATATAGAAAATATATTATTCAACCAAAAATATACTGTCAAAGCAATAACTCCAAGGCCAATACTAAATAACATGTTATCTCCTCGGATTCCGCAACATGGCTGGTTGAAGAACGGCAGAAATAACCTGAACAGCACGAACTGAGAAGCATGAAATGAAAAGTGTGAAATGAAAAGCGCGAATCAACACTCACCAAACTTCTACTAACACGAAATTAGCAGAAGGAGCCCAAAGGGTGGCGCTAAAGAGCTGAAAAACAACGTAGTAAGTCACTACAGTCGTATTTGTTTGGCCAACAATTGTGTGACCATGTGTATGCAAGACAAGTTTGGGCCCTTCGGACAAAAGTCCACGGTTTTGTTGGCCAACAATCCGATTGTGTGTACAAGGCTTAAAAGAGACAGTTTAGCCACTCTGTGTAAGTTCACCTAGAACCAATGACAAGAAAAGTAGAGTAAACTGCCACCTAACTTTGCTAGCAGTTTGTTTCCAGGTTAAAAGTGGGTGGACTAATACAGCTAAACATTCTACCAGCAAAAAACACACAAACTATGTAGGAGCAGCAAAATTGAGGGCCTGGCCACTAACAAGCAAGGCAGCAACCTGAAAGCTTTGACATTTTTCAAAAAAAGTGTATGGTTTGGTGCTGGCTCTGCTTTGGCCTATTTAGGCTTTGCAGAAATCTGTCCCTGCGGATAGCGATAGCAACTTTCATTTTTAACGGATCTTCCTCATTTTTCAACTTTTGCTCGTTGTCTCTTGGATAAAGTCATGTCCCTTCCTTGCGGTCTCTCCGTCTTGGAAATTTGCAAGTTGGGCCATGCAGAGTGTCAAGATAACGCACAGAACTTCCACTGACACTGTGGGGGCTGCAGATGACAAAAGAGTTTGTTTTGACTAGTCAAGTGAGCATGCTTGACCTGGAAGTCACTGCAGACAGATTCCGTATGCACACAGACACGTGTGGCTGTGCAGCACAACAGTAACATCTGCTGCCACTGGAAACATATGTTAAGCTTTAGGATCTCTGAAACCGCGTATAAATACAAGAACAGGGCAGGGAGATGGAACACGATTTGGACATAATGGCTCTATATATTTTCTTTTCTAAGCAAACTGTCACACTGATTTATCCTCTCTATGGGATCTCTTCAGTAAAAATACAACGATCGACTGCTGACATATACAGAAAAGTGGAAAAATAAATATATAGTCTTCAGGAGGGTTAAAGGCAATAATGCAGAGATTTTTCTTTATCTCTGACTACAGCTGGTTTGAGAAATGCCTCCAACCTAATTAAAGGAGAACTACGCAAACTATTAAGATGATTAGCATAGCCATGTAATCTCAGATTATGTCTTTTTGGGGTAGGTTTTTGTTTGATTGTGACCTCCGACAATACCTGAGATGAAGGTTCTTCAAAGGTCAGCGGTGTTTGTTCTGAGAATCTGTCACTTTGGCCATTCAGGGCACTCCCTGGGGGTGCATCATTACAGCCTGGGCTCACAGCACTAAACGCTACTCACATATTGTTCCATAAACTCAAATTAATGCAGAGTTCCACCCAAAAATGGAACTTCCACTTTAAGGGAAGGTGACCCCCTGACATGCCACATTTGGCATGTCATTTTTTTTTGGGGGGGGGGAGCAGAAACCCTCTTTTTAGAGAGTTCCAGCTCCCACTTCCTCCTGGGGCACCGCGGCGCTGAAAGGAAGATCACCTCTCCCCCCTCCCTCTCGGCAATCTTCTGGGACACGTCACAGGTCCCAGATGATTGCCTGGCCAGTCACAGCATACAGCGCGGCTCGCGCATGCGCAGTGCATGCCTGGCTCCGGGCGCCCACAGTGACAATGCCGCAGAGAGGTGGGGGAGACGAGTGGGGCTTCATTCCCCCGCATCGCTTTGTAGCTGCTGACTTACTTTTTTAATTTTTATTGGAACTCCTCTTTAAGCCAGCCATAGACGGTTTGAATTTCGACTGGTTGAGCAGGGGCTGGCCGAGATTCGAACCATGTATGAGCAGGCTGATTGTACCCAAATTAATTGATCGATCAACTAGGGTACACCCAGCCCATCGGATTTTTAATGCAAATATTGCCAGCGGCTATAGCTGCTAACAATAATCACTGTTCCAGCCGGGAGAACACAATAGCTCAGTGGGAGGGATTCCCCATTAACATTGACTGTGTTGATAAGAGAAACAAGCGATTTTCTTTCTTGCAACCCGTTGCAGGAAATAAAACTTCAACATCTACGGCCGGCTTTAGTGCTACAATAACAATTTTAGTAGTAAGCTTAGCAGTTGCCAACATCCCTTAGCTACATGTACACAGAGAAAACCCTCATCAATGGGACTTTAACGGCAACCATAGGGGAAAGTGTAACACCTTAGACAATATTACATAAAAAATATACAATATATTGGTACACACAATATAAAAAATGTTCAGAGTAATATAGTGGCTATTTGGCTATACATATACCATATAAATCACAGTACAATATACCATATTTATCGGCGTATAACACGCACCTGCATTTTATGAGGGAAGTTTCAGGAAAAAAACATATTTTTTAAATAAACAACTTTGAATTAAAATAAGGGTCAGTGCCCATCAACTCAGCCTGATTAGTGCCCATCTGCAGCTGCTTCATCTCCCATCAATGCAGCCTGAACAATGCCCATCTGCAGCCTCAATGCAGCCTGATCAATGCCCATCTGCAGCCCATCTTTTTAGCCTCAATGCTCATCTGCAGCCTCGCCATCTTTTATCAATGCAGCCTGAACAGTGCAGGAATCACTGAGCCATCATCTCCTGTTTACTCGGCTCTCACTTGGCTCTCAGTCGGCAGTCACACACACACAGTCCCACCTCCGCCATCGGCATTGGACCAGCTCCTGTGATAGACAGAACACTGGACCAATGCCAGTGGCGGAGGTGAGACTGTGTGCAGTGCTGACCCTGACCTCCCTGGGGCCCTAAGCAAAATTCTGCTAAGGGGCCCTCTACCTGACCCGTGATGCCATGAGCTATGTAAACCATTTGCCATTGCCACACAGTCACACCTGACAGAGCCTTCCCTAACATTAGAGTCCCCAGAGAGCCTCCCCTTACATCAGTGTCCTCAGAGAGTCTCCCCCTTACACCAGGGTCCCCAGAGAGCCCCTCCTTACATCAGGGTCCTCAGAGAGCCCCCCTTACATCAGTGTCCTCAGAGAGTCTCCCCCTACATCAGGGTCCCCAGAGAGCCTCCCCTTACACCAGGGTCCCCAGAGAGCCCCTCCTTACATCAGGGTCCTCAGAGAGCCCCCCCCCTTACACCAGGATCCCAAGAGAGCCCCCCCTTACATTAGTGTCCCGAGCGAGCCCCTTTCTTACATTAGTGTCCCCAGAAAGCCCCCCCTCTTACATCAGGGTCCCCAAAAAGCTGACCAGCATGACCAAACAGCATGAGCTATGAATAAGCACTCATCGTGAGTGTGAAACGCGTCAGCTGTTTCTGTACGCTTCTGCTGTAATGTTTTGTGTTTCTTCATGATTCAGCTTTTTAAATAAAGCATTCATCATTACACCGGTGTGCGGCTTCCAGCTTTCCTCGATTTTCCTGCTTCATCTTGCATCAGCCAGCACCTAGGACTCTTCCCCCTCTGAAGGATAAACACTACACTGGCTTTCATCTCCACTGGTCTGTGCCTACCTGAGCGGTGGGACCCCTTTCTGCTTAGTTTGCACCTCTGGATTTATACAAATCTGAACTGCCAACAATAACACCAATTTTTATATTCCGTTTGGAACATCCAAATGAACAAATGTTGGTCCTAATCTAAAATAATTTGAAATTCAGGTTCAACTCTATTTGTGAGTTCTGGATAAAGACAAAGATCATGGTGGGCACCAAGGGGTACCAAGATGAAGCTAAAAAGATGGGCTTAAAAATGAAGAACCCAAAATAATAGCTATGCACATCGTCCCTTCGCAGACTAAATTCAACCCTACATTAGGGAATTTTGTATTTTCTTAAAAAGCCATCTAAGTCTACTAATGTTCTACTATCAGAATCAATGGTCCACATGATTTTTTGTTTTGTTTTTGGCTTGGTGTACAATATGGATGTGGCACCAGAGTGGTCTTGGTGGTTAATGAATCAGAACTGATAAAAAAAAACATCAAATTTTATATTCGGTTTGGAACATCCAATTTGACAAACTTTAATCCAAATCTAACGTAATCTGAAGTTCAGGTTCAACTCTATTTGGATTTCTGGATGAAAGCAGAGATCATGGTGGGCACCAAGGGAGTACCCAGATGAAGCTAAAATTATGGGCTTAAAAACGAAGAACCCAAAATAATAGCCGTGCACAGAGTCCCTCCACAGCTTAAATCCAACCCTACTTGAGGGAATTTTGTATTTTCTTTAAAAGCCATCTAAGTCTACTAACGTTACATAAACACTTCTCAGAAATGTAATCCTTTGCTGCAAAAGTGTGATCATCAGGGCTTAATCTTAAATATTTTACACACTCCAAATGATTCTAGGCTTCCACCAGCGGAGGTCTATTATTTCTGTAGCCTCTGGTTACTTTATTTGTTTACTCTAACAAAGTATAAGTGCAATGTAAGAAGACAAACTGCTACATTTGGCTAAGAGATGACTTGTAGTTTCTCGCAGGTCCTTAATCTTAGCCGGTAGAAAAGAGACACTTTGCAATAGCGGTCGCAGTTTAACCTGACACATGTGCACAGAGATTTCCTGTAATATAATGATCTTTAGAGGGTGTGAGTTAATTAACTCTTTTTCAGATGTGCCTTATTATCCGGAAACTTTTGCTCAGTGCAACCGATCATCTTTCTTTATTTGTTTCTAACATGCACATGGCTAGAAAAAGGACAACTGGATCTTGATTGGTTTTGGTGGGCTTCACCCAAAACAAAGACCTCATTTGGAATAACTGTGTCCATTTCTCAAGACCTCACTTAGATATTGATAAGATAGAAAGAGTCCAGAGAAAGGCAACAAAAATGGTGAAAGGTCTGAGGGATAAAATGCATCCGGAATGACTTCAGGAACCTAATATGTTGTCTGGTGGAAAGAAGGGAAAGTGGAGACATAATTAAAATCTTTAAATATATCACGAGGATGAAAAAGGTTCAAGAGGGCAGGATTTTCAATATGAAACAAAGATCAATAACAAGAATACAAGACCTCAAACTAACAGGAAGAAAGTACAAAACAAATCTTGGGAAGTGTTATTTTACTGAAAGGGTAGTTGAGACTTCCAGCAGAGAGTCAGTCAACAGTAGGTGGAATCAAACATGCTTGGGACAAACATACTCAGAAAAAAAGTAAAAAACAGAAAAGGTATAAATACAAAAACGTTTAAAAAAAAGGGGAAAAAAAATCAAAAAACTGGCAAACCCAATAGACCACTTGGTCTTTTTTCTACCTTAATTTTTCTATGTTTTTGAAACTGCGTGTCCTTATCTAAAAGTGGGATATCTACCAACCTTGCCCTTGGCCATATTGTCAGACTACACCTGTTTATTTTACTACAGGCCTATCTGGGAATTTTCACGTGAACCTGTGCTTTGCCAATGCAGACCCACTTCGCAATCTTAGCAGGATTAAAGTAGAACTAAAGGCATAGAAATGCATTGAGTTTAAATCACATATTGTGCTTGTGGACCCCAAAAATTCCATTCACTGGTAACTGCGCTCACTAGTGTTGGTGTCTAATATGGTAGACAGTGACAATGCCGTAAAACAGTAAGCCCTGTTTCACACTTATGCAAATTCTATGGGGACCAGATGCTATCCGAGAAGCATAGATTTGCATGTCATTTTAAAAAGCATTATTTCCAATGAAATCTGTTCACATTAATGCAGTGCAAATTTGATCCGGTTCAAAAAAGGGTCCTGTGCGAGTTTAGTGCAGGGCAAATTTGAGCTCCATAGACTTTTATGGGACCGGATTGAAATAGCAGTCCAGTGTTCACATCACTGCAAAAAAAAAAAAAATTCTGCTTAGTTTTTTATAGAAAATAAATTCACAGAACGCCCCTCACAAATTTGCACTAAATTTGCATTGAAATCGCACATGGCAAGCAGAAATCGCAATGCAAATTTGCACCGAATTCGCAGCTCATAAGTGTGATTCGGGGCTAAAGACTTATGAAATGTATGTAGTACTGCAGTACAAGATTTCAATTCTGTGGCTTTTTATAATTACATGGACGATTTTTATGATGTACTATAATAAAATATGTTGTAAAAGGATATTTTTTATGATGTCAAAATTACTTTTTGTGTGGTGCCTTGTGATATATCTATTGTTTATTCAGTAGGTGGCACTTTTCACCACCACATATCAATAAATTCTGTTGTAGAACTAAAGGCATTTTTTTTAATTTTGGATAGAGTAACGGATAGTTATATGCCCTGTCAAGTTTTTTGTTTTTTTTTTGTCATCTCTGTCCCATTGGGGAGATTTCCCTTCACTTCCTGTCCCATAGCCAAAACAGGAAGCGAGAGGAAATCAATTCAAAATGAGGGAATCTCTGGTTGTCACCAGAGCTATGGGATTTTTCTCCTCTATTACTGTTCTGGGGACAACCCAAAGTTTAGGATTTTCTTTCACTTTCACTCTTGGTGATAACAGTAAACAGGGCAAATAAAGAGGGTAAATCATCCTAACAGAGGCACAGAGAGCAATAAAAACTCAACAGGTATTCTAATCCCTTCCAACTTTATTCAAAACTGAAAAAAAAAAAAAATCTAGTGTTAAGCTGGATCCATTTAATTCCACAATTTGCATAAGGTAGGAAGAGATTTTGCAGATTTTCCCTCACTTCATGTTCCTGTTGCTGTTGCTGTACAAGGTATGGGCAACGGGGTCTTCTTCATTGTTTTGTATCAATTGGCAGAGATATATTGTTCATAAATATGATCATATTTTGATCGATCACATTCATATTATTATTACAGGGGAACCTTGGTTTGCGAGTAACACATTTAATGAGCGTTTTAAAAGACGAGCAACTTTTTTTTTTAAATCCTGACTCGGTTTGCGAGTGTTGTCCCACAAAACGAGCAGGATTCAAGTCAATTGGGTGTGCAGTACCGCATTCGGCCAGAGGTGAGGGGGCGCCGGTGACACTCGGAACGGTTCGGAGACGTTCGGAAATACTTGGAACCACTCGGAAATACTCGGAAACACTTGGCAATACTCCGTTCCCGAGTGTTTCCAAGCCTTTCAGAGGGTTTCCGAGTTCAGCTGAGTTGTCCCCGAGTATTTCCGAGGCTCTCCGGTGCCCCCCTACCTCTGGCCACATGCGGTATTGCATGCAATAGAAGTCAATGCGGAACCAATTAACATCCTTTGCATTGACTTCTATGGGGAAACTCGCTTTGATATGCGAGTGCTTTGGATTACAAGCATTCTCCTGGAATGGATTATGCTCGTAATCCAAGGTTCCACTGTATATTGCAGGATTTATATAGTGCCAGCAATTTGTGCAGTGATTCACAACATGAGGGCAGATATTATAGTTACAATACAATTTATACAAAAAAAATACAGGAGGAATCAGAGGGCCCTGCTCATTGGAGCTTACAATCTAAATGGGAGGGTCAAGTGATAGAAAAGGTAAGAACTGTGGGGGATGAGTTGAAGAAAACAAGTGTACGCTTGTTAGGTGGAGGCAGGATAGGCTTCTCTAAAGAGAAGGGTTGATTATGAGATTTTTGGGAGTAACAAATATGTGATCAATAATTTATGATTGTAATTTACAATTGTATTTTATTTATTGATCAAAATCTACTTCCCCATGTGTGGCATATCGAGTTGTTGACTATATTCCTACTGGAAGAGACTGTTTGGGAAAGGAATCAATCATTTGTGTATGTGTATGGCCACCATAATGCTCAGTTTTCACATGATGGAGACAAGGTGGTTCTGTTACTGACGACCATCCCTACCGTCATTACGGCATAATAATATAATACAAAGCGTAACGATTCATACAGTATCTCACAAAAGTGAGTACACCCCTCACATTTTTGTAATTATTTTATTATATCTTTTCATGTGACAACACTGAAGAAATGACACTTTGCTACAATGTAAAGTAGTGAGTGTACAGCAACATCAAGTCCAACCTATGTGTGTGATTATATGTCAGTATTACCTTGTATATCCCTGTATGTTGCGGCCGTTCAGGTGCTTATCTAATAGTTTTTTGAAACTATTGATGCTCCCCGCTGAGACCACAGCCTGTGGAAGGGAATTCCACATCCTTGCCGCTCTTACAGTAAAGAACTCTCTACGTAGTTTAAGATTAAACCTCTTTTCTTCTAATTTTAATGAGTGGCCACGTGTCTTGTTAAACTCCCTTCCGCGAAAAAGTTTTATCCCTATTGTGGGTATTTGTAAATTTATAACATATCCCCTCTTAAGCGTTTCTTCTCCAGAGAGAATAAGTTCAGTGCTCACAACCTTTCCTCATAACGAATATCCTCCAGACCCTTTATTAGCTTTGTTGCCCTTCTTTGTACTCGCTCCATTTCCAGTACATCCTTCCTGAGGACTTGTGCCCAGAACTGGACAGCATACTCCAGGTGCGGCTGGACCAGAGTCTTGTAGAGCGGGAGAATTATCATTTTATCTCTGGAGTTGATCCCCTTTTTAATGCATGCCAATATTCTGTTTGCTTTGTTAGCAGCAGCTTGGCATTGCATGCCATTGCTGAGCCTATCATCTACTAGGACCCCCAGGTCCTTTTCCATCCTAGATTTCCCCAGAGGTTCTCCCCCCAGTGTATAGATTGCATGCATATTTTTGAACCCAAATGCATTTTTTTACATTTTTCTACATTAAACCTCATTTGCCATGTAGTTTCCCACCCCATTAATTTGTTCAGATCTTCTTGCAAGGTTTCCACATCCTGCGGAGAAGTTATTGGTCTGCATAGCTTAGTATCGTCCGCAAATACAGAGATTGAACTGTTTACCCCATCCTGCAGGTTGTTTATGAACAAATGAAATAGGATTGGTCCCAGCACAGAACCCTGTGGTACCCCACTACCCACCCTTGACCATTCCGAATATTCCCCATTTATCACTACCCTCTGAACTCGCCCTTGTAGCCAGGTTTCAATCCATGTACTCACCCTATGGTCCATGCCAACGGACCTTATTTTGTACAGTACACGTTTATGGGGAACTGTGTCAAATGCTTTTGCAAAATCCAGATACTCCACGTCTACAGGCCTTCCTTTATCTAGATGGCAACTCACCTCCTTATAGAAGGTTAATAGATGGGTTTGGCAAGAACGATTCTTCATAAATCCATGCTGATTACTGCTAATGATACTGTTTTCATTATTCAAATCTTGTATATAGTCCCTTATCATCCCCTCCAAGAGCTTGCATACTATTGATGTTAGGCTAACTGGTCTGTAATTCCCAGGGATGTATTTTGGGCCCTTTTTAAATGTTGGTGCTACATTGGCTTTTCTCCAATCCACTGGTACCATTCCAGTCAGTAAACTGTCAGTAAAAATTAGGAACAATGGTCAGGCAATTACTTGACTGAGTTCCCTAAGTACCCTCGGGTGCAAGCCATCCGATCCCGGTGATTTATTAATGTTAAGTTTCCCAAGTCTAATTCTAATTCTGTCCTCTGTTAGCCATGAGGGTGCTTCCTGTGATGTGTCATGAGGACAAACACTGCATTTTTGTTTTACTAAAGCCCCCCGATTCCCTCGTGAAGACTGAGGAGAAGAATAAATTCAATACCTTCGCCATCTCCCCATCCTTGGATACCAGATGTCCTTCCTCATTCTTTATGGGGCCAATATGGTCTGTCCTCCCTTTTTTACTGTTTACATACTTAAAGAATTACTTGGGATTTTTTTTGCTCTCCTCCACTACTGTTATGTGTCTTTCGTGTTCTATCTTAGCCGCCCTAATTGCACCCTTACATTTCTTGTTGCATTCTTTATAAAGTCTGAATGCTGGTGATGATGATCCCTCAGCCTTGTATTTTTTGAAGGCCTTCTCCTTTGCTTTTATATGCATTTTTACATTGGAGTTAAGCCATCCAGGACATTTGTTCGCTCTTTTAAATTTATTACTCAATGGGATGCACTGGCTAATGCCCTTATTTAATATGCTCTTAAAGCAAACCCATCTCTCCTCCGTGTTCTTTGTTCCTAAGATTTTATCCCAATTTATATCTTCTAGCAAGGTTCGTAGTTTAGGGAAGTTGGCTTTTTTGAAATTCAGTGTCTTTTTATTCCCCTTATGTTTCATATTTGTGTGATTTATACTGAAGCCAATTGACCTGTGATCACTGTTTTCTAAATTGCCCTGTATTTCCACATCCGTAATCAGGTCTGTATTGTTGGTAATCAGTAGATCTAGTAACGCTTTATTTCTAGTTGGTGCGTCTACCATCTGACCTGTGAAAATGTCCTGCAAGACATTTAGGAACTGGCGAGCCTTAGACGAATGCGTGGTTCCCTCCGCCCAGTCTATGTCTGGATAATTAAAATCCCCCATTATGAAAACACTTCCCATCCTTGCTGCTAATCCAAATTGTGAAAGGAGGTCAGTCTCCCCCTCCTTCCTCAGGTTAGGGGGCCTATAGCATACTCCCAGTATTATTTTCCCTATAGCTTCATCCCTTTGGAGCTCTAACCATAAGGATTCCACCTCCTCCCTAGCTCCCTTAGTGATGTCATCTTTCACATTCACTTGTACAAAGTGAGTACACCCCTAAGTGAAAATGTCCAAATTGGGCCCAATTAGCCATTTTCCCAGCCCAGTGTCATGTGATTTGTTAGTGTTACAAGGTCTCAGGTGTGAATGGGGAGCAGGTGTGTGAAATTTGGTGTTATCGCTCTCACTCTCTCATACTGGTCACTGGGAGTTCAACATGGCACCTCATGGCAAAGAACTCTCTGAGGATCTGAAAAAAATAATTGTTGCTCTAAATGAAGATGGCCTAGCCTATAAGAAGGTTGCCAAGACCCTGAAACTGAGCTGCAGCATGGTGGTCAAGACCATACAGCGGTTTAATAGGACAGATTCCAGATGTATAAGTGCTGCCAGCATTGCTTTATAGGTTGAAGGGGTGGGGTGGGGGGGTGGGGTAAGCCTGTCAGTGCTCAGACCATAAGCTGCATGCTGCATCAAATTGGTCTGCATGGCTGTTGTCAGAGAAGGAAGCCTCTTCTAAAGATGATGCACAAGAAAGACTGCAAACAGTTTGCTGAAGACAAGTAGATCAAGGACATGGATTACTGGAACCATGTTCTGTGGTCTGATGAGACCAAGATAAACTTTTTTGGTTCAGATGGTGTCAAGTGTGTGTGGTGGCAACCATGTGAGGAATACAAAGACAAGTGTGTCTTGCCTACAGTTAAGCATGGTGGTGGGAGTGTCATAGTCTGGGGCTGCATGAGTGCTGCCGGCACTGGGGAGCTACAGATCATTGAGAGAACCATGAATGCCAACATGTACTGTGACATACTGAAGCAGAGCATGATCCCCTCCCTTCGAAGACTGGGCCGCAGGGCAGTATTCCCTTAAGATAATGACCCCAAACACACCTCCAAGATGACCACTGCCTTGCTAAAGAAGTTGAGGGTAAAGGTGATGGACTGGCCAAGTATGACTCCAGACCTAAACCCTATTGAGCATCTGTGGGGCATCCTCAAACGGAAGGTGGAGGAGCGCAAGGTCTCTAACATCCACCAGCTCTGTGATGTCATCATGGAGGAGTGGAAGAGGACTTCAGTGGCAACCTGTGAAGCTCTGGTGAACTCTATGTCCAAGAGGGTTAAGACAGTGCTGTAAAATAATGGTGGTCACACAAAATATTGACACTCTGGGCCCAATTTGGACATTTTCACTTAGGGGTGTACTCACTTTTGTTGCCATCGGTTTAGACATTAAAGGCTGTGTGTTGAGTTATTTTGAGGGGACAGCAAATTTACACTGTTATACAAGCTGTACACTCACTACTTTACATTGTAACAAAGTGTAATTTCTTCAGTGTTGTCACATGAAAAGGTATAATAAAAAATTTACAAAAATGTGAGGAGTGTACTCACTTTTGTGAGATACTGTATCTCAAGTCATTAGTAAAAGTCTGAATCTGTTGATTTATAGTTCCCGAGAAGAAATGTACCCCTAGTTGGTTTTCCCTCAGCCCTAGCAGACAGAGGTCTATTTTTTTAACCCTGTTGAGAGAGGATTTTCTCTCCCCATCCCACTTGTAATTCTGATTTATGTTTCCAGCATGTGACCGCTGTTGTGACACGGCAGAAATTCCCCCTTCCCTATACATTGCCTTTCTATGTGATGTAATGTTACACTACATGGTATGTGGTCTTCACAGTTGTCAGAGGAGAACATTTCAACATAAACATTCATTGTATGCTGTGTAAATATTTCATTTTTCTCTTTTCATTGCAGACCTTCTATTCCTTCTCTTAGGCCCCTTTCATCCTCCGTTCTGTCCCAGCAGGGGAACCTAGACTGATCCCCTGTGGAGTTGGATCAGAACGGAAATGGATCTGGATCTTGTGACAGAGGAAAAACGACCCCATGTAATGCCCGAGCTGGATGTAAACAGACATACCTCCGCCTATATCGGAATGAAGGGTTTGTCACCAGTACACCAAAGATCTCCAAGAAATGGTCTGAAGCCTTATTTGACAATCACTTCACAGCTGAAACAGTGACGTTTCAGGGCTACCCCGGACCCTTTTACAAATGCCTAATGATGGGGTCCTGCAGAATACACTGAAAGCAGCCAATCACTGTTCTGCCAGCAGTTTTCCACCCAGCTTCTTTGATCTTCATATCAAAATTTGTTAAGCTGGGTGATGCCAACAGGGTCACCCATGGGTCAAATTTTCACTGATCGAGCAGGAACAGGAAATTGAACAGGAAATTGTTGGCGCTATATAAATCCCCTACAATAATATTAATGTGATCAATCAAAATATGATCATATTTATGAACAATGTATTACTGCCTATTGATACAAAACAATGGAGAAGACCCCATTGCCAAAGAACCATTGGGTCACCCATGGGTCAAATTTCCACTAATCGAGCAGGAACAGGAAATTGTTGGCGCTTTATAAGTCCTTTATAATAATATTAATGTGATCAATCAAAATATGATCATATTTATGAACAATGTATCTCTGCCAATTGATACAAAACAATGGAGAAAACCCCATTGCCACGGGTCACATTTCGCCTGATCGAGCAGGAAATGGCCATAATTTGATATGTGTATAGCATCCTTAGGAATTGGGGCTTCAACCGTGACAAAGGAAAATCCACAACTACTGGGAGGTCAGTTCTGGATGCCAAAGAACCATTGGTTGTTTTACTAAAGTAACATAAGCTGTTCATTCTGCAAAATAATCTGATCTTTGCAAGGACATTTTCCCCTAGCTTAGTGAATGTCATAAAGTTGTCCCGTCTTCCATCATCCATCTATGTGCAATCAAATATACATTTTTATTTTGCTTGCATATGATTGGGTAGCTTGCAAAATACATATTTTCCTGGGAAGTGAACAGCCTATCTGCCTTTAGTAAATCAACCTCATGGAGGGGAATTTATCAAAACTGGAGCATCCATAATCAGTAGCAACTGTACATGGTAACCAATCAGCTTCGATCTTTCATTTTCAAAGCTTTGAACAGGCTAAAGATAGAAGTTGATTGCCATGCACAGCTTCTCCTGATTCGGGATGTTCCAGTTTTGAAAAAAAATCTCCCCTTTAATCTTAATGTCATGCCTAAGTAATAAACATAGCAAGAAACTTTTAGGTCGACAATTAACTGCAAAGTTGTGCCACATCCTAAAATATACTAATAAGCAAAAGAAAAAATTCCCCTAATGGTGGACTTTAAAGGCACAGTATGAGGAGAGTATATAATATGTAAACCATAATTTTATTCATTTCAAGACATGATAAAAACATTGAGCAACAATATAATAAACATTTTAAGGAATGCAGTTCATATTTTTTTACACAGATAGGATGTTGGTACCAATAAGCTTGCATCCGACGCGTTTCGGAGTTATTTAGCCTCCTTCCTCAGGGGTGGATACAAGTTAACAGAAATTTATTGGTACTGTGTAAGCTGACTTGTCATTCCTAAACACTTAAAAACAAAGGCACTGACACTGTCTGTCTATCCAAAGTATTCCTGATTGTGGTAGATAGAGGTTGATTAACATAATCAAGGTGTTATTACTTCATGCATAGCAATGAAGAGTTTTTTCTGTATAAATGAGTAATTACGTTCCTCAAAAAATTGAGAAAAAGCCCAAAAATGGAGGGCATAAAGGGGTTTGAAGACCCAGAGCTCCACTGATTCCGAAGGCGGATCCTGATAGTACTATAGTAGATGGTTCAAGAAGGTATATTAAAGGTAATTAGTACTGGCTTGGTATATCTTGGATAGTTTTGACATCAAACAGCTAGACATCTGCACAGGCCGAAAGCATCCTGCAAACTGCAAAGGACGCTGATAAACATAAGCTTAAAGGGTTTGTAAAGTCTCTATGTGACTTTACATGTATCCCCTCCAGAGCATGCTGCCATCAACAATAGTGTTAGGCTAAGTTCACACTGGCATTAAACGCCTATGCACAAGATACAATAGACAGCACACAGTGTTGTTCACACTGTCAAATCATAAAGCGTTAGCGCCACGTCGCTTAAAAATTGAAATAATAAAAATTCAAGAAGCTATGCAGCAAAAATAGACAAATATGCATGAACGGCTATCCATAATTAAAAATAAAAATAAATAAATAAAGTAATATGCGATAATATGTGAAACAGTGATGAAGTGCGCTAATTCAGGAAGCTGTGCAGCACAAAATAGACAAATATTCATGAATGCCTATCCATACTTTAAAAAAAACCACAAAACAAAAGTTGCAGTAATATGCGATAATATGTGATACTATGTGAAACAATGATAAAGTGCTCTAATTAAAGAAGCTAAACAGCAAAAATAGACAAATACGTATAAATGACTAACCCCAATTAAAAACAAAACAAAAAATACAGTAATATGCGATAATATGTGAAACAGCGATAAAGTGCTTGAATCCAAAGCAGATATTCATATGATTTTACATAAAAAATATTAAAATAAGTCCCAAATAATAAAGTGCTTGTACATCAAAAAGTGATAAGATGTGAAGATCACGTGCTCAAAAAACAGTTCTTGAAAGTTGTGAACACAATTGTTCTCCACCATCCAGGAATCCACCAGGGGTTTGTCCTAGCAGCACACCTTAACCACTTAAGGACCGGAAGGATTTATCCCCTTAATGACCAGGCCATTTTTTGCGATACGGCACTGCGTCGCTTTAAAAAATGTATGTCCTTTTTTTCCCCACAAATAGAGCTTTCTTTTGGTGAGATTTGATCACCTCTGCGTCTTTTATTTTTTGCGCTACAAACAAACAAAAAAAGCGACAATTTTGAAAAAAAAAACAATATTTTTAACTTTTTGCTATAATAAATATTCCAAATTAAAAAAAAACAAAAATAAATTTCTTTATCAGTTTAGGCCAATATGTATTCCTCTTCTTTGGCAATAAGCGTATACTGATTGGTTTGCGCAAAAGTTGTAGCGTCTACAAAATAGGGGATAGATTTATGGCATTTTTATTACTTATTTATTTTTTACTAGTAATGGCAGCGATCTGCGATTTTTAGCAGGACTGCGACATTATGGCGGACAGATCAGACACTTTTGACACTTTTTTGGAACCAGTGACATTTATACAGCGATCAGAGCTAAAAATAGCCACTGATTATTGTATAAATGTCACTGGCAGGGAAGTGGTTAACACTGGGGGGTGATCAAGGATTTAAGTGTTCCCTAAGGAGGTGTTTCTAACTGTAAGGGGGAGGGGACTGACTGGGAGTAGAGAGAGATCGCTGTTCCTGATCACTAGGAACAGAAGATCTCTCTCTACTCCCCTGTCAGAACGGGGATCTGATTGTTTACATACACAGATCCCCGTTCTGGCTCTCTGTGGAGCGATCGTGGGTGGCCGGTGGAAATCTCGGCCGCCGATCACGCGCATCGTCTCCAGGCGTTGCGCTGCAAGTGCGCTGCAAGTGCGCGCGCAGTCTATTGCTCTTAAAGCAGCTACGGTGATTTGCGCAGCCGTGCCAACCTGCCGCAGTATAATGACAGCAGCTGGTCGGCAAGCGGTTAAACAAAGACCACAACAGGTCTAATGGCGCTTTGGTATACATATCCTTAGCAGCAGTTCATGTTCCACTCTCCTCTCCTGCGTCGAAATCGGCAGCTGGTCTGACAAGGCTTTAATATATGGATCCTTTATGGGAAATCACATTCCACTCTCATAGCATAAACCCAGGGACAAATATCCGCTATGTTGTATTGGATCTCCTCCTCTCCTCCATTCACAGGCCATACAAGACAAATAAGAACTCTATAGTGTAGTAATTTCACAGAAGAAATGGTTTTATGAAAACTTAATACTTTACATCTAGGTTAAAAGCAAGCAGTATGGATAAAATCCCTACTTCCTGGTCTCGGCCTACTTCCTGGTCTCGGCTCCTCCTACACGTTACGTCACTGGTCACGTGACTTTTTCAAAGATAATGATCGAAGCCTCATATCGAGTCAGGAGGCATTTGAAGCCTTTTAACGCCTCTTATTCAAGTCTATGGTAACGATTTGCAAATGCTCTGGCAGGCAGTTGCGGTGCGGTTGCGGGGCGTTAAGATAAGTTAATTTACTGGAATGGAATAGGCATTTGTGGAGTGATTTTATTGTGCCTTAACGCTCATCAAACGCTTCAAAACTGTGCATAAGGCATTTGGGGAGCATTTTTAGCTCATCATTAACGCTTGTAAAATGCCAGTCTAAAGATCATTAACGCCCATACTAATACTATAGGAGCGTTTGTTAAGCATTAGAAATTTAGCCACGAGTGAACAAGCCCTAAGTGTTTTTCTTTTTAATGAAAAGGCTAAATACCTTTTCTAACAGCGCAGCTGTGTGGTCATGTGATCCAACTCCGCTGGTCTTCCCCGATCTATGGAGAGAAGCAGGAAGGGTCAAGATTCCCCTGTGACGTCAGCCGGCCAGCACAGGGGGATCACTTGACCAAACAGCAGTGTGGGAAAAGATATTTAGCCTTTTCATTTTAAATAATCACATGCACTATTGTTGATGGTAGCCTAAACCAGAGAGAATACATGTATTTATGCTGCATATTGCAGCTAAATAGCAGCGGGAGGGCGGGGAGGAGAGCCGCTCTCACGTTGACAGGGAGGGAGGGGGAGAGGGGAGAGACTGTCAGAGCCTGTCAGAGTAGAGCGGCAGGATGACCGAGGCACGTAACCTGACCACGGTAATCATGGATCAGCAGCCATGGTTACCGTGGTCAGCACAGACAGTGGGACACAGGAACTGGCAGGATCAACCAGGTTTTTTACAAGAAAAGAAGGGAAAAAATACATAGCACAAGCACTGCTTTCCTTAAAGGAACAGGATCTTTTTTCTTTTTTTCTCTTTTTTTTTTTTTTTTTTTAGGGCTACAACCACTTTAAAACAATTGGGCCACCGAACCTATTTTTTCATTTCATAGTTACATAGTAGGTAAAGCTGAAAAAAGACAATAGTCTATCCAGTTCAACCTGTGCAGGTGCACGTGTGTCAGTGTCTATAATAATTTCCCATATCCATGTATATTGTGTTCTTTAAGATAATCATCCAAGAGTCTTTTAAAAATATCCATACTCCCAGCTGCCACCACGTCCTTATTGCCCTGACAGTGAAAACCCCCCTGAGCAGTTTAAGGCTAAACTGCTTCTCCTCCAATTTCATTGTGTGGCCCCGTGTCCTCTTACACTCCCTGAGACTGAATAGTTTCTTTCCTATGTTGGGATCCCCATTGAGGTATTTGTAGATCGATATTATGTCCCCTCTCAAGTGTTGTTTCTTCAGCAAAAATAAATTTAGTGTTTGCAGTCGTTCCTCATAATTGACGTCCTCCAGTCCCCATTATTTGGTTGCCCTTCTTTCGACTCTCTCCAGCTCAAGCACATCCCTTCTGAGGACAAGTGACTAGAACTGGACAGAATACTCCAGATGTGGCCTAACCAGAGTTTTATAAAGTGGTAGGATTATAGTTTTATCTCTGGAGTATATCTCCTTTTTTATGCATGCTAATATTCTTCCGGCTTTGGTAGCTGCAGCTTGACATATCATGTTATTGCTCAGTCTGTCTTCTACTAGGACCCCCAGATCCTTCTCCATCCTTGATTCCCCAGAGGTTCTCTCCCTAGTGAGTAGTTTGCATTAATGTTTTTTGCCCCCCAAGATCGGCCACATTCTCCACATTAAACATTAAACCTCATTTGCCGTGTAGTTGCCCACTCCATTATTTTGTTCAGGTCTTTCTGTAAAATTTCTATATCCTGAAGTGAAGTTATTGTGAAGTTATTGCCCTGCTTATATTTGTGTCATCCACAAACACTAAGATTGAGCTATTTATCCCTTCCTCTATATTATTTATGAATAAATTGAATAAAATTGGTCCCAAGACAGAACCTTGGGGTACCCCACTTACCACTCTCGACCATTCTGAGTACATATTATTTATCACCACCCTTTGGACACGCCCCTGTAAAAAGTTTTCTCTCTAAGAACAAACCTTATGGTCCATGCCTGCAGACCTCAGATTGTAAATTAAGCGTTTATGGGGGACTGTATCAAATGTTTTTGCTAAATCCAAATACACCACGTCCAAAGGCCTTCCCCTATCTAGATGTTAGCGCACTTCCATGTAGAATGTTAACAGATTGTTCAGTTATTCTAGGAAACACCTTCCTTTCCAATAAGGCCCCTTTACACGAGCATTAGACAGATCAAAAACACACTGCAATGTAACTCTATAGGAGGCCAGATTTGCGTTTGTGTACATGTAAGTATATCCGGGTCCGTTAAAGTTCATAGGATTGAACGCTAAACGTTAGCTTCCAAGTCTGCTTCTGTGGACCTGCAGGCAGTTCATAGCTGGTGTGAGGTGCAGGCAAGGTACTGTACATAGATTCCAGAAAACATTGCAGCACCATGTCGCAGGTCTCTTCTCAGAAACCCTTAGTCCTGATGTAAGCAATGGGCTGGCTTTTGAGAGGAGTTAGGCAAATAACAAATGCCTTGATAGGTGGATGTCAGCCTGGAGGAATGGGTGTGACAGCCTGAATTTGCATATTGACTGCCCTAGGTAAAGCCCACATGTCATGATTGTAAGAATTGAAATTGAAAGAGTGAATGAAAGGGGCGGGCCAGGGACAGAAAGGCTGGGGTGGAAAGGGCTAGACGATGCTGGATGTCTTCAAGCCAGGAAATAAGGTGGGCTGTATCTGACTTGCTACAGCTTCTAATGCATATTGTGAGAAGCTCGCAGTGTGCAAGTGTAGCACCCTCTACTTTTTTACTAAATTTTTGGCCAGTGCAGGTAAATTTAGGCAGGCCTAGCTGAAAGGCTCTAGGCTCGGAGCTGCCAGGGAACCCCTCCATACAACCCAAGCGAGGGGTGTCCTGAACAGGAGCAGGAGAGGACAGCGGGGAACACTGCCGGGCAAATCTTCAGGAAGGATTCACCTGTTGTTTGTTGATTGTCAGGCACAGTCGGGAGATGTGGGAGAGGCATGCCAGGAGTGGATGTAGAGCTAGAGGGAGAGACTGTGATGTTACTGGCATTAAAGTCGGGCTTCTGCAGCCAGGAGGGCTGGCAGAGATTGTACGGGACTGACTGGGACCAGTGATCCCCCTAGATACAGCTAGCACAAAAGGACATTTTTCTATTGCTATTGGTTGCTACACCAAGCTACACCGCAGTCCCCTGCCAGCAAATGGCGAATCTACAAAGTTAGGCCTAATTCAGAGTTGGGCCTAACCATGTGCTAGCTGTGATAGGAACCAATTATTGCAGATGTAGCACTCTGGAGTAGTTATCTTAGTTGATTGTTAGAGATCTATTGATTTCTCCCTAAGTTTGGCCTTGTTGCACTTTTCTCTTCTACCACTAAGTGGTCGGGTACTTGGTGGTATTAGATATGAGAAGGGCAACCCAAGGTCAGGTTATGGGTATATGGGGTATCTCAGCCAATGGGCAGGGGTTTTCTTGGATCCCTTGGCCTGCTGGGAGAGCCTATATATTTGGGTGAAGTCAGGTGATCTGGGTTCGGTGCCACCTGGACGGCTGTCTGGGTGGACGTGTGTCATGTTGCCCTGGGCTGCTAGGCTGGAGATTGGGCCTATCCTGGGAGCATCTGGCTGCTAGGCTGTCTGAGGCCTATCCAGAAGCAAGAGAGCAGCGCAGGGTTGGGATTGTGGCTTGCAGTCCAACCAGAAGTGACAGTTCTGCCCACTGGAGAACTTGTCAGTGGTCAGAGGTAGAAGGGAAGCTGTCACCACTAAGGGACCAACCACCTTATTACCAAGGACCACAGTGAGTAACTGAAGAAAGTAACGGAGCAGGATTCTCACCAACTGGGGACGGTGGAAAATTGGGAAACTTCAGGCGGTGATTAAGTCAGGGACCCAGCCAGCGGAGGTGACGCTTGCAGAGCAGCCTTGTGTGTCAAGCCAGGGACTGAGCAGGCCAGTGGGGTGAAGCTTGAGAAGTATTGGGAGCGCCAAGCTAGGGACCCAGCAGAGAGGCGGGGATGACACTTGAGGAAGATACCACCGTGAAGATTGGAAGAGCTCAAGGGATTCAGTGGCAGTGAATCAGGGGGTCTAGTGAGAGACTGGGAGCTCAGTGTGCTGAAGAACTACAAGGAGAAGTTGTAGTGAAGCTGAAAGAACTGTTACGCTTTGTGTTAGGAACTGTTAAAGACTGTTGCCATAGGAGACAGCATTCCTGCACGTGCAGATGTGGCCTCTTATCTTATCTTAGCTGTGGCCAGCTATCTCTGGCTCTGGAGGTCCTCATTAGACTAAAGGAGGCCGGAGACCTTGCTACACACAGTAGAGGAAATAGCAGTTCATCAAGAGGCATGCATTGTGCTGGAGGAGTCTGAGGCTTTATAAACTGGGAATAGAGGTTCCAATTTACATTTTCATTGATTAAATACCATTGATCTGGGCATCCCATATTCCCTTTTCCCCATCCAAGTTAATCCCTCAATAAAACAACAAAAAACAAGCTGATGGACTGTTCATTGTCTAGTGAAGAGTGACTGGAAGTGAATGCCAGGCTGGGCAGGGTGACAGGTGGAACTACTACACTCAGCGGCCCCACGTGAGTACCGCTACATAGTGAAATCAGAGTAGACAATTTCAGAATTGCCTGTACAACTGTGCAAGACTGAAGGGAAGATTGGGGTTCAGCTTTAACCACTTAAAAGGTTTGTAAAGGTTCATGTTTTTTCACCTTAATGCCTCCTATGCATTAAGGTGAAAAAACATTCGGCGATTGCAGGCCCCCCAGCTCCCCCGTTTACTTACCTGCGCCCTCGAAAGTCGCGTGGCGAGAACGCGCTTGATGTCGGCCCGGTCTTCTCGCCAGTTCTCGGCTCTTCATTGGATAGATTGATAGGAGCGCAGCCATTGGCTTGCACTGCTGTCAATCAACTCCAATGACGCGAGGGCCAGGGTGCGGGGCCGAGTCCTGTAGTCGGCGGCTTATGGATGCTGGATACAGGACTCGGGAGCGCACCTGCAAGCTAACCCCCCCTGGGAGAGCTCTTCTCAGAGGGGGTTAGCTTTAGCGGGGAGGAGCCGAGACAGCCGGCGTGGGACCCCAGAAGAGGAGGATCGGGGCCACTCTGTGCAAAACGAACTGCACAGTGGAGGTAAGTATAACATGTTTGTTATTAAAGAAAAAAAAATCGAACCTTTACAACCAACTTTAAGGACTGATTCTCTTTTTGAGATTTGTTGTTTACAAGTTAAAAACTGTTTTTTTTTAATAGAAAATTACTTAGCACCCCCAAACATTATAAATTTTTTTCGAACACCCTAGAGAATAAAATGGCGGTCGTTGCAATACTTTCTGTCGCATCGTATTTGCGCAGCGGTCTTATAAGTGCACTTTTTTTGGAAAAAAATACACTTTTTGAATTAAAAATTAAGACAACAGTAAAGTTAGCCCAATTTTTTTTTTTATATTGTGAAAGCTAATGTTACGCCAAGTAAATTGATACCCAACATGTCACGCTTCAAAATTGCGCCCGCTCCTGGAATGGCGACAAACTTTTATCCTTAAAAATCTCCATTGGCGACGTTTAAAAAATTCTACAGGTTGCATGTTTTGAGTTACAGAGGAGGTCTAGGGCTAGAATTATTGCTCTCACTCTACCGATTGTGGAGATACCTCACATGTGTGGTTTAAACACCGTTTTCATATGCCGGCGCTACTCACGTATGCGTTCGCTTCTGCTCGCGAGCTCGGCGGGACGAGGTGCATTCTAAATTTTTCAAAAATGTATTTTACCTTTTATTTTTTATTTTTACACTGTTCTTAAAAAAAAAATTGTGTCACTTTTATTCCTATTACAAGGAATGTAAACATCCCTTGTAATAGAAAAAAAGCATGACAGGACCTCTTGAATATGAGATCTGGGGTCAAAAAGACCTCAGGTCTCATATTTACACTAAAATGCAAAAAAAAATAAAAATTGTCATTTAAAAAAATAAATAAATAAAAAAAGGCCCTTTAAGAGCTACGTTTCAACGTCACTTCCGCCCTGCAATGGTATGGAGACAGGTGGGGGCCATCTTCCCCTCACTCAGCTCCATACCCAGCATGGAACAACATCCGATCGCCTCCGCGGCTGCTGATGGCTCCGGTAAGCGGCGGAGGGAGGTGGGGGCCCACTCCCGCCGCCGGTAAAAGTGATCTTGCAGCGAATCCACCGCAGAGACCACTATTATCGGAAACCGGACCGCCGGCCAAAAAAGAGGATACCGGGGTTATGGTAGCTAGCTATTCCTCTTCAAAATTAGGACCTATATCAGCATGCGGCGGTCCGGAAGTGGTTAAAGACAACACTAAAAAAGAAATCAACATTCAATGTATCATTTGCTTTACAGTACAAAACAACCGAAGAATTAGACAGATATGAGTAGCTAATAGACAGATAGGACTCGCCCATCACCAGGGACACATAACCTCCACATACTTCCATTTTCTGCCATCCACGTACAAGACACTCATAAAACACTTGTTTTCCCCAGCAGGGCAGGTCTTTAAATTTATGAGCTCCTAGAAAGTTTAAGCGCTGCAAGTGGAACTATCTGGCCGGTTCCAGGAGCCGGAGGAAGTCGGTCTCCTCTTCTCACTTTCTGCATTAAACTCTATTAAAGCCGTGACAAATTTCAGCACCATAAGGGATAGTGGAGTGAAATAATGGAGAGGAGATCCATGTTTCCATTGAGCCTGCAAAACAAAACAAGGCAAATAGACAAGAATGTAACATATAAAGAGGAATTAAAGTGATACTAAACCCACGCTGTTTAATTTACATTGTCCCTTCATATTCTGTATGTGGACATAAGCACTGTATTATTTTATTAAAATAAAAAATGAAGTACCTTTTTTCTATACGGCTGTCACATGACCCATCTCTCTGAGCCCGTCTGCAGGGAAACACAAGCAGGAGGAGCTTCTAGTCTTCTGCTGCTGGTCACATGTTCAAAAAAAAAAATAAACCCAGCCCTTGGGATACAGAGTAAAAATAAATAATTAACATCAATAAACTGTTTTAAATCGGCATAGAAATATATATTTGAAATCAAATCTTTATTATTTTTGTGGAAATAACATGGCGTGGGCAGATTTCTGCCAGTTACAGGCCCCTCCAGCCTGTGTCTTAGAATAAGAGGGAGGTGAAGCCTCCATCAATCTACATGTAATATCCCGCCCCCACTGTGTTTAGTTGGTTAGTGAGCATGGAGGAGGAGGGAGAGAGTGGGCTGTCCTTTACCACTGTATATACGCCCACATGTGTGACTCTATAGTCACATGGGCTGCTCAGATGTGATAGAGAGGAAACGCTCAGCATAGAAACTCACTGAAAACTGAGCACGTGCAGAGTTGCCACCACAGCTGCAAAATTCCTAGCTGAATTGGGGACATTACAGAAGGTGGAGATAGCAGCAGAATTTTTGCAGAAGATAGGAAACTAATCTTACAGTGACTGAGTGAGTATGAACAGCATGGAAAATACCATTTATTGATAGTTTTTAACAATGTGGGTTTAGTGACACTTTAAACTCTGCAACTTTTTTGTTTTTTAACCACTTCAGCCCCGAGCCTTGTCAAATCAGTTTTTTGTTTTTTTTGCTAGAAAATTACTTAACATTATATATGGGGTTTTTTTTCAGACACCCTAGAGCACAGATGTCAAACACAAGGCCCACGGGCCGAATCTGGCCCTCCAGGCCATTTCATGTGGCCCACACACCTCTCCTGCAGCTGCAGGTGAGCTCCAGCCCTCTTCTGGTCCTCCTCCAGACCCCTACTTTCTGCTTTCAAGCAATGCATTCAGTTTCTTCCCAGCAGCAGCATAAGGAAAGGGGGTGCACTGTGATGTTAGGGAGAGTAGGGGACTCAACTTATGAGGGTGGGGTGGCTCTGGACATCTAATGTAAGGGGAGGGGATGCGCTGGACATCTAATCTTACAGATACAACCGGCCCTTTTGAGGACAATCATAATGCTGATGCGGCCCACAATGAAATTGAGTTTGACACCCCTGCCCTAGAGAATAAAATGACGGTCATTGCAATACTTTATGTCACACCGTAGTTGCAAAGCGGCCTTACAAGCACAATTTTTTGGGAAAAAATACACTTTTTTTAGTTAAAAAATAAGACAGTTAGCCCAATGCTACGCTGTGTAAATTGATACCCAACATGTCATGCTTCAAAATTCGTGTTCGTGGAATAACGACAAACTTTGGCACTTAAAATTCTCCATTGGCGACGTTTAAAAATTTCTACAGGTTACCAGTTTTGAGTTACAGAGGAGGGCTAGTGCTAAAGTGATTGCTCTCGCTCCAACGATTGCGGCAATATCTCACATGTGTGGTTTGTACACCGTTTTCATATGTGGGCGTGGCTTAAGTTTACTTTCGCTTCTGCACACGAGCTTGGCAAGACGGGGCGCTTTAAAAAAAAAAATTCTTATTTGTTTTACCTTCTATTTTTTACTTTTACACTGTCCTTTGGGGGAAAAAAATTGGGTCACTTTTGACCTTAGATCTCATATTTACACTAAAATGCAATAAAAATAAATAAATAAATAATTAAATGTCATTTAAAAAAAAAATAAAAAAATTCCTCTTTAAGAGCATTGGGTGGAAGTGACGTTTGACGTCACCTCTGCCCTCCAATGCTATGGAGCCGAGCGGGGGCCATCTTTCCCTCACTCGGCATCCAGGCAGTAAAGGGAGCAGACGTGATCGTCTCTGCCGCAACTGACGGCTCCGGTAAGCGGCGGAGATGACAGGAGAGCAGCGGGCGGGGGGGGGGGGCCCTCTCCCGCCACCAATAAAAGTGATCTTGCGGCGAATCCGCCGCAGAGACCACTTTTATCTTAAATAGAAACGCACGCTGTTCCTGAAAATACCGGGGTTATGGGAGCTAGCTGCTGCCATAACAACGTACCGACATACAGGTACGTTGATTTGCGTGAAGTGGTTAAATGGACCTCCAGGAACTGTTACCTATGATGTGATGGTATGCACAGCAAATTAGAGCATTATGGCAGACTTACCTGTGAAATGTTCCCTTTAAATGCTGTGCTGTCAGCACTCTGGCTGGTCACAGGTGCTTCAATCTTCTCCCGATCTTCTCCCAGTCACTTGATTGGCCGAGCCGCCATGACATCATACACCTCATCATATAGATGTCAGACATTGAGCTTTGTGAATAAAGCAGATGGTTAAGTTGCATCAAAGATCTCAACGCGTTTTGTGAATCAAAATTTACTTCCTCAGGAGGAGGCGATACTACTGACAGTGTGTCTATGAATTAAATATAACAAAATTAAAATAATACAAACATGGTACTTAGCCATTATTTGAGGTTTCTAGGAAGATGCAATGCACACTTACAAATAAGCTTAGCGAAAGTGCTTTAACCACTTGCTTGCAGTACATATACTTTGGCAGGTCGGCTTTATTGCGTGAAACAACATACCTGTACGTCATTTCTTTCACTAGCCAGCAGGGATACATGCGCGCTGATTGGCCAGAGGGGGAGCCAATCAGTGGGTCCAGAGAAGGCGATGTCTGCCGGCCACCCGCGTTTGCTCCTCAGAGACACAGAGTGGTGATCTGCCGATGTAAACAAGGCAGATCGTCGTTCTGACAGGAATGAACAGAGTTATCTTGTGTTCATGCTAAGCAGGAACATGGCTCTCTCTGTTTATCCAGCGAGTCCATCCCCCACTCAGTTAGAAAGCACCCCCTAGGGACACACTTAACCCTTTGATCGCCCCTGGTGTTAACCCCTTCCCTGCCAGTGTCATTAGTACAGCAACAGTGCATATTTTTAGCACTGATCACTGTAATAATGTCGTCACTGGTTCCCAAAAAAGTGTCAGTTAGGTGTCAGATTTGTCCGCCGCAACATGGTAGTCCTGCTAAAAATCGCCACCATTACATAAATAAATAAAAATGCCATAAAAATATCCCATCGTTTGTAGACGCGATAACTTTTGCGCAAACCATTTAATATACGCTTATATACGCTTATTGGGATTTTTTTTTTTTAACCAAAAACATGTAGTAGAATACATATTGGCCTAAATTGATGAACAAATCAGAATTTTTAAATTTTTTATTGGATATGCTTTATAGCAGAAAGTAAAAAAATATAATTTTTTTTTTCAAAATTGTCGGGAATAAATAAAAAATGCAGAGGTGATCAAATACCACCAAAAGAAAGCTCTATTTGTGGGAAAAAAGGACATGATTTTTTTTTGGGTACATCGTCGCACGACCGCGCAATTGTCAGTTAAAGTAATGCAATGCCGTATCGCAAAAAAAGGCCTGGTCCTTAAGGGGAGTAAAACTTTTCGGAGCTGAAGTGGTTAATAGAACCATAGGAACTCCGGACGACCACCACCAAGAGATGTCTGTCCCGGGGGCATTTCCACAGCCCCCAGGACAGACGTCTTTCTTTTTTTCAGCTGTGATTTTTCTTCCTGTTGGGAGCTGGCTACCTTTGTTTTCCATGGTCTCACTGCATTATGTAGGAGCAGGGTTTTTTATCAGTGGGAACGTGGAGGAACGTAGTTCCGGCATCTCCAGCACTTGTAATTGTAATGGCAAGGGGTGCTGGGGTGTGCTGGAGGGTCTATTGATACTGGCTGCTGGGGGATCTATTCTCGCTGGTGGGGGTCTATTTTTGTGTGGGGGTCTATTGTTGCTGAGAAGTGTATTGTCGCTGGTGGGGATCTTTTGTTGCTGGGGGGGTCTATTGTTCTTGAGCGGGATCTACTGTTGAGGGAGAGGTCTATTGTTGCTGGCTGCTGGAGGGTTTATTAATGCTTTGATATGGCTGCCTGGAGATCTGTTGTTGCTGCTGGGGGTCTATTGTAGCTGGGGAGGATCTGTTGTTGTTAGGGTGGTATTTTGTTGCAGGGGTCCATTGTTGTGAGGAGGGTCTATTGTTGCTGGGGGGGGGGGGGGTTCTACTGTTGCTTGGGGAGTCTATTAATGCTGGCTTTACTGCTTCTCTTATTATCAATAACAAATTCTCTACAAATTACTCAGCACCACAAAATGATACTTGGTTCTGTATTCACTAAAAGGGGCAGAACTGGGAGATGGTTGAGGGTGGAACCAAGGGACGGTGCTCAGAGGTGGGTAGGGGGCATAGACAAAGGGCGACTAAGAAGGAGGGAGTTCCTGCACCTACTTTCTGAGAAAAAAAATTCCGGTGTAGGAGTGTATTCACCTTTTTCCAAGATGTAATATGAACTATAGCAGTGGCGGCTGGTGCTCAAAATTTTTTTGGGGGGGCGCAAAAAAATTGTGAAAAGAAATCATCAATCACAGCCACTGTGCCCTCAAACGCTGCCACTGTGCCATCAATTGCAGCCACTGTGCCAAACGCTGCCACTGTGCCCATCAAATGCTGCCAGTGTGCCCATCAAATGCTGCCAGTGTGCCCTTAAATGCCCCCAGTGTGACCCCCGCCCGCTCGCTGTCTGCCCGGCACTTACCCTTTCTAGTGTGGCAGTGGGTGACGACGAGCGGGGTCCTTCGTGCGTCTCCTGCCATCCTCATCTTCCGTCCTCTCCTACTGATAGGTGCCCAATAGCAGCACCTGCCGTTTCAGCTAATCAGATGACAGGTAACAGACCCGGGCACCTGATTGGCGGAGAGGCGGTTTAGTGCTAGGAAAGGCGAATATTCATTCACTTTTCTAACACACAGCTGACCTTTTTTGACGCCTATTAGAGCCTATGGCTCTAATCAGGTGTTTCAAAAAACACCCCCGCCGCTGTAATTCAGGCGCCCTGAGCCCAAAAAGGGGCCGGGCGCCTGAATAGGCGGTGGCAGCGGCGGCCATAAATACATTCATGCATTGCATGAATCTATCTATTGGTGATAGAGGGGGTGGCAGGAGAGAGGGGGCGGCGCCCATGCTCCCTTAATGCACGGGCCGCCACTGAAGTACACTGCTCAGTTCAAACAAAGGGAAGTGAGTGATAAAAGAAGAGGTTCAGGAGTTTATGTAGGATGTTACAAGGAGGCAGAAAAACACAGTAAGAAACAATTTAACCACTTAAAGACCGCCAATCGCAGTTAGAAACAGTTAAACAATTAAAATTAAAAGTCCATAAATCTATCTCATAGTTTGTAGATGCTATAACTTTTGCGCAAACCAATCAATATACGCTTATTGGGATTTTTTTTACCAAAAATGTAGAAAAGTACATATTGGCCTAAACTGATGAAGAAATTAGTTTTTTTAAATTTTTTTGGGGATATGTACAGTATCTCACAAAAGTGAGTACACCCCTCACATTTTTGTAAATATTTTATTCTATCTTTTCATGTGACAACATTGAAGAAATGACACTTTGCTACAATGTAAAGTAGTGAGTGTACAGCTTGTATAACAGTGTAAATTTGCTGTCCCCTCAAAATAACTCAACACACAGCCATTAATGTCTAAACTCCTGGCAACAAAAGTGGGTACACTCCTAAGTGAAAATGTCCAAATTGGGCCCCATTAGCCATTTTCCCTCCCCGGTGTCATGTGACTTGTTAGTGGTACAAGGTCTCAGGTGTTATCGCTCTCACTGTCAGGTCACCTGAGTCCAGGTGACATATGCACTCCGTAGGAGTCAGGAGTGCACCTCTAAGGTAGTGGACCCTAGGGCTGACTGCTGCGGATTGAACTCTGAGAGTTTCAGGAAGCAGGTCTAATGGAGCATCAACACAGATCCCACTGGGAGCTAGAGCATAGATTCCACAGGGCGCGGAGTCTAAGAGCCAGCAGGTGTTCACCAGAGTCTCTAGTGGTGAGGATGGACTGCACTGCAGTCTGGCTCCAGGTCGCGGCCCCCAGGGTCTCACAGCTCACGTTCACTGTAGACTACAGGAGAAAGAGGAAGGAAGCAGCAGACTTGAACAACAAGGATAGTAAAGGGATAAGCCAAGGTCGGGGTGACTAGCAGACAAGGATAAACTTAGAACACGCCAAAGGTCAGGGTCACAAGCAGACAGGGATAATCGAGAACAGGCCAAGATTGGTAACAGGAATCAGACGTAGGAGACACAGCAAGTAGCACACGAAATCTAAACACACAATGGTTGATCAGCAAGGTTGGCTTGCAATGCACAGGTTAATATAGTATTCCTAATTAGAGGCTGAGGTGGAGCTATGCTGAGGGAAGATTATATAAGCAGTCAGGTGAGGGTATCTGGCCTCTAAAGGTGAACACATGGAGGAGAGGTAAGCTGACAGAGAAAGATTACTGCATAACCATGACACTCACTCTCTCATACTGGTCACCAGAAGTTCAACATGGCACCTCATGTCAAAGAACTCTCTGAGGATCTAAAAAAAAGAGTTGTTGCTCTACATAAAGATGGCCTAGGCTATAAGACCAAGACCCTGAAACTGAGCTGCAGAACGGTGACCAAGACCATACAGCGGTATAACAGGACAGGTTCCACTCAGAACAGGCCTCGCCATGGTCGACCAAAGAAGTTGAGTGCACATGCTCAGCGTCATATCCAGAGGTTGTCTTTGGGAAATAGATGCATGAGTGCTGCCAGCATTGCTGCAGAGGTTGAAGGGGTGGGGGGTCAGCCTGTCAGTGCTCAGACGATACGCCGCACACTGCATCAAATTGGTCTGCATGGCTGTTGTCCCAGAAGGTAGCCTCTTCTAAAGATAATGCTCAAGAAAGCCCGCAAACAGTTTGCTGTAGACAAGCAGACTAAGGACATGGATTACTGGAACCATGTCTTGTGTTCTGATAAACGTATTTGATTTAGATGGTGTCAAGCGTGTGTGGCGGCAACAAGGTGAGGAGTACAAAGACAAGTGTGTCTTGCCTACAGTCCAGCATGGTGGTGGGAGTGTCATGGTCTGGGGCTGCATGAGTGCTGTCAGTACTGGGGAGCTACAGTTCATTGAGGGAACCATGAATGCCAACATGTACTGTGTCATACTGAAGCAGAGCATGATCCCCTCCCTTCGGAGACTGGGCCGCAGGGCAGTATTCCAACAAGATAACGACCCCAAACACACCTCCAAGATGACCACTGCCTTGCTAAAGAAGCTGAGGGTAAAGGTGATGGACTGGCCAAGCATGTCTCCAGACCTAAACCCTATTGAGCATCTGTGGGGCATCCTCAAACGGAAGGTGGAGGAGCGCAAGGTCTCTAACATCCACCAGCTCTGTGATGTCATCATGGAGGAGTGAAAGAGGACTCCAGTGACAACCTGTGAAGCTCTGGTGAACTCCATGCCCAAGAAGGTTAAGGCAGTGCTGGAAAATAATGGTGGCCACACAAAATATTGACACTTTGGGCCCAATTTGGACATTTTCACTTAGGGGTCTACTCACTTTTGTTACCAGCGGTTTAGACATTAATGGCTGTGTGTTGAGTTATTTACACTGTTATACAAGCTGTACACTCACTACTTTGCATTGTAGCAAAGTGTTATTTCTTCAGTGTTGTCACATGAAAACATAGAATAAAATATTTATAAAATTGTGAGGGGTGTACTCACTTTTGTGAGATACTGTATTATAGCAGAAAGTAAAAAATGTTTTTTTTTTTTTCAAAAATTGTCGATCTTCTTTTGTTTATAGCACAAAAAAATAAGAATCGCAAAGATGATCAAATACTACCAAAAGAAAGCTCTATTTGTGGGGAAAAAAGGACACCAATTTTGTTTGAGTACAGCTTCGCACGACTGCGCAATTTTCAGTTAAAGTAATGCAATGCCGTATCGCAAAAAATGGCCTGGTCATTAAGGGGGTCCATTAAGCAGTGGACGTGTATGGATTATTTATGAAGAATAAGCATATCATTTATTTTCACTAGACAATCACAAATTCAAAGAAAACGTTTTCCCCTCTAATTATCAAACCTCTATTTTGCATGTAACAGGTTCCCTTAAAATATGAATGAATGAGTCCTATATCTCTTCATTGTGTCATCTCCACTCTCCCAGGACACCAAAGTTCAGTTGAAGGCTGCTTTGCACTGGAGACCTTTCTCAACCCTTTGGTTAATATTTCACAGATGACGGCACCTCATTAATGTCAACATATTGTAAATGTTTTCATTATTGGGCTTCTTCGCTCATGTAATTATTGCATTTGGTGAAGTCTCTGAATGTCACAGCCATGAATCGGCTGCAATGCCGCGGTACAATAAGTGAGTGAAACGGGACATTTAAAGTAGAACTTTGCTCAGTGCTGTTTGCATCTAAATAGATCATAAATCAGCTCAATGTCAGCTCAATTTTAAAATAAAAAAATATTTTGAAAGATGTGCCCATAAATCCAACAGTCATGCTGCACGTGATAGAATTCAAAAGATAAAGATAATTTATTTGCAACATTTTATAACAGAAACTAAGAAAAATGTGTTTTTTATTTCAACATTTTCAGAATTTTTTGTTATTATAGCAAATAAATAAAAAAACACCAGTGGTAATTAAATACCACCAAACGAAAGTTCTATTGGTCTAAAAAAAAAAAAAGTTAAAATAATTAATTGTCATTCAAAGTGTGACAGCGCTGAAAGCTGAAAATTGGCCTGGGTAGGAAGGGGGGTGAAAAAGTCCAGTATTGAGGTGGTTAAGACCTTACAGTAACTTTAACCGATTCCTGACCAGCTGCCACAGTTTTATTGCGGCAGAATGGCATGGCTGGGCGAAACGACGTTACCTTACGTCACTTTGCCTTTTGGCCACTAGGGGCGCACCAGCAGCGTGCACCAGGAGCCGATGCTAGTGCCCGGCGGGCGCGATCAGGGCCGTCTTTAACGCAGGGCAAAAGGGGCAGCTGCCCTGGGCCCAGTCATTGTTGTGGGGCCCAAAGTACCTGCCCCTTGAGCCCCATAAATAGTTGATATGTGGATTCAGGAGGGCCCAAGGAAATGTTTGCCCAGGGTCCAATCAATACTAAAGACAACCCAGGGCGCGATGACCATCAGGCTCCCGCGATCGCTCTTGACAGAGTGAGAATAGACAGAGTGAGAACCGGTGAGAACTGGGATCTGTGTGTGTGAACACACAGATCCCGGTTCTCTCTGGGGAGAGGAGACAGATCGTGTGTTCGTACTAAGTACACTGATCTCTCTCTCCTCCTAGACAGTCCTATCCCCCCTACAGTTAGAACACACACTAGGGAACACAGTTAATCCCTTGATCGCCCCCTAGTGTTAATCCCTTCCTTGCCAGTGACCTTTATACAGTAATCAGTGTACTTTTATAGCACTAATCACTGTATAATTGTCAATGCTCCCAAAAATGTGTCAAAAACGTCCGATCTGTCCGCCGCAATATCGCAGTGCCGATAAAAATCACAGATCGCCGCTTTTACTAGTATAAAAAAAATAAAAATGATAATAAAAATGCCATAAATGTATCCCCTATTTTGTAGACGTTATAACTTTTGCGCAAACCAATTAATATACGCTTATTGCAATTTTTTTTAACCAAAAATATGTAGAAGAATACATATCGGCCTAAACTGAGGAAAAAATTACTTTTTTTGATAAAAAATGTGGGATATTTATTATAGCAAAAAAGTAAAAGATATTGTGTTTTTTCAAAATTGTCACTCTTCTTTTGTTTATAGCGTAAAAAATAAAAACCGCAGTGGTGATCAAATATCACCAATTTTGTTAAGGTATAGCATCGCACGACCGCGCAATTGTCAGTTAAAGCGACGTGCCGTATCGCAATAAATGGCCTTGTCATTGAGCAGCCAAATCTTCCAGGGCTGAAGTGGTTAACCATCCCCCATTTTAATAGTAAAAATTGCTTCTATTGCCTTTGTGTCCCCATTTTAGAGTTGTTCTTCTTACTTCCTATCCTGGTGACAATGTTGTCACTGAACAAAGGGGAAATCTTCTGAAGGGGGTACAGAAAGAAAAAAAAATTGACAGGGAAAAAAAAAATTTATTTTTATTTTCCCTATCCAAAGTTTTATATATATATTTTTAAATTTCATCCAAAAACTTGCATTGCTTTTCAAATGCCAGTATACAGGAAAAGTTATGATGGAAAAGCGTTTAACCAATCATTGTTTGTGCATTCTCGTGGTCTGTGTGACTGATGTAGTGGCAGGGGTGTGTGGCTACTAAAAGATGCCCTCTTTCTCAATTCAGGATGTTAGGAGGTAGGTAGTGAGAACTCGCTTCAATAGAGTTTTACAGACTCAGACACTCACTTACTACTTCTTTTTTGGTCTTTTCTTGCCCACTTTTGTTATAAGAGAGTTGAGCAAAATTCCAAAAAACAAGTTTCCCTCTCGGAGATTTTAAGCATTTCCATCCAAAGAAATACACTTTCAGCCTTCTAGCTTACACATGCAGCACTCCTGCTCTGTCCTTACCCTTTAGGCCTTTTGTCTTTCTCTTACAGACAGACAGACAGTCTGTAAGTGCACCCAACCTAAAGCCCCTTGCTGCTCTGGCTGCCACCTGTCTCTCCTAGGTACAGCCCTCTTGACTCCTGGGCAGAGGCCTCCTCTGTCTGCCAGGGTGGAGCCCAGAACCATGATCAAACCAAGACAATGCCACTGGTCCATTCTGGAGATCCGTAGTATGCTGGTGATATTATCTCAATTCTATTATCTTCGGTTCCAGCCAGTGATCGCTGCGGCACCCACTTACACTCAAAGTTTGCAGGAACATGTGTGTTGGGAATAGTGTGTTGGAATCCCAGAACCATGGTTAGGTCCCTACAAAAAGCCCTGCTCACCCCTGTACAATCAGTATGCCGGTTATTCACAAAACACAGACACAGGATTGGAGATTTCATCCCACCCAAATCTCTACGAAATCTCTGGGCTCCACGTACCAAACCAGGTTTTACCAGCAAATGAGGAAATTGAAAAGCCAGTTTCCTCTCAAGGACACAAGCCCCCTGAGGCCCCTCAACCTGCCTGGATGGAAATCCTGGGTTATAAACTCTTTGTACACCCTGGCCGGGCACAATAGGTATACCAGATGAAGCGCCCTCCTAGGTAAGCGCTAGAGTGAGTGTCTATAGTTTTTGGTTTCTCTGCTTAAAGCGGGGGTCCACCTATCTATCGTTTTTTTTTTTTTTTAGTTTATTCACAAACTTTTCTTCTCAGCATTACATACTCACATATTGTGTGTAATATGTCCGCCTGTGTCAGATTTCGTCGGAAAGAATAACTTATATTATTCACTGCAGGCGGTTTCCATCTTCATTGTGGGCATTTGAAGCCCACAAGCATTTATTTCCTGGATGTGGTGAATGCTGTGCTCCCAGCATTCACCGCTCGTTCCCGCACATGCTCAGTGGCATCCTGGGAAGCCTGAGACTAGCTCCCAGGAGTCTGGGAGAGGCTAGAAACACGCCTACTCCCACGGGAGGAGAACCAGGAAGTGCAAAGAAGAATGGAAAGATAAAAGGTAATTACGGCGATTTAAAATTTTTTAAACGGCATGTCAGCATCTAGGCAAGGAAGAGAATACATACAGATATTGTTCAAAATTTGGGTGGAACCCCGATTTAACAGCAGGACAGCTAGGCAAATTTATGTGCTGTCTGCTTAACAGAAAAAGAGGGGGGAAGGTTGGGACTTTGAATGAGGTGCGCATGATGCAGCCCAATCACACTCACAGAGGTGCAAACATATGTATGTTTATTAAGGACCAATGATCAACATGGCATAAAAACGCATTGCATACATTAAACATAAAAAAAAATTGCATATAGACAATAAATCTATGTATATACAACCATAGGACATGGGTAGGTACAATTATGCATCTTAATCCCCCAAGTAAGATAAAAGTCATGTAAAGTAAAAAACATCTGAAAATTGGTCAATGTGTGTTGGATGTATCGAAGGTAGGCCCAAAGCTGCGTTTCATGGACTTCAATCCACTCTTCAGGAGCCAGATGCATCTACATTCTATAAAAAATGTATGAAAAGCAATATGGTTTCAGGGTCTAACAAGATCAGCAGAAAAGGGAGCCCCAATGCTGGGGCTGCATCTCACTCCCTGCTTCATGGTATTCAGAGATGGTACTGATACAACCTATGCAACCCTGATCCTCTCCCATCTATGTGGCTTCAAACATCACATGCATTTTTCAAGGTAATTTTCCAGGTGCTTTTTTCAATCACCTTGGTGATATCTGCAGCTTATATCATCTCGTTTTTTGTTACTTGTATCATCATAGATACATTTTATATATTTAATACATTATAGAAGTCCCCTCTACTGCAGGGTGTTGGTGTGTGGAGTCCAGTGTTCCACGTTGAGGTCCCCCTCTCAGCTCCCGGGCCAGGCTCCATGGCTCACCCCTGGCTTTGTTTTGTCGCACGGTCCCAGTTTTGGCTATCATGTGAGTTACCCCTTTTTGGCATGGCCCATTATGCCCAAATTTTCCCCCTTTTCTGCTGATCTTGTTAGACCCATGAAACTATATTGCTTTTCATACATTTTTTATAGAATTTAGATGCATCTGGCACCTGAAGAGTGGATTGAAGTCCATGAAACGCAGCTTTGGGCCTACCTTCGATACATCCAACACACATTGACCAATTTTCAGATGTTTTTTACTTTACATGACTTTTATCTTGCTTGGGGGATTAAGATGCATAATTGTACCTACCCATGTCCTATGGTTGTATATACATAGATTTATTGTCTATATGCGATTTTTTTTTATGTTTAATGTATGCAATGCGTTTTTATGCCATGTTGATCATTGGTCCTTAATAAACATACATATGTTTGCACCTCTGTGAGTGTGATTGGGCTGCATCATGCGCACCTCATTCAAAGTCCCAACCTTCCCCCCTCTTTTTCATGATAATAAGGATGGGAGCGCAAACTTTCCCTTGCGTCCCATTTAAAGTCCTAAGTTCACTTTTCCCCCCCATTGTCTGCTTAACAGAGAGCTGTGATTGATAGAGTCTGCTCAGTGTTCTGGTCATGCTCATGCTGTCTTGAAAGTTTTACACTGATCCAGTAGCTATAGAGTATACTGGATAGTGGGAGGAAACCTGGCAAATGAGAGCATACATGTCTATACAGCCCTGGCCAATTAGGGCCAAAAGGGAAGTGCCCCAATGCCTGCTGGGTGACTGTATTTATATCTGAAGAGCACATGGGTTCTTCCTCTACAGAGAGAGGTCCAGGTGGGGAAGGGGCCTGCCACCCTTCCTCAGCGCAGGCTGCCATGTGGCCTCAGTTGGGCAACCGGAGGGCCTGAAACGTTGAAGCTGCAACCCATGGTTTTTGTAAGAGCTGACTAAGGGAGGATGTCCGCGGATCCTGTCTGGTACTACTGAGGAAGGCTGCTGTGTGTGCTTCAGGAGCCTTGTGAGTACAGACCCCCACAGGTGATCCTTGGGACTTTGCTATTAGTTCCCTTCTGAGTGCTAGAAGTCAGCTGCTTGGTGTGAGCTGAAGGGGACACTGGCTAGTGTATTGAAGAGGCTAAGTTCACTGAGTTCCTTCTGCTACAAAGGGACTTATTCATTCCATACAGGCACTTTATGGTCCTACAGATAATCTGGTATGCAGTTCTTCTGAGAAGTTGTCCTCACTTGTGAATAGTTATTTTGGAGTATCCTACTAATTCCCTTCTGCTATCCAAGTTCTCCAAAAAAAATCCCCTAGACTGATTTTTGAACTGGCTGTGTATTAATCAGTGGGAGACCCGGGCAAACCAATATCCAAGCGGCTCCTGCAGGGGTACCGCTACACATAGTACGTGGCACTCCTTTACTCCTTAAAATTTTTTTCTATTCCATCTGTACCACATCGCAGAAACAGTGCGTTGACTCCTGAATATCTACGATTTAGGGATTGTCACTAGATAAACTCAGAATTAATAGGCTCTTTAAACACTAAACCCCACTCCTACTTCCAAAATAATTCCTCTGGTGTTCAGGGTCCACTGCTCCGGCAATAGACTCACTCCCTCAGCCTCTAAAGGATACATTTTCCAAATTCTGTTTTCATTATACCCCAAAGAAGCTGTAAATCCTCTGATGAATTCCTCCTCCTTGTGGTTCAGCCATATGCTACAATGACTCCATATGGAGCCGATAGGAAGCCCGCCCAGTCGCTGTTAGTTGCGCGGTAATTCAATTAGTAATCGTGGACAGTTTGGCGAGGTTGGCTCTCGTGTTCTGCATCTATCAGTTTAATATCTACATGCAGTTAATCTTTTTTCCTTATTGTATGTCTGGAGGTGAATGGACTCAGCTTGTTTCAAAAAATGTATACGTTCCAAATGTACGTTATAAAAACTGAGCCAACAAAACAGTGCAATGAAGGGTATGTCCGGCCAAAACGTTTTCATTCGTTTTGGATAGACCGGGGAAGGATTAAACTGCTGTTGGATTACTATCTCTGTCTGGAGCCCTGTTAGAGAAAATTTCCTTCCTTAGTGTTCCATTGACAACAGTTTCAGGGGACAGGAAGTGAAGGAAAATCTGCCACAGCAAGGCAGAGAGAAATAAATAAATATTTCTTTCTTTTTTTTTGTTTTTTTTGTAGAGTAGACTAGATCCTCTGCCAGTTTTTGTTAGTGAATAAAATGCTGTCACTGGGACATTATGTAAGGAGAACCTTTCCAAAGGAGTCCTGAATAGGAATCATAGACCGATGTGAATGTACAATGTATATGTAAAGCACTGTGTAAATTGACGGCGCTTTATAAGTACCTTAAATAATAATAATAATAATAATAAACTGACAGGTATTCTAATACCTCCCCACTTTATTCAAAACTCTGTAAAAGGGTCTTGGCTGAACATATCCTTTAACGTGTTTCTAAAGCCAAAATGTCTTTTTTTTTTACCTTAATGCATTCTCTACATTAAGATAAAAAAATGCCCCACTACCTGTCCCCCCCCCAATCCCTAAATTCAGGACTGGCCGCCCCCTGCGGAGCGCCTGACTCATAGGTTTCTTTGAGTTTTTTTTTTTTTTCAAGGCACAAGATTAGAGCCTGAGGCATTCATTGGCTTGAAAAAAGTTGGGCTCAGGGTGCAGAACCCACCCACTTGTGACACAAGAGAATCAATATTCACTATTGTCTTCCGGCTTCTCCTCCCAGCCAGTCAGGACAGGAGGTGGATCGGGTTGGCCAGGAGGAGAAGCCGAGGAAGCTGCCAGCGCTGCGACCATGGAGGGGTGAGTGGGGACCTGGGGGGAGGGGTTCGTTTGCCATGCACCCCCCCAAAAGAAAGTTTAGCCCCAACCACCACTTCCTAAACACTAAAAATGTGCACTGCCGAAAAATGTGTTCCTTTTCATTTTCATTTCATTTGTTTTTTTGTTTTTCGTTTTTCGGGTCATTCGTTATGATAGCAATTCGTAAATTCGTAAAAATTTGAAAATACGAAAATAAGAAAGAAAATCCGGAAATTTAAAAGAATTATTAACTAACTAACTAATAATAACTCACTATTAAATTATAGGTATTAGAATTTCCTTTCAAATATGGCTTTTAGTGAACGTAAAAAATACAAATTTATCCAAAGTTATGAATTATCCGAAATAATGAATGCTGCATCTATACAAATGGAACAGAACAAATTGATAAAATATAATAATAAAACTTTTTTATTATTATTATTTTTATTTATTAATATTAACTCATTACGTTCCATTTGTAATTCATATATTGTGAAAGATGATATTACACCGAGTAAATAGATACCTAACATGTTACGCTTTAAAATTGCGCACACTCGTGGAATGGTGACAAACTACAGTACTTAAAAATCTCCATAAAAGCGACCCTTTAAAAATTTTTAACGGTTATACATTTAGAGTTACAGAGGAGGTCTTTTGCTAGAATGATTGCTTTAGCTCTGGCGATACCTCACATGTGTGATTTGAACACCGTTTACATTTGCTGGCGCAACTTAGGTATGTGCTTTCTTTGGTGCGTGAGCACGTGGGGACAGGGGTGCTTTAAATTTATTTTTATTTTTTTACACTGTCTCTTTAACCACTTGCCGACCGCCTCACGCCTATATACGTGAGCAGAGCGGCACGGGCAGGCAAAATCACGTACCTGAAACGTGATTGCCTTCCCGCGGGTGGGGGGTCCGATCGGACCCCCCCCCGGTGCCAGCTGCGGTCGGCATTTGGTTGGGAGCGATGACAGACGAGGGGGAGGCCATCCGATCGTGGCCCCCCCCTCGCGATCGCTCCCAGCCAATGAGAAACATCCCCTGCCTCTGTATAGTACACAGAGGCAGAGGATGTGATGTCATCTCTCCTCGGTCTGGCAGTTTCCGTTCCAGCGCCGAGGAGAGATGACATGTAAGTGCACCAAACACACACACACACACAGTAGAACATGCCAGGCATACATTACACCCCCGATCCCCCCCCGATCGCCCCCCGATCCCCCCCCAATCACCCCCCCCCTGTCACAAACTGACACCAAGCAGGTTTTTTTTTTTTTTTTTTTTTTTTTCCTGATTACTGCATAGTGTCAGTTTGTGACAGTTAGCAGTGGTGGGACAGTTAGTATTAGCCCCCTGTAGGTCTAGGGTACCCCCCTTACCCCCCCTAATAAAGTTTTAACCCCTTGATCACCCCCCCTCACCAGTGTCGCTAAGCGATCATTTTTCTGATCGCTGTATTAGTGTCGCTGGTGACGGTAGTTAGGGACGTAAATATTTAGGTTCGCCGTCAGTGTTTTATAGCGTTGGGGACCCCCATATACTGCCTAATAAATGTTTTAACCCCTTGATTGCCCCCTAGTTAACCCTTTCACCACTGATCACCGTATAACCGTTACGGGTGACGCTGGTTAGTTCGTTTATTCTTTATAGTGTCAGGGCACCCGCCGTTTATTACCGAATAAAGGTTTAGCCCCCTGTAGGTCTAGGGTACCCCCCTTACCCCCCTAATAAAGTTTTAACCCCTTGATCACCCCCTGTCGCCAGTGTCGCTAAGCGATCATTTTTCTGATCGCTGTATTAGTGTCGCTGGTGACGCTAGTTAGGTACGTAAATATTTAGGTTCGCCGTCAGTGTTTTATAGCAACAGGGACCCCCATATACTATCTAATAAATGTTTTAACCCCTTGATGGCCCCCTAGTTAACCCTTTCACCACTGATCACCGTATAACCGTTACGGGTGACGCTGGTTAGTTCGTTTATTTTTTATAGTGTCAGGGCACCCGCCGTTTATTACCGAATAAAGGTTTAGCCCCCTGATCGCCCGGCGGTGATATGCGTCGCCCTAGGCAGCGTCAGATTAGCGCCAGTACCGCGAACACCCACGCACGCACCGTACACGCACCGTACACCTCCCTTAGTGGTATAGTATCTGAACGCATCAATATCTGATCCGATCAGATCTATACTAGCGTCCCCAGCAGTTTAGGGTTCCCAAAAACGCAGTGTTAGCGGGATCAGCCCAGATACCTGCTAGCACCTGCGTTTTGCCCCTCCGCCCGGCCCAGCCCAGTCCAGCCCACCCAAGTGCAGTATCGATCGATCACTGACACTTTTCTTTGTAGCGTTTTGGTGAACTGGCAAGCACCAGCGGCGTAGTACACCCCGGTCGTAGTCAAAACAGCACTGCAGTAACACTTGGTGAATGTTTTGAACGCTACCATGCACTAGTTGAGTATTAGCGTAGCGTACAGCATTGCACAGACTAGGCACACTTTCACAGGGTCTCCCAAGATGCCATCGCATTTTGAGAGACTCGAACCTGGAACCGGTTACAGTTATAAAAGTTACAGTTACAAAAAAAAAGTGTAAAAAAAAAAAAAACACAAACAAAAATAAAAAAAAATAGTTGTCGTTTTATTGTTCTCTCTCTCTCTCTATTCTCTCTCTATTGTTCTGCTCTTTTTTACTGTATTCTATTCTGCAATGTTTTATTGTTATTATGTTTTATCATGTTTGCTTTTCAGGTATGTAATTATTTATACTTTACAGTTTACTGTGCTTTATTGTTAACCATTTTTTTGTCTTCAGGTACGCCATTCACGACTTTGAGTGGTTATACCAGAATGATGCCTGCAGGTTTAGGTATCATCTTGGTATCATTCTTTTTAGCCAGCGGTCGGCTTTCATGTAAAAGCAATCCTAGCGGCTAATTAGCCTCTAGACTGCTTTTACAAGCAGTGGGAGGGAATGCCCCCCCCCCCCACCGTCTTCCGTGTTTTTCTCTGGCTCTCCTGTCTCAACAGGGAACCTGAGAATGCAGCCGGTGATTCAGCCAGCTGACCATAGAGCTGATCAGAGACCAGAGTGGCTCCAAACATCTCTATGGCCTAAGAAACCGGAAGCTACGAGCATTTTATGACTTAGATTTCGCCGGATGTAAATAGCGCCATTGGGAAATTGGGGAAGCATTTTATCACACCGATCTTGGTGTGGTCAGATGCTTTGAGGGCAGAGGAGAGATCTAGGGTCTAATAGACCACAATTTTTTCAAAAAAGAGTATCTGTCACTACCTATTGCTATCATAGGGGATATTTACATTCCCTGAGATAACAATAAAAATGATTTAAAAAAAAAAAAATGAAAGGAACAGTTTAAAAATAAGATAAAAAAGCAAAAAAAAATAAATAAAAAAAATAAATAAAAAAAAAAGCACCCCTGTCGCCCCCTGCTCTCGCGCTAAGGCGAACGCAAGCGGCGGTCTGGCGTCAAACGTAAACAGCAATTGCACCATGCATGTGAGGTATCACCGCGAAGGTCAGATCGAGGGCAGTAATTTTAGCAGTAGACCTCCTCTGTAAATCTAAAGTGGTAACCTGTAAAGGCTTTTAAAGGCTTTTAAAAATGTAGTAATTTTGTTGCCACTGCACGTTTGTGCGCAATTTTAAAGCATGTCATGTTTGGTATCCATGTACTCGGCCTAAGATCATCTTTTTTATTTCATCAAACATTTGGGCAATATAGTGTGTTTTAGTGCATTAAAATGTAAAAAAGTGTGTTTTTTCCCCAAAAAATGCGTTTGAAAAATCGCTGCGCAAATACTGTGTGAAAAAAAAAATTGAAACACCCACCATTTTAATCTGTAGGGCATTTGCTTTAAAAAAAATATATAATGTTTGGGGGTTCAAAGTAATTTTCTTGCAAAAAAAAATAACTTTTTCATGTAAACAATAAGTGTCAGAAAGGGCTTTGTCTTCAAGTGGTTAGAAGAGTGGGTGATGTGTGACATAAGCTTCTAAATGTTGTGCATAAAATGCCAGGACAGTTCAAACCCCCCCCAAATGACCCCATTTTGGAAAGTAGACACCCCAAGCTATTTGCTGAGAGGCATGTCGAGTCCATGGAATATTTTATATTGTGACACAAGTTGCGGGAAAGAGACAATTTTTTTTTTGCACAAAGTTGTCACTAAATGTTATATTGCTCAAACATGCCATGGGAATATGTGAAATTACACCCCAAAATACATTCTGTTGCTTCTCCTGAGTACGGGGATACCACATGTGTGGGACTTTTTGGGAGCCTAGCCGCGCACGGGACCCCGAAAACCAAGCACCGCCTTCAGGCTTTCTAAGGCCGTAAATTTTTGATTTCACTCCTCACTACCTATCACAGTTTCGGAGGCCATGGAATGCCCAGGTGGCACAAACCCCCCCCCAAATTACCCCATTTTGGAAAGTAGACACCCCAAGCTATTTGCTGAGAGGTATAGTGAGTATTTTGCAGACCTTACTTTTTGTCACAAAGTTTTGAAAATTGAAAAAAGAAAAAAAAAATTTTTTTTTCTGGTCTTTCTTCATTTTCAAAAACAAATGAGAGCTGCAAAATACTCACCATGCCTCTCAGCAAATAGCTTGGGGTGTCTACTTTCCAAAATGGGGTCATTTGGGGGGGGGTTTGTGCCATCTTGGCATTTTATGGCCTTCAAAACTGTGATAGGTAGTGAGGAGTAAAATCAAAAATGTATGCCCTTAGAAATCCTGAAGGTGGTGCTGGGTTTTCGGGGCCCCGTACGCGGCTAGGCTCCCAAAAAGTGCCACACATGTGGTATCCCCGTACTCAGGAGAAGCAGCTGAATGTATTTTGGGGTGCAATTCCACATATGCGCATGGCCTGTGTGAGCAATATATCATTTAGTGACAACTTTTTGTAATTTTTTTTTTTTCTTTTTTTTGTCATTATTCAATCACTTGGGACAAAAAAAATAAATATTCAATGGGCTCAACATGCCTCTCAGCAATTTCCTTGGGGTGTCTACTTTCCAAAATGGGGTCATTTGGGGGGGTTTTGTACTGCCCTGCCATTTTAGCACCTCAAGAAATGACATAGGCAGTCAGAAACTAAAAGCTGTGTAAATTCCAGAAAATGTACCCTAGTTTGTAGACGCTATAACTTTTGCGCAAACCAATAAATATACGCTTATTGACATTTTTTTTACCAAAGACATGTGGCCGAATACATTTTGGCCTAAATGTATGACTAAAATTTAGTTTATTGGATTTTTTTTATAACAAAAAGTAGAAAATATCATTTTTTTTCAAAATTTTCAGTCTTTTTCCGTTTATATCGCAAAAAATAAAAACGGCAGAGGTGATCAAATACTATCAAAAGAAAGCTCTATTTGTGGGAAGAAAAGGACGCAAATTTCGTTTGGGTAGAGCATTGCATGACCGCGCAATTAGCAGTTAAAGCGACGCAGTGCCGAATTGTAAAAAGTGCTCTGGTCAGGAAGGGGGTAAATCCTTCCGGGGCTGAAGTGGTTAAAAAGAAAAAAAAATCTGATCATTTTTATAGCTGTCACAAGGAATGTAAACATCCCTTGTGACAGTAAAAGGCAGTGACAGGTACTCTTTATGGAGCTGAATATAAAAAGAAAAAACTGCGCTATTAGTGGAAAAGACGCTAAGCTGCGACTAAAAAGCGTTATACAACACTAAGCAGAAATTAAAAACAAAAAGTCGCGCTAAAATGATTGAAATCGTGAGACAATATGATATGTACTCACAATAATGAGTGCCAATATGCCACAATGGTTAAACCAGAAAATTAACAGATCTACTCAGTGAAGAAACAAGAGTGAGTAAATAGCCACATTAAATACATTAAATAGTGATTCTCAATGATCTGCATGATACATCAAAGTGTACTGCAATAAAGAAGTGAAAAATAGAACCGTGATGGACTAGTGAAAATGTAACAAGTAATGAAAAAATAAATAATAAGCTGTATATCAAATCAGGTGACTGAGTGAAAAAAAAGTCCAAAATAAATTCAAAAACGACCATATCAAAAATAATTAGTCCATAAAAAACCAGTGATTCTTCAATAGTGATGTGTTGTAGTATTCCACAAAAAATTGTGACAAGTGAAAAATGCCTCCACCACAGAAAACACTGCCACTTACCAGAACCCGGTGGTCCCTTGTTATAAGGGACCACACAGGGCAGATGTCTGTAACCCCAGCCCGGGATCTCTCTGGCGTGCACTGGGTTCCTCAGCCTCAATGGAACCGGTCCGCAGATGGATCAATTTAGATGTGTAGTATGTTCCCCATAAAACAATAAAGGCTTCACATAGCATAAAATCCTTTACATTTATTCATATTAATAATAAGACAAGTGAAAACTTACAGGAAAGTAGACAATAGCAAGCATAAAAACAAGCCGGTCGGCTTCAAAACAGCCCGTAGCTCCTGGGACTGGACGTATAGCGGTGACATCAGTGCCCTCGCTCCTCCTCCCTACGTCGTTTCGTCACTAGCGGACTTTTGTTTTTTATTACTCTTTATGGAGGGATCTGGGGTCCAAATCCCTCCTTCGAACTTAAAAGTGTTCAAAACGGCAAAATCTGCATTTTGGAATACTAAGGATTTTTTAAAATTGGCATCATTGGCAGCCAAGTAAACCGGGAGTGACGTTGTGAGACACTTCCGGGTTACTACATCAAAGACCAGATCTAAGCCAATTGCGGCTTTGTTTGGGACTCGCCGGCTGGTCGCTTGGGTCTCCAGGTGGGACGGGAGACCCATTTGGAGTGGTGGAAAGTGGTGGGGGGGAACATCCCCTCCCGCTCCTTATGATAACGGCCGAGCGGCTGCTGAGCCACATTGGTTTTATCATCAGAAAGCCGACCGCCAGTTCTAAAAAACGGTGCAGGCTTCACCCCGGTACAACCACTTCCTCAAAACGATGTACTGGTATCTTGTTTCGCGTGAAGTGGTTGGTATTACTTTAAGGGCTAGTTTACACTAGCGGTGGGAGGGTGGTAAAACCACACAGTTGAATTGCATTTTACCACCCCTTAACCACTCCCCCTGGAGCAGTGGAGCTGGAGCTGGAAAGGCAGCAGCTGGAGGTTTACCCATGTCACTGCCGTGGCAGGAATTATACACCCTGTCACGGTCAGCGGGCATTACTGCCTATTCAAGTGAATGGGGTTGAGCTGCAACTGCCCCACAACTGTGTGCAATGCATGTGGTTTCAATGTGGTAGTCTGTCATTTAGGCTGTTATAACAGACAGTGAGAAGGTGATACAATGCCTCATCACTGCCTGTCAAATGCTCTCTGAAGAGTACTCCTAAAGTGGATTGCTCTTCAGAGAACACCACAAGTGTAAATGAGGCTTTAAGGTATTATAAACCTTCCAAATGAGCACCTTGTGTTTTTCACCTACATAAGATGAGCCTTGATCATGTCGTTTCATGTTGTCATTTGTAGCCTTGTATACACAACCTATAGTAAAGTAAATCTTCACCTTCTGATGTCAGCAGTTTCTGTTTGTGTTTAAACATGAGGCATGCAGCACGGCACTGCACAGGTTAATGTATGACCTTTGTAGTCTAAGAACTGACAATTCCTGTGAAGGAACTACATATCCCACAATCCCTGGGTCTCTCAGTCTAGTGCTCTGCAGGTAAGAGCTAAACTAGACATGAAGCAGCAAGAGCAATGGAGGGAAGAGAATGCTTTAGCACTCCAACATTTTTGATACTACAAAGAGGAAATGTTGAATTATCGATTTGGACGCTGTGTGACCCAGAAAAAAAAGTTGCCTGTCCCTTTGGTAAATGGAGACAAGCTAGGTGAATGAATATGAAGAAAAAGAAGATTGGTCGCACACCATGGAAGGAAGAACTTCTGTAGAATAGTTACTTTATTGTCAAAGTGCCAAAGGACAAAGTGACAGGACGTTACAGGAACATTGGTAGACTGGTTTCACACGGATAACTTGTGCTTGTCCTGTCTACGTCCTTTGGCACCTTGATAATAAAGTAACTATTCTACAGAAGTTCTTCCTTCCATGGTGTGCGACCAATCTTCTTTTTCTTCAATTACTATTGACGGTGGTGAGTCGGGGACAGCACCCGTGAGGACATCTTTATCCACATTCTGAGCGGTGTTAAGCCTCGTACACACAATCAGACTTTCCGACGGGTAATGTTCAATGAATGACAGGCTGTTTGAAATGTGTGATGACAAGCTGTTGGCAGAAAATGTGTATGCTCCTTCGGACAATTGTTGTTGGATTTTCTGTAGACAAATGTTGGCTAGCAGGTTTTAAAATTTTCCGCGAACAAATGTCTGTTGTCGGATTTTCCGAGCGTGTGTACACAAGTCCGTCGGACAAAAGTCCAAAGTACAAACACGCATGCTCGGAAGCAAGGACGAGCCAGAAGCGGTCGTTATTGTAAACTAGCGTTCGTAATGGAGAATTAACATTCCTGACGTGGCAAATTATGAAATCTCGACATGCAGCGCACAATTCTCTTCTTCTTTAATGGGATAATAATGAAGCTGCTTTCCTGGTGATAATGATGGAGTTATTGCAAACTAATTTTCAAAGGCTTTTTTTTTTCTAGTGATATCAAGAATAATATTATTATGATTTTTTTTTTTTATTTGGGCAAGTTACCACAACACCATTATCCTGTAGTTTTTAAGATCAAAGATACAACTATGTTGGTGTCCCTTGTCAATTTTACTTTGTATTTTTTGAAATGTAACTGCCTACTCCCAAACTGTCATATGAAGTAAAACACATAGCCAAGTATTATTCTCCACAATTTTTTTATTCTGCATTCAAAAAAGAAAACAAATAAATCTAGGCATGCTATCTGCCAATAGAACTTAACCAAAAAGTGCATTCTATGCATCCAAAAATATAGAAAATATACCAAATCAAATCATTATTCAACCAAAAAAATTATGTCAAAGCAATAACTCCAAGGCCAATAATAAATAACATGTTATCTCCTCCGATTCTGCAACATGGCTGGTTGACGAACGGACGTTCAGAAATGAACTGAAGAGTGTGAAATGAAGAGTGCAAAATGAAAAGCGCGAATCAACACTCACTAAACTTCCACTAACATGAAATTAGCAGAAGAAGCCCAAAGGGTGGTGCTAAAGAGCTGAAAAACGATGTAGTACGTCAGTATGTTCGTAATTGTTGGCCAACAATTTTGTGGCAGTGTGTATGCAAGACAAGTTTGGGCCAACGCCCTTCGTACAAAATTCCACGGTTTTGTTGGCCAACAATCCGATCGCATGTACGAGGCTTTACACTCTTTCTGGACTAAGTGAATGAATAAGTGGACATAGGGAAATGGATCGGCCATGACAGCCGTAAACTGCATCCACACCATGTGAGCCGAGCATTACAGGGTAAAACAAACAAATTACATGATGTATCCAAGAGTAGGTGCGATTAAATTGCACTTATAGTGGGAGGGCCTTACAAAGGCATTGTTAACAGGGAACTGAACCGTATTTCATTTATTTTTTTAAAAAAGCATCTGAATACCTATTTAATCATTGTGGTTCAGGTTTTTACTGTCCTCAGTTAAATATCTGAGGGAGGAGTGTCTAGTAGTCTGCTGGTGTATGTTCTGTAGCAGCCGAGGACGTCTGAACTATGAATCTGTGTCTGCACAGCTCTGATTGGTGTTCCGTCGGTCACATGAAATAAAAATAAAAAACTGCTTTCAGAATAGAGAATCAAAATAAATAATTAATAGCAACAAAGTGTTTTAACGTTTATTACAAATCTATATTTCAAAGCAAAATGTATCTGCAATAGTATGGTGTAGGCAGAGTTTAAGTTGACTGACAATAGCTTTCACTTTGTTTACACTGTAAACATATATGTAGGATCTTCTGCCAATTACAGGCCATGTCACACCCCCTTCCAGTCTGTATCTATGGTGTGTATGTGCTGGGACTAACAGGGAGATGAAGCCTCCACCAGTCACCATCTTATATCCCACCCCCATAGTGTTTACCAATATAAGGGCATGGAGGAGGAGGGAGCCAGATGGAGTGTAATTTACTCCTGTGTACATATACGCCCACATTAATGACCCTATAGTCACATGGGCTACACAGATAAGAAAAAGGAGGAATTTAAAAGCTTAGAAGGGAACTGAAACTGGAACATGCTCAGCAGGTGTGGCAACAGCTGGTCTACACAATCTCAGGCTGCAGTGGGGACACAGAGAAGGAGGGAGGGACAATAAACAGCAGGATCAACTAGATTAGATTTTGCAATTTATAGACAACAAATGCTCTAGTGGCAAAGTGAATGTGAAGACAATGTAATATAGCATGTATTGACAGTTTAGAATGATTTTGGTTTAATGACACTTTAAATGTTTTAAATGTTACAACAGTATTTTTTTTAACTGATATTTGAACGTTGTGGTGTTGCTAGTTTTTTTTAAAGAACATATAAAGGTTTTGGGTCAGTTTTATCTTAAATTTAGAACAAAAGTTTTGTACAGTATTTGCTATCCCTCTTTGACTTATGGAAGAAGAAAAAGAGAAGAGTCAGGTCTCACTCCTGAGTGTTTTGTTGCAATTTTGCCTCATTTGCGCACGGCAACAATAGAAAACCCATTTATACCCTGTTCACATGGGAATGCTGTGTCCCTTGTAGCATGCCGTCCATTGCTGAAAGCAAGTCACTGATTTGTGTGTATAGATTTCAGCTTAAGCTTTTGATCTCTGTAAACAACATAAAGCGGTGAGTGTGACGGACCGTCCAGCACCCAGCTTAGTTGCCTCCGTCAGTATACAGCTTCCTCCATTCTGGAACCAGGTATTATAGCTGCATATTACACCCAAGATCTAGACCAGGGTTCTCCAACTAACGGCCCTCCAGCTGTTGTGAAACTACAAGTCCCATCATGCCTCTGCCTGTGGGGGTCATGCTTGTAACTGTCAGCCTTGCAATGCCTCATGGGACTTGTAGTTTTGCAACAGCTGGAGGGCCGCCAGTTTGAGACCCCTGATCTAGACACTAGCTTAGGTGCAAACACTAATTATTTTAAATTCCCACAAAATTTATAGCACACAAGATCAAGTAGAGCCTGATCACATTACCCTAACAATGAAAACTGTAAACAGGAATATAAATAACATAACTAAGGAATAGCCATCATAAACATCAATCTAATTAAACTACTAGTCACGTACACAAGCCTAGGTGACTCAGTGCCCACCCAAACAATGCTTTGATTAATCAAAGATCCCACCCCAGCTCAGACTGTCCGGCACCAGTCTACAACAGTCTGTGAGGCAAAGCCCATACAATGTTCCAACAGTCTGAAAAAGTGGAATGAATTTATCTTCATAGATTTCTTGAGGGACTTTTTTGATAAATATTTCTGTCCCAAGTGAAGCTTCTCCAACCCAGACTGCGGGAGGGCCACCATATTTGCTCTGACCGTTAACCTGTACAAGATTATTATCACACCTTTTCATCCACTGCAGAAGGGAAACTTTATTGTTCTTTTTCAGAGAATAAATCCAAGGCTCACTCTCAGCGTTCATCGTGTTGTTGTCCATCATTAGAGAATGATCTGCTCTCTTCATGGGATCAAAGGCTGAACTGTGCATTTTACCATGCTCTGACCAGAAGAAGCAGACAAAATCCCCAGTCTCCTCCATGGGCATAATCAGTGGGTAGGAGGCTTGCCCCTAGCCCCCTCCAAAAGCTTCTGTCCCAGTTTGATCTGTCACAAAGGGTAACTGGAAAACTTGTGAAAAATTAAAAAAAAATGTTCATGATATTATTTGGAGCTGACCATAATAAATAAATGACATACAAAGTCACTATACATTCCCTTTAATATATTGTTGGCTTCTTATTTCCCAGGAACTCTGGCAGTGCCGCAGACATTACAAATCTAATGGTGTCACGCCCCTCCTGTAGACTCTCTGTGTTAAACAGTATAGACATTGCTGGGAATCCAGCTGTAAAAGAGGGGTTCTTCCTTTTAGCATTGTAGGGGGGGGGGGAGTCACACATTTGTATGTATAAATCTCCCCACGCAAAACATCCAGACATGTAAGAAGCCAACCATTGTCTCAACTCACCAATACCACCCAAAAATGACTTTTTTCAGTTTCAAACTGGCTTAAGCAAAAGCTAATAATAAAAAAATTGGAATATCCTACAGATAATAACATATCCTTACTCACACGCTGTAAAACAACATTACTGCTGCCTGATATATAGGGCTGCCTGAAAGCCAGACACAGAACATATTTGGCTAATGAGCAATAATATTCAGTTCTTCAGCATTCTGCCGATGTGAATCATCCGACCTTTGCGTTATATAACTGGACATCGTGCCAAGGCAGCTCCTCTGAATATACCTTTATTTCTCCCTCTCTCAGCTATTAGCGATGCACATCTGGGATCATACATGGAAAAGCAGGTGTAAGGGTCCAGCAAATATTTGAAGAGTGGTTTTTAATACTTGGGCAAACATCCAGATCCTCAAAGCCAGACCCTCCAAAATGACCTACTCCATAAGGTAGGTCACCCCCTGCCCCTGAACTTATCTTTACCTTTCTGATCAAAATCATCTGACATCTAAAAAGGTAAAGAGAAGTTCAAGACTCTGGAGATGAATGTTTTGTTCCTAAGGCCTTTTTCCTATAGTATACCTATATAGAAGAGTATCGAATGCAATGTATTTTTTATGGTGGCATACTGCTTGACCACTAGGGGAAGAACTACAATACAATTGGCACATGACCTCCAGTGACAAGGTGCTCTTTGATTGGCTTACACAGTTGTCATTTTGATGGTAGGAGCACATCACTTGTCACAATGGGGGGTTATTTACTAAAGCAGGAGAGTGTAAAATCCGGTGCAACTCTGCATAGAAACAATCAGCTTCCAGGGTTTATTGTCAAAGCGTAATTGAACAAGCTGAAGTTAGAAACTGATTGGCTAGTTAGCACAGCTGCACCAGATTCTGAGTGCACCAGTTTTAGTGAATCTCCCCAATTTCTCATTACTAGTTATGGTGCAGCCTCGGATAAGAATAGGCTTGTAGGCGGGAGGGAGATCGGGTGGAAGGTACCGAGTAGGGACGGATAACAGACACAGTGGTCCAAAGTTGCAAGAAATGTATTGTCAAGAATGTTACAACAAACAGTAACAGAGTCTATGCAGAGACTTAGAACTGGAGGCAGCACTTACAGATGAAGATGAAGATACAGTACTTGGGGAGAGCGAACAACAACTGCCTACATACATTCCCCAAAGAAGAAGGGAAGGACGATGTATGGGAAAGGATCGGTTGTTTTTGAGAGTGTTAAGTGTGAAAGAGAAGAATGTTGGAGTGGTGTTAGGTGCAGGAATTTAGGGGACAGAGATTGGGTATCTTAGGTCTATTGGAGAGATTATTGAGTTAGGGGCAAGGTGCCATATATTGCACCAGTATCTATTAGAATAGATCCACTACAAGGGATTTAACCTTTCCTCAGAGATTTTAGAGGCTTTACGAAAAGAAGTATCACTTTTTGTCTACAGTATTCCATTTCTAATGAGACAAAGTACATATAATATTTTGTCTCATCTTCCTAGATGACATGTAAGGCTAGCTGCAATGTTGGACAGGGCGCCCCATCCCCTTGGTGCATGGCCACCCGAATATGAAGCTAGCAAAGAGAAAGCTGCTTCACTAGCAATTGCATATCTACGGCTAATACGTCTCGTCTCCCTATGAATTCTTCTTGCCGGCGCTTGGCTTGGGTGAGGGTTGGGAGCCGAAGACAGGCATACCTCCTAACTGTCCCTGATTTTGAGGGACTGTTCCCGATCTGGAACAATGTCCCTCTGTCCCTCTTCCCCCTCATTTGTCCCCCATTTTGGTCTGATCTATATAGTTCTATATAAAATGCACTTTTTATCTTTAAAAAACTATTCCCCAGTCCTAAACCTTTCATCCAATTTCTAAATTGCTACATTTGTATATTTCAAAAGCCAATATAAAGAATTAGTAGTGGTAAAAAAGCACTTGTGGGTTTAACAAATTTTTCTTTTTGTATATTTCACCTTTAAAGGGGAGTAGCAGGGGGTGGATCCTATACCTACATACTTTTGTGAATAGGTGTCCCTCATTCCCATCTCAAAATGTTTGGAGGTATGGACAGGTGCTTGCTAACAAAGTCTTCTTTCTAGCTGCGGTGTCAGCAGATAACAGTGCAACTAGCATTACAGAGCACCTAGGAAGATGGGACAAAGTACTACATGTACTTTCTCACATAGGGTTTTTTTACTAAAGCTGGAGAGTGCAAAATCAGTCTTACTTCTGCATAGAAACCAATCAGCTTCCAGGTTTTATTGCCAAAGCTTAATTGAACAAGCTGAAGTTAGAAGCTGGTTGGTTTCTCTGCAGAAGTAAGACTGATTTGATTTTGCACTCTCCAGCTTTAGTAAATAAACCCCATAGGGAGCTGAATACTGTAAAAAAAAGTGTATCTAAAGCCAAAACTTTTCCTGATCTTTTCAGAGTGAGGGAATTCTTCCCTTAGAAAGTGGTCACTAGAACACGTGTCCCTATTGGAAGACTTTTCCTCTATTCTTGTTCCAATGACAGCCTACACTTTTGGATTTTCCTATCACCTTCAGCCAATAGAGAGGGCAATTCTCCCTATCAACACAGACAGAGACAGGGGTTCTTTGTTGCCCCGAATCCTTGGTGGTATTTGTTATTGACTTTGCTATTTGAATAAGGATTCTGCAATTTGACCTCTTTAAAATCGTCGGTGTTGGCTTCTTTATCGAATGGTTGTTGAAGGTGTCACCATGGGCCGTGCACTCCTGACTAAACAAGGAAACATATTGGTCTGGCGCTGGATGGATTTAAAACAAAAGCAATAAAAACCTGATAGGGGTTTAATCATTCACCAATCTTTAAAAAAAATTAAAGTGTTACTAAACCCACAACAGTAAAATCAGTGTGTATATCCAGTAAAGCATGCTTGTTATACTCACTGTGGAACCTAAGGGGTTAATCCTCTGCGTTCTGTATAAAGGCTGTGTGATCCTGTCTTCTCGGATCCTCCTCTTCATTAACTGACTCCAACCCATCTCCTGATAGAATAGAGCATTAGCAGTCAGGCTGCACATGCTCAGTTTGGTGTGTATCACTATTGATTTTTTTTTTTCTTCGGAAAGCGCATGTGATCAGCACAGGGCCAATCAGCACTGTCCAGACAGAGGATCAGGGGAGAATGAAAACTTCTCCTACAAGCTTAAGCAGACACTGATACAAGTCACAAGACTGCTATATACTGCTGATGAAAAAGGTATTTAGCAGTTTATATTTACTAAAATAATTGCATTTCCATGTTCTCTGTTCTGTGGGAGACCAGATATAGTGAATGTAGGGTACTGGGTTTAGTAACACATTTAAAAAGAAAAAAAAAGTTTTGGCTCTCGATACATTTTAACCACTCACAGTAAATGTACTGTGAGCTGCAAGCACCATGACATACTGGTATGTCACAGTGATCATGTGCACTGGCGCATGCAGCGATGCAAATCTGTGGCCGCAATGTCCATTGAACACAGCGGATTATGGTGATTGGTACCCAGTTGCTGTGAGCGGTCGGGTATCATGTGATCGCTATGATTGGTCATAGCGATCACATGATTAGAATTTCAACAAAACAGTCATGAATAGCTTCCATTCATGACTGCTTTTCTTAGTATTGTGATGCTGTGATTGACCCACAGCTATCACATGGTACTTTGGCCAATCACAGATCACAGTAGTAATCAAGCTGTCATGAATTAAAAAATGTTTAAAATGTAATTAAATATTATTTATTAATTTTTTTACATACTGTCACCAGTCAATATCCCTGATCACCGCCACACCAGTCATATGACGGCGATCTACTGCACTGGTGACAGTATGTAAAAAAAAATAATAATTGTGGAAAAAACAAATTTTATTTAACTTCATTTTTCAAAAAATTCCAACTTCAAAAAACTCACCATGCCTCTTACTAAATAACTCAGACTGTCTCCTGTCCTGGCATTTTAGGGCCTCAAGAAATGAGATGAGGCCGTCAGCACATCTTGACTGATAAATGTTCAAATATATATTAATTTGTAAACTCTATAACTTTCACACAAACTAAATAATATACATTGTTTTGCGTTATTTTTGCCAAAAATATGTAACAGAATTCATTTTGGCCTAAATTTGTAGAAGAAAGATTATTTGTTTCCATCATTTGATAACAGAAACTAAGAAAAACGTGGGGTTTTTTTTCAAAATTGTTTGGTATTTTTTTGCTTATATAGCTTAAACAATAAAAAAATATTGTGAAAAAATAAATAAAAAAGTGTAATTTGCGTACAGTGTTGTATGACCGCGCAATTACCAGTTAAATTAGCACAGTGCTGAATAGCAAAAAATGCCCTGGTCATGAAGAGGGTAAAACCTTCCGGAGGTCAAGTGGCTAAAGAAGCTTTATGTCAGATGGAGAAAGTTGGCAAAGCAAAGAATAACCCTTCCAGAAGTCTTCTGAAAAAAAGTACTCAAGCTAGCTGCAAGAGACCACGAAGCCTTCGAACTTTACAAAGTATATTAGAACACCAATGAAAGTTAATTGAATGGACTTTGTGCCTTTAGAATCCTAGCAATGTTTCTTGAAAAGCATTAGCAATCCATTGAATGATTTTACTGTTTGCCAGGGGTCTCCTTTTTATACACAGGCAAACATCCAAAACTTAAGAAAACAAAAAAAAAATACAAAACCCCTTCCTGGATGTTGGCACTTTCTAAACCATGGTGCGAGAGATGAAGAAGGCGGAATTTCTCATCTTACTTTGAGCTGAATAGGGATTTACAGCAGATATTTGTCAATTTAAAGAGTAAGTTCATTAGCATCCTGAAGGTAATATCAAATAAAGTGACCACATGGTTCCAGAGGCAATCTTAGTTCCAATCGGTTTTACGTCTCCTTCTCCCGGCGATTTTCTCACGGGGAATTGAACGGCAGAGGCAGTGCAGCTGAGAAAAAGATGGTATTGTTGGTGGTGTGCCATGGCATCTCCGGCAGGGGCATAATCTGAGACTGACATAATGCAAACACCATGAATTATGGGTCTTATAAAGTGTTCTCTGCCTTTTCAGTCTCTATGACACTCCCTGGTGGATGGATTTAGATGTATGCATGGATTTGCAGGTATAAGGGAAATCCTCACTGGATGACTTTAAAGAGACCCTGTCTCCAGACTTTTCATTTCAACAAAAATCTTTGAATATGTTTATACAGTAAGTAGTGTAGTGGTTTTGCACAGATCCTCCTCTTCTCTTGTCCCCCACCTGTGCTCCTGGTCCCTCCCTCCTGTCAAGTGCATCCGCAGCAAGCAGCTTGCTATGGGGGCACCCGAGCCAAGCCGCAGCTCTGTGTGTCCATTCAGACACAGAGCCGCAGTTTTGCCCTGCCCCCTCTCTATCCTCATTGGCTAACTAACTTTGATTGACAACAGCAGGAGCCAATGATGCTGCTGCTGTGTCTTAGCCAATAAGCAGGGAGAGTCCCGGACGGCCAAGGAACTTGTGCACATCGCTGGATCGAGATGGGGCTTGAGTAAATATTATGGGGGCTGCACACTGAAGGTTTTTAATCTTAACGCATAGAATGCATTAAGATAGAAAAAATATAAAATATAGAAAAAAGTGCAGCGCCGGTCAAATGTTCTAAAAGTCAATATAAATCTGCCAACGAAAGATGGTAAATTAATAGAAATGATATTCCATCACCAGCAGAGGTGGAAAGAAACAGAATGCACTTGTCACCTCTATGCATCCGTGTCTCCGTGATCTAGATTTTTAGATAGGGGATATAAATTGGTAGATCTGGATAAGATCATAATAGAGGTTAATGAGCAGGATAGGACCAAACTATTAGAAGTTAGACCTAAAATCGAGAGGGATATGAATCAGTTTGGGTTTTCCTATATCACGTCATTCCAACCAATTTTGGCATATTAATCGCATTTTTACTTGACATGGGAAGGTCCTTAAAAATGATAGCCTTTTAGGTCCTATACTAACAGATAATCCTCAGATTGTTTTTTGAGGAGTACAACCCCTGAGATTGCATCTAGCTCCTAACGTCATGGACAACCCCAAAAATGTAATTCCCTGACTGAAAGGAGGGTGTGTAATTTTCTCTCTACTATTACCTCGAGAACTTATGATATTAAAACATTCATTACCTGCTCATCATCCAATGTTGTATATCTTTTACAGTGCCCATGCGGCTTACAATATGTGGGCCGGACTATTAGGACTATGCAAGATAGGGTTATGGAACACTTGGGCAATATAAGACGTGGGTACTCCAAACATCGTGTGTCTAAGCACTACGCACTTCATCATGAAAAAACCCTAAGGGGACACTCATTTTGGGCATTGACAAATTTTCTCCACATTGGAGAAGGAGTAATGTCCGGTGGGAGATCTCTAGATTAGAGACCCGCTGAATCTACGATCTCAGGAGTTTCTCACTACATGGCATAAATATTGAGTGGGATGTTTTTTAAATAATGGATAGTTTTACCTGTTCTAAGGTTCTTGTATATGATTTATTTCCTGTTTATTCTCCTTTACTAGTACTTATGTTTTTAATTGCTGGTCTAGTATTATATTTAATTGTTATGTGCTGTATTTGTTGTATCCACTAAATAGCGCTTTCATTATGCGTGACAACGAATATAATTTTAATTTACTCGGATGGTTGAGTTAATAGCTCCTTTTTATGAATTTGAATAAGATTCATTAGTTCTTTATGTTTTCCTTCTTATTATTATTATATTTATAATCTTTTTTGCAAGCTAATATTCTATCTCCTCTTTTTGGAGTTCCTGGCAAGGCTTATGTGACTCGCGATATTAGATTTCCGGGTGCGTAGAACGCATAGTGCTGCACATTGTAGTGAGCAAACTGTTCTGGCCAATCATTTCCAGCCCGTTGTAGATAAGTAGCGTGCTTACATCCACCCGCCACGCCTCTGAAGATGTCATGTGATGATGAAACATGTAAGGCGTAACAGGACGACGTAGGCACGCCTTTCTACCGCGGTTTCACTTATATACTGATACGCTTAGTTTTATCTTCATAAATGTGAGTGCATTTAAGTTTTATTAAAGTCATTTTTTTTTTAAACGTATTACACTATTGAGTTACTCTTTAAAGAGGAAGTAAACTCTCCCACTTTGATACTTATTTTCATTTAGTCCATTATAATAAGTATCACACTATAGCCACTGTAATCCAGCCCAAATCGCATATTACTTACTGTTTGAATAAACTTTAAAAAACTTGTTTCCAGGGGTAAGGCAGCGCCATCTTAAGTATTGTTTTCTGAGTCCACAGTAGAGTGTAATTCCGCCCTTACATTGAGCACTTCCTGTACTGTTAACCAAGCCTCCTTCTCAATCCAACATTTCTATGGCAACCCTGCTTCCCTGCTCATAGCTGACTTGTTTTATTTCATAGTATTTACTTGTGCTGATTATCTAGTGTTTGCCTATGTCAGTCTTATCAGTTTCAGCTGATAAGACTGCAGTAATGCTGTCTGATGCCTTTTTTTCCACTCCATGTGATGGTCACATGGGGAGTAGTAGGAAACTCTGAGTGATTATGCAGTCTTGTGGGATTTCAGCGTTGTGCCGTAGGAAGTCCTGATAATAGACAGACAAGCACACAGAGTGTGCTGTAATTCAGGGGAGATATGGGCATGCTCAGTGACGTCATTCTAAAGAACAAAAAAGATTACAGCAATACTAAGCAAGTAAGGAGATATCTACAAGCAGTGTTCATTAGGGTTTTTTTATGCTGATTTACATGGGACAAAGTTGTGGGGGAGAGTTTACAACCACTTTAATCCTTTTGAGGGAAAGATTGGTTTGGGCACCCTTCCACTTCTGTTGTTCTGAGCTCCTTGTTCCAGGATTGGGCAGTCTGGGTTTCCAAATGACTTGGATAAGTATTTGCAGTAAAAGTCTGATGGACGATTCAGCCTTTCCATACATGCGAGGTTGACGCTTTATAATTTAAGAGTCAACGTTTTCTGGTGAGCAGGCTTGCCCCTTTATATACAGAGGTTACGAGTGCATTTCATTCCATTCCACCTCTGCTGGTGATGGGATATCATCTCTATTTATTTACCATCTTTTGTTTGCAGATTTATATTGACTTTTATGACATTTGACCATTGCTGCACTTTATTCTGTATTTTACATTTTGTATGTGGGTACCATCAAGCTCATTGGTGCTGGCTGCCAGTCGTACGAACATTTATGTTTTCCTAAACCAAGGGCAAATATTTTTTGTTTCATTAAAGCGGAGTTTCACACAAAAATGGAACTTCCGCTTTTCCGGAACCCTCCCCCCCTCCGGTGTCACATTTGGCACCTTTCAGGGGGGAGGGGGGTGCAGATACCTGTCTAAGACAGGTATTTGCATCCACTTCTGGCATAGACTCCCATGGGAGTCTATGCCTCTTCCTGTCCCTCCGCGCTGTCTCCTGGGAAACACACAGGTCCCAGGAGATAGCGGGGACCAGTTACGATGCGCAGCACCACTCGCGCATGAGCAGTAGGGAACTGGGAAGTGAAGCCGCAACGCTTCACTTCCTGATTCCCTCACCTAGGATGGCGGCGGCAGCTGCCGAGAATCGAGCCGGTTATCGGCGTCGGCTGCCGACATCGCTGGACCCTGGGACAGGTAAGTGGCCATTTATTAAAAGTCAGCAGCTGCAGTATTTGTAGCTGCTGGCTTTTAATATTTTTTTTTAGGTGGACTCCCTCTTTAAGATAAAAAAAAACCTTCTGCCTTTAGAATCCTTTTAAAGGAATTTTTGTTTGCTAAGACCCCTTTCACACTGGAGCGGTTTTTAGGCGGTATTGCGCTAAAAATACCGCCTGAAAACCGCTCCTAAACAGCCTCCGCTGTTTGTTCAGTGTGAAAGCCCGAGGGCTTTCACACTGAAGCGGTGCGCAGGCAGGGCGGTGAGAAAAGTCCTGCAAACCGCTTTTTTGGAGCGGGGAAGGAGCTGTGTATTCACCGCTCCTTCCCCGCTCCTGCCCATTGAAATCAATGGGACAGCGCGGCTATACCGCGGCAATACCGCGGCTATAGCCGCGCTGTACGAGGGATTTTAACCCTTTTTCGGCCGCCAGCGGGGGGTAAAACCGCACCGCTAGCGGCCGAATACCGCTGCAAGAACGACGGTACAGCAGCGCTAAAAATAGCGCTGTTGTACCGCCGACGCCCCCACCGCCCCAGTGTGAAAGGGGCCTAAATGAGCTGCCAAAAGCAAAGTTTACATGCGCTTGCTTCCTTCTCGTACTGTCCCCCTGGCTGTGCTGCCAGACTCTAGGTATGTGGGTGCCCCTGGTGCCTGCTGGGTTCTAAGTAGTCTTACTAGAGTATCCACCATGTGAATGCTCCTGTCTATAACTACAACGTAACATGCATTTGTTCCCAAGAGGGACCCCAAACTGAGGCCATGCTTACTCGGGAGCCGTTGTCAATCCCCACTGTAGCGGAGTGCTAAGGTTTTGGCTCTGTGTCTCTCTCTCCAGCCACTTATTCCAGTGTAGCATGGTTTGCAATGATGGCAGGAAAATTACTCTGGGGTTGATTTACTAAAACTGGAGAGTGAAAACTCGGGTGCAGCTCTGCATGGTAGCCAATCAGCTTCTAAGATCAGCTTGTTTAATTAAGGTTTGACAAAAAAAAGAAAGCTGATTGGTTTCTATGTAGAGCTGCACCGGACTTTTCATTTTCCAATTTTAGTAAATCAACCCCTCTGTGTCAGCAACCAGCCCAGAGAGCACAAAACAGGTGGGATTGACAGAAGGGACTCTTGTACCAGCGCCTATGGCGATGATAGGGCCTGGGTTAATTGCCACACTTGGAGAATTTGTGGCAACCTGCCAGAAGAGTAGTCCTGTGTACACTGGGCTTATTTACCAAAAATTGAGGACTATTTTGGGGGAACCAGCCAGTACCTAACAGTGAGGAAGGCTTTGAAGAGTGTCTGGAACAGGCCATGCAAGACCTTGATGAATGGGACATTCCTGAGGCACAGAAAAAACAGAGGATAACCAAGAGCTTAACCCCTTGGAGCCGGCTCCTGACAGCCTTTTAAGAAGTTTAGAATGCTGGGGGCGGGGCTTATGGTCATGTGACCACAATGATTGGTGGTCACATGATTGGAAAGCTCCTGATCACAAACAGTAATCGGGAGCTTTCCATTAGCCTTTGGTAACTGTGCTGGGGGCGTGCAGGGTGCATGCTCTCAGCACAGCTCTATTTACACCATTGTATACAAATATGCGGCCACTCAGCACCAAGGTCCACCCTTCAGGAGGCCACATATTTGCATGCGCTCCGCGCCAAGAGGTTAGGAGGACCCGTCTTGGAGACTATTCTGAATTTGAAACTAGAACCAAAGAGTTAACTACTGTATACAGTTGAAATGCATGTCTGACAAGCACAAGTGGCTGCATTTGATGGGCACAAGTGGCTGCATATGATGAACACAAGTGGCTGCATATGATAGGCACAAGTGGCTGCATATGATGGGCACAGTGGCTGCGTTTGATGGGCACAATGGCTGCATATGATGAGGGGCACAAGTGGCTGCATATGATGGGCACAAGTGGCTGCCTATGATGGGCACAAGTGGCTGCCTATGATGGGCACAGAGGCTGCATATGATGGGCACAGTGACTGTTTGATGGGCACAATGGCTGCAATTGATGGGCACAGTTGCTCCATTTGATGGGCACAATGGCTGCATTTGATGGGCACAGTGAGGCTGCAATTGATGGGGGGGGTTCAGTATTTTTCAGTTTGTTTGCGCCCCCCCCCAAATAAATTTTGAGCACCAGTCACCACTGGCTATTTTTCATATTTATGAAAACATGGCCTCCGCCACCTTCCTACTGCTGCCGTCCAGCTTCTTACAAAATTTAACATCAAATAACCATCACAGATGTCATTATACTATATTTATTTATATACGCTCACACTTTGTCTTATATTCAAGACATAGATGGGTGTACTAAGATGTCCATTACCACTTTCTTCTGACTACAGTGTTCCATCAGATTAGGCAGCCTGCTAGCGGGTGGACGCATGCACAGGTGACTGAACCTCACTTCCGCTACCTAATCTGACAGGTCGCTGATTCTGATGGAACAACTTAGCTAAAGACAGATGGATTTGCGGAAGTAAATGCTACATGAATCATCTGCCCTTACCCATGGCTAGAAAAGCTAGCAGGGTGTTTTCTCAACTAAAATAAAACATGGCGATATGGAGGGATGGGTGAGTTTGCTCTGAATATTAAAAATGAATAAAAGTTATGTTTTCAGTTTGTGGTGCTCAGATATAGTCAAGCTATATAGCAGATATAGTCCTGTATAATAATATAGTTGAGTGGTTCAGGGTTTTTTACCTTAATTGATTCAATGCACGGAGTTAAAAAACCTGTGTGCAGCAGCCCCATCAAAACTTACCTGAGCCCCATTTCGTTTCAGCAAGGTACTCAACAACTCTCCCTGGTCTCTCCCTCCTCATTGGCTGAGACAGCAGCAGTAGCTACTGTCAATCACAGTCAATCACAGCCAGTGAGCCAATGAGGAGTAAGTGGGGCAGGGCCAAGCCATGCTTTGTGTGAATAGATACACTGAGCAGTGGCTCGGGAGCAAGACTGCTCGGGTGCCCCCATAGCAAGCTGCTTGCTATGGGGGCATTAAGTAGGAGCATGCTGTATCCTGGTCTAGGCTGACAAGGCCCAGGCCTAGGGCAGCACGGAAAATGTCCCCACCGGCTTGCACTACACTGTCAGTGTAGCGGCAGACTGGGCTAAGAGGCAAATTAGTCTAGCGCCCCCATAAAACGCCCGCACTGCTTCCCATGTGCGGGTGGCCGGCGTTCCACAACTGTTGGGGGGGGCACTGCTTCTAATTTTGACTGTCCTATCATCCTGGACCACAAACCTTCCTCACTGTGCCATATGTTTTCTGCTGCACCATTGGAATGGTTATATCTTCTTAGTCCTCTCCATAAAATTATCAGAAATTTGTGCTTAAAGTAGAACTATAGCCAATACTTTTTTTTTTCATTTTGGATAGAATAAGGGAGGGTTATAGCCCCTGTCAGTTTATTTTTTACCATCCCTGTCCCATTGCAGAGATTTCCCTTCACTTCCTGCCCCATAGCCAAACAGGAAGTGAGAGGAAATCTATGCAAATTAAGGGAATCCATTGGCCCCCCCCCCCCCCCCGGCCCTCAGAACTAGTGTCCCCACGCGGAAATTTCAGGGCGGGTCTTAAACTGAAAGGGGTGTGGCCTTGACAGGAAAGGGTGGGTCATATTTAAATTAGAGGGTGGATGAGATTATTCAGGCCTAGGGCAGCACAAAACCTAAATACACTACTGGGTAGGAGGACTGGGCCTGGAGCACCAGCGGGGGACCGGAGAAGAGGAAGATCGGGGCTGCTCTGTGCAAAACCACTGCACAGCGCAGGTAAGTATAACATGTTTGTTATTTTTTTTTTAAATCTTAAATGTCATCTGTTCAGTGTGAAAAAAACACAAGATTGTCAAGAATTACAAATCCTTTAGTAGTTATACCACTAAACGTATTTATTTAGGTATTTTCCTGGAGTTTTGCGTTAATCATTTACGACAAGCTAAAAATCTCCATTCCCCAATCTTCACAGTGGCATCAAAAGTAGCTAAAAATCAAGATATAGATTAACTTGATACAAGAGGAAAGTGAAGCCATACTGACTGAAGATGTTCTCATTAAAATAGCATTTAACGACTTGGACATCTGTAAGCATTTATGTGGCACTCTACTTGTAGCTCTTTCCTCCTTTCCTTCTATCATTACAAGAATCAGTGATTGCACATTGAATCTTGTATCAGGAATGTTACGTTTAATCAAGAAGACGTTGGGCCACGCAGGAGATCTTCACGGGAGAGAGAGAAAACACTGGCATTCTTCTACCGTCTACTATTTTTCATGGAAAGATTACTTCTGGGTGGAGGCTCCGGCTTGTTCTTCCAAAGACTATTTCAACAGAAATAAAAACGGAAAACAATTCGAAGGCAGAAGGAAAAAATGTAAGTATGTCTTCTGTTTTCTAACAGTACCATTGTGTTCTCTACTGTCATAAGTCATCCTACTTGTTGGGTGTCCAGGCGGTTGAGCAGGTTCTATGTTGTGCTAACCTAACCTCATTATGACCTCATCGGAGGACAGAACTGCATGTGGCTTTCCGCTGGTTGTGGCCTCACATAATGCACATGCAAAGCTCATGAATCCCGTTTTCCTCTAATTGGTTCCAAACAAAGGTCTTAAAAAATTTGGAGAAGGGAGCTTGCTGTGGTTTCCCATATTTTTCCCTTAAATAAACGAAACAACTTGCATCTCATTGGATGTTATTTAGCACTATACGAGCTGAGTCAAGCGTCTTTAGCTTCTAAGCAGTACTTAGTACTAAGCACTGATACATTTTAAGAGCTATAAAATAGTAAGTTTAATTCAAACCGCTGCAATTACACCAATTACTGTTATGCCCTTTGTGAAACCTGCATCTTTTTACATTTCTCTCAGTGCTAATAAAGTCTCTGGATCTAAAAGTAGAACTCCAGGGAGAAAATCAAACTTGGTGATAGATTTGTAACGTGAAAAGTTAATAAAGGAAACTTGTCATTAGATGCACATGAAGGCCACCATTGATGATCTCCTCCTGCACATACTTGTTGCCTGAGACTGTGGCTTTTATGTTGAGCCACAGAGACCAAAAATGTATGTAGACCATGAGTTCTGATCTCACAGGTAGCAAGTTTATTCCAGGTCGGTGACGCAGAAACCAGCCACAGAGGGCCAAGTCATTAATATTGGGAGATCTGTTGTGGTAGTTTCAGGATTTCTTGAAAGGCAGGCCAGTGGTCTTAATAATCAATGCTATGGTAAAAAAGGGTGCATAATTAAAGTCTTTTGAAACCTTTTTATCCAAGGGTTGAAACCCTTAGTTTTTTTACTCTGTGTTCCCTCTTGGGAGATTCCCTCTATTCGTACTGGTGACCATTGCCACAAGGACAGAAAGTAAGGCAAGTACAAAGTTTTAAGGATCAATATTCAGGGAATAATGTTAATTAGCCCTCTTGATGTCAAATGTCAACCCTCCTCAATCCTTTAGCAAGGACCCCATGATCAAGTGTAAACCATGCAACCAGCCACCAGCCAGAACCATGAGCCTTTAGACAATACTGTATCAAGCCAGAGCCTCTCCCATCCTTTGGATTTCCCAACACTTACCTGTACGGGATGCTCACTCCTACTTTGTCTACCTTCAGACAATCCCTAAAGACTCATCTCTTTAGGCAAGCCTATACCGCCTCTACCTACCCTTGGATTGTATTGTAACTTTACTGTCTCTTTTTTTTGTAAAGCTCTGTGCTAATTGTTGGCACTATATAAATCCTATATATTACAACCAGGGGTGTAACTACAGGGGTTGCAATTGCCTGGGAGTCTCCCCTGTACACCTAAATAGGAGGGGTGGCATATAGAGGAAACAATGCCCTCCAGCTCCCTCCTGCAGCCCCTGAAAGCCTGCTTCTCTTCTTCCTCCTGCAAGCATTCAGTGGCTGCAGGAGGAAGATGGAATGCATTGTTTCCTCTATATACCACCCCTCCTATCCTGCTACCTCCAGACTCCTGTGTTCTCCCCTGCCCCCCTCACCCCGCAGCACTACCGACTTCCTTCCTCCCCTCTCCCGCTGGCTGCTGTGGGGGGATCTGCCAGTATGGAGAGCAGGGAAGGGGTCAGTAAAAATGTCATTTACCAGCCACTTCCTTTTCCTGAATGGACACATTGAGTGATTGGTATCGCTCCTGTGCCCATTTATGACTAAAGCATGATGAACTGTGTTTACTATGCTTCCGTTTGTGAAAGATTGGAAAGCTCTTTACAGAGCTATTCCTGTTCATTAATCCTGTGCAGCTGAGGATGCAGAGATGGAGGGCTTTGTCCTAAATCTCTTTTCTCTGTCTCAAAGGTGAAACTTTAGAGGTCTGTTTAGACCCCTGATATTTTCACAAAGCCCCCCAATGGGGCTCCTAAAAAAATAGTAAATAACTAAATCAATAAATAAAATAAAATGGTAAAAAATAATAAAAAATAAAATAGCAAAAATAAAAACTTACTGACACCAGCGGCAGAACTACCAGGGTCACAAAAATCACACTTGCGCCCGGGACCGCGGGAGTCCCCAAGATGGCAGGAAGGGGGCCCACTGCATAACATGTGAAAGGGTCCCGCTGCAGGACCATAATAAAGGGCCCCGCAATGGGAGTAAAGGACCCTGGGATCAGTGGAAAGGGCTCCGGAGGGAAGGGGTCCCAGCTGGGGGTCAGGGAAGCTCTTCAAGGTTTTGGGTGCCCTGAAGGTTCTTGTTACGTGATCTCTGAATACAGCGTACCATATATACTCGAGTATAAGTCAAATTTTTCAGCACTTTTTTTGTGCTGAAAGTGCCCCCCTCGACTTATACTCAAGTCAAGCACTTTTCTGCAGCCAAAAATTTCATTTTCCGAACCAAATTTGGGGCCCCGTATCTCAGGGCCACTTAGAGCTAGGAACCCCACATTTGGAATGCAAACCCAGTGGAACTGGTACCACAACATATCCAAAGCTGAAGTTCCTAGCACTAAGTGGCCCCGAGATACGGGGCCCCAAAATCGGTTTGGAAAATGTCATTCTCTGCTGCAGAAAAGTGCTTGATGTTTTCTGAACCGAATTTGGGGCCCCATATCTCAGGGCCACTTGGTGCTAGAAACCCCAGCTTTGAAAATTTTATGGTGCTAGTTCCACTGGGTTTGCACAGCAAATTTGGGGTTCTTAGCACTAAGTGGCCCCGAGATACGGGGCCCCAAATTCGTCAACTGTGTCCATCTGCAGCAATGTCATTTCGGGACCCTTTGGGTTCAGAGACCCCAAATTTTGGCTGCAGCTAGGGGGCATCTAGGAACCCTTAACTACCGAAGTTCAGGGGACCTATGGCTGCAAATGGGCACATTGAGGCATGCAAATGGGAACAGTGATGCTGCAAATTGGCATTGTTGACCCTCTTTTCCACTTACAGTAGCTGTGCATTTCTCACCCTCGTCTTATACTCGGGTCAATAAGTTTTTCCAATTTTTTTTTGTGGTAAATTAGGGCCTCGACTTATACTCGGAACGACTTATACTCGAGTATATACGGTAATAACAATATCAAGTTAAATATTGGTTGATATTGACATTCCTTATGTTCAAATCTGTATACCATTAATAACATTGGGACTATCCTGATAACATGATACACTTTCTCCTGTTATATGTAGAGGCAATTCATTATGCATATGTCACTGCAGCCAAAGGGTAGCACTTGGCTAGTAAAGAGTTGAGTTTCTTGTCACCATGACCAAGTACATTCGTGAAGTGCCATCCAGCATTTTAAATTCTCAAAGAAAATACCTCCTTGAAGACAAGCGACATACCTCCTCTGCACTGACTCTGACAGGCAAAGAGGTGGTTTTGGCCCTTTATACATTTCCATATATTGAAGGAGACTATCTGTAATAGCATTGCAGGCTGTAGGACCTAACACTTTCAAACATCTGCTCCATTCTCCCTCTCCTTGCCTTGAATGGAAAAAGTGCAATTTTTCTGGAAGGAGGCATTTCAGGATTCCTTTCAGGTCATTCTGTAGTGGCAAAGAAATACCAGTGGCAGACAATGCCATGTTATTAACCACTTCAGCCCCGTAAGTATTTACCCCCTTCCTGACCAGAGCATTTTTTGCGATACGGCACTGCGCCGTTTTAACTGAAAATTGCGCAGTCGTGCGACGTTGCACCCAAACAAAATTGATGTCCTTTTTTACCCACAAATAGAGCTTTCTTTTAATGGTATTTGATCACCTCTGCATTTTATAGTGTTTGCGCTATAAACAAAAAGAGAGCAACAATTTTGAAAAAAGCAATATTTTTTACTTTTTACTATAATAAATATTCCCCAAAAATATATAAAAAAAACACATTTCTTTCTTAGTTTAGGCCGATATGTATTCTTCTACATATTTTTGGAAAAAAAAAATCACAATGAGCGTCTATTGATTGGTTTGCGCAAAAGTTATAGCGTCTACAAAATAGCGAATAGATTTATGGCATTTTTATTATTTTTTTTTATTAGTAATGGCGGCGATCTGCAATTTTATGCGACATTATGGCGGACACATTGGACACTTTTGACACTATTTTGGGACCATTGTCATTTATACAGTTATCAGTGCTAAAAAAAAGCACTGATTACTGTGTAAATGACACTGGCAGGGAAGGGGTTAAACGCTAGGGGGCGATCAAGGGGTTAAGTGTGTCCTAGGGCGTGATTCTATCAGTGGGGGGAATTGCCTCACTAGAACATGACAGAGATCACTGCCCCTGATGACAGGGAGCAGTAGATCTCTGTCATGTTGCTAGGCAGAATGGGAAAATGCCTTGTTTACATAGGCGTATCCCCGTTCTGCCACTTAGTGACACGATCGCCGGCCCCTGGCAGACATCTAGTCCGCAGGACCTGCGGGCATGGCCACGGCGTACGCGGCGCGCGCGCGTGTGCCCACAATGCCGCGATTTAAAGGGGACGTACCTGTACTCTCATTTGCCCAGCAATGCCATTGTGCCGATGTATATCATCGTGCGCTGGTCGGCATGTTGTTTAAAAAACCCAACTCTGGTAAACTTGAATATTCTCCCTTGCAGTGGGGATGCACAGACAGTGCAAGGATTAACTGCTCATTGAGGTCTAGAGGGCATAGAAAAGAAGATTTACTTACTCGATCCTCTGCTCCTCCATGCTGCAATACCATGACCAGTGTAAATCAGATGTCCCCACCTTCTTTGATGTCTGCCTGACCATTCATACTCACCCTACCCCTTTATTACTTAAGTTAATGAGACCACAAATGAACTGGAGTACAAATGGGCATAGCAGCCTTTTATTAACAAAAAACAGCTCATTTAGCCACCTCCCGTCCACGCTATAGCCGAAAGACGGCTACAGCATGGACCTATTTTGCCAGGAGGGCACCCATAGATGTCCTCCCGTGCTCGAGCGGCCTGCACGCCCGCTGCAGGGCGAACGTGGCGCGCCCTGTGTTTAGCGGGTCTATGAGATCCCAAACCCTTACCATGTGATCAGCTGTCAGCCAACGACAACTGATCACGTAGGGCTGGTATGGACTGGGGGGGGGACCCATGCCAATTTTTTCCCTGATTTTTATCCATATTGCTGGGAGACGGCAATTCATTACAGCCACAAGGAATTTTAAATTACATTTTTTCCTTTAGAAATGTAATTTTGCTGCGGCATAGTAAAACACTTTAGACAGATGCACCACTTTACAGGCAGACTAAGGGGACCCCAGGCACGCTATTTACAGGAATATTTCATTTTTATTGTTTAATTTTAAGCATTTTTAAAATCACTGCTCCTGAAAAAAACGGCTGTTTTAAAAACTTTTTTTGCATTGATACATGTTCCCTGGGGCAGGACCCGGGTCCCCATACACTTTTCATGGCAATAACTTTCATATAAGCCTTTAAAATTAACACTTTTGATTTTTCACGTTTGTGTCCCATAGACTCTAATGGTGTTCGCATGTTTACACAAATTTTTTTGTCTGTTTGCATGTTCTGGTGCGAACCGAACCGGGCTGGTGTTTGGCTCATCCCTAGTTTTGTGTAATAAAAAAGAATGACACAAGGAAAAGGTATTGAACACATGAAGAAAGGATGGTGCAAAAAGGCACAGAAAGCCAAGAAACCAGCTGTAAATCTATCAGTAGTTAGAAAGCAATCCTGCCCCATGTCAGTGCAAATTAATATCAGCTGCTTTCAGTCTCAACTGATGGCCTATAAAAAAGGTGCCTCATTACCAAGGTGTCACACAAGAAATATCTCATGATGGGCAAAAGCAAAGAGCTTTCTCAAGACCTTTGCAAACTTATTGTTGCAAAACATACTGATGGCATTGGTTGCAGAAGGATTTCTAAACTTCTGAATGTTCCAGTGAGCACTGTTGGGGTCATAAACTGGATATGGAAAGAAATTTGGCCACGACCAGGTGCTCCTCGCAAGATTTCTGAGAGAGGAGCAATAAGATTATCAGAAGAGTTGTCCAAGTGCCAAGGACCACTTGTGGAGAGCCAGAAGGAGTTATCTGGAATTAGCAGTACAATTGTTTTAAAGAAAACAGTAAGTAATCCAATAAACCGCCATGGCCTGCATGCACACTCACTACACAAGACTCCATTGCTGAAGAAAAAGCATGTTGAAGCTGGGAACATCATGGTGTGGGGTTGTTTTTCAGCATATGGTACTGGCAAACTTCGTACCATTGAAGGAAGATGAATGGAAAAATTTACCAAGACTATCTTGATAAAAATCTGCTGCCATCTTCCAAGATGAAATGGGGGTGGACATTTCAGCCATACAATGATCCAAAACACAAAGCCAAGGAAACTCAACTGATTTCAAAGAAAGAAAATAAAGCTGCTAGAATGGCGCAGCCAATCACCTGACTTGAATCCAACAGAAAATCTGTGGAAAGAACTAAAGATCAGATTCCATAGAAGAGGCTCACAGAACCTTCAAATTTTGTTTGTGTGGAAAAATGGGCCAAAATCACACCTGAGCAATGCATGCAACTAGTTTCTCCATACAGGAGGAGTCTTGAAGCTGTCATTACCAACAAAGGATTTTGTACTAAGTATTAAATACATTTCAGTTAGCGGGTTCAATACTTTTTTTTTTTTTGTATGTATGGATTGCATGGGTTGTTACTGACATGTGGTGAAAAGTTCATGTCAATAGCACATTTAGAAAAATATTTACCTAGAAAAATGGTGATGCGTTCAATACTTATCCTACCCGCTGTATATACACAAGGGCCATTGGTGTTGCAACAGCGCAAGCCCCTACCACTGTGTAAATGGTTGTCAAAAGGACACAGGGTTTGCACATTTGCAGAGTGCGAGACTCCAGAGCACTGTTAATGAGCTTAGAAAACTGTTTTTAATGGTTTCTTTGGATTTTGGTACTCCTGGATTAGGCTCTGTAGTTTGGAAAGTTCTAAGTACTTTAGGAGGGAATAAATCTCCAACCCAGTGCTTAGGTCTTGTTAAAAACCAGCAGGGTGTGTGTTCTGGTGCACACAGCCCTTATAATGAAGGCTTGGGCCTAGTTCAGGGCTCCAGTCAGAGAGAGTTCCCATTTGAAGACAGGTGTGTGTTTCTGCCAGTTGACAGAGGTGATCTACCCATGGAGAGTTTTCATGTCCATTAGGCGAGAGAGTCTGGGAGAACCAGGGGAAATACAGGCGCATACTTATTCATCATGCCATACCTTCAGGGAGAAGTGGGTTCGATCCCACATTTATTATGCGCTAGGATAATGACCCCAAACATACAGCCAATGCCATTATGAACTATCTTCAACTTAAAGGAGAACAAGGAGTCCTGGAAGAGATGGTTTGGCCATCGCCAGAGCCCTGATCTAAACATCGTGGGTTTAGATAAAGAGACAGAAGGATTTTAGGCAGCCTACATCAACAGAAGATCTGTGGTTAGCATAGCTCCCAACTGTCCCTGATTTCGAGGGACTGTCCCTGATTTGAAGCAATGTCCCTCTGTCCCTCATTCCTCCTCATATGTCCCTCATTTTGGTCTGATCTATATACAGTAGTTGTATATAAAATTCACTTTTTATCTATCAAAAAAGTGTTTCCCAGTGCTAAACCTTTCATCTGATTTCTAAATTGCTGCATTTGTAAATTCCAAAAGCCAATATAAAGTAATAGTAGTGGTAACAAAAGCACTTGTGGGTTTAACCAATGTTGTTTTTTTTTTTTTTTTTGTAAAATTCTCCTTTAGGGGGCGTGGCAAGGGGTGTGTCCTATGCCTGCATACTTTTGCTGATAGGTGTCCCTCATTCCCATCTAAAAAAGTTGGGAGGTGTGGGTTAGTACTCCAAGATGTTTGGAACAACCTACCTGTTGAGTTCCTTCAAAAACTGTGTGCAAGTGTACCTAGAAGATTTGATGCTGGTTTGAAGGCAAAGTGTGGTCACACCAAATATTGATTTGATCTGGATTCTCTTTTGTTAATTTACTTTTTTTTACTCATGTTGTTAATTGATAAACATAAACTATTAGCACTATTTCTGAAAGCATTCCTAATTTACATCTTCACAATTACCTAAAACCTTTGCACAGTACTGTATATATAAATTCTGTAGAAAACTCACCATTCCACAATGTTTTCTCCAAACCTCTCTTCCCTCTTATCATAGCATCCGAGACCTCTTTACAATATAACAGAAACACCAGGAGTGCTTTCCACAGCCTATTGAAAATTAACTACAACTCACGCTGAGCTGACAGCTTGGAAACTTTGGTTTGTCTTGATATAAAAAGCAAAATTAAAATTGTCAATGTTTTCTCCTGCGCAAAAAATATTAGCTCTCTTTCTGTGTTTTTCCTGGTCTCACGTTCTCCATTTTCTTCCATGTTTTTCTTACGTGTCCCCAGTGTAATCCAGCTGGGCAGGCCGCAAACACAGCTCAGGACGTCTGGATTTAGCTGGTGGAAATAAGGTGTAAACACTTTCTGCTAAAAAGACAAAAACAACACAAATTTTTCAACTTCGGCAAGCCAAGTACGACGTTCGGTACAGCAATTATTATCAGTAAGCTGCAGAGTTGTAACCGGATGGGATGTGCACAGAAGGGAGATTACCAACCATGCAAGTGGACATGGACCTAACATCAAATTAATATATTTTATTTTAGTGGGTCAGTATAACACTTTCAAGGTATTTATTACCTCTCAGACACCACATTACTCCCTCTGACAATTTTGTCCTCTACTTTTCTCTTGAGAATCTCTTCCCTTGTGCCATCTTTGTTATAAAAGTATTGTAGCCAAGGGTTTGCTTCTATAGTTATCATAGTTGAACAGTTTGTTGTTGTTTCAAATAAGTTTGGCTCCCTCTAGTGGCTGCTGGGCTCTGTTAGGATTTTTCCTTATTCCTTGAGAGGGAATGCAGCAAAGTATTGTGGGAGATGTAGTTTGGAGGAGGAAGTGACTCTGTTAGCTGGATCAGACCTGAACTACAGGACAGACAATGCAAAGCGCGCAGCACTGCCTGCTGGGAGGAGTGATAAAAGGACCGGCGCGGTCTGTTTTCAGGCTCTCTGGACGCCATTCAACAGGTGTCAGAGGTAAGAGAGGATCTTCTGAGTCGGGGTAGCCAGTGGGATATAGAGTCAATCAGCAGCCCTCACGGGGGTGTCGCTACAGTATCAACCAGGGTCAAAATCTTTTTCCTGGATTGAAATGCTGTCTCAGAAGATAAATAATTGTGTAAATCCTGATGTCTGAGTAGTTCTTGGCTGTGTTCATGAATGTCTAATAGCTCTGATTCACACTAGTGGTTGAGGGGCAACCAAGCCTTGTTTTTAACGGCACCCAACGGTTCCCCTTTTAGCTGCAGAGGCAGCAGCCTGAGGGAGTGTAATACCCCCGCAGCAATGCTTTGTTTCACAGCTGCGGCAGGAATTATACCGCTTGTTACTTTTGGCAGGCTTGGCATCCACTGAGTGCGACCCATTCATGTGAATGAGGCTGCTCTGCAAGCTCAGCACTTGCTGGGGTTCAATGGGTTAAAGCAGGTGGTAATTAGGAAATATTGCCTCCTCCCCACCTGTCAAATGCTCCCTAAAGAGTTATCCGAACATAGAATGCTCTTCTGAGTTCAAAGCACGTGTGAACGAGCCCTAACACAGTGACAAAGTTAGAAATTTGCAGTCTGGTCACAGAATCAGGGAGGGGAGACTGAGGAAATGTTTTCACCAGCCTACAGCAGACTAAAGATCTCATTTCAGTCATTTCAGCCTAAGTAAAGCCATTCAATTGAACTGAATAACTGCTTTTAATTGATGAAAGGTAAAGTTTTTTTTTTTTTTTGTGTTTTTTAAACTATACTGATGTATATTGTAACACGTCAGGAATTGGGTCCATCTGAAGTTAAAGGTCAGCCCTACTAGTTTTAGTTTTGGGTGAGTTTGGGGTGTACCACCATCATTTGGCTCATATAAAGGTCATAGAAGTTAAGCCAAAACTGGGACCTCTTGAAGTCTTATTTCATTGCTGGCAACAATCAACTGCTGACCAGTAACCAGTTTGCCAACCTAGCAGATTGAAATTTACTGATATGACATCCAAATTTTACTGGTACAGCCACGTTTTTATTGGCAATTCCAAAAGTTACAAAATTACAGTTTTAGGTGCAAATTTCAGTATTTAGGCTACAAAACAAGTACAATATGCAATTAGCAATGTGGTTTAAGGTAGGTATTAAAGCAAAAAACATATTCTTCTTATTTTATTTTCGATATAGTAAGTACCGTATTTATCGGCATATAACACGCACAGGCGTATAACACGCACATTCATTTTAAGAGTGAAGAAAAAAACTAAAATTTTAAATAAGGAACTTTGAAGCAAAATAAGGGTCAGTGCCCATCTGCAGCCTCACCATTACCATCAATGCAGTCTGATCAATGCCCATCTGCAGCCTCACAAGTGCCATCAATGCAGCAGCCTCACCATTGCCATCAATGCAGCCTAATCGATGCCTATCTGCAGCCTAGAATGGACAGGGAGGGGGCGGGACGAGCGCCGAGATATTACATACAGTGAAAATCTCCTATGATAGACAGAACAGTGGTCCAATGGCGGCCCAGGAGACGGGACTTCCTATTACAGAGGCTGCCAAGTAAACGGGAGATTCTCACTGTATGTAATCTGATCTAATAATACTGACAGTTGTCAACACTGCCAGTAACTCTCCTGGTCCAGAAGTATACAGGAAAAGCCTATTTTGAGTCCATTCAAGATTCTGACTTCCACTAAAGCCCCGATGAAAGGGAAGATTTTTTTTTGGCCCTGGAAACACTTTGGATATCTTTTAGTATAAACCAATATATTAATTTGGACTCTTACACAATTTAGTCTGGTGCTCCTTCTTTTAGAATGTCTTTTTTTCTGTTTCACCAAGTGTCTTTTTAACCTAATATTCTCATTTGTATGTTCCATAAATTACCCTCTCCAATGACAACTGAGAGGCCTTATTGTGATGCTGAAAAATGAGAGTGTGTTCATAGTATATCAAAGATCCTAAAGCGGACCTTCAGTCATTTTTTCAACTTTCCATCTAATAAATCTTCTGCCCTTCTTGTTTTACTTCGGATAGTAAAACTTTTTTTTTTTTTGCCAGTAAATACCTTATACAGCCCATTTCCTGTTTCTTGTCTGGTCATTAGCCTAGGCTTATGACATTATGCACAGCTCTCTCTCACTCTCCTGAGAGTTTGCCAGGAAGGGAGGGGGGATGAGTCATAGGAGGGCCAATGAGAGCTGCAGGGCTGGAGGTGTGCCTCTGGGTGTCTGTGTAAATCCAGGAAGTGAACAGGCAGCAGCTTCAGATGCCCACAGTTAAAATGGCTGCAGCCAGACTTAGCGAAGGGAGATTTGTGCAGCATATTTGGCAAATACAGAATCACAGTATATATAAAATAATATGCAAATGTGAGCAGTAGGGATGAGCCGAACACCCCCCTGTTCGGTTCGCACCAGAACATGCGAACAAGAAAAAAGTTTGTTTGAACGCGCGAACACCGTTAAAGTCTATGGGACACAAACATGAATTATCAAAAGTGCTAATTATAAAGGCTTATATGCAAGTTATTGTCATAAAAAGTGTTTGGGGACCTGGGTCCTGCCCCAGGGGACATGGATCAATGCAAAAAAAAGTTTTAAAAACGGCCGTTTTTTCAGGAGCAGTGATTTTAATAATGCTTAAAGTCAAACAATAAAAGTGTAATATCCCTTTAAATTTCGTAGCTGGGGGGTGTCTATAGTATGCCTGTAAAGAGGCGCATGTTTCCCGCGTTTAGAACAGTCTGACAGCAAAATGACATTTCAAAGAAAAAAGTCATTTAAAACTACTCGCGGCTATTGCATTGCCGGTCTGACAATACACATAAAAGTTCATGGATAAAAACGGCATGGAAATTCCCCACAGGGGAACCCCGAACCATAATTTAAAAAAAAATGACGTGGGGGTCCCCCTAAATTCCATACCAGGCCCTTCAGGTCTGGTATGGATATTAAGGGGAACCCCGGCCAAAATTTAAAAAATAAATGACGTGGGGATCCCCTAAGTTCCATACCAGACCCTTCAGGTCTGGTATGCATTTTAGGGGGAACCCCGCGCCAAAATTAAAAAAAAAACGTTGTGGGGTCCCCCCAAAAATCCATACCAGACCCTTATCCGAGCACGCAACCTGGCAGGCCGCAGGAAAAGAGGGGGGGACGAGAGAGCGCCCCCTCCTGAACCGTACCAGGCCACATGCCCTCAACATTGGGAGGGTGCTTTGGGGTAGCCCCCCAAAACACCTTGTCCCCATGTTGATGAAGACAAGGGCCTCATCCCCACAACCCTGGCCGGTGGTTGTGGGGGTCTGCGGGCAGGGGGCTTATCGGAATCTGGAAGCCCCCAGATCCCGGCCCCCCCCCTGTGTGAAATGGTAAGGGCCTACCATTTCACTAAAAACTGTCAAAAATGTTGAAAATGACAAGAGACAGTTTTTGACAATTCCTTTATTTAAATGCTTCTTCTTTCTTCTTTCTTCTATCTTCCTTCATCTTCTTCTTCTTCTTCTGGCTCTTCTGGTTCTTCCTCCGGTGTTCTTGTCCAGCATCTCCTCCGCAGCGTCTTCTATCTTCTTCTCCTCGGCCCACTCCGCACCCATGGCATGGGGGGAGGCTCCCGCTCTTCATCTTCTTCTCTTCTTCATCTTCTTCTCTTCTTCATCTTCTTCTCCGGGCCGCTCCGCATCCATGCTGGCATGGTGGGAGGCTCCCGCTGTGTGACGCGTCTCCTCTTCTGACGGTTCTTAAATAACGGGGGGGGGGGCACCCGGTGACCCCGCCCCTCTCTGACGCACGGTTACTTGACGGGACTTCCCTGTGATGTCACGGGGAATGCCACAGGGAAGTCCCGTCATTTCCCGTGCGTGAACCAGAAGAGCCAGAAAAAAACAGAAGAAGATGAAGGAAGATAGAAGAAAGAAGAAAGAAGTAGCATTTAAAAGGAATTGTCAAAAACTGTCTCTTGTCATTTTTAACATATTTGACAGTTTTTTAGTGAAATGGTAGGTACCCCCTTACCATTTCACACAGGGGGGGCCGGGATTTGGGGGTCCCCTTGTTAAAGGGGGCTTCCAGATTCCGATAAGCCCCCCGCCCGCAGACCCCCACAACCACCGGCCAGGGTTGTGGGGATGAGGCCCTTGTCCTCATCAACATGGGGACAAAGTGTTTTGGAGGGCTACCCCCAAAGCACCCTCCCAATGTTGAGGGCATGTGGCCTGGTACGGTTCAGGAGGGGGAGCGCTCTCTCGTCCCCCCTCTTTTCCTGTGGCCTGCCAGGTTGCGTGCTTGGATAAGGGTCTGGTATGGATTTTTGGGGGGACCCCACGCCGTTTTTTTAAAAAAAATTTGGCGCGGGGTTCCCCTTAAAATCCATACCAGACCTGAAGGGTCTGGTATGGAATTTAGGGGGACCCCCACGTCATTTTTTTTTAAAATTTTGGTTCGGGGTTCCCCTGTGGGGAATTCCCACGCTGTTTTTATCAATGAACTTTTATGTGTATTGTCGGACCGGCAATGCAATAGCCGCGAGTAGTTTTAAATTACTTTTTTTCCTTTGAAATGTCATTTTGCTGTCAGACTGTTCTAAACACGGAAAACATGCGCCCCTTTACAGGCATACTATAGACACCCCCCAGCTACGAAATTTAAAGGGATATTACACTTTTATTGTTTGACTTTAAGCATTATTAAAATCACTGCTCCTGAAAAAACAGCTGTTTTTAAAACTTTTTTTTGCATTGATCCATGTCCCCTGGGGCAGGACCCAGGTCCCCAAACACTTTATATGACAATAACTTGCATATAAGCCTTTAAAATTAGCACTTTTGATTTCTCCCATAGACTTTTAAAGGGTGTTCCGCGGCATTCGAATTTGCCACGAACACCCCAAATTGTTCGCTGTTCGGCAAACTTGCAAACAGCCGATGTTCGAGTTGAACATGAGTTCGATTCGAAGTCGAAGCTCATCCCTAGTGAGCAGACTGCAGTTCCTCTTTAAAGATCATTGTCTGTGACTGGCTGAAAGTTACTTAACCGCTTGCCGACCAGCCGCCGCAGTTTTCCTGCGGCAGAATGGCACGGCTGGACAAAACAATGTTACCCTACATTCCTTCGCCATTTGGCTACTAGGGGCGCGCGCCCGAAGCGTGTGCCCAACCCCGATGCGAGTGCTTGGTGGGCGTGATGACCACCGGGCTCCTGTGATCGCTCGCGACAGAGCGAGAACCCGGATCTATGTGTGTAAACACAAATTCCGGTTCTTTCAGGGGAGAGGAGACAGATTGTGTGTTCATACTATGTATGAACACCAATCTCTCTCTCCTGCTAGACAGTCCCATCCCCCCACAGTTAGAAACAAACATAGGGAACACAGTTAACCCCTTGATCGCCCCCTAGTGTTATCCCCTTCCCTGCCAGTGTCATTTATACAGTAATCAGTGCATTTTTATAGCACTGATCGCTGTATAATTGTCAATGGTTTCAAAAATGTGTCAAAAGTGTCCGATGTGCCCGCAATAATGTCACAATCATGATAAAAATCGCAGATCACCGTTATTACTAGTAAAAATAATAATAAAAATGCCATAAATCTATCCCCTATTTTGTAGACGCTTTTGCGCAAACCAATCAATATACTCTTATTGAGATTTTTCTTTTACCAAAAATATGTAGAAGAATATTCATCACTTCATGGATGTTTAAAAGAGTGTAATAGAGCAGGGTTTTTAAACATCCATGAAGTGAGTGAGTGTGTAGGACTTACATCATGTGGTGGAGGAGAGGAGATCCCTTTTTCTGAGGCTCGATCAACCAACCTATTCGTTGGACGGGAGGCACCATCTTGATATATAACACAGACGCATTTGTCACTTTTATCTGGTGAGTGGGGACCCAGAAGGGGAGTACAGGAAGTCACCAAGATTATATCAACGTGTCACCAACCCCGTACCCCACATTTGATGAACTTTTTTGATTGCACTTTACTTTGCACATCTGTTGAACTTTATTGATTACACTTTATTTGCACTATATTGACACTAAGCACTTTATTATACATGTTGTTATATGACACATATTTGATGCGTGTATATGTATATTAGTGGTTCATAGAGGCAGCGCTGAGTATAAATTCTTTTTGTTACAAAAGCACAATTGTCAGTTGAAGTGACGCAGTGCCGAATCGCAAAAAATTGCCTGGTCATTGAGCAGCCAAATCTTCTGGGGCTGAAGCCGTTAATTAGCTTAGTGTCCTTCAAATTGATTTGAAAACATTAGCAGGTATGGACATGCGATTTTCAGAATGCCTTAAACATATGATGAAAACACTATGGCTATTTGGCAGTTACCTGCTCTGCTATGTTTATAATAAAGACAGACAATTGGCCTATAAGTGACTGGGATGGATTCCACTCTTTATTATCACTCAGCTATCTTCCAAACACTTAACCTCTGTGGGTCATGTTTATCAGACCCTAATTAGTGTGCAGACCAAGAATGTTATAATATACCTCCTATCTCAGATTACATAGTCCTCTAAAGAAGGATGCTGCTGGGCATTACTGGCCTCCAAACATAACCACAATGCAATCTCAGAAGACCAACAGCCCATTCTGCAAAATTTTAAATAAATAAAAAAATAAAATAAAATAAGAGGGGGTATATTTAAAGTAGAAGTTCACCCTAACACTAAGATATCTAAATCTACAGGCATCCACAATCTTAAGGCCCATACACACAATCGGACGTTTTGATAACAAACATGCAAATTAGCTATTTTAAGGCAACATCCGACCGTGTGTACGCTCCATCGGACAAACTTTTTCGGTTTTCATCGGACAAATGTTGGCTGTGCGAACAGACAAACTTGGCGGCAACAAAAGTCCAACGTCGGCAAATCCGATCGTGTGTACACAAAACCATCGGACTTTAGTACAAAGTACCAACACGCATGCTCAGAACCAATGCAAAAGATCAGACAACAATACAGAAGTTGACCAAAGGGTGGCGCCGGAGAATAGAGCGTCCTCTTTTGAAGTGTCGTCAGTACGTTGAAACGTCACTACGTTCGTGTTTGTTGCCTAAAAAGTCCTGCCGTGTGTATGCTTAACAAGTTCACGGCCAAAGCCCTTTGTACAGAAATCCACGGGAAAGTTTGTATAAAGTCCGATTGTGTGTATGAGGCTTAAGAATAACCTATCTAGCCCTGTACAGAAGACATCGCTATACATACCTTTTCTGAAGTCAATCCTGTTCAGTCCCATGCTGAGCTTTCAGCGGCGGATTCGCTGTGGAGGTTGGTGCATAGGAAGCGGCCGACAACGGAAGCCCCATAGTAACTCTATGGGTGACGTCACTTCCCTGGCATTTCACAGCCGTTGCCGGCCATGTCCTGCACAAACCATCCGCTCCTGGAGACCGGAGCAGCTTCAAAAAAGGTATGTATAGTGATTTCTTCTTTACAGGGCTAAATAGGTTAAGTACGGTACACACTATAAGAAAATCAGGCAAACGATCATCCGATTTTCCTCGTTGTTTCACAACAAATCGGAACCGATGAACTAAAAATCGCACAAAAATTCTTGTACAACAAAGGCTTTTTTTTTGTTGTTTATTATTTCTGATCATGCGCAGTCTTTCCATTTCGATTTTGCTTGTACAAAAACCATACGAAAACGATAAACATTAAATGAAAATTGTTCGCTCTGTTCCCTTACAAGAACATTTTTGGAGTTTATCCCTTCGGGAATTTTCATGCAAAAAGTCGTAATCAGCTGTCAAAAGTTGTGTACACACTATACGTAAATCGTACGAAAGTTCCTCGGACCAAAATGTTCGCCCAATTTTCTTCTAGTGTGTTTGAGCCTTTAGTCTTAGATCGTGGATGCCTGTAGATTTACAGATGTTAGTTTTAAGGTGAACTTCCACTTTAAAATTGAACTCTAGAAATTATTTGCATTGCAAACTTACATTGGTCCAGTTGGCACCCTGTAAGTATGCAGTCAGTGTAGCTGGTGCTATTACCAGTGGCGGCCCATCCATAGAGGGCGCACAGGTGCTGCCTCCCCTATTCATGCGTCCAGCCCCCTGATCTACATATCAGTGGTTCAGGACCATGGATTGTAATGTGGCGGGGTGTTTTTTTTGAAGCACCTGATTAGAGCCAAAGGCTCTAACAGACTTCAAAAAAGGGTGAACTCGGAGCACAGAGCAAAATTCGAGCCTGAATTTTCACTATTATCACACTAGAGTTCTTCCCCGCCAATCAGGAGGCAGGTCTGTGAGACCTGTTTCCCATCTGGCCAAAGCATCAGGCGATCCTATTGGATGCCTAGTGCTTTGGCGGAAGACACGCGGCAGAGGAAGCTGGAGGAGCGGGCACCGGAGCCGCCGTGGCCACTGCCTGCATATATTGCTCTTGCAAGAGCTTGAGCAATGTTCTCTTGATTTTCAGGTGTCAGTTTATCTATAAATTATAAGATTGTTTATTTTTGTGAGGCAGTGGTTTGCAACACTTCCTTGAAGATGTTGCTGGTGTGGAAACACTTGGGGATGATCCAGAAGCAGCAGATAGAGTGCTTCTTTAATGAGAACTCTGGAGGGAAAAACTCCTTGCACTTTCATTCTGGTCCTCATCATTTAATTCCTTAAAGTATTACCTCTGGCATGCCAGGATGTGATTTGTCATCTGTGTAGCATTTGGAAAAGAATAGTTCTTCTCATAATATTTTCAAATTGCAGCTTTTCTCTCAGCAAAAATTGCACCGTGGAAATGTTTCCAAACTCTAGATGCTGTTCTCACTATTTTACTGAGAGGAGGAAAAGAAAAACAAATTTACTGACCAGACTATAGGTAAACATTATGCTGTGTTTGTAGAGAACATTAATAGAGCTACAGTATAAGGATAAACTAATTTGTCAGACAAATTTACCCTCTTACCTGTCACTTAAGGACTGAGAGGACAGAAACTATCATCTACTGTATCCCAACAATCACACAACTGTAGAAGGTACAAGATGGAGCCCACAAGCAAACTAAACTGGAGCCTTTCCCCTGTAGTGCCCCCTAGTGACAGAAATTCATATGTATCTTGTTTGAGAACACCATTGAGAAGTGTAGTGTTACTTGAACTGTATTCCAGGATTTTCTTGTGTTCCGCTGAGTAATGTAAGACTTTACATAAAGTCTCAGAATTCTTTCATTAAGGACTTCCTGTTATATAATTAGAATAACATGTCATAGATATATCATTTATCATTGTAAAAAAAAAAAAAAAAAACATATTTCACACTCTTTTCTTCACTCTTTCACTCTTTTTTTTTCACTTTTTTTTCAATTTTTCTGGAAAAAATTGCTTGGGTTTTTTCCAGGCCTTCCCATCTCTAGGTTTGAGACATACATACTTACATTGTGGCAAGCAATGTAAGCATGCAATGCAAAAAATGTGTGGAGTTAAGTTTTGAAGACCCAGAATGGTCAGATTGCAATGCAATGCTGGGTGGGGTTGGCTTGTGCTTGATTGCCTTAAAAGATTGACACAGTAGCTGCATGGTATTCCCAAAAACCATAAACTAAATAACTTGCTTCTTAGGTCGTCTTCATTTTTCTCAACCTTTTTAACACCAAGCAACCCTTGAAATAACTTTCCCCTGTCAAGGAACAGCTCACGGTACATCTGTGTGATGGCCACTGGGAAGAATGCTCCTTAAATATGTGGTCTATGGGAAGTATCCCCTCTTTAAAGATGACTTATAAGATCATTGTTCCCAGTGGTTACTTATTGAAGATGCAGACATTGCTCATTGCTCAGGGAACCCCTAGCAACCTCTGGAGGAACCCTAGTTGAGAAAAGCTACCTTATGCTCCCCCTTATACCCCAGTCAACTAGATTTATTAGGATCATAGTAACAATATCAGATATCATAATTACACAAGACACTCAAGAGGCACACAAGACACTGGAGACAGCAGATAGGCTATAATAGATGTCTTTTTCTATAACCATCAGCTGGAAGAGCTTGGCAAGCCCTCACTCTATACCCTATACACAATACACTCTAATGCCCCGTACACACGGTCGGACATTGATCGGACATTCCGACAACAAAATCCTAGGATTTTTTCCGACGGATGTTGGCTCAAACTTGTCTTGCATACACACGGTCACACAAAGTTGTCAGAAAACCTGATCATTCTGAACGCAGTGACGTAAAACACATATGTCGGGACTATAAACGGGGCAGTAGCCAATAACTTTCATCTCTTTATTTATTCTGAGCATGCGTGGCACTTTGTGCTTCGGATTTGTGTACACACGATCAGAAATTCCGACAACAAGGTCCTATCACACATTTTCCGACGGAAAATCGGACCGTGTGTACAGGGCATTACACTAATAAGTGCACAAAGTGTGCAGAGACAGCAAAAAAGAAAACCTGGCTGGGTAGCAACAGCAGGGAACCAGCAATCTGGAGTCCTTTATTGTATACAGAAATGTGTTACTTAAAGCACATCTAAGGACAAACTGGAAAATCATATATTCACTTCCACACTGAATTTTAATTATTTCTAGCCTACTCCTATTAATCTAAATGATCTGGAAGATGAAAATCCCCACACATTTACTTCCTTGAATTCTGTGACACGTATTCGCTGCTATGTCACACGTTTCACAGAGCCTGCCTTTTGGACTACAGAGGTGCTGAGAGAAGGAATTTCAGGCGGTGGAGTCAATACAGGAATCAATGTTTACAGGCAGCAATGAACCATGGGACATGTAGTCCTCAGAAACTGGAAGTAAATAGCAGAGGAAAAGCTGCTGCTGAACTGCCTGGTCTGGTGTGTGTGTTATGGAGGAGGGAGATCTGTACTAGTGGGGTATCTGTACTGGAGAGCTGTACTGAGGTAGGGCTAGACTGGGGAGAGCTGCACCAAGGGAAGCTGTACTAGGGGAGATCTGTACTGGGGTCTGGGGAGAGTTAAACCGGGGAAGATCTGTAGTGGGGGGAGTTGTATTGGGGAGATCTATATTGGGGAGAGCTGTATTAGGGGAGAACTATGATGTGGAGATCTGTACTAGTGGGGGATCTGTGCTGGAGAGCTGTACTGAGGGAGGGCTGTACTGGGGAGAGCTTCATCGAGTGCAGCAGTACTGGGGAAGATCTGTACTAGGGAGAGTTAAACTGGAGAAGATCAGTAGTGGGGGTAGCTATATTGGGGGAGATCTATATTGGGGAGAGCTTTACTAGTGGGGGATTTGTACTGGGGAAGATTTGTGCTGGAGGAGATTGCTACTGGGCAGAGCTGTAAAGGGGGAAATCTATACTGGGGAGAGTTGTGCTGGGCATAACTGTACTAGGAGAGAGAGAACTGCATTTGAGGAGAACTGTACTGGGGGAGAGCTGTACTAAGGGATATCTGCATTGGGAGGAGCTGTTATGGGGGGATTTTAGCTTGGATATTGAGGTAATGTGTGTTACATACCCTTCACCCAAGAACCCAGTGAGTTAACCTATTCCAACCCCTGTGCTCTGTGTGTTATACACTCCTGAGCTCTGCATTTTATACAGTATGCTGTGAATTTCATACTTCCGAATAATGCACTCTGTATGTTGGGCATATATGACATACTGCTAAGCACTGCACTCTAAATACATTATATACTCCTGACCCCTGCACTATTCATATTGTACCACAGTTTCTGGTTGCTAAGTAGTCACTGACTTTGTTAGTGAAGTTCTTAAAGGTAGGCTGTATGCAGAAAAGCATATGGCAGAGTTTCATTTTCTACCAATGATCATGCTGAGGTTTGTACGTGTCTGTATTTCTGCATGTAGTATTTTTAATTAAAGCATATTTGTTTGGGGTACCATAACTGTGGAATAGGTTACTGTGTACACAGAGCCACTGATAAGGCAGTACAACCAGCCCTGTTGTACCGGGCCTGGTCCCATGAGCTCCATAAGGGGTGCCGGTCAGCATTATTTACACTTTATTACTGAATTTAAAAAATAGAGCCTGCTCAGCTCTTGCCTCCCGTTCTCAGGCGCTGTGATGTGAGGCGGCATGCTGCTGACAGGTAAAAAGTAACGTGGCTGGATGTGCCGAGCTGCGCACAGACTGGCTGTGGATGTTGTCAGTCTGCAGTTGTGTCCTGGCTGCTGGGGCAAAGTTATAGGAGCTTTGTAGTGATCCTACCGCTGGCAGTTCATTTTGACTGGCACAAAGGCAGTGCAGCAACATGTGTTATAGTACACAGCAATGCATGGTGATGCACTAGCATGCACTGCACTGGACAGAAAATTATGAACTTTTGCACATTAAAACATGCGTAACAGAACACACATTATGTGAAAAAAACGAGGTTGTATATTTCTGCTTAAAAAGGCCACATCCCTAATATGGATAGAGAAAAAAATCTCCCGTCATAAAAATTGGGACTTTTCAGGCTCAAAGAATGTACAAAGGTCAAACATACATGGTAATAAATATATTGTATTTATTGGTATAAAAAAAAAATATTTAAAAGGAAATAGCAGTATAAATTGTACATACAAAAAACATGAAAAATATGTGGTCTGTGGCCACAAGTCAAAAAAAACCCACTAAATGTGAGTACAAGAGTTGTATATAAATCAATCAGCATGGCATCAGAGTCCTTAAAGCTCCTTCTTCAGGGAAGGTTTTAACAGTTATAATACATATGGTAATGCTTTGATGAAAATTGTCAACACACAGCCAGCAATGGGATAAAAACAGCAGAAATGATAGAAGTCAGTCAATGAAAAAGGTGGTGAGTATTTGAAACAGAGGAAAAAGACAGGAAGGCCTCCCTAGCCTTCACGGTAAATCAAAGGGGGTGCGCTGGGGTCACCTATTAAAGATGAAGAAACCTTCAGCCTAAGGGATAGCCTTTGGGTCTTTTAAAGAGATCCTTATGAAACATCAATCCTATATGACCTTGCTCAAAGCAAATTCAAAATGGACTAGAAGAGCCTGAGCAATGTGCAGTATGATTGCAGGGTAGTCATGTACCGGTGTATCTCCGGATCCAACTGCTAAGATGATCCACATAGCTTGTCACGCCCTGCTCATCTGAGACCAGACTACGCACAGAACACACATTAAAACTACACACCTGAACTGCTTTGGAGACCAGAGGACAGATATGGGGTCTATAAGACCCCAGATCTCTCCATAAAGAGGACATGTAATGGCCCATGAGAAGCAAAATGATACCCCAGCTCCACTGCCAATATGATGATCTATGAACTGTGATCTGGTGCTCTAGCCAGGACGTTCAGGCCCCAAAATGCAGTACTTGAATCAGAAAAGGGCTGGCGACTCGGAATGTAATGGCCAATGCTATCACAAGGGATGTTGTTCATCCCTTGTGATAGCAAAAAAGAAGGAAAAAAAATAATTTAAAGATACAGTGTACATTTTTTATAATAAAAGAAAATTTAAAAGAAAATTAAACTGCCCCCACTCCTTCTTGCCTATGCGCAATTGCGAATGCACATGTTGGTTCCACACGCATATGTAAATGGCGAAAAAAAACCTGCATTTTGTTTTAAGGCGGGGTCGGGGGAGAGGGGGGGTTGAGGGGGGGGGTAGAAGGGGGCCCCATCAGATAGACTGTACAAAGCCCCATGATTTCTAACAGTGGCCCTGCATGTACACATGAGCAGGCTTAACATTTTAACCCCTCCCACTGTTTGCCACATCTGCACTGTATGGTGGCACACTGCACGTACCACCTAATTGTTCTCTGAAAGCTGAAATTCCTCCAGGAAAAAAACTTTATATGATGCTGACTCCGCTTTCCCTTTAATCTACTTGTATCGTATTTTTTGCACATTGATGGGCTTTGTGATGCCATCACAGATCCATTACTCAGAGACATTCCTCTTTCTAGAATTGTGCCACACACTATTGAATGCTCTGGTATGTCTGGTCAGCACAGTCAATGTGCTCAGACTGTGGCTCCATAGCAGCTCATTTAGAAGACGCTCTTGTTTATAGCTCATTTCATACCTCCATAAACAGGGTGTCACTTCTGTGAAGCTGCTCGGGGAGCTTATCAGCAGGAAAATAAATCATGAATATTCCTGTCAGCACCATAGATAATGCTGTTGACATTAATTGTGACCTGATAGCCTTCAGTTTTTCCATACTTCAGGTAACCTATAGGAACAATGAATTGACTTTTGATATTTTGAGAGACCTGTTGGTAGAACACCAGACCTAAAGTATGAAGAATAGGGCTTTAAACTCCAAATTTAGAGGCAACTCTCTGTCAGACACGGTTCCTTTGGGGGTCCCCGGAGTAGTCTAAAGAATGTTAAAAGGATGCAAGTGCCATAGAGCTAAACTTGAGGGGGTTCTCTCATGGGTGGAGACCAGGCTGAAGACACTTTTACATATTTGCAACAGGCAGTGTGCCTTGACAGGGTGCCATTTTGTTGTAGTCCTATGATCGAGCTTGAAGAGCTTGCATTCAGCCCAACCAGCACATGAAAGCAGTATTAGCCAGCTGAAGGAAAATACAGGGCATTTTGAGTGGTACTGTTTTAGCTTTACTGTTGGAGGATCCAATAAAACTTTCTTGCAGATGACACGAGGTCAAAATGAAAAGTCAACATGTTTCTGGGGTTCATTACTCACTCTTCATTAGAGCTTAGATGCTGGCAGTAAATAAGGAGAATACTGGACAACAAATTGCAATATAAATGAAGAATGTTGGTATTAGTTTGGAATCCTGGTTAGGGCTGACCTTCTGTCGATCAAAGTATTTACTAAATACACATTATTTCTGTGGTGCTGTCATCCTTTTCAAATTGTTTTGATATTTTGGATATACTATGAGCTCCGACACCCAGTTGCTAGAAGCCACAGAGCTTTGTTTTAAATCTTCTGCACTGGCGGGGGCTTTAGCTGTCTTCTCAGTTGCCGCTCCTGCTCAGGTGAGGCAATAGGAAAAATGAGGCCTTTAACATTGGCAGTTTGCTTATGTTCAATAATATTGCTTTATCAGTACCAGGCGCTAAACCTCATTTTCCCTACTGACCAGTTAAATATTGCCGGACTAAAATAAAGAAGTTAATAGCCAGTAGCCAATAGCTGCCCTAGCGTCGGTTTTTGTCCTAGCATACAGATGAGCGGATTTCTGGGTCCGACAGAGTTACGACGTAAAGATTTGAGGCATGTTCCAAATCTAAAGTCTGTCAGATTTTCGACTGGAATAGGTCCGATGAAGCCACACACGATCAGATTGTCCACCGGACTTGGAACGTCGGACCAGTCCGGTCGAAAAAGTCCGCCCGTGTGTACTCTGCATAACATTAGAAGACTGTATGTCCCATTTATCATTGTGCATAGGACATAGGGATTGATTTACTACAGGCAAATAAGCTTGCAGTTGCAACCCCCTTCTAACCCACCCCGTCAGTAGTAGAAACTCCTCCCTTCTCCCCAGTACAGACTCCTAATTAAAGAACCCCCAAAATTCCACAGTACAGGCCTCTCAGTACAGAACCCCCCACCTTCTGCAGTACAGGCCCCTCAGTACAGAACCCCCCACCTTCCGCAGTACAGGCCCCTCAGTACAGAACCCCCCACCTTCTGCAGTACAGGCCCCTCAGTACAGAACCCCCCACCTTCCGCAGTACAGGCCCCTCAGTACAGAACCCCCCACCTTCCGCAGTACAGGCCCCTCAGTACAGAACCCCCCACCTTCCGCAGTACAGGCCCCTCAGTACAGAACCCCCCACCTTACCCAGTACAGGCCCCTCAGCACAGACACCCCCCCTAGTACAGGCCTCTCAGTACTGACACCCCCCCCCCACCAATTCCCTGCCCCTAGTACAGAACCCTAAGGGCTCATTCACATCAGAATTTGACAGGAGATGTGGGGCTGTTGTATTGTCTGCTCCCCGTCTGGTTTAACCCCTTGCTTGCCGCACTAGCACACTGAAACTACTTGCATTGCACAGTTTGCAGTTTGCAGAGTGCTTGCAGAATGGCCTCATTTATTTGTGCTGGAGCTGGAGAGAGTGCAGAGAAGTGCAACAAAATTATTAAGGTGGCTGGAGGACCTCAAATACGAGGAGCGACTACAAGCACTAAATTTACTCTCCCTGGAGAAGGGAAGCTTAAGAGGAGATATGATAGCGATATACAAATATCTCAATGGTCATCCCTGTGTAGGTAGGAAACTATTAAGTCTCAGGGAGTGTAAGAGGACACGAGGCCACACAATGAGATTGGAAGAGAAACGGTTTAACCTTAAGCTGCATAGGGGGTTTTTCACTGTCAGGGTGGTAAGGATGTGGAACTCCCTTCCACAATCTGTGGTGTCACCAGGAAGTATTGATAGTTTCAAAAGACTCTTGGACGTGCATCTTATAGAACACAATATACAGGGATATGAGAAATAATTATCTGCAGGGACACACTACAACATAGGTTGAACTGGATGGACTATTGTCTTCAACCTTACCAACTATGTAACTATGTAACTTGAGCAACAGGAGGTATAATTGCGGCTATGGCATGTGTACATATCAGGCCACTGCCTCTGAAGTTAAAGGGGGCACTGGTTGGGGAATGGTAAAAGCATGGCTAAACTGCTGGGTTTTAATGCCCCCCCCCCCCCACCTCAAGTAGTAGAAACTACTACGATACTACGATGGGGCACAATTTCTCCAAATGATGAGATGCAATTCCTCCTAATGACACCAATGATGGGGTACAATTCCTCCCAATGACACCAACAATGAGGCACAATGGTACCAATGTCGGAAAACAATTCCTCCCAATGACACCAACAATGAGGCTCAATGACACCAATAATGGGACACAATTAATCCCATTGTCTCAGACTCCACAGTACAGACCTCTCAGCACAGTCCCCCCCAGCACAACCCCCCATCTCCCCCAGTACAGACCCCTCAGTAATTGGAATACCACCCCTTTGCCCTAGTACAGACCTCCCATTACTCTATCCAAAATGAAAAAAAAATATACATAACAATTGTATAGATTTTAGGGTTTAATACACCAGATTCCACCCAAACTGGCTGTACCAAAACTCATAGTGCTCCAGTTGAAAATGTGAACATGGAGGCAACATAATCTACTGATTCAACTCGTACGACCCATACAAATGGATTCCATAGTGTAAAAAACATCCAAGCATAAAAAAGTATGTTTGTAGCAGAAATACACATTTTTTTGTTTTTTTGGGTTTTTTTGTTTTCTTGTTCAAATATTTTATTGGTACAGAAAATAAAAGAGTAACATTTAAACACACTAATGCCCCGTACACACGGTCGGATTTTCCAATGGAAAATGTGTGATAGGACCTTGTTGTCGGAAATTCCGACCGTGTGTAGGCTCCATCACATATTTTCTATCGGATTTTCCGACACACAAAGTTTGGGAGCAGGCTATAAAATTTTCCGACAACAAAATCCGTTGTCGGAAATTCCGATCGTGTGTACACAAATCCGACGCACAAAGTGCCACGCATGCTCAGAATAAATAAAGAGATGAAAGCTATTGGCCACTGCCCCGTTTATAGTCCCGACGTACGTGTTTTACGTCACCGCGTTCAGAACGATCGGATTTTCCGACAACTTTGTTTGACCGTGTGTATGCAAGACAAGTTTGAGCCAACATCCGTCGGAAAAAATCCATGGATTTTGTTGTCGGAATGTCCGAACAAAGTCCGACCGTGTGTACAGGGCATTACTCTTACAAAATAACTCCAAAGGGGAAAAGTGAAAAACTATGAGCACAATAGAGCAGAAACACACATTTTTAAAAGCCAATTAATGTTACAGAAATCGATAATCGGTCAGATATACAGTGCCTTGAAAAAGTATTCATACCCCTTGAAATTTTCCACATTTTGTCATGTTACAACCAAAAACAGAAATGAATTTTATTGGAATTTTATGTGATAGACCAACACAAAGTGGCACATAATTGTGAAGTGGAAGGAAAATGATAAATGGTTTTCAAATTTTTTTACAAATAAATATCTGAAAATTGTGGCGTGCATTTGTATTCAGCCCCCTTTACTCTGATACCCCTAACTAAAATCTAGAGGAACCAATTGCCTTCAGAAGTCACTTGATTAGTAAATAGAGTCCACCTGTGTGTAATTTAATTTCAGTATAAATATAGCTGTTCTGTGAAGCCCTCAGAGGTTTGTTGGAGAACATTGGTGAACAAACAGCATCATGCAGGCCAAGGAACACACCAGACAGGTCATGGATAAAATTGTGGAGAAGTTTAAAGCAGGGTTAGGTTATAAATAAACATCCCAAGCTTTGAACATCTCACAGATCACTGTTCAATCCATCATCCGAAAATGAAAAGAGTATGGGACAACTGCAAACCTACCAAGATATGGCCGTCCACCTAAACTGACAGGCAAGGAGAGCATTCATCAGAGAAGCAGCCAAGAGGCCCATGATAACTCTGGAGGAGCTGCAGAGATCCACAGCTCAGGTGGGAGAATCTGTCCACAGGACAACTATTAGTGGTGCTCTCCACAAATCTATCCTTTATGGAAGGGTGGCAAGAAGAAAGCCATTGTTGAAAGAAAGCCATAAGAAGTCCAGTTTGCAGTTTGCAAGAAGCCATGTGGGGGACACAGAAAACATGTGGAAGAAGGTGCTCTGGTCAGATGAGACCAAAATTGAACTTTTTTGGGCTAAAAGCAAAACGCTATGTGTGGCAGAAAACTAACACTGCACATCACCCTGAACACACCATCCCCACCATGAAACATGGTGGTGGCAGCATCATGTTGTGGAGATGCTTTTCTTCAGCAGGGACAGGGAAGCTGGTCAGTGTTGATGGGAAGATGGAAGTCTGCAAAAGACTTGAGACTGGGATGAAGGTTCACCTTCCAGCAGGACAATGACCCTAAACATACAGCCAGAGCTACAATGGAATGGTTTAGATCAAAGCATATTCATGTGTTAGAATGGCCCAGTCAAAGTCCAGACCTAAATCCAATTGAGAATCTGTGGCAAGACTTGAAAATTGCTCTTCACAGACACTCTCCATCCGATCTGACAGAGCTTGAGCTTTTTTGCAAAGAAGAATGGGCAAAAATGTCACTCTGTAGATGTGCAAAGCTGGTAGAGACATCCTCAAAGAGACTTGCAGCTATAATTGCAAAGAAAGGTGGTTCTACAAAGTATTGACTCCGGGGGACTGAATACAAATGTATCCCACACTTTCCAGATATTTATTTGTAAAAAAATTTGTAAACCATTTTTAATTTTCCTTCCACTTCACAATTATGTGCCACTTTGTGTTGGTTTATCACATAAAATCCCAATAAAATACATTTACGTTTTTGGTTGTAACATGACAAAAGTCTCTTTTGCAGACTCTAACAGGTTTTCTTCTAAGATTGCCCTGTATTTGGCTCCATCCATCTTCCCATCAACTCTGGCCAGCTTCCCTGTCTCTTTTGAAGAAAAGCACCCAAACAACATGCTGTCACCACCATGTTTCACTGTGGGGATGGTGTGTTCAATGTGATGTGCAGTGTTAGTTTTCCGCCACACATAGAGTTTTGCTTTAGGCCAAAAAGTTAAATTTTGGTCTCATCTGAACAGAGCACCTTCTTCCACATGTTTGCTGTCCCCCCCACATAGCTTCTTGCATACTGAACTTCTTATGGCTTTCTTTCAAAAATGGCTTTCTTCTTGCCACTCTTCCATAAAGGTCAGATTTGTGGAGTACACGACTAATAGTTGTCCTGTGGACAGATTCTCCCACCTGAGCTGTGGATCTCTTCAGCTCCTCCAGAGTTACCATGGACCTCTTGGCTGCTTCTCTGATGAATGCTCTCCTTGCCCAGCCTGTCAGTTTAGGTGGACGGCCATGTCTTGGTAGGTTTGCAGTTGTGCCATACTCTTTCCATTTTTGGATGATGGATTGAACAGTGCTCCATGAGATGCTTAAAGCTTGGCATACTTTTTTATAACCTAACCCTACTTCAAACTTCTCCACAACTTTATCCCTGACCTGTCTGGTGTGTTCCTTGGCCTTCATGATGCTGTTTGTTCACTGGGGTTCTCTAACAAACCACTGAGGGCTTCACAGAACAGCTGTATTTATACTGAGAATAAATTACACACAGGTGGACTCAATTTACTAATTAGGTGACTTCTGAATGCAATTGGTTCCATTTTAGTTAGGAGTATCAGAGTAAAGGGGGCTGAATACAAATGCACGCCACACTTTTCACATATTTATTTGTAAAACATTTTGAAAATCATTTATCAATTTCCTCCCACTTCACAATTACTATATGTGCCACTTTATGTTGGTCTATCACATAAAATCCCAATAAAGTATTTTTTAGTTTTTGGTTGTAACATGACAAAATGTGGAACATTTCAAGGGGTGTGAATACTTTTTCAAAGCACTGTATCATTTTGTGGTGCTAAATAATTTGTATGGACTGTTAATGATAATAGAAAAGGAGAGAAACAGATCCCCTGCAGCCAGCAACAATAGGACCCCCAGCAACAACAGATTCCCATCAGCAACAATAGATACCTCAGCAACATTAGATTCCCCCAGCAACAATAGACCCCTCTTCAACAATAGATCCCAAGCAAAAAATACCCCCCAGAAACAATATATCCACCCCAGCAAGAATAGATGCCCTCAGCAACAATATATCCCTCCTGCAACAATAGACCCCAAGCAATATAACCCCCCCCCCAGTAACAACAGATCCACTCCAGCAACAACAGACCCCTGCCAGGATCAATAGGCCCTCCCATAACAGTAGATTCTCCTAGTAACATAAGACCCACGGCAACAATAGATCTTCCCAGCCCCCTCCCATAGCAATAGATCCCCCAGCAGCCAGCATCCATAGACCCTCAAGCACACCCCAGCACCTCTTTCCATTGCATACAGTATAATCAGTGCTAGAGGTGCCATAAATGCGTTCCCCCATGATCCCGCTGGAAAAAAAAGCCGATCAGAACCATCAACTCAGTAGCAGTTACTGCCTCTCCTACCTCATCACATTACACCCAGCACTAAAATTGTAGGTAAGATCATTAAATAAAGATCACTAAACATCAGTTGTGAAGGAAAACAAAGGGATTGGCCTAATCAATTCAAACCTAGTGATTGATGGCTGACAATGCGATCTGTATAGCCAAGATCTCTCCATTGCATGATTCATCCAGCCGCTAAGTCTCACCGCGAGAGCCTCTCCCAACTGATCCTCAACCATGCCAAAATGTGCTAATAATTAGGAAATGATATATATCACATATTTTATAATCTGATCTACACAATCCAGGACTTGGCTTCGGGAGAGGGTTTTTCCTACTTAACGCAATGATTTATGATAAACAAATGAGGATTTTTATGATGGTTGTTTTAAAATTCGAAACAATTAACAGCCGCTTAGAAATGGCTGTTTATTAACATTATTGCTTGTGTACTCAGGACAGACATATGATCTCTTTTACAAAAGCATTTGGGCATTGTAAAAGTGGATCACGTGAAGATTTGTTTTTGTGGATTTTTTGTAATATACGTAGATGGGATAAACATCCTAAAAAAAATTACATAACATCAGAATGGGTCCGCTTGTTCGTTAAATAGCATTAGGTCAAAGCATAAAAGTTTTTGCAAACCCTCAATTATTGACATATAGGAGATATATATATGGTCAAAAGTATTGAGAATGACACAAATATTAATTTTGACAAAGCCTGCTGCTTCAGTGTTTTTAAGATCTTTTTTTAGTCAGATGTTACTTTAGTATACTGAAGTATAATTACAAGCATTTCATAAGTGTCAAAGACTTTTATTGACAATTACATTAAGTTCAGGGCCGCTGATAAAAGGGGGACCACCAGCTCTCCCATACCGGGCCTGGATCTGCCATCTCAGCGGGGGGGGGGGGGGGGCCAAGAGGTAGAGCGGTCGAGGACTCCCAAATTCTGTCCACCAATAAGCCCATCCCCCGCTGTGCAGCTATTTAGAAAACAAACGTCTCCGGGTCCCCTATGTTCAATGGGACTTGGGGGACAGTAAGTGGACTATTTCTTCATTTTTGGGTTTAGGTGGATTAATCCGCAGCAATGCTACAATGTAAAGTAGTGAGTGTACAGCTTGTGTAACAGTTTACATTTGCTGTCCCCTCAAAATAACTCAACACACAGCCATTAATGTCTAAACCGTTGGCAACAAAAGTGAGTACACCCCTGTCCAAATTGGGCCCAAAGTGTCAATATTTTGTGTGACCACCATTATTTCAGCACTGCCTTAACTCTCTTAGACATGGAGTTCACCAGAGCTTCACAGGTTGCCACTGGAGTCCTCTTCCCCTCCTCCATGACAACATCAAGGAGCTGGTGGATTTTAGAGACCTTGCGCTCCTCCACCTTCCATTAGAGGATGCCCCACAGATGCTTAATAGGGTTTAGGTCTGGAGACCTGTTTGGCCAGTCCATCACCTTTACCCTCAGCTTCTTTAGCAAGGCAGTGGTCATCTTGGAGGTGTGTTTGGGGTCGTTATCATGTTGGAAAACTGCCCTGCGGCCCAGTCTCTGAAGGGAGGGGATCATGCTCTGCTTCAGTATGTCACAGTACATGTTGGCATTCATGGTTCCCTCAATGAACTGTAGCTCCCCAGTGCCGGCAGCACTCATGCAGCCCCAGACCATGACACTCCCACCACCATGCTTGACTGTAGGCAAGACACACTTGTCTTTGTACCCCTCACCTGGTTGCCGCCACACCGGCTTGACACCATCTGAACCAAATAAGTTTATCTTGGTCTCATCAGACCATAGGACATGGTAGTAGTCCATGTCCTTAGTCTGCTTGTCTTCAGGAAACTGTTTGCAGGCTTTCTTGTGCATCATCTTTAGAAGAGGCTTCCTTCTGGGACGACAGCCATGTAGACAAATTCGATGCAGCGTGTGGTGTATAGTCTGAGCACTGACAGGCTGACCCCCCACCCCTTCAACCTTTGCAGCAATGCTGGCAGCACTCATACGTCTATTTCCCAAAGACAACCTCTGGATATGACGCTGAGCACCTGCACTCAACATATTTGGTCGACCATGGCAAGGCCTATTCTGAGTGGAACCTGTCCTGTTAAACAGCTGTATGGTCTTGGCCACCGTGCTGCAGCTCAGTTTCAGGGTCTTGGCAATCTTCTTATAGCCTAGGCCAGTGATGGCAAACCTTGGCACCCCAGATGTTTTGGAACTGCATTTGCCATGATGCTCATGCACTCTGCAGTGTAGTTGAGCATCATAGGAAATGTAGTTCCAAAACATCTGGAGTGCCAAGGTTCACCATCACTGGCCTAGGCCATCTTTATGTAGATCAAATCAGGGGAAAATCGCGGGTGTGTGTTATGCGCCGATCCCCTGCGATCCCCCGCTGACTGTGAGCGGAGCGAGCGCTGGACGCCGATATACATAGATAGCCGAGTGTACTCGGCTAGGTTCGGCTAGCTCCACTCACAGTCACGCCTAGTCCCGCCCTATGATGGATACAGGGACTGGGTGTGACTGTGAGCGGAGCTAGCCGAACCTAGCCGAGTACACTCGGCTATCTATGTATATGGGCGGCGCTCGGCTCTGCTCACAGTCACGCCCATCCCGGGCGGGACTACGACAGGAGCTGAAAGTGGCCGAGAGCTGCCGCAAGACACCAGCTCTGTGTATCTTGGCGCCGGCGGCGCCATTTTCAAACTGCAGTGACACTGACAAGTCACTGCAGTTTAACTGCAGCCTGGGCAAGGCTGCAAATGGACACTGACAAAGCTGCAAATGGTCACTGACAAAGCTGCAGATGGGCAATGACAAGGCTGCAAGGCTGCAAGGCTGCAAATGACACCAAGGCTGCAAGGCTGCAAATGACACCAAGGCTGCAAGGCTGTAAATGACACCAAGGCTGCAAATGACACTAACAAGGCTGCAGATGGACGCTGTGCAAGGCTGCATTGATGGGCATTTAAATGTAAGTTTTTTTCCTTTAAAACATTTTTTTCCTTAAAATTCCCTCCTAAACTTGGGGTGCGTGTTATACGCCGGCGCGTCTTATACGCCGATAAATACAGTAATTTGTGAAATGACTCGGTCGCAAACCGAATTGGTTCACGAACCGCGCAAATTTTCCCATAGGGTTCAATGTTGATCAGGTTAATCCGTTCTGAACTTTTTTTTTTGTTTATATATAAAATTATGAAATGTATGCAAAAAAAAAAAAAGGGATTTTAACAAGTTCAGTCCCGGAAGATTTTACCCCTTCCTGACCAGAGCACTTTTTGCGATACGGCACTGCATCGCTTTAACTGACAATTGCGCGGTCATGTGCCATTGTACCCAAACAAAATTGACCTCCCTTTTTTCCCACAAATAAAGCTTTCTTTTGGTGGTATTTGATCACCTCCACGGTTTTTATTTTTTGCACTATAAACAAAAAAAGAGCTACAATTTTGAAAAAAAAGCAATATTTTTTACTTTTTGCTATAATAAACATCCCCAAACAATATATAAAAAAACTAATTTCTTCCTCCATTTAGGCCGATACGTATTCTTCTACATATTTTTGGTAAAAAAAAAATCGCAATAAGCGTATATTGTTTGGTTTGCACAAAAGTTATAGCGTCTACAAAATAGGGAATAGATTTATGGCATTTTTATTATTAATTCTTTTTTTTTATTAGTAATGGCGTTGATCTGAGATTTTTATCATGACTGCGACATTGCGGCAGACACATCAGACACTTTCGACACTATTTTGGGACCACTGACATTTATACAGCGATCAGTGCTATAAAACTGATTACTGTGTAAATATCACTGGCAGGAAAGGGATTAGCACTAGGGGGCGATCAAGGGGTTAACTGTGTTCCCTCACTGTGTTCTAACTGTAGGGGGGATGGGCTCACTAGAACATGACAGAGATCACTGCTCCCGAGCACTGGGAGCAGTAGATCCCTGTTGCAGAACAGGGAAATGCCTTGTTTACATAGGCATCCTATGTTCTGCCTCTCCGTGTCACGATCGTGGGCCACCGGCAGACATTGAGTCTGCGGGACCCGTGGGCACGCTCCCTAGCCCGCAATTTAAAGGGGACGTTCAGGTACGCCCATTTGCGCAGCCGTGCCATTGTGCCGACGTACATTGTCGCGCGCTGGTCGGCAAGCTGTTAAACATATATTATATATGGTCTTTTACATTAAGCTGACCTCTTTCATGTGTACATCTAAAAAAAAAAAACTATAGCTCCTCTTTAATCCTTGTTTGAAACAATCCCAACCCCCAATTTAAATGACTAATCTAGGGGACAGAAAACAGCACTGTGCATCCAGGAAAAGATCATCTGAGAGCATGATAAAGTTGTAGAATTCATATGAACAGTTTTTCCATGATTCCCAATCAAGTGAGCCCACCCTCATGGTAGTCGGGGCAGAAACCCCTATCTGAGTGGGCAGGTTCTCCTAAGACTCTCATCTTGCACTGCTCTTCTCTATATGAACTTGTCAGACCGTGTTCGTGCACCATAGCGGAGTTCACGTATCGAAGCAAATTTTTGTGAACTCTTCTGTTCGAGAACCGAGTTGTTTGTGAACCGAGGTATCACTGTAGACTAACTTTAATGACATTGGCTGCATGTTTGGGGTCGCTGTCCTGCTGCTAAATAAATTTAGGGACAATCACATGCCTCCCTGATGGTACGGCATGATAGATAAGTATCTACCTGTATTCTCAGCACAAATATAGTTAAAGTCCAGTAAATATGTTTATATATACTTTAATCATACCCTGAAGAAGGGAGAGTTTTGAGCCCACAAAACATGTTGGGTTCTTCTTGTGACCTCCTGTCATACGAATTAACAATTTACTGGACATTCATTCTAGCTATAGTGCTCTCACTCTCTCCACATTTTCTTTCCCAATAGGAACCTAATGTGGAGGTCCCCCAACAGGGTCATACATTGCAAATAAAAACTTAAGAAAGATTTGATCCTTTCACAAATTGTCAAAAGCTCCAAAAAAAGCTTTAGATAGAGTCGGAATCTCCACTAGAAGTTGCCAGGTGTCCCAATGTAACTAATTCAGGTAGAATATTCCTATCGCACACATTCCTGGAATGGCTTGAAACATGCTGTGTTGTAGCAACTACCAGCTTGTAGGGCAGGTGGGTGATACTCTCTCCAGGTTTACCTCCTAGTTGGGTCCCATGTGTGGGTCACATAAGAGACCTACCCCGAAGTGTATTCTTCTGGGCTATGCTAGGCACTTAGAGCAGGGTCACTGCCTTACACAAGTGTCTTACACATGGGGTACCTTTACTTGAACAGACGACTGAACTCTAGTAAACATGCTTGATGTTATTATGCACCATCGCGGTCAAAGTTGCGTTTAGGAGGGACACACAGAGCCAATGCCATCTCCACTTGTCTAGTGTATCTCCACTACATCACTCCCAGTAGCATTATGGGGTGTCACCATGAACCTAGCGTGGACTCCATGCGTGCACTTACTTAACTCTTCCTCTTCCGTACCTGTGTACAGGCTGAGGACCTCTGCTGATCTGCTCCTATTGCTATGGGAGATGGACCACTCATGGAGACAGTGCCGACAACAACTCCTTCTGCAAGAGGCTATACCCCCTGTCACATGTACACAGTTACGGTAGGCTACTCATGAAACCCTTTTTACCCTTGGTAACCACTTCGCATTTTATTAACTCTTGTACTGCTGCCTTCCTAGCCCAATGTGTTTAGCTGTCCCTCTGAGCTATGTGTGTCGGCTACATGCATTACACCCCTTTAGTAACTTCAGACCAAACAAGGGCAAAGTTTCAAAAGCTTTACTAGAATTAGCAGCATACATAATAAAGTGCAAAGTCTCTCCCTAACATCCCTCATCCCTAACTCAGCATTGATAGCTGCCCCAGCATACTTGCACAGGATAGAGTCCATTATGGCAGAACTCCAGATCTGGTGTCTTCAGGCGATTGGTAGATCCCAGTTGTCCCGTATTCTGTAGAAGGCACTTTATGCATAGGTGCTCCAGCTTCCGAAGTAGGCTGTATAGATGGACTCTGATAATGGCAACATGTTCTGTATTATCATCAACAACACATCTCTCTCTCGCCCGGACCCCTGTGCCTTTTTAGAAAGCACAGTGGGTTGGACCCAAGAAAGCCAGCCAAAAAAGACCCAGGAAGCGTAGTAACTCTAAACCTCCTGGCTGGGGCACGCAACCTGCTCAGAAGCTGGGAACTTCTGTCAAGTGTCAACACAAATCAGAGCAGGAGCTCTTCATCAGGCGTTAAATGGTCTGCTTGGACTTAAAACAGCGTAAATTACTGTTGTGATGTAATTACTTTAATATATTTTCGGACTTTATGCTGAAGATCCATGGTGTGCTGGTGATATATGCTTAGACTGATGTCACTAAGGTGGAAGGTTATCTGTTGGAGGGGGACCTCCTAAGCCAAGACTGATACTTTGGACCATGTGACCATTTGGACCATGTGACCATGACACAGCAAATCACCATTAATGGGAAGCACTGCTTCATGCCAGACCCCAGTTTAAGACAAACTGCCCAGATTTACTTAGAATTTTGACCTTTGCAGTTTGTTTTTTTTCGCTTTTCTGTTAAAAACTATAGAAGACCTCTAATGCCGCGTACACACAAGCGGACTTTACGGCAGACTTTGCCCGGCGGACGGGATTTCGTCGGACAATTCGATCGTGTGTGGGCTCCAGCAGACTTTGTTTGCTCAAAAGTTGGATGGACTTAGATTTGAAACATGTTTTAAATCTATCCGTCAAACTCGAGTCCAGTCGAAAAGTTCGCTCGTCTGTATGCTAGTTTGACGGGCAAAAAGCCACGCTAGGGCAGCTATTGGCTACTGGCTATGAACTTCCTTATTTTAGTCCGGTCGTACGTCATCACGTACGAATTCGACAGACTTTGGTGGATTGTGTGTAGGCAAGTCCGTTCATTCAGAAAGTCCGTCGTAAAGTACGTCGAAAAGTCCGCTGGGCAAAGTCTGCCGTAAAGTTCGACCGTGTGTACGCGGCATTAGTCACATAGTCATGCAAAAGTAGAATCAACATGATCATAACTGTTCTGTGAAATTTACTTTGGCAAAGTGCATGAAATAAATACAGCAATTAAAAGGAAGGTGGGTGGGGTGTGGGGGCAAATTATTGCTTAAGACCGGGTTCACACTGAGGTCCGGTGCGTCTCCTTTCACCGTTTCAGGACTGATTTCAGCTCAAATTTTGGGCTGAATTCGGACCTGAAACAGACCAGAAAACGCACAGGACTCCTGTGCATTTCGCTCCGGAGATGTGTGAAGCAGCTTTATAGAGCTGGTCACAATCTCCTGACATGCAAATTGGATGTGGGGAAACCCACATCCAATTTGCACTGGTGCGAACCTAGCCTGAATGATTATTTGCTTCAAAAACAGTTTAAATAGGCTCAACTCACTAAGCTACAGCACATGTGTTAATTGGCATAACCTTTGTTATTTTCACCTGCCATTGGCTATTACTGCTAAAAATATAAATCGTTACAAAAATGTAATTATCATTATAGTTTAACAGGTTAGCTGGACAGCTCTCATGATCTCTGACTTGTATACCATTTTGTGATGCCTGTCTTCGGTTGATGGCTAGGTGGCGCTGTAGACAAGTCTATAAAAGGCTTACATCCTACCCAGGTCACTACTCACAATTTCTGTTTTGTAACTATGAATAGAAGGAGAATATACTGTTTTTTTTTATTTTGTTTTTTTGTACAGTACAAAATTATTACCTATATATGTATGTTTGAGAGAGAAATGTTATTTTCTTAAAGAAAGATAGATCTGTTATAACTGGGCTACAACATTCTTTCATAAAAAAATATTTTCAACAATTTATGTACTTTGATTTTCTGGCAAAACACAAAATTCAAATATAAATATACATTGTTAATTTCAGTTAGCAATTGATCTGAGAGTACATCTTTTCTGAGATAGAAGTAGAAGTAGAGGTCCCCCCATGACATCGTCCAGATTTTTAATGTGTTGTGGGCTCAGCAAGACTTTGCATATTAGGTCATTTAATCTAGCCCTGCACACTGGCACTTTTTGGCATGCATTTCTCTACACATATGTTGGATGTTCCCCTTTAACCACTTCCAGACCGCCCACCTTCATCATACGTCGTTATACGTCAGTCTTTTGAGGTTGAATACCATTGTTATGGCAGCAAATAGCTGCCATAACCCCGGTATTTTTAAAAACAAACAAACGGTCTCATAGGAAAACATGCACAGCTGAGGCTGTTAATCACCTGTTGTGTGCTGGTGGTAAGTGGGGTGGTCTCCCGGAAGTTCCTGGTATTTCATACTCCTTAGGATTCCATAGACTGTCAGAAATTACGCTTGCAACTTAAAGAGGGAGAAGAGAGCAGACAGAAATCACACTAGATTGCTTTGGATCAAGGGAAGTACACACTATAGAAGGATATACTTTATTCATTTTTCATTTTAGAGGTTTACAAACCCTTTAATACTTCTAATGCCATGTACACACGGGCGGACTTTTCGACCGGACTGGTCCGACAGACTTTTGACGGACTTCCGACGGACTTTTCAACGAACGGACTTGCCTACACACGATCACACCAAAGTCCGACGGATTCGTACGTGATGACGTACGACTGGACTAAAATAAGGAAGTTGATAGCCAGTAGCCAATAGCTGCCCTAACGTGGGTTTTCGTGCATCGGACTAGTACACAGACGAGTGGATTTTTCGACCGGACTCGAGTCCGTCGGACAAATTTGAAATATGTTCCAAATCTAAAGTCCGTCAGATTTTTGACCGAAAAAGTCCGCTGCAGGTACGATGGAGCCCACACACGGTTGGATTGTCCGACGTATTTGGTCTGTCAGACCAGTCCGGTCGAAAAGTCCAACCGTGTGTACGTGGCATTAGAGGTGTATTTCCAAAAGAGTCACAGTTTGCCTGGGTGTAACGTACCTGGTCAGAGGCCGAAGTGCTGAGATGGCTTCCCTTGCAGCCTAGTGCAGAGCTCCACCCGGAAGGTGGTAACGGGGAGTTCTATGCTCAAAGCAGCAGGGGTTGCCAGTTGCGACAGACTGAAGTGATGAGGAGATGTCTGCTGGATGGCAGCTGTACCAGCAGGATGCGCTGCTGCCCAGGAGTCCCTGAGATTTACCAGATGAGACTTGGCAGAAAGGAGATCAAGGAGCAGGGTCAGGAACCAGTCCAGTACCCATGTACCTAGGAACCATGCACAGTATATTAGCCAGGAGTAAAGCAGCAAACAGAGTCACCTCGGGTCATACACTGGTAATCGGGCAGCAACAAAGTCAGATGAGTAAGCCAGAGGTCAAACACGGATCAGCAGGCAGAAGCAGAGTCAATGAAGCAAGCCAAGGGTCAAAGCTAAGAATGGAGATAAGACAGGTCAAAGGCAAGCTGGGTCGGTAACAAGGAATCCAATAATAGCAGAAATAAGAATACAGGAACACACTGGGAAGCTGAAGATCATCCAGCAACGTGTGGATCAGACTACTGGTTTTAAATAGGGAAGAGGGGAAGTAAATAGAGGAGCCAAGCAGGCATGATGTAGCATAGTTTATAAAAAGGTATATGTATAAACAACAATTGCACTCACAGACTGGTGGGGGTGACAGACGAAGGTCAGTGGTGGATGTATTCCGGGATGGTCCAATGGTAGCTGCTGTCAATACTTGGGGGAGATGTGTATACGGCAAGCCTGGGAGAGCCAAAAGAAAGAGGGATCTGTCCGGGGAGAGCCAATGTGAAGTGTCCAAAGGGTAAGTTCCTCCAGCTGGACACCCAGGGAAAGTTCCTCCAGCTGGACACCTAGGGAAAGTTCCTCCAGCTGGACACCCAGGGAAAGTTCCTCCAGCTGGACACCTAGGGAAAGTTCCTCCAGCTGGACACCCAGGGAAAGTTCCTCCAGCTGGACACCTAGGGAAAGTTCCTCCAGCTGGACACCTAGGGAAAGTTCCTCCAGCTGAACACCTAGGGAAAGTTCCTCCAGCTGGACACCCAGGAAAAGTTCCTCCAGCTGATGTGTATAAGCTATCAGCCTGACAATTTTTATAGCCAATAGGGACGCGTTTCAGAGGCAAGCCAGGCCTCCTTTATCAGCCCGCCTTTAAATAGGGCACTGGGCGCCAGGATCTGTCACGCTATGCGTGCGCCATGGCACACACGCGCGGTTGCGCATCAATGTTAGCCACTGTTCGCGGCCCATAGTCTGCTAATTTGCTGTTAGCAGATGTGCCCGTTCTTCTGCAAACCATTCTCTGACACAGCATTCCTCCCAGGGCACTTAGTGAAAATTGATGAATACAGTGTGGCATACAATTCCTCAGTCTGGCATAAATCTAGAATGTGCCATGTCCAGATTAAAGTAGCATAGTATTCCCTATAAAAGGGCCCTACACTTTAATGTTGAAGAAGGCAGCGACTGTCATGTGACCATCTAGATGACACCTGAAATGAAGGTATGTTTGCTTGAATTTGTTTAAGAAAAAGGCCGGGGGAGGAGTTTTGGAAGGGGGAAGGGAGGACCGGAGAGAGGATTCACATGGAGTTGGGACTTAAGAAATAGTCCATTGTTCACGGAGAAGCAAAGAGCAATGGTGGGGATAGTTAGGGAATCATTCAAAAGTATTTTCCGCACTTCTCATTTATAATTCCAAACCCTATGTCCTTGTCTAGGCTGTCTAGTGGGTAATCCTAAACTGGAACAAATTCTTGCCCTGCCAGAGTAGTCTTGATGTCTTCATACGTAAATTATAGAATAATATGTCAGCTCTTGACAGATAATCCTGATTTAATCCCCATCCAAATTCAAGAAATTAACTTGATGCCCCTCTATGTCCCTTGACTTTAGACAGCGCTGAAGTGTGTCAAGCTATGAAAACACAATTAAATGACAGGTGGATCTTCCAGTTCCAAATGTCACCCCAAGGTGAGATATCAAAAGTGTCAGGCTTAGAAGAGGTTTATTTTCACATGTGAATACCTTCCTTTCTGTTTAACTTCACCATCAAACTTTTCAAAGCACTTTCGAAATTGTTGTATTTTCATTTCATTTTTACACATGCTCAAACTTTCCTGCCACAAATTATTTTTGGCCCCGTTACAGGTCTGAAGACAAAATACGGCTTTTTTCATTTGCAAAAGTATCTTATGAAATATTTTGAATAAATGTTTTCTTTCTGTTGTAATTAAGGTTTGGAGTTCAGGAGTTCCTTTCTCACCTTTTTTCTGTGTGTGAACGCGGCTGTGCGAAGAGCAGAGCGCCTGAGTCACCAGGGTCATGTATGTTTCAAAGTTTCTCTGAGTTTCTGAGATCTGCACTGCACTTTTTAGGACAGGTTTTCTTATCTTCAGACAGGTAGACAAACAAAAGGATGGAATATACTGTAGATACATTCTGGAGGGATGGAAAGTGAAATGAACAGATAATCATAGATAGATAGATAGATAGATAGATAGATAGATAGATAGATAGATAGATAGATAGATAGATAGATAGATAGATAGATAGATAGATAGATAGATAGATAGATAGATAGATAGAAGCAGTGCTGGGACCAGGGGCGGATCCAGAGTCTCGTCTTGGGAGGCGCACTGCCAGAAAATACGTTTTTTTGCTGGCAATTTATCGGCGAAATGACTGGTGTTGGCACTTTAATCATCCCGGGACCATGGTTGTTATGGTGTCAGGATGATTGAAGCGCATTATTTCTATTATTACATTGTAATATAAAATTAAATAGTTCAACTCACCCTAATGCAAAATCAGTGAGTCACTTGCCACCATCGCCTGCCACCAGATGCAGATTGTCACTTGCCACATCACCTGTCACGAGTTGCAGATTGTCACTTTCCACCGTCGCCTGCCACCAGATGTGGATTGTCACTTGCCACGTCACCTGCCACCAGATGTGGATTGTCACTTGCCACGTCACCTGCCACCAGATGTGGATTGTCACTTGCCACGTCACCTGTCACAAGTTGCGGACTGTCACTTGCCACGTCACTTGCCACTCGTTGCCGATCATCACTTGCTGCTAAGGTGGGGATTGTCTCTTGCTGTGTCCCAGAGTCAGGCAGCAGGGAGATGATGTAATCTCTCTGCTGCCCGCGGCTGCCTGCGCAGTGAGGGCGGAATTGCAGGGCAGGCAGTGAGAGATGGTGTCGGTTTCCCCTTGCCCCTCCCCCGAGAAATTAGATGCAAGTGAGAGAGCGGGCGGGCTGGTGTTGTGCAGAGATTGGTTTTACCAACAAAATCTGTTTCCCTTGGCTCTCGGCTGAGATCAGAACTCTGCCCCTCCAGCCCTCTGCACCGCTGCTCCTTCTACCGCCCACGTGCGTGTCCACCTTCCAGGTGATATTGTCGAACTAATAATGTTGGCATAATAGGGACCGCGGGGAGATCTTCCAGTGTCTGTACCGAAATAGGTTTCCCCAGAAAACCCGGGACACGCACAGGGGCGGGGGCGGTAGAAGGATGATTAGCATTCAGAGGAGAGTAGGAGGAGGTGGAGCAGCAGTGCAGAAGGCTTGAGGGGCGGAGTTCCGATCTCAGCCAAGAGCCAGAAGAAACAGATTTTGTTGGGGAAACCGATCTCTGCACAACACCGGCCCGCCCCCTCTCTCACCTGCATTTAATTTCTCCGGGGGGCAATTACCGCATTGCCCCCACTGGATCGGCCCCTGGCTGGGACAAGGTCATCTAGAGCCCTGGGCGAACATGCCAAACTGCGCCCCCCCATGCCTTTTTTCCTGATTTGCGCACACAGAACTGGCTATTTAAGGGACTCATTATGTGGCGTCAGCTTGAGGCATTCCCTTGATAATGTACGTGTCACGAAACGCATTGGGAGGGGCCTATTTGTTGACATCTTGCCGACGCTTCCATGTGTTTGGAACGGCGGCTAACAATGTAAGTGCACTTACTTTATGTTTTACTATGTTTTAATACTCTTGCAAATTTTAGAGTCAATAAATACTACACTATATAAATCTTCTTGGGCTCCTGGTTGGGGAGCTTTTTTACCTAGTGCGGTGTTCAGGATATTATCCCCCAATCTATGGCATTTGCCAAAGAGTATTGATGCTTATTCATTTCCTTTATCTAGTGAGTGCCTTGTTTGGGTGAAGGCTCACTTGTGGAGTTGTTCTTATGCACCTGGTGATACCTTAAGGATTGATGGATGGATGGATGCTGATATGCGTTAATATCTGCTACTTGTGGTGAGCTCGCTGATAGTACTAATGGCAACTGTATATTGGAAGAATTTTTCTCTGTATGGATTTTTGCTTTTAATTACAAGCTTTCACATTCATAATGCACCTGGGGACACATTATGGATGGATGTCATGCTATGCGTTAATATCTGCTACTTTTAGTACTACTGTCAACTGTATATTGGAAGAACTTTCCTTTATATGGACTCAATCACAACCTTCCACATTATTATGATTATTGGGCTGTATTATACAGATTTTGCCATGCTAACCTTGTTGACCATTACCCCTTTTCCTCACCAGGCCAATTTTCATCTTTCAGCACTGTCGTATTTTGAATGACAATTGCTCAGACATACAACACTGTACCCTAACAAAAGTTTTATCATTTTTTTTTCACACAAATACAGCTTTCTTTTGGTGGTATTTAATCACCACAGGATTTGTTATTTTTTGCTAAATAAATCGAAAAAAGGCTGAAAATGTTGAAAAAAAAAACTTTTTAATAGTTTGTTATAAAATTTTGGAAACAGGTACATTTTCTCCTTCACTGATGGGCACTGATAGGCTGCACTGATGGAGATTGATGAGCCGGCACTGATGGGCACTGATAGGCTGCACTGATGAGGCGGCACTGATGGACACTGATGAGGTGGCACTGATAAGCGGCACTGATGGACACTGATAGGTAGCACTGATGGGCACTGATAGGCAGCACTGATAGACACTCATAGGTGGCACTGATGGGCACTGATTGGCAGCACTGATGGACATTTATAGGCAGCACTGATGGGCACACATTGGCAACACTGATAATCAGGACACGGATAATCAGTGCTCTGATTATCAGTGTATATGTCCCTTTTTAGGAAGCCGGTTATCGGCTCTCTTCGGCTCTCTTCTCCTCTCCTCTCCTCATGCTGTCATCATAAGGAAAGGAGTGCTGATAACCGGCTTCTATTTACAGCCATGATCAGTTGTAATTGGGCACAGCTTATCACATGGTAAAGAGCCACTGATTGGCCGTTTACCTCAATCTGTGATCAGCAGTGTCCTTCCACGGGCATGGTCATGGTGGGCCTTCCAGAACTAGCTATTTGCGCTGTAGCCGTAATTCGGCTTTAGAGAAGTTGGCAAGTGGTTAAAGCGCTGCACATTGAAAATACTAAGCACTAATCTCCATGCTTACCCCCTAAGCATAAATTCATAAATTCCCCCTCCTCCCAGTACAAATCCGCCCCCTTGCTGAAATCCCCCATTTCAGCTTAAATCTTTGCCCTCCCCAGCTCAAATCCCCCCCCCCAAAAAAAAAATCCAAACCTCCTAGCACAAATCTTCTACCCCTAAAATTTCCCCTCCTAGTACACGTCTTCTCCTCCCCCCCACTTCAAATCCCCACCTCCCAACACAAATTGCCTCCAAACCCCCTCACCTAACACAAATCTTCTTCCCCCATCCCCCTCCCAACACAAGTTCCCCTAAATCATCACTCTTAGCACCACCCAAATTCCCCCTTCTAACACAAATCCCCTTCCCCCCAATCTCCTTGTGGCGCTCCCCCACTTCACATGATACCACAGTGCCCAAGGCAGCTTCCTCTAGTGCCCACCCCTTGTCCTGGCCTTGGATAGAAGGGATGAGTTCCCAGCTTGGTCTGAACACAAGTTCGTACAGAAGTTTGCTTGTTTGGGTGTTCATCTGAACACCAGATTATCATAATTCCCAGCGCTGTAAACAAAGCACCCAGGATATTTAAAGGGTTAGTTCACCTTTCCCAAAAAGCTACCTACTGTATTCAGATAAGGGGCATCTTTAGATAAAAACAAACTGTGCAGCTCTGGCTAAAGTTTAATATTGCCCTTGCTCTCATGTTTTTGTAAAAATGAGGCCTTGTAGAACGCCAACATGGGGTTCCCACTCTTTTTTTGTAAAATAATGTGGGGAATGACACACAGTTTTTTTTTCTTTTTTTTAGTGTGGTTCACTATTATTATCTATACTAGACCCTTATATTAGGATAATGTTCTGATGTAGATGAAAGGAATAAGGGTATCCCTGGCTGATTGTTGGCAGACAGAAGTGAAGTGGCCGAAGCTGTCATTTTCTAGCAATTTGTGCTTTTTTTTTTATTTGCGCCACTTCACAGGTAGGCTAAGGGTAATCCCCAGGCATGTTTTTTTAAAAAGGTATTTACATTTCTAATGTTTCAGCTTAAGCATTATAAAAATTGTTGCACCATTGTTCCGCAGGGCAGTGCTCAGCCTCCCCTCCCCCCATGTAATTCATGATGAGATTTTTTACATTCGGCTCCCATTGGCTTCAAAGGAGTTTGGATTTGACTCAAACTCATGTTCGCCGAACAAACCTTAAACAGAATCCAGGTATGTTTGCTCCTGAACATAGATAGATATGTAGCACCCTCCAAGATAGGTGCTAGAATTAGAAAGATAGATTTAGTGTTGGCTCACTGTGCTTTATGGAGCTGTGGTTTGATAGGTAAATTTAGCTTGTCACACTGTATTCAGTGTGGCTGCAATCTTTGTGTTAGGTTAATTTAGTTACTCACTATATTCAGTGCAGCTTCATTTAACTAGCTAGGTCTGTTCAGTGTTCTCAGCTGCTTCCAGTCTGATAGCTCCCTCTGCTTCCAGAGAGCTTGAGAAGTTTCTGGTCATAGATGTGGAGTTATGCAGTTGGCAGCATAAAGTTTGATGCAGCCCTAGCCAATCCCAGGGAGCCGGGCCCTAAAGGCATGTTGGGAGACTGTATAACTTATGTGAGCACACTGGGCTTGGAGTCTTTTCCTGGGGAGAATCAGTCCGGCTTGGAGGGCTGTTGCCCTCCAGGGCCACGCTGACATGTGCTTGCTGCCTGTGAGGCCCCAGGTGGGCTACCTGAGGGCCTGGATGCTGACACCCCACAGAGCTGGCTGGGGGGCTGTCTGCTGAAGATCTGATCTGGTAGCTCTGGAGATAGACATCGCTTGGAAGTTGGAAGGAGTCAACCAGCTGTCCTTGGGCCTTGTCTGAGTGCAAACAGTTCAGATAGATCTTAGAGACTTTTGGGCTGTTGCCACCCCTCGGGTGCTAGAGAGAGAGTCAGCTGTGGGTCTGTGTAAAGGGGACACCAGCTGGTGTCCTGAAGAGCTTAGTCCACCCAACTCTCTATAGATGGACTCTGCTCTTGTGGCTCTAAAAAAGGAGTGTGTGTTTAAATACTACCACTACCTCAAAGCTAAGTCCACTGTTTGTTGTAATCACAGACTTTGCTACAGCTTTTTCCAGAAAGAATACTTAGTCTTCATTTTGTACATAGTTCTTGTTTTTGGAATATCTCACTCAATTCCCTCATGACTAGCCAAGTTCTCCAAAAAAAAAACAAAAAACAAAAAAAAACACCCCTAGACTGGTCATTGAAGAAATGTGTGACTGAGCCTGTGTGCCTGGCTGTGGGGCAAAACATATGTCCTACGGGAGTAGCACTCATTATTTGATATTAGAGCTATAAAATTACCTATACCTATATTAAATATCTGCTGAGGCTACTGATAGCCTTGCCTACCACAGTCTTCTCTGTGACAGCTTCTATGTGATCTGTTTTGTAGTATTTTCTTCAGGTAAGATGCATCTTAGTTTTAGATCAGACTCTAAACATCCCTCTGCCTGTCCACTACCTTTATGGGAGATTGCTTTAGAAATGGGGTCAGAAACCAGTGTATTGTGACCTACATGTTGACTGTGGTCAAGTCTACAAACCGCTGTCCCTGTTCATAAGTGGCTCCAGATGGGTGTGCCTACCTGCAGGGCCTAAATAAGTTGTGTTTGAACCTTATCTACAATATAACTTTGTTGCCTGACTTGGACTCTGTGCGTTGACTGCCTGCCCCACCACGCTTCACTTTGGTCACAACTAACCCTCGTCAAAGCTTCAGGGTATTAAGCAACCTGAATTTCCTCCACCAAACCTCAGTCTCTTGCAACAATTGAAGAATGAAGCCTTTGCCTTTTTCAAGTATGTGGACTTTACATTGTGTTCCCAGTCAACCTTCAACAGTCATTGATTGTATGCAGTGCATGCAGGCTCTCTGCTTAAAAACTAAAAAAAAAAAAAAAAAGAGAGAAAAGAACAGGTTCCTATTTTTACACCAAAGTAAAAGGAATTTTGAAAAGATGGAACTTCTTCATAGGCTATCAAGCTTCCAAGCAACTGGGAAAACTCAAGTTACTCTCTTTCAGGAACTGAGAGAATTTCGTATGGAAACAAGAAGGTTTTAATTGACTGAGATTTTCCACTCTCTGAAGGCTGATAACACAGGGAGTCTGGGAAACGCTTACATCAGTTAATATGCGGTTTATTATAGCAGTGCAAACATTGAGGCTTTACAATGGCATCTCCATGGTAATCAACACAGCATCTAATAATATCCGCATCCTATTATTGTTGGGAATGCCCCCAGTAAATAGACCATTGTAGGACTGAAATGTTGGTAAAGACTTAAACCTCCTTATTAAATTATGTCACAGTTTCTATGACTATATTTACAGCCTTACTACATTACATCTATGTTGGCAAGCCACGTCTTGAATAGCCAATGAGGATCCATTTCACGAAGCCACATTTGGTACCCCACGAGTCAATCAATGCGCTAGAGCCAAAAAGAAAGAGTTTTTATATGATTTGTTTGAAACGTATTCAGATCCACCAGAGGCGGGTTTCTCTACTTGTCGTCCAGACATCGTAATTCTTGAAAAGTCAACAGTGGAAGAGACAGAACACTTGTCATCTAAGCCAACATGACTCTGTGACCTTTGTGAGAGGAGCATATTTGCCAAGCTGCTCTGACACTGCTAGCAGGACAGTAGATGATGGTTGTTTCGGGAAAAAATATATGTCTCAATTTAAGCGTTCATCTACTGAAGAAGAATTTTCAGTTTTGTGTACATACTAGTGAGCTGAAAAACTCGTTAGCTGTTTATAGCTCTTAAGGAGAGGCAAGACATCTGCTTCTAAATGGGACCTTTTTCGCAAAAGGCAGAAAGGATATCTATCCTGGGCCCATCCATTAAATAGATTTGATCATGCACAGCAAAGTCAAAAAGGTCACCTAACCCCACCTCCCCAGCAGCATTCACCTACCTTTCCTTGGCTGCCACACTGGTTCAATTGCGAGGAAGGAAAGACTCAAAACTTCTGGATATAGTTGGTGCTTTTTGCGATTGGCCAAGCACTGCGATATGGAGACAAAGAAAAAGTCTACACTTTGTGTTAGCTTCTACAAGTTGGTTTGGACTTTTCACAGGGCTTTCTCTCCCTGGTCCTGGTAGTCGAACAGGGTGATAAGTGAGTGAGGAAAGGTGAGCACATTTCGAAAGGAAGGGATAAGCTAAGTAAAACTTTTAATTTGCCCTACATGGTCAAAGGAGAGAATAATCCAACTACAGCCAGGTAAGAAAAATCCAGATGGCCTCCTCCACTCCTAAAAAATATTAATATCTAACAACTAGTAATACTTACCTTTATCTGTGGCCCCAATGATCCCAAAAATGAGTGTAGCACACCCCCTAAAGAGCAGTAGGTAGACTGGGATCTCCCACCCTGCACAGCCAGGCACACCAAATCTTCACAGGCACACTTGAGGCAGAGAACAGTCCGTGACTTTGTTTTTTTTGTTATTTATTGAGGGTAATACCTTGGATAGGGATGGGAGATTATGGGATGCCCCTTGACTTCAACAACTTCAGGGACAACTTCCTATATACGGTCACTATATACAGCTTCTCTTCTTCCTCCGGCACACACTTGCTTGTAGAACCCAGCTAGGACACTGTGAATATCTTACCATCACTTTGGCATATTGAAGCAATGGCCCATTACAGGCAGGAACTCGAGGCCCCTTAGTTGTGTAGCAGAATTTCAGTGTCCAGCTTGCATCACTCATGTGGCTACTGATCCCAGCACCACCTATTTAGGCACTGCCAACCCACCTGGCTGCAGCTGCCTGTTTCACTAGCCCTCCAGGCTAAGACTCCACACAGTCCTCCAGACTGACACTCACCAGTCCACCCAGCTGACTCTCAGGAGATCTCTCAGACGTGTTGACCTGCTCCTGCTGTCATCTTTCCTTGCTCCCGTGCCTCCAGGAAGGGCTTCCTCCATGTGTTTTGGTAGGATCTTTCCAACACCTGAGCCCCGGCCCGAGGTCACCCCCTGGGGCACCCTCAAGGGCTACCGACAGCCTCCGCAGCACTCCATCTCCATTTTCCACCCAACTGCCCCTGCTGGCATGACTCATGCCTATTTATGATGTGGCCTGCCCCCTGCCAGCCCTTTACTAAGGACTGGCTGAGGCCCTCATAAATATTCCAAGCACCTCCCTCCTAACCCCCACCCACTATGTCTGGAACATTCTCCAATGTCTCAGAAAACAGAGGGAGGTACCAGAGAAGCTGCTAGGATGAGTCACCCAGCCCTGAGTCACAAAACCCTGACCCAAATTCACAGCTCAGGCTTAGCCCTGAGCTAAACTTACATTTTCCTACACTAACAGCTACATTCTAGCACTACTAGAGGGTGCTACGTGAGAAATCACATATTTTACATAGTAGGAGGGGTAACTGGCTAAACATCTATACCACTGGATCATTTATCATTATAACTGTGTTGGTAGTTAGCATTGTGTTTTGCCAGTGCTTTGGTTAATGTTCTTAGAATACACAGTATCTCAGTATCTAAAAAAAGTGAGTACACCCTTCACATTTTTGTAAATATTTTATTATATCTTTTCATGTGACGACACTGATGAAATTACACTTTGATACAATGTAAAGTAGTGAGTGTACAGCTTGTATAACAGTGTCAATTTGCTGTCCCCTCAAAATAACTCAACACACAGCCATTAATGTCTAAACCGCTGGCAACAAAAGTAAGTACACCCCTAAGGGAAAATGTCCAAATTGGGCCCAATTAGCCATTTTCTCTCCTCTGTGTCATGTGACTCCTTAGTGTAACAAGGTCTCAGGTGTGAATGGGGAGCAGGTGTGTTAAATTTGATGTCATCGCTCACAATCTTTCATACTGGTCACTGGTAGTTCAACATGGCACCTCATGGCAAAGAACTCTCTGAGTATCTGAAAAAAAGAATTGTTGCTCTACATAAAGATGGCCTAGGGTATAAGAAGATTGCCAAGACCCTGAAACTGAGCCGCAGCATGGTGGCCAAGACCATACAGCGGTTTACCAGGACAGGTTCCACTCAGAACAGGCCTCGCCATGGTCGACCAAAGAAGTTGAGTGCACATGCTCAGCGTCATTTCCAGAGGTTGTCTTTGGTAAATAGACATATCAGTGCTGCCAGCGTTTCTGCAGAGGTTGAAGGGCTGGAGGGTCAGCCTGTCAGTGCTCAGACCATACGCTGCACACTGCATCAAATTGGTCTGCATGGCTGTCATCCCAGAAGGAAGCCTCTTCTAAAGATGATGCAAAAGAAAGCCCGCAAACAGTTTGCTGAAGACAAGCAGACTAAGGACATGGATTACTGGAACCATGTCCTGTGGTCTGATGAGACCAAGATAAACTTAATTGGTTCAGATGGTGTCAAGCATGTGTGGCGACATCCAGGTGAGGAGTACAAAGACAAGTGTGTGTTGCCTACAGTCCAGCATGGTGGTGGGAGTGTCATGGTCTGGGGCTGCATGAGTGCTGCCGGCACTGGGGAGCTACAGATCATTGAGGGAACCATGAATGCCAACATGTACTGTGACATACTGAAGCAGAGCCTGATCCCCTCCCCTCGGAGACTGAGCCGCAGGGCAGTATTCCAACATGATAACGACCCCAAACACACCTCCAAGACGACCACTGCCTTGCTGAAGAAGCTGAGGGTAAAGGTGGTGGACTGGCCAAGCATGTCTCCAGACCTAAACCCCATTGAGCATTTGTAGGACATCCTCAAACAGAAGGTGAAGGGGCGCAAGGTCTCCAACATCCACCAGCTCCGTGATGTCATCATGGAGGAGTGGAAGAGGACTCCAGTGGCAACCTGTAAAGCTCTGGTGAACTCCATGCCCAAGAGGGTAAAGGCAGTGCTGGAAAATAATGGTGGCTACACAAAATATTGACACTTTGGGACTGATTTGGACATTTTCACTTAGGGGTGTACTCACTTTTGTTGCCAGCGGTTTAGACATTAATGGCTGTGTGTTGAGTTATTTTGAGGGGACAGCAAATTTACACTGTTATACAAGCTGTACACTCACTACTTTGCATTGTAGCAAAGTGTCATTTCTTCAGTGTTGTCACATGAAAATATATAATAAAATATTTACAAAAATGTGAGGGGTGTACTCACTTTTGTGAGATACTGTATATAAAAACAATAAAGAGTACTTATTAACATTTTCTTTATGAAGAAGAGCTATTTATATGAAGATTTACCTTGTCATAACATTTAAAGTTTGTTGAGCATAAGCAGTACCTTTTGTCTTTCCCCTAAAAAATAGCATTGTACTTCCTGATATGTACAGTAAATGTGCCTACAGCCTCCTAACAGTATATCCACATTATGAGATCTAAGATCTAATGTGTCTTTATTTTAACTTTTCTTTTTTGAATGAGTAGGTGTACTATGTACCCTTTTCAGGCTTTCCAGATGATAAGCATTCCAACCACAGACCCCTACAACCACCGTGCGAGGATCGCTCTTAAAAGTGATACCAGACTTAAGCAATCTGGTTTGCAGTTCGCACCCCCATAGTGATACCAATGTGAAAGCATCCCTAAAAAATAAAATAAAAATATAAGGATGACCTGTGGTGATTATATTGTATAAACCACTACGTTCACCAGGACATGGATGTTTTCAAATAGGAACAACTTATAGGTACCTATATATATCCCTAGTCATATAGTCCTGTTCTTCCGCCCTGAAGGCATTAAAGTAGTAGATGTAAATAGTAAGTGAATGACATTTTGTTTGCTACAGTACTGTAAAAAATACTGTACTGATTTCCACTTTTTTTTTAGCTTTTGTTGCATACCAGTGCTGCTGATCTCCTGCAGCCTCTTTACAGCCTCTTCCTGACTATATGCACTCCAGTGATGGCCGCATGGCATTTCTAAGACAAGGGTTTCCTAATGGTGACAACAATTGACCATGTCTGTGTAATGTGTGTTAAAAGATCAGCTTGCAGTTATCCATTGGAAGCCTGTGTGACAGGGTGATAACATGGAAGACTGGGTGTTGGCATGGCGAGATGACCAGTTGTTATTTTGATGAAAGCCAGGACTTTTTTCAGTGTGAATGCAGGGTACGCAGTCCTGGCACCTCCAGCACTGAATGTATGTATTGGCAAGGGTCACTGGGGTGTGCTGGAGGGTCTGTTGCTGCTGGGGTATCTATTGTCGCTGGGGTGTGTAGTGTTGTTGGCGGGGGTCTATTGTTGCTGGGCAGAGGCGTAACTAGAACCTTCAGGGCCCCGTTGCAAGAAACCATGATGGGCCCCCCCTTCCATCCGAGCCCCGGGCTTCCAATTTTGGGAGGGTGTCCATGGATATCCTCCCAAAACTGTGCTTCCCGCATGACCCCTGGGACATGCATCCAGTGCAATCACAGTGGCCCTTTACGATGTGATGTCAGCTGATCACATGTAAACAGACTTGCCGGTTATCCGCAGCACTTTCCTCCGAAGAACTGCCATTAACTGTCAAGCATGGCAGTAAATTGTTTACACTGATAATCAGTGCCCCAATCATCAGTGCCATCTATCAGTGCCCATCACTGCTGCCTATCAGTGCTCATCAATGCCGCCTATCAGTGCCCATCAATGCCGCCTATTAGTGCCCATCAATGCCGCCTACAAGTGTTACCTATCAGTGCTCATTAATGCCGCCTATTAGTGCCCATCAAATCTGCCTATCAGCACCACCTATCAGTGCTCATTAATGCCGCCTGACAGCATCCATCCGTGCCACCTATCAGTACTCTTCAATGCTGCCTATCAGTGCCCATCAATACTGCCTGAGTTCTGCCTATCAGTGTTCCTCAGTGCCCATCAGTGCAGCCTATGAGTTCTGCCTATCAGTGCTCATCAATGCCCATCAGTGCCACCTGTAAGTGCCCATCAATGCCTCCTATCAGTGCCCCCTATCAGTGCTCATCAGTAAATCCTATCAGTGCCTCCTATCAGTGCTCATCAGTGCCTCCTATCAGTGCCCACCAGTGCCTTCCATCGGTGCCCCCTATCAGTGCCTTCTCAGTGCCCCCTATCAGTATCCCCTATCAGTGTCCCCTATCAGTGCCCCCTAGTGCCTTCTCAGTGCCCCCTAGTGCCTTCTCAGTGCCCCCTATTAGTGCCCTCTACTAGTGCCCCCTATCAGTGCCCCCTAATGCCTTCTCAGTGCCCCCTATCACTGCCTCCCTTCAGTGCTCATCAGTGCCTCCTATCAGTGCCCCCTAGTGCCTTCTCAGTGCCCCCTATCAGTGCCCCTATCAGTGCCCCCCAGTGTATTCTCAGTGCCCCCTATCAGTGTCCCCTATCAGTGCCCCCTATCAGTGCCCCCTAGTGCCTTCTCACTGCCCCCTATCAGTGCCTCCCTTCAGTGCTCATCAGTAAATCCTATCAGTGCCTCCCATCGCTGCCTCCTATCAGTGCCCAACAGTGCCTCCCATCGGTGCCCCCTATCAGTGCTCCCTAGCGCCTTCTCAATGCCACCTATCAGTGTCCCCTATCAGTGCCTTCTATAAGTGTCCCCTATCAGTGTCCCCTATCAGTGACCATCAGTGTCCTCTATCAGTGTCCCCTATCAGTGCCCCCTATCAGTGTCCCCTATCAGTGCCCATCAGTGTCCGCTATCAGTGTCCCCTATCAGTGCCTCCTACCAGTGCCCATCAGAGTCCTCTGTCTTCTCAGGACAGCACGGCTCTGAACGGAGAGCTTGTCTCTCATGTAACAGCAGCACAGAGACACTGGCATTGACATTTTATTTCCCCCTCGTCTGTCCTCTCTCATGTGGGATGACACAGGACACACAGCTGATCTACTCTCCCTTAAAATTATCAGTCTAACTTAATGGTAGGTTTATTTTAACAGTTAGAGACAGAATAACAACAAAAATATCCAGAAAAACGCATTTCAAAAAAGTTATAAATTGATTTGCATTTTAATGAGTGAAATAATTATTTGACCCCCTTAAATCAGCAAGATTTCTGGCTCCCAGGTGTCTTCTATACAGGTAACAAGCTGAGATTAGGAGCACTCTCTTAAAGGGAGTGCTCCTAATCTCAGCTTGTTACCTGTATAAAAGACACCTGTCCACAGAAGCAATCAATCAAATTCCAATCTCTCCATAATGGCCAAGACCAAAGAGCTGTCCAAGGATGTCAGGGACAAGATTGTAGACCTACACAAGGCTGGAATGGGCTACAAGACCATCGCCAAGCAACTTGATGAGAGGGTGACAGCAGTTGGTGCGATTATTCACAAATGCAATAAACACAAAATAACTGTCAATCTCCATTAGTCTGGGGCTCCATACAAGATCTCACCTCGTGGAGTTTCAATGATTATGAGAACGGTGAGGAATCAGCCCAGAACTACACGGGAGAATCTTGTCAATGATCTCAAGGCAGCTGGGACCATAGTCACCAAGAAAACAATTGGTGACACACTACGCTGTGAACAAATGAAATCCTGCAGCGCCCGCAAGGTCCCCCTGCTTAAGAAAGCACATGTACAGGTCCATCTGAAGTTTGCTAATAAACATCTGAATGATTCAGAGGAGAACTGGGTGAAAGTGTTGTGGTCAGATGAGACCAAAATCAAACTCTTTGGCATCAACTCAACTCGCCGTGTTTGGAGGAAGAGGAATGCTGCCTATGACCCCAAGAACACCATCCCCCACCGTCAAACACGGAGGTGGAAATATTATGCTTTGGGGATGTTTTTCTGCTAAGGGGACAGGACAACTTCACTGCATCAAAGGGACGATGGATGGGGCCATGCAGGGCTTTTTTTCTCAAACAATAGGTGCTGGAACTTAACCACGGCCCCACAAAACCCCTCCCCCTACACACACCCTCCAAATCACATCAAATAGTGGGTGTGTTCAGTCAAATTTCACGAAAACAGTAGGAGGGTCTTAAAGGGGCATTAAATACCAGGATTGCATTACATACAGAGTGCAGAGCTGTCACTTGTAAACACAGAAACCAGACTTCTGTGTTTACAAGTGATTGTGGTGAACAGGCACCAAAGGGTCTGAGCCAGAGGTGGTGGAACTGAGTTCCACCAAGTTCCCCCTGATAAAAAGCCCTGGGGCCATATAATGTCAAATCTTGGTTGAGAACATCCTTCCCTCAGCCAGGGCATTGAAAATGGGTCGTGAATGGGTATTCCAGCATGACAATGACCCAAAACACATGGCCAAGGCAACAAAGAAGTGGCTAAAGAAGAAGCACATTAAGGTCCTATAGTGGCCTAGCCAGTCTCCAGACCTTAATCCTATAGAAATTATGTGGAGGGAGCTGAAGTTTCCAGTTACCAAACGTCAGTCTCAAAACCTTAATGACTCGGAGAAGATCTGCAAAGAGGAGTGGGACAAAATCCCTCCTGAGATGTGTGCAAACCTGGTGGCCAACTACAAGAAACGTCTGACCTCTGCGATTGCCAACAAGGGTTTTGCCATCAAGTACTAAGTCATGTTTTGCGAAGGGGCCAAATACTTATTTCAATCATTACAATGCAAATCAATTTATAAGTTTTTTGAAATGCGTTTTTCTGGATATTTTTGTTGTTATTCTGTCTCTCACTTTCGAAATAAACCTACCATTAAAATTGTAGACGGATCATTTCTTTGTCAGTGGGCGAATGTACAAAATCAGCAGGGGATCAAATACTTTTTTCACCCTCACTGTATTTGTGGCTGGAAAGACTATTGGTGCTGGCTGCTGGGGGATCTATTTGTTACTGGAGTGACTATTGTCTATTTTGCATGACTACGCAATTACCGTTTTTTGCACTTTTTTCATTCTTACTACGACGCTGCACATTTTATATGATTATCATTTATATTGCCTGTTTTTGCCAGCAGCTGTGCACATTTTTTATTTTTTGGTATAGCGCTCACTCTCACCCCCTTTTGTATTAAAGTAGCGCAGTGCCAAATAGCAAATAATGGCCTGGTCATAAAGCGGGTAAAATCTTCTGGAGTTCAAGCGAATATTTAAAAATATTGAAAATGATATTTAAAAGGACATTAACATGTTAAAGCTTCAATGAGATTTTGGTGCTTTGGGTTTACATACACTTCAATGAACCAAAGACTAGTTTGCAAACCTATCAGTGAGTTTGCCATGGGCATTGCAGGCTGTTTTCTTTGCTCCGACATTCAGCTCAACCCCACAGTTTAAAATCTGCTCCTATATATTATAAGACCTTGGGTTTATTATGCTTGTTTTCGTTATGTCCTAATAGCACTTTCACTCTTGTATTACAAGCCGATACATATAGCTTATTCATCAGTCATCACCATTCATTCATTTATCCTTTCAAATCCCAAGATGACCATTATCATTTATTATTACCGATATGAGAACTCCAATTCATATTTTCCTAATTTACAGCCTAACGTGACGTGACAGCTCCTTCCCTTTCCAATCATTTAATGGTTTTAATTTATTTTCGCAAAACGTTATTGGGACACTCACTATTATTCTTCGTGAAAACCAGTCTCCATTATGTGTGTGACATTTGGCAAGTCATAATTTTGAAATACCTGCATGGGCTGCCTGTAAATAAATGGATCGGATTTAATGTTGAGTTCCTGCATTAAAATAATAATATGGAATTACCCATTTGTAGCTGTTGGCTCACCTCACCTCCATAAATCCATAGTAACATAATGTTATAACGTAGTGTTTTAGAGACAAGGTAGGCCCTTGAAACGAGCTTGACTCTCCCTATCCTTAATAGTCACAATTTTCTGGCAAAGGTCCTTAGCGGTCTCTAAACTTTCTGTCGTTGTAATGACCCCCAAATTATACATTATTATATATGGCCCCTCAATGGCTGCCCAACGGTGTGCAAATATTATATATAACATATTATTATATAAGTATATATTATATCATACTGTACAATCCAAAGCCATATTTTTCATTTTCATTGTCAAAGCTTAAAGCTGAACTCTGGGATAAGCAAATATCTCTTGTCTAATCAGAGAGCGCTTTGCATTCATTTAGACAATGCAAAGCATTTGGTACAAGAGGAATCAGAGGGCCCTGCTCGTTAGAGCTTACAATCTAAAAAGGAAGGGTTAATTGATGCAAAAGGTAATAGCTGTGGGGGGATGAGCTTATGGAGGAAGTAAAACAGTGTTAGTTAGAAGCAGGATAGGCTTCTTTGAAGAGAAGGGTTTTCAGGGATCACCTAAAGATGGATAGATTAGGGGACAGTCGGACAGATGGGGGTAGGGAGTTCCAAAGGATGGGAGAAGCTCTGCAGAAATCCTGGAGGCGAGCATGGGAGGAGGTGACAAGGGAGCTAGAGAGCTGGAGGTCTTGGGATGACCGAAGAGAGCGGCTTGGTTGGTATTTTGAGACTAGGTTAGTGATGTAGCTGGGGGCAGAGTTATGGATCGCTTTGTAAATTATTGTTAGTACTTTGAATTTTATTCGTTGGGTGAGTGGAAGCCAATGGAGGGATTGGCAGAGAGGGGTGGAGGACACTGAATGGTTGGTAAGGTGGATGAGTCTGGCAGCAACATTCATTATGGACTGAAGGGGGGATAGTCTATGTAAAGGTAATCCAATGAGGAGGGAGTTGCAGTAGTCGAGGCGAGAGATAACCAGGGAGTGAGTTAGAAGCTTGGTGGTGTCATTAGTTAAAAAGGGGCGTATTCTGGAAATGTTGCGGAGGCTAAGGCGGCATGATTTGGACAGGGATTGTATGTGGGCCTGAAAGGACAGTTCAGAGTCTAAGGTTACCCCTAGCACCCTGGCACGTGGGGACGGACTGATAGATGTGCCATTGATCTTGTCATGAGAAGGTCTACCCGTTGGTGGCGCTATCGGTCTCTTGGATCGCAGTACCAGTGTCCATCAGCAGGTGTCTTCCAACACCTAGGACCTGAAGTAAGAGGTCTTTCCTGCTGGTGGCACTGTTGCATCCTCGGGCCGTAGTACCGGCGTCAACCAGCGGGTGCACTCTGGCAGTGTGGAGCAAACAGCTCACACTGCGCTCAGCTGTGACATGAGGTCAATTACCACAGCCTTACAAATACCCGGCAAGCCCTCATAGGCTTGCCTTGGTATCTCTCTCTCTCTCTCCCTGCGTTCTGACCTTGCTGCCTGTTTGACCTTGAGCCTGCTATCTTCCTTGTCCTGATCTGATCCCATCCCTATCCTGAGGCCTTCCTAGTCCTGTCCCTTCTGTTCCTGGCTCCCTTGTATCCCTGCCCTGAACCCCATCTATCCATCCTCTCCTTGTCCTGTTCAGTTTCCCGTCCTTACCCTTCTGCTGACTTCCCTGTGTATGACCTTGGCTTGGCTTTGATTACGATTACGGTATCTCCATTTACCTATATATATTGTTGTTTGTAGTGGGTTGTTGTGTGGGTTTGCACTGTTTATATTCCTTTCACTTATCACTTGTTAATAAACACCATTTTTTCACTTATATGTGTTTTGGGTTTCCTCTGTGTAGTCCACACAGTCTGGTCAATTAGATATCCTGACAGATCTTGACAGAGAAGAAGGCTCTCATCCAAGATTTTACAATGCATGGCTCCATCTATAGACCCCTCAATGTGGCAAAATATCCCTAAGGTTTCTTGGCTGTCTCTTTTCAACTCAAAGTTTCAGCTCCCTCCATAAATTTTCTATAGGTTTAAGGTCTGGAGATTGACTAGGCCACTCCACGACCTTAACCACTTGCCGACCAGCCGCCACAGTGTAACACAGTGTGTACACAGTGTGTACACTGCGGCAGAATGGCACGGCTGGGCGAAACAACGTTATGTAATGTCGCTTCGCCCTGTGGCCACTAGGGGCGCACGCGCCCGCTGCTCGCCCCCCCCCCCCCCCAAGTCGATGGTCGATGCGAGTGCCCAGCAGTCACGAACACCGATGGGCTCCCGCAATCGCCGCTGAGACATGGAAAACCAGGATCTGTGTGTGTAACTGTAAACACACAGTTTCCGGTTCTCTGAGGGGAAAAGTAACAGATCGTCTGTTCATACAGAGTATGAACAAGCGATCTATCTTTTCTCCTACACAGCCCCCTCCCCCACAGTTAGAACACACACTAGGGAACACAATTAACCCCTTGATCGCCCCCTAGTGTTAACCCCTTCACTGCCAGTGACATTTTTACAGTAATCAATGCATTTTTATAGCACTGATGTCTGTATAAATGCCAATAGTCCAAAAAATGTGTCAAAATTGTCCGATGTGTGCGCCATAATGTCGCAGTCATCATAAAAATCTCAGATCGCCGCCATTACTAGTAAAAAAAAAAAACTTAATAATAAAAATGCCATAAATCTATCCCCTATTTTGTAGACGCTATAACTTTTGCGCAAACCAATCAATATATGCTTATTGCGATTTATTTTTTTTACCAAAAATATGTAGAAGAATACATATCGGCCTAAACTGAGGAAAAAAATAGTTTTTTTTAAATATTTTTGGGGGATATTTATTATAGCAAAAAGTAAAAAATATTGCATTTTTTTCAAAATTGTCAGTCTTTTTTGTTTATAGCGCAGAAAATAAAAACCGCAGAGGTGATCAAATACCACCAAAAGAAAGCTCTATTGATGGGAAAAAAAGGACGTCAATTTTGTTTGGGTGCAACGTCGCATGACTGCGCAATTGTCGGTTAAATCGACGCAGTGCCGAATCACAAAAAGTGCTCTGGTCAGGAAGGGGGTATAATCTTCCGGGGCTGAAGAGGTTAATGTGCTTCTTTTTGAGCTACTCTACTGTTGCCTTGGCGGTATGTTTTGAGTCATTGTCATGCTAGAAGACCCATCTTCATTGTTCTGGCTGAGGGAAGAAGGTTCTCATCCAAGATTTTACAATGCATGGCTCCGTCCATTGGCCCCTTAATGTGGCAGTCCGCCTGTACCTTTAGCAGAGAAACAGCCCCAAAGCATAATGTTTCCACCTCCATGTTTTACAGTAGGGATGGTGTTTTTAGGGTCATAGTCAGCATTTTTCTTCCTCCAAACACAAGTTGAGGTAGTGCCAAAGAGCTCAATTTTGGTCTCATCTGACCACAAGACTTTCTCTGAATCATTCAGATGTTCATTGGCATGACTGTACATTTGCCTTCTTGAGAAGGGGGAATCACTGTGTTTGGAGGAAGAATAATGCTGACTATGACCCTAAGAACCTAAAACTTAAGCGACAGCCAAGAAACTTTAAGGATTTAGAGAAGATCTGTAAAGAAAGAGTGGACCAAAATCCCTCCTGAGATATGTGAAAACCTGGTCACCAACTACAAGAAACGTCTGACCTCTGTGCTTGCCAACAAGGGTTTCTCCACCAAGTACTAAGTCATGTTTTGCTTGGGAATCAAATACTTATTTTACTCACTGAACTGCAACTCAATTTATAACATTTGTTTTATGTGTTTTATCTGAATTTTTGGTTGATCTTCTGTCTCTATCATGTAATATACACCTATGACAAAAGTTATAGACCCTTCATTTCTTTGTAAGTGGGCAAAATTACAAAATCTGCAGAGGATTAAATAATTATTTTCCCCACTGTATACCTGAGGACTGATTTATACAATAAAAAGTGTAGTGTTCAGCTTATTATAGTGATGAAATAAAAATGTGGCTATGTACAGTATACCAACAACATCACTAATAAATCTTTCAACTAAAAACCTTTACATCAAATAAATTGCTATAACATTTGTGTTCCAAAATTAGTGAAAAAAACCCCACTATGAATGGCTCCCCACCCAAAAGTGTCACAAACTTATGTGCTCCAATAATATGTGGTTTTAAAAGTTCATGAAAGTGTCCACAGAAATCCAAGTGTTCGTATATATTCATTCAAAGAGCTCTTCAGTGTCACCTTGTGATAATCACACATGTGCAAAAAATGCGCTCATTGTCAGGATTTGATCCCTATGTATATAGAAGGTCAATAAACGCTTGCAATCATATAGATCAGGGGTCTCAAACTGGCAGCAGTCAGCCCTCCTGTACCGGGCCCAGGCCCCATCAGTTCAACAGCAGGGGGCCCCGGCACCTGCAGAGCAGGAGGGCTGGCTGGCATTTGTGACTTTTGTGGATCCTCCTGCAAGCTTCTAACTCCTCTTTCTTCTACCGGCTGCACAGTAGGGGGATCGGTTCTAGGATTTGAGCCCCCTTCCATCTGCTGTCAGGCCCTACTGTGTTCCCCCCCTCCCATGCAGCACTGCTGGCTGCTCTCCACTCCTCTTCCACCAGCTGCTGCGGGCACACGGGCGGCGGTAAATATGTCACATTTACTGTCCCTTTCCTTTCGGTACCGATCCTTCATATGTCCATTCATCACTGAAGCATAGTAAACTGTGTTTGCTATTCTTGAGTTTGTAAATGAATAGGAAGCCACTCAGCACAGAGCACTTTCCATTCATTCACCTTTCAGTGCAGCTGAGGCTGTAGAGAAAGGGACTGGGGAATCTCTGTCATCAGTCCCTTTCTTTGTCTCAAATTTGAGACCCACAACCGAGCAGGTAAAAAAAAAAAAATGTAATAAATAAATAAATAATACTATTCTAAAAAAAATATATATATTTTTTAATTAAGGATTCGTTTAAATGTGATTAGACACAGCAAGAGCCAATTGGCGGGTCCGGCGGCTGCGATGGCCGCCAGGACCTGCCGATCATTCGTAGGAGAGGCAGAACGGCGGTCTGCCTATGTAAACAGGGCAGACCGTCGTTCTGTCAAACAGGAAGAGAGAGATCTTGTGTTCCTTCTAATCAGGAACACAGATTTTTCTCTTCCTCCATTCATTCCATAACCCCACAGTTAGAAAGCATTCCCTAGGAGCACACTTAACCCTTTGATTGTCCCTGATGTTAACCCCTTCTCTGCCAGTGTCATTTATACAGTGACAGTGCTTTTTTTTTTTTTTTGCACTGATCACTGTATTGGTATCACTGGTGCCACTAAAAATCACTGATCGCCTCCTTTATTAGTAAAAACAATAAAAAAAAAAAAAGAAGTCCGTAAATCTATCCCATAGTTTATAGACGCCATAACTTTTGCATAAACTAATCAATATACGCTTTTTGGGATTTTTTTTAACAAAAATATGTAGCAGAATACAAATTGGCCTAAATTGATGAAGAAGTTAGATTTTTTTTTTTTCATATTTAATATTTTTATTACTGATTTAAGAGGAAAAGAGGCATACACTTTACCAACATCAAAATAACATATTATACATGTCTATATGCTAATCTAATATACAAATAAATTAATTTTCTTCTAAAGCCAAGACCATGCTCTCTAATTACAACAAAGTCAAAACCTCATTACAATCCCCTAAACGCATTAAGGCAGAGATCCTCTCCCGTCCCTAATCAAAATATATCTCCAACTCCATCCTGGGGGGTTCTATCCATATTTTCCTTAAGCGTCTAACTCTCTCTTACCTCTATATTTACAACAAAAAAAAAAACAACAGACATAAAAAAAAATAAAAAATTAAAAAATAAATAAAACCCTAAGGGGAGGGAGGGGCAGAGCCCATCTCCCGCCTCCCCATCCTCTCCTCCTCCCCCTCTCCCCCACATCCCCCTCCCCTGCCAAGAATCCAATGGCCACATCTTTTGTTTTCAGTCATTAGAACTTACATCTATAAGGTTTTTTCCCTCTTCTGTATTATTGAAAAGATTCCATGGAGACCATGTTTTCAGATATATCCCTTTTTTTTGCCGGGATGTCCAACCCAAATCTTCCATAAGGTTCAATTGTTCTACACTTTTAAGCCACAATCCTACCGTTGGTGGTTGTGCCTGCTTCCAAGTGAGTGGAATACATGCTCTAGCTGCATTCAGCAGATGACATAGAATAGATTTCTTATATGATTTAACTGGGATTTTAGTATCTTGTAATAGGAAGAAAGATGGATCCTCCGGAATCTCCAGGAGGAGGAAATTATATTTTTTAAATTTTTTTTATCAGATATGTTTTATAGCAGGAAGTAAAAAATATTGTTTATTTTTTCAAAATTGTCGGTCTTTTTTTGTTTATAGCGCAAAAAATAAAAACAGCAGAGGTGATCAAATACCACCAAAAGAAAGCTCTATTTGTGGGGGGAAGAGGACATCAATTTTATTTGGGTACAGCGTCGCAGTACCGCGCAATTGTCAGTTAAAGCAACGTAGTGCAGAGCTGAAGTGGTTAAAAGGGAGTTTTTCGTGTCTTTGAAATTGTTTCTCTGGCTTTATGATCAAAAAGTACCAAGAAACAAATTTGGGAGTTTTGAGGTGCAAAAAATCAAAACAAATTGATATTACAAATTTCATAATTTTATTTAAACAAGCATGGTTAAAAAGAGAATAACATTTAAAACTGGAGCATGGAAAGTCATGCGGTCACAATACAAAAGTTGGTTGGCTCTACATGTTTCACCACAATCGTGGCTTCTTCTGGAGCTTTTGTAGGACCTTATTACAATGTCACTAAAAGAAAACAATACATTTTGAATTTTAATAAATCCAAACGCCGCCACTAGTGTTTCCGTGTCTCTTTATTGATGGGAGACAGTTGTTGGGGATTGGGACCAGTCAGTGAGCGTTCGTATCCTGGCGTATCCAGACGCCGCCGGGATTAAGTGGATACTTAAGACCCTCAGGATGGATGCGATGTTGTTGTGGCCGATCGCCCTGTATGGTACCTGCAGGATTTTTTTCCAAGGTGAAAAGTATGTTGATTTTGTGTAATATTGTGGCAACCTGATTCCAGCTTATTGTTGGTATCTTTGACACTAACCTATCATTCCTCTATAGGGGATACTCCCTTGGGATAGATTAATCAACTTTGATCTTCCCTGGTTCAATAGTATCATATTGATACTAAGGAAAGGAATATGGTTATCTTCAATGAAGGAAGTGTTTAGGTAAGAGGAACTTCCAAATTTATTGTTATACCTATCTAGAAAGATCTTAGATTTATAAGAAAACTCTGTGATGAATTGTGTGTTTTTTAGATGGCACAGTCCCCCTGAAGCTCACCATAAGTGCAGTATATGAAGTATACAATTTGAGAGTGATATAATTATCAACCTGTGAATTCCTTGACTTCTTATCACAACAGGGTAGGTCAAAGTTGAACTATAGTATGGTTAAAATGATTGGTTTAAGTGATAAAAGAGTGGTGTACCAAGTTTATTCTACTATATGCCTTTGCAGGTGTGAACGTAGGGCTATTGTCCCCCCCTTTTTGTGGCACACTGACACTTCATTGGACCTCTTGGTGGGCCATGAGGACCAATTGGAACCTTGATCACTTTTGGGGTGAGAGTGAATCCATCAGATGATCTATATATTGTAATTATGTAAATATATTGTCAGAAACCATGAACCAGACCGAGACAGAAGTACAGTAAAATCACACTTGTTTATCCACTTCCGGACCGCTCACTGTATATATACGTCATTTTTTTGAAGATGGATATCTCGGTAACGGCAGCAGCTGCTGCCACAACCGAGATATCCATCTTTACAGTGAGCGATTCTCTACAAGATAATGGTGGTCTCAGCGAGATCACCGTTATCGGCGGCGGGAGAGGTGCCACCCCCCCTCCCGCCGCTCTCCCGCACCCTCCGCCGCTTACCGGAGCCGTCGGTAACGGCGGAGGAGATCGGGTCCTGTCAGTGCTTCGGTATAGAGACGAGTGAGGCCAAGATGGCGCCCACCCGTCTCCATACCATGTGACGGCCGGAGCGGCGTCATAACGATGGCTCCGCCCACTCTCTTAAAGGCACAAATTTTTTAAATGTCATTTTTTTAAACGACTTTTTTTTTTTTTTTTTTTTTTTTTTTTGCATTTTAGTCTAAATATGAGATCTGAGGACTTTTTGACCCCAGATCTCATATTTAAGAGGACCTGTCATGCTTTTTTCTATTACAAGGGATGTTTACATTCCTTGTAATAGGAATAAAAGTGATCCAAATTTTTTTTTTTTTTAAAACAGTGAAAAAATGAATAAAATAAAATAAAATAAATAATAAAAAAAAAAAAAAAAAATTTTAAAGCGCCCTGTCCCGACGAGCTCGCACGCAGAAGCGAACGCATACGTGAGTAGCGCCCGCATATGAACACGGTAGTCAAACCACACATGTGAGGTATCGCCGCGACCGGTAGAGTGAGAGCAATAATTCTAGCCCTAGACCTCCTCTGTAACGCAAAACATGCAATCTGTAGAATTTTTTAAACGTCGCCTATGGAGATTTTTAAGGGTAAAAGTTTGACGCTATTCCACGAGCGGGCGCAATTTTGAAGCGTGACATGTTGGGTATCAATTTACTTGGCGTAACATTATATTTCACAATATAAAAAAAAATTGGGCTAACTTTACTGTTGTCTTATTTTTTTTTTCAAAAAAGTGAATTTTTTCCAAAAAAAGTGCGCTTAGAAGACCGCTGCGCAAATACGGTGCAAAAAAAAGTATTGCAATGACCGCTATTGTATTCTCTAGGATGTTAGAAAAAAAACAATATATAATGTTTGGGGGTTCTAAGTAATTTTCTAGCAAAAAAACCTGTTTTAAACTTGTAAACACCTAAAATCCAAAACGAGGCTGGTCTTAAAGTGGTTATTAATAAAAATAAAAAGGTAAACAGAGTAAGCGTAGCCAAAGCATAGCCAGAGTCCAGTAACCGGATCGGGTAGTCAGCCAAGCCAGAGTCCAGTAACCGGATCGGGTAGTCAGCCAAGCCAGAGTCCAGTAACCGGATCGGGTAGTCAGCCAAGCCAGAGTTCAGTAACCAGATCGGGTAGTCAGCCAAGCCAGAGTTCAGTAACCAGATCGGGTAATCAGCCAGGCCAGAAGTCAAGGATCCAAGTCGAGGAACAGCAAGCAGGATAAGGAGCCAGAAGGGATGTCAGCAAAGCCAGTCTTTAAACAGGAACGCAGGAGATGGTTTCTTGTGATGTGACCAAGGCGAAGGCAAAGATGAAGTGAGCTGGACAGCTTTAAGTAGGCAGGTAAGACGGGCAGGATCAGGAACAGCTGGGTAACTGTGGAGAGAGATGGGAGCTGGCAATTAGCTGACAGCTGAACGGCCAGCTCAGAGAAGAAAGGGCTGAGCCAGCCCTGACATATATGAATTGTAAATGTGATAGATCCTTTGGGGTCTTTGTGTGTACTAGTGTCTTCTTCCTTTTTACTTCTCTATTTTCCTTTTTTCTTTTTATTTTGATTCATTAAAATTCTAAATGTATTGTTTTCTTTTCATGACATTGTATTAAGGTCCTACATAAGCTCCAGAAGAAGCCATGATTGTGGTAAAACATGTAGAGGCAACCAACTTTTGTATTGTGACCGCATGACTTTCTATGCTCCAGTTTTAAATGTTATTCTCTTTTTAACCATGGCCACATACCTAAAGTGGGGTCCCAAGCATCCAGGATGGCGCCCTGGGCGCTCATATGACCATCTATTTCCCGAGCCATAAAGGGACATCAAGGACCCAAACCAGGTCAGGAGTCAGAGTGACACACCATCAGAAGAACTTCACAAATATAATTTAATAAATTTGTACATTAGAAATGCAGATTAATCTGATGGTGTGTCTCTCTGACTCCTGACTCCTCTTTTTAACCATGCTTGTTTAAATAAAATTAATGAAATTTTTAATATCAATTTGATTTGATTTTTTGCACCTCAAAACTCCCAATTTTGTTCCTTGGTACTTTTTGAATATATTTAGGGGAGGTGGTGCCTGTAGAGAATTCTCCGGCCTCTAGTATCAGATTTACTTGTCTGGCTTTATGATGTTCTGTGCACAGGGACACAGGACATTGCCGAACACGGGAGTCATCTCCTGCTACAGCCCCAAAAATGTTTTGGAACTTATTTTTTTTCTAAGCTGTGAATACAAAAAAAGAAATAAAAATTAGACACAAGGTAGAAGCTATTGCCATTGAATATTGTCAGTTTTGTAAGCCCATTGGCCTGTGCCTGCTAAGGTGCCAGTGCAGGGCAATCCATCAGGTCATGAGAACAGAGTTATATATCACAGCTCAGTAACGGCTCCCAAGGTGTCCCCTTGCTGCCTGTAGCACTAGCTCTGCCTGTGCCTATGTGACGTCAGTGATGAAAATGCGAGAGATGGAGTGTAGGTGTTTTCCAAGTGCTGCTGAATAATGGGCATAGTGCCACCAGTCGTACTCAAGGGGGTTGTAACTTTTGCTCAACCAAAGTTCAGCCTGTCAAGGCCAAGTTCTAATACAGTGTTATTACAGGTGCTTTTAAAGGCACAGCGTCCCTTTACCTTAAAGACGGATTTTTAATTCTTATCTAATAAAGCAATATTAGTCTTTTAAAGGAAATATATTGGATTTTTTGTTTTTTATTCTACCATACAGACGTGAATGCGCTTTTATAAATAATTTTAGTAAAGCAAGCAACACAATTGTACGTATGTTGGGACTCGCTGTCTTCTTCAGACACCTCCTTGTTGAGCAATATTGGAAGAAGAATGGACAAGCATGGATAAGCAAGAGAAGGAGGTTAACTTCCTACTCCCCCTTCTCTCCACCATAAGCCTAAACATGCACAATTAGTTGATCAAACTATGACATTTATGAAAAGATCTTTCAACAGTGCCCATCAGGGCAACCTATCAGTGCCCATCAGTGCAGCCCATAGGCGTACGCAGCCTATTGCATTAGGGTGTGCACCCGAAAGCTCAACCACACATACATGTGTATATGTGTGTGTATATATATATATACACATATACATATATACACACATATACATATATATACATATATATATATATATATATATATATATATATATATACATATACATATATGTCAAAAGTATTGGGACACCTGCCTTTACACACACATGAACTTTAATGCCATCCCAGTCTTAGTCCGTAGGGTTCCATATTGCGTTGGTTCACCCATTGCAGCTATAACAGCTTCAACTCTTCTAGGAAGGGCATCCACAAGGTTTAGGAGTGTGTCTATGGGAATGTTTGACCATTTTTCCAGGAGAGTATTTGTGAGGTCAGGCACTGATGTGGACGAGAAGGCCTGGCTCAAAGTCTCCGCTCTAATTAATCCCAAAGGTGTTCTATCTGGTTGAGAATAGGACTCTCTGCAGGCCAGTCAAGATCCTCCACCCCTAACCCCCTCATCCATGTCTTTATGGACCTTGCTTTGTGCACTGGTGCGCAGTCATGTTACATGTACTATTGTGCTATTTAGACTACAAAGCGATCACTCACACCTATACACACTCAAACGATGTATCAATGTGCCTAAACATGTATCGATGTGCAAAATTGTATTCAAAAGCGGTGCAGTGCCCCCAAATGCTAACGTGTTAGTATCCCTTTAAATCTGCTTGCATAGCAATTTTCAAAATCAGCATATCATATCAAACCATATATAACATTAACAAAACAAAACAAACGATGCATAAGTCCATAAAGTGTCCTTTTGGTATGAATTTGCTTGCATATGCTCAAGCTTTCATAAAAAAAACAGGCTTATGTTCACATATACAAATGACTGCTTCCTTAAAGTGATTGTAAAGGTAATTTTTTACCTCCACTGTGCAGCTTGTTTTGCACAGAGTGGCCCTGAACCTGCTCTTCTAGGGTCCCCCGGCGGCTCACGTGGCTCCTCCCCACATCTGACAACCCCCTAGGAGAGCCCTTCCTTAAGGGGGTTACCTTATGGGCATGCTCCCGAGTCCAGCATTCGGCGTCCATAGAGGCCGAATTGCAGCACTCGTCCCCACCCCCCCACCCCCGGCGCTCGCGTCATTGGATTTGATTGACAGCAGTGGGAGCCAATGGCTGCACTGCTATCAATCTATCCAATCAAGAGCTGAGAACCCCGGGCAGAGAGACAGCGGGTCCCTGCCGTGTCGAGTTCGAGGGTTCAGGTAAGTAAAACGGGGGGGCTGGGGGGCCGGTCACTGCCAGGTGTTTTTTCACCTTAATGCATAGGAAAAAACACGAAGGTTTACAACCCCTTTAACCGTTTGCTTACTGGGGACTTAAACCCCCTTCCTGCTCAGGACAATTTTCAGCTTTCAGCGCTCTCAATCTTTGAATGACAATTGCGCGGTCATGCAACATTGTACCCAAACTAAATTTTTATCATTTTTTCCCACATATAGAGCTTTCTTTTGGTGGTATTTAATCACAGCTGGGTTTTTTATTTAAAAAAAAAAAAACGAAAAAAGACTGAAAATTTTGAAAAAAACAATCAAAACAGTTTTATAGTTTGTTATAAAATATTGCAAACAGGTACTTTTTCTCCTTCATTGATGTGCGCTGATGAGGCTGCACTGATGGGCACTGATAGGCTACACTGATGGGCACTGATAAGGTGGTACTGATGGACACTGATAGGTGGCACTGATGAGCACCGATGATGCGGCACTGGTGGGCACTGATAGGTGGTACTGATGGGTGGCACTCATGGGCACTAATAGGTGGCACTCAAGGGCACTGATAGGTGGCACTGATGTGCACTGGTAAGTGACACTGATAGGCAGCACTGATAGGTGGCACTGATGAGCACTGATTGGCAGCACTGATGGGAATAAATAGGTGGCACTGTTGGGTTGATAGGTGGCACTGGTGGGCACTGATTTGAGGCACTGGTGGGCACCGGCAGGCGGCACTGGTGGGAACAGATGAAGCAGCGGTGGCTCTCACTGTTCGGGACCAATATCCCTTTGACAGAAGCCAGTGATCTGCATTTTTTCCCTGCTCACGCTGTCAGCGTGAGCAGAAAAAAAGCTGGTTACCGATCTTCTGTTTACATCGCATGATCAGCTGTCATTGACTGACAGCTGATCACGTGGTAAGGGGCTGGGATCTGAGAAATAAACTTCTCTACTGTAAAGTATAAAAGTGACTGGCGCCCAATTTCTTTCTTGTGCATCACCCCCCATGCCCACAAACCTGCACCCTGAGAATGTATGTCAGTCATCCATACCCCCGGTAGTCAACATCAGGCTCCTGGCAAATTGGGGTAGGCGATACGAGAGTAAAAGGTTAGGTTTACATATCATTTCAGGTGCTTATATCTCTGAATATACTGATGGGTTTGACATGATGGATTTCACTGAAGGTAACCCCTGTTAATGCATTTTATTTTATCCCGTGCTTGTTTTGGGTTATTCAGGTTTCTGACAGGCTTGAGAAGTGAAAAATATGCAGAATATAGGAAAAATAATGCCTATATACTGAAAGAAATTGCATATAAAAAAAGTTTTTTTTATATCTACAGCCAAAACATTTTTTTTTAGGGGAATGGAATGAAGAATGATTTGAAGACCTATCGGGTATTTAGTATGTCTTTGTCCCCTTGAGGAGATTTCCCTTTACTTCTTGTCCTCTAGAAGAAAAACAGAAGAGTGTGTGTGTGTGTGTGGAGGGAGGGGAACTATCTTTATGCTGCGGATTAATAAACTCCGAAGGTTTCTCCGACGGAACTCCGATGGAATTCCATTCAAGTGGTCTTGCCTACACACGGTCAAACCAAAGTCCGACCAAAGTCCAACTGTCCAGGACGAGGTAACGTACAGCACGTACAACGGGACTAGAAAAAGGAAATGCAATAGCCAGTAGCCAATAACTTCCGTCTCGTACTTGCTTCAGAGCATGCATCGTTTTTGGTCTGTCGGAACAGCGTACAGACGAGCAGTTTTCCCGATAGGAATTGGTTCTGTGGGAAATATTTAGAACATATTCTATTTCTAGGTCCGTCAGAATTTTCGAAAAAAAAATACACACGATCGGAATAGACGTTGAAAAGCTTCCGTTGGACTTTTTCTGTCGGACATTCCGCTCGTATGTATGCGGTTTTAGTTCTCACCTTAACAAGAGCTTTTCACTTTATTCCTCTTCTTGTGACAACTCAAATTTTTGGATTTCCCATCATATTTAGTCCCAGCAACAATGGTCACCTGGACAACTAGAGGGGGAGAATCTTTCTAGTGGGGGCAGACAGTTTTAAGCTGTTTAAAGATGTTCTAACACCTCACCATTCTTTTCAGAACTGAAAAAAATAGCTTTAGACACACTTTAAAAAAGAACAATATAGTAATGCAAGCTAAAAGAAAAAAAATACCTGATCATATTGGAGAAGTTCAGTATAGAAGGGAACACATTTTTCAGATATATTCCATATTGTAAAAGAGAAAGCAAGTATTGTTCTTGGAGGCATCATGCAAGTATTCATGGTCGCCACTTTACCTCCTAAATTTTGTTTTCCAATCCCAAAAGACTGGAATGGAGCACTGAGTGAGTTTAAAGTCTCTAAAATCCATTTTCCCCCTCTTAACTCACTAAAAAACAACCCATTCATTTCTATGCAAAACAGCCGGCCCTTGAATTTACACCTCTGTCCATTCTGTAAAATAGCTGGCTAGTCAGCCAATAAAATTCATGAACCTGGTAAAAGAGACATTAGAAATTAATATAGAGAAAGGAAACATAAACACTGAAAGTACACCTCTGGAAAAAGGACCTCCTGGGCCAACAAGCTTGTGTATGTTAACTCATACTCAATTAAAAACAAGTTTCTAGATTGGATTCCTTACTGGATCGTGAAAGTTTTGTTGACCTAAAGATGTTTGGCAAGTTGGAATGGAAATGCAGACTGTGAAGCGGAATACACAGACCTGATGGTCATATCATACATAGGCATATAAGCCATGAAATAAACAAAGTAGGGGAGAAAACAGACATAGTCACACTGTGACAGTGCCAGGTGTGGATGAATATTCCACGTGCACCTCCATACTTTCCTACAATACTAGTCTGTAGTTGTAGTCATCTATTAATGTTAATGGTGCATTGGTAGGGGTTGTGTTGGCCTTGCCAAGTCATATATTTTTGGTTAATCAAGAACTGTGAAAGAAATGAGTGTCTGGTGTTAATGATGACATGTTGTAAACATGTTTTAGGCAAATCATCTTTTTTTTTTTTTGCAAAGGGTGAGAAGTTCAGGGAACCATTTGAGATGGGTTAGACTTATTATATAAACCACTGGAGCCCTTTCAACCACATCTAACTATGGATAACAGACCCTGGGGCAGAAAAGTACATGCTTAAAATATTATATTTCCTAGGGGTTTTAAGAAGATGGCCATATTTGGTGGTTATCCTCTTAAAACAGCTAGGAGATCTAATAAAAAATATTTGCCTTTTGTAACAGAGTAAAAAATAAGAAAATGAACAAATAAATAAAATAGTCTCTAGGTACATGCACACAAATGTGGGTGTGATCCAAAGCCTTCGGCCTCCAAAAAACCTGGAAGGATTAAATCTTTTATTGGAACTCAATAGAGAACCACCAACTATCGTGGCTTCTCTCTGTTACAAGTGTTTTACAGTACAAGTGTACCTTTAATTTAAACTACACTAATCCACCCTCTAGAGCTCCAGAATTAATCTACACTACTGTCACTCCCACCCTAGCTGCTAACTGACCTCAGTAGGACATCCACAACCTGCTCTTGGTCTTAGTCCTCTCTGGGCCAAAAGCAAAGCTCAAGTTCCCTACTGATTGGGGAGATCTACTGTAGCTCTGATGTGTCTGACCTCTGAAGACTGACCCCTGGCAGGGGACAGGCTTTTATACCCAGGATGTGGCTACTTTCTCAAGAAAAACAAGCTGTAAGGTTTTGAATATCCTTTGTTTTGATGCACGTGAAATGTATTTAGTTGACCTAAAGTACAGTTGGGATCTAAAGCATGAGCCTTCTTGTTCAACTCAAAGTATTCCTTAATTTGCAATTTATCTCTTACATTTCCCCATTTTTTGCCTATGTATGTAAATAGTTGTGTCCTAATCTGAGCACTTTGTGACACAAAGCATTGAAACAAAGGGTCAACTTAACACCGAGACATCTAGCACATCAACACGTCAGCAATGGCAGCCTCCTTCTCTCAGAAACGGTTTGCAAAATTGTTCTAGGAAAATGGCAGCTGCCATCCCAATGGTTTCCTTAGGTGACACCCATATTTATTCCCTGCACATATATAGCACACAAAAAAGCAGCAGTCTGTAAGCTACTGGACTATTGCTACAACAGCATTCAAGTAGATGCAGCTCAGTTAAGTAGCACATAACTGGGCAATTGCCTCTCTTTCAATAAAATGTGCAGTCTGAATTATTTAAAGCAGCAAAGCCTGAAACTAAATCTAAAAATAACACATTCATCTCTTTTTATTATTTGGCCTGAGAATGAAAATCCTGCTGGTGCATCAGAGAGCAATTAATATTCCTGTGCAGCTTGCAGTGTTAGACAAATGGGCTTCTATAGCAGCGTAGTTTACACGAATGGAATGAGTGACATGAAGGTTTATGATATAGGAAATCCATTAAATTAACAAGCTTACATAAACCACATCACCTGCTCACCGAGCTACGGGCTGATAACAGGGGTGTGACTAGGGCTGAGCGTCCGAGCATGTATATTGTGACTCTTGCCTGAAACCCCCAATTTTATTGGGATCACTAAGATTGCTGATTATTCAGAATCCTTTACTCCAAAATAGTAAAATGAAGTTGAGTATTGCTTGAACTATCAGACCACGTATTGCTAGGGATAACACTATTTTGTTGGCCATGCTCTTGTTTTACCAGCCTGACTGGTAAAAATTTAATTTGTTGCCAGCAGTATTTCTAAGAACGATTTAAAAATAATTTTTAAAAAAGTTGGCAAGCCTACCGATCTCCCAAGTGTTTGCAGCTAATTAATGATTGTTTTCTGTTCCTCTCTTAAAAAGGAAACCAAAAAACCTCTTTACTGCAGAAACACTGGGTCAGTATAAGGCTGTCTTCACCCTTTTGCAATCAAAACTTGGATTGCAGTTTTCCACTCAGTTGCCATTATGGTGAAAAATGCCTTGGCATATCTTTTATACGAGCAGACAGAATGTGTGCCGAGGGAACACGGTAGATGTTTTGAGACTGTGTGGGGTCTTTCTTCTTTAAATCCACTACTTGATTTGAAGAAAGGATTCTGTGTGGTCCTAAAACATTGGTGTTATATCTGTGACTTCCACGTGTCTTGACTAAACATCTGAAACTTGGAGTGGTACCATGTACCCAAACACCCAAGATTCTTGATTGTCATATGCTGTAAGGAAAAGGACTTAAACTTTGTAATTGTGTTGGAGGAAGAGTCAAATGCTACATGTGTTTGATTTCAGGTAATCTTTTCAGCAATGACTTAAAGGAATACATTGTCATTCGTTGCTGTCCTCCTTCTGACAAAGCTAGTTGTCTGGCTAATGCTGATGCCATAGTCTCGGTATTTTTAGGTACAAATATTTTTTATTACATTTTTAACAGAATAACAAAGAGCATCCAATCTGCCCACGCAGGGGCTTGGAGTGGCAACATAACTCAGGGTAAGGCTTCACATACTATCAACCAGATAAAAGGAAGCAGAAGCTTTGGTTACGTGCAAGAAAACCTAGACAGCTGAGGCGAGGTCCAGGAAATCCACAAGGATGTCAATGTCATACCTGGACAGACTAAATCTCTAAGAACGGTGCAATATAATTACTCACTCACGGGGTGCAGGGTAACTATAAAGAAAAGGAGCGGGGTCGTGAGCCTCAGGAGGAAGGGAAAGAAAAGGAGAAAAAAATGTAAGAGTAAGGAAAGGGAGGAAAAGGACGGGAGCCAACAGAAAAAGAAGAAGAGGAAGGGAAAAGGGGATATATGGACTTGGGATTGTCAAGCGGGTTAGTCACAAGCATCCGATACTAGCTAGAGGAAGTGAGGGGAAGGCATATTGGAGCCAAGGTTCCCAAATCTTTAAAAATTTGGCGTGAGAATCCTTCAGAATGCTAGAGATCTGTTTGTTGAGCCATCATACGATTTCTATGACTATTTTGACTCAATGACCTGGCCACCAGTATAAAAAAAGTCTCGTAGCGGTACCCCCATATGGGCTGCTGATAGTTGTGGTCCGTCTCTCACCCTGCACAGCCAGGCACACAATTTTCAGACACTCAGGAGTCAAGAAGCAGCCCTATTTTTATGGTCTATTGAGGGGAATCAAACTTAGATGGAGTAAGGGTAAGTGTGGGATGCCCACTTGATTGTAGAAAAATATTTCAGAGACTAACTATATATACCTCCTCACTTCCAGCTCCAGCACATCGCTTGATTACTGACCTCACTCTCCAGAATGTCACTTGATTCTTTACCTCCAGGAACAGATAACACTAAAGTTTTGGCCTGATACTGGCTCAGCCAGGCCTTAAGCAAATGCCCTTTGCGGGCAGGGACCACTGGCCCTTTTGGTGTAGCAACATGGTGGTAGTCCTAGTGCTAGCTGTCCACGTGGCTACTGATTCCAGCACCACATCTTCAGGCCCTGCCAGCCCTCCTGGCTGCAGCTGCATCTCTCCACTGCCCGTGTCACCACAGTCCTCTCCTCTGGCTCCGCACCCATCCCAGACTGCACTCTCCCAGTCCTCTCAGGTGTGCCTCCCCAGTCCTCCTGACTGTGTGAACACTCACCAGCCCTCTTGGCTGCACTCCATGGAACTCCTGGAGGCTTGCCTGGCAGTATTCTCCTGCTGTCCTCTCTTGCTCCTCTTGTGCCTCCTGGTCAGGACACCTCTGTGGGTTGTAAGAGAGTCCCATCTGCACCCGAGCCCAGGCCCAAGGTCACCCCCCCCATGGACTGGAGAGCTCCATTAACGGCCAAGACAACCTAACACTCCATCTCTATCTTCCACCCGATACCAACTCCTCCCCAGCTTGGCTGACCTTGAGTATTTGGTCACAGTGGTACTGCCTGTGAGTCACCCAGCCCTACCTGGCTTCCTGCCAACCCAAAATCCAAACACACAGGCTTGGCTGCCTACCAAGCCTGCTTACATTTTCCTACACTACAAAAAACGATCTGTACACATTCTAGTACCACTAGCGGGTGCTATACTTATGTAACCCTCTAAATTACTTCCCCTAACCCTTAGCCCTTGACATTAACTCTACCATGAATGTAATGTCTGACATTAAATACACCTCAAAACTGATTTACTTACCTTTAAGGCCTTCAGAAGTATTGGCCGTGAATACATTTAGTACCAAACCAAATACTACCTGCATTGCGATCTCTGCAGCAAAACCAACTATCCTATTACAAGTTTTATTTTTTGACAATAGTTTAATTCATACCACATCCATAGCACACGGTTTTTTATGTTTTGTTAGCTATTCTGTCAAGGACAGTAAAATATATTTCAAATAGGCCACAATTGCAAAACAATTTGTAAATTGCTGGCCAAGTCAGGACATATATAATGACTGTGGTTATATTTATATACTTTTTAGACTCTTGAAATAGCAGATATCTGACTAAAGGCAGTGTGTAGGCACACATCACATTAGGAAAACAGATGTTTTCTTGTCCTCATCAAAGTAATAGCTGAAAGTTTTTATTATCTTTTTGTCATTTATTGTTATTTAGCTAGGTTCAGATGTAAGATTCTCATATGTCGACAAGCTCCAGGCCAAGTGCTGCACCACCAGTTTGTGCAGCATTTTAAAATATAAAGTGAGACAGTACCATTACAATACTATACAATACATTACACAAGGGTTTAAGGCTTACTAACCCACAACAGTAAAATCAGTCTGTATATGCAGTAAAGCATGCTTGTTATACTCACTGTGGAACCTAAGGGGATAATCCTCTGCATTGTGTAAAAAGGCTGTTTGGTCCTGTCTTCTTTGATCCTCCCCTTCTGTCCTCAATCCATCTCCTCATAAGACAGAGCCTTTGGAGTCACTCTGCACATGCTCAGTTTGGTGTGTATTGCTAGAGTTTTTCTTTTCTTGGGAGAGTGCATGTGATCAGCACAGGTCCAATCAGCACTGTCCAGACAGAGGGTCAGGGGTCATGCAGACTCATAGGACAGTCAGAGAAGTATGAAAAACCCCCCTACAAGCTTTAACTAGACACTTATAGAAGTCACAAGACTGTTATATACTGCTGATGAGAACAGGAATTTAGCAGTTTTTTGTATATTTTCTAAAATAATTTTGTTTCCATGTTATGTGTACTGTGGGAGACCAAGTATAGTGAATGCAGGGTCCTGGGTTTAGTAACACTTAAAGAGGGCCCTGCTTATAAGTGATTACAATCTAATAGGGTGGGGCAAGTGGTACAAAAGTTAATAACGCTGAGGGATGAGCTGATGGAAGAATTAAAGGAAGAATTAAAAGTTCAGTTGTTAGGCTTCCCTGAAGAGATGAGTTTTCATGGGTCACCTAAAGGTGACCAGAGTAGGAGATAGTCAGACAGATTGAGGTGGAGAGTTCCAGGGGATGGGGGAGGCTCTGAAGAAGTCCTGGAGATGAGCATAGGAGGAGGAGACAAGAGAGCTAAAGAACAAGAGGTCTTGGGACAGTTTAGGTGATACTTGAAGACAAGATTGGTGATGTAGTTGGGGGCAGAGTTGAGAATGGCCTTGTATGTTGTTGTTAGTATTTTGAATTTAATTCGCTGGGCATTCGGATGCCAGTGGAGGGATTGGCAGAGAGGGGTAGCAGACACTGAGCAGTTGGTAAGGTAGATGAGTCTGGCAGCAGCATTCATGATAGACTGAAGGGAGGAAAGCCTGCGTCCCGCTCGCTCTGCATATGCAGAGTGGAAAGCTGAGATTTAACAAATGTGGCAATTATTTTGCTGCATTTACTACCAATGGAGATGTATCTGTATCTATGAAAAAGAATAAATAAGTGTATAAGACAGATTTGATTCTGAAAAGTGGGCTAATGGGAAGATGCTAAGCAATTTCCTTCATTATCATCATAAAGAGTATCTAAATCCAACATTTTATTTATTTGGTTTTTTAATCCACCAACATTTTTATTGGCATTGAGTCAAAAGAAATGAATAAGTAAAAAACATAGAGAATAAGAAACAAAATACAAATCAAAGATCAATACAGCTGGTGCTTATCAGGGTAATTCAAGGTGGAAAACCTACAGTGCCTTGAAAAAGTATTCACACCCCTTGAAATTTTCCACATTTTGTCATGTTACAACTAGGGGTCGACCAATATCGTTTTTTCAGGGCCGATACTGATACCAATTTTTCGTCTGCCTTTCAGGCCGATAGCCAATTTCAGGTGCCGATATTCTGTACATTTAAATTTTTAATTTTTACACTGTCCTTTAAATTATTTTTTTTTGTATCACTTTTATTGCTGTCACAAGGAATGTAAACATCCCTTGTAACAGTAATAGGCAGTGACAGGTACTCTTTATTGAGGGATCGGAGGCCTACAAGACCCCAATCCCCTCCTCTGCACTTGAAACTGTTCAAAACACCAAGATCGGTGTTTTTGAATACTTTCTATTTTTTAAAACTGGCGCCTTTAGAATAGGGATGAGCTTCGTGTTCGAGTCGAACCCATGTTCGACTCGAACATCGGCTGTTCGACCGTCCGTCGAATTGCGAACGATATGGGCCGTTCGCGCCAAATTCGTGTGGCGCGTCACGGCCCATAATTCACTGCGGCATCGCAGTGCATTGCTGGCTGATGATTGGCCAAGCATGCACTATGACCCGCATGCTTGGCCAATCACAGCGCCGTCAGTAGAGAGAGCTGTAATTGGCCAAAGCCAGGGTGGCTTTGGCCAATTATGGCTCAGGGGATTTAGTACACACCCCACACTATATAAGGCCGCCTGCACGGCGGCCCTGTGTAGTGTGTGTTCCGGTGTGCTGAGAGATAGAGAGAGAGAGAGACAGTGTCATTTGATTTGAGTTAGATAGATTAGGCAGAACAGTCAGTCAGTTAGCTGCACTTACAGTGTATTGTGTATATATATGCATCCCAGGTGTTGCATATATATATATACACTGTATTCAGTTTAGCTAGATCCGTTCCTGTTATCTTCTATCTAGACTATTTACATTTAGTGCAGTGCGTCCTGCTCACAGTGTTCAGCTAGATCCATTCCTGCTATTTACATTCAGTGCAGTGCGTCCTGCTCACAGTGTTCAGCTAGATCCGTTCCTGCTATTTACATTCAGTGCAGTGCGTCCTGCTCACAGTGTTCAGCTAGATCCGTTCCTGCTATTTACATTCAGTGCAGTGCGTCCTGCTCACAGTGTTCAGCTAGATCCGTTCCTGCTATTTACATTCAGTGCAGTGCGTCCTGCTCACAGTGTTCAGCTAGATCCGTTCCTGCTATTTACATTCAGAGCAGTGCGTCCTGCTCACAGTGTTCAGCTAGATCCGTTCCTGCTATTTACATTCAGTGCAGTGCGTCCTGCTCACAGTGTTCAGCTAGATCCGTTCCTGGTATTTACATTTAGTGCAGTGCGTCCTGCTCACAGTGTTCAGCTAGATCCGTTCCTGCTATTTACATTCAGTGCAGTGCGTCCTGCTCACAGTGTTCAGCTAGATCCGTTCCTGGTATTTACATTTAGTGCAGTGCGTCCTGCTCACAGTGTTCAGCTACATCCGTTCCTGCTATTTACATTCAGTGCAGTGCGTCCTGCTCACAGTGTTCAGCTAGATCCGTTCCTGCTATTTACATTCAGTGCAGTGCGTCCTGCTCACAGTGTTCAGCTACATCCGTTCCTGCTGTTTACATTCAGTGCAGTGCGTCCTGCTCACAGTGTTCAGCTAGATCCGTTCCTGCTATTTACATTCAGTGCAGTGCGTCCTGCTCACAGTGTTCAGCTAGATCCGTTCCTGCTATATACATTTAGTGCAGTACGTCCTGCTCACAGTGTTCAGCTAGATCCGTTCCTGTTATCTTCCTACTGACAGGCAGGCTTGTCTGGTTACAGTATATAAAGCTACCTGAAGAAAATTACAGGTGTTCTTTTTGATCCTATTAGTACCACGGTCAGGCAGCTAGACTATTTACATTTAGTACAGTGTGTCCTGCTCACAGTGTTCAGCTAGATCCGTTCCTGTTATCTTCCTACTGACAGGCAGGCTTGTCTGGTTACAGTATATAAAGCTACCTTAAGAAAATTACAGGTGTTCTTTTTGATCCTATTAGTACCACGGTCAGGCAGCTAGACTATTTACATTTAGTACAGTGTGTCCTGCTCACAGTGTTCAGCTAGATCCGTTCCTGTTATCTTCCTACTGACAGGCAGGCTTGTCTGGTTACAGTATATAAAGCTACCTTAAGAAAATTACAGGTGTTCTTTTTGATCCTATTAGTACCACGGTCAGGCAGCTAGACTATTTACATTTAGTACAGTGTGTCCTGCTCACAGTGTTCAGCTAGATCCGTTCCTGTTATCTTCCTACTGACAGGCAGGCTTGTCTGGTTACAGTATATAAAGCTACCTTAAGAAAATTACAGGTGTTCTTTTTGATCCTATTAGTACCACGGTCAGGCAGCTAGACTATTTACATTCAGTGCAGTGCGTCCTGCTCACAGTGTTCAGCTAGATCCGTTCCTGGTATTTACATTCAGTGCAGTGCGTCCTGCTCACAGTGTTCAGCTAGATCCGTTCCTGGTATTTACATTTAGTGCAGTGCGTCCTGCTCACAGTGTTCAGCTAGATCCGTTCCTGCTATTTACATTCAGTGCAGTGCGTCCTGCTCACAGTGTTCAGCTAGATCCGTTCCTGCTATTTACATTCAGTGCAGTGCGTCCTGCTCACAGTGTTCAGCTAGATCCGTTCCTGGTATTTACATTTAGTGCAGTGCGTCCTGCTCACAGTGTTCAGCTAGATCCGTTCCTGCTATTTACATTCAGTGCAGTGCGTCCTGCTCACAGTGTTCAGCTAGATCCGTTCCTGCTATTTACATTCAGTGCAGTGCGTCCTGCTCACAGTGTTCAGCTAGATCCGTTCCTGGTATTTACATTTAGTGCAGTGCGTCCTGCTCACAGTGTTCAGCTAGATCCGTTCCTGGTATTTACATTTAGTGCAGTGCGTCCTGCTCACAGTGTTCAGCTAGATCCGTTCCTGCTATTTACATTCAGTGCAGTGCGTCCTGCTCACAGTGTTCAGCTAGATCCGTTCCTGGTATTTACATTTAGTGCAGTGCGTCCTGCTCACAGTGTTCAGCTAGATCCGTTCCTGCTATTTACATTCAGTGCAGTGCGTCCTGCTCACAGTGTTCAGCTAGATCCATTCCTGCTATTTACATTCAGTGCAGTGCGTCCTGCTCACAGTGTTCAGCTAGATCCGTTCCTGGTATTTACATTTAGTGCAGTGCGTCCTGCTCACAGTGTTCAGCTAGATCCGTTCCTGGTATTTACATTTAGTGCAGTGCGTCCTGCTCACAGTGTTCAGCTAGATCCGTTCCTGCTATTTACATTCAGTGCAGTGCGTCCTGCTCACAGTGTTCAGCTAGATCCGTTCCTGGTATTTACATTTAGTGCAGTGCGTCCTGCTCACAGTGTTCAGCTAGATCCGTTCCTGCTATTTACATTCAGTGCAGTGCGTCCTGCTCACAGTGTTCAGCTAGATCCGTTCCTGCTATATACATTTAGTGCAGTACGTCCTGCTCACAGTGTTCAGCTAGATCCGTTCCTGTTATCTTCCTACTGACAGGCAGGCTTGTCTGGTTACAGTATATAAAGCTACCTGAAGAAAATTACAGGTGTTCTATCCCAGCTTAGTGCAGCTACAGGCCATTAGTATGTCTGGAAGGCCAAGAAGGAGAGGCAGACAGTCACAAGCCAATAAGAGAGGGCAAGCAGGCTCTGTGTCTAGTGCTGGTCGTGGAGACGGTGCATCCTCATCAGCACGTGGCCATGGGACACGCTTGTCCTTTTTTTCGGCAGCTGGCCGTGTTGAGCCGCAACATGCGGAAGACTTGGTCGAGTGGATGACCAAGCCGTCCTCATCCTCCTCATCCTCTCTCACCCATGCCCAGGGTGCTTTGTCTGGCAAAGCAGCGGCCTCTTCCCTCAGCTCAATGTCATCAGTGACTCCTTCCCTAGCTCCACCATGTCCTCATGAGGATTCCCTCGAACTGTTTGACCACAGTGTTGGGTACATGCTCCAGGAGGATGCCCAGCGTTTGGAAGGCTCTGATGATGATACTGAGCTCAATGAAGGCAGTAACATGAGCACGGACAGAGGGGGTGCCCAAGAAGGACAGCAATCTGGCAGTCATGCTCCCCCTGCTGCAGCATACTGCCAGGTTTGCTCCAGTGATGAGGAGGGAGGGGATGATGAGGTCACTGACTCAACGTGGGTGCCTGATAGGAGAGAGGAGGAGGAGGAGGAGGAGGAGGAGGAGGAGGTGGCACATCACCAACTAGGCAGGATGCCCTCCAGGGGCCAGCCTAAGGGCAGCACATTGACTGCATCACACCCCAAAGCTCCACATGTGCAGGGCGCTGCAGTCTCTGCGCGTTATTCAAAAAGTTCTTTGGTGTGGGCCTTTTTTGAGACGAGTGCATCAGATCGCACCGCTGCTATTTGCAACATATGTCTCAAGCGTATCTCGCGTGGCCAAAACATCTCCCGCTTGGGTACCACATGCTTGACCAGACATATGTTGACCTGCCATGCAGTTCGTTGGCAAGCGTATCTAAAAGACCCACACCAAAGAACAAAGACGATCTCTCCTTGCTCCTCATCAGCTGAGATTTCCAACCCCACTAGACCTTCAGTCCTCTCTGCGACCTGCAGTGAGAGGAATGAAGGTGTAGAATTAGGTGTGTCACAGCCAAGTACTTGTGGGCAATCTGCTTTTGGTACACCGACGTCAGATTGTACCAGGCAAATTTCCCTGCCCCAGCTGCTGCACCGCCGAAAGAAGTTTGCTCCCAGCCATCCACATGCCCAGCGGTTGAATGCTAGCTTGGCAAAATTGCTAGCACTTCAACTGCTGCCTTTTCAGTTGGTAGACTCTGCCCCCTTCCGTGAGTTTGTGGAATGTGCGGTTCCTCAGTGGCAGGTACCCAAACGCCACTTTTTCTCACGGAAGGCGATTCCGGCTCTCTACCGGCATGTGGAAGGCAATGTCCATGCCTCGCTGGACAGGGCGGTCAGCGGTAAGGTGCATATTACCGCTGACTCATGGTCCAGCAGGCATGGACAGGGACGTTACTTAAGTTTCACGGCGCATTGGGTGACTCTGCTGGCAGCTGGGAAGGATGCAGGACAAGGTGCAGTAGTGTTGGAGGTTGTTCCGCCACCACGCCTCCAAAATGCTGATTGTGACACACCTCTCTCCTCCACCCCCTCCTCTTCTTCTTCCTCCATGGCCTCTTCCTCGGAACCAGCGGTGCTCCGTAGGCGTTCAAGGGGCTACGCAAGTACGCAGGCCAAAAGATGCCATGCGGTGCTTGAGCTGGTGTGCTTGGGGGACAGGAGCCACACTGGGGCAGAGGTTCTGTCAGCTCTGCAGGGGCAGGTTCAGAGGTGGTTGACGCCACGCCAACTTAAGGCAGGAATGGTGGTTTGCGACAATGGCACCAACCTCCTCTCTGCCCTCCGACAGGGACAACTGACCCATGTGCCCTGTTTGGCTCACGTCCTTAACTTGGTGGTGCAGCGGTTCTTGGGCAGGTACCCGGGCTTACAGGATGTCCTGAGGCAGGCCAGGAAAGTCTCTGTGCATTTCCGCCGGTCATATAATGCCAGTGCTCGGCTGACGGACCTCCAAAAGGAGTTTAACCTGCCCAAGAACCGCCTAATCTGTGACATGCCCACCAGGTGGAACTCGACGTTGGCCATGCTGCAGCGGCTGCACACGCAGCAGAGGGCCATCAATGAGTACCTGTGCGACTATGGCACCAGGACAGGGTCAGGGGACCTTGGTTTTTTTTCCCCACGCCAGTGGGCCATGATCAGGGATGCATGCACTGTCCTGTCACCATTCGAGGAGGCCACGAGGATGGTGAGCACTGACAGTGCATGCATCAGTGACACTGTCCCCCTTGTCCACCTGTTGGAGCACACGCTGCGTGGAATAATGGACAGGGCACTTGAGGCAGAACAGAGGCAGGAAGAGGAGGACTTCCTTAGCTCTCAAGGCCCCCTTTATCCAGACAGTGTTCCTGCGTGCCCGCCGATCACACAGGAAGAGGACGAGGAGGAGGAGGGGGAGGAGGAGGAAGATTGTGTCAGTATGGAGGTGGAGCCTGGCACTCAGCATCAGCAGTCTTTAAGGGATCAGTCCCAAGGAACACATGGACTTGTACGTGGCTGGGAGGAGGTGGCTGCGGACGTTGTTGTCCTTAGTGACCCAGAGGACTCCGGACCGAATGCCTCAGCAAACCTACGCTGCATGGCCTCCCTGATCCTGCAAAGCCTGCGTAAGGATCCTCGTATTCGTGGTATCAAGGAGAAGGACCAATACTGGCTGGCAACCCTCCTTGATCCACGTTACAAGGGTAAGGTTGCGGACCTTATCTTGCCATCGCAGAGGGAGCAGAGGATGAAACATCTTCGGGAGGCCTTGCAGAAAGGTCTGTGCAACGCGTTCCCAGAGACTGGGAGGTTACAAACTCCTGTTTCTGGACAACGTGTTGCTGAGGCTTCGGTCAGTCAAAGAAGGAGCGGTGGAGAAGGTGGCCGTCTGACCGATGCGTTCAGACAATTTTTTGGTCCGCAGCCCCAAGGTATGATCGGTTCCAGCAACCATCGCCAGCGTCTGTTTTACATGGTGCAGGAATACCTAGGGGCAAGATCAGACTTGGACACCTTTCCCACCGAAAATCCTCTGGGTTACTGGGTCTTGAGGATGGATCACTGGCCAGAGCTTGCACAGTATGCAATTGAGCTACTGGCCTGTCCTGCATCCAGCGTTCTTTCGGAACGCACATTCAGTGCTGCTGGAGGCGTGGTAACCGATCACAGGGTGCGTCTGTCCACCGACTCGGTCGATCGGCTGACCTTCATAAAAATGAATCAGTCTTGGATCACCACCAGCTACCAAGCACCTGATGCAGATGTAACCGAATAATTTTTTTTGAAATCTCAGATCCCTTCAAAGACTGCCTATGCTGATGCTGAGTGACTATCCCTGAGTAATTATCCTCTTCCTCCTCAATCATCACGCTGATAGCTTGTAAGAACATTTTTGGTTCTGGGCGCCACCACCAGTGCCTAAGGCACAATTTTTCAGCCCCTGTTTAACAGGGGCGTGTAATTACAATTTTTGATGTAATACTTTGCAGCAGGGCTCGTTCCTGCATTCCAACTAGAGTGTCTGTGAGGGGTTGCAGTGTTGTGGCACCAGCACCAGTGCCTAAGACCCAATTTTTCAGCCCCTGTCTAACAGGGGCGTGTAATTACAATTTTTGATGCAATACTTTGCAGCAGGGCTTGTTCCTGCGTTTCAACTAGAGTGTCTGTGAGGGGTTGCAGTGTTGTGGCACCAGCACCAGTGCCTAAGACCCAATTTTTCTGCCCCTGTCTAACAGGGGCGTGTAATTACAATTTTTGATGCAATACTTTGCAGCAGGGCTCGTTCCTGCGTTCCAACTAGAGTGTCTGTGAGGGGTTGCAGTGTTGTGGCACCAGCACCAGTGCCTAAGGCCTAATTTTTCAGCTCCTGTTCAACAGGGGCATGTAATTACAATTCTTGATCTAATATTTCACAGCAGGGCCCTGTGAGGGCTTACAGTGTTTTGGCCACAGCAACACCTAAGGCCCAAATTTCTGCTGAGTATATAGGGCAGGACCCTACTTTCAAACATCTAACTTACAAACGACTCCTACTTGCAAACGGAAGGAGACAACAGGAAGTGAGATGAAATCTACCCCTAAGGAAGGGAAATTCTCTCCTGTAAGAGTTAATATGGGAAAACAATTTCTCCTTTCCACTGATGCTTTCCAATCCTTGTTCCACAAAAAAACCCAAATTTTCCAAAAACATTTTTCATTGGGACAAAAAAGTGAGGTGAAATCTTCTGAAGAGGAGGAAAGACGCAAAACAAATGTCACAGGGGTGATAACCCTTCCCTATGTTTTCCAAAAAGCTTAGAAAAGATTTTTTGGCTGGAGCTAAACACATTAAAAATGTTCAAAATTACAAACAGATTCTACTTAACAACAAACCTACAGTCCCTGTCTTGTTTGCACCGCCTGAATACTGCTGTTCAGAGTATATAGGGACCTTTCCTTATTTTAATTTGGGTGCGGGGTTCCCCTTAATATCCATACAAGACCCAAAGGGCCTGGTAATGGACTGGGGGGTACCCATGCCGTTTGTCTCACTGATTTTCATCCATATTGCCATGACCCGACATGACATTAAACCCGCAAGCAGTTTTAAATGAGATTTTTTCCTTTAAAAATGACATTTGGTGCAGGGACTGTTCTAAACATGGGAAACACGCGTCACTTTACAGGCATACTATAGACACCCCCCAGGTACGATATTTAAAGGAATATTTCACTTTTTTTTTTTTACTTTAAGCATCATTAAAATCACTGCTCCCGAAAAAACGGCCGTTTTTAAAAGTTTTTTTTGCATTGATACATGTCCCCTGGGGTAGGACCCGGGTCCCCAAACCCTTTTTAGGACAATACCATGCAAATTAGCCTTTAAAATGAGCACTTTTGATTTCGAACGTTCGAGTCCCATAGACGTCAATGGGGTTCTAACGTTCGTGCGAACTTGCGGTCCGTTCGCGGGTTCTGGTGCGAACCGAACCGGGGGGTGTTCGGCTCATCCCTACTTTAGAATGCCAGTAATCCGGAAGTGGTGTCATGACATTGCTTCAGGGTTGTTAGATCCGAGACCCGATCAAAAACAAATCCGGATTTGTTCGGGTCTCCGGCCAGCCGGCGGACGTTCCAGCTTGTCGCTCGGGCCTCCCGGTGGGCGGAAGGCGGTGGGAGGGGGGGACGCTGCTTGTGATAACGGCATTGGTTGTTATTACAAGAAAAGCTGACTGTTCGCTCTAAAAAACGGTACTGGGGTTATACCTGTAGCTGCACGCACCACCCCCATACAACCACTTGAAGCAATATCGGTAATATTGGTGCGTTTCTGACCGATACCGATACTTTGAAAAATGTGAATATCAGCCCCGATAATCGTCCGATTCGATAATCCCTAGTTACAACCAAAAATGTAAATGTCTTTTTTTGGGATTTTATGTGATAGACCAACACAAAGTGGCACATAATTGTGAAGTGGAAGCGAAATGATAAATGGTTTTCAAAATTTTTTACAAATAAATATCTGAAAAGTGTGGCGTGCATTTGTATTCAGCCCCCTTTACTCTGATACTGGTAACTAAAATCTAGGGGAGCCAATTGCCTTCAGAGGTCACCTAATTAGTAAATAGAGTCCACCTGTGTGTATTTAAATCTCAGTATAAATATAGGTGTTCTGTGAAGCTCCTAGAGGTTTGTTAGAGAACCTTAGTGAACAAACAGCATCATGCAGGCCAAGGAACACACCAGACAGGTCAGGGATAAAGTTGTGGAGAAGTTTAAAGTGGGTTTAGGTTAAAAATAAAATATCCCAAGCTTTGAACATCTCATGGAGCACTGTTCAATCCATCACTGAAAATGGAAACCTACCAAGACATGGCCGTCCACCTAAACTGAGAGGCCGGACAAGGAGAGCATTAATCAGAGAAGCAGCCAAGAGGCCCATGGTAACTCTGGAGGAGCTGCAGAGATCCACAGCTCAGGACAACTATTATTCGTGCACTCCACAGATCTGGCCTTTATGGAAGAGTCAGTTTTGATAAACATTTATTATTTTCCTTCCACTTCACAATTTGTGCCACTTTGTGTTGCTCTATTACATAAAATCCCAATAAAATACATTTACATTTTTGGTTGTAACATGACAAAATGTGGAAAATTTCATGGGGTGTGAATACTTTTTCAAGGCACTGTACACCTATGCAGGGATAAACTGGAGGGAGTATATAATTATTAGACTGGAAAAGGGGGGTATATAAAAGGGAGGGGGTGGTAGTTCCTGAGAGGGGGAGGTGGGGTGGTATGGACAGGGAGGTCTTTGGGGTCTAGCCAGCCATTCAGATAGTTAGGGGCCATAAGGTCCAGCTACAATAAAAGGATGGAGCAGTTGAGATTCGGGTGGCTATTGTAGTCCAGACATGGAACCATGATCTTTAGGAATTTAGTATGTGTGTCGTTAAGCATAGCTGTAGGTTCCTTATGTACAATAATGCCCATCATTCTCTGCTTTCCTTCTGCAAAGTTATAAGCAGATTGTTTCTATACTTTTGCTAATGTTTGCTTGGCCACCAGAAACACAACCTCTGCTATGTTTAGTGAGATTTGGATTTGGCCTATGTAACAGGGCTTCCCATGGATTGCGAGTGAGGTTAAGTTTCAGAATTGTTCTGAGAATGTTGTATACACATATCTAGTTGCCTTGAAACAGTGCCACCAAATATGCAAAGGGGTACCTTGCTCTCTGCAACCTCTCAACCTCTAAATTATTTTAGGTTAGGTTAAAGGTGTTCAGCTTTCATGATATAACAGGGTCTCAAGTGCAGCCTCTGACAAGATCAAAGGGTCACACTTAATATTCAGTGAATTTAATGCTACAGAAAGCAGTCAGAGGCCGAAGACATTCAAAAGGAATCATCAAAGACTACAGACAAGCTACAAGAGATGGACAAAGACTGCACACATGCTGCAGGTCATAGACAGACTCTACAAGCATATAGCAGTTGTTGGAGACTGGGGACATGTCTTAAGAGGAAAACATAGATTTGAAACATATTACATGAGACTGCTAGAGATTACTGCTATCACAGTCCCTTTACAATGCTATTATTGCCATTGGATTTGTTTTCCCTACAGCCTTCCTAAATATTACTGGTGCCACATTTAATATTTTTCCCAGCAAGATCCATTATAAACAATCCAACACAAAAACACAATAAAAAAAAAAGTGGTGGACAGCAAAAGTAAGATAGTGTGAAAGAAAGAAATCAACCATTTAACTTTCAGAAGACAGTCCAAAGAATAATTTTCCTTCACTGGCTCAAGTAAGAACCTAGCTAACAAAAACACATTACGGTATGCATGGGGCCACGAAGGTCGCAAAATAGGTGCCAAGGGCTGCAGGGTGGGCACCAGGGGAGTAAGAATGGTTAAAACCACTATCAGTTTTTTTGCCGTCTGTGTTCCATTGTGGAGATTTACCCTAATTTCCTGTCTGGGAGACATGACAATAAATGAGTGTAATTCTCTCCAAAGTAAGATTAATCTCCATTGAAAGATTTTTCTTTTTGTCTAGTGATCCAAAAACAAGCATATTGATTGCAGATAAGCACATTGGTAACCAGGATAATAGAAAAGGCCAAGCTACCCAGCATGGAAATAAACAGCAATATAAACTTGACAGTGATTTTTACTCTTTCCTACTTGAGCCAAAAAATAAAAGGTTTGGCTTTATATATGCTTTAACCCTTTCTTTTCCTCTGCTCTTTAGTGTGCCTTGAAGTCACAGAGGCCAGGCTTTGATTTCATCATGGCAATGATAGCAGTTGCCGAAAAGAGTTGTGTATAATCATTTACAGACTGTGGCAAGTAGATACATACCACTCATCCTTTTGTAAGGCACAACCTCACACACAGAGTGCAGAGTTGTGGTGTGCATTACATACAAAGTGCAGAGTTCAGGAGTGCACTGTGTACAGACTGTAGTATTCAGGGGTTGGCTATGTACAGAGTGCAGGGTTCAGGAGTATGTTACGTATAGAGTTCAGGGGTGTGATGTGTATAGAGTGCAGGGCTTAAGGGTGTGTTATGTACAGAGTGCTAAGTTCAGGAGTGCGCTAAGCACAGAGTGCAGGGTTCAGTTCAGGGGTTTGCTATGTACAGAGTGCAGGGTTTAGGAGTATGTTACGTACACAGTTCAGGGGTGTGATGTGTACAGAGTGCAGCGTTTAAGGGTGTGTTATGTACAGAGTGTTAAGTTCAGGAGTGCGTTAAGCACAGAGTGCAGAGTTCAGTTCAGGAGTTTGCGATGTACAGAGTGCAGGGTTCAGGAGTACGCTACGCACAGAGTTTAAGGGTGTGCTGTGTACAGAGTGCAGGGTTTAGGGGTGCACTATATACAGTGTGAAACCCCAACCCCCCTCCCCCAAAGCTTCCTCCCATATCCCTCTCCTACCTTGCCTGGATCTAGTACCTCCCTGTGTAGGTGGCTTGCTTCACCTTGCAGGGAGATCGTTCTCTCTCTCAGATTCTGGCAACCTGTCTCGGCCGTGAGTGTGTGCAGAGATCTGTTAGTTCCGGAGCTGCTGAGAGCAAAGCTGTCCCTTGGAAACACAGAAAGCTTCTGTGTTTATATGTGACAGCAGGAGCAGAGGGTGAGAGCTGGCGATGATGGAATGGGGTTCCTCCACGTTTCAGCTGCAAAACTGAGTGCGAGGGCCATATGACAAGGCCTGAAGGGCTGGATTCGGCCCTCGGGCCTTGTTTTGACATATGCACCTTAGTAATATTTGAACATAGAACTTAAGGTACCATGTGTACATTTTAAAGAAAAACCTAAGTTAAATTAAGGTGGCAGCTCATGACCTGTTCCATTTTACTGTGAGTAAGCAATCACTTGACCATTCCAACAGTTTTTTAGAGATTTTTTTTTTTTTAACTAGCTGTTGTAAAGTGATAGCATGACCCGCCCTTTTCTTTGCATCTGTACCTTCTGTAATAGTGGGTTCTCCTACATCAACTGTCGATGAGGAATGGATAATTTAGAGATGCAAGGAAAGGCCATTGAGTGCAATTCTAGGTGTATAGTTTACTTGTTCACGACTTCTGTTTCCCATCCAGGCATTGCAGTAGCACACCAAGCCTTGTTATTCATGGAGATTTTCCCTACTGGAAACCTATTGTTCTGGAAACAACAGATCCCCAGAGTTTCAACTGTATGTCAGATTATTTTTATTCTTTCACTAGCTCTTCAGTATATACAGGATTCACACGTACTGTTATCACTTTAATGACATCACCTCTTAACACATCCAACTCACTCCCTGGATACAGGCCCTGTACACTGACATTAACACTGGTCACATGTGTCATGGAAAGTATCAGCAAACCAATTATGTTTGCGTTTTTGTTTTTATTTTCCTTTTTACCACTTGACCTCCGAAACGTTTTACGCCCTTCATGACCAGACCATTTTTTCAGCACTGCGCTACTTTAACTGGAAATTACACGATCATGCAACACTGTATGCAAATTAAATTTATACACCAGTAATTTTTTTTTCCATACAAATAGAGCTTTCTTTTGATGGTATTTGATCACCACTGGGTTTTTAATTCTTTTGCGATATAAATGTAAAAGACTGAAAATTTTGAAAAAAAACCCCAATATTTTCTACTTTCTGTTATAAAACATATCAAATAAAAAACAAATCTAATTTCTTAAAATCCCAATAGGTGTATATTAATTGGATTGTGTGAAAGTTATAGCATCTTTAAACTGGTATATATACTGGAATTTACGCAGCTATAGACGCTATACTGTAATGGCAGTGAACAGTGACTTATAGTGTGACTATTGGAGGGCAATCTGGCACTAACAGACCCTCGCTGGGAGGTACACTAATTGACTAACTAACACTAACATCAACAGTGACACTAATACAGTGATCAGTCATAATACTGTACACTACACTGTAATAATGACACTGGCTAGGACAGGGTTAACATCTAGGGGTGATCAAGGGGTAAACGTGTGCCCAACTATGTGTAATGTGTGTACAGTGTGCTGCTTTTGCTACTAGATCTCTGAGTTTCTCATCCCTAAACTGACAGATCACTCTCTCTCTGTTCAGAGCGCTGTGCTGTTTATCAACACAGAGCTCTGGGCTGTAATTGTACATGGGTAATGTGTGTAATATGCGCTGCTTTTACTATACTATCCGGCTGTTTTTTCTCCCTGCTTTGCAGGAAGAAGAAACAGCCAGATCGCTGTTCACAGTACTGTCCTATGTTTTTGTAAACACATAACCCAGTGGGATTGGCCAAAGGTGATTAACTGACTTCAGCCAAGATCATTGGCTGAAATCAGCTGGCAAACTTGTACTGTGTCCAATCACAGCACGAGTTGGCAGAGGGTACGTCGCCCGTCTGCAGCTGCCACCTGCCCGAAGTACAACTACTGTGGGCAGGCAGGAAGTAGTTACATTTATTGACGCACATACATTGTAATATATAAAAACAAAGACAATTAAACAGTAAGAATTAAAAGACTTTTGAAATTGGGATTCTTTGCAAACAAGTCTGTACCAATAACCAAGACCTATGCCGCGTACACACGGTCGGACTTTACGGCAGACTTTGCCCGGCGGACTTTTCGACGTACTTTACGACGGACTTTCTGAATGAATGGACTTGCCTACACACAATCCACCAAAGTCTGTCGAATTCGTACGTGATGACGTACGACTGGACTAAAACAAGGAAGTTCATAGCCAGTAGCCAATAGCTGCCCTAGCGTGGCTTTTTGTCCGTCGGACTAGCATACAGACGAGCGGACTTTTCGACCGGACTCGATTTCGACGGAATTTAATTTAAAACATGTTTCAAATCTAAGTCCGTCCAACTTTTGAGAAAACAAAGTCCGCTGGAGCCCACACACGATCGAATTGTCTGACGAAATCCAGTCCGCCGGGCAGAGTCTGCCGTAAAGTCCGCTCGTGTGTACGCGGCATTAGGCTTCATGTACACATGGCCTACTTTGACCACCAGCCGTGGGAAAATGCAAAATGCATCAAAATCACATCAAAATCGTGCCACAATTTGCAGTCGGCAGGCAAAACATTCTTATCCTGAACGTGATTCTTCCGACAGTGTGTATGCTTCATCGGACATTTACTGTCGGGATTTACGACAACAAATGTTTGAGAGCTGGTTCTCAAATTTTCCGACAACAAAAACTTGTTGTCGGAAATTCCGAGCGCGCGTACACAATTCTGACGCACAAAATTCCATGCATGCTCGGAATCAAGCAGGAGAGCCGCACTGGCTATTGAACTTAATTTTTCTCGGCTCGTTATATGTCTTGTACGTCACCGCGTTCTTGACGTTCAGAATTTCCGAAACATTTGTGTGACCGTTTGTATGCAAGACAGGTTTGAGCCAACATCCATCGTTAAAAAATCCACGGTTTTGTTGTCGGAATGTCCGATCGTCTGTACGCGACATTCCACTTTCAGGAGAGGGAGGTTGAACCTTCCCTGACCAAAGCCTATGTGTACATGGACACATAGGCTTTTATGGAGTTGAGTTTAGGAATTTGGCAAATAAAAACACCAAAGGCTCCTAAACATCAAGTTTAGGAGCTGTAGTGAACATGAAGCCTTAATGGGGTAGAATTTGAAATCTATAAATATAATATCTCAAAACAATGATAGATGCGCATTTAAATAGAAAAATTTAGACCCTTCTGGCACCAAAACAGAGATCTACAATGTCAACTTATTTAGAGATTTTGGAGTAATTCAATGATAGATGAGTGTTGGTTTATTCAGAGTGGGCCAATGTTGTAAACCATTCACTTTACTTAAAAAGAGATTACATAAAAGTAACTACCCATATGGCAAATTGGGGGGAAGGCATATGCAAGACACATACCTTCTGAATTGTCCATTGTCTTCCTGAGTTTTCAGAGCTTAAGTCATCATCATGAATACTAACGTGTTCAAACCAAGCAAACTATTTATCATGAAAATGTTAATGAATTAATAGACTGATAGGTCCTATCAAGGGTCCTTCACTGTGAAATAATAGGAAAGTGAATGGGCCATGGACTATCTTTTCTAAAATGATGGATTAGCTCCTAGACTATGGCTGAGGCCTCTCAGTCTTCAGTGCTTGACACAACAAGTTAATCAAATTCCAAAAGAACATTGGCTTGAAAAACTTCATCTTCTGCTGTCTAAAATAATAATCTTATACCCACTCTCCATACCACAGATCTTTAAGGCCAGAATGTTCTCATAAAACCCTTCGGTAACACTGGTCTTATTTGATTTGTTTAAAGGATCGACATTTTTGAAATTGGGCACAAAAAATGATGATAGACAATTCTAGCTTCATTATACTGCCCTGAAAACAGCCGATCAACAAAAGTTTTCCAAAATTCCCATTTGACAGAACTTAGATTGACTTCTGTTGAGTGGGAATGACTATACATGGATTGATATTGGCCTATACCAGCCGTTGAGAGCTCTTGAAAGACCTTACAAGGGGAGGCAGAAAAACACAGAAACATAGTATGAAATTATTTAATAAAAAATAGATTACAGGGCCATTGAGTAGTGGATGTGTATGGATTATTTTTAGAAACTGAGGATATCGTTTAGTGTCCACTTTAAGACTAGGCTTTGTTCTGGCACTTTTTGTTTACTAGTTTATATCAGTTTTTTTTCCTAGAAAATTACTAATAACCCCCAGACATTATACATTTTTTTTTTTAACAGAGACCCCCTAGGGAATAAAATAGCAATCATTACAATTTTTTATGTCACATGGTATTTGCGCAGAGGTTTTGCAAACACAATTTTTTTGGAAAAAATGCACTTTAATGAACTAAAAAAAAAAAGACGCAATATACACCCCAATTTTTTGTAAAATGTGAAAGATAATGTTACGCCCAAGTAAATAGATACCTAACATGTCATGCTTTAAAATTTCACACGCTCCTGGACCTGCAACAAACTACGGTACTTAAAAATCTCCATAGACGAGGCTTTAAACGCCTTTACAGGTTACCTATTTAGAGTTATGCCCCGTACACATGGTCGGATTTTCCGATGGAAAATGTGTGATAGGACCTTGTTATCGGAAATTCCGACCGTGTGTGGGCTCCATCACACATTTTCCATCGGATTTTCCGATACACAAAGTTTGAGAGCAGGATATAAAATTTTCCGACAACAAAATCCGTTGTCGGAAATTCCAAATGTGTGTACACAAATCCGACGGACAAAGTGCCACGCATGCTCAAAATAAATAAAGAGATGAAAGCTATTGGCCACTGCCCCGTTTATAGTCCCGATGTACGTGTTTTACGTCACTGCGTTCAGAACGATCGGATTTTCCGACAACTTTGTGTGACCGTGTGTATGCAAGACAAGTTTGAGCCAACATCCGTCGGAAAAAATCCTAGGATTTTGTTGTCGGAATGTCCGAACAAAGTCCGACCCTGTGTACGGGGCATTACAGAGGAGGTCTAGAACTAAAATTATTGCTATCACTCTAACGTTTGCGGTGATACCTCACATGTGTGGTGCGAATACCATTTACATATGCGTGCACGACTTACGCATGCATTCGCTTCTGCGTGCGAGCACGGAGGGATGGGGGCGCTTTCAATTTTTTTTTCTTATTTATTTTATTTTTTATTTTTACATTGTGCCTTTTATTTTTTTTTTAATTACTTTTATTCCTATTACAAGGAATGTAAACAACCCTTGTTATAGAAATAAGGATGACAGGTCCTTTTCATGGAGAGATCTGGGGTCAAAAAGGTCCCAAATCACTCTTTTACACGTAAGTCCCCTTTCACACGGCTTTCCGATTAGGCCCGCCTGTCATTTTTTCAGGCGGACCTGATTGGACGCTCCATTAACCTCTATGTCCACTGACATCTGCCGATATCCGATCCGATCCTGTCAGTGAAATCCAGACGGATGGTGACCCTATTTTCCATCCGTCTGGAGGATCGGATCGAATGAGAATGGACAAGTGGTCCGTTTTTAATTCGATCTCCCCATAGAGAAGAGCGGGACTCTGACAGGTCCATCTCAGCACAGTGAGCAGAGACTGCCTGTTTTTCACCTGCTCAGCAGGGATCAACGGATCGATTCGAAGCTGAGCAAAGCGGAGGCCATCGGGTGTGAAAGAGCCTTAAAAGCAAAAGATCTTTTGCTTTAAAAAACAAATAAAAATATTTACTTCCAGCCTGGATCAGAAGACGTCGCTCCATTATGCCGGTCTTTCAAGGCCATAGAGGCAATCAAAGAGGATCTACTCTTTGATCGCCTATGGGAGAAACCAGCTGTATTGTCGGAACGTTTCTTGGGCGAACTGGCAGAAATGGTAAGCCCTTGAAACACCAAGAAAGCCATGAGAAAGCCAGCCACCGGCTGCAAAAATGATACCGGATATCTTCAACCATAATCCTGGTAAACCAATTGCAAACCACAACGTATATATATACCGTATATATATATATATATATATATATATATATACATATTATTGTCGGCAACTGGTTAAGATCTAGAAGGCTATGTGAGGTCCAAGGTGGATTTTGCTGTCTCCCCTTTAACACTGAACAAATTCCATCCAAAATGTATTACAACGACGATCAAACCTTTATACCATCTGCTAATATAGGGGATTTTTGTATCCAAGGCTCGGTTCTCACTGTTGAGCGGCCGGCTAGGTCAGGTGTGTGTGTGTTTCGGGATTGTGAATAGGAAAGAGTCAGT